>JAWZYV010005808.1:0-1450315 GCA_038373885.1 Cheiracanthium punctorium | reverse complement strand
ACAATCTTGAGCCGGTGCAGATCTAAGGTTCGTCTGTATCCAAAAGCTGCGGAATCGTTACTCATTTAGCACTACCCAGGGGGCACGTGTAGCTTATACTAACATCAAATGTTAGTATAAATGTAATGTTTCTAAATGCTAAAAAAAAACCTTTTTTAAAGGAAACTGGCTAAAAATTATTTGAAACTCATTTCTTAAGATGTAAAATATCGGCTATATATAACTGTATTTAAAATTAATTTTTAATTAGTTTTTGTTGTAATAGTTTTAATAATTATATTTTTACCATTATTTAGTATTGCAAAGATTATTCCCCTTCACCAACTTTGATTAAATATACGCACCGGGAAAAAAGGGCATAATTTGAATGGTTTCATTTTTGGGGCGTGAAATGAAAAAAATGTGAGAAACAAGTGGGCGTCCAAAAGGGCGTAAAAGAGAGGTACATTAGTGTATTTTGTATTCATCTCTATTGAAAATTGCCATTCAGATAACTTTTCCAGTAGTCCCATGGCCGTCCAAAACGCCTCAATGCCCTTTAGCTTTTGATAAAGTTTTTTTATTTTTATTTTTACATAGAAAAGAAATTACTACACATCTGCACTTTTACTGCAAAACAAATTTGAGCCCAGTAGTCAAGTGAATGCCTTCACCTCCCTCTTCTACAAATTTGAACCCAGTATTTAACTGAAGGCTAAGTGAAAATACAAGTGTTTCTATAAGGGGGCCACTCAGAGTGTGAAGCATGTTAGTGTAAAAATGATACTAAAAAAAAAAAAATTCAAATACTTAAAAAAATCCACTCCACCAAAAAGCGCACTTTCGGATGCCCACTCCTTTCTTACATCTTTTATTTCAAGTGCCCCCCCCCCCTCACACACACACACACTCATTCAAAAAATTAAACCCCTTCAATATTATGCGGGGTTTTTTTACGCTTTCTTCAGTCCCACCGAATTGATGTAGTGCCACTATGTATAATTGAGTAATTTCGCTTCAAGGGTTTATTTTTTAAGCAAAATTTAAGATAAGTCCATGAACAATTTTGCATTAGAAACATTCATTTCTAAAAAGAAAATGTACAGCATCCCTTTCAAGCAGTCATAAGATTGTAACAAGCAAAAACTAATGCACATATGAACAAACGCTACATATGAGCAAACGCTAGAAATAAATTTCTTTTGTTTTGTGGAAGACGATGAGGTCATTCAATGAAATAACTGAATAAATTCGTTTTGTAGTGATTTTTACTTCCTTGTACGTAGTATAAGGAAGTAATGTGATCCCGAAAAATTTTGGGGGCCAAATTTCGACATAAAAACCGATTTTGACTACCTCTAAATTGAATTTTAAAAATTTTTTCGATGCATCTCATCGTAGGCTAGCATGCACGATCATATTAACGCGTCTGCAACTCATTTTGACCAGTGGCGAGTCTACTGTGGCCAATTTTTCCATGCCGTCTGTACGTACGTACGTATGTATGTAACTCGCATATCTCAAAAACTATTGGTCGTAGAATGTTGAGATTTGATATTTAGGATTGTTCTATGATCTAGTTGTGCACCTCCCCTTTTGGTGGCAATCGAATGGATAGTTTATGTACAGGACCGCCCAAAAGATTCGAAATACATTACGCTCTATGGGCCCAAATTCATTAAACTCGCCTAACTCAAAAGCTATTAGGCGTAGAATGTCGAAACTTCATATTTTGGATAGTTGTAACATCTAGTTGTGCACCTCCCCTTTTGGTTCCATTCGACTGGATAGTTTATCTACAGGACTGCCCAAAACATTCGAAATACATTACACTCAATGGGCCGAAATTCATTAAACTCGCATATCTCAAAAACTGTTAGGCGTTGAATGTTGAAACTTTATATTTAGGATTGTTGTAACATCTAGTTGTGCACCTCCCCTTTCGGTTCCATTCGACTGAATAGTTTATCTACAGGACCGCCCAAAAGATTCGAAATACATTACGCTCTATGGGCCGAAATTCATCAAAGCGTTTTTTAGAGGTATTGGGCTATTTCAAACGACTCAGAAGTGATATATGCTGTAAAGAGTTAGAAAATGAATTTCTCTATTAAAAAAAGTGTCTTTATCATTTATAGTTCTGCTACAGGAACACTCAAAAGATTTCCAATACATTACGGTCAATAGCAATTTTAGGGGCATTCATCCATTTCAAGCACAATACCGTCCTACCACATAAGTTAGGTAATGGTCCGACCACGGTCACGTGCCTCCCTCAAGAACTATGCCAAAAGTCGCCAAGCTTGGCGACTTTTGGTGTACGTGTGTGCATATTTAACTCTCAAATCTCAAAAACTATTATGAAATTTCATATATAAGAATGTTGTAACATCTAGTTGTGCATCTCGATTTTTGGTTCCAATCTACTGGAGAGTTTATTTACAGGACCACCGAAAAGAATTTCAGTACCTTAATGTCTATGGACATCTTCATTATAATACAACTGTAGACAGTCATTGTTTGGTACATGCCCAAAATCTCGCCGTCTGTCCTCGACCTTGGCGAGTTTTGGCGAAATATCGCCAAATTTGGCGATAGTCAGTCATTTCGTCCATGCCCAAAGTATCGCCATTTGTCATCGTTCTTGGCGAGTTTTGGCGAAATATCGCCAAATTTGGCGATAATCTGTCATTGTTTGGTTTATGCTTAAAATCTCGCCAAATGTCGTCGACATTGACGAGTTTCGCCGAAATATCGCCAAATTTGGCGCCAAAAATTATTTCCTATTTTGTATAACTCTAAAACTTTAACCCGTAGATTTTTTTAACTTTGTATTTAGAACTATTGTAATATCTAACTGTTTTCAATATCTTTTTTGACAGCAATCGACTGAGAATTTATTTACATGGTGAGCCAAATGACTTTGAATACATTGAGGTGTATAGATGCATTCAATTCATTGAAGGTCTGTGCTCACTGACTACTTTGGCTATCCCCAAAATCTCGCTGACTATCTCAAGTTTGTCGGCTTTTGGTGAAATATCGCCAAATAAAGTGTCAGAAGGAAATCTTTCAAATTGAACTCAGCTTGGCGATATCGAAATATTTGGCTAGAAATTGCTAAACCTTACTATTATTGATATTTTATCTCTTTCAAACAAATAAATTTAGAGGAAGTGCGTCGAAAATATTTTTGATCTAATGGACGTGCAAGGAAGTCATGTGTTGGACACATCAGATTTTTTTCTTTAACAGATTACATGAAGAAATAAAATCTGTATTAAACTAAGGCTTAGTTGAAGCAGAGTGGGGTACGGCTCGGTTTTATATAGGTCTTAGTGAGTTTTCTATGGCATAATTAACGTTTAATTTTTTTTTACAAAGTTTTTTATTAGTTTTACTTTTTCTCATTAATACTTCCTAAAATCATGGACACCCATACCATTTGGGGGGCAAGGGGGGGGAGCTGCTCATCTCCAGATTTGATTTCAAATACTATTTAGTACAAAGAAATTGAGTATGCTATAAAAATGTTCAGTCTATCGACAGGGATCGAGATCATCTTGCATCATTATATGTACGTTGAAGCCTCAAATGAATTAGATTTGAAAAATTTTTTCCTCATGTATCATTTGAAATCCCGTGCACTTGTAAATTTTTCGTGCGTTTTATTTAACTAATTTGTAAATTTTAAATGCTCTGAAATAGTTACCATACTCTTTTTTTAATATATATTTGGCCCCTCACCCCTAAAATACTAACTATTTATTTTATAGTTATTTATTTTGTTACCAAAACGCAACATAATTTAACATGGCGAAATATTCACATAAATAAGACATGATATCAGGCCGACAGGATTTTCGGGCCCCAGGACAGCCATTTGCGAAGGTAGACCCCTCCCCCCCCCCTCTCAAAAAAAATTTATCCAGAAGAAATTTTTAAACACTTTACAGCTAGTGCAATTTGAATTTACCGTAGGCCATACACTGTAAAAGCACTTATTTTCGCACTGTAAAAGCATCTTATTTTCGCGAATTTTTTATACGTGAACCGAAAGCTAAAACATCACGAAAATACCTAAACATGGAACCCTTTTTGCATAAGGCATTTTAAGAAACTCCCGTTTGTCCGGAAAGTTCGTACTCCCCCCTCCCCATTTTGAACAGCTGCAAAGAAGCTGATATAAATGTAAGTGAATGAGCTGCATTCTATTAGTTGTATTACTGTACTGCATTCGTGAAATAGTTGTGTAGTATTCAACAAATAGTTTTAAGAACGAAAATTGTCAAGAGAGAGTTTGTAGCTGTAGTACCATCTTGAATCTATCAGACAACCAAACAAATATACGGCCCGACATTTCTAATGAACACATTTGCTATGTTTATGGAGCATGTATTCGATCTTCTGTCCAAATCTTAAGTATGGGGGTCAAATTAATGTTAAACGAGTAAAATGACTTTAATTAAGTTAAATTAGATGTAAATCTGATATTGTTGAAACTCATCTAAATAATACAATAATTTTGCAAGCATGCATTTTGTGTGTGTGTGTTTGGGGGTTAAATTAAGTTAAATTAGATGTAAATCTGATATTGTTGAAACTCATCTAAATAATACAATAATTTTGCAAGCATGCATTTTGTGTGTGTGTGTTTGGGGGGGGGGGGGGGTTACACTCGAAATATGCATATGAACTTAATATTCATCAAAACTATGGTGCTGACCTAAGTCTAATTAAGAATAACGGGTGTCCTAGGCTTACTATTTTTTTAGGAGATTCTATATAGTTTAACCATGGAAAAAATATTTGTTCCAGTTTAAAATATGTTATATAGTATTTGAGTCTTATAAAAGAATGCTCTTCGCAGACTATTTTTTATAGCATTTTAACTCTTTTGCAGGGACAAATATAATAATTGTCATAAATTGGGCTCTTAGGACAGATATATATATATATATATATATATATATATATATATATACAGTAAGGCACCCTTTATTTGTTTCTCATTTATACATCATTTTCATGAAGTCCCGATTCATTCCTATTTATTTCAATGCAAAAATGCTTCGTGTATACGACGCACAATATCGGTTATACGCAGTTTTAAATTTTCCTTAGTTTCGAAAATTTTGTCTCTGTGTTTATGCTACTCTTTAGGGAGAAATTGTGGAGAGTTGTACATTTAACAACCTTCTTGTAAAGACGAAGTTGACTTTTTAAAAATGTTTACAACTCACTTTGCCTATCAGAAGACGTTGGAAAAAGGCTTTTCATGAACTTAATTCAATCCGTAATGCTGTAACTAATAATTAATGACAATCAGCAAATCGGGCGACTATGGATGGTTCATTAAACTCAATGTCTGTGCAAACAAAAATTACATCATGGTATTCAATGTATATTACATGAATCTTAAATGTATGCAGTATTAGGTATTGCCCAATAAATGTAGGATTTGTTTCACCTTAGTTTTTACCTGAAAACACAATATCTAACATGAACAAATTTACTATTACCTTAAAAAACATACAATTATTATATTTACATACATAAATTTGCATTAGCAGCGTTGTTAAACATGTAATAATCAAAGTTGTTCATTAATATTTCATTTATACGTCGTTTTAGATTGCATCACAAAGATATGTCTTTGCAGCATGTTCTAATGTTTTTGCAGCATCCGGCCAAGGGATTGCTTTGGGTTTCCCCCCTTTCACAAAGCCCGCACGTGCATGGCTACGTAATAAGGGACCATATCTAAGGGTGGAATTCTGCCCCGGTGGTTCACGAAATCGTCGGTTGTTAGCTGTCAACTGGGCGGAACCAGTTGTTTGGTTACCGACTGCGCTAACAACTCCGGAGGAAAACGGGAAGTCTTTTAGCCAATCGCATGAACCCCTTGACGCTCCTCCTTAAAACTCCACCTCAAGGAGGGGCAAAGTTAACGACTGCAAAAAATTAACGACGAGCGGAGAATCCAGCTGTTTGGTTCAGGTCTGAAATTCTTCTAGATTTCGGTACCGTGCGGAGGCAATCAATCATTTTAATGGTTCTTCTTGCGTTGCATTGTATTCTCCCCTTTAGGTTTACTGGGATGCTGTGTGAGGGAACACTGGCACGTGACCGTGGTCGGTCCATTACCTAACTTAGGATAGAATTCTCCACCGGTGGTTTCCGAAATCGTCGGTGGTTAGCTGCCGACTGGGCAGAACCATTTGTTTGGTTATCGACTGCGCTAACGATTCCGGAGGCCATCGGGAGGTCTTTTAGCCAATCACAACAGCCCCTTGACGCTCCTCCTTAAAACTCCACCTCAAGTGATCTCAAGGCGGGGCAGAGTTAACGACTCCGAAGAATTAGCGACGAGCGGAGAATCCAGCTCTTATATGGTAGGACGGTATTGTGCTTGAAATGGATAAATGCCCCTAAAATTGCCATTGACCGTAATGTATTGGAAATCTTTTGAGTGTCCCTGTAGCAGAACTATAAATGATAAAGACACTTCTTTTAATGGAGAAATTCCTCTTGTAACTCTTAACAGCATAATATATGACTTCTGAGTCGCTTGAAATAGCCCAATACCTCTAAAAAACGCTTTGGTGAATTTCGGCCCATAGAGCGTAATGTATTTCGAATGTTTTGGGCGGTCCTGTAGATAAACTGTCCAGTCGAATGGAACCGAAAGGGGAGGTGGACAACTAGATGTTACAACAATCCTAAATATAAAGTTTCGACATTCTACGCCTAACAGTTTTTGAGATATGCGAGTTTAATGAATTTCGGCCCATAGAGAGTGGTGTGTTTCGAACCTTTTGGGCGGTCCAGTAGATAAACTATCCAGTCGAATGGAAGCGAAAGGGGAGGTGGACAACTAGATGTTACAACAATCCTAAATATAAAGGTTCGACATTCTACTCCTAATAGTTTTTTAGATATGCGAGTTTAAAATTGAAAAAGGACTCGACGCACTCGCGTAGACAAAAAACCCGTGATTGAAAGAAATAGCACTCTCAAGTTCTAATAAAATAAAAGCTTTAAAAAAAAAATCATAAAAAATTGCCATAAAAAATTTATTTACCTTTAAATTAATTTTTAAAGCCATTTATGAACATTTTTTTTCAAGTTTGTGCTCCCCCTCCCCCATAAATTTAGATTATTTTAATGACTTGTGAACCCAAGTCATCTGCTGGTGATATACAAAAAACTAGGAAGGTTTTAAAAAAAGTTAAAGTTTTTACTTAATAAAATGTTTACAAAAATTCTGATGCGGACAGCACGACTTCCTTGCACGTCTATTAAATCAAAAATATTTTTGGCGCACTTCATCTAAACTTATTTTGTTTGAAAGCGATAAAATACTGCAGTAATAGTAACGTTTAGCGATTTCTAGCCAAATATTTCCGATATCGCCAAGCTGGGTTCAATTTGAAAGATTTCCTTCTGACACTTAATTTGGCGATATTTCACCAAAAGCCGACAAGCTTCAGATAGTTTGCGAGATTTTGGGCATAGCCAAAGTATTAATTAACCACAGATTTTCAATGAATTGATTGTATCCATGCACCTTAATATATTTAAAGTCATTTGGCTGACCCTATACATAAATCACCCAGTCGATTGTAGTCAAAGAGATGCACAGTTAGATGTTACAATAGTTCTAAATACAAAATTTCAAAATTCTACGGTTAAAAGTTTTAGAGTTACGAGAAATGCGAAATAATTTTTGGTGCCAAATTTGGAGATATTTCGGCAAAATTCGCCAAGGTCGACGAAAAATAGCGAGATTTTGGGCATGGACCAAACAATGACTAACTATCGCCAAATTTGGCGATATCTCGCCAGATCTCGCCAAGGACGATGACAAACGGCGATATTTTGGCCATGGGGGAAAATGACTGAGTATCGCCAAATTTGGTGATATTTCGGCAAAACTCGCGAAGGTCTAAGACAAATGGCGAGATTTTGGCCATGGACCAAACAATGACTGACTGCAGATGTAATATATTGAAGATGTTTATAGGCGTTAATGTATTGAAATTCTTTTGTCTGGTCCTGTAAATAAACTCTCCAGTAGATTGGAACCAAAAATCGACATCTAGATGTTACAGCAATCTTACGTATGAAATTTCAACATTCTACAAGTAATAGTTTTTGAGATTCGATTGTTAAATACATACGCACGTACACCAAAAATCGCCAAGCTTGGCGACTTTTGGCGTAATTCTTAAGGGAGGCACGAGACCGCGGTCGGACCATTACCTAACTGTATGGTAGGACTGTATTGTGCTTGAAATGGATGAATGTCCCTAAAATTGTCATTGACCGTAATGTATTGGAAATGTTTTGAGTGTTCCTGTAGCAGAACTATAAATGATAAAGACACTTTTTTCGACGGAGAAATTCATTTTGTAACACTTAACAGCATATATCACTTCTGAGTCGTTTGAAGTAGCCTAATACTTCTAAAATACGCTTTAATGAATTTCTGCCAATAGAGTATGATGTATTTAAAATATTTGGGTGGCCCTGTAGATAAACTACCCAGTCGAATGGGACCGAAAGGGAAGGTGTACAACTAGATGTTACAACAATCCTAAATATAAAGTTTCAATGTTCTACGTCTAATAGTTTTTGAGAAATGCGAGTTTGATGAATTTCCGACCATAGAGCTTATTGAATTTCGAATCTTTTAAGCGGCCCTGTAGATAAACTATCTGGTTGACTGGGACTAAAAGAGGAGGTGAACACCTACATGTTCCAACAATCCTAAATACAAAGTTTCAACATTCTATGTCTAATAGTTTTTGAGATATGCGAGTTTGACGAATTTCGGTCCATAGACCGTAATGTATTTTGAATCTTTTGGGCCGTCCTGTAGATAAACTACCCTGTCGATTGGGACCAAAAGAGGAAGTGCACAACTACATGTTACAACAATCCTAAATGTAAAATTTCAACATTCTACGACCAATAATTTTTGAGATATGTGAGTTACATATATATGTATGTACGTACAGACGATATGGAAAAACTGGTCAAAATGGCCCCCCGAAATTTTTTGGGATAACATTACTTCCTTATACTCCGTACAAGCAAGGAAGTAATAATTGCTAACCTATTTGACTTAGCATAAAATTTATTAGTAATATTAACAATTATGATATCATGAATAAACATTTACAACTAATATAAGGTGACTTTTTCAGCAACTTGTTATTAAAAAATAGTGCCTCTCTTTTCATAATTTTTCTTTCAAATCACACATATAATACTGCAAATGAAAGGATTGATTTTTAAGCCACAAATATTGTGAACAAGATGTCATTTTTAATTAAAAGACAGTTTGTAAGTCAGTTCAGTTTTACTGAAACAAGTTAAGCATGCAATATTGTTTTTAAATGGCAAAGTGAAGATAGTGACTTTTTCAAAATCTGAGAAAATCACAATCTCTGAACAGACGTTTCATCTGGTATATGTTACAGTTGAATTCAAAAGTTTCTCTGAAAACAGTAATGATATCAGAACTTTTTTAATTATAAAAATACAAAAATGTTTAAACAAAAAAGAAATGTAAAACATGCTGTGCCCATTCTAAACTCAAGTATGTACCAAAGTAAGCAAATTTTGCATCGCAAATGACACCTCTGTCAAACCAGTTTTGAAGTATACTTGGCAACTCATCAATTATAAGTAACCTTGGTAATAGTCCATCCAAGCAGCACACACCCCTTTTACAGCAAATGCAGCCATTCTTTATAGGTGTCAAGAAAAGATTCATTTCCAGATTCCACAGGAAAATATTTTTCCTTATCAGCAGGAACAAGAACAGAATGCTTCTAGATGGGAAATAAGGTGCAGATTTTATGAGATGGAACCTAAGTAAGCAAATGTAGATTCTTCTGTGAACCACTATAAGGTATTCTTAGGGTAATTAATTTTAAAAGAATTCTTACTTTTTTTAATTAAATGAATTACTTCCCAGGCTCATTCTTAATGAAGGACCAAACAGCTTGAAATCATTATGGTGATGCTTTGCTCACTTAGACAATAAAATTTGCCTAAAAATGAATATATATCTTTTAATTTCAAATAGTCCTTTCATTTCTGAATTTGTGAAATTCCTACACATACCACAACCTTAATTTTGTGAAATAACATTGGCTTGACAAGTTTTGGTGTGAGCCAAATAGTTATTTTATTATAATTTTCGAATATCACTCACAAAGTGAAGCACTCACTTTATTTTAAGCAAAGTGTGTGGTATTCAAGTGTTATAAATGCTTTTTAAATTTTCACATCACATTAAATAATATTCAGATATTAAAAAGTATGTGAAAAGTAGTATTTTCCTTAAAGAGTAATAGGAGAAGTTTTCATCTTAAGTTCCAAATTAAAATATTTAGTTTGTAAACTTACAATTTATTCTTAAACAATCAGTCAATATTTCTAGTATATTTGTATTTCAAAACATTTTATCAATTTCTACAGAAATTAATAACACATAACTAAAAGCATTAGTTTCATTTCTTTAATTTCAGAAAAATTGATCTTTCACACAAAATTAAACTCAAATTTTTATAAATCATTTCTTTTATGGATGATCCAACTATCATCACATAAAAGTACAGTGATTAAGGCTGCCTAAAAATTTTTTTAAGTGATTATTAACTAATGAATATAAAGAAAACATTTGTGATTCCACATAGAAAGGCAATACTGAACTATCCTGGAATCCTATAATCTTTCTAAAAGTTAGTAAACAATGTTTTGGGACATCCTAAATATACATGCTTTTACATGCATGTGTGGGTATGTACATGTGATACATATGCATGTATGTTCCCGGAATTTAAAACTGCTGAGTGAGGAACTTAACATGAAACTTTATACAGTCATATTAAGATGACACTTGGGTAAAAAAAAAATTGTGTTTTCTGTAGTGCATATTTTTCTTTTTCTTTACCTACAATTATATTTTTTACAACACACTTTTTTTTTTCTTTCAGAAACTTGATATTTAAAAACAAAAAACGCATGCAAGGCATTGACATGAAACATTTAGTGTAAGTTTCAAATAAAGTGGATTCTAAGTAGGTGAATGTTTTTTTTTTATTTATCTATTTAATGGTAACTTAACAGGTATAAGGCTTGTTTAAGAGAAAATGAGATTGCAAAATCAGTCCAATTTTGTTAAAGCAGTTGGAAACACATTTTCACAGTACCACTTTCTTTTGGAAACCTTTCTATTAAAAATAAAACATATTGGTATTCATTTTTCAGTGTAATTCTTCACCATTTTAAAATATCTGTTAGATTGATCCATTTTAAAGATTATTATAATATTTGACTTATATCTTTAATTTGAAAAAAAAAAAAAAAAAAAAAAAAAAAAAAACTAAATTGCTGCATTACTGTTTTGCATGATTTTAGCTGTTTGATAAATTTCCACTCAAACTTACATCAAAATAATTAGTACCAATTTTGCATTCATTTCCAAAAAGTTTCACATTTATATTTTACTTTTAAACTAAATTACAAAAGTTGCATAATTTTTCAAAAATCTCGTTCCAAATGTGGGGGGTCATTTTAACATGATCACAGCCTGTTAGCAATGAGAAATTTGATTTGTTTATTTGTAGGTGCGTTCTGGCAAGCTTACATGAGGGATATCTGCCTGGGGGGAAGATGCTTTGGGTGGAGGACATTTTAAGGAGTTCCAATGCCTATTCATCACGTTACACCTGGAGAAAACCGCCCAAAATTCCAAACTGATAGATCAACAGAAGTACGATAGATCTAAGTCCAATACCTTCACACTTCAGCCATCTATCATGTTCAGTGTTTTAGCCAATCAGCCATGGTGAAGAGATAGTGAAAAATTTGATAGATCATCAAGTATGAAAAGCATTAGTTAAATTAAAGATCACACATTTAAGTTCAAGCATAAAAATCATTAATTTTATTATTCTTCAAATTATAATAATTAATATATACATCATTTTAAATGTTAATAATATATTATGTTACAATTTTTATACATATATTTTTGAGTTCATCTCTGAATTTTATCCTCTTTCACAGATGACTTCTACAACCTACAAAGAAAAATAACAACCAAATATAGGATAACTTTTGAATAAGTATATTTTATGACTGAGAAAAAAAGAAACTAAAAATAAATTCTCCTTACACTATGCTCCATCAAAACAGGATCCAAACATCTGTTTATTGTGCTACTCATTATTTCGTCCAAAAGAACATGAACTAAACTACAAAAATAAAGTACCTTTTTAAAAAATCAAGAATTTTTCCTTTTTAAAAAAGGAAAAAAAAAACTGCCAGATTCAACAGATTTTATACAAATGTTTTGCAAAATCTCATCAACATTTCAATTTACATATTCAACACAGGTTTAGAAGGAATAAATTCATTTCTTATCAACCAGGATGGTTATTTCACTGTAACATAATGCAATAATCTTGTAAAACAAAAAAGGGTCTGTAAAACATTGAAAAATTAGTAATAATGAAAACCTTAATAAAACATAATAATTTTTTTAATCATGTGCACATCAATAAATCATTAGAAACAAAACTAGTCTTGTGTGTTAATAAAACTATGGAGGCATATGTATTCATTACACTGATTCGCACACACATACTTGCCAACTTTTAGAAATGGCCATCAGCAAAATTATGCGCAAACGACATTTTTCAAATTTTTATACTAGATAACACGTGGGCATAAATATATCCCTTTATAATACACATACGTACATACATATATATATTATACATACACACTGAAAACATACACTAGCAATATTTAAGTGTTTTAAAAAGAGATGTTTTTTTTTATTTGACAAAATTACATCTTACCTCTTCTCTTCATTTTAACACTTCCAACTGATTAATAGCTATATCCTTTCTTTTATATACAGGTTAATACATATACTTTGTGTACATAATTAAACTATGCATTTTAACTAAATTATTACAGAGCTAAAATACTTAATTTAGTACAATTAAATTTAAGCAAATAGGCAGTTGTTGGATAACTTAAAATTATAGTATGATATCAAAAATGAATGATAAAAATTAAGTCCATTGTGTCCACATGTTGTTTTCGGCTTGTATACCCGTAGTCTAAAAATTGCTGTTTTCTTTTTTTTTTTTTTTTCTTATTATTCCTTAAAAGTTTAAATTTTTCTAGTGTTTGATTAAGTGAATATTTCTTGAAATCGCTTATTTTTACGGCGTTTGTTTGTGTGCCAATTTTCCAAACACAGGAATTTTTTTAATTTTTTTTCCCCCCAGGAAATTTTTTCTAAGTTCTTTCTATTTTTAATGCGAATTTTCAGGTATTCCTCTAAAATATTTCTAAGTCTTTTTTTTTTTTTTTTTTTTTTGTGCCGTATTTTTCGTGTCTCAGGTTAGTTTCGCATTTTCAAAACATGGGAAAATCCAATGACTAGAGACTGAGAATCCCACCACTGACATACGCTTGCACTTCCCTTTGGCAGGGAGAAAACGGAGGGATATCGGACATGACTCCACCAGGCAGAAAGAGGAGAGCCCTTCTTTCCCTCCTTAAGAGGGGAAAAAAAAGATTACATTTGCAGCCACCACCCTCCCCTTCTCTCTTCTAGTGAGGTCTCCCGTCCGTCTCGAGGGGGGAAAAGAGTATAGGGGAAAAACTGACATAGCGGCTTACGTGCAGAGGAAAGATTTTCTCGCCGATCTCTAAGCGTGACGTCCGACTGCTTGAAACACGTAAAAAAATAGCCCTCTTCAGTAAACACGTAAAAAACTAGGAGAAACCGTAAATTTTACGGAAGATCCGTAAAAGTTGGCAAGTATGCACACATATTCATTACACAGCCTTTATTATAAACTAGCCACCTTTGGCGGCCAGTTTTGGCCGTCGATGGCCACTTCGCGACTGGCTAGTGCAACCTACGGCACACGGTCCTCTTCGCAACCGAAATTCGCAACCTGAGGGTTGTCTGCCAGCTAGTAATTATAGATTTATGACAAAAACAAAATAAACAACACCAAATTAGCCTAAATGAAAGGTATGAAAACCAACAATGTTGAAATTAAAATCCGTCCAGTTAAACGAATTCAAAATTAAACAAACGCTTATGTCAAAAACATATGTCACCAAAAATTATCTAAAACATCAACTAAACACTTCAAAATTAAGCAAATGCTTATGGATTTATGACAAAAATAAAACAAATGTCCCAAAACAATCAAAATAAAAGTTGCGATCCAATAACATTGAAATCAAAATGCATCCGTTTAAACGAATTCAAAATTAAACAAACGCTGTCACCGAAACAATCTAAAACACTCAAACACTTTAAAAATAGGATTTCACAAATGTCATGCCATTAACGCTTAAAAACACTCGGCTGAGAGCAAATAAAAAAAACATGACTTCCACAAACAACAACAAATAAGTTTTTCTCATCTCAAAGAATGTTGCCAATTTCTAAAAAAGAATTATTACAAATAGGTGTTTAAGTGTTGTGCAAACAAAATTTTGCACATTCTCAATAAATTTGCCCAAAATCTATCAAATTTTTCAGTTAAATTAAGGTGACCATATTTTTGAACATAAAATTGAGGACATGTCCTCAAATTTGAAACACAATTGGGGACATTTTCTAATTAATGAAATAATTAACAGTAATCTAATTTTAAAAATGTCATAATTAAAAATTGTCCCCAATTGCTTTGTGGGGACAAATCTAAAAAAAAACACAGAAATTGGGGTCCGTCCCCAAAGAACTTAAATATTAAATAAAACTGTAATTGCATTGCTTGTCATGCAAAAGGAGTATTTTCAGCAGTATATGACGTCATCTAATCAATCTACGACAGGAATTATGTTCCTTGAATTTTTTTCAAAGAAACGAGGAATGATTCCATATGCACTGCTTTGCGACGGAGTTAACAATATAACTCATAGATGTCGCCACCTCTTGTCGATCTCGGTTTTCTCACAGATCTTTGCTTCACTTGTGTTTAGTTTCTCAAGGCGTGTTATCTCTAAATATTTAAGAGTTGAAATTACCTGCAGCTTTGAAAAAGGTTAATTTTTTAGAGATCTTTCGAACTGTACAAAAAGGTTTGCCTTTAAATTAGAGATAAAAATGTCATTTTTATCAAAATTTCAACATCGCCACCAGAACTGGGAGTGATGAGTCAATCCCGGCAGCGTTACGAATTGGACTTTTAATATTTAGATTAAGCAGTATTAACTATTAGTAAAGAATTGCAAATTTCTGAAGCCATACAATTGTTTTCAAACATAGAATTAGTCATGCACTATCAATCATCATACATTTTGTACTTACAGAGCCTAGATAGAATAAATACTGAAATAGGCTACAGCACATAGCACTGACTGTCACAAAATGAGTGGTAACAAGTTTATATCAGATTTTTAAAAATCGCTTTGCTGGGCATGTTTCCTCTATCTCTCAGTGAGCTCCTTAAATGTATTTTAAATGTATTTAGTACCTAGTACACAATTAAAATGCTTGCAAATAATTAATGCAAAAGGGAAAAAAAATCTTACCAGTTTATATGAGTAAATGAAAAATGCTATTTACAAATGCAGGTTGCATTAATTTTCTAGGTCATATTTTGGGATATTTTAGATCAAAATTTCCAATCTTCCGGGACAATTTTAGTTTAAACAGAATTTTCTAACATTTTTAGGTTTTTCCTGACCTATCCAAAATCTGTTTGAAAATAAACTGATTTATACTCTTGTTGTTGAAAGAAAAATAAAAAAAAGATGAAGTAAGGATTCAGTAAACATTAATTATATTTATAATAAAAGATAGCTTACTTTTCATCAGCAACAAAATGCCACAGATACAACTGCAAATAATGAATATCAACCTGAACCTGCTGCACACCAAATTTACTAAACGTTCTCAGCCTGACACACTCTAAAAATGTCTAGAAAAAAAAATAATAATAATAAGTACTAAATAAGTAAAGTTAAATTCCAACATGCTAAATTTTCAAAATCAAAAGGCTTGAGATTTTTCTCATGAAGTGCAATGATCACTACAGATATATACATTCAGTATGATACACATTTTTTTTTCTTTTAATATTTCAATCCGTATTTTTGTACATATATAACACACAATAAACAATTGTTGCAAATAAAACAATCTCACAGACATATCAATTTCACATGACAAGGAGTGAAAAAGGAAAAGCAAACAATTTTTTACCATCTTTTATCCAAATTTATTTACCTAATATGAAACTAAAGTTACTTACAATATTGCTTTAGGTGATCTAATACATGATCAAAAATTAATTAACACACATTATTATTATTAACCCTCCGAGCGGCCTGGAGTTTGCCTAGTGATAACTTCAAAAAAGTTCCAGTGTATGGGATCTGTATCTCTCGAAAATGCACAAGAAAAACCTGCTTCCCCCCATTTCCGCATGGAAGGCGTGGGGAACAAAGTAATTAACAAACTGCCGACGTGACAGCATACCTACCGCCTGATAAATTACTTTGTATTGTAGGAGCACATGTCCGGTGAATCTGACCAACTGGTCTCCCTCACCTCTTTCCCCCCTAAATACTCGGGAATCTACGCAACGTTGTAGGAAACCAAAGTTCTTTTCTCGGTGGCTTACATGTACACTCACCCAGAGCCAGATTTTTTTCTGATGAAGATTGGAAAAAGAGATATTTTGTTTTTTGCCCTCTCTCATAATGAGCAGGTAGTGAGAGTGACGCTTGTGCTCTAAAAATAGTAAAATTAGAGATTACCTTTTTACTATACTTCTTTATCTGAAAAATCTCTTTATAAAGTTTTAATAGAAATGAACGAAAAATAATAAATCTAATAGGCCCCTTTCAAGATGAGGACCTGGACACAGCCCCGATTTGCTCATGCGATAAGACCCCGTGTACATATTTTCAATAAAGTGTCCAATGTCAGATATATCCCATTCACCTGAACCTCATATAAGACGCTGTCCTTCATAAAATGTGCAAAGTGTTCCATATAATTATTATTATTTCTTATAATTTTTTCGAACTGTGCATTTTTTCATAAAAGTTTATACAGTTAGTTAGGAAAGAGAAATAGGAAATTTGGCTTTCACTCGATCATTTTTGAAGTTGTAATGCAAAAAAAATATGACAGTTAAAAAAAAAAAAAAGAGAGAGAGAGAGAGTATAATGTACTCGAGTGTAGGGTAATAAA
The DNA here is from genome assembly GCA_038373885.1 of Cheiracanthium punctorium. NCBI lineage: Eukaryota > Metazoa > Arthropoda > Arachnida > Araneae > Cheiracanthiidae > Cheiracanthium > Cheiracanthium punctorium. The sequence continues at coordinate 1,433,073 of JAWZYV010005808.1, read as the reverse complement.
GCTTTCATTTAAATTATCTCAAGCGTACGAGAAAAATAAAAATTAAAAATTCTTCGATGTTCCATTTAAAGGACTTGTTTAGTAAATTTGTTAAATGAAATATCTATATTAATCTTTGTTAGATAATAAACGTTTTCAAAGACCTTTATTTATGTTCTGCATATGCGAAAAAATTCCAAGAAAAATTAAGAGCACGAATCTGAGAAAGTAACACACCTAGGATTCATGCCATCTGAGATTTTTACCAAAAAATTCCCAGTTGTTATTAATCTTATTAATGTAGCAAATCCAGAATATTTTGTCTCAAAGTGAAGTTGTTCATCTTTTATGGCCCACTAAAAAAGCAGACCCGTAGCCAGATTTTCTATTCAGGGGGGCACCCTCTTTTTTTCAGGGGGGGGCACCCTAACGTAAGTGGGGTGGCATCCTATATTTTTTTTAATGATAACATTTTTATCTATATTTCTCTTCATTAAATAATAGCATAAGTTTATAATTAAATAAATTCTGAAAAGTCCAAACGGCTTCCAAGCAGTAAAAGTTCCTTGGCTTAAACAGAATGGATTTAAAGTTGTCATCTTTGGATCATATTTGGAAGATGAGAACACAAAACAAAAATGACAGAGTATTACAAACAAAAACTTTGTATATATAAAACTTTGATATATAAAACTTTGATATAAAACTTTGATAACTTTACCTTACATACAAAAATTTTTCAAAGCAACTGCATTAAACTTTTTTTATGTGAAATTTTCTAGGGGGAGTGGGGCTCAGCCCCACCTGGCACCCCTTTGACTACGGGCCTGTAAAAAAGTCTGTGCAGCACACAAAAGTGGGCGTTTTTCTCAGACATAGAAAATGCTGTGGTCAAAAACTCTTTGGGGGGCAACTTGCCATGATATTTATTTCACATCTATAATGTTAGACGATAGAACTTCATGAAATATATGAGAAATCTGTGGCAGGTTATCGACGCAAAGTCACTGAAGGTCACAAAAACACACTTTTTTTTTTCTTTTTTTTTTTTGCCATTTTTAAGGCTTAACCATAGCTTGCACCTTCAAGTTTCTAAGGCAAAAGAGGTGTCCTTTGAAAGATATGTATTAGATATGTCTTTGAAAGATATGTCTTATAAAAAAATGCATGTATAGTTGACGCAAGTTGAATGCGCTTTTAGATTTATAAGACCAAAATCTGAAAATTTTCGATTTTGACTGAAATTTGAAGTTTCATAAATTCTTGCGGCAGAAGTTTATTGAAAGTAATTCTTTTGGATCGTTTTTATGTGAATATATTGTATTATTTGAATGCTCAGCGCTTATACCAAGTTTTGCGCGCAAGATTAGGACCCACTGGCGCATTGACTTAAATTGAATTAAATGAATTAAATTCAATTTAAATTATCTATATTTAATAATTTTAGCGACTTAAATTGCTAAATTTAAGCAGGGCTGATTATGACCAACAGGGGCCCCGGACATTGATGAATTTTGGGGGCCCCATCCATGAATTTTTTTTTTTTTTTTTCAAAAAATTTTGATATAAAAGAAGACTATTTCAGAACATTTGAAATTGGGGGCCCTTTACAAAGTCCCGATTATCCCATGCGATAATAAGGCACTGAATTTTAGTATTTTTGGGGAAACGGGTGGATTTTCAAAATTTTAAGGTCGCCTACGTCTTCTCTCTATCATTTTGCGCATCTTTATGCAGTTAGAGGGAGTAATCAAAAGCGAAGCGCTGTTAATTTGTCAACGGTAATGGTTAAAAAAACATGAGTACAAATTTTTGTCAATTTTAAATGTATGACGTACAACTGGCGCCATTCCCACATGTAATCCAAAAAAAAAAAAAAAAAATCCTTCGGAATTGGACCACTGAAATGCTTAATATATATTAATCCTTATATCAATGCTTTATTTAGGCGAAAACAATTTATTAGTTTTAATATTCTTAAAATAAGTAGAAGTTTAATAATTTCGAGAAGCTATTTCATACGATTTAAAATCGCAAAAATTTGCAAACCTATTTAGATTATGACATATAATTTGTTAGAGTTAACCTTTTAACTCATTTGGAACGCTTTCCTTCTTAGAAAAAGTCTGCATTTTAAATTAAGCCTTTCTGCTTAATAATTTGATTTTTTTTTTTTTTTTTTTTTTTTTTTTTTTTTTTTTAATAGCCGAATACTGACAGCTTAGCAGTACGGGACTGATTTATAGCTATTATGCCAGACTTGGGGATCGTCGAGAATCTTTTTTCCCTACAATTTACACTCTTAAAAAAAAAAAAATCAGTTGATTACCAAGAAATCTCTAGGAAACAATGATTCCATTACTTGGAAAGTATTGTAATCATGAAAAAATTCGACTTCGAGACTTTGATGTATTTACACGTTTTGAGGTCTTCTGAATTCATTTATGCTGTTTTTACGAGATGTATGTGTGTGTGTGTGTGTGTGTGTGTGTATGTGAGTGAACACGATAGCTCCTAAACGGATCATTCGATTGAGCTCAAATTGGACATAAATGTTATAAACCACCGTCGCAAGACCGGTATTGATTTTGGTGTATATAGGACTTATAGTTTTTCTACAGGGCTACGACAAAGATTTCTTTTGCATGATGGCCTATGGGGGGAATTTCTTGAAAGTGCGCTAGCGTTTAAACGGTAGATTCGATTGAGCTCAAATTGGGTATATATGTTATAAACCACCGTTGCAAGACCGGTATTGATTTGGGTGTGTATAGGACTTATAGTTTTTCTACAGGGCTACGACAAAGATTTCTTTGACATTATAGTATATGGAGAGAAAGTCTTGAAAGTATGCTAGCGTTTAAATGGTGCATTCGATTGAGTTTCAATTTGGTATATATGTTTGAATTATTCATCGATTAAAATTTATTTAAATGCTTGGTAATGATCTAATCGTAAGTCTTCGGAAAGTCGAGTGGAGGCACTCCAGATTTTTTTAGTATGATGCCATAACTTTTCTTAGTATTACTACTAAATAAAGCCATGTTTGCCAATTGATTTACATTACTTTATTTAGCAGCAATACTAAGAAAAGTTATAGCATCTTTGTTTCAAAGAGATTTCTTAGTAATCCACAAAATTTTTTTTTAGTGTAGGGCATCACCCAAAAGGATGTTATTTTCGGATCCGCAACTTTCGTCCGTATACAAGCCTATATACAGCTAGAGGAGCTGCGGACCCACAGATTTATCGTTTACGTTTGCGTCACGTACATATAGCGGTTTTTGATCAGCGGTTTTTGATCAGTGAAAACGAATCCTTTCACTTTCTGCACACCAGGTTATTACAACTCCTTAAAAATTTATTTTAGGATGAACAGGAAAAATTAAATTACTTAATTAACTAAAACATTTTTCTAATTTATGTGTATTGAAAGAAGAAAGGGTTGTCACCCGATCGTTAACACTGCCAATACAGCTTTTGGGTCATCGTATGACAATTGAGCTAGCTATGACAGCATATTTTAATATCCATAACGCTAGGTTCGAGTAAAAGTTTTTTGCATTTTTTCAGTTTCCGTATAGCTGGAATAATTTAAAATGCATGTGTAAAAAAAATCATTACTTTCTTCGTCGTGAAGAACTGATACGCAGCTAGTTATAACATGTTATGTATATGTAAAAATAAATTACTTGAAATTCAAATTAAACATTTAATAATTTTGCGATTTCTCAAAATAATCAAACGAAAATCCCCACCTCTCTCTCCATGTATTTATATATCATGGCTTTGATTTGCAACAGCCCTTCGATTTGAACTTCATATTTTAAACAATTACACTAAAATTAATCTTTATTTTTAAATTTAGCTAATTGGAAATTTTATTTATTTACTTTTTCGTCTATTTGGCAGCTTAGTTTAACCAATTGTTAAAGTAATCTCTATTCCCGTGTGATGAGCGGGTACATCAGCTAATATAGAATAAAAATAGAAATTAAAATTCGTAATGTTCAATTAAAAGCAGCAATAATAAAATAAAAAATCGATGACAAACTGACGCTTTCGATGTGATTCGGTATAAATTTAAATGGCTCGAAATCTAAGGTGAAAATTTTGGCTTTATACAAATTGTTCTATTTCTGCGTATTTCTTTACGTAACAATTTCTTTAATTCTTTACAGGTTGAAAAGTTTTTCTAGCATGTATACATATTTACATAAATGAACTGACACACACACACACCACATAACACCAAAACAACAACAAAAAATCTTGCAGTTCAATGTGGGAAGTTAGTTTTTCTGGAAAGATGTTGTAGTTAGGGTAAAACTAAGACAGTGGAGGATCCTGAAAAGTTTCAACGGCAGGAGGCAATATACGAGAAATTTTGTAAGAAAAATGGATCTGCTTAAATTTAAAATTTTGATTAAATAATTCTTATCGTCTGAAACCAGGTTTAGGATGGTTGCTCTCATCATTCATTATTGAAAAGACGTTTTTGAGAAGATTCCTCTTCTATTACATGTGTAATTTCTTAGCGTGGATCTTTGAACACTCCGCTAAACCGGCAGATTATTCAAAGACCCATGCTAGGTGAGCAGGGAAACCACACAGATCATAGAGTGTAATGTAGTGCATTTATTGCAAGCCTGCACTCAGGGTATTTGCCAAGTCGGAATGCCTTGGTCGGAGGATTTTTTCAGGTGTTCTTCCGCGTCTTCACGAGACATCTAACGAAACCGCCCGAAACCCTAGACCGTTAGATCGACTGCCCCGCGATAGTCCAGAACCCTCGACTTTTACTCTTCAACCATCTACTATTTTCAGTCCCTTGTGCAATGGGCGATGGTGGGACCGAGACCCACAGATCACAGAAAGGGAATCATCACCACTGAATCCAACTGGGATTTAATTTTATTTTATCTTAGACTACTGTTCTTTGCAACTAGTTATTTTAATTTTGTTTTAATCTTTAGGACGGAATACAGCTTTACTGATAAATTTGATCGCGCATTTAATCGTGTTACTTTTCTAGTAAAATCAAACTGAAACATCAATAACTGAGGACTAGTTTACAGCAATACAGTCTGGACACATACTCAACTTTCCTCACTATATTTAGGAGGGCCCAGTGTCACTTTGCTTAAATATTTACCTTACATTTCAATGTTTACATGAAAAATACTATAAGGACGTTTTGGCTTTTAACTATGTTTCAAGAATATTATTTTCATCATTCCAATTTTAATGAACTAACGCATTATGTAGAAGTTGTCTTTACTTTATTTTATAACACCAGGCAGCTTCTACATAATGCGTTAGTTCATTAAAATTGGAATGGGAAAAATAATAGTCCGGAAACATAGTTGGTTGCCAAAACGTCCTTATAGTAAGTATTATTGATGTAAACAATGAAATGTAAGATAAACATTTAACCTAAGTGACATTGGACTCTCCTAAAAATAGTGAGGGAAGTTGAGTACCTGTCCCGACTGTCTTGTAATTTAGTCCTCTGTTATTGACGTTTGATTTTCATTTTACTGGAAACTTAACGCGATTAAATGCGTATTTAAATGAAGCTGAAAATAGCAAAAAATCGCTTAAAAATGAGAGAACATGTGGATTTTCAGATTTTTAAAATAGCGCAGATCGTTTTTATATATTTTTTACATAATCATGAAAATTTTCAAGCCGATCGCACGAACTGTGTGAATTTCATTAAATTTTTACACAGTAACTTTTTAATCTGTTTGGATTAATGATGGTAAAAGCTTTGTTTGGAAGTGGCCGGACCGGATTTGTTAGCGAGTGAGTCACGGATCAGCGTAACTATATAATAGGATAGTTACATAGTTAATATTTATACAGTAGTGTTTTATGACATGTAAATTTGCATTAATTTAAATAATAATATGCACTACATTTCTTTAAAGCCCCTCTTCATACGTAAGCATGTGTGCCCAAGACCCCATATATGTTAAATCGGTCTCTTCTAATAAAATATTTTTTTTTTTTTATATGCCAACTGTTTTGTTGTATTCGAGGCAACACCTTTTCCTTTTCAGGTAACATTTGAAAGAATTAAAATATTTACTCAAAATTTGTTATTTTAATTAAACATTTAAAATTATTATAAATGAAAAAGTATCCCGGAGGTCTTTGAAAAATACGAAATATTCAAACTTATTTCCCATGCCCAACCATGCTTAGAAGGGACACCGGCTCAAAAGATTACTTATCTGAAAAAATACCGAAAGAATTCGGCCTCTCTCTTCTTTAGTTAGAAAAGGTATGGTCACCACATCTGTAAATAATTTTGTGGGGTGTTGAAAGCTACAATTAAAGTATCGTAGGCGTGTTTTGGCCATTGTGCGCTCTCCCCTCCTTTGCAATCCATTAATCTAAGTGTCACAGGTGTTTTGGCGAGTGGGGGTAAGCAGTAACGGGATTTTATGTCACAGCCGCTTTCGAAGCAGAAAAAAAGGAGCAGAAAATTATGTCTCAGCCGCTTTGAACAACTCTTACAGATAACGGGATTTTACGTCTCAGCCGCTTGGAGGGTTAATAAAGGATATTTTGACTATTATTTATCTTTTTTTTTAACTATTTTAAAGCAAATACTTAGAATAACAAATAACTTTTCTACTAAAGTACATTAAAGTAATTAAAAAACTTTGTAAAAAACACACATAAGAAGTAATAGGTAAGAGGATACGCACGTTTCGTTCAAAAATTGTTTTGAACTTCATCAGTCCAAGCCCTTCGTCGTAAAGAACACAGGGAACTCCAGTTCCCTGTGTTCTTTACGACGAAGGGCTTGTAATTTAAAATAAAGAATATTTATTTAGAAAGTTGATTGTTGACTTGATAAATAAAACCACGCACATTTTATTTTCACATTTATTAATTAATCATCCCTGAAAATTTTAAAAATAATTAACAAAATAATGGTGAAAGCTCAAGAATATTTAATGGTATGCTGATAAGTCTTGATAAAAATGCAACTGATAAAAAAATATTAATAAATGAAACACTACTATACAGTTATTACTGTATAAACTTTGGATGATCAAGGACTTTGGAACTCCTTGTCATGCTGATGGAAGTAGAATATACTGATTGTATAAGCATCAGATGATCATATTCATTTTTAAATTAACATCTTAAAAAAAGGAGGAAAGAAGAGTTTCAAAGTGAAAAATACTAAATAACTAAAATTTGTTTTTATTGGTTAGAATGCTTTCGCTAGATCACCAAAACTATGGTAATAATTTAAAAATACATTAAACTTTTTACAGTGGTAAAAGAGACTCTTTTCTTATCCCTTTTCCCTCACCTGAAATTATCAAATTGAGCCAAACTATACTCCAGTCATGATTAAAAAAAAAAAACTAAAAGTTGAAAATATAAATACAGCAATACCCTGAACTTAGGTGATATAGCTGAGACTGAGCGATGAGTAAGTTTAATTCACATAACTCGGGGTATAATTTTGAATATGAATATGCAAGTACAAGTTATTTTTAACTGTGGCTAAAGACTAAAAAAAACAATAATTCAGAAAAAAATTAAATTAAATTATTTATAGTACATATGTGTGACAAATTGGCGAGATTTTAAAATAGTGCAAGTTGAGGTATTACTGTACTTAAAGTATATACCATTACCGTAAATTCCGGCGTATAACGCGCACTTTTCATACAAAAAATAAGGTCAAAATTTAAGGGTGTGCATTATACGCCGGTTATAAAAATGATAAATTTAAAAATAAGGAAAAGATGAGCATAAAAAAATGAGATTTCTACATGTACCTGAATGTTGTTTATTTAAAAGAAATGACATGCCTTATGAACTTCAATTTTCATTATCGGACAGCATAATACGTTCATCATATTCATCTTCCATTATATTTTCAGGCACATGATCGAATTCAGTTTCATCTTCACTATCACTGTTACTCTGATCCATAAATAAATAGTTATCATGCGTTCCATCTAGATTGATCGATATACTACATTTTTTAAATGACTTTTTAATTATGTCAGGTTTAATTTCATCCCATGCTTGTATTATCCACTCACACACTATTTCTAGACTGTGGCATGACGCATTTCACCTCCTTTTGTAAATGTTTTACCTCTTTCCAACATCTACGTATTCCAAAATCGTTTTAAATTTAATAGAATGGTTTATTAATACATGCATCTAAAGGTTGAACTAATGGCCTGGAATAACTGCCATCTCTGTGTTACACTCTTTCATTAATTTCTTTGTATTATCCGTTAAATGCGATCTGAACATATCCCAAACTAAAAGACTTTCTGTATTCCATAGCGCAAGTCTGTGATTGCAAAGTAAAGAGTGCGCGTTATACGGAGGGTATACATAAAAATTAAAAAATGAAGTTTAAAATTATAGGTGTGCCTTATACACCGGTGCGCGTTATACGCCGGCATTTACGGTAATTTAAAAAAAACACTTTATGAATAACTGAGTTTTAAATTCTGTACAGTAAAACTTTTAAATTTATAATTTAGTAGATAAATTTTTAAAAATTGAACACTATTAGTTAGATCTAATTCATTTAATCAAGTACTAGTTTTTCATTAAGGATAGTTAAATTATTTTAAAAGGCAAATACACCAAAAATAGGATATTCTAGTAAACATAATTTCCTTATCATACAACAACCAATGCAGTAGATATATATATAATATTATTAAGTAGAGTTCTAAAATGAAACCAAATTACAAAATGACTTCAATAAGCTGATGCCCAAAGAGATAAGAAGAATGTAACAGCAAAACGTTTGCATTGATAGTCAAACACATAAGAAATATCCAAAAACTTGTAACAGCTGAAAAATGTAAATAAATTGCACAAGATTAAATGAGTCCAGAGTTTGCTTAAAGTTTCATTCATTAGAATACAAATTTTTAAAAATTATTTTTAAAATTAGCCACAAGTGAAGGTATCAAAGTTCCACTTTATTATAAAAAGGATCTTAAAGCAGTTTTAGATTAACAACTTACAGAAAAGAGATATATTTATGCGCATATTCATAGTATAACTTTGCTACACAGAATATTAATCTCATGATTAGATTTTTTAAAAATCAAAGATAAATGTGACCCATGTCATGAGGAATACATAAAAATACCACTACCTTTAAACTTATTTTAATAATTCCTGTCAGCACAGAAACTTTGGAAAATTCCACAGCACTGAATATTTCAATTTTTTCAGAAAACAACTTCTGAATATTGCTCATCAAACTGTTATCAATAGTGCTAGAAAATAATTAAAATTAAATTAAAATTCCTACACAATAAATGTTAAGAAAATACAAATAATTGCACATTCAAAAAGATTATTTAAACTGGCTGACTAAGCTTATACTGAAGAAAAAAATGAAATTCCTGTGGAAATAGCTTATTTTATCCCAAAAGTTAGTTTAAGCCAGCATTTCCCAATTAACGTTGCCCGCCCCCCATCAAAGTGTAACTTATGGTGCCCCCATTCTCACATTTTTTTAACATACATAGAATTTTTTATTCTTCAACAATGAACATTTTAAGTGAAAATAGACACATTTTTAAGTAAAAATGAGAATAAATAAGAAGATTTTAAAAAACATACATCATACTTGCTCCTTGGTTTCTCTCACCCACCCCCCCACCTACAAACACTCTGCACCCCCCTAGGGGGGGCATGCCCCACCATTTGGGAAACGCTGGCTTAAGCTACTTGGTAATTATCAATAAATGACTAAAGTTATTAGTTTTTTAATAACGATAAATAAGCATGAAACAATAATTGAAATTTTATAATTCTTAGATTAATAAAATTATTTATTCATATATTTTAGTATATGAACAAGATTTAGCAGAAGATTTAGCATAAAATACTTTATAATTGATAATCAATTTGCTAATTAAAATTTTAGCTTTTTTTAATTTTAAATAATATTTTGTATAAATTAAAAAGTTATAGTGTGTATAACTAAATGCTAACTACAAATCAATTAGCATCTCTATGTGATATACATAAATAAAGTAATTCAATGAATTTTTCTTTTCTTAAAACATTTTATAGGGTAAATGCTACAATACCTTGCATATTTAAAAAGGTAAACAACTGAAAAATCTAAATGGTGAATTTATATTAAAAAATATAATACAAAGATATATATGTATAAGGATTTCAAAAATGTTACAAATCAATGTTTCTCTATCTTTAAAAACAAACCACCACATTTGTTTTGGATACGCAATTTGATTTGAAAATGATTCAGATGAAAACAATTTTAATTAAACTTTTAAAAGTTTCATTTTTACAATGTTTATTCCTTTCCTTTTTTCCATTGCATGAATAAATAATTAAAATAATCATAATAAATAAATTCTTAATTTTCAGGGTAGTGAAAATTTTTAAAAATGATAAGCTGCTAGTTTCAGCTTATTTTTATACACATGGAAATTAAAGAATGCTGAATAGTATCTTACATACCTTGCAGCATACGCATTATACTTTGACCTGTGTGACCTTGCAGTACTAGGACAAGTCCGCCTACTAGAATCACTGCTCCTTTCATGCCTGACACCTTCCTCATACAGTTGTCCAACTTCTGAATCCACAGATGTAACATCTTCTACAACTCTCTTCATTACTGCCCTCACATTTCTTGGCTCAGTGGCATTCAACCAATCTCTTGTTTCCACACTCTTACGAAGCATCTGTACAGTAAATAAGAAAAAAAATCAAGCTGAATGTATTGATCATAAACCACGTTACAACACAGCTGATTTGCACATTTGCAAGTAAGATACACTGATTAATAAATAATTATACTGTTTAGCCCTTCTGTTTTAAAAACACGATGACAGAGATTTATCTTCTCTGCCCACTGCTATTTCCCAGCATTGGTCTTTGATTATCCCTCTGTAGCCCAGGTTTGCAATTTTGTTCGCTCTTGTAAACAAATTAAAAAAGTTTTGTCCACTTATTTTAATATCAGCATTCTTTTACAAATCTCAACAGTATACATTAATTTGATTTTGTTTGAAATCGATTAATACTTCAAAAGTGAACTTTAAAAAATGATTGTTCACAGACTATAATATAATGAAATTGATTTGTGTGCACTTGTAAAAAATTATTAATGAAGTATACACCTAATTTTTGATAGGATTAAGTCAACAATGGGCAAAAATTCCTCATAAACATATACACAAAAGTAACTTCTCTTTAGCATATTAATATAGTTCCAGACTCCATAATTTTTTAATGAAATTAAATAAAAATGCTTAAAATTTTCAAATTGTATAAAAAAATATGTACCTGGGATATGTTTAATCCTTGTACCCTCACAAAATGATCTAACAGTTTCTGCAACAAAGTGAAATTCATTAGCATATTACATTAAATAAATAAATAAAAATAAATAATCAAAAATGCATCAATAATAAAACACTTTTCAACATAACTATACAACTTTTATGTATCTAGTTGTTTAATGAATGATTAAAGCCAGTAAAACATTTTTAAAAAATTTAGTTACAGATGTGCTCTCGCTGAAAGCTGCAAATGATCCTGGAGGAGCATCATATTCTGAGGCTAAAGCACGGAGGGGATTTACTTTAGCCCATCAAAGATGAAACGCAATAGGAATAAAATTGCCTTTCACTTGTTCTATATAGAATATTTTACAATTTACTCACTATTTCTGTTTTATGAGGTTTTTAAAAAATTGTCAAAAATTGGGTACTACCTGGTTTTTTCTTTTTCTTAATGACAAGATCCTGTTTTTATGTGACAATCTCATTTAACAGAAAATATGGTATAATACATTTCTAATGTGATAAAAACTAGCTGCATGTGCTTTTTGACATATTGCAGCAGTAATCTAGTCACATTTCAAGATCCTGGTTTTATTCATCTATCCGGTTTTGATAGACTTTCCCCAACATCCTTTTTAACAGTATACCTGGAACAGTAAATACAGAGTGTCCTGAAAGTTTCTATACTGATGACATATGGATATTTATTTAGCTAAATATCTTTGAAACTTTCAATGGATTTACATTCCAAAATGTACCACAAAGACAGCAATTCTCTGAATTTTAATTCATTTCACTATGAAAACATAATAACATAAAGCTCTAGTCTCACACAACTTGAGCACAAAAGAACCAAACAAAAAAGAATTGATGTAATGATAAGCAAATAATAAAATTTAAAATAAAAAATCGCGGACAAAGAGTTAGTTAAGTTTGAATATGGGAGCTTTTAAGACACAGTGAAAAAATTATGTAGCAATCAATGTATAATTTTAGCAGTAACAGCACAGTGAGACCAACTGATAAATGGACAGATACTGTAACTGAAATCATAAATGCAGATGCACATTTTAAAAAATCTTAACACCTATACTTCAGCTAAATCATATATAGTAAGTGCTTAGCTGCAGTGTGCATTTTAAAATTATTTAATTTACAGAGAAAGTATATACATGTTTAATAAACTATACAAAAAGCACACCCACAAAAAATGTTTTATATTGATTTAACATTAAGGTATATTACAAAAAAGAAAGAAAGAAATATAATTTAGATGCAAGGATTTATTGAGTTTTAACATTATAATTTTAACTTACCTGTGCAGATTTTTTTGCTTCAGAACATAAATCAGTGACTGGTGTTAAACCTTCTCCATTATCAATTCCAAAATTTTCATCAATTAATGAAACCTGTACAAGAGAAAAAGAGCAAATAAAAGAGGACAAAATGTTAAATGATTACATCTATTAAAGGAATAATACACAAAATGAATTTTCTGAAGTTGGGTCACATTTCTTGCATATTGTCACACAAGAAATATTATCAACCATACATGTAAGAAGTAGAGAATTAGTAAAAAATAACAAATAATATTTTATAAGAATAACTAAAAAAATTTGAAAAAGTGTAAAACTATTTAAAATGTATTTATAAGATAAAATTTTAATTATGATTAAGGTACAGTAAGAGAGCATTAAAAAATTTTAAAATATGTTTCAGCAGTGATAAAATGAAGTAATATATTAAACAATAAACATACCAACTGAGAAACATTTGCCTGTTCCAAATTCAAACAAAATCTAGACAGTATTAAAATCAGCTGAGCTGGCACAGAACTTTTTTCATTATTTGTGCAAAATTCCTTAAGATAAACAAAAAGATTTTTTAAAGTATTCTTTGTTAATAGAACTTAACTTCAATAAAATTCAATTTCACAAAAAGAAAGTAGGAATACTAATATCACCTGGCATGTTGTGTTTATGTGTCTAAGAAAAGCAACGAGAACACCTTCTCTGACAAATTTTCTACAAAAATGTTGTTTAAATTGCAGCTTCATGTTGAAAGTTATGTCTGGCTGGATGAAACACTGAAATTTAAAAAAAAAAAAAAAAAAAAAAATTAAGGAGAAAACCTGTTTTATTCGGATTTTGACTGATTTGTTAGACAACATTTGTATCCATCAAACATTATTGCATTATTTCAATAATATGTTATATAACAAGTTCTAATTTAAAACTGTAGCTAGTAAAACAGTGTTTGAGGAAAGAACCTATCATTAAAGAGGGGGGAAAAAACTATTTGGATATTGAACAACAGAATACCATTTCACAAATTACTTATTTCAACAAGGCAAACTACTGTGACACTTTGAATTGGAAAGAGAACCATTTTTCATACAGAAACATCTCTTTGAAGCATTTTTGGATTTTCATTTTCGAATTTGAACATACTTCACTATTGCCCTAGTTAATTCGGATTCTCCCTAGTGCTCTCAACTAGAACGAGTTTTTGCTAGTTAATTCAGGTTTTCACTTTAACATATACTTACCATAAATTAATCTTAAAGATTTAATTGTGACATTCAGGAAACATACTACAGGCAGACAGGTAAAACAGGAAATTTTATCAGGTATTATGTACAGATTGATTCAAAATGAATGGGAAAAAATGAAGAGCAATGTATAATTTATATAATGGATTTATTTGCCAAACACAAAAGTAGCCTTAAAGCAAAGGTACAGAATTTTTATCTGGCAACACCAAAAAATCTTCTGGGTACAAAATTACCAATAGATATTTGGCGATATGGGAACAAGCATAATGGCAACCTCTTCATAAGAGAAAGCTTACTGTGTGTTAGAATATTTAGATCTGCCATTGGTTATAGCATATTCAGTTCTGCACAAAGCACAGATTTTGCATGACTTTGTACAGACATTTCATGAATTTTTTCCACTATTTTATTTCGTTTTTTGAATCAAACTTTTTCTCATTTTGCACATTACAACACATAACAAGTTTTCTCTAACAGGGAGGTCTCCATTTTAAAACACAGTACCTAAAATACCCTAAAATATCTAAATTCATAACTAGAAAATTTTTTCACGGTTGCTAAATAAAGCTTCTATTTTTTCAATTTAAGGTAACATTTGCATTTGCAAAAATAAATCCTACACTGTGAAACACTTTTTTTTTTTTTTTGTACCATTCATTCTTATTTACTCTGTATTGTATCCACAAGAAAAGTGTAAATTATTTCAGATTTTTTAAAGCAATTAATGTATTCGTTTTTTTGTTCAACAGACTCATTAACATACAATTGCAATGAAATATGCTTAGAGAAATATGAATGGCAGTTTGCAAAATTTTAATTTACTAGAAAATTTTAACACATATTTTATGCTACACTTGAACATGCATTACTTACAAATATGTAATACTTAAACATGTATTAAATGTTACACTTTCATTTTAGAATAGTTAAGTACCCGTTCTTTGCACTTTACACTGGATGGAATTTCTTTATTTTTTTCTTTTAATCTCAAACTTCCAAAAGAAAGGAAAAAATGAAATAAGTTAAATCAAAAATTGTTCTAACCTGTAATTCAGTGTGAACTTCTTTCACACTATTTTTTATCTTGATTTCAAATTCATTCAACAGATCAGCCAATCCACTGCCACCATCAGGACTGACAGTGCGAGGTGTAACCACACACTGTCTCATATCAATCATAGATGCTGAGAAACACTCTTTTAACCTTTGCAGGTAGAAGCTGCAGCAGTCTTCAGCAGCTTTTGCAACAATTTCTATACCTTTCCTTTAAAAAAATAGTCAGATAAAGAAATGCTCTCAATAAAAAAAAGATACTATTTCTTTAAAGAGATACAAATTAAAACACACCAATTTCAGAAAGATAACTCACTCAACCTGCAGCTTTTTACTTTTCTGTTCTTATTCACTACATAGAGCAGTCTTTCCAAGCTTTTTTAAATATGCAGATTGGCAAAAGTATGAAACATATTTCACAGCCCAGCATTAGCCAAAAACAATAAGCACTATTGATACACACAATTTATTTATTAAAGCAGATGCTATAGAAATAAAAATTTTAGTTAGTGTAAAATTTAAATCTGCTAATTTTTTAATAATTTTGATAAAAGTCTTGAGAACCAGTGGTTGGAACTGGTTAATACTGTCATATAAAACTGTTTTATTAATTTTCTACTCTCCTTCTATTCTTTTCTATTATCCTTCCTTTCTATTCTCCTTTATTAATTTTCTTCTAGTAACCAACACTCTTTGGTTGTAAGCCTTCTTTTTTTCAACACAATTAAGATGCTTTTTGTAATTCATTAATTGTGTGAAGAAGTATCCATCAAATTAATTCAAGACAATGTAATTATGCACACAGGTTTTGTTTTCCTTTTGGCAATTCCTAAAAGTAACAACCAATCATTTTAATTGCTTTATATTTATACATATATTTTTATTTTGAATTATACTTTTATTTTACTTTATAAATTATTTATTATACTTCATGCTTTCATAGATTTATTTATTTATTGGCATAACAGTATGAAAATATCACCATTTCTTTTTTTCCCCATGTAGATGATGATTATGCCGTGTCTATGATATTTGAATAAGATTATTCAAATCTCTATGACTTGAATAAGATGGCACTATTTGAATTAAGACTATTCAAATAGTGCCTTGGGTGAAGATGACAGCCCAAGCAATCAAAGCCAGACAATCAAAAATGTGTTTTATTATCAATTCTGTACCAGGGCAATTATTGCAGGTTTCCCTGTCCTCTGTCAATGTTCAATTCTTTGTTATGGCCAGTTCTAAGCCTGACTATGATTTTAGTTATCAGGTGATCTCCCTTGCTGTTCTGGAGCTGGTGTTTCATTGGAATGGAATTTTTCCTCGATTTGTATTTGGCTGCGGCATTTGCATCCAGGAGGATAACTTTGCTGCTGTTTTCTGTTGTATCACTGTTGAGATCTCAAGCCTCTTTCACCAGTTTATTTGCATTCTTGTTACCTATAGTGTCGACATGTCCTTCCGGGGCTTGTACCCCTAAAAGAGTGAATCTTCAGGTAGCAGATGGGGGAATTCCTGCATTGCTGTTTTCTTTTGGGTGGATGAAGGGAAATAAAATGCTTTCCACAGACCAGCAACCAACAAGCAGCAGTCCAACTTTTTGGGCAAGGGCCATAGTAGCACAGTGGTTAAGGCATTGGAATGGCAACTGGAATGCTGCAAGTTCAATTCTGAAGTGCCACTAAAGACCACCGTGTACAAGCGATGTACGTGTACATTAAAACTGTGGTTCCAAAAGTACTCAAGGGAATTGCTAGCAGTTTCTGAAGGATGCCAATATTCAGAAGTCCCCCACCTTCTGATGAGGATTCAAATTGTGATGGCAAACTCTGGAAAGGATACATGTAGCTCTAAGTCACGTGAGCTGCCCTCTCCTGGGAAGCAAGCAAACTTTTTGTCCACAGCATGCCTTTTCTATGATGAGTTTATCTTTGGTTAGTGAGATATGCATAATAATATCTAGTTAAATATGTACAATCATTAAAGTAACAACAGTTTCAAAGCATGTGAATCAATCTATGTTAATGGGGGAAAAAAAGAATTATTTTCAGAATTTAGAAAAAAGGGGAATGGGGAGGGTTATCACATAATACATGTTAAACTTACACTGTAAAATCCATGTGTGGCAAGAGTTTATTCATTGTTTCTATTCTTCGGTAAAACCTATCTAAAGCCCGAACAAGAATAGCTGTATCACAAGTAGTTTTCTGAAAACAAGATATCTAAATAAATAATTAAAATTTAAATAAAATATCCATAGAAATCATGGTTACTCAGCATTCAATTAAAAAAAAATAAATTTGAACCTATTAGAGAATTTGTTATAAAATATTTACACATCTACTATAAAATTAATATTTTAGCAATATTCAGAAAATGCAATAAACACGAATGCTATGAAGATAGATAATAAAAGTATAACTCAAGTAATTCAAGCGTTGTTTGATAAAATAATGAGAAGAGGGGGGCAGACATTAGAATTTAAATTTAAGGTAAAATTATTTAAAGGCCAGCTTTATTTTCAAAACATTAAATGATCAAAAGAAAAGCTTCCAAAACAAATTAAGGTCAAAGCATAAATGGAAATTAGAAAATATAAGCAAAAATAACACATGGTTTAATAGAATATCATCTAGATCTACTACTGTGTAATAATCATTTGTGTAATTTAAGAAAGGTTAGCAGACTTGCAGGAATTTAAGCAGAGTTCTTTGAAACAAAATAGAAATGAGAAATAAATACTGTTAAAAATTCTTTAAAAATCAAGCAGTTCTGAAGCAGAAATCATGCAAAACATTTCATTAATTATAATTTGTGTGGGGATTTGAGCTTTGTTTAATTATCAGCTTTAGTTTATTTTTGTGATCAAGTCTTTTGGCTTTTTTAATTAGTTCTGAATTTTAGTTTCTGTACTAAAAAAAACTAAATTAAAAAATAAACAGTTCTAATCTCTGTAAAAAGGTATAGAACTACATAATTATGGATAATATAAAAATTATATTTCAATAATATCAGCATTCATTTACTTAGAGCAAAAATGTTTGAAGCTTGTTTTGGAAAGTTGATACTTAGTAGCTGACTGGCAAGACACAATAATAATAATGAAACAAAAATCAAGGTACTGTGACAAGTTACTATCCCCCCCCCCCCAGAAATGTACTAAGGACTCGATGTGTTTCCCACGATGCGGAAAGCACACTTGACCAGTGCACATTCCAAGAGCAAAGGGGGTCCTTTGATTTTGCCGACCGACCCCACACGACGAGTGCAAACGCACAGGGGGCTTGGAGGAAGATCGGAGGCGAGGCCTTTTGATTTTGCCGACTGACCCCACACGAATGTGGAAACCCTAGGCTGGGCGCTGACAGAGAGCTCAGAGTCGTTTTGGAGACTGTTCAAGGAGGTCGAACAGAGATCGGCTCTCAGAGGGACGAGAGTTCCCGAATTCCAGAGCGGAAGTTGATGCTTGTATTTAAGTCTGCAGAATGCAGTCAATGTTTGTAAATGTGTATTTTAATAATCAATGTTAAACAAAAACCTCAACTCCTGTCTCGAGTCTCTTCAATTTTGTTTGTGTTTCCTGTTTAGCACTTGTGGCGAGTCCAAAACGCCACAGCTAAATAGACTAATATTATTTCTGGTGGCAGCGGTTTGGATGTTGGTTTTTTCTTCATAAACCATCGAACAGATAACTCGAGACATATTTTCGTGAAGTGAGAAATGATAATTTAGATCTGTGACTTTGAACTTACCTGAAAATTGTAAAAAGTGGAACGAGATCTGTGACTTTGAACTTACCGTAGAACACTCAACTTGTGCTTATGGAACAGTGAATAGTTCCGGGAAACATTGACGGAGTCCTGCGGGATAGAGATTTGTGAAATTCTTACTGTGGTTTCTTCAGTGGATTGTCCCTGATGTACTTCGGAGAGAACGTCGACCAAAGGGGTAAGTCTATTTTGAGATTTTTTTTCCCGAGAGGCACAATGTTTATGAGTATTTTAAAGGATTAAAAAGAGTTAGAAAATTTGTTTCTTGTGTGTGTAGGAATTGTAAATTTGAATTCATGTTTAATTGTTCTCAGGGTAAAATTCTTAGCTTTTATTTGTTTCTTTATTCTGTAGTAGTTTTATGCTAAAGTGCAAATCTAGTGTTGTAATAAACTAAGTGTATGTAGTGATAGGGCCACTCAGTTTTAGAATCCAGTGTAAAATTAATTCTAGTCAGTGAAGGGAAATAGGTATTTCGGGCACTGTGTTAACTGAATTAAGGGGTTTTCTGAAAAGTGTATTGTTTTGGTTACTGTTACTACTTCTTTTTTTTGGCATAATAGTTACTTGAGAATGGCGTTTATGAAAAAACAAAGAAAGCACGTTCTGCTTTCTGCACGTTCTGCGTAAAGCATAGCTAAGCAGGCAGAGCAAGCGCGGCTAGATAAATTAGCAGAGCAGGAGAGAACGGATAAAGTCGCAGAGCGCGCATATGAACTTGAAAAACTGAAAATTTGTAATTCAGCTGAGAGCGCGAGTGTAAGCTCAATAAGCACTGTGATTAGCAAGGAAACTACGAGGCGCGTCAGTTTGAAAGATTTAGTCCCCAAATTCGATCCCAAGGTGTTGGACATCGCCCTATTTTTTATGATTTTTGAGCGTCAGGCGGGTAAAGAAAAAGTACCCGAAAACATGTGGGTGAAGGAGCCGGCGGAGGTTAGCGATGACTTTTCTCACATCAAAAAATTGTTGCTAAAAAGATTCAGACTTAGCTCAGTAGCCCTTAAGACGGAATTCGAAGAGCACGGAAGAAAGGTCGGGGCTTTGTGGTCAGATCTTGTATACAAATTAAAAGGGTATTTGAATAGCTGGTTAGAATCGGCCGGGGTAACGGATTTTGACGCATTAAAGGAATTAATGTTGTTAGAACAACTAAAAAAGAGAGCCCCAGTAGAGGCCAGAGAGCAGTATTTAGATCAGTGGGAGGAGTTTAAGAAAGCGTCCATTTTGGCTGAGAAACTTGACCATTTTGAGAATGTACGGCGAAACTATAGAAAGAAAGACGAAAGAACATGGGAAAGAAAGGGCAAGGAAAAGGGGGACTCAAGAGTCGGGGAAGAAAGACTTATGGACAGAGAGTTTCGAAAAAATGAAACTACTGTACCAGAGAATAAGTGTTTTGACAAAAGAAAACCGGTAGTATGTTTTCATTGTTCTGAAGAAGGTCATATTAGGCCAGTGTGTCCCCAGTTGGCAAAAAGGCGAAGTGAAGTTGTTAATAACCTTAATGTATTGAGCAAGTGTTTTACGCCGGTTACGAGCAAGGTTAAGGTAAATGGTATAGAACGGGACTGCTTACGTGATAGCGGGATCGGAATCGATGTGTGTGCTAAAAGTTGGGTTAAGTCGGAGGACTTTACAGGAAAAGTGGTCTGGGTCAGACAACCTTTAGACAGGGAGTGCAGGTGTTTGCCTCTAGCAAGGGTCGCTCTAGAGGGCGAGTTTGGCAAAGTCATAACTGAAGTCGCGGTAAAAACGGATGATTTGGATCAAGGTTATTATTTATTAGGTAATAAAACCGCTCAGCTATTAGTTAATAATGGTAATAAGCCAAATCTCATAACCGCAATCACGCGAAGCAAGGCGAAGCGAGAAAGCCGTCAGAGAATAGAGGAGCTTAGTCCCAAGAGAGCGGACACCCCTTCAGTAGCGGATTTACCTCCGGAATCAGAGGAAGAGAGCATGAGTTTCCCCCCCGCTTAACCAAGAGAAGAAAGTAGTCTAGCTATTGTACCTTCTCCTGATTTTGGAGTAGAGCAAGAAAGTTGCGAAATTCTTAATCCTGTAGCGGATCAAGCCCAGAAGGGTGCAGAATTGAAAGTTTTGACAGGAAAAGTAGTGCGGGTGATAGATTTAAAGTGGGGAGAGGACAAATTTCGGTTTCGCATTTCTCAAAAGAACCAGGAGAAAATTAAAGAGCTAGGTCACGAAGACATTGCAGGTCTTTTGGGATTTACTAAAACTAAGGATAGGATGTGTCAAACTTTCGAGCCACGATGTTATCCGGAAATTAAATTATACTCAAGGTCTTGTTTAGAATATCAGAAGTTCGATAAAAATAACGACCGGGAAAGAATCCCAATGAAATTAATTCCTAGTATTTCAGAGATTTTCTCTACAACTGAGATTGATACGGTGGGTCCCTTACCGATGGGCACAAAACATAACAAATATATCCTAAGCTATATTTGTCTTACCAGTAACCCTGAAGCTAGGGCTATTCAGGAAATTACGTCAGTGAATGTTGGGAATGAGTTAAATACCGTGTTCTTACAGAGGGGCTTTCCTAAAGAAGTCCTAAGTGACTTGGGGAAGTTTGTTGCTAGTATTTTGAATTCGGGATTTCTTAACAGGTTCCGGATTCGCGTCATCCACAGTTCGTTGTGCCCCCCACTGAGTGATTCAGTTGAGAAAGTTCATTCTGTGGTTCAGATAATTTCGGAATTTATAGGTTTAGAGACAGTGGAGGACGGGGAGCATCATTTGCCTCTGGCTTTGTTTGCACTTCCAACAGTGGCGCGTGAAGGTAGAGGGTTTAGTCCGGCAGATGTGGTCCAGGGAAGGGACTTGCGCACTCCGCAGACTCCGGTAGTTGAAAATTGTCTCGATCTAGTTGTATCAGACACAAACGCTGTAGAGTATATTTTGAGCCTGACAAATAGGTTAAAAAAATGGCAGGCGCTGGCGGCAGAGGAAATGACTGAAAAGCACGGAAAAGGAAAATTGTGGTATGACAAGAATGCAGTGTCAAGAGTGTTTAAGGTGGGAGATCAGGTGTTGGCCACGTCGAAACAAAACAAAAGGGCCGTAAATTGGATAGGGCCAGGAACGGTGACTAGCAAGATTTCGGACACTAATTACCTCATAGACCTGCCAGAGAAAAGAGATAAATCTATGATTTATCATGTAAACCTTATAAAACCCTACTATAAGCGAACCGAGTGCGTTAACTTTATAATGGAAGAAAACTGGGAGGAGGAGGTGGAGCTAGAGGCCGAGATTCCATACCCTTTACCTAATCCCATTCAATTTGATCTCCGGGAGATATTTAAAGAAGGCGCGCTTGAGAAGCAGTTGACTGCGGAGCAAATAGAGATTTTTGGGCGTACGTTGCAGGGTCGTAGCAAAGTGCTCTCAGAACCGGGAATCACGCCACTGATCGAAAGGGATATAGAGGTAACGCATTCCGAGCTGATGAGAGCGAAACCTTATCGCATATCACCGAGGCAAACCGAAGTATCAAGGGAGGAAGTTAAAAGACTTTTGGGCTTTGTGGTGATCAAATTGGGAGAGACCGATTACGGATCACCCTTGAGGAAAGGCGCCACGCGATACGCTGCTTTTGCAACCCCTTTTGGAAATTTTATCTGTAAGAGAATGCATTTTGAATTATTGTTATATAATTATTTCAGATCCAGAAAAAAGGAAAAACATGTGATTATTAGAACTTCCATTGAAAGATTTCAAGTGTTAGTTCATGAAAATGCAGAGTTTTAAGTCTTTCACAAATCAAGAAATCTAGGAGATGTCCAACCAGGGAAAAACTCTGTTTGCAAAGTTTTCACCTTTCAAGTTTAGTTTACAGAATAGTTAGTGTGTGTTTTTGTTTTTTTTACTAGAAGAATTGTAAATATTAGATCATAGTATTTGAATTTGGGAAGGCACCCTGGATTTTAACACTGAGTGCTGTTTCAGGTTTAAAACCTAAAAGAAAGTTTTTTTTGTATGTGTATATAGTGAATTAAGATGTAAGCTTTGTCCGCCTTGCTAAAAGTAGTTTTCTTTTTTATTCGTACGTGCCTCTCGGGGAATTGTCTCAAGAGGGACTTACGGATTTGGTTTTGCCAAAAGGTTTCCGCTTCATCGCCGAAACTTTTGTCTTCATGGGGGAGGAAGTTGTGACAAGTTACTACCCCCCCCCCAGAAATGTACCAAGGACTCGATGTGTTTCCCACGATGCGGAAAGCACACTTGACCAGTGCACATTCCAAGAGCAAAGGGGGTCCTTTGATTTTGCCGACCGACCCCACACGACGAGTGCGAACGCACAGGGGGCTTGGAGGAAGATCGGAGGCGAGGCCTTTTGATTTTGCCGACCGACCCCACACGAATGTGGAAACCCTAGGCTGGGCGCTGACAGAGAGCTCAGAGTCGTTTTGGAGACTGTTCGAGGAGGTTGAACAGAGATCGGCTCTCAGAGGGACGAAAGTTCCTGAATTCCAGAGCGGAAGTTGATGCTTGTATTTAAGTCTGCAGAATGCAGTCAATGTTTGTAAATGTGTATTTTAATAATCAACGTTAAACAAAAACCTCAACTCCTGTCTCGAGTCTCTTCAATTTTGTTTGTGTTTCCTGTTTAGCACTTGTGGCGAGTCCAAAACGCCAAAGTACCTATAAAAGTAATATTTCATACAAAACAACAAAATATTTTTTAAAGATATGATACAGTGCTCTCTCAGTAATCTAACTCATTGCTGCAAGAATTGTTTAGATTACAGAGGGTATAAAGAAGGAAGAAAAAAAGAAAGAAAGAAAAAAACAGTATTGTATTAAGTATGTAAATACTTAATCGCATTAAATGTGTAAATACTTATATGTAAATAACTGTATTAAATATGTAAATACCTAATTGGTGCAGGAATTTTAAGATTACAGAGAGTGTAAAGAAAAAAGAAAAAAACAGTACTGCAGTAAGTATGTAAATAAAACACAATATTTTATCATTATTGAATACACAAAATGTTTTATCAGTAATACACACAGCTCTAAACAATTAAAGGATATTGTTAGTTTTATATAAAAAAATGGTATAAGAGAAATTTGTTTTGCAGAAAAAGGAAGAAGACAGCCAAAAAAAGCAAATTTTTTACATTTTCAAATTTCTGAGTAAGCAAATTTTTAGTTTAACGTCAAAAAAGACGCTTTAGTGGTAGCCAATGAAATTTGGCCTAACTTAATAAAATGTAAAGTGAAAAAGAACGATCGATTCACTTCTTCTTCCCACATATATTGAAGGTGAAATATCGGGTGCTACTGCTGTTGAAATAAAACAAATGAATCAATTCCTGATTAAATAAATTCTAGAACAACTAAATGATCACTTGATTGTTAAAATTGATTGGCTGTCCCACTACTACATCTAATTTTTCTCAAGGGTATCATGTGCCCATGGGTATTTGAACAAAAATAATTCTCAGAAATTCATAAAGTTCAGCCAGTTGTGAACTTTCTTGTGAATCATGACTGATGGAACCTTATGAATTTCCAGATCAAAATTTTTTCTCTATTTCTCCCACACATTCACTCTCCCAAAAATTATTTTTCCTCTTCAAATTTTGACTTCTTGATTTTCTTTTCTTTTTTACCAATTTGTATTACTGAAGTGTCTGACATATTGAAGTCCGGATCACTGAGAGAGCACTAAACAATGTAAATTAATAGATACACAAGAAAAATAAAGGTTTTTAAAAAAAAAACTAAACACATTTTGCAAAAAAAATAATAATTTTTGAGAACTTTTTACTCAAAACGATATATATTCATTCATAAATAGAATAGGTTGCTATCTTACTTCTTGTGAAATCCTAATTTCAATAAATTTGAAATATTGTTGCATTAAATCTGAAACAAATGTTTCCAATTTTTTTAGAGGAATGCTTGTCTTCCTAAAACATAAAAAAACTTTAGAAACTTATAAGAAAGTAGAATAACATAAGCCAATTAATAGACTAATTTAAGCATCTTTAAAGAACTAAAATACTTGTTTGGTAGGTAAGAGCCTAAAGTGGATGTTAATCGCATAAATAAATAATTTTTTTTTATCAGAAAGAAAATGTTGAATTTTAAGAGGTTTATTTTTATTTTATCTTTTTTTTTTTGTGCGATAAAAATTAAAGAAAACAACCACATGCCCATTTTATTAATCATTAAATTATAACAGCAAAACATTAACAAAATGTTGATTTATATACATCGCAGTCAAAATCTTTATTTGAATAAATTAAAAAGTACAGTGAATCTTGAACATTTCTTTCAATTATTATTTTGCAAGTCAAATAATTATATAATTTAATAGTGTCCATTCTTCATGAGGGAAAAACAGCTTTCATTTTTGCAAGAAGCACAAAAACTTTTGAGATGTTAAAAAGAGGGGTTCTTCAATTCAATGTTAGGGGAAAATTTAGTAAGCGGAAGCAAGCTTAGTTAATGCCTTTTTTTTTCTGTCACCAACATCTAACCTTGGTGACTTTTTTTTCTTGCCAAACATTATATAAACATACATAGTTATACAACAAAAAATAAACCCTAAACTAATATACACCTTATTAAAATATTTGTACACATATTTCAAATGCAATAAAAAATAAAATGAACATAAACAAAAAACTAGCTCTGGGCTATGAGTATGTTAAAATAAAAAAATTCCTCAAAATATGCAAAATGCTAAAATATATTTCTTCAGAAAAATATACAGCAAAATTTCCCTTAAAATGTTAAAAGCACCATTTAAAAATAATAGAAAAACACTCGAATAAACCTACTACCTACTCCCCTATGACAAATTTTGCAAAATGTGACACCCTTCAAACATGAAATTGCACAGCAAAATTTTTCAAGGATTTTTTCTGGAAGTTTCAGAAAAGGCATAGTTTTTTTCATTTTTTACAATGCGTGGCACAGTGTATGAAGGATTTCTCTTTTTTTTTTTTTTCTCTTGATCTTCTCTAAAGATTTATGCTGATGGTAGCAGAGGTGAAGGAGGAATTTCTGGTAGTGAAGTTTACATTCCTACTCCTACCGACGCTTTGGAATTCAAGATCAAAAACCCTACTTTTTGTTCAGTTTTTAGATCAGAGCTTATTATCATCAGAAGGGGCTTGCAGTACGTAGTTCAGGTGGAGGATCAATTCAAAGACCTCTTTATCTTAACTTATAGTCGCACTTCAATTCGGCACCTCTCTAATTGGGGTACTGTTAATGACCAGAGTAGCCTGGATATTTTTAATCTACTTGACAGACTTTCACCCAGTCATACCATGCATTTTCAGTGGATCCCTTCACATGTTGGGGTTGAAGGTAATGAAAAAGCCGACTCTTTGGCTAGGTCTGCTGCTGAGGAGAATCATTGTGGAAAGCTCACCTTTAGCGAGATTTCTTCCCTGGCAAAAATCTAATTGAACAAGCTTTCAAAAACCCCTTCCAACCACTCATGATATTTCGCAAAAAATCCAGGTGGGTCTTTCCAGTTTAGAACCAGATCCTGCCAAACTGTTTTCTCACACTTCTTGAGTGGACATACTAGAGCCCTCACTTTTCAGCAGGGTCAAAAAACTTACCCTGAGTGCCATTGGTGTTCAGCAGACATGGCCCCGCCTGTCCCTATTTTGGTTTGTTTGGGTTTTAACAAAGAGGAAGTCTTGCAGGACCCTCAACAGATTTTAGACGTTTTCAGATTCATAGGAATTCTCTAGCACTGCTAGATGATTCCGAGATTAGTAACAACAACAACAAAAACAGGATTTCTCTAAATTTTAAGTCTCTAGTGCAATTAGTTTATTTTAATTTAAGTAACAAGACTCTGAAACACAGGGGTCAGTCCAGGTTTCTTTCCCAGGGTCCTATTTTTGTGAAATTTTACCTAATTTTGTGAATTTTTTCTATTTCTGTGAATCTTTCCTTATTTTGTGAACTTCTTCCAATTTCCTATTTCATTTTTGAGCAAGAAAGCAATCATGAAATAGAATTGAATATTTTTTTTTTTTAATTACTAGGGGCCAAGGCCCCCAGACTCGTTACACTCGCTTTTCCTATAAGGCATTCGGCCCCTAATCAGGCTTATTCGTAAAAAAAAACATAATTTCAACAGACAAAACCCGAAGATTGGATCAGATAGAATGTTACTGAGCTACGCATTGCTTGGTTCTTGCATGTTCATTGGTACATAAAAATTTAAACTTCACACTACAGTAGACCCCTCTCCCTCATAACACGGAAGATATTTTGTTATGGGAATCCATGTTGTACGGGTCCTGAGCTATACTACACCTGGAGTGCGGACTCCGCTTATAATCGCTGGAAAAATTATTTGCACTCTTCAGAAACACAATAATTTTCAATGTTGCCATTCAAAAGTTATATTAATTAAGAGCTAAAGCATAATAAAATCAGAACATCTGTTTCAGCTGTATTTTTAATAATGTAAAACCTATTGGACAAACTTTGAATTGGACACCCGTGGCGATTTTTCATTATTTGGCGACTTGCGTACATGTAAAGTTAATAAAAGCTACGGAACAGATAGGATAGCTTGCCACCAATGGCGACTTTTCATTATTTGGCAATTTGCACATGCTCACAACCTATAATTACTGTTCATGTAAGGTTACCGGAAAACCGTTATCCATATTTTCATTTACATAATCGTTTGCAGATTGGCGTACTTAGCACCACGAATTATACCATCTCGCCGCGCTAGCAAATATCCAAAGTGTACTGTAACTGCTATAATGGCATAGTTAACGCCGCCAAATATTTCTACTGGTAGCAAATAATCCAGCTGGACGAGAACCGGCTTTAAAATAATCTGCATTTTAATTATTTTTCATTTTCAAGATATTAGTTATTCTGTTTTGGAAAAACGAATAATCGCTAATTCTAAACCCCTGTTGTCTAAGCGAACTTACTATTTGAAAATTGTCAACTTTGTGTAACACATTTTGAGTTACTTATTTCATATAGTTTTTATTTTGGCATAAAATGGGCGTAATTCTAACTCATGTTTGTAAATTTCACGCAATTCTAGATACTTGGAAACGCTTTGTTTCAAAGGAATGAATGATTTTATGCCAAATCTGGCAACCATTGGGTTTATTTTTTCAGTTTTTTATTAATATCTTCTAAATAATTCGATTTTCGAAATTTAAATCAGCTTAGCAGGTTCCTCGGAATTTTTCGAATCTGTGGGCACCTTAGTCGAAACTTAAATCCCCACGGTTTAGGAGGAGATACGTTGACAAGCTTTTGACAGCGGCGGCAACAGCGGCCTTTACCTTTTTTTTAGAATAGAGAGAAAAATAAAATGGGTATAGTTAGTTCCCTTAAAAAAAGTTAGCCAAAACTGAATAATTCCTGTTCACCGAACATCCGGGATAGTCATACCCTGGAACAATATTTTTTTTTTTAAATTCAATTAAAATTAAAAATATAAAGCTTTAAATCTTTTACTTTTAAATGATTATAAATAGGTTTTATAATAAAAGAAGCCATGGTTGTTTTGATTTTAAATTGCAGGTACTAAACACTTTTATTTACACCCCAAATTCAAACTTTAGTAATTTTTAAATATTACAATGTCTGTCAGTTTCGACTGGAAATACTCTTAATACTAACGATGTGAAAAATGCAATTTTTAAATCTAGTTAAATTTTCACAATTGAAGGAAAATTAAAAATAAGTTGCAGATAATTAGAGATAGGAGAAATTAGCTAACATTATATTTTTAAAAATTAATTTCAACTTGTACTATTAAAGAAAAATTACTTGTCAGTACACAGAATATCCCCAAAACACTGACCTGGTGTTTTATTCCTTAAATATTTTTCACAAATGTTTTACAGTAAATCACAAATTTATGTTAAAAAAAAAAAAAAAATGTACAAAATTTTACAGTAATGATTATAACTTTTGGAAGATTAAATCTAAATAAATACAAATGTACATTTTTATAGGGTCTCCATAACAGAAAATTCCCAGTCTGTAAGATGTGCCCATACATTAATTAAGTTTAAAAAATTTAATTAAGTTATAAATTTTCAGTCTTCTATCATTTTTTGCTCGCTACGGCCCTGCCTATACCGATAGCATTTCTCTGTAGTGTACCCCTATGACCGCTCTTTAAAAAGGCATTAAATCCCAATAAAATCACTCCTGTGCTTTGTTGTTCACCCCCAAGAATGAAAAAATGCAGTATTACACTATTTCTACCCCCCCCCCTTTTTCCAGCCTTGAGCAATGATTGACCTATATTTATCCCATTTCACATTCCAATTTGTGGATTCTAAACCGATTAAACAGGGCGCGGCACCCGGCAACCCTTTAACGTCTGGCAGTCCTTTTTCTCCCCCCTATGCCTTGATATGTCGGTCCGTTTTTCCATTCTTATTTGCCAAAACTTTTTCTCCTTCCTTATGATACAGTTTTCCTTATACAGGAGACAATACAATGAAGTCAAAATCCACGTTTAAACGACCCTTCTGTTTTCTTTCATTTGCGTGATCTGAAAGATGCCCCTGGAATGTTTGTTTTTTCAGCAATGTAAAAGGGCCATCTGGCACATTACGCTTTCAGTTGGGGGGGGGGGGGGAGAAGGGAGTTCAAAATGATTTCCTGTTATGTTTGATAAGTATGCAGTTGTGAATTAGTAAACAATAAGCTTAGACTTAGCCATATAAATGACCGCAGCTCCCGTTGTTTTGAATTGGATGTTATGTATTCTTGCAAGTTGTTCTTAATGATTGCTTTTAGTGTAATTATTACATGGCCTTTCTACTTCAGATTATTTATAGTTATTACAGATATTTACTAAACATTACGGATTCATTTCAAAATGCAAAACGACTTACTGCGAGTTAGAAAGTTTGCGCGATTTCGAAGCATGCATTGGTCTGAATTTATGTCTGTATTTAGGAATAAGATTTAGGACTCAGTTAATCATTTTGAGATTGCATCTAACGATTTCAGAACATTTACTACATGGTGCATAAATGTGCCAGTTTGGAAAACTAAGTGCTTTCTTTTAATCCCCTCCCCAACCTGGCTGCCCTTTTTACATACGCCACTGGCTTTATTCATGAATGACAGCTGTCATCACCTTTTCTTCTGGCAATGAGCCTTATTAATATTATAGTGGAATAAGTCTTGATGTTTAATTTTTTGGCATAAACACAACTCACATGAAAAGAATTAATAAATGAGCGCTCGCTACTAGTCTAATTTTTATTCAGAGAAAGAGAGCTCCTACATAGCAGGTGGAGGGAACTTAGGAGGAAGAACAAACAAGTGCAGGCGTCTGCTTCAAACTGCAATCGTAGGCGGTGTAATTTACACCCCTGGCTTAGGGTCTCCAATCAACTTACCTCCCGTCATCATCATCAACGTTGTTTACATTTAGGCCAACATATTATTGGGTGACGATTGGCGATAGCTAAATGATAATAATTCCTAAACTCAATGGAAAAGTGCAATAGTTATTTTGTGAAAGGGCCGTTTTGGTCAAACTGAATTTTGTGAAGGGTCCGTTTTTCCGATATTGAATTTTGTGAAGGGTCCGTTTTTAACTTGTTGAATTTTGTGAAGGGCCCGTTTTCGGACCCGATTTCGACCTGGACAGACCCCTGAGATTTCATTTCCTCAAACTACAGCCTTAAAAATATACACAGCCAAATAATAGTGACATGTGTAGAAAGATCAGCCCCCATTAATTCAATACAAAAAATAAAATACCTCTCATTTTCACTGACTGACTGTCGAAGAAACAATTCCCAATATGATGCAATAACAAGTGAAGTATTACTAAGAAAATTGTTGTAGCTGAAGTCAATGAATTCTAAAATATCCTGGAACAATAAGGTATGGAAGAGTTACTTATATTTATGTACATCAGTCTAAAAATATGTTTATTAAAGTACTATAAAGAAATATAATATTGAACCTTTCTATCATGCATTCCATAAAATCAGCACATTCTCAAGGATCAAAAGAAAGTTAAAGAACAAAAATTTATTAAGAATAAAAAATAAAACCATTTCTGACATGTTTAGTGTTCATAACTTTAAAACTTTATTTAAATACAAAATAATAGTAATAATAAAAGTTTGAATGAGTGCATAATTTTGCATAAAAATATGCAATATTTTTAAATTCTACCATATTTGCAGAATTGGCATTTTGAGAAAATTTCAGAAACTGTCAAACAGTAAAAAAAAAACAAAGGTATTCCAAGATTCTCAAATTAAGTGTAGAATGCACTGTAAATTTGTGAAAAACTGAAAGAAATAATTAAATATATTTATAGTTTTTGCTAATTTTCTCTTTTTAGTAAATACATGGAAATTTTGTATAAGTGAAGTCATGCTTGGGTTTTTCTTCATTTAACTAGCCTTATGCAATGTCATGTATTTTAGTCTATTCTATTTAAAAATATATTAAAACAAAAATTAATATTCGAGTACATGAAGTTTGTTAAAACTTGAATTGTATATTTTGTTAATTGTACCTCTCATTTTAGAAAAGCAGTTTCATAAAATACCTTTTTGGGTGTTTTCACGGTATTATACTTTTAAAACAAGCATGGTTAGGTAAAACTAATCCAAAAGTGTATGATTCATTAAAATATAATTTTTCATTTAAAATTTAAGACTAGGACAAATTACATCTTATATAGTTTGAATTACCAGAGGTTTGTTGTCTCCAGAAGTTTCATCTACAGATGTAAAATTCTTATTAGCCATGACAACAGATTCCAGTTCAAGCAAATCACTGTCTAATCTTTCTCTTGCACTATAAATTAACAAGCAATTGCATTGATTTATTATATAACATTTCATAATGTAAGACAATACAAATGAGAAAAAAATGTATTTCTATAAAAATAATTTTTAAATGAGAGTAATTTTTTTAATTTGTATTATTGATTCAGTTACATTAACTACAATGTTAATAGTTAGCTTTCAAAATTTTTAACACATATAGCATAAAAAACCTAACCTTCTTTATGCAGTTTTAAAATATAAATAAAACATTTTATTTTCAAAATAAAAATATATCACTAACCTTATTCATTATTTCATAGCATAAATGACATACTGGACTCAGTAATCAAAGAATGCATTTTGATAAGAGTTATATTTCAATGCTTATCATATTACTAGAATCTAATAGATTTAATTGGCATGTTTAGCTGATTATAGGTATGATTTAATATTATATACTTGTTTTTATTGGGTTGAATTTACACTTAACGCTTAATGATTTAAGTATTACTTATCTTTAAGAAATAATTAATAATCTTCAAATATTTTACAAACATAGCAGAGAAAAAAGAGTTTAATTTAATAGAGAAAAATGTGCAAGAAAAATAAACAGACTGCATGCAAAATCAAAATATTCACTTCATGTAGATGTGGTTTCCGTTTGTTCTAAACATCATACAGGGATTTACAATTTTAAGATTGTGCATATCATAAAATCCTGATCATAAGTCCCCTACCCCCATCCCATTTATTTGGAAAGAAGACAAAATGTGTTCCAGGCGATGGACACTGCTACGAATTGTGATGTCACTGCAAACGGCAGCTGTGATGTCATCATAGAGAGATGGAGGAGGGGTAGAATTCTAGGGCCTTCTAACCGACTGTGATTCCCCCTCCCCCTCCTCTGCAGAAGGGGGGCTTATAATTGGTATTTTATGGTACATTATGCAAAAAAATAATAAACTTAATATTGATAAAAATATTACATTTCAAAGTATTCCTGTAAAACAAATCTCATAATCAATATAACTATTTAACTTTACTCATTTAAAGGTTTTGATTAATTAGTTGTTTAAGCTAGTAGTTCATGTAAATACTTGTGAGAAAATATCTGCATTATCAGTAGAAGTCCGAGTATGTAATTGCTATGGGCAGTGTCTTGGAAAGTACATGATTCCTCTGCCTGAAAATGTCGTATCAAGAGTATGAATATTAATTCTGTACAGGAGCATTTATGTGACTACTATTGGCAATGCAGATATTTTCATGCAAGCATGTATCCAAACTACATGTTTGAAAGCTTAGCCCCTTGCCTGTGGAATATATTTGAGAAAAACGTGCCAAAAAATGAATAAAAAATTTCTCTTTAATTTTGTTAATCGACTCAGGTTGGGCATTCCAAAATTGGTGAATCTGCATTGCCCGAACTGAGTTTGGGTGTCACAGGCAAGGGGTTAATAATTGTTTCATACATGTTAACAAATTTAAGAAAAAGAGTCAAATTCTAAACAAAATATAAAAACAAACTCTGCTACAGAAAGTGGTGTAATAAAATTTTTTGAAGCAATGTAAGCATTAAAAATGCTTACATTAAAATTACATTATTGATGCAGATTAATGCAGATATTAAATGCATTACATTTACATTAAAAATGCTTATCAGATAACAAAATATCATGCATGGAAAAAAAATCATCTTTATTTAAAATAAAGAATTCATAAATAGTACGAATTATTTCTAGATATTACATACTGTTTGAGAAATTCTTCACAAAGCGATTCTGTTGGCTCATCAAGCTGCAGTAATAAATCTACACATTCAGCTAACATTTTTGGTGAAGCCTGAAGAAAAAAAAGAATCGGTATACAATACATTTGCATTATCTTTAAGAATTCCATATGAATATTATTAAATTATATTTTTCTCTTTTCTTTTAAAATCTAAATTTTTAAATTCCACAAATAAATCTAGAAAGAACAATGAATTCGGGCAGGAACATTCGTTATTTAATAATCAGGCCATAACTATTGATACATAGCAATAACCCTATTGATGTATCCCATTTTTAAGGACAGTAATCACTGCTATGGTTAACAATATGTTCATAGAAGTGGTGAAAACTTCTACTTTTTGGAATAGTTATATTATGGTTAATACTTTGTGTTATTTATAACATTTAGACAATCAGCTTTCCTTCAATTTGGTATAGCAAATAAAAAATTTAACTGTAAACAGTTACTTTAAAAAAGATTCACAGAGGTGACAGTACATGAGTTGAGAATATAACAAAAGGGCACAAAAAGTAAATAATGACTCAAGATATTTCAAACTTATTCAAATCGACTTGCTTACATTTTTTAACACATCTATTTCTTTTTTCATTAGCTAAAAAGAAAATGCTAATACCATCATCTACAAGGTACTATTTTTTGTTTTAAATTATGTTTTAAATATCCACAGAAGTGATGCAAAATTTTGTGACAAGCTTTCTTTCTGGAAAATATTCACAATGGTAATAAACAGAATATTAAGTTTTTAAATAATGTTAAATTAATACATCTTTGGAAAATACAATTCTTACTTCATATACATGATAAAATACAGTAGCTACAAGTATGGAAACAGTACAATCTTTGCTTTATAACAGTTTACAAAAGTGACACAAAGCCACATATGTGCAGGTGTTTTACACTTTTTCCCCCCGAATTTCAAGAAAATTTAAACCAAAATAAACAAAGCATTGTAATTGCAACCTTAACAGTAGTTTTCATTTTATTATTTTAATGACTGAAAATGCAGCTTTTCTTTAAAATACCCTATATGCCTATGAACTATGTCCATAAGCAGAATGAATCATTGATTAGCATACAAAGACAAATAAAAGCTTTAAATTTACATATGTTTTTTAATTCTACATACATCCTTTGATTTAAATTGTTCTCGGAGTTTAACTTTAAGCTGGTTTACTAAAACATCACAATCCTTTTGTATTCCATGAAAAGAAGGCATGTTTTCATATTGATGAAGAACTTTTTGGGCTTTCAGATAATACCTAAAGAAAGAAAAAAAAAAAAAAAAAAAAAAAAGATATCCTTAATTTTCCAATTATAATAATACAACTTTTAGAAGCAAAATAATTTAAACACTGGTAAAAATAAAATGTCAGCGCAGCTCAACATCCTAGTGAACACTTTCAAGAGTGACTTTCAAGTGGCTCTTCCTGCAGTGGTGTGCTCTGCGAAAGATGGTTATTCTGCTTTTGACAGGTGGTCAGATTAATGTGACAGGACTGTGCATATTCTAAATTTTCATAGAGCAAGAAATTTAATTTTTCAGATTATAAAATGGTACATGATTCTAAAATTCAGAACAGGAAAAAAATTGAATCTCTGAAATCCATCTTTTCCGGGTTTATTTGTAAATAATGAAAAATGGCAAAATTTTAAGTTGGAAAAATGATACAAAAGTTGCAGATTTCAGAAAAAAAGAAAAATTATCTAAGAATCCTACGTTTCAAGTTACAGTAAAAGAAGAAAATCAGTTTTTTTTTTTTTTCCTCCTATGTCGAGAGGCAATCAAGAGACCACAGCTCTCTACACGCAGCCCAATATAAAGCAGCTCTATCCATCTTTTACGTGTTTATTTGGAAATAATGAAAAACGGCAAAATTTTAAGTTGGAAAAATGATACAAAAGTTGAGATTTCAGAAAAAAAGAAAAATTATCTAAGAATACAAAGTTTCAAGTTACAGTAAAAGAAGAAAATCAGTTTTTTTTTTTCCTCCTATGTCGAGAGACAATCAAGAGATCACAGCTTCTACACGCAGCCCAATATAAAGCAGCTCTATTGATCCAGTTGTCGGTTTTAAAATGGTAGTCCTTTAAACAGGCATGTGTCAAGAGGTGATTAAAATTCATTGTTTCCCCAGACGAACAAAGGGGACA
The DNA here is from genome assembly GCA_038373885.1 of Cheiracanthium punctorium. Lineage (NCBI taxonomy): Eukaryota > Metazoa > Arthropoda > Arachnida > Araneae > Cheiracanthiidae > Cheiracanthium > Cheiracanthium punctorium. The sequence goes on along the minus strand of JAWZYV010005808.1, from coordinate 1,397,624 downwards.
GTTAGGCGAGTTTACCAAACTGATACAATTTAGGTAAGAGTATAAAAAGACATGGAAAGTCATTATCCTGAAGTTTGCTATAAGCATGTGGCAAGGCAGGTTCATTGGCACAGGATTGTCTAATAGCTGACTCCACTTCTTTCCTCTGGCATTACAAATACGAGTCTGCCTGACAGAGTTCTTAATACATTTTGCAATAGATTTTCAGGCAGAGAAATATGACACAGGAAGAGTTGGTTGATGAAGATAGCAACCCTTCTTAGCAAGAGTATCTGCTTTTTTGTTGCCATAAATGCCACAGTGGCCAGGTATCCTCTGGAAAGCAAGGGTCCAGCTTGAATGAATAGTGTCACTGAGCAAGTCTCGAGTAACCTGAACACAATGTGATGAAGTACTGTTGGAGGTAAAAAGAGCCAAGATTACAGCCTGGGGGGCCAACAAGAAAAACTGCATATCGGAGTGAAGAATTCCAATTTGACAGACTAGTAGCTGCTTCTTTGATTGACTCTATCTCAGCATTGAAGTTAGAGGTGTTCAGGCCAAATGCCATAGAAATCTCGCCAGCCATAGAAGTCTTTGCAGTTTACACCATAGCCAGAAGCACCAGTGTCACTTGAAGAGCCGTCAGTTTATATGTGAATCCACTGCTCAATGGTATAATTATCAGAAATAGTTTCCAATGAGCAGGAAATCAAAATTTTAAATAAGCTTTTAAAATAGTATTAAATAATGCTGCTTTACAGCCGGAATTTTAATAAGGTAAGAATGAAAAATTCTTGAATTTATAACATAAGTAAGTCATTGATGTTAAATATTTTGTAAAGTTACTTAACTCATAAACGTACTAACCTAAAAGCTTACAATTTAACTCAAATTCACTAGAACATTTTACAGGTTAATCATAGCACTGTTTCATAGACATATAAATGAAAAACAAGCTACACAGTCAGCAAGTTTTTTTAACAGCTATCTAACATTGCTTGGATTAAAAAATAATTTCAATACAACTCTCCCTCACATCCAACCCAACATCACCCTCACTTGATGATTTAAAAATCAATGAGCTTGAGATACGGGATGTCCACCACTATCAAGAGGGGGAAAACAGTAGCATTAGAAGCCTTGCCAGTATTAAAAAAAAACAGTCGCCAAAATAGAATACTTTTTCTAAATTTTAGAAGTCAAAATAGCCACATTTCTTCTGTAGTTAAAAGATGTATCATTAATATTGCAGCATTAAAAAATAAATAAAATAAATAAATAAAAAAAAATAAACCTGATGTGGACACTGCATGAGTTGCTTGTAAATAGTCTATTAAGTTATATAAATATTTGATGCACTTCTTCCCTAATAATTTCATTTGAAATTGTGAGATATTTCAATAACATTAAGGTTTGGTGATTTCTTGCCTAATATAAGGCGATATCACTGAGCTGGATTCAGTTTTGGGAACTTTTTTTTTGTTGCCAAATTTGAAAACAGTTGACAAGATTGTGAGCATGATTAACTAAACAATAATAATAGTAATAATGCTAAACAACAAAACAATTTTTTTTTGGTTGACAAATTAGTTGCATTACAAATTAGTTAGATTAACGAAAAAGTTTCCCAATATTTGAAAATAGAAAGAAAATGACATTTTTTAACCAAAAAACTATCCCAAGTTGCTTTATCTTTAATTTAGTAGAAAATTTCTCCTTTTCAGTTGCCAGTGCACATCTGAGAGATATAACTTTAGCTATGAATGACAACTTTATTTTGCATATTTTTTTGTAGATTAATAATTTTGCACAATTAAGATGCAAAAAGTCAACCATAATTAATTACAATTTTAAAAACACAAATGAGTTCCGCATTAAACAAAAATAGGTATTATTCTATCAACAGAGTCTTAGTTATCAAAATTATTAATTATTGGTTCAACTCCATTATAATTAAGAAATTTTCTGTGTATGGTTGTCATGAAAGTTAGGAAACATTTTTTGGAAACTGCTCAATCAAGAGAGTTTCTACTAAGATTGGAGAGGTTATGTTGAGGCACTATGCAAATTGAATAATATCAAAAAAATATATTACCTAACTGCCTGTCCATACGATTCATTTTCAATGCAAGTTTTCAGTCTGGGTGGTAACTCAAAAAGAAATTGGAGCTGTAAAAATAATTAAAACATGTAATAATTGACTGAAGTAATTGAGTATGAGTTGCTTGAGTATGAGAAGGAAAGCAAAAAGATTTTTTTTAATAAACATACTTTTCTTAAGAGCATATGAACACCAGATAACTTTGATATTGTCTGTCTTCTGCCTTGAAGAGTACTAGAAATATTTCCACTGAATTCTGTTATAGCAGACATATTAGAAGATAAACAGTCCATCTCTTCTTCCATTTTTTTGAAGTCATTTTTCATCTAGATTAAATTTGTATAATTTTTTACTAAAGTGAAACTGAAAATTTGCAATTAAACTAAATTATTCTAAACTTAAGGTTTTTCATAAATTTTCAGTGTAACACATATCTTGTTTAAATTATGCATAAATTAGCATGAAAAATTAGAAAATAAAGCTTTTTTGAACTAGTATTCATTTTTTATGCAATTTATACTATACGAATCAAACTGCTTGAAAAATAAAAACAATCATGTCCGGCATACACATACAAAGAAATATATTTTTAAAAAAGAAAAAAACAGTTTCTTTACACAGACTGTATTATGCACGTTAACAAATGATAAACTTGTATGACTAGAGAAACATTCAGAAAAAAATCTTATTACAGGAGCACTTTGCAAAATTTGCTCAGACATATTATTAACTAAATTACAGAAGGTCATATAATTAAAAACATTAAAAGCCATTAAAATTTCCGTAAAATCTAAAAAACACGCACCATTTTACGGAAATTTTAATGGCTTTTAATGTTTTTAATTATATAACTAAGGTATTTCCATGTTTGAATTTTAACTAAATTACAGAAGGTCTTTTTCATTTTACAGAATTGACATTAATAGTCAACTTTTATGAATAAATGCCATTTGTTTTGCAGCTATTTGCTTCATTTTGCTAGCCATAGTTCTTGACAATAATTCTATCTTGAATTGAAAGTAAGCTTTTTCTTTACTGTTATTAAAATTTCACCACAATACCCTTTGGTCATTTTCCAAAGTTTCCCAGTGTTCTTGAGTGATTTTTTTCCAAACAGATTTTAATGAAGTACAAAAGTTCACTAGAAAAGATTCAAATGATTTCATAGGTATTTCAGTAAATGGGATATATTCTAGTCTTGTTTCTAATTCCTTCTTTGCTAAATCAGTAGCAGTTGACTAGAAGCTTGGTCAAACTAATTTTGGCTTTATCTGGGACTTTTTAAACTTTTACTTGTTGTTGTAACAAAATTCTGCAACTGTCATGCTTTGTGAACTTTTCTATACACTGGCAAAACTATTTTATATAGTCATTTTAGATAACTGAGCAATAGAAAATTGCTCTCTTTTATTACAGTCTCTTAAATATATCCAAGTTTTATCAAATGTTACCACAAATTTCCAGTTTTCAGTAGCTAGATGATTTTCACATAGTTTTCAGTAATCTGTTTTTCTTTCAGAAATATGCCATGGCAAAACCAGATGAGTTTTACGCTTAAGCAACTTTTTTTAACTTCAAATCTATGAATGATTTAACATACAATGCCAGAAGACATTCCTAATTTTAATGCAATGGATCTTTGCGTTGATGGATTTTTATTTATTTGCCCCCCCCCCCTTATATTACACTTCACTTTATTAATATTTGTCTGCATAAGTCTTACAATGAGGTTTTGCAGTATTTTTTATCGTTTTTAATTACTGTTTTCAAATTTAATGTATTATAAATACCTTTTGTGAAATGTAATAACTGATTTTTACAGGATGTCATGATTTTTGAAATGAATTTTCTCCATGGAAAATGCAGATATGTAACCTTCAAGATATCTGCTAATTTTAGTACACATTTTCAAAATAAGTCTTTAATTCTGCATTTTAATCAAAACATAATAACAGCAAATGATTATTCTTAACTTGTCGAATTTTTATATCAAATTGAAAACAAATATATTATACACTGATAAATGCAAAATCATTTCTATAAAGTGCAAATGATCTGTGTTTATATACTACCCCACATTTTTTTTTCTTTTTCTAAATGTTTCATTAGAGTCATATTTATCATTTATATAGTGCAGTTTCTAAAGAGACATTGTGAATTTTTTTTTTTTCCATCTCTCACGTATCTTGCATAAGCTAGAAATTGTTCGAGTTAGATGATTTTTTTTTTTTTTTTTTTTAAGGAATTAAATTGAATGCACCAAAAAATAATTACATGCAGTTATAAAACAAATTTGTGTCTTACTTTCCTAATAGTATCAGTTGCACTGATAAACTTATTGTAATTTTCATATACAAGAGTCTGCATTTCACTATCTAGTGACTGTATTTGTCTGTATATCTGATGTTCTTTCTGCATCAGCTGACTCAAATTACAGTCTTTCAAAAGCTAGACAGAAACAAAAACAAATAAATAGAGAAAGGTTTATAGACAAAAACAGTTATTGAACATTTACTTTTCATATTGATTTAAATAGTTTTCCTTGATTTTTCTTAAAAATTAATAATTATTACACTGGTTAACAAAAAAGCAAATATTACAAAATAATACTGTTTTCTATTTTAATCACAGAGTGTACATAAATGAATACCCCAGCTTTACAGGCTATTGAAAGAAAAAATATATAAATATACAACCTTGGTTGCTCATGGAAAATAAAAAATAACAGCTGTAAATTTATACTCAACTCAGTTATTAGTATTCAATGTGAGCTCCTCCAGAAACCGAGCACTACCAGCGGATGCTGATGAACTTAAGACATACACAGTTGCAGCCTTTTAAAGCATCACATCAGACATGTGAGAGTGAAAATGTAGGGTTGCTAAGTCTTACATTTTTCCAATATTTTGTATGCACTTTTTAGTGAATTCTACTTATGTTTTTTTTTTTTTTTTTTTGTAAGACATTTATTCCATTTTCTAAATTTATTACAATAATCATTAATAGCAAATATTTTTATATAAATATTTATTCAATTTTTTATTTAAGTGCTATGAAACAGATATTTTAGTATTTTTCCCATAACAAAATACACTTGTAGAGAAATACAAATTTTGGTACCAGTTATGGCAAAACTAAAACATTATTTTACATTTATTCATGAATAAGAATTAAATAGTGTAAACATAAAAACATGTACAGAGTTTCTACTCTTTGATCATTAACAAAGGTGCTATGTTAACAGAAAAGTATTTTGCTTTGAAATCAGTTTCAACTCATAATTATGTCAAAAGGTAGTTTCACCCATACAAATGCACATATGCTGAAATATGGAAAAAACACTCAAAACACTGGTGTTAAACGATAAAGTAAATAAAAAAACTACAAAGTTTTTTTATTTACTTTATGCTGAAATATGTCTGCCCTTCAAGACAAAGTAGCAATCTGGAATAAAACTTTTCTACATTTTCTTTTCATGAGGGCCTTAGTTGTAATCATGCGGATTCCTATGCAATAAAATTATATTTGGTATAGTATATACATTTTTTTTTTTTTAATTGTGGATAACATGATAAGGAAATCTTTCCATTCTCTAATAATGCTGTTATGTAGTATCCCTAATTTATATGATTATGTATTCTACTTAAAATTACAAACTGTGTTGAACTTAAACTTTTCAACTCTTATTTTTGATTTCAGATTTAAACGAGACTTTTTTTTTTTTTTTTTTTATAGCACTGTAGGGTGGTGTCCCCAGTTATGGCCACCTTAAGCATTTTTAAAGATTCAAGAATTTTTTTCAGTACTAAAAAACTATTGAAAGATTTTGAAAATAATACACAGCATACATTGAAGAGTGTAAAATAATTCTACACTATCAAAGTTATTTTTGTAGACATACTTCATTTTATATAATTTATTAAAAGATTTTTTAACATTTTCCCCACTTATGGCCACTTTTTCCCAGTTATGGCCACATCTATTCCCCAGTTATGGCCACTTCAAAAAATTTGTAAATAAAGTGAAAAAAAGTAAAATAATTTATGAAAAACACATAAAATATAATATTTCCTTTCGAATTGAATTTAATGAAACAATCTTATACAAATTTAGATGGTTTTGGCACTTTTTTTCTTTATGTAAAACTATCAATTTAGATTAAACTGAATGATCAACATGTATAAAATTGAATGATTAACATATATGAAATTAGATTTTTTTCAAAGACATCAAGAGTGCCAGGAAACATAGTCTGCAGAACACGTCCTTTTTGAATGAGCTGTGGTTCCGGTAATTTTCCGATAACATCCACTATGTTGATTGTTGAAACGTCATTTTCGATATAAGTGAAATTAGATTTTTTCAAAGACATCAAGAGTGCCAGGAAACATAGTCTACAGAACACGTCCTTTTGAATGAGTTGTGGTTCTGGTAATTTTCCGATAACATCCACACTTTTTAAACACGTTATCTCAAATTCTTCTGAAGAAAGGACTTTTAAAATTTATGCAACATAACGATATATAGTAGGCTTCCTTTTTTCATTATTCATGAATTTTACAATGACTAAGTCTCCAAGTTTTAGATTAACTGTTGCAAAATGTTCCACCAGTTTTCCCACTTTCTTTTCCTTTACTGACATCTTTATTAGTCTGTCTTTCCATCCAGTCTTCTGATGATGATGAATTTTCATCAGTAATTTTCTGTTTTAATTTTTTACTTAGTTTCATTTGCTGATTCTTTATTCTTAGAGCTTTTTTTCTCCCTCTTTATTCTGTCTTTTTTTTGCTTTTCTTTTTCTTTAGCTTCATGGTACTCAATCCATCTGTTTGATGTAACTAGACTTGGAATATGCTCCCTTTTTCTTTTGGAATTTTGGATTTTTGCTTCTGGCCATCGAATGACATCCTTTAATATTGTCTCAACAGATCGTTTAGGAGTAATACTGTCTATTTTTGATGAACTTGGTGTTTCTGTATTATTACTACTAAATATTGTCTCAACTAATCTTTTAGGAGCAGTAATATCAGTCTTTGATGAGCTTGGTGTTTGTGTTATTACCACTAATCACTGTAGATGTATTTTCATTGTGATTTGTTAAACATAGCTGTAAGCGAATCATATAAAGAGTTCATATCAGGTGTTTTTTGATCTACTTGTTCATCATTTACCATCACCACTGTATTTTCTGCATCTTTTGTCACATCCAGCCAAAACTTAAACAGCATATAGGCTTCCGGATTTACCTCCCAATCACAATTTCTTTTTTTCATTTGACGAAACTCACTGCATTTGGCATATCTTCGTCTACAGTGTAACAATACTTAAAACAACTTAGATATGTGTTTTTTTTTTTTTTTTTTTTTTTTTTACCTATAGCTTCTGTTTAAAACCAAATTTTTTAAACTGATATATATATATATATATATTTTTTACAAATCTTCTCATTTTATTTATAATGTCTAAAATAAATAAACAATACAATTACTAAATATATTTTTATATATTTACTAAATATCAAGTTTTTTCAAAGTTTTTATCAAACGTAATTTAAATATTATATGTCGGTATTGTTCTTACAGTTGTAAATATTGTTCTTCTGAATAGCTACTATTAAATTTTAACCCCAATATTGACTTTTACATATAATACCATTATAAAAGCATGAATCTACTTGTTACAAATAAATTAATCATATAAACAAGTAGTGGCCATAACTGGAGAAACTGTTCTGAAATAGACACCAGTTATGACCACCCTGTTTAATTCTAAAATTAAAAATTTTTCATTTATTATAATTGAAAATAGTGAAACAAAATAGTTTTAACTTCCCTATAAATGTTGAAAAAACATCCAGATATTCCTAGATTCTGTGGGTTGAAGCTGATACAAATAGATGTTGCTTAAGCAAAATGCTAAGAACTTCTTTTCACACTGCATACCAACACAGAAAAAAATTAAGATGCCTTCTTGTTCTGTGTTATTGCCAGCAATCACAGCCTACTTACAGTGTAATGTTTGTAGTCTATTGTAACCTACAATTTGATTGGCTAACTTGTGTCAAAGCTTAGAAAAATAATAAAATTTGTGAAAGTGGCCATAACTGGGGGTACTACCCTAAAGTTGTGATACTCATTAATGTATTCTCTCTATACTGATTAGTTAAGTTATTTTATATCAATCTATTTTGCACCGGTTTATCTAAAATTTTTAAAATGTTTGATCTGCAACTATCAATCATAATTAAGCTGGAAGACATTAGTATTTCTAAAGTAACATTTTAAATCTGAATATAAAATCAATCCTTGTTATAATATAACAACTCAAAATGAACACATAAAATTTCAGAAAGATATGCAGCTTTAAATGATTCATCCAATGATTTGTACTAAATCATCACAATGGAACTGCTTTCATCATCACATCATCATTACACTTATCTAGTCTCATTCTTCTATGGCCATTAAAATATAATAAATTAGAATACAACCAAATGACCCCAAACAAAAGCAAGCTGTTCTGTAATTTTTAAGACTTTTTTTTTTTTTTTTTTTCAAGAATACAAATATTTGAAAATTTAGTTATTGTGGTAATATATAAATTATCACAATAACTAAAATTTTTTATTTCAATTTCAAAGTCAATGTTGATAATTTTAGTATTCATACTGGGTTCCCATATATTTTTTTAAGTAATAAAGGATTTAATTAGACAAACTTTCAATGAGCTTGTTTGGTACAGATTTAAGACATACATTTTTTTAATGTTCAGTAGATGAATATTTAGTAAATGATATAAAGCTTATTTCAATACATATGTGTTACAGCAACCATTAAGCTTTGTTAGCAGCATTAGGATTATGCCAAAATAGCAGCTATGATTTCGAAGTGCTCATGAAGCTGGAATGTGCCAATCAATAAGAGGAAACTGGCTTTCACATACAAAAATATTTGACCATTTTCTTTAAAAAAAACTTTCTCACTGAAATTCTACACAACTGACATCCTGTGTTTTCAGAGCTTTTATAAAATGAATATAGAATGAAAAATGCATTCCAGATCAATGGAGAATTCAGGAAAGTGCAATTAGCATGATGAACCATATTATCAGAGATGGGTCACACTCTTCTTCTTTTTTTTTTAACTCTTTCACTTTTAATCCTGAACCCATATCTAATCTTTAACATATTTACTGTCATCACTAAAGAGACTCTCATTTTCCTAGAAATGTCGCTTAGTAGAATGTTTCTTTGAATGCTCCACTGGAGCCCAGCATTCCATTTGCAAAATCACTGGGGTCCAATGGTGCATTCAGAGAACTACTCTGGGAAGTGACATTAGAAAAAAAAGAAATCTTATCCATTGGACTTCAAAGTGATGAGAGCAAATGTTAAACTTGGGTTCAGCCGTAAATATAAGTGCACTCAAGGGGGTGCAATCAGTCTCCAGATCTAACTAATGTGGTAGCAAATTTGCTTCTCAAAAGAAAGAACTTGCCAAATGAGTTCTCTTGCACTCCTTTTACTCCTACAAGGAAAAAAATTTACAAATGATCCAAAATTCAGAAAAGTTTAGAATTTGGAATTGTCAAGGTCCTGATATTTAGGATTCACAGTAGGGTGCACAAATTTTGGCCCATGAGAGGTTAACTTTTGGGGCATCAAGACTTCTTTAAACTTTTACAGTTACAATCTGATGTTCAGTAACTGTTTTAAGAAAAAAGAAAACATGAATATATATATATATATATATACATATTTAATTTCTCTGTCAATTATTCTTCCCCATTTGGGCCAAAAAGAATATGTTGAGAAAGGCCTAGATGGCACTGAAACAATTAGACATATAGAGAGGAGTGTGCGGCAAGAGCGGGGTTTGAATCCACGGAATTTGCGTGGTGGAATGAAGCGCAATTGAGCTCGGCCAAAAGGTACCCGTTTGACCGGCTTTCAATTGCCAGGCGTTGTGTGCGCGGAAGTAATCACATGCCGCCATACTACTCCCCCCCTAGAGAGTCAGTCGGAGGCTGACAAATGATGTTCCAACTGTTATGGAATGCTGCCACTTGTTGCGGACTATGTGAGGTAGCTGCCACTCATTGTGGACTTTTGAGAGGTCGCTGCTGCTCGTAGCGGACTTTGAAAGAGCCGAGCAAGAGATGGATGAGGTCGGTCCTGGGCCCATCTGTTGCTGTAGGCGAGAAGGAGAATGCATGTTCGTTGTCCGGATCACCAATGCAGGGAGGAGCATGCGGCGAGAGCTGGGTTTGAACCCACAGAATTCATGTGGTGGAATGAAGCACAATCCAGCTTGGCCAAAAGGTACCCGTTTGACCAGCCTTCAATTGGCGGGTGTTATGTGCGAGGAGGTAATCTCGTGCCACCACAGACTTGTTCACATACTAGTAAGCAAAGTGAACAAGCTTGCTTTATTGAAAGTGCAGCATGAATGCTTTACAGATGCAGAATAGTGGTCAAGTCATGTTTTGATCTATGCATTCAGAAAATTGTTAGTATAATTCAATCTACTGTACCCCTAACAGGCAGAGCCTTATTATTGCATGAGCAAATCGGGACTTTGCCCAGGGCCCCCGGCTCGAAAGGGCCCCCAATTTCTAATATTGTTCTGAAATATATTTTTTATATAAAAATTTTATGAAAAATAAAGCAAATTTCATGGGAGCCCCCAAATTCATCATTGCCCGAGGCCCCCATTGGTCATAATCAGGCTCTGCTAACAGGCACATGAAATGAAAAACAGCATCTAATTAAATTACCCCACAAATATAAATATCAAAATTATAGATAAATTAATTAAACAATATGTTTAGATTAGCCTAAATACAAATTACTGTCATTTGTTTGTTCTTTAAAAATTATAATCAATATAAGGAAATCTTCCGACCTTAAAAAAAATATTTTATAAACAATCATAAAAAGAGGCTGTAAATTTTACTTAATTTACAGCCAAGACACCTAGACCCAAGAACAGAAAAACAATGAATAAAATATTTTGATGCTTCGTACCTTGTGTAAAAACAGATCAGAGTTAAATTCTGGGGCATTTATATTGTATGGATCAAAACCTTCTTTTGGATCAACATCTTTAACACCATAGTACTGTTTTAATAAACCACGACGTCGACTTCGCTTTTCATCAGCCATACGTATATCTAATTTTAAATATTCTAAATCAAAACGTATACCCCTGATATTTACAAGGTCAGTGATCTAAGTCTAAAACCTACGCGACAATGTATGCCTTGGTTGGCCTATTCTTGGGTTTTCTTAAGCATGTTACTTTATTTATTTTGGGAGAAAGGCTAAATAATCATAAAAAAATGCTTTGCTTTAAGTACTAAAGAAAGTAATGAATATAGTCGTACATATGTAAGTGAACAATATCTAAAACTTATGTAGAAACTAAACAAGTTACTTCCTTTTTAATTTTATTGTAATAACGAAAAATTTTATCAATGACAGAAATTTATTTGGGATATTTTTCAAATCGAGAACTGAAATTCAAAGTGGTTTAAGGATATCCAACAAACTATACGAGACTTTTAAACTAAGATTTAAAACGCATTTCTGCCAATGAAAACAATTTTAACTATGCAAAAAAAATGTAAATAACATCAAGAAATTATGGTTAATATAACAAAAGATATGGGGGTACAAATATCAATAAATTATCTGACCAGAAGAGCAGTCAAAAACGTAAACAAATAATTGTTGCCATTCCACATTTGAGAAATTTAAAAGTAATTTTGCCTACCAGTGACGTCAGAAGCTACAGCTCTCCTCACCCTCACCATGAAGCTCGGGAGGAGAAAACGTCGGCTTGTTATACGAAACTGTGGCTACCATTGATGGCGTCATCTATTGACGGCAGAGAAAAACAACATCGCGCGCTCGCTTTCCGATTTAAAGCTTCTCTAATTGGGATTTATTCATTTATGCTGAAATTTCATGAAGTATACACTAACATTTGAATAAATAAATACGATAATTAATATGCATATATAATAATTTTGTTTCTATATTACTTAGTTACAACGATGTAACATCAGTTTGATAATTTAATAAATTAATTAATAATTTAAATAAATTCTCTTTAAAACTGCATACGAACGATATAATAGATCAGTTTTTGACAAATATTTTTGGTAGCAATTAGCTAAAAATTAAAAAATATTTCCTGCCTTCTTTCAGGCTATAAATTCCTCTTATATACCCACTCTTCCACATTATATTTTATTTATTTATTTTGTCTTTAGTCTTAAAGTTGGTTAGTTAAACCAAAAAACAAATATGGAAAGAGAAAAACATTTAACGCCGTTTTTCAGCACCACCAGAGCCTGATTATAACCAACAAGGGCCCCAGGAATTGATGAATTTGGGGGGGGGGGGGGGCATCTATGAAATTTGTTTTATTTTGATATAAAGAAGGATGTTACAGAACAAGATTTGAAATTGGGGGCCCCTGGGCAAAGTCCCGATTTGCCCGTGCGATAATAAGGACCTGAGTACCACAAAAAATTACATAAAAATCAATGTCTTTTCAGTATCAGTATCATTTTTCAGTACTACAAAAAATTTCATAAAAAAGCATAAAGGAAAAAATTATTAATTCAATAAATACACGCATATTCAGTGATTGACCCTTTTGCATCAGTTTTGCATAGCTTTCACATATCAGAAAAAATCTATTATTTCATTAATTTTGAAAAATTTTGTATTTAAAAAAAAAAGAGACTTTGAATGGAAAATATTTGTTTTTGTATAAGTTTTGCAGACTTATGCCAAAAATATCTATTCTGTATTGGTTTTGAAAATTTTTGTGTTTAAAAAGAAAATTCTATATATTTATCAATTTCGCTGCCATTTGTGTATTTCTTATGTAATATAAAATCCCCTCCCCCATCCTAATTAAATTAATAAACAGAAAAATATTATTCATAAAACTGTTATTTTTTTTAAAAATGGACAATTTCAAAGTGTTATACTGCTGTTTCAATTCGATTATTGGGCCGTATTTTAAAGTGTTCACATTAGCATTATACTACTACTAACATGTACAAAAGGTTTTCTATTTACATAGTGTTACTTTTTATGTTATACATTTATAAGGGGCCATATTAAATAAATATTATGGTGATGTTGTTTGGAGCTTTAAATAACGTTGGATTTTTTTCCCCGAGCGATACATTTGTTTTCCTGGCTTTTGGATATCCACTGTTACATCCAGGTGCAAAGCAGTGACTCGCTCGACCCATATTCTATCAAAATAATTTATTTTATAAAAAAAATATAGCTCATTCACAATCAAAACAACGCTAAATCCGTATTCAAGCGGTGCGCTGCGCCCTCTGCCGGTGAAAATGGATCCTGGTCCGTTTTCCCGCCTGATCGCCCATTCCCGATGATTCTCCTTAGAGCTTCATGCTCCTCACACAGATTCTATGACTGCACTCGTAAACGCCAAACGAGTTACACTCGTGCAATGAGTTTCCATCTAAGGCGTTCGTAAAGGAAACTGGGTGCATAGAGTTTTTAAACTAGAGCGTTCGTATACAAAACTGAGTGCGATTCGTTTCAAACGAAGTAAACTGAAAGCGGATCAGGTTCGTTCCGTTGCCTGCCTTCGTAAACGACAAACTCGTTGCACGAGTTTTCGTAAAGGTGGATTCATACCTGCCGCGCCGCACCTCAACCATGCCGTACTGTTTCGCCGTTTTGGATCGTTGGCTGTCCGCCCGGCGAGCTTGCGGTGCCGCAAGTAAATGCACTGTAATTGGCTGTAACTCTGTTGTGTCTTCTGTAATTGGCTGTAGCTTTGCGGTCGCTGCGGAATATCTGTTCTTTCCAGATATTGCGCAAACCGGGGCCATCGCAAAGCAACGGGCCTGCTTATGAGTTGCTATCGCTAAAAATGAGTTTATCATTGAGGCCTGCTTTCCCCAGTCACAGTATTCTATTTTATTATTCTAAGTATTATAAATGTTATATTATTTTATTATTTAAAAACAATTTTTTTATACTTTTGTCGTATTAAAGAACTTTAGATGTAGGTAATCGTTTTGGGAATCTTGCGCCATTTTCTTTCATGGAAATTTATCCTAAAATTCTAACATTTTGCTCTGAATGTAAAGGTAAGCGAACGCTTATAATGTATTTAGAAATTCTAAAAATATGTATGTAAATCATGTTTAGTGAATAATTACTCATGTGTTATTTATGAATAAATTATTTTAATCAGAAATCGTATTACTTGAGTAGTTTTTATTCTTGTAAATAAGCATGGCATTGTGATACTATTTAGACAATTTAATTTTGCCAGTTGAAAATGTTATTTATCAGTTATATATGCCTTGATTATGTGATTAAGACTTACATCTGGTACAGTGCAGAAATACAGTAAATTATAAATTATTGATTTTTGCCCGTTTATACAGAAACTTCAAATGTAGTTAATATTTTGTACAAGCGTTCATTATGCTTGCTCAATTCCTAAGTTCGATTGAGAAAGCGACAAAAGAATAATATATACTACATGAAATGTCTTTATTAAAGAATAATTAATTCAGGGATCGCGCTATAGAGCGTATTTTATCAATTTTCTCCAATATACAGGATATCCAGAAAACACTGAAATGCGCTTTAATACATCATTTGTTAAAGATTAATCTTGAATTGTTTAAAATAACGTAGGAAATACGACTTCAATGGTTCATGAAATATTCATTATAAAAATGTCTTTCTCATGTGTGTATTTAGTTATTTTAAAGTATATTAAATATCCACTTGTGAAACTAAAATAAGCAATCGTGAATCATGAGAGTAAGCGCTACTTTGTTTTTCCTTCAAATTATATGCATCTATTTTCTTTATGTAAATATGTATCATAGCAAACAAATTAATCATGAGTTCGTACTCTAATTAGTAACACAATTACTACTTAAAACTACATTAAATAACGTTTGAAAGCACTGGGAAGCTTGAGAAATGCCTGATGTATACGTGAAGACTCGAGCATCCGTAAACCTCTTTAGATGGCTCATCAAAATACACGCGCAGGCCCGTTACTAATTGCGAAGGCCCCGCGCAAACCCTCGGCGCTCGCCGCGCAGGGGCCGTGTTGCTCCGCCACGTGAAGTCATTGCGGCGTCTTAGCGGCGCGGTAAGTATGAATCCGGCTTAAGAAAACTGGAATGCGTGTGTTTAGTGCTGTCAGTGGTTATCAGTTTCCTTTGACTTTGCGAACAACTTCAGTTTATTTAGTTTCGTCGCCTAGGAGACGTGTTTGTTTACAATGTGGAGGAGCGTGCTATCAGCTCCTTACAATAGATAAAAATTAAGAATATGTCGAGTGTAACATCCGTTGAATACAAATACCATCTAGTAAAAACTTAACAACATTTTATTCAGACTTAAGTCCAGCATGCAAGCTCTGCACGATACGGTCAATTTACATCCAGCGGTACAATTAACATAGAGTTCTGGTAGCAACAACAGCAACGCGATGATAATAATAATAATAATAATAATAATAATAATAATACAGCTGCGAACCATGCGTGAACACACTACTCCCGGACCGCACATCAGCGTTGCCAGATTCCCTGGCTCTGCTATCGTGGGAGTAGCCGCTAGCGCTCCTCACAGGATGCGCGAAGAGATGCGCGGAAGCTTGTTCGATGTGGTGGCCGCTGAAGGATCAGATTGGTGGTCGGGAACGCACCGATCGCAGGCGCGGCGGCCGCCTCAGTACTCCCCCTCCAGTGACCACGAAACTTTCACAAATATTTTGAATTGAAACGCACTCTCCGACCCGAACGTGTAGTAACAGCCGGAGGTGACGTGATGCCGGATGCTGGTTTGGTCACAGTCGGAGGTGGAGTTACGGAGGATGTGGGCGTTGACACTGTTCCTGATGGACATTCTTTACGGTCGGTCAGTGAAGTATTGTCCGTACGTTCAGGAGCCCAGATAAATGCGGGTTTGAGGCGGTCAATGTGCGTTTGCCAGAGCTATGAAATCGGTTGACGAGGGCATCGAAATTTCCTCTATGCGGGACAGAGCATCGGCGACGACATTTTCGGCACCATCAATATGGCGAATATCTGTCGTAAATTGGCTGATAAAATCCAGGTGTTTCAGCTGGCGAGGGGATGCTTTGTCGGACCGCTGTTTAAACGCAAAGATTAGGGGTTTGTGATCTGTAAAAATAGTAAAGTTACGTCCTTCCAGGAAGTGACGAAAGTATTTGATGGCGGCGTAGATCGCCAAAAGTTCGCGGTCGTACGTACTGTAAAGCGTCTGGGTTGAGGAAAGTTTTTTGGAAAAGTAAGCGAGAGGCTTCCAGGTGCCCTGATCGTTTTGCTGCAAAACTGCTCCTAAAGCAGAGCTGGACGCATCTACCATAAGGGAAAGGGGCTTAGACGCCGACGGATATTGCAGGACGGTGGCAGAAATTATGTCACTTTTGCATTTTTGAAATGCTTCGCGCACTTCGTGAGTCCAAGCAATAGGACGCTTGTCTTTCTTTTTACTGCCTACCAAACAGGCATTTAGAGGAGCTTGAGTGGTAGCAGCGTGCGGAAGAAAACGACGGTAAAAATTCAGCATAGCGAGGAATCGACGCAACTCCTGAATTGTAGTCGGTTCGGGGATATCTCGTACAGCGGCAACTCTATCCATGAGAGGTCGAACGCCGTCGGCTGAAATTTCGTGGTCAAGGAAAGATACCTTGGGTTGACCGAAAACGCAACATTTTCGGCGACCATCATGGAGATGGGTTAAGACTAACGCCGTATTCCTGGAACCGTTCAAACACCGCGCGAAGGTGAGTCAAGTGCTCTTGCTCCGAAGCCGATGCGACTAAGACGTCATCAAAATATGGAACGCAGAAATCTAACCCGAATAAAACCTGATGGATGAAGCGTTGAAAGGTCTGCGCCGCGTTGCAGAGGCCAAAGGTCATTACGGGGAATTCGAAGAGACCAAAGGGTGTTGTTACGGCAGTCTTCGGAATATCGGCAGGGTTAATTGGGATCTGATGGTATGCCCGCTCGAGATCAAGAGTAGAAAATATAGTTTTACCGTCCAACACCTGCATACAGTCCTGGATGTGAGGGACAGGGTACCGATCTGGCACGGTGACAGCGTTTAAACGCCGGTAATCACCACACGGGCGCCAGTCGCCATTGCGCTTTTTAACTAAGTGGAGCGGGCTGGCCCATGGACTTTTCGAGGGGCGACAAAGGCCCTGCTCGAGCAAATAAGAAAACTCATCTTTCGCGGCTTTCAGCTTGTCAGGAGGGAGACGCCTCGGCTTAGAGCAAATTGGCTGTCCAGTCGTCTCAATGTGATGAGTAACATTGTGTTTAGGTTGGCTGTGTCCCATAACAGGACGTGTTATCAAAGGAAATTTCCTAAGCAGCTCATGATACGGAGTAGCTCCCGAAATAAGTTTGACGACGAAATTCGCGCTGTTACGAAAAAAACCTGGGTATGTGAGGTTTGTCACAGTGTCCACAAGGCGACGATTTTTAATGTCGACCAACAGTGCAAATCTATGCAGAAAATCAGCGTCGATAATAGGGTGTGACACCGACGCAATAATGAAAGGCCATTGGAATTTTCTCCGTAAGCCCAAATCGACCTGTAACAGACGTTCACCAAAGGTTTTGATGGGGGAACCGTTTGCGGCAAACAGCTCGAGTTTGCTGGCGGACCCTTTTCGCTCATGGGACAGCGGAGGAACGACAGATACGTCAGCCTCGGTGTCAACTAAAAATTTCAGGCCAGAGGTTTTATCAACGACAAAGAGGCGCGCAATGGATCGGCCGCACTCGCTCACGGCTTCGAGCGATGGCCGATTAAGTTTTCCGAATCATCAAAATTACAGGGAGGGGTACATTTCCGGGCCTTTGCACCGAAGTTATGATGGTAAAAACAAACATCTGCCGGGGGATCTTTGTATCGCTTTTTTGAGTTACTTCGAGACCTGGACCGCTGATGGAAAGAAGGTCGACCCCGCTGCGGCTGCTGCTGTTGCACAGAGCATAAATGAGCAACTTGCTTTGTAAGCTGGTCTATTTGCGCTTGGAATGTTGCAATACTGGGACCTGGAGCCTGCAACTCGTGTACGTGCACCGGAGTAGCTAACTCGTGAATTTTATCGGCTATGCCGGCAAGGTTGTTGAGCGGTTCGCTACTGGCAGCAAGTATGGCCTGGGTGTTAGATGGGAGGCGATTCATCCACAAAGTTTTAAGAATGTTGTCACTTACACTACCGGCGGATAAGTCAGACATCTTAGACAGCAGCTGGGAAGGCCTCATATCGCCAAGTTGCAGATCTTGGAGTAAGTGTTTAATTTTTACAGTCTCCGACTCCGCGTATACGGCAATTAATTTGGCTTTAAGAGACTTGTATTTGTCGGTAGGTGGGGGATTAAGGACAAGCTCCCGTACCGATTGTAACACTTCCGATTCCAAAGCGGAGATCGCCGTGTAAAATTGGGTGTCATCGGCGGTGATTCCGCCTAATTTAAATTGTGCATCTAGTTGGATAAACCATAGCGAGGGGTCGGTACGACAAAATGGGGGAGGTTTAACAGCAACACGTGCTAACTGGGTAGGGCCGGACGTGCCATCGCCGGTCCTGGCATTTTCACCAGGCAGAGACATGTCAAAACAACACGAGGGGTATCAAATACAAGCAGCGCAATAAAAGAAAAAGAAAAATAAATAAATTGGAAACGACTCACCGAGGGTTGGCTATAACACCTTGAAGCGACGAAATGTTTATATCCGACTTGAGCTGCGCTGACACAGCCCACTACAAAACAACACGACTTGCGGGCAGGAAAAAACACATGAACACAGCATCACTTGAACACACTTACGCACGGTATCACTTGTGCTTGCGCACGTGTAAAAAAAATGCATTTTGGCGTAAGCACGTGCACTTAGACGAAGCGGCACTTGCAACACACACAAAGTGTAAGCATACTTGAGAATGCACACGACCGGATGAAAACACAGCGCAGATTACATACGCCTTGACAAGCACACTCTTGATGATTTGAAAAAAATAAACACTTGAGATTCCGTACTGCAT
This sequence comes from Cheiracanthium punctorium, assembly GCA_038373885.1. Taxonomy (NCBI): domain Eukaryota; kingdom Metazoa; phylum Arthropoda; class Arachnida; order Araneae; family Cheiracanthiidae; genus Cheiracanthium; species Cheiracanthium punctorium. The sequence continues at coordinate 1,378,418 of JAWZYV010005808.1, read as the reverse complement.
TAAAACACTTGCGATTACACGCGGCGATGAGGAATTTTGTCGACCACCTGGCGAGCAATATTTCACCAAAAACTGCAGGAAGAAGAAAAAAAAATAATCTTCAATTAATGGAAATTGATACTGGAATGCACAACACTAATGCTGGATGTTACGGATTGATGATAAGAAATGTCTTGAGACTCCATAATTCTTGGAAGAACTCGGATTGCAGGATTGCGTATACAAAATGTCCGGAAGTCACCAATGTGGAGGAGCGTGCTATCAGCTCCTTACTATAGATAAAAATTAAGAATACGTCGAGTGTAACATACGTTGAATACAAATACCATCTAGTAAAAACTTAACAACATTTTATTCAGACTTAAGTCGAGCATGCAAGCTCTGCACGATACGGTCAATTTACATCCAGCGGTACAATTAACATAGAGTTCTGGTAGCAACAACAGCAACGCGATAATAATAATAATAATAATAATACAGCTGCGAACCATGCGTGAACACACTTTCTTTTATACTCCCGGACCGCACATCAGCGTTGCCGGATTCCCTGGCTCTGCTATCGTGGGAGTAGCCGCTAGCGCTCCTCACAGGATGCGCGGAAGCTTGTTCGATGTGGTGGCCACTGAAGGATCAGATTGGTGGTTGGGAACGCACCGATCGCAGGCGCGGCGACCGCCACAACAATTCCCGAATGCATTAATTTTGCTGAGGAAGAGTTTTTAGTACATATGCAGTATAAATCAACAGGATTTTTAAAAGAAAGAGTGGCCACAATTGAAGTGCACAATTCAAAATTTAGAAATTTCAACTTCATTTTTTCAAAAGTATTTAGCAAGAGAAGTTCAAATTTCGCTAATAACGAATTAAATCAACTTCAATCTCAACACTAAAACATGCATTTTTGAATTTTCTAAAATGAAAAATACAAGAAAATGATTACCTTTGAAAAAATTATGTACCTTCTTAGTATTTTCTAACGTACGCATGCATTTCCTCCTCGAAAAAAGAATATTTGCAGCTTTAGAAAACGTAAAATACTTTTCTCAACAACATACTTTTCCATAACAACGGACGCCATTTGAAAACAACAACAACGTGCAGCAAGTGTATCTTCTAAACAACTAACGAAACCTTAGCAGAGATCGGTTTATTTCGTTTGAAACTAATCGCACTCAGTTTTGTATACGAACGCTCTAATTTAAAAACTGTATGCACTCAGTTTCCTTTACGAACGTCTTAGATGGAAACTCATTGCACGAGTGTAACTCGTTTGGCGTTTACGAATGCAGCCGTTGTTTAGAAGATACACTTGCTGCACGTTGTTGTTGTTTTCAAATGGCGTCCGTTGTTATGGAAAAGTATGTTGTTGTGTTTATTTATCATAGAATATGAATTAGGCTATGTATAAATATGACTTTCCATATTTCTGCCAAGTTGTACGTTTTTCAAAAACTCAATTATTATTCGCAAATCTAAAATAGGAAATTTCTCTCTTGCTCGAATACTTTTTTTGGAGGTTGGTATGTATGTAGGTTTGTGACCTCCGATCTTCTTGCGCGCGTCTCTCGATCGCATTGCGCCGAGACGGGTGGTCGCAGACCTATCAAATTTTGCATACGCCTTCACTAGGACAGGTCCTAACAAGCCACTGAGCGATTTTTTCAAAATTCGAATTAGAAAATGTTTTAATATGTTTTGTACGATTTTTAGCGATTTTTCTCGCATAATACGTAATGACGCCGGAAAGTACACTCGCAGAAAAACAATGTTTGCATCATCGGATAGAGGAGAAAATGATTTTTAAGAATTTTTTAAAGAATTATATTATTTGATGAAAGCTGTTGTAAAATAATTTTAAAACTGTTGCATCTTTACATTTTATCTGTCATAACTTTTTCATATTTCGGCAAGTGGCGGAGCATATATTTTGCCCTCTTTTAAAAGAAGAACAAAGGAAAAATATAAATTAGGAGATTTTTTACGAATTTTTAAGTAAAGAAGGATTTCGAATTCAATAGCAGCTGCTTAAAATTTCGGTATGATATCTTTTGCTATAGTTGTCTTGGAAACAGTAACAATGGAATAAAATTGCCAGTTGAAAAACATAAATAAAACTACTTTCAAACCAGACTTCAATTTTCGCAAGTGAAATCAACGTCATTCTGATGTAACCTGTTTAAAATTCCTTTCGAAATTGAATCAGGATAAGACTCTCAAGCAGAACAGGACACGCACGAAAAAATTCCACATATTCTTGCATTTCCGTTGACCTCAGGAGTATCATTGATTAAAATTCAATGTTACATATCATCATTTACGAACTTTCATTTTCTAAAATCTATTATTTTTTCCCCTTTAAACTATGGCAAATTATAAAATGCATTATTATTAATTAATGAAGACAATAGTTTAATTTTGCCACATACTAAAAAAGGCAGTAGGAATATTGAATTTTAATGAAGTGTCTCTCTATTCTAAAAAAAAGTAAAGGCCGCTGTCAAAGCTTGTTGACCTATCTCCTCCTAAACCGTGAGGATTTGAGTTTCGACTAAGGTGCCCACAGATTCGAAAAATTCCGAGGAACCTGCTAAGCTGACTTAAATTTCGGAAATCGAATTATTTTAGAAGATATTAATAAAAAACTGAAAAAATAAACATAATGGTTGCCAGATTTTGCATACAATCATTCATTCCTTTGCAACAAAGCGTTTCCAAGTATGTAGAATCGCGTGAAATTCACGAACATGAGTTAGAATTACGCCCATTTTACGCCAGATTAAAAAGTATATGAAGTAAATAACTCAAAGTGTGTTACACAAAGTTGAGAATTTTCAAATAGTAAGTTCGCTTAGACAACAGGAGTTTAGAATTAGCGACTATTCCTTTTTCCAAAACAGAATAACTAATTGTAACTGATTTTAAAAGCGCCATCTTGGCATTAGGAATGATCTGGCAAAATAGTATTTTTCCAAGCAGGGTGAATAAGCTCCGTGTTCCAGAATGCTGGAACACAGTATCTTGAAAATGAGAAATAATTAAAGTGCAGATTATTTTAAAGGCGGTCCAGCTGGAGTATTTCCTACCAGTAGACATATTTGATGGCGTTAACTATACCTATTTGCCAGCGCGGCGAGATGATATAATTCGTGGTGCTAAATACACCAATCTGCAAAGGATTGTGTATATGAAAATATGGATAACGGTTTTCCGGGAACCTTACATGAGCAGTAATCGTAATTTGTGAGATCGCAAAATGTGTAAATCGCTAAATAATGAAAAGTCGCCATGGGTGACAAGCTATCCTAGCTGTTCCGCAGTTTTTATCAAAGAAAACGTATGAAGAACTGTTTTCTTAGCGCTAATTATTAACTATATATATACGCAAGTCGCCAAATAATGAAAAATCGCCATGAGTGGCAAATTCGCAAGGTGTCCAAGGTTTTAGATAATTAAAAATACAACTGAAACAGATGTTCTGATTTTATTACGCTTTAGCTCCTAATTAAAATAACTTCTGAATGGCAACATTAATTATCATTGTGTTTCTGAGCAGTGCAACTAAGTTTTCCAGCGATTATACGCGGAGCGTTGCCTACGTAATACTTTCACAAGGTCGGGAAAAGGTAGGGTTTTTCAGCAATAAAACGGGCGAAAACTTAGTTCACTAATATGACCGTTTGGGGCGATCTTATGACCCTTCAGCGTTTGTGTTTTCTGGCTGTTTGAATGTAAACAATGAGTTTTCGAGACCTTTAAACATTTACCTTATTATGTTTGCTATTATTTCAGGGAACAATTCCGTAAGCGGGGGCAGGTCGCCAAAGCTTTTTCGCGTTGCTAAATACGCTAATCTGCAAGGATTGTGCTTAGAATATATAGAGAACTGTTTTAACGGCAACCTTAATGAGTTAGACGTTGGCAACAAAAAAAGTGGCCAACTAAACCTGCCCCCGCTTACGGAATTATTCCCTTATTTCATATCGTACCTATACATAATTACATTGTACGCAAAAATAATTAGGCGAAAATGGTATACTGCCGTGTACCATATTGTAATTATTCTGATGGCTCTTTAAAAGAAAATACCGGATTTTACCGTTTTCCAAAAGATTCCATTTTAAAAGATAAGTGGCGGGTTGCTATTTCTCGCCAAGGAAGTAAGAACAAAATGAATAAGCTCTAAAAATTTTATATTTGTATATCGAATAGTTTTGTCTGGTCGTTCATGAGTTTGAGTAAGTCAATCCGTGAGGACATATTTTATATAGAGAGATAACATGAAATCCAATGCATACGATACATAGTTTGACATCCATATCGGTAAGCATCTTAAACCGATGTGGATTTAAAATTATAAAACAACTAGCGGCTACCTGTGACATCGTCCGCGTCGGCTTTAGAATTAGGTCCCGAGAGAAACGAAGCATGTGTAAATAATAAATATGTTTGCGACTAAAGAAACTACATTTAAATATTATTTGCTTTTTACTTATTTTAAAGGAAGTATAATGCATGAGCATGGTAGTATACTTCATTTAAAATAACAGAGTATGTAAAATTACTAAATTTAGATTTTTTTTCAGTCATTTGGCGAATAGAGACAGTTACGACAGTATTTGCGAACTGTTTTGAGTGTTCTTGTAAAAGAAATATTTATGCTATATGCATGAATTTTAGCCTATGTTAATCAGGAATAGTGCAGCTTTCTATTAGCGAAAAAGTTTTAGAATCGGTTCTATAGTTACAGAGATACCCATAGAGCGTAATGTATTAGAATTATTTTGAGTGTTCCTGTAAAGGAACTATTTGCGCTACATGCATGAATTTTAGCCTATAATACTCAAGAATAGTGTAGCTTACAATCAGTGAAAAAAGTTTTGGAATCGGTTCAGTACTTACAGAGATACACATAGAGCGTAATGTAATTCTTATGAGTATCCCTGTAAAAGAACTGTTTGTGATATATGCATAAAAGGTAGCCTATAACACTCAGGGTCCCCCCAGTGTCTAAGAGGGTCTGCTCTCAAACTTGGAAGGTGTGAGGTGCCAGGTTCAAACACCGGTCGCGCCTGTCGACCTAGCCGCTCGCAGTTTTCCGTGTTTTTTTCAAAAACCTCGCGAAAATACGGGCTAGGATCCCTTAGAAAATTCCACACCGAGGAATTCTCCATATACGCCTAGGACCCTATAGGCCTTGGACCATATAGGGCTAGGACTTTCAATCAGTGAAGAAAGCTTTAAAATAGGTTTAGTTGCTACAAAATTTCCATAGAGCGCAATGCATTAGCATTATTTTGAGTGTCTTTGTAAAAGAATTATGTATGCTATATGCTTGAAAGGTTGCCTGTATGTTAATCCAGGGCATAAGCTATCTTCATTACAAATTTTTACAACCATTTTTGTGTGATTCAGTCAAAAACATCCAAACACATAAACGTACACATTTATATTATTTGTAGGATTTGGAAATTTACGAATTTTAAGAAACACATCTGGACTTTTCTTGGTACTTACCTATATTATCCCGGTGGTCATTCCCGCCAAACTGTTTTTTCGTCAAATGAGTTGCCAAACTGTTGCCAATCGTATTCAAAACCATTAATAATTTCATGTGTCCGGCATTTATCTTGGCAAAAAATCGCTAGTCTTGGCGGACCGCCGGGATAATACGTAAGTGCACTTTTCTTTATTTATGCTTTTTAATTTGGCGTAAAATCAACAAAATTTCCATACTTATACCATACTTATACCATACCATACTTATGTTTTTCAAATGCATGTGATTTTGCAAATAGAATTTCTGCTTTATTTCAAAAGCATAAATCATTTTGTGCGGGCGATAAAACGGTTTTTAATTAATAGTTAGAAAAGTAATTAAAATTTCCGAGCCTCAGGTACACTTTGCTGAAGTCATGGGTCCAGGCATGCTCAAATTTTCAAAGCTCTGCTTTCTGTAGATTTGTCTGGAGAACATTCATTTTTATTATTAGAGATAGGTATATTTGGCATAAAACTGACATAATTTCCGTATTATTTAATGTTTTTCAGATGCACGTGCTTCTTTATTGAAGTAATAGCATTCTTGTTAGCTCAAAACATGAATCATGTGAAACGGGCGAAACTCGCCAAGCATGGCAACGTAAAAACGGTTTTTAATTAATAATTAAAAAAGTAATTAAAAATCTAAAATTCTAAGTAGCCTATAACCAACACCAGGGTCCCATCTATATCTAAATCGAAATGCATCCTAATCGATTCAGCGGTTTAGGCGTGAAAGCGTCATAAACAAACAAACAAACAAACAAACTCACTTTCGCATTTATAATATTAGTTAGGATATGAAGCAATCTAAAGGTACTTTCTTAATATTATCCCAGCGGTCATTCCCGCCAAACTATTTTTTCGTCAAATATGCTCCGGCATTTATCTTGGCGAAAAATCGCTCGTTTTGGCGGTCCACCGGGATGCGTGTAAACAAACACTAATGGATACAGAGTATTTGGCTCCAAGACACGCGCTGCGCTCTGAAGGGAAGGATAAACCTGTTTCTACAGGCAGCGGGGAAATTGTACAGTAACCTCGCGCGCGTTCGAGAATTCATCGGTTGTGCACCGGTAACACCGGTGCACGACCAGAGCGTTCGAAAAGGCGGAGCGTTGGGCGGAGCTCTGGAATTAACCGCGTTCGAAAACGTTTCGGTCATGTAGCGGTTGTCTGCTCAGCGTGACCAGAGCGCAACCAGAATGACCCTGCTAGCGAGGTGGGTTATTCCGGTTATTAGCGTAGTGTTGCCAAAGTTTATTTCTGTTTTCTTGGCTTGGAATTGGATGTGGTGAGGATGACCGAAACCGGTTGACAACCGTGACGTCACTTAACCAAAGAATGACCGCAACCGGTAGCACCGGTGCATAACCAACCGGTGAATTCTCGAACGGGTCCCTCGTTAGAGGCTGAGCGAGGGAGAAAGATGATAGTCTTCGCCTGTATGAACAGCATAGAAGCTTTAAAAGACAGATATTTTTGCGGATTTAAAAATATAAGGTAGAATAAGTTATTGAAATAAATTCCTCTCAGTGGAGAGCGTTATTGATGCTTGCTATTACACATTTTAATTTTCAAATACCTATGACTAAAACTGCTTAATAAATGAATGAAAATGAAATAATGATGCACGCGCGAGGAGTATATATGAAACCTAAAATGTTTTGAAGGATCAGTTGAAACTATATATTTTCATTTTTTATTAATAGGTATTTCATTCTCTTAACAATATGCGTTGTGAAATATTTCATTTAATCAATAATTTACAAGCTAATACAAGTACATTTAATTAGACACTATGTACACATCTCTAAATGTATATATATATATATATATATATATATATATATATATAATAACTATAGTCAGAGATATTTTAAGTGCAACTCTATAAACATATTTTACGCTCTGAATTTTTAATCCTTATAAATAAAAATGAAATTCTGTTTGTTTGTTTGTTTGTTTGTGGATTTGAGTCGTATACAAATCCACAAAAATAGACCTACCAGCCTGAAATTTTGCACAGATGTGTAAAATAATATAGAATAAATTATAGTCTACTTCAAAACTTTGAAAGTCCACCCGTTCCCGGAATTTAAGAGATTTTTTATGCTTTCCACGCAAAAAGCATTCCATAATTGTAACCCCTGTAGTGAAAAAAGTGTGAAAGAAGCATCGTGGTTGCCATGTATGGCGATTTTGCCGAATAAAATGTTTTAAATTCTCAAAGTAAAAATAAAAGAATAATAATGATTTTATTTTGTTAGTTTATATTCGTAAGGTTATTTTTTTAATTATAATATCGTGTGCATGGGAAAACAGAGCAGGAATGAAATGTTTTATACGCAAAACAATAAGAATTGAAGATTTCTGAGGCTAATATGTTAAAATTTTTTAGTTTGGCGAAAAATTAAATGGCTCAAAATGCCGAGAAAGTGAGTTCTAGCGGTTTGCACAGTTTAAGGCTTGGCGCAATTTACTGAGAGCTTAAGGAAATGGATTTTTGAAAACAGGTGCAAAGGTTTTATTAGAATACAGCGTTAAATTTTAAAGATCCGTGCTGAAATAATGCAGTTATTAAGGGATTTCAGGCGATCTATCTTCAGCATTCTCGCCAATTGAGTGCATTGATTTAAGTTGGGGGAATTCCGCCAAATTTCAGATAATTGAAATCTTCGCAAATAGTACATCGGAGTAACGATGAATAAAACACGTTATATAGTTGATAATTTAAAAAATGCGTCTGTATTAAATTATTCCACTTTTCAAATAAAAGCGTGTTTTACTTTTTAAAGGTCGAACCATTTCCAAAATTGATTGCTGCTAAGTCAATGCTTCGAATGATTCCCTGAAAAAACTCTTGCAAAATGGCGTATGTTGGCACTTTGGCGAGGCTTAAATTTGAAACTGGATTTTATTTGAGACTGGTAGCTATATTAATAAAACAATGTGTGTAAACTGTTAGTTTGTTTGTCTGTCTCGCGTAGCTCGCAAACGGGTGATCGCAGACCTACCAAGTTTTGAACGGAAATTCTCCATGACAGGCCCCGACACACCTAGAAGCGAGTTTTTCAAAATTCGAACTATTTTAGGAAATATCGATAAAAACGTATTGCAAAAGACTAATTTTTGCTTTCCGCCATTTCGTAATTGTAACCCCACCGTCAATTAAGCGACGATTAAGCTTATCTAGGTTGCCACATTCGGCAGTTCATTAAATGATTCAGACTCTTGAAGTAAAAACAAAAGAATAACGATTTTTTAAAATTTTCTCTAGATTATTTGTAAGGTTGTTTTTAAATTAAAATATCGTGTGCATGTGATATCAGAGCAGGAATGAAATGATTTATACTCAAAAAAGAAAAATAGAATTTCGAAATTTTTCCGAAAATAAATGTGCAACTTTTTAATTGGTCGAAAAATAAAAGGGGTTGATGTGCGATTTTGAGGAGGATTCTAACGCTTGGCGCTATTTATCGTAATTTAATCGTCTGCTATTTGGGTTATGAATACACCTGCGTATAAGTTTCTGAAATTTTCATTCAGTTGGAATTGTGCATTTTTCTGAGCAGCTTTTCTGCATCTATTTCTAATGCATTACATCCAGAAAAAAAAGGATGTTAGAAATATCAATTTTAATTTTGCTTAATCACACTCATGAATAATGATACACTTTCCAACTTAATGAAAGAAGGAACGAAAATAAGGAAGACCCATGGATTATAACTCTTTTTATATATAGCACTTTAGTGCGTATTTAAAATCTGAAAGTGTGTCAGATTTTCTAGGATTCTAGCGCTTGGCGCAATTTAATGAGAGGGTCGCTTCCACTGGGTGAAGGCACATGTCGGAACCGGGGGGAACGAGAAAGCCGACGCTCTGGCAAAGAGTGGAACACAGAAACCATCAGTAGACGAAAGAGTAAAGAGTTCGATTAGGAGTGTGAAGTACTCCATGAGGGTTGAAGCCAGGAAACTGTGGCAGAAAAGGTGGGAAGAAGCAGAAGTCGGACGTTTCACGCGTTCGATCTTTCCAACGGTGAGCGAAAAGAGAACTTGGGAAAAGTAGGAAGGTGAACTGGGTCGTGACGGACCATGGTCCCTTCCCGGCCTATTTCCGAAGGTTCTCCGTAAAGGAGACAAGGAATTGCAACTTCTGCCCTCTGAAAAGTCCCGCCGACAGTCTGCACATTGTGGCCCACTGTTCAGGGTTACAGGAACTGAGAAATCGGTTCTGCCCGAAATTGGATGCCTCGACATTCAATAACTACGTGCGGAGCGAAAAAGGGCGCAAGGCCCTGTCCCGCTTCCTCGATGCGCTAGGAGACTCACTAAGTTAACGGGCAACTTAGAGAAAAGAGCGAGCGCTCCCCCAAACCAGGGACAGCTGGTGGGGGATAGATACTTGGTGGTGCATGTATCAAACGAAGTCAAATACTGGTGGTGCATGTATTTTGCTTTTCGAAATTGCTAAGGGGAATACTGGTGGTGCAGGTATCTCCCAAGATGCTTGGCCAGCCGGCCGGAGGGAAGGCATCTTATATTGGCGGTGCATAAAGTTCGAAATACTGGTGGTGCATGTATTTCAGGAAAACCGCGGTTCTCGCGGTGTTCCACCCCTTTAAAGGGTGCTTGCAAGCCATGCACAAGCATGGAGCAAAGAACTAACAGGTGAACCACGAAGAATGGAAGGCGAGTCCCTCCGACCGTGGTTGTGACCTCCTACCTGTCAATCGACAGAGGAAACCTAAGGTGTCTATGCTGCACGAGTTTCGTGCTCTCTGGTGTCCTGAGATCTTTCCATCGGTGCGACGGTTGTTGTAGTGACGACGGATGGACAGCGGGCAGGGCTCGTCCTGCCCCGCTGGTCTGGGTTCCAGCCACTGCCTCCCCTAACGTGGGGAGGCAGGCAAGGGTTACCGTTTACCACCCGCTAGGCCAAGCCCCGCGCAACCTGATGAGGGCCTCTTTGAGACTCCTCGAGAGGGTTGCTGTTTATGCGGCGGTCCATTGGTACTCCTCTAGGGGGCTACCAATCGTGTAATGCTCAACATAGAGCGGGTGCACGTATTGAAATAGTCTCCTTAATGAGAGGGTATTTTTAAAAACAAGCGTAGGTTATCTTATAAATAAAAATGAAATTCTGTTTGTCAATTTGTTGATTTGGGTAGTATACAATTCCACAAAAATGGACCTGTCAGCCTGAAATTTACACAGATATGTAAAATAATATAGAATAAATGATAGTCCACTTTAAAACTTTGAAAGTCCACCCGTTCCCGGAATTTAAGAGATTTTTTATGTTCTCCACACAGAAAGCTTTACGTAATTGTAACCCCTGTAGTGAAAAGAGTGTGTGAAATAAGCATCTTGGTTGCCATGTGTGGCGATTTTGCCGAATAAAATGTTTTAAATTCATAAAGTACAAATAAAAGAATAATAATGATTTTTTTAGTTTATATTTGTAAGGTTATTTTTTTAATTGTAATATCATGTGCGCATAAGAAATGAGAGCAGGAATGAAATGTTTTATACGCAAAACAATGAGGATCGAAGATATCCGACACTAATATGTAATTTTTTTTAGTTTGGCGAAAAATAAAATGGCTGATAGGCCGATTTTTAGAAAGTGAGTTCTAGCGGTTTGCACAGTTTTAGGCTTTTTGGCGCAATTTACTGAGAGCTTAAGGGAATAGCATTTTTGAAAACAAGTGTATAGGTTTTCTTAGAATACAAAATTAAATTTTAACTATCCGTGCAGAAATAATGCAGTTATTAGGGCATTTCAAGCGATGAAGCTTCAGAATTCTCGCCAATTGAGTACATTGATTTAACTTGGGGGAAATCCGCCAAATTTCAGAAAATTGAAATCTTCGCATTTAGTGCATCGAGGTAACGATGAATAAAGCATATTATAGTTGATAATTTAAAAAATGCGGCTGTATTAAGGGATTCCACTTTTCAAATAAATGCCTGGCGGTCGAACCATTTCCCATTTTGATTGCTGCTAAGTCAATGCTTCGAATGATTCCCTGAAAAACTCTTGCAAAATGGCGTATGCTGGCAGTTTGGCGAGGCTTAGATTTGAAACTGGATTTTACTTGAGACTGGTATATACGTATAATAAGACTGGTTATAGATAAAAATGAATGTTGGTATGTGTGTAGGAGGTTGAAAAACTCCAGCACCGTTTCACCGATCACCATGAAATTTGGTTCACCTAAGTCTTTTATCACGGAGAAGGTTTGTATGCTATCCGTTTTCCTCTAACTTGCCACTAGGTGGCGCAGCAGAACGTCGAATTCTATTCCGTTTAGCCGTTTGCTATGCGAATATCGTCCTACGAATTTCGATGAAATTTGGTACACGCGGATATTAGAAGACGGAGAATATTTTTCACTATCCATTTTCTGTAACTTACCGCTAAATAGCGCTGCAACGCATCAACTTCTATACCGTTCGACCGATCGGCATAAAATTTTTTATACTTACACATTTAAGCACGAAGAATATATTCTAACTGTGTTACTTTTGATGTTACTCACCACTAGATGGCACTGCAATGCATTATTATTTTAATTCGCCATTAGATGACGCTGCAGCAGGCCAAATTTTTGACCATTCAAACGGTGGCTATGAAAATCAGTATACATAGATATTTGAACAATGAGAATATTTTGGCGTTATCCATTTTGCTATAATTCGCCACATGACGGCGCTGTAGCAAATCATTAGTTTAATTAACCACTAGATTGCCCTGCAGTGTATCTCTTCTTGACTGTGGGAATGATCGCTATGAAAATAGGTATACATAGATATTTGAACACGGGGAAGAGTTTGCCACTATCCATTTTCCTATAACTTGACACTAGATGTCGCGTTAACACATGAACTTCAGGACTATTCAGCCGATCGTCATGAAAATTCGTATACATCGATATCTGAATGCGAAGAATATTTTTGCCGTATCCGTTTTGCTGAAACTCGCGACTAGATTGCGCTACGCCGCATCGCCTTCTGCACCGTAAAAACGATTGCCTTGAAATTCAGTATGCATGATTATTGAACACAATATAACGCGATATCCATTTTGCTATATCTCTTTATTAGAATAAATAGTAATCACAACAAATATTAATATCAAAAAGTCCATTCATTCCCGTGCGAAGAACGGGTACTTCAGCTAGTTAATAAATTAAAAAAAAGAATGTTGTTTGCTGAATTTTAATGAATGTTCAGTATTTAAAATTGAGAAGAGAAGGGGGATAGAACTTGTTGCGATCTAAAGTGTATCACCAACGTGCACTAAAATGCATAAGTTTTAGCCAATAGTTTCAGTTTAGCCCTTTTTATTGTCTCTTTTTTCCATTAATAACTTTAAAATGCTAAACACAGATTATCAATATAAAGGAGTGTTCTCACTCGTATAATCCTCCTATTATTATCTCTGACAGTAGTATATAGGTAAAAGCTGCTAAATTTTTACAGATGCGTTTGTATACATACATATATATATATATATATATATACACACACACACACAATTTATATTATTTATATATATTTATATAAATATCCATATATTTTCAATTCTTAGAGAGTGTTAATTATAATGTCTAGTTTTTTATACTTTTTTTTCTTTCTGTATATATAGATACATAATAAGCAGAACTGACTATATGTTAAAATATACAATGCCTCGTGAATACAAAAATAATTCTTTGAAATCAATTTCTTGATAGTAATTCAGAGGTGTATCATGTTTGAATATCTACGATATATATGTAGATACATATATCATGAATTTGACTTTATAAAAGTATTTCTATATTCGTAGGGTAAGGTTGGGTAAAATGAGTAGGCATTTCTTTTTTTATCAAAAATATAAATAGTTGGATTTTTAAATGTTTTTTTCTTTTTTATCTATATTTTTAGACATTAGAGGCCAACATTAATACTCATTAAAGTTTGTTTTCATACCTAGGATTTATATTTCTTTAGCGTATAGCACCTAATTTATATGGACAGTGTAGGCCTTTTGCGTTTAGCCACAAAACTGAAATGCAGCTATATTTTGGTCTTTTTAAAAGGATTATTTTATAAGTACTTTCTAATGAGTGCTAAAGATGATATTTTTCATTTCTTTCATTGTTTAAAGACATTTTGGATCTTTACTCTTTCTTTCATTGTTTTGAGGCGTTTTGGTGCTTTATTCTGGTCTGACAATCAATATATTATGAATTATTGCAGCTGTGCCTTTGTTGTATCTCATTTTGTAAATCCTGCTAATTTAAATATGTTTATGCTGTAAATAAACATGTTTTGTTTATATATTTATTAATTTAGCAGAACTGATGCATTCTACCTATGATGAAGCTTGAATGTTCTTGTTTATAATTCGTTTTTCTTTTTTTTTTTAACAATGACTTTTCCTTAAAGCGTTTAATTTATACGGTCTTTCAATATCTGGCATGTGAACGTTGGTCTGATATATAGCTACAATTTTTTTATTTGAAATCTCATAAAACACACTTTTGTTGCTAATATTTGTATAATTTATAAATACATATTTTCTATCTTTGTACACTCTTAGCTCTTTCTGGGATTTATTCAAGGGATAACAAAGGGAAATACATATTTCGCCATTTGTCTTACTTCATACCTTTGTGAAACTACCTCTTTAATGTAAAAGTCATTTGAAAATTTAAACTTAGCATAACTAAATATCATACTAAAAGTGTACTAACTTATTCTTATTTCTCTATTCTGCTTAACTTAACTTTTTATAAATTACTTTTAATCATAATAAAAAATAAGCTACGGAATTGTGCATAATATCAAAATTGTGGCATTTTTGATTATCCAAAAGCAGTCGGTCCCAATTACTTTGGATAAACAAGATTCTACTGTAAAGTATTTACATAATATACTTTTGTATTCTCTCACTTCCCTCAATATTTATACGTGCATGTTACCATTCATTTGAATTATACATAAAACTAAAATATAAAATAAAAAAAAATAATAAAAAATATTTTATTAATGGACCGAATAATCAAACTATTAACAATGATTTTTAGTTACAAAACAGTTTCTTTTAACAAATACTGTAGACACAAATGAAATAATCTTAAATAAAAGCTAAATGTAGCTAATTCTTTAATTATATGAAAAAGCACTGCATAATTAATTCTTTGTATTTTATTTTTATTATTTATATTTATTTACACTATTTAAACACAAAACCTATCCATCGTCGCATAAAACGTAACGAAGACGATCAAAAAATAAAGCCAAGATATCTGATCCGCCCTAACGTGCGTCGCAAATCCAGATCGGCTTATCCACAGCGGCGTTCGCCTTTCGCCAAGGCGTTGGCGCATAACGCGCCAGTGCTCCGTATCTATGAGTGATTGTTTTCACGCCGCCGGGATACTACAGAAGTGCCAATCTAAAAATACGAGGAATACACTGTCTACCAATAAGTATTTGGACACCTATGCGAATGACGATATCTGCGGTCCTGAGGTACGTCACGGCCTCCGCCGGTATATATCGTGTATTAAACAGCATCGGCATTAGTAGCATGCAAGATGCCGCGCAGTTCGGAGCTCTCTGATTTCGAGACTGGTATAATTATCGGGTATCACAAATGTGGCCGATCCTTAAGGGACTTATCAAGCGATATGAAGTACCCAAAATCGACAGTGGCTTATGTGATTAAGAAGTGGAAGGTGAGCGGTGATTGTCGGAATGTGCACTGAGTCGGCAGACCAACGAAACTGGGAGATAGAGACCGACGAGTGCTGTCCACAGAAATTTGTAAGAACCGCACCCAACCGATGGCCCTCATCCGCGAGGAGTTTCAACAGGCATCCAGGAGTATTGTTTCAATGAATACCATCAGTAAGGAAGCACATCTGCTTGGTTTTCATGGTCGTGCTGCTGCCCATAAGCCTTTGATCACAAAGTCCAACCGCGCTGCTCGGTTATTGTGGTGCAAAGCACATCGAAATTCGACCGTAGATCAGTTGAAACGGGTTTTTTGGAGCGACGAATCAAGGTTCACCCTTTACCGTTCGGATGGCAGGGTCTGGGTCTGGCGCCTGCTTGTAGAACGTCTCCTGCCAGAATGCATTGTGCCAACAGTCAAGTTCGGCGGTGGTGGAATTATGGTCTGGGGGTGTTTCTCCTTGTATGGACTGGGACCCTTGGTCCCCATTCATGGTAAGCTCAACGCCGATGCCTACTGCACTATTTTGGATGACAATGTGTTTCCTACGTTGTGACAGTTTTACGGGTTGGACCCCTGTTACTTTCAGGACGACAATGCCAGTTGTCATGTTTCGAGGTTAACCAAGGCTTGGTATGGTGCCAATGGAGTTCATCGAATGGACTGGCCTGCCCAGAGCCCAGACCTGAACCCCATCGAGAACTTCTGGGACGAGTTGGATCGCCGAATTAAGGGGTGCAATACCCGTCAAAAATCGGTGAAGGAACTTCAATGTCTACTCCAAGCCGAGTGGAAGACAATACCACTAGCTGTAATACAAAGACTTGTGGAAAGTATGCCCCGGAGGGTTCACGCTGTAATTGCCTCTCGTGGAGGCTCTACCAACTATTGATTATGAATATAGTTTTTCTTTTCTATCACAGGTGTCCAAATACTTATTGGTAGACAGTGTATAAAGATAGCTCTCAAGGAGTAATAAGGCAACGATGAGTTCTTATAGGACCAAAAGCGCCATCTACATTTTCCCCAGATTTGAAAGCCGCATTTCCCGGCCTTGTGTAGTATTACGTAGGCAACGCACAGAGTCCGCACTCCAGGTGGAGTATAGCTCAGGACCCGTACAACACGGATTCCTGTAACAAAATATCTACCGTACTATGGACGGAGTCTACTGTACTGTGAAGTTTAAATTTTTATGTACCAATGAACATGCAAGAACCAAGCAATGTGTAGCTCAGTAACATTCTACCTATCCAATCTTCGGGTTTTGTCTGTTGAAATTATGTCTTTTTTACGAATAAGCCTTATTAGGGGCCTAATGCCTCATACGAAAAGCGAGCGTAGCGAGTCTGGGGGCCTTGGCCCCTAGTTAGATATATAATAGTCATTATCATAAGTAAATTGTACAATAATATCCTTTATATTATATTTAGAAGGTAGTCCATACGTAGATCCTTTGTTCATAATTCGTCTTAATTTTAAATCCTTTATTTTATACAGGGTGTCCAGTGCTAACGGTGCCCAATGGCTATTTCCTAAACCGTTAGTCAGAGACACATAGTATAATCTATTATATAAGAAACAATCGTCAATAAATCAATTGCTATAAAAATTATGAAACTTAAATTTTTATACGGTCCTCCGGTCCTTCCAGTTACATTTAAAAAAATTTTCTTTATACAATTTCCTGCACAATAAAAAAAAAAAAATTCGCCCTTCTACGACCAAAATTCACCAAGTATTGAAGCAGCAAACATTTTGACTTAAGTCACTTTTCCATGCTTAAAAATGTCCCGTTACAGTAAACCGTTAAGGGACCATATAAATATCAAATTTTAAATTATAGATTATAATTTTATTTTCTGGCATTATACGGAGATAGAAGCAAAACTAATTTTAGAATACTTATCTTTAAGCAAAGGGATATAGTCAGGTTCAATAAAAATCTATCCGGTGACTTACTAAATCGTACCTATGTATGGCATGTTGTTGTTGTTGTTGTTTATCATCCCCGCGACCGGCAGAGCTAGATCAGGTCCATGAGCCCATTCACCCTGAAGAGATCCAGTATCAAAAGGGGGTCCTGAACCAGGTCTTGCCTGGTAAGTCCCATACAAGATAAAATGTGGCCAGGGGAGGCTTGTGCAGAAGAGCACCTACTGCAGACTTCGAAGTGCTTATTGCCAGCAACAAAAGTCATTGATAGCAGATGACCACTAATGAAACGGGTGAGAGCAGTTTGATCTCCTCTACTGCTGCCCCGAACAAGGAACCGCCAGGGCACGTACTCTGATACCACGGGTGCACTGACGGGACCATCCAAATCACCTTATTCAGTGTCTTGTATATAGAAAATAGGTCCATATATGCAGTGGCGGATCCAGAAAATTTTTTTGGGAGGGCTAAATTTTTTAAAAAGCTTGTTTCACCCAATTAAAATGTACTATAAATCAAGGTTTTAGTCTGAACCAATGTATTAGGCTTTTGGGAGGGGCTAAGTAATAAAATATGACCATTTTAGTTATTTAAAGTGTATAATAAAGCAGAATGTTACCCTTGAGCAATCTCTTTTGGGGGGGGCTGAAGCCCCCTAGCCCCTCCCCTGGATCCGCTACTGCATATATGTAAGAGGAGCGGCAGGCGTTGTGACCCCACCAGCACCAGCTCTAGCCAAACTGTCCGCAATTTCATTTCCAGCAACGTCGGCATGGGACGGAATCCCCTGGAAATGGATCCGATGAGAAAGGGAAAGTTGTTTTAGTTTCCTGAGAATGTCTGCTCCAGTACTATCCCTCACGCATGTGTGGCATACACATATGTAATACCGAGTATGCTACGCATAATACAGGGTGAGTTTTCTACACGGGTGCATATTTGCATTGCGGCCGAAGCAAGCTATACTTTGAGCAAATGTTACGCTAACAGGATTTGTAATACTGTTATAAATTACTAAAATGCATATTTTGTATTTTAAAATGTTTCATTTTCTAATTTAATGTTTAATGAAGTGTTTTATTTCCTTGTTTTTGTATTTTAAGTTATTTAACACCAGTTCATTTAAAAAACTCCTTCTATTTTCAATCATCATCAAAAAATTCAATCATCACCAAAAAATCATCAAATATTATCATCAAAAAATTCTATTTTCAGTATAAGCTATATTTTCATGTTAATTTATTGGATACACATAGTTAAACGTTAATCTTCCTTATTGCAATCTATAATCGTAAAATAGTTGATGAAATTGCTAATAAATATTACAAGGGTCAAAACCACGTACGTTATTTTTTCAGAAATTCATTTTGTACAACCCCTATTTTGCATCTCGAAAAGTGCTCTAACTTTAACAGCTGTAACTCGGTGCACTTTGGTCGTAGAAGGACGAATTTATTTTATTGTGCATGAAATTGCATAAAGAACAATTTTCTAAATATGACTGATAGGACCGGGGGACCGTATAAAACTTTAAATTTCGTAATTTTTATAGGAATTGATTTATTGACTTCATTTTTTTTAATATAATAGATTATGCAATTTAGAGCATTTTTTGCTACCGGAACTATGTGTCTCTGACTAACAGTTTAGGAAATAGCCACTGGGCACCGTTACCACTAGACACCCTGTATATATATATATATATATATATATATATAAATTTAAGACAAGTAATAAAAAAAAATAGAAATTATCTGGAACTTTTACCGAACATCTAAAAAACTATTTGTAATACCTTCATCAATTTCACTGTCGGAAATCGCCTGGCAAAACATAATTCATGAATTATGTACCTATTTTTTCTTCTTTCGAAATGTTTATATTTTTCTTTTCTATGTTTTCCCTTTCCTTCTTTCTTTTTTTCAATATACTTATCTGAGAATAACGCAATTCCCTGACATTTGTCGAGGTCAATTCTTAGTTGCGCCCATTCGGTTTGTCACCGAACGTCCACAGCTTTGATGCATGCTGAATTTTTATTAATATGTACTGCATAGCATTAGTTAAGTACTGTTGATGTCGAAATAACCCAATTTTCTAATAGTTAACTGTAAGAGGATAATAAATGTAAGTGAAATTTTGTGGTGTCTCATAGTTATTAACATTTAATTGGTGGATGAATTTATTAGCTTTTTCTTCTCTACCTCAATATTCAAAATATTAATTTCGCACGCAAGAATTAAAAGAAATATCATTTATAAGGAAAATGTGTTTCTAGTCTTAAAACTTTTTGTAATAAGAATATAGAAAATAATATCATTTATAATTTCGTCTGTAGTTTCAAATCGGCAATGTAATATTTGAATTTTCAAAATGGTTAAGGCAATGCATTATAGATTATAGTGTAATAAACAAATTTTTCACTGTAATTTTCATTCATAAGATAATTTTTATTTTTTTTTTGAGAAATTTAATACTTAAAATAATTATTCTAATAATTTTTTTAGCTATTAATTACTATCTCAAATATTAATTAAAATTACAGTTAAAATTTAACTGAAATTATCTTATGAATGAAAATTTTATTAACAGAGTACCTTACAATTGATTCCCAATAAAGAACTTTTCTATTTATAATTTACCTGAAGGTGTTTTAATCAACTGACTTTTAAGCTTCCTGTATTAAAATATTTGTATTAATTTTTTTACGTTATATTACGAAATGCAGTACTGTTGTTATACTATTCTAATAAAGTACTAAATATTTTTAGTGGTTGATACATTTAGTGGTTAACCACTAAATATTTTTAGTTGAGCTTTACTAATATATCGAGATTTTTTATATAATATAGCTTACTTTAATTATGGTATTATGGATCTTAAGGTAATAAAACAGTAGTACTAAATGGGCTTACATTTCTTGTAAAACTTTCGCACATACATATGAACAATTTATAATTTATTTTAAATTTTTTATTAGGTACTTTGACGGTTCTCTCAGACAGGTGAAATGTCGACAAAAGCATTGTTAAGAGTGAGACCTTGTTCTCTGCTCACCTAACCAATAAGAGCATGAAAGCTACGTAGCAATAGCCAAAGTTGAAAAATGATTTCATGTAAAACTGGGAAATAAGTATAGCCAACTTTCAATTAATAAAAATACATAAAGCAGTCTTGAATGTTAGTTTATAAAAAAAGTTATGCAGTACCAGGATATGCAAAAACTAATAGTGAGGCTGATATTTAAAACATGCTATATTTATTTATTTTGACTGGCTTTTGGAGGTGTCCGTTATAGAGATTTACTATATTATGCAGAATACAAGAAATGTGTGTAAACTGATTCACAATGATATAAATATTTTTTAAACATATAAAATCAAATAATACTTTTAGCCACCCTAAACCACAATGGTAAAAATTGCGACTTCTGAATCAAATCAAGAAAGAAGAATTCTAGTTGATAAAGGGGAATTACCTCAATTGACGTATTCTTCTATTCGTTTGGTAAGTAGAATTCCAATAATTTTACAATTTATCTGATGTAATATAAAAATTGAAAACTACAATTTAACAATACAATTCGTATAATGATAGCATCACCATTTTATTTATTGACTAGCTGCAGTCCTCCAAGTTGTTAAACGATACCTCTGGGGATGCCGATTTCAGGGGGGTCGGTCCCTCCTGTCGAAATGGTTCAAAATTAGGGACCAACGCAGAAGTCCAACCCCCAGCAATGAATGGCACCCATCTTATGGGGATAGTGCAATCTTCTATCCCTGGACGCGAAAACAACAACAACTAGATGCAGTACCCATCGTTCACGGGCTAGTATGTAATGCAAATTTCCCCAAATCCCGAATTTTCGTCAGCATTGTAGGAGTAAAAAGAATGGAATTAGAATATTGGCAATAGCATGGGCTGCAAAATTATAATTTCTGTGTACTGTTAAATATTACGGGTTAGAGAGTAACAAAACGAGGAGTTAAATTGACATTAGAGAATTATTTTTTTTTAAAATTTTAATAATTAAAGTTTTATTCTGTTTGAATGAACTTTTCAAGTCACGCGGAATACGATCCATAATCCACATCGAATTTCTGCTTTTCTCTAACGGAAGTAACGTTAACCCACTTTCGAAATGCTCTTTCTACATATCTTTAAGTTCTCATTACGTTGCATACTAAAAATACAATTCGAGGTGTTGTTTTTTTTTTCCCACTGAAGAGGAAGTATGGTTATCAATATGACAAAAATTATGTAATATCAGAGTGACCCCTACACAACTAATAAAAATGTGGAAAGAGCGAAACAAGAAAGGCAAATTATTTCAACCTCATCGATTATAAAACACTTTTCAGTAGAATTTTACTTGACGCATATACTATTGCATAATGAACAGTTAACCTTCTCGCCTTTATCGTTGCAGTGACCGACGGGAGAGATTTTCCTTTTGTACTGATCGTTGCTTCTAAATTTTGTTCTTCGAATCCCTCTTTCGTCGAAGACTTGCAAGCCATAAAACAGCATTAACCCCTTGAAGCGCAAGCATTTTCACACCAATAGAAGGCCAACTGGATAGGAAAAATATGATTAAATGGTCCCAACGCTGAAAAAGGGCATCCGTTGCCATCGATCCATTTAACTACCAACAACATAGCGGTAGAGCCGCCAGCTGTGCCAGAAAGCATCTTTGTGGCACCAGATAGCCTATTCCATCGATCGCCATGTTGTTGATTGTTAAATGGGTCGATGACGGCTGCCCTTTTGCAGCGTTGGGACCATTTAGCTATATTTATTTTGCGACCAGCAGTGAAAGGGCTGAAATAAAGTGGTTTCCCCGCGTAACCACAGCGCGTCAAAGGGTTAAATAACATTCGTCGGAAAAGGGGTTTTGACTTCACTTGTAATTTAGAAATTACGAGAGAGAAGTATAAAGTCCCGGGTGTGCATTTTTAAACCCACACTTACCGAATTCTCGCAAAGTAATATTTTTGTAATGAAAATTCCATAGTAATTTTGCAAGCCGGAAAATTTTATAGCGGAATTAAAAGTGCCTGATTCTTTCAGGTAAAATATGGGTAGCGGAGCAGTAGTAAAATTACCACTTGCGTCATATGCTTGAAATTATGCTGGAGAGGAAGATCAGGGGCGGATTTAGGAAGGAGGCTTTCACAAGAGAAGGGACCCAACACACATTTATGCGTAACATTCCCTAATGAATACAGAATACAGAACGACAGGAAAAATAATTTTCGAGTAAATAAGTATTCTGACAATGGAAGAGCAGTTCTCTCACTTTTTCCACTCACCTTTCGTTTTCGGGTGATCGGTTGCAAGACATACCGACGTTGCATTAACCACGTTATTCACCAAACACTTTACAGGCGGATAAAATCTAAACACGCAGACCCGGACTGGCCAGTGTGTCCGACTGTCTGCAGACGGGTGGCCCCCACGCTCGGCGGGCCCTCCCTGCTAAAGGTGGGCCCCAAAACAGAAAAAAGAAAGAAAAAAAAAGTGCTATACTGGTAGCACTTGAATGAAGTTTGACACACAAAATTTTTGCAGCTGCAATTGCGCCCCAAAAGGCTTCAGAACACCATTTTAAATATAGTTCTCAAACTTTTTTGAGAGAGGGTTCCCGAATGAACAAGGGATTAGTTAATATGAATGACGGATATTAATTAATAGATCAATATTTTATTAATGTATTAATTATCAATCATAATTATTTAATAATAACACCATACCTTCCCCCATACCTTAAAAGTTAACACATCCTATTATTTATCGGTTACACAATAATCCGCCCCCCCCCCCTTCTCCTGAGACGGGCAGGCCCCTACCCTCCCAGTCCGAGCCTGTAAAACACGCGTAATTAAATTCATGAATAAGATGAAAATGGTAATCTTACCGATGAATCTGACAAGCGTGTAAAGTATTTGGCGAATATGGCCATAAGAGTGCAACACCAGACAAGAAGTTTACATTAATATTTTTTTGAGTAAACCTCTGTTACCTCTGTCAGGAATCGAACCCAGGACCTCTAAGTTATGAGTTAACGGTGACGCAGCTGGCTGTGCCCGGGCACAGCCAGCTGCGTCAAAAAGAGTCTCTAGATCTGTGACACGCGATGAACGTTTCGATCGTCCGCCATCTTGCTGGTAGTTAAGTCGAGCGATGGCAACGGCTGCCCTTTTTTCAGCATTGGGCAATCTATCCAGCTGTTCTCGCATTCTTCCATTTTTCAGCAGATGTCAGTGCTGTTAAAAAGAATCGTGACAATTTTTTTACGGGAAATGACGTTCTAAAGAGTAAAGGTTTCTCGTGGAGTTATGTCACCCGCAACTATTTTTATAGAAATCAAATCTATTCTTCGTGACTGGCAACAGTCAAAACGTCAGAGTTTGGTGTTCCCAGAGTGGGAACACTGCGCGTTATAAAGGGTTAAAACCGCGCATTGTTTTTCTTTACTGTATCATCTGGGGGTTCTGTAAACGATCTGCACTCTCTCTAGACGTTTCGAGCACGAGTTATGACTCACTCTGTATTTTCCCGTAGCCTAAAAATTCTCGCCGAAGTCTTCAATTCTAGTCGTACGTGGATTAAGGGGCGTGCATTAATTCTAATCAGAAAGTTGTCTCATAAACTTTTTGATTTATCATTCCATCCTTTACAGACGTGCTACTGCTGGAGGATGTATTCTTAGCTGCTTCTCTTCTACAATTGAATCATTTCAATTAAAATACTTCCACTTTTCCGTGATAACAACACCTGTGCCACGAAAGATGTTTTTTACACGCTTGTAAAAGAAGGTACCAGGACAAGTTGTGATTTTTGATTAATGAACACGTTGCGGAAAAAAAAATAAATGAAACGCCCTGATCTGACAAACAATACAGAAATTTGCGAGAGATTTTTTTTCAGCAGACTTATTAAATTCTCTTTATTAGCACTACAGTGCTATATCGTTCACTCCGGTATTTTCTGTCGACATGATTGGTGCACACATTTTTATGGACCGATTTGCGCCGACACGTTTACGTTGCATTTTTCAACAGGGTAACGGTGCAGTCGATTGAGCTCAGATTTGGTATGCATATTATAGACCAGAGGTTCCAAACCTTTCAACATCCCATCCCCCCAACAAAGGCTAGCTTATGGTGTAGCCCCCCCCCCTCTCTCACATTTTTTGGCATACATTCATCGTTTTATTCTACAGCCATGAACATTTAGTTGAATTTTCTTCAAAATAATGTTATTAGTGAAGTTTAAATGAACATTTCAAGCGAAAATAGATAAATTTTTGAGCAAAAATAAAAACAAATAAGATGATTTTAAAAAACATGCATCACTACTTGCTCTTTGGTTTTTTTCACCCCCCCCCTCCTTGAAAACGCTCTGCAACCTCCGAGGGGAGCGCGCCCCATAGACCACCGTCGTACACACGGTATTTATTTTGGTGTGCACAGGACTTATAATGTCCTTGTTTCATTCTTTTTTCTTCTTTTCTTCAAAATTCTCCTATAGCTTTTTCTGGATACGTAACAACATACATGAATTCATCCATAGTGTCCATTTTAAACCGCTCGTGCGAGTTGTTAGAATCGATTGGAATCAAAATTGCTTATCAAAATTAGCATTCTCTACAACACGATATGATGTTAAAAAAAAAAGAAACTGTATATTGTTATGTAGGTGAAAACATTCAAAGTGCATGTACATTAATGGGACACATTTAACGTCTTCTAGTAAATTTTCAAAAACATTATCACTCTTTATAATAGCAAAAAAAAACAAAAAAAAAAACTTGTTTGTTAATAACCAACATAACACATGACTACCGAAAGAAAAAAGTAATACGTATGCTGTAATAGCGATATTTTTACGTAATGTTTACAAATATCTCCAAACTGTTTACCACAGTGAACAGAAAACGGATATTGACTTACAGCAACAGGTTTTTAAGATAAATATTTTTCAAAAGTAAGTAAATATGGGATGAATTAATTCTTTGTGTGTTTGTTTCGTGCACGTTTTTATTATTGTCTTCGAAAATATTTTTTCTAATCGATAAGTGAATCCAGCAAATTTTCAACATCAACACTGCTTTAGGCAGTGTACAAGAGTTAAGATGCTGAAACTGTCAGAAACTGAATAGTTTTTTGAATGATAATACATTTTTTAAACTGAGTGGCTGATCTAGCTGTTAGTACGATGTCAAAATTGAAAAATTCTGTTTAAAGTTTTGCTGTCTAAAGATGATAGTATCAAGAAAAATATTTTAATTTTAATGATCGTGTTTCAGCAATCCATTAGAGTAAAATTACACATTCATTTGCCAGATGAAAAAAAAGCCTGATGGATTTCATTACAATTAAGTATTTCTTCTTGGGTTGGACTCTCTTCCAGACATTTTACCTTACTAATTTCCATTAATCAACAAATCATAGGCTTTAAATGTTTTGAACTTTTCTGGCTTTATTGCTTAGGGCAATCATATACGAAAAATTGAGAGAATAAAATTCAAAAATGAGAAAGAAACTCGAATGATATGTACACGAAGAGCACCCTTTTCCTCTTTTCAACCAAATGTAAATGCTAGACAGCGCATTATATGCAATTAAAGACTTAAATAAAAGGTGTTTCTACAAACAATCTGTATACTTTGAAACAAAGAAACTGCTTAAAATCAATATTAAGCTAAGTTTTTGTCAAAATAATAAGAGTCATCCATAATAATCTGGTCAGTCCGGGAAAATTTTACATTAAACAGATTTCCACATGGCTGCATTTGGACGATGACAAAGACTACGGTTTCGGGTTCAACTCCCGGCGGTCGAGGTTCGATCCCCGACTGGGCGTCGATGTTATTGTGTCCATTCCATCATAGGGGGCAACGTTGATCCACCTACTAGGTGCCCCCATAATAAAGTGACCGACAATTCCTGTCTTAGCGGTGGCCAATGCCTCAAGGGCATTGTTAAGGCACGCTATTTGAAAACAAAATTGTGTTAAAAAATTTCATGCTATTTTATTCTTTCATGCTTGAGGACGGCACATCTTTAAGTATGATGAAATGGATCTGGTCAGTTTGACCTCTGTAACACCTTCCATTAGTTTCCTGGGACGTAAGATATAGTGGTCATGACAGAAAGTTCCCAAAATAAAGTGCATGACGTGATTTATTACTCAATCAACATACATTGACGATAATAAGATAATTTATTGACTGCATGGCTGAAATTACTACAGTGCACACTCTAAAATCAAATCTCGATTCGATTAAAATCAGTTCAGTTTCAATCCACATCGAACAAAATTGCCAAAGATTCTCTATTACAGTAAATCAAATAAATAAGGACGTTTAATGGATGTAAGAGAAAATTCCATGTCTCAATTAAGTTTCCCCCGATGTGTCTCAGTCTAAAATTCGAATCTCCAAAAATAGTTTATAAGCATAGTATTTAACGAGTCTTACTTCCGCACTTGAGGTTAGGAGTGTGAGGTCAGAAGTGGAGAAACTTCGCTTGAGTTTTGTGCATGCGTTTAGTGAGGTTGGAGTAGCTCACTCCATGTTAAAAATTCTTAACAGAATTTCATTTTTGCCTAAAACAAGAACGATGCATCGACACATTTTTAAAAAGTTACGATTTAATAAGTAAAAGCTTGAAACAGAAGCAAGGCTTACTTTTCTTTCTATAAAGAGCAGGCCACATCGGCCTAAAGCAAAAAGGACAGGGCTCATCGGCACTAAAAAAAGGAGAACAGGGCGCATCGTCTTCTGTAAACGTCTGGTATAGAATATCTCACGCTACGTTCATTTTTATTGATATGTTTACTTAAGGCTACTGATGTAGCTGCTATCGAAATATTAATGAAGTAAAACTCACACACAGTCAGTCTGGTGGTCTTGCAGCCTTAAAGCGGTAAATCCTGATAAACGAATTTCCTTTAAGTTCAAAAATTACTTATTCAGTTCTTTTCCAGGGTAATGGTGTTGCGCTGCAAGCAACTTCATCTTTTCATCCCGCATTTAAAGCATCACTCTCCTGGCAGAACATCAACGTCTTCACTAAACCAGCCGAGAGGAAATGTTGGAGCTTCAGAAAAAGATACGACTTCGTTGAGCAAAAGCAGCTTCTACACAATGGTAAAGTTCACTGCAACTCTTTGAAGTCAAACTTGTTAAGTGTTAGGGATACTTTTCTGGGTTTCACTATTTATTACTTCCTAATCTTTAAGAAAAAAGAAACAATTTTAAAAAATTGTTCGTTTCTTAGGAAAAAAGCATTTTTAAAAACCCAATTACATAGCACAGAATTCGAAAAGCACACTTTTGTCATTTTCCCATCAGAAAGAAACACCATGAAAGCTATCCCTTCCTGTTATTTATTTATTTTTTCCACTATAAAAATTGAATGAAATCTATCTTCAAAAAAAGAAAGAGGATTCTGAAAGAAATCATTACCTTCTTTCGAAACAGGAGAGAATTTCTGCTTGTTTGGGTTATTGTATTCCCGACATGTTTAGCGAGTACCTTAAAAATTCTAATTCAAAGACTTCAGATGTAAACTTTTTTTCTGTGAAATAACCACAGAAATAAATTATAACCTATACCAAACATGAAACAAAATGTCTTTAATGTTTTAGTCAGTGGCAAATTGTGTGCTGGCGAGTTGTTGGCCATCATGGGAGCCAGTGGTGCTGGTAAGACCACCCTGCTGAACGTCCTGACTTGCAGAAATTTGCAAAGACTAGACGTGGAAGGCGAAGTGCTGGTGAATGGAGTGCATGTCGGAACAGCTATGACCAGATTGTCAGCGTATGTGCAGCAAGACTATCTTTTCATAGGTACTTTGACTGTTCGAGAACACTTAGAATTTCAGGTAACCAGTTTTTTTACCATTACATATTTTTAAAATCGCATAAACAATATTGAGACGTACAGAAAGATTTGTTATTCTTATTGCTGTTTATTGGTATTTGATGCCAATACAGGGACAGGAACAGGGATGTCCTTGTTTTTCATGGATAAAAGTGAATTTAAGACCGTCAAAATTGTCTGTACGGCTTAATTTCTGTTTCGTGAAAAGTTGCACATCTTTTCTACTCAAAACAGTCGATCGTTGGTATATACGAACAGAACCTGGAAGAGAAAAATCTTGTAATCTATTTTTGCTGCTGTTGTTGACAGAAAGACATATCTTATTATATTTAATAGGTGCAAAAATCACTAAAGTAATCCTCTATGTCCCACCCTGAATTATCCATTACATTTTCTCTAATGAGTTCATTATTTTCTCTAATGATTTGTAGTTTCTATGTCAGAGTCGCCAAACTGACAAGGGCAAAAATCAGAAGGTTTTATTTTAAAAATCAGGAGACTTGTTTTCAATTTTAAAAAACTAAATTTTAAAAGATCAGGGATGTATCAGCTGAATCTACATTTTGGGGAGAGAAAAAAAGCATTTTTGACGCAATTTGTTATCAGAAATAGATCTTTTTGGAGCAGAAAAAATGAATTTTGGGTCATGTCTTCTATTAGGTAGTCAAGGCAAGTCTATTAGACTTGTAAAAAATTTGGTATCATAAAAATTATTAAGTTAAAAATTGGGATCAGTTTTTACTCTTAAAGCGTTTGAGGATTACATAAAACAATGCGTCAAACGAAAAATAATCATTTTGAAGAAAAGATTGAAATTGGAATGTTATAGAACATGAAAAGCTCCACTTCTGTCCCCATAATACATTTGTCAGCGAAGCCCAATTTCTTTTATGTCACATATGTGTGGGTTTCTGGAACTAGTTTGATTGCAATAAAGGATAAATGGCGAGAAGTGTTGCTCATCATGACGGAACTTTAAAAAAAAAGATTTCAAATTCGAAAAATCGCATTTTTTATGTCACAAATGACAAAAATCAGAAGAAAATGAACAAATTATTGAAAATCAGGAGAAATGTATCCAAAATCAGGTTGGCAGGAGATCAATGTAAAATCTGGAGTCTCCTGCCTAAATCAGAAGACTTGGCAACTCTGTTATGTTAAAGCCTTTTACTTTGAAAGTGGTGTAAGTCCATTTTTGACAAAAAGTTAGTTAATAATTACGATGAATGCAATCTGCTATGAACTTTTATCTATAAACAGTTCCCCCAAAAAAATTCTTCAAAATGCTCATCATTTTGTCAATATAAATTGAC
Source organism: Cheiracanthium punctorium (assembly GCA_038373885.1). Taxonomy (NCBI): domain Eukaryota; kingdom Metazoa; phylum Arthropoda; class Arachnida; order Araneae; family Cheiracanthiidae; genus Cheiracanthium; species Cheiracanthium punctorium. Next base: position 1,349,003 of record JAWZYV010005808.1, on the reverse strand, counting down.
GTTGTGATATACACTCGCTTGCAAAAGTTAAGCACGGAGAGGAAAATGCTAATTTCCGGAAGCCAATCAGAATTGAAGAGGATGCAATTCGCTGCAGAAGTAGACGGAAGTATGCAAATATGTTAGGTAACAGCCAATCGTGCTTTCATGTCAAAAAATATGCAAAAAGGGCAGTCTTATAAGATGTCAGCTTTATGAAGGGTTACAGAAGTTGATTGTAAGTGCTGATAGAAGGTGTTTAAAACTTTCATACAATTTGTTTTCAAGACATACGTGTTTCTATGACTGCCAGAAGACGAATGGAAGATTCTGAGCACTGGCATGCTGTGGGGCAGATTAAGGTAGGACAGTCAATCACAGATGTTGCTCTTTTCTTCGGCGTTCATCATTCTGTAATTTCATGTTTATGGAAACAATTCCAAACCACACAGACAGTTGTCCGAAGGCCTGTAGCTGGGCCCCCAAGGGTTACAACTCCCACGGAAGATCGATATATTGCTATTTTAGACAAGCGGAATCGCAGAGCGACCTCCACACGTGTGACATCTATGGTTACAGCGTCCATTGGTAAGGCGATATCTGCAGCTACTGTACGCCGAAGATTACATATGAGTGGTCTGTACACCCGGGTACCTTGAGTTTGTGTTTTTCTATCCATCCAATCAAGAGGGGCACGATTAAAGGGGTGCCGGGAACATGTCAATTGGACTGTATCTGAATGGGCAATGTCATGTTTACTGATGAGTCAAGATTTTCTCTGGAGCCAGATGACAAGCATATAAGGATATGGCGTGAACAAGGAACATGCAATCAGCCCCAAAACATCACCGAACATCACGCATTCCGAGGCAGAAGCATTATGGTGTGGGCAGGGATTTCATTAGGATACCGCACCGACCTGCACATCTTTAAACGGCGTTCCGTGACGGCTGACCGGTATCGAGATGAAGTCCTAGAACCCATTGTGAGATTGCACGCTGCAGCAGTTGGCACTACTTTTGTTTTAATGGACGATAACGCACGTCCCCATCGCCGATGACTACCTGGAGAGTGAAGGGATTGTGCGTATGGCGTGGCCAGCATACTCGCTCTACCTTAATCCCATTGAAAATCTTTGGGATGCTCTAGGCCGTGCTGTATCTTCACGTTTCCCACCTCCAGCCACTCTTATTGAGCTGGGAACTGCTCTACAAGAAGAATGGCGATTGCTTAATTCTGCAGTGGTTGACCACCTAATTGAAAGTATGGTCACAAGGTGTAAATTTTGTATACAGATGAGGGGGATCACATACCCTATTAATGTCCTTTTTTTTCATTGTATGCTGTTTATTTTCACTTTATACATAATTCTGTTTAAGTCTCCAGTATGTCATTGTCTGATAACTTACAAAAATTTAATATTGTTTTCATTTCTGTATGTAATTATTCATTTTGTTTTATGCATACATATATATGGTACTTTCCTGCCGAATTTTGTGTCAATCAAAGCAGTATTTGTTGATTTTTTTGCATTTTACATCTTCGTACTTAACTTTTGGGAGCGAGTGTAGTTTATCGGGATATTATTTCGTGCTATTTTTTAGTAATACTATTTCATGCAAATTTAAGAAATTACAAACCATTAATATACAATCCCTCAAAATCTCATGTAATATTAAATGAACTAACACCATTTTTAAAGAAGGTATCTCATTTAGGGGGTTATATTTATTATTCTAAATTATGAACTTTCCTTCCGTTAAAAGTAAGAAAGAATCTAATACAATAAGGGATACTTTTCACCAAATAAAAAAAAAATATAGTACGCGTTGAAATTGAAAAATCTGAGTAAATTACGAAAAATAAAAAATAATAATGAGAAGCTTTAGCATACACACGTGCTCTTAAACATAAGAAACAGGCAGTAAAATTTATAAATCGTTTTATTTTACAAGTTTTTATTCACGCATGACAGTAGATAGGCTTGAATGTTCTGAAAAAGACTATTTAATTTTGTAAAACACTTTTAGAAAAAAATTAATGAGGGAGTAATGTTCTTTTCAAAAGCAATGTAAACCATTAAACTATACGTAAGATTTTACTTTGAATTAATTCTTGAAAATGTAACATACATTGTTGAAAAAATAGATTCAAAGAGAGAAGCGAATAATAAACACATTTACCTATAGTACTATATGTTATATCTAGGATATTATGTAATAGCACTGACTAAAAGGGAAAAACGTTTCGCATTAATTCTCTAATTTACGAACCATAGTTATGATTTTATAAAAACCATCGTAATGTTTAAAAAAAAGAAGAAAAAAACTCTCCATTATTTTAAGAAAACTTTATGAATGGTTATTACCAGTGTTCACATTACTTTTTAAAGGAGACAGGGTGAATTTATCAAAAAGTGCATTTTATACTGAGAAAAGGGGCAATTTTCCCGACATCCCACGAGATTTTTTCTTTGTGTAACTACTGCTTTCTTAAAAAAGAGCACTTTATTTACCTCCTACTAGGTATTTCTTCCTGCATTGCATTTTATGCATAGAATGTAGAACAAATTACTTAATTCAAAATATATATCAAACTTTGAGAGAAAGCTTTTGTGCTCAAATCAGCTGGCAGCTTGCAGCAGATGAAAAAATTCGGATGGGTTTTCGTGCATGTAGATGAAGTAGCTTATTCTACGTTAAAAAAACTCTAACATAAGTTTTTTTTTTTTTCGTCTTGCAATTGGAGGTCTCGTCTTGCAAAATTGCGAGAGCGTGAGAAGTCTCGTCTTGTCTCGAGGTCTCGCGTCCATCCCTAGGCAGGACGCATCGACACTAATAAAAGGCGGGCAGGGAGCCCTTTGAAAAAAATGAAAAGTGAACAACACAGTTTATAACACGGTTTATTTTCGAGCCTACTTATAACTTTTGAGTATGATAAAATTCCATTTTCCATATATTTTAAGGCCTTGCTAAAGATGGAAAAACAGTTGTCCTACAAAGAAAGGATGAAAAGAGTAAACGAAGTTATTTTGGAAGTAAGTTTTATTTATTTATTTTTTTTTAATTTATGTCTTTTACTCTAAGATATTTTCCCATTTAGCCTTTCCCGGGCAGTAGTTTCTCTAGGTAGAGTTAGAATCCTCTCTTAATATTGCAAATACATACCAACGCTGGTCAATTTTTCAATTTTTTTAAGCAATGGGGTGCTATTTCGTTCAGTCTCAGGTTTTGTCAACGCGAGTTTGTAGACAGGTTTTGTAGACATGAACTGTCACGGTGAAGATCTTTTCAAATGTGTTTGCCAGATAACGCGGAGGTGGGGGTGAGAGACTAAAATCTTGAAAGTCGCGAAAGGTTTGCAATTTTTGATAATTGATCGTCATGTTTGCTCCCCCCCCCCTCTTCAAAAAAAAAAAAAAAAAAAAAAACTTTAAAACCAAAACTAGCTTGGTGATATCTTCCGAATTTGGCTAGAAAGTAGAAACTTATAGTTAGAATATGCCTGGCGAAGATTGCAAACTAGTGTTAGTAGGCGATTTTAATACAGATTTCAATTCCAAATATGGGTTTTATGGAACAAGAAAGACAAATACGGCATACTCATGGATTACGATGTCTATTCCTAACAGTATTTAAAGTGGTGTGAAGCATAGTTGGGATATGCTTGGTGAAGATTGTAAAACAGTTTCAGTAAGCGCTTATAAGATAGATTTCTTTTCCAAAGATGTGTTTTATGGAACTAGAGAGAGTCTATTCCTATTTTAACGCTCACACTCTCGCCAACTTAAAAAATCGCAGCACTTTGGCGAGCTTTGCAGTCATGGGTCTCTAGGAGTTTGCAGTTTCATCGCTCCCAAAAGAACTAGATGAAAACTAAAGTGAACAAATGAGCGATAAACGCACCAGTTAAGGAATTTGAAGACGCTTAATTATTAAAACTACTTTAATTGGCAACCCAAAATAAATAAATAAGTAATGGCATGCTGTACTTACATGTTGTTATAAATCGCCGTTTTAATTCTAAATTAAGGTTGTCAAATAAGTACAAAAAATCGTCGGGTTAACTGCATATGTTCGATTATCGCCACCTTGGCAGCGGCCGGAGCGTTAAATTAGAAATCAACCCGAGGAAGTTAAACATGGCACACTCATGGATTTTGATTCACATTGCAAGTAGTATTTTAAATGGTGAAGTGCGGTTGGAATATGTTTGGCGGAAATTGTAAAACAGTTTTAGTAGGCGATTTCAAGATAGATTTCGATTTCAAAGATGTGTTTTATGGAACAAGGGAGAGAAATACGGGACACGCATGAATAATGATAGACTTTCCAACTTAATATGGAATAAGGGAAGAAAATAGGGAAGACGCACCGACTATGATATGCGTTTAATATATAGTACTTTATTGCGTATTTAAATCTGTAAGTGTATCAGATTTTCTTACATTTGTTTCAATTTGTGCTCCAAAGAACAAAAATTTATCATGTTACTAATTACCCATTTTCAGCATATTTCACACATAGACATTTATAAAGAAAAGATATCTATTGTTCATTGACTTCGGAATTTTGTTCATCCCTTCAGACATCAGGAAATCGCACATATCAGCCATCACTGGCTGAAGTACTTGTAACTGGCGAGTTAACATGTCTTGCAGATTTTCGAGAAGGCTCGTTTTTGTTTGCATTGTCAGAGAATAAAGAATGGAATGAGCATACTGACAGAAGTATAGAAAACAAAGCTCATTTGCTCACTTCATTTGCTATCGTATATGTATCTTTAAAAAATGCATGTTAAATGAAAATTAAGGTAAAATAAGATAGTAATAAAATAAAGGTTACACATAAAGGTGGTAATAAAATAAAAGTTAAATAAAGGTAATAATTGCTAAAATATTGAGTCTTGTTGTCAGCAGGGAAAACATTTTACTTTCAGAATTAACGTTTTCTTTCAGTGGAATGAGCTTATAACACCAAGAGGTCATTTAAAGTTACAGAGGAAAGTGCTAGTAACGTATATTAAATTAAACAGGGAATATGTGGTAAATACTTTTTATTAGCAAATATTCACTTTTATCACTGTAACGTTTTATTCAATTATAGATAGATGATTTTATGTGATACACGAAAAATCTTTTTCGTGGTTTATATCATACCTTTAAAAGCATTCATATTTGTAGAACATTCAAAATCTATAAAGTTTATGCTTTAATTTTGATCACCTACTAAGCAATAAAATCTCACTTCATTTGCTTCCACTGTTTTCACGTAGTACGAACACAAAATTTGACTATTTTTCTCAAAATCTTTTTTTTTTAATTTAAAAAATTTAAACGTTGTTGTTCAACTTCAGCAAGCTTATTGCCTGCAGTTAAATTTTATTTGATTTACTGCAGATATTTTAACATGATGTCTCAAGAAAATTTTACACAATTTTCAAAAAATCCAAAATACCCAATAAAAATCTATGAAAAAAATCGACACATATTGTTTAGATTGAATAGTCAAATATCATTTTACTAAATGTCCTTTCATTTGCTCCAGTCGAATTAACATAATACCTTCCCTCCCCCCCCCCCAAAAAAAAAGCCTTCTTTTTCAAGTTTAAAAATCTATTCAACGTTGTGGAAATATTCAACGTTTATGTTTAAGCTAAGTCTCTATCAAAATTTCGTTCTATTCACTTGAGCTGTTTTTAAGGGATGCATGGACAAGCATTATACAATTTTCCCAAAATAATCTCAATATGTGAAATCTTTAAAAAAAATTAGATGTCAATAGTTTAACGTAACCATCTGTTATGATACTAAATTTAATTTCATTCGCTTCATTAGTTTTTACTTGATGTGTGAACAAGAGTTTATCATTTTGCATAGTATTTCACAAAATGTCAAATTCTATTTAAAAATTTGAAAAAAAAATTATTACTATAGTTTAAGTTTTGATCATTTTTTATGAGAGAAAATTTCATTTTTGTTCCTTTAAGAGGCTTTTAAGTAATGCGCGAACAAAAATTTGCACATTAAACAAAATTTCAAAAAGATAGAATTTTTTTTTCGACATCTAAATTTAAGTGGCTTCCTATCATGATAGTAGATTTCATTTCATTTATTTTTGCAAATTTTACGTGATGCGCGAACAAAAAAATGAGCATAAATACATGTAGATCTATTGTAGATAATTCAAAGAATTTTCAAAGTAATTAGCCTTTAATATATAACGTGTGAGTTTCAATTTCCAATTTTGATAAATTAATCATTTATAAAATAGAACTTTTCTTTTCAAGCCTTTTCACAATACAGGCAAAACTCTTTAATAATCTGCAAAATATAATTATTTTAATTTTTTTTTAAATTTTTTAATTAATTTTATTATTTTATTTTTATTTTATTTTATTTTATTTATTTTTTTTTACGTTGCAGCTGGGACTGGTTAGCTGCGCCAATACTGTAATCGGATACCCTGGTAGAATGAAAGGTATATCCGGAGGCGAGATGAAAAGGCTTGCCTTTGCAGCTGAGGTAAGATATCCTGAGGTGGACGTGCGTGCATCTTTTTTATGCCAGAACCATTCAAATTTAATTCAGAACGTACGAAATGTTATAAAATACGAGTGCAATTTCCATAGGTACCTGCTATATTAATACACTAATTAATTTATAGTATAACAAAAAATACTCAAAAGAACTAGTGTTTAAAAGATAAAATAATTAAAACTTTGTAAAATAACACACATAAGAATTACTTATCAAGCTAAATACGTGTTTCTATTGAAAAAATTTCGTTCTTCATCAGTAGCATGCGAAGTTCCTACACAGATTGGAGTTTTAATTAGTTTATCTTTTAAACACCAGCACTAGCACTTTTGTGTGTTTTTTGTTTATTTGAACTGCTAGTACTCATTTTTGTTCTCATTTCCCTCCTTTTTCTTTAATTCCTTTTCCTGCTTACTTCTTTTTTTTTCTGTAATGATTCATCTTTGTTAATTTTTTGCCATTTTCTTTTCTTTTTTTATTTATTTATATTTTCTATATTTTAATTTTCATTCTATATTTTATTTTTATCTACCGTCTTTCCCTCCCTTCTCTTATACTCCCTAGTTTCTTACTTTTTCCTTCCTCCGATTGGCTACTTGCTTTTAGCTTTTGTTTTCTGTTTACTTTCTTTTCAGTTCCCTGTCCCAATCTGTGTATATAGACCTCTCCTGATACTGATGAAGTTTGAATTTCTTTTCGATCGGAACACGTGTTAACTTGATAAGTATGCTATTTTACAAAGTTTTAATTATTTTATAATTTATAGTGTGTTTGTCTTCCTAGGTTTTAACTAACCCGTCTTTATTGTTTTGCGATGAACCTACTTCTGGGCTCGATTCTTTCATGTCACAAAGTATTGTGTCCGTTCTGAAGGGAATGGCCGCCGGTGGAAGAACCATTGTCTGCACTATTCACCAGCCTTCGTCTGAGGTTTATGGAATGTTCGGAACCTTGTTACTGATGGCCGAAGGTAGAGTAGCTTATATGGGACCCTCAAGCGAGGTGTTGGAATTTTTCAGGAGGCAAGTCAGTATTGAGAAAAGAAGAATTATATTATGTTTTTTTTAATTCTTATTAATTCATATTCATCAATAATAATGTCGAAGCAGCAATGTGGTCTTAGTTTATGGTTTTATAGCATGTTAGGTAATGTCAGTTTATGCACTATTTGCCAGTTATGTCACAGTAATAATAATAACAATCAAGGGTTTTATGATGATGGTTATTTCCTTCTACAGGGCAGGACTTCATTGTCCAGTGAATTATAATCCTGCAGATTTCTTCATACATAATCTTGCAATCATCCCAGGACAAGAGAAAGAATGTAGGAAAAAGATTATGGTAAGACATTTAACTGTGTAGGCATCAAATATTACTTTAAAAAAAACTTTAAATTAAAATCAGCAAAATGTTTTTGGATGTAGAATTTTTAGTTTCAAATTAGCAATTTTGATTGATCACATAGAAAAGTTGTGTTTTAAGTGATTAAAATTTTAAAAAACAACAATGCTCTGATAAAAGCCTGAAAAATTCAGATTTTAATCACCATTTTACCGACCTGTTAGCAATAGGTTGCCCATAAAATTGAATATTGATAATTCAAATTGTATAGGAGATGTGCCACACAAATGAGTTATTTATTTTTTCTTTATCATAACTAGCTCGCGGTAAACTGAAAAAAAAAAATCTTTGATGAAAAACTTTACTGTCAGGAACTCTTGACTGAAGTTTTTTGTGAGCCAGTTTTTGAATATCCTCCACATTTGACTAATTCAGTAACATGTGACAACGGTGCTTCGAGCGATTCTAAACAAAGCATTTGTTGCCAGTTTTCAGCAGCTATACAAACAATGTCAGAAGTGTGTTTGCAGCTAATAATGATTACTTTGAAGGCTAAAGTTGTTTTGTTTGCAACTCTTGCTTTCTTTACTTTATAACACCAATCACCGAGTTTTTCGGATACACTTTGTTAAGTTGTTATTTAAATGTTCTTAACGAAATGAACCATTGAATGATTGTATTTAAACCAAGGTTTGAAATTAGAGTGTTAAATGATGCGTTAAAAGTCGAGTGTTATATGGTGCGCGAAAGCTGAGTAGTACATGCTGCAGTTATCAGCACAGACACAGCGACTGGAAACAGCAACGAGATTTTTATCATTCCAACTGCCTAGCGAGATTTGATGTAACAAAACGTCCCAGGTAGACATTATGGTTTTAATGATAGTTATTACTTGCATAATAAGTAATATACGGCTAACTATTACTTGTATAATCTTACTAATATATGAATGTCATGTTTGTTACTCTTTCAGGCTGGAACGGTCTGACGGATTTGGATGAAATTTGGAATACAGTTAAAGTCCTGGATTAACATATCGCGCAAAAAGACACTGTTCTTATAATATAAAAAAACATTTTTTATAAAAAAAATATATATGTATACGCTGAGTTTTTATTTTACAGAGTCCTCGACAGAAGCCGCACGCTTATAGAATATCGTTAAATGATGCTAAAATAATGACTAAACGTCAATTTATCGTCTGCTACGCCTAACTTGGATAAAGAATACACCTGAATAAGTTTTTGAAACTTTCATTCAGTTCGAATTGCTCATTTTTCTGCGCAGCTTTTCCCCCACTCTATTTCTATTGCATTACATCTAGAAAAAGGGTGTTAGAAATATCAATTTTAATTTTGTTTAATCACACTCATGAATAATGATACAGGGAAGACGCATGGATTATGATACGCTTTTAATATATAGCGCTTTTGTGGATATTTAAAATCTGAAAGTGTTTCAGATTTTCTTACATTTTTGCTTTTCCTTTTCCTTTCTGTTTTTTGCTAACGTCCAATATATCCAAAAGTTTTTCAAAATTAATATTGGATGAAAATAATTTGAATCTTTTTGTAGCTTTTTATCATTAAACCATCTTACTTTTGTAACCAGGGGCGCCAGCTTCGAAGGGGCGTCATTACGAACTCAAAAACTAAGTAGAGATTTAAAAGAGGGCGTCTTTTTTACGTAAGCAGGGGGCGCCAATTACCCTAGGGCCGCCCTTGTTTGTAATCATCTTAATTTTAAATTCCATTCAGAAACCGAGAGACTTCATTGCCGGTGAGAAATAGGATTCTCTCCGAACAAGATTTATTAAGATGGCGAATTTTCTTTCGTTTAATGAAGTCAAAATACAGTGTTGCCATTGAGAAAAACGAAGTTGATGCAGAATTAAATATGGAGACGGCCCCTTATGCAAATTAAATTAATAGTAAATTAAAGTATGCGTTATTTGCAAACGAATGGTATATATTACTTTGCTGTACGACGAACGACGGCGAAATAAACAGCAAGTGGGCCTTTTTTTTCCGCAGCTGTACCTAGAATTTTTATTATTTCTTTATTTCTATATGAGGCATTTACTGAAAACTGTTACAGGCTTAGCTTTATTATTGATAATGCTACTTGCGTAATGTCAGTGATCGGAACAGATGTGCATTTAAATAATTTATTACCTAAAAATCTCCTTACAGGATATATGTTTTCAACACAAGAAAGAATCAAGAATATCCGAAAATACTATACCCATTGCTTATTCAATAATGGTGAGTAGAAAAATAGAAGTATAAACAATCCTATATACAAAGTATTAAAGTAGTTCGAAAACTTCTGTGAAGGGTTCCATATTTTAAAAACCGCGTTTAGTTAAGATGTTGCGCTCACATGCACGTAGTAGCTATGTGTTAAAATCAAGTTTTACTTCACTTTAGGCAAGACAGCGACAGAGACACATGAAATGTCAATCAAAGTGCACTGTATGGAGGCAGAGATTAAAAAGTGCGTGTTTAGTGATTTGGTGTTGTTGTGAACATGTACTATATCGGATTTGTGTGCTTGGCTCGAAGCCTCGTCAGAAGGACAACACAAGGGGGGGAGGGCTGTCCTCCGTGGGGATCTTTTTTAAGGGGTCCTAAACCGTACTTACGCTAAGTTTCGGAGAAAACCACGCAAAACTCCGGTTAGGTCGACGGGCGCGCGATGGGACCCGAACCCGGGACCCTCACACTTCGCCCGTCTACCATTTCCAGTGACTTAACCACTGTGCCATGGTGACGCTTTTAGAATTGAGACGCTTTAGGGACACCTCCCATGTTGAACCTCTTGAGCCAGTTCTTAAATAGCCTTCATACTTGACTAATTCAAATAACATGTGACAACAGTACTTCCAATTACAGCAGTTTTCCCTAGCTATACAAAAGATGTCAAAAGTGTTGTAACTAATGAAGATTACTTTGAATGTCAGTAAAGGTATTTTTATTTTGTAGCTCTTGTTTTCTTTATAACACCATTCACAGAACTTTTAGAGCACACCTTGTATCGCTATTTAAATGATTTTAACCAAATGAGAAGTATTATTGCATTTATACTAAAGTTCTGAAAGGGCTCCCCAACTTTGTTTCAAACATTTTTAATTTCTAACACTTTTTAATTAAAGAGAAACGTACCTTTTCTACTCTTGAATTTAATATGTGCTTCGACTCCCCCCCCTCTTCCAAAAAAAAGTTTTTCGGAAGGGGGGGGGGAACAGTGGGAACTCCTACGAGTTCCCATTGTTCTGTAAGACGAAGGGCTTTGACTAAGGAAGACTGAGTAACATTTCAGTCGAAACGATCGTATCTTGACATAAGTATCATTTTATGTGTTTTTTATAGAAAGTTTTTATTTATCTTATTAGTAGAATAGTTAAGATAAAATAGATTAAGACACAATATACTGTGTTAAAAAATGTTTCGTGAAATTAAAAGTGTTATATATATTCATCATTTTTCAGCGAGTGCCTTACCTTACAACTAACTAAACGATTAGTAAGACCACTTTAACATATCCACGGTAGATTTAAAAAAAAAAAAAAAAAAAAAAAAAAAGAAAAGAGAGAGAGACTACCTGGTGTTTTTTTTTATTAAAATTGCTTGTCATTATTTGAGAAGTAAGCAAAAGTAAAGTTTCATTGAAATTTCTCTCTTAAACTCACTCAATTTCCTTGCGTTGCTATGATTTCTTGTTTTCTTGCCCCTCTCCTCGTACTTAAAACTTTTACTGTCCAAGTTTTAATTTTTAATTATTTCAATTTTTCGTAAGCATTAGTTCCATTACTTTTAGAAAAGAAAATGGCATGTGCGTTTTAGTGTTTGATGATTTTTAAAATTAGAAAAATTTATAATACTGCTCATTAAATATTCTAGGAAAAATAAAACGATTTATTAAACATAAATGATTACTTTATCAGACATGAATGTAGCCGTGTATAGAATTAAACTGATCAAACTTTTAAATAATCTATGAAATAAATCTAAGAAATTATTACTTATTTCATCAACTTCTCATATGAAAATAAAAAGAATATTGATTTTTCACATATTTACTAATTATTTTAAACTCTCCTATAATACAATGATCTGGAAAGGGAAAAGCGAACCATCGGCTGTTTTGTACAATCATTTGTCGATTACATAAAGAATCGTTTATTTCTTATTGAAGAATAAAATTTAATTAAATCACATTTTGAAAGTAAATATGATAATGAAATGAATTAAAATGATAAGATTGAATTAAAATTAAGAAAATTTAATTACGTTTGAAATATTCAAATTATTTAATTAATTGATTCTTTCTTGCTTTGCAGTTTTATTTCATTTCATTTCATTCATTTATTTTTATTTTTCAGGACAGCCAAATGAATGGTCATTTAAAGTAAGAACTGGCTACTAAAAAAAATTACATCTTCAAAAACTGTTAACCGCAGTTTAAATAAATACATACTTCTGTGTTAAAATACGGATTTACTTTAACTGATTTTAATTTTAATAAATTCACTGAACGTCAATTTTCGAATCTAAGATGTGAAAAAAATGTTAAACGTTTGCAGAGTTGAAGAAAACTGACAAGTTGACTGCCCGTTGTTTAGTGGTTCCGTCCAAGGCATGCCCCTTGTGTCAGACAGCCCTCGAGTAGCTTTGCTTTAAAAAACACAAACAAACATTAAGTTTGTTTAAAGGATCTCGCAAAATTACATTAATAGTGATATACAGCTGTTTTGAGGTTATTTACAAAATCTTATTGCCAAATTTGGCACAAAAATATTGTATTGGAAAATATTTTATAATCGATGTGTTTGGCATGATTTATCTTTTTTGTTTAAGAGTTATTCGAATAAAAAAAGACAATTTTAAGGCGTAAACTTTTCAACTTTAAAATTGGGGCAACGCATTGTTAATTATCTACTTTAGTTTGCTTTTTCTGTAGAAATTTTACATTTAATAATAGCCATATGCTTTCCAGTAGAACGTCAGCATCCTACTATATAGGTACACTGATCCTGACTCACTATAACAATTCTGGGCAACCAATCCAATATAAAACTTTTGCCGTCAATACTCGAAGAAGATTTAAAAATTTTCAAAAGGATTAAAAAGCACAAAAAGCGTAATAACATCTACATCGTTTGTCCGATCCACTTAAAATTTTCTTAATTATGTATAAAAATAGAGAAAACAATCTGCGCTGCTTTAAAAATCTGAAAATCCACCCGTTCCTTCATTTTTAAGCAATTTTCAGCCCCAATGTATTTCCGAGAGTAAAAAAGGTGAATCATTTGCCAGAGACGGCCCGAGGGGCGTGCGGTGCCTCTTCTCTATCATGTCTTATGAGATAGCAATAAAATGGCCCAGGAGCGGGGCCTTAGGCGATCGCCTGCATTCGCACCCCCCTTGGGCCGGCCGTGCATTTGCGTGACAAAATTAGCTGTTTCAAGTGACAATGACGTCATCATCACGGTTATCAGACTTTGAAGGGAAAATTGCAATTCGTTTAAAGTAGTTTTCGCAGATAACATAGTTTAATTTATTTTTTCCTTAAAATGATCGTCTGCTTGAAGCATTTATATAAGAGGGGCTGTGTACACAAAACAAAATAGTTCGAATGCAATTCCGCGCGTTTCCATAATAGCATGAAATTCGATTTGGGTACATAATAAAAACTGAATATGAAATAATTTATTTTAGGTGGACGAAGATTAAATATATTGAGTGTAGACATATTTTCGTCAAATGTTATTCTAGCGCCCGTTGTAATTGTCTCCACAGTGAGCTTTGACTTCTAGTACATTACGCCATCACGTCATTACGTTTAGATCACGTTAGTTTTGCTGTGCTTTTCAATATGAGCACTTATTTTACATTACAATTTTGCATTGTTTGAGTATAAAAAAATTATATAAAAAAATTTAATAAAATGCAGATTCAAAATACTAACTACATTCATACTAATTTTCAAGCGATTTTTTAACTTAGCGTTTTCTCTCAGGTATAAAGCGTCATGGTGCAAGCAATTCATAGTAATTTTAAAGCGATCGTGGATTAGTTTGAAAAGAGAGCCTGTGCTTACAAGAGTTAAATTCATGCAGAGTGTGGTAAGAATCAGTATAGTACTACCTGTTTTTGATGATGCTCTTTTAATAACATTAATTAATGATAATTAATAGAAACGATTTATTAACATAATTAATGATATTTATTTTTATAACTGCACATATTAAAAGCCCATCTTTTTGCTTTTTGGTCACCGTTCATTCTACAGTAAATTTACATGCAAGGTGTCCCATAAACATTGACCTATGGTTTTATTTCTTAAATACTGATGATACATTGTATTATCTGAATTATATTGATGATAGATTGTATATGTTTGGGATCGATACAGACTAAGTCAATGTTTTTGGAACACCCTGTATATCATAGATATAAATTCATATTTAAATGGAAACAAAACATCTATCTATGAAATCTTGAATAAATGTAAAATAACACCTACAGTCGGTATTTTAAATAAGTACAATTTATATTAGATTTTTATTCTTGGTTTTTTTAGCCAGAACCAGTTACATAAGAACATTTCACTCATTGGAACACATTTGAGCATTTTGCATCGATTGCCAAACTATTTGCAATTTAAATACTTTATGTGCTACAATTTTAAAGCAAATTATATACGTCACATGGTGGTGTCTTGATAACAGGAAGTAACCAAATCAGCTTTTCTGCTCTATTATTGATTTGTCATTATTGTGCATGCGTTTTAAACAAAACTATTTTATTTAAATACATTGATTATCAATTACATACATAAAAAAATAATTTATTAATTAAATTGTCGTCAAGATTCATGACCGATGCATATCATGTCTTTCTTCACATTACAGTTTATAGCTTTTATACTCGGACTCATGTATCTTCATCAAAATTTAGACGAGGACGGAATAATGAACATCAACGGAGCTCTATTCCTCATGCTTACAAATATCACATTCCAGAATTGTTTGTCCGTAGTTAACGTAAGTTTACTATTTTCGCTATTTTTTTACTATAAATTTCTTGCTTGCTCTTTGAAAATACATATGAAGAGTTTGCTGCGAAAAGGAGGTAGCTTCAAGTAATGAAGTTTGCGGAGAATTTTAAAAAACGTTTGGGCATTTCAACAATAACTAACGAAGCAGGCAGCTCCATCTCTTGAAAAGCGCAAGAACTAACGATTGGATCTACATCCTTTTGTTACCAAGATTTTTTTTCTACTGCAAGATAGTACATGTAACTCCGAACTCCCGTAGGATGGCGCTACCATTTTTTTTTCAGCAAACATTTCATGTGTAGCACATCTTTTGTCATTTACTAGCAATTTATAAATATTTTATGCTATGAATATTACTTTTTTAAAAGTCGAATACATCAGTTTGAAACATAAACATGCGTCGTTTTGCAGTGCAATTGTTGTATAAGTTCATGGCTAATGTACTTTCAAAAATGCCAGCAATTTTCCATTGTTTGCCTAAAACATATTTGTGAGGGTTTAAAATGCCTTGATAGTTTTTATTTGCCGTAAGAGGTTAACAGCTGAGTAATTATTTCAGCTGTTAAAAAGTTATTTCAATATTATTTGTTACAGCTTCTTGTAGTTATCTCTCTATTCTAAAAAAAAAAAAAAGTAAAGGCCGCTGGCGCCGCCACTGGCGCTGTCAAAGCTTGTCAGCTTATCTCCTCCTAAACCGTGGGGATTTGAGTTTCGACTAAGGTGTCCACAGATTCGAAAAATTCCGAGGAGCTTGCTAAGCTGAGTTAAATTTCGAAAATCGAATTATTTTAGAAGATATTAATAAAAAACTGAAAAAAAATAAACAGAATGGTTGCCAGATTTGGCATAAAATCATTCATTCCTTTGCAACAAAGCGTTTCCAAGTATCTAGAATCACGTGAAATTTACAAACATGAGTTAGAATTACACCCATTTTACGCCAAAATAAAAACTATCTTTCTTCTATATTAATAAAACAATGTGTAAACTGTTAGTTAGTTTGTTTGAATGTGTCTCGCGGGGATCGTAGGCCTACCAAATTTTGTACGGAAATTTTCCATGACAGTTCCCGACACACCTCGAAGCGATTTTTTCAAAATTCGAATTATTTTAGGAGATATCGATAAAAAACGTTTCGCAAAAGGCTAATTTTTGCTTTCCGCCATTTCGTAATTGTAACCCCACAGTGAAAAAAAAAAAAAAAAAAGCGACATTTCAGCTTATCTAGGTTGCCACATTCGGCAAGTTTATTAAATGATTCAGACTCTTGAAGTAAAAATAAAAGAATAACTTTTTTTTTTCTTTTTTTTGTCTAGATTATTTGTAAGGCTGTTTTTAAATTAAAATATCGTGTGCATGGGAAATCAGAGCAGGAATGAAATGTTTTATACTCAAAAGAAACATATTTAAAAATTTTCTGAGACTAAAATGTGCAACTTTTTAATTTGGCTAAAAATTAAACGGTTTTGTGCGATTTTGAGGAGATGATTCTAATGCTTAGCGCAATTTATCGTAATTTATCGTCTGCTGAATACACCTGAGAATAAGGTTTTGAAATTTTCATTCAGTTGGAATTGTGCATTTTTCTGTGCAGATTTTCTCCATCTATTAATGACTATGTCATTTTATCTCTCACCCCCTTTATTGAAAATTGTATGAAAAACGTGTCCCAAAAATGCGACATAAAAGTATGCCACATAATTTTACATATATTTAAATACCATTATTTCACAACAGCTTTAATCTATTGTTACAATATTTTGTAAGCTACAGAATATGCTTCACATGTATTTTTTACATATATTTAAATACTATTAGTTCACAACAGCTTTAATCTATTGTTACAATATTTCGTAAGCTGTAGAATAGGCATCACCAGTTTTTTTCTATAACTAGGTTACTATAATATGAAATAAGTAACTCAAAATGTGTTACACAAAGTTGACAATTTTCAAATAGTAAGTTCGCTTAGACAACTGGAGTTTAGAATTAGCGATTATTCGTTTTTCCGAAACAGAATAACAAATATCTTGAAAATGAAAAATAATTAAAATGCAGATTATTTTAAAGCCGGTTCGGTCCAGCTGGATTATTTGCTACCAGTAGAAATATTTGGCGGCGTTAACTATGCCATTATAGCAGTTATAGTACACTTTGGATATTTGCTAGCGCGACGAGATGGTATAATTCGTGGTGCTAAGTACGCCAATCTGCAAACGATTATATGAATAACGGTTTTCCGGTAACCTTAAATGAAGAGTAATTATAGGTTGTGAGCATGTGTAAATCGCCAAATAATGAAAAGTCGACATTGGTGGCAAGCTATCCTATCTGTTCCGTAGCTTTTATTAACTTTACATGTACGCAAGTCGCCAAATAATGAAAAATCGCCATGGGTGGCAAATTTGCAAGGTGTCCAATAGGTTTTACATTATTAAAAATACAGCTGAAACAGATTTTCTGATTTTATTATGCTTTAGCTCCTAATTAATATAACTTTTGAATGACAATACTAAATATCATTGTGTTTCTGAGGAGTGCAAATAATTTTTCCAGTGATTATAAGCGGAGTCCGCACTCCAGGTGGGGTATAGCTCAGGACCCGTACAACATGGATTCCCATAACAAAATATCTTCCGTGTTATGAGGGGGAGGGGGTCTACTGTTGTGTGAAGTTTAAATTTTTATGTATCAATGAACATAAAAGAACCATGAAATGTGTGGCTCAGTAACATTCTATCTGATCCAATCTTCGGGTTTTGTCTGTTGAAATTATGTCTTTTTTACGAATAAGCCTTATTAGGGGCCGAATGCCTCATACGAAAAGCGAGCGTAGCGAGTCTGGGGGCCTTGGCCCCTAGTTAAATAAAAAAATTGGACAGCTCCATTGAACGTTTTACAAATAAAAGCTTGTTTTTCAACTGGCAAGTGTTGATTATAGATATCTCTGTGAGGCTTTCTTTCGCTGCTTAATAGATCGCTTTACGATGAAGATCCCAAATTGATTATTGATAGAATGCCTATTGTGTTCACGGTTGTACTCAAATCTGGAAAACGAAGTATTGTTAAAATGTTAAGTTTAAATTTTTGCTTCGGTTCTCATTTCGATAAGCTGCCGATCGTCTTAGAATCATATACATATGGAGTTAATGACGTGGTATCCATCTTCTGGTCATGTGTCTTCTAAATAGAAAATCAGCTATCAAGAACTAATTTTCCAAACAACTGTCTTCTCTCTTTCTACATAGTGCAGCAGTGCTAGTTAATGGAATGATATCAATTCTGACATTCTTTTAGACATTATGTATAATGCTTGAAAAGGATTATAAAAGGAGACTCGTTGCCACGAGTACAACTTTCTGGAAGTGGTAGGTAACTCACAGACAAACTAGATGTTTATTGATATTTTTTGTGTTACGGCAAGCGAGGGAATCAGCCTACAAAGGGGGGTTACTTGGTAGGAGGAGTTTTTAAGGGGTTCTAAAGCGTATTCACGTTACATCTGGAGAAAACCAACCAAAACTCGATTCCGTTAGATCGACAGCCGCTTGATAGGTCCGAACGTTGGAGCTTTACTCCTCGGCCATGTTCATCGACTTGACCATGATGGTCGAGACACAGTGGAATTACTTCATAGCAATCTGAATTCATAAACGTCATCCTCATGAATAAATGTGTGATATACTTTAGTAACTGAAGTTAAAATCCTTTCAGTATAATCTACTGATATGGCATATGGTTTTAAAGCCATTCAGTTGGATTAACGAAATACTTTAGGAGCCTTAGACAATTTCGTAAAAATATTCACAAATGGGAAGTTTAAAAATTAGCCTAACGCTAACTATTTAAAAATTTAATTGAAAGCTAAATGAAGTTTTACATAATTTCTTCCACTCTGTCATATTTAAATTTGAATTTAAAAGTTCATATGTGTATTCTGGATGAAAATTTTTCCTTTCTGTAGAACAGTATTTATCAACGAAAAAACAGATTAAACGAATTTTGAAGAGTTAAATAATTTTTTTTTTCAAATGGTTCACCAGCATTTTGCTAGTTACTGGAAACTGGTTAGTAAAAATAAAGGTACTTTTTATATTTTTTATTTATGGACGAGATTTATTTCCATCTATAATTTTTCTAAATATCGTAAGTGAACGTTCTGTTTAAGAGAACTGCTTGATTTTAATAGTTTAATGAGTTTTTATCGCAGGTTTTTTGCTTGGAACAACCGATATTTTTCAGAGAACATTGGAATGGAATGTATAGAGCTGATGTTTACTTTTTGTCAAAAACTCTCGCTGAGGTAAGGTTAGCAAGTCATTTCTTATGTATTAAAATACACACTTCATATTTAACTAATATTATTAATACTAGATATATAGTGTTCATAGAATTTAAATAGAATTATATTGTGCTCAAAGAATCTCACAGAGGAAACCAGCTTTATAAAGATTAAACAAATTTTTTAAATTTTCTCGTGCGATAAGCAATACTTTTGTTTTGTTGCATTATTCTACCTTTCATTTCTTAAACTAAGATGCACATAAACTTGGTACATATAATACCTATATTAGCTTTGAAAAACGATTTAAAATAGAATAAAAAATTGCACAAAATGAATGCTTTTTTTAAAATGAAGATTTTCCAATTTTTAAGACATGTGGTTCACCGAGGAATATTTTTTGAATACAAACAAAAGGACTGATAACTTTCTACTTGTATTTCATACCTTATGATTTATGCTGGGATAGTGTAACATGGTACTAACAGTTAGGTGCAAAAATTATTATTGACAAAACTTGCAGTTTTGGATTTTTTTTTTTTTAAATATAAAGTTATTTTTAAACGACAGCTACATGGATTTTGGGGTAAAAAACTAAGAAACTGTATAGAAAACTTAAAATTTCATTTTTTCAAACACTAAGTATAAAACATGGATATGCTGGTAATTCCGTAACACTACAGAAGCTTCTTGTCGAAAAATTCATTTGGGTGGAATTTTGAAAAAGGGGTGTGGGGAGAGGGAAAAGCATACTTGCATTTGTAGTGAAATTTCCGCTATTTCATCACGAAATTCCTGCCTTACTTCAATTGTAGTAACGTTGCAACGTTTAGTAACATAATACAACTTCTCTAAATTATTTTTAATGCGATCGGTTGTTGTTTGTATTTAGAACATTGACTTTCGTTCGGAAATCAATGTCATAAATTGTTTGCCTTGTTTCAAGAATCCGCTTACAAATCCTTGTCGAATAAAGGGGACAACTCTTATGAAAGTTTTTACTAGCACAGAGAAAGGAAATTTACAGTTTATAGGACAAGTACAAACAACCAGGATTCTGTGGAAATAGAAGAAACGACCATACGCTTAAGCGATTAGCAGAAAGCAGGATAAGCCCTTAAGTGCTCAGCCACCGTGTCTCCATCGGATCAGTAATGATGTGCATTTGTGTATCCAAATAAATACTCAGGATATTTAAGACGACTGTTTTTGTCGATGGAAAATATTTTATTCTACAGAGGGCGAGAATGATGAGAAGCTAAAAAAATCTAGAAAAGAATGGCGTGATATTTTTTAACTTAATATCTATTAAATTATTAGATACTAATTTTCAGTTTTTACAAATTTCGATTCAACTGTAATATTATCATTTTTCAGGTTCCTATGGTTATTATTACGACTTTTGTTTTTACTACAATCTTCTACTGGATGGTTGGTAAGAAAATGTATCTTTTGGCAAAATTGTGTCTTTTGTACGCTCCGTTTGTCAGTACTTTTGGAGCAATGTATACTTAGATGTATGAACTTCATAATGTTTGATAGTGTTAAATCTAAATCTAAATATCTGGAAACGCAGAATAGCGCAAAAATAATTCTGCTTTGTTTTTTATGTTTTAACAGTTGAATACATGAATTTCTTGTTTTATGTTTTGAATTGAGAAAACACTACCGAAAACAAGCGGTAATTTTCCAATTACAGAAACAAAATCAAAATTTGCAATTTTACGAAATGCAACTCAAAAATTTTATCGGCACAACTTCTTCTCATTTTCGGTTTTGAAAACTTAATCAAAAATTCCTCATTACTTGAATAAAACAAATATAATCTTCTGTTGGGTACATAAGTTCACCGCCATGGACCACACCTCGGCAATTGAAGAAAAGGCAAGTGAATACCTTTTGTGCGGTCGAAAAAGTTACCACACTCAGGTTCCTGGGTTCGAAATTCTCGCCACACACGCACTCCCTTTAGTGGTGACCTGGAAAACACACACATTCTTTTCTCCTTTAGCGACAGATGCAGACTCTTCTGCGAAAGAAATTCTTTTCTCCTTCAGCGACTTCATCCTTCTGTCAATCATTTAAAGTCCGGAAAGCGCGACACCAAAGCCCACATCAAGTGGCACTCAACTCAAAATCCGCAACGCGCGGCAGCAAAGCCCGTAACACGTGGCACTCTACTCAAAGTCCACTACTCGTATCACTCGATTCAAAGTCTACAACGCGTGGCAACAAATTCCACAATTCTTCGAACATCGTTCATCAGCCTCCGACTGACTTAATTAGGGGCTTGTTTGTTGTTACATGCGGTCATCGACATGCAAAATATTCATTGGATGCCGAAGGACTGGGAAGTAGGTACCTTTTATTCGGTTGGATAGCGCTCGAAATTTCACACGTAGATTCTTGAGTTCGAAACCAGCTCTCGCCCCACACACCCGTCACTTCTCTGACGCTTTCATATATGATTCATCAATGATGTATTACATCTCTCATTTTTATTTTTGTGACTTTGAAACTTGCTTAATATTTTAAGAAGTTTTAGCCTCAAGTAATGGTACAAATATAATTTGTACATTAAAAATATGTTACATACTATACTTATGTTTTGTATTCCAGGACTGAACCCTGATTATCAATCCTATTTATATTGTCTGCTCATAACTGTGCTTGTAGCTTCTACCGCTGCTTCCTTTGGTAAGATATGGTTCCTTAACGCTGAGCTACTAGCTGCGCTGCCCGGGTGCATTAGGAGAGCACATAATATGCGAAAAAAATTGTCATCTGATGCCAATGACTGATGCAATAATATGTTTTGTTTTTCATAAATATACAGATTTTTACTATCTATGGGTTTTTCCCATTTCTAACCGTATCCAATTTTGCTGTATAAGGCTATGCTTACTTAAACATGTCAACAAGTTAACTTTTAAATATTTCATTAAAAAATAATTATTTATGTTCAGAATCAAGTAGTATATACTATTAATAATTAGTATAATAAACCGTAACAATAGTTTTCTCTTCAATTACAATAAAGTAAATCACTAATTATTGAATCACACACCAATCACAGTATATTTATATATTTTACCCGTGGCTCTGCAAGCGTGATATTGTGATATTTAATTTTACGCCATGCTTTGAAATGTGCCAAAAAAATTAAAAAATTCCTGCAGTACGTCCGTTTTTTTTCTTTTTCTATTTTCTTTTTTTTTTTTTTTTTTTTTTTTTTTCGTGGGATAAAAGGTAACCTGTGTTAATTTAGGGTGTAAGCCGCCTCCAATCCAAATTTCATCTAAATCTGTCCATCCGTTTCTGCGTGAAAGAATAACAAACATACTAAGTTTCGTATTTATAGTATTAGTAGGCAGTGTCGTCGCTAAGCATGGTGTCACCCGGTACGGGCACATCCGGTGCCACCTCCCCTCCACATACACAGGCCAGTCAAAATTAGTTCTGCATGAGAATAAGCAAAACCGTGGACAGCATTGGGGATTATAATATTTTTTCTTTGTACACTGCACAAATAATGTTTCATTTCTGAAAAAATATCATTCTGGTAATAGAAAGAAAGTATTTTCAAACATTACTAGGCTATTATGCAATTTTCCACACCACCTATTGCACAAGACGCGCACACGCGGTAGTAATGGACAGCTATTGCATAGCTGTACATTACTACCTTGACTTGAGCAAGACCGTGTGTAATCTTTACTGCAATCCCAGTTTAGTCAAGCACCTCATTCGCCCCCCTTGTACAAGATCCACTGCCCCCCCCCAGCAAGAGAAAGTGTTCTTAGTTACACCCCTGGTTAAAAGTGGAGCAAAATACTGATGAAATGGCAACACATAAATTGAGAACAACCTGCTAAAATATTGAAAATTTTAAACCGGAAAGAAAGTTGAGATGAAATAACACATTTTATTTCTACAGGTGCACAGAACATGTGTCTTTCATTACATTTAATTTTTATTTCTAATCTCGGGAGTCCTTTACATTACCAAACCAGATCCTTTTTTTGAAAAATAAATTAAAATTTTTAGAACCAGCATTTTTTTTTTTTTTTTGGTGTCACCCCTCTGCTGGTGTCAACCGGTGCGGTCCGCACCCGCCACGCGACGCCACTGTTAGTAGGATAAGATAGGATTACTCGATGAGCTGAAGAGCATTCAAAAAACCTTTTCTTCTAATGATAATGCCAGTTAACGCAAAGGAGCAGTGTCATTTAGTCTATGGGTCACGACCCCATTTGAGGAACAAAATATTGGATTTTAAAATGCGAGATTTTTACTTAATGTCGAATTTCGTTACACAATTCGCAAGCGAAACACATTTTTGAACAACTGAAAAGTGTTTATGTTCTCAGTTTGTTTGTCTCACCGTCTGTGTGACCCTCCGTGCCCTTGCCGTAAATATACGACAATTTCCACGAAAAGTCATAAATTTCCACGAAATTTATGACTGTTATTCCTATGTACTTTCCATGCACACTATTGATAATGGCGTACGTAGCATTTACAGTTACAGGAAAGAATTCCAATGCATTGCGCTCCATGGGCAGTCCATACTTAATGCTTATTTTAGAGAGAGTCGATTATTTCATACAATGCTAAATTGCTATATGCCGTTTAGAATTACAAACTAATGGTCTTCATCGAAAATGTCTTTAGTATTTACAGTTCTTCTACAAAAGCGCTCAAAAGAATTCCAATACATTAAGGTACGGTCTAGGGCAGTTTAGAAACATTTTCATTTCAAGCATCATGCAGTAAGTATATAACAGTGGCAGCTCGTGGGATACAGCAAGTACAGTCGGGCTGCACTTGAAATTATCAGCACATACTTTAAAATAATTTATTCTACTAATTTTCCTAAATTAAGATTAGAATTGTGGAATTCCTACGGTAAATTAAAAAAATCTCCGAAAAAAACCAAACAAAAGAAACGTATTGTGGCCGGATCGCTCATTCAGAAAAAAAGCACTTTAATCTTCCCGCAATTCAATTGGGAAAATCTTTGGTTCAGCCCAGAGCGCTGAAAAGAAAATTGGCAGCACCGTTGCCATGACAACGACTACGTCAGCAGCCTCTCCGGCATAGGGAGTATGCAGCTCGATACAGCCGATGGAAGATTTTCTAACGGCGGCTGAACTTGAGAACTCGACTAACTCATTCGCTCGGACGAGAAGTGAGGGAGGGGGTAAGGAGAATATATGTTTGGAAAACTCTGGACTTTATATTGCTGAATTTATCAAGAAGGTAAGCCTGAATAGACGTTTATGAATGGACAATTACCCATCAAAGCAATATTGTTTTTAAGTAAGCAAGAACTGGCATTTAGACATGGCGAGCGAGAAAATTCTTTAAACATGGGAAAGTTTAAAGAGCTTTTAAAATTATTGATATCTGAATTAAAACAACGCCTTTTTATGGGGACATCACTGACCGATTCGCATGTTTAAAAGAAAGGAGGATTGATTTGACTTACAAAAAATAAGTTTCTTTTTTTTTTTTTTTTTCCCTTCTCAAGTTATCGTTACAAAAGAAAATTCTAAGGAAACTTCGAATCAGACACGGATTAATGCAATTTTGAGGATAAGAGCGGCTGGTTGAAATTTATGTCCATTTTATGGAAGTAAAATAGGATCTCTGACATTTTTTATGAAATTTCTTTTTTTTTTTTTTTTCCTCGGTGAGGGCTTAATCCGCCAGCTTTCGAATTCAGTAACAAAGATTTTCCAATCCTCTCCAGAGGAAAGGGGGGGGGGCTCATATGCTTCCGGCTGCACTAACATTTTTGACCACGGGCCGCCACTGGTATATAAACGTTTAAATATTTAACTCTTAATTTAAAGATGGAAATGACGTTTAAATCTCTTTTAGAGGATCTCGCAACCCAGGAAGCATAACACTGTTCTCTGAACGTTAATAAATGTTCAGAGAACTTTATTTTCCTGCCTGGAATGCAGCTATTTTGAGGTTATCCTTAAAATAAGTTTACGGACGATGCATCGAAAGAGTCTGAAAATGACGCATCTCTGAATTTGGCACCAATAAGTCTGTAACGTTGGAAAGTGTTTTATGGCAACTCGTTTTACATAATTTTTCTTCCTTATTTTATTCTGTTATTACTTTATACCTATCAGGAACATCGTTTGGGTCGGCATGTTTCAAGTAATGTTACACTGCTAAATAGTTTGAACATCACTGCACTAGAGTCATTCAACGAGGTTTGTAAATTAAATATAGTGGTTATTTCACCAAGAAACTAGCAGAAGAGCGGGTATGCGGAAACAGGACATGGTAGCTGTGAGGTGGCGCTGTTTTCGATGTGTAGAGTGCAAAAAACAGTCGATCCAATTAGAAGGTAGTTGCTGTGGGGCGTTAAAGTGAAGAGCTTTATTTTCGTCATCGCTCTAAAGCATGTTTCCAAAAAGTTATAAGCGGTCGGGGCTTAAAATAGAGGTAGCCCGTGGGAAAAAATGAAACAGTATGCTATCGAGAATAACTGGAAGCTTGTAGCGAAAGTGTATTTACCGTATGGGGCGGTTGGACGATGGTTGTGATTCTTAAACATGCTGTGCCAGCCGGACAAACTGTCAACGCAGACTACTAATGCCGATTTCGGCAGCACCATCTATGCGACGCTATGACACCCGCTATGCGACGTAAACGTCCATGTTTATTGCAAAACAATCTCCTTATCGTCTTGCATGACTACCCTCGTTGTCATGTCTCAAACAATGTCACTCTCCTTTTGCAATGGTGGCAGCGGAAAATCTTGGAACGCCCTCCCTACTCGCCTGACAGGAGTCCTCGTGACTTCGATCTGTTTTCGAAGTTGATGAACCCCCTCCGAGGTCTCCGATTTCATGACGCTGCATCTGTGTACTCAGCCCAGTAGGGCTGGCTCTCCGTCGCTGACTAGGGATGGACGCGAGACGTGCGAGACGGCGTCTCGCAAAACAACCTAAAAGCTTTGTCTCGTCTCGCAAAATCCCTACATCGTAATGTTAAAAATGTTTGTCGCGTCTCGCAAAAAAGCTGTAAATCTCTATCTTGTCTCCCAAAAAGTCGTCTCGCATCCATCCCTAGCGTACATCAACAATCAACACCTTGCCAGCGGTCTCCAACGCCTTCCCGAAATGTGGCAAAAGGTTATAAACTTTGCTGGTGATTACATACAAATACAATTGCATTACATTCCTTCTAAAATCGATTTATACCTATGTTGATACAACTTAATTTACAACCCTCGTATAAAGATGACCATGAAAATAACACGCGCACTAACATTTTATTGTCACCAGGACTGTGTCTACTATTTTTGTGACTATGTGCTAGACGAAGATTTTGCAGCCCCTCTACATTATGAGATTTACAAAGATTTCCTTTCATTACAAAATGTAGAAATGATTTCATAAACCTAATTGTTTTACAGTCTCTTAATATTTAAATTAATTTGTAGGGGAAAATGTTCAAAAACTTATATTACAAAATGTTATACGCAATGGTTTAAAAAGTGTTTGTCCAAAGTGTCTGTCATTTTAAACCGACGTAAAGCCTAGAAAACTGAAAGCTAAACTGTTCGAAAATAGCACTTCTAATGCTGATAATGCTCTTAAAATGTGGGAGGAGTTTAAATTAGCATTCTACCAAATAGTTAAACAATGTTTCTCGACACACTGGCAATATGATAGTAATAACAATAAGTCATATAGAATCAAAGCATTTGAATAAACGTGCACACACAGACATAAAAAAAATGCATCTAACGATTATTAGTACAGCTAGATTTACTTTAAAACAGAGAGCTAAAAGTATCAGATATACGGATAGAATTCTGAACATGGAATCTTTCTACTCTGACACTTACACTTGAAAACAATGAAATGGTTCCGAAATCATTAAGTGTCATCTTCCAAATGTTAAATTTCCTTATATAATCTATTATTTAAACTTCATGAAAACATTACTTTCCTGAATTTTTGAAATGCAACGTAGGTTCATTCATTGTCTTCTTGCCTATTCATTGGCACCTATAGCAAATTCGGATGGGGGTGGGGGTTCAGACTACAGTATCATGTAACCCCCCTGCTGATGAATTAATATTAGACTATAAGATAGACAAATTTGCTTTGTAAATTCAAATTTACATCCACTCAAAAAGTGTTCAAGTAAAGGATACATTTTCTAAGTTGGTTTCGTAAAGTAAAAATTATTTATTATAGAATAGGAATTAGGCTATGTACCAGAGTGATCAATTTAAAAGAATATTCGTTCGTTTTTCTTATTAATCTTAAATATTACGGATGTGGCCACTCTATTAATTGTTGTCTATATAATCATTTGAACCTTTTTCAAGTGGAGACAATTTCCAGCACTGTTGGACTGTTACAACTTTATTTGTGAGATGAAAAAGAAATGGAGATGCACAAGGATGGAGATGCACAAAAAAATTGGACACCTGTAAATTATGTTGAGCAACCATCTATCATGTGACCAAATTTCATATCATTCGCTTTAGTCGTCATTACGTAATGCGGGAACAAAGATTCACTCAGTTTTAAACGATTTTCGCAAAATCTCGAAATATGATCGATTTTTTTAATTAGATGCTAATAGTTTAAGGTGAGTGACCACCTATCATTTCACCAAACATCATTTTTTCACCTTTGCAGTTATTACGTGATGTGCGAACACAAATGTACGCAGTTTGAAAGAATTTTCGCAAAATCTCAAAATCCAATCAAGATTTTTTAAAAATTCGACGCCTATGTTTTCAGTTGAGTGACCACCTATCATGACACCCAATTTCATATGATTCGCTTCAGTCGTTTTTACGTGATCCTTGAACACAAATTTACGCAGTTTGAAAGGATTTTCGCAAAATCTCAAAATCCAATCAAGATTTTTTTATAATTCGACGCCTATGTTTTAAGTTGAATGACCACCTATCATGACACCCAATCTCATATCATTCGCTTCAGTCGTTTTTACGTGATGCTTGAACACAAATTTACGCAGTTTGAAAGGATTTTCGCAAAATCTCAAAATCCGATCCAGATTTTTTAAAAATTCGACTCCTATGTTTTAAGTTGAGTGACCACCTATCATGACACCCAATTTCATATCATTAGCTTCAGTCGTTTTTACGTGATGCTTAAACATAAAAAGCGTCACGGACAGAATGACAGAATGACAGACAGACAAACTTTTTTTTGAGGGTCGCATCGGATTCCCGGGTGCTTGAAACGGATAGAAATCGCAAAATTTTTGAATTCCAAGAAATGTACAGACAAAAGTCTAATTTTATTTATATAGATAATTCAATTGAATTTTTTTACATTATCAATTATTCTTCACCCCTTTAGATTTTTTCTTGTGTTTGGGGTTATCTTAAAGATAGTGTTTTCCAGAGAAGTCTTGCAAACATCGATAAATTAAAACAAACCATAACTGAAGAAATCTCGTTAATAATACTAACAATGTTGAGAAGTGTGTCAAAAAAAAAATTGGTTCGGCGTGTTCATGTTTGCATTCAAAACGGTGGCGAATATTTTCAACATTTGCTGTAATGAATAATAATTTAAAAATTTTGAATTAAGTTATGTTTATAAAAAATAAAATTATCGCACGATTAAGTAACATTGCGCGTCTCTATTTCTGTTTTACCTCACAAATAAAATTGTAAAAGCCCCACAGAGATGGAAATTGTCTCCCACACTTAAATAAGGTTAAAAAAATTATACTTCAGTGTCAGAATAGTTGCCACATCCCCAGATTTAAGTGTAATAATAAAAACCAGCGTATACTCTTTTAATCTGATCCCCCTGCATATCTTTCCACATTTCTGCAGAGTTGTGCGTTTTTCAAAAACTCAGTAATTAGAGTATTATTTCAAAAACTCAGTAATTTCTATTTCGCTAAGCTGAAATAGGAAATTTCGCTTTTATTCGAATACTTTTTTGAGAGCTCGTACTTACAGAAAAAGGGAGACAACAATAAATTATGTACTCCCTCCTCCCCATATATATTTCTAGATCAGTCCCTGGTCGTCAGTAGACAGTGCTGATACAAAACATCTGTCATTGTGAATGCTTAGAATTCATTACTTATTGAATTATTCTTCCGTAGGACAACACGGGACTTAGCAGTTTCATGCTGACGGGATTTTGTCAACCTTAAAGAGAAAATTTTTATTCTTCCGGTGGAATCTTGCAAAGGCTTTTTTCGACACCAAAAATGAATAGCTGCATTTCCGCTGAAAAAGTTCGGTGCTTCTAGTGAACCATCGCCGGGACGACGTCTCAGCGTCCGTGACGGCAAGTCTTTTTGAGATTGGGGTAACAAAATTCGGGAAAAAGTCCTTGCTTATCTAATGCCATTCACAAATTTCATTCAGAATTCAGAATTTCATCAAATTCATCGAATTTCATCATCAATTTCATCGAATTCAGAATCATCATTCAGAATTTAATTTGTGCAAGAAACAAACTCCTTTGAATTATGTTATGTGTCACTAACAAAATGTATGTCACAGATTAGCTTCGCCGGCTAGGTTGCTCATCTCTGATGAAAGTAAAAATAGTTCAAAAATCAATCCTGCGATACCCGGTGGATGTTCATTTGGGAAGCAAACATCGCTTTAGTAAAGGTCTTATACCCTTATTAACATTCTCTTGTATTTTGCAGGGTACATGATTTCATCTGTGAGTAGCTCCCTGAATGTAGCTTTGAGCATCAATGTTCCTTTAATGATGCCGCTTCTGCTCTTTGGTGGATTCTACTTGAATAATGCGTAAGGCATTTTTTCCCCTTGCAAATATAACAATGTGTTCTTCTAAATTTAAGTGATAATTGAAGAAATTAACATACTCGTATGTTAGGTTGAGCCTGTAGGTAATGTGCAGAAATTTGTATACAGCCCCAATGCAGATAAAAAGCCTTTATTAAGAAAGTGCGATTCCAGAAAATCTGCAGGTGTTAAAAACCGTTCACTAGTGACCACCTGAAGGTCGACTAAAAACATGCGGTATTCTCAAAAGAATTTAGCACAAAAGTTGCGTCAGGAGTTTAATAAAAGCAAGTCTCAAAAAATATACGGAATTGAACAGAATAAGGGATAATGTTGGAAGGAATGGAATTCATGCACGTGCAAAAGTCATTGATATCATAGAAAAGTGTACTTCAGCTAAATGTCAGGATAGGAAATTTATTAATAATTTTAAGCGTTGCGCTCGGAAGAGTTAAAAGAAATCTTGGTGAAAGTCGAACATATAAATTTCATCTTTTGGCGTTCTTTGAAAAGAGTGGGAAAAACGAATGTTCGCTAGCTAGAAATCGTTTTTGTGTATCGCGGGACGCCTTGCAGTTTTACAAAGAGAGCAACCGCGACAGAAGAGGGAACCATTGAAAAGCCTGACCTTTGTGGTCAGGACGTAGCGGTCAATTTGCGGGAAGCTTTTGATGTTAGTCGGTGAGAATTCGTAGGCAAAGCTTCAGAAAAGGAAAAAAATATAATAAACATCAAGGGGAGAAAAATTGAAAATAAAATTTAAGAAAAACATGGAGGTGTTGACGATAAGGCTGTAGAAATCCAATGAGAAAGTGTGAGAATTCAGAAATAACCAATGGCAAGTTAGAGAGAGGTAAATTTCGGGCAAAAGAGTTAGTAACTGGTCGGCTTAGGAGAATTAGGAGCCACAGAGTGGCTAAACTAATTATTTTACGAGTTTAGGGAAAAAATGGGGGGGACGAAGATTTGAGAAAAACTAGACTGCACAGCCAGAGAAGGCAGATTTCCACAGAATTTTGCAGATTTTATTAGATTTTTCCAGAGATTTTATTAGATTTTCAGAGATTTTTTTAGATTTCTCAGAGTTTCTTAAGAATTTTCAGAATTTTAAATTGTGATCATTATTAGTGGATATTTATATAAATAAGTGTGTTTAGAAAATAAAAAATAAAAATGATCATCACTGCTCTGCACCGGATTACAGGTAAATTCCAATTGCCATCCTTTCCATATTGAGTGACTTATTTTTAATAATTAATAATATTGTTTATGATTGCTAAAGTAGTTAGAATGTGTTTTGGTAAACAATAATAATTTAATTATTCTAAATTAAGCCATTTTCGAGATCAGTTTAAATATTTTTTTTGTAAATGTAAATAAGATTTTTATATTTAATAAATGTTTGTTATAGTTAATATTTTAAATCCATTTATTTCTTTCCTCAGAAAACACAACGCAATATCGAATTTTATTTTATACTTATTTAGAACAGTTTAAATAACTTTATGAGTTACAATAAATTACCGATGGGTCTTTATAACAATGAATCCAATTATTTCATACCTTATTTCACGGCCAAACTAAGGTTTAAATTATTTCATCCATTTATTTCATGTTTAATATGTCGCGCACCATAACACGTATCTCAAATGAGAAGTAAAAAAGGCAACCCAACTTTAACGTTTTTAGTTCTTACCAGTGGCGGCTCGTCATTAGGGGCCAGAGGGGCCTGGCCCCACCTGATATTTCAAAAGTGTTTTTTAATTATAATGCAAAATTTGTATTCTTTTAAAATCAGTTTACTTTAATAAAGGTGTCTGCGTGTATTTTATTCTATTTTTATTTAAAATGGATAAAAGGAATTTTTGAAGGAGCATTTTTTATGCCAGCTTTGTCCCTTAATCCAATTATGTGAAGCGAGCCATCATTCAAATCCTACGGCCGCGCCGCGGCATCTCCAATGTATTCCCCATTGAAGCACTCTGGGGCCCGAGAAATGAAGCCCGAATATATTTGCGCCAAGAGCAGAGTAGTGTTAGTACCATTGATCATTTCTCAAAAGATGAACATATGTGGCTGGTTATCACAAAAAAGAATGCGAAAACACAGTTAATTTAGCACCAATTTAGGGCCCCTTAGCATTGGCCCGATAGGAGAAATAAAAGTGTTTCCATGGAAACAGTTGTCTTTGGCGAGTTTTGTTCTTATGGTCGAAAAAAGCTGCTGATTGTGATTTTTGTTCTTATCGCTGATCATCTTTAAGAATTAGGAATTTTTATTTATCTCATTTAAAACAGACTTAATTTTACTATTTTTTCGGTTTCAAATATAGTGAAAGTATCAATTGAGTGAGAAATGGTCGTAGATTAAAATATTTTGTCAAATTATAAATATATTTAACGACTATGAATTCTGTTGACAGTTTATTACAAGTTCCTTTCAGCAGATAAAAAATAGCAGAAAAGCTTGAAATAAAACGCTTGGGACCCTATCAACCAAAAAATTTCGTCCTTAGAAAAAAGATGGCAAAAGGACACGATCATTTCAACTAGAATAGTACAGTAAAGCACCATGACGTTCAATAAGTGAAGCAAAAAAATTCTGTTTTTTTCGTTTTTATTGTTTGCTATTTAGAGATGAAACATTATGGACCAATTCGTTTTTCAACATGTACACATGCAATTGTTGAATTTAATATTGTATTCAAGAAAATCATACTTTTTTGATATTGTTTTTTTTTAATTGATATTGTACCTTTTTGAGAAAGAAAAATGGAGGAAAAGGTTTTTTTGGTGCAAAATAAATCTGCTGTCTTCAGAGGCGCAGCCAAGGGGGGATTAGGGGGGTGATAACCCCCACCCATGAGGAATTTTTTGCCATACAAAATGTATATTCTTCCCTCCCTTATCACACCCATGTATGCATATATGTGAGTTGCAGTAGTCGTAACCCCCCCCCCATGAAAAATTTCTGGCTACTCCCCTGGCTGTCTTTAAATGAAAACTTAAAGGAGAAATCAATACGCCTTTCATAACTTGTTATTCGAAAGTTTTTATGTATTCACACTGTTTACAAAAGCGATTCATATGTTTTACCATTTCGAGCTTTTTAAAAAAAAAGCCCCCTCCACTGAAATGGGTGACGATCCACCACAGCTCTATGTATATGTATTTTCCCGATTGTAACTGGCACTATTTTTTTCGGGCCCCACCACTGAAGCAGGTCACGAGCCGCCACTGGTTCTTACGTATAGTTTTTGCTCTTTGTCGTGATTATGCTTGCAACAAATTAATGTTTTAATTTATTGAGCAGCATAAAGACGATTTAACTTGAATTACATTTAAGTTACTAAGAGAAAGTTGCTATCTATATTATTTTTAATCTCACTAAGAAAAAGAGCAAAACCAGAAAACCAAACATCACATACGCATTTTCAAGAACAAAATATTTTGAATAAGACGCCTCATAATGGCTTCGATTCTGTAAAGACGTATAGAAGTTCACGTTTACTCAGCGTATTATTTAAATTTCTGTTAATTTGGTGCTTTGGAATACCTAAGAATGTTGTGATGGAAAATAATCATCGGCAATTACGGAGATATCGGTGCATACGTTGACAATTTATTGATTTTCACAAAATAAGGAAACATTAGTAAAATTTAAAAAAATGTTTTGCTTTTAATTCCTATAATATTAAGTAGCAATGATATTTATTCTGCTAATTAAGAAGCCTGCATGAAAACTTAGTGTGATGTTCTATTGTTTTCTTTCGCAGATCGATTCCAATTTACTTTGTATGGATAAAGTACCTATCATGGTTCTTCTATGGATACGAATCCTTAGTTATAAACCAATGGTCTACAATTAAGAACATAAGTGAGTTTGAACTAATAAAAAGTGATCTTGATTCTATACAATTTTATTGGTGAAACCTTATTTTAGCTTTTTCTTTTGTATCACGTTTGAAATTTTAACAAATGAGACTTTTTAAAATGAGATCTTCAATTACTTTACTTTCAACAAGATGTTCTATGAACTGAAAGACTTTACCATTGTTAAATCTGGCAGGAGCAGGGCCGGCTTTACCATTAGGCGAACCTAGGCGACCGCCTAGGGCCGCCGATCAAATAATTTTCAATAAAAATCTAAATGCATGTATCTTTTTTTCTTTTTCTTTTTTTACCGTTCCCAGTTTTTGACTAGGACCGCTAATGACTGATTCTTGAAAGAAACTTCTTTAACGATCTCGAAATAATTTGCATCCTTCACAATTTTTCTAATCGGGGTTTCTTTTGTCGGTACATCTGCAATACAGATACTCAAAATAGATAACGCCTGTTCAAAAAGTTGTTAATGATACGCTAATGGTCATCTGAAGAAAGTTTTCTGACCTTTTGAAAGCGGTGATGGTATGTGGAGTGACAACCCCTCCCGCTGCCTGTGTACTGATCAGCAATTGAGCATCCACGATTACTATTTATTAGCCTAAGCCTTGTCGCGGCTGTGCAGAACTAGACCCGTCATTTAGAAAAAGCTGTTACCGAGTATTTTTATGCTACAGGTTAGGGGATAACAAGTGAGGAACATGTGTCTTCCATGGAGAAACGGGAGCGACGAGGGACTCCCGTTTCCCCCTTCCACCTCCGCAATAAAATATTTTTACATGATAAATATTCTTGGTTAGGAAATATTAAATTTGAGATGCAGTGTAAACACATTTGCAAGAAAAGAAATATCGTTCAACCATTAAACCATAAAACAGTTAAACCATTGTGTGATACAAGATGGGAAGCTAAAGTTGATAGCGTGAAGGCATTAAGACATCAGATTGGAAATATTTACGATGCTCTTGTTGAGATATCAAATACAAGTAATGATGTAAAATGCCAAACTGAATCTATGTCTTTGGCAAAAGAACTGAAAAATTACCCATTCCTTATTATTTTGTGTGTGTGTGTGGTACGACGTTTTATCGCAAGTAAATTTGACAAGTAAAATCATGTAATCAGAACTTATCGAACTGAAGGAATCGCTGGCACTCTTAGAAAAAACAAGCTCTTTTCTGAAAAGTTACAGAACCTCAGGCTTTGAAAGTGCTCAAATAGCTGCAAAACAGTTAGCTGAAGAATTGGAAATGAGTCCGGAGGAAATCGCTTTTCCCACAAAATCCTCTGTTAGAAGAAAACGCATTCAGTTTTTTTATGAAGCAGATGATGAAACAGTTTGTGACCCTGAAAAACATTTTCAGGTAAATTTTTTTAACACCTTACTGGATCAAGCTACTTCCTCTTTAAATAACAGATTCAGCCACTATAAAGAAAATTTTGGCTTTGTTTTTGATGCAGAAGATTTAAAAAATAATAGTGATCAGCACTTAAAGACAAATGTATGAATGCAGAAAGACTGCTTACAAATAAAAACACAGAAAAAGATATTGATGGATTGAACCTTTTTACGGAGCTCAGTACTTTTAGAAACATCGCAGCAGATAATATGTCTCTTGCAAGTACTTTAAAATATTTACTTGAAACAGGATTGAATGAAGTTTTACCGAATTTATGCATCATACTGAGAATTTTATTAACAATGCCTATGACTGTTGCATCTGCTGAACGCAGCTTTTCAAAACTAAAGCTTATTAAAACTTACTTAAGATCAACTATGTCTCAAGAAAGGTTAGTTGGATTGTCTCTAATATCAATTGAAAATGACATTGCGCGTTCACTCAATTACACGGAGTTAATTGATGAATTTGCAAATAAAAAGGCCCGAAAAATCCCGTTATAAAATATGCCACTAAATAATCTTCTGAAGAAGATTTAATGCATTATTTGGTTTTTGATTCTTCAGCTGAGTAAATATAAAAGCCAATAGTTCAAATTATTTCTGGGAATGAGTCTTCACCAACCAGCAGAAGATTCTTCCATTGACTGATATTACACTAATCCATTACACTAACACGATTGACTGATATAAACCATAAAAACAAACTAGCAAATAATCATTTTTGACAATTCACGATCAACTGTAAATTAGCTATTTTTAGAAATGTATACTTCTTTTTTACTATTAAAATTTAATAATTTCTATTCATATTTTTTAAATTATGTTTTGTTTGCATTATTTTAATGTGTCCTAAAGGAATCAAGAACTGGTTTATTAAACTAAAGCTTAACAATCGTATTTTATATTGGTCCTAACCAAGATAAATTAAACAAATAAGCAAAAAAAAAAATATTATTATATAAATCAGAGGTTTCCAAACTGTGTGCCGCTGTGTGTGAATATTTTTATGTATTATGTATATGTACGTATGTGTGTACGGAGGCATTAATGTTTGAAAATGTTTACAGGGCCGCCTATCTTGATTTTGACCAGGGCCGCCTACTTTGACTTTGCCTAGGACCGCCAAATTTCTAAGGCCGGGCCTGGGCAGGAGTTCATCGAAAATATTTATAGGGTCCAGTTTTTACTATCCAATTGCTTAGCGCGATTTTGCATGATATATTACTGAATAGTTTTTGCTGCAGCTTATAAAAACTCACAGCTTTGCTGCCAGATATAAGGATGGACGCAAGATGTTAAATAGCTCCTTCTCGTTTCACAAGACAGCTACAAAGCCTTGTCTCGTGTCGCAAAATCTCTATGTAGTAATGATAGAATCGTGTGTATCGCCTTTCATAAATCCTCTAAATCTCTGTCTCGACTCTTCCAGCATACATCCCTATCCAGCTTCAAAATTTTATTTCGACACCTAGCTGGAATATACATCAATTGTTTCACCATGTTAACTAAACTATGATCCATTTTAGGATCATAATTTGGTTAAATTTTTCAACAAAACAAAACAAATAAAAATACTTTCAATATTTTCTGTTTACTTTCAGCATGTGATATTGAATCAGCGTGTGCAACTGACGGTAGAACAGTACTAAAAATATTAAATTTTGATGAGGTGAGATACATAACTTTTTTTTTTCATTTGTGATTCTAGAATATATAAACATGTTTAATTTTTTTTCTTTAAAGCTGTGCATCTTTAACTAATTTAGATCCTTCGAGCTATTTATATAAGATTTTTTTTTTTCATGGGATTGCATTCAATCACTTTGACCTGTCCGAAAGTTTAGTCAATAGCAAGAACTGACTATTAAAAATAAATATATTTATGACTATTGAGTGTTTAGTCAACAGCAATTACTGACTATTAAAATTAAAGAAATGACTTAAAATATAAAAATCATTAATAATGATTGTACAACATATTTTATTTATTTCTAGGCTAACTTTTTGCGAGATATTGGCCTTATCGCTGTTTTGCTGGCGTTCTACCGTCTCCTTGCATTGATTGCTCTATTAGCGAAGTCTAGACGAAAAACGTGAGGCCGCATCTGAAAATCATGACTGATTACAGCTTATTATTTCTAGAAGATACTCCAAGAACTATATTTTGTTTTTATGGTTTCTAATGTGTTTGCGACGTTCAAGGCATTGGAAAGTATTAAATCTGCACGTGATATAATAGATATTTTAAGATTATGATGACTAGTTCTCTTAATGATATTTTTAATATTACTTCACAAAACAAAAAAGTATAAATTTTAAGAATTACTTTTTCTATCTCAAGTTCTTGATGCCTCCGAATCGCAGCTCAACAGTAATAAATGAGTCTGCAAAATTTTAAGAATACAGTAAAAAAAGAATGTAAATTGGCATAGTTTCCTTAAAAATACTATCAGCATTATTTTTAGGAGCATAAATTTTCTAAAAATGCGTACTTCAGATATTTTCTCTTCTTTGCAATTTGTGCTTTTCATTTGAGTATATTCAGACTATATGCGTCGGCATACAAAAATGCCGACGAATGCACAGAAAAGGAAAAGAAAAAAAAATCTGATTTCCAAAGTTAATTTTGCTGTTATTTTGTAGCCACATTTTTTACCCAAGTAACATAATTTCCAGACTAAATAAAGAACACACCTTTAAATATTTTATTTTATTTTGTTTTTGAATTATAAGCATTTTGTGTTCTTCCTTAAAGTGCATAAACTTGAAACATATATTTGTTATGTTGCAGGCATATTATTTTTTTTTCAAAATCTATTGGCTTCTAACCCAGTAAGTATTACAGAAATAAAACTAAATTGAGCCTACAAAGGCACCAACTTCTGCAAGAGCAAACACACTGGTAACTTTCTTTGGCCAGAATGTGTTTGAACTCGGAGAATTTTGTGACTGACAGGCCACCTGCATTTCAAAAATGGATTGTAAGATCTGTCTCTTTTAAGCCTTGCGAAGGATTGTTTCTTTTAGGATAAATTTTTTACTGCATGGCAGTAAAAAAAAGCAAAGTAAGGGCCGCAAAGACGAAAGCTGTTACTTTAATTTCACCACCTGTGACACATTAATTTAACAAACTCTACTAACTGTCCTCTTTGTTTGTCAGAAGGTATTATGATTTTTAATTATCTTTTGATGTGCACTTTTTTAAAGAATTATAATTTTAGTATTGACAGCTGGAAAAAAAGAGCTACCGAAACCTCGAAGAAAAAAAGTACATTATAGAAATTGATGAGTTTACTTTTATCACTCATGATGAGTGTAAAGAGGCAATTGCCAACCACTCATATAATTTGTAAATCACTGTACTGTTAAGGAAACAATACAGTTGTACAATTTTTGTATGACCGTTTTCACTAAACCCGTACAGTTGTTTAAAAAATTCTTTAGCAAAGAATAAACTTTCTATACCCCGGCACATTTAACAAAATATTTTATTTTTAAGAATTTTGAAAGACTCATGGTTGTCAAGTTTAATGCTTGTAGCAGTATGCAATACAGTTCAAATTTTCAAGTTCTTGACACGATAATTATTTTATATATTATCGTGTATGTTATAAACTATGTTCATAAATCCCTTATTATTTAAAACTACAATCATAACTGAATCTTTAATGATACAAAATGGTTTTCTTTAATCAATTACGAAAAAATTTTGTCATTTCACAAAGCTTAATTTATATATATCTTTTTTTAAGAAAAGAATATGACCTGCTGTCTTTTATTCGAAAGTATTCCATTGATAATTTTGTACTAGTACAGCCTTTCTTATTGCAGCAAGCTCATTCCAGTTATGTATAAATGCATGCAAGTATATTATACAAGAGTATCAAAAGTATTTCCTTAAAAATTATTTCAAATGTGTTGAAGATGCGTTTTTGCAATTTTAGTGTATAAGTTACGGTAAACGTAATAACTGGAGGATATGTTTTATTACCGGGGCGTCTATTGGTCAGTGTGATAAATGATTAAGTTTTTATCAAATTAACGAGATATTTTTTGGAGCGCAGTTAGAGGATTTTCACGAGGGCCAAAGAGCGTTTGTAAGCCGCACTGATTTTTTAAAAATTTATAACCTACAAAAAGCGTTTGGTCCAGTTTCATCTGTGGGGGAGAGGCCTCGAAAATTCGCTACCAGCGGCTCTTTGACAGCCTAAAATACCCCCACGCCGAAAAAAAAAAAAAAAACTCTGATACGTTTGGCCACCGTTGTGGGAGTTCCCTCGGAAATCCAGTACCAGTGGTCCATTGATACCTTTAAAAAACATCATTGGATCTGGCCACAGATGTGGCAGTAGCTTTTCAAAATCAGCTAACTGTGGTACTTTGTTGATCCAAAATACCAGTTGATCTGACCACCTCTGTGGGAGGCCCTTCGAAAATCTGCTACCTGTGGCCCTTTGATAAACCTAAAAATGGCCGCTCCAAAAATTTATTAATTAATAAATATTCAATTGCTAATCACAGGCCGTGGTAGCGTCTTTAGCAGGGTGCCGAAATCTAGGGTGATAGATTCGAGTTCGGCTCTCGCTGATCAAAGGACACCGTGAACATACCCGTTAAATCTGCCGGGTCGTATATTTTCTCGTTGGGTAGATTGGTAAGTGGGAGGGAAGTACGAACGCTTACATAAGATAAACTATGCAATAAATTTTCTGTCAAAATTAAATAGCATCATTGCAAATAGATATTGTCTCTAAATGTATGTGTCATTTTATTTTTATTTGCTGTTGTAAATAAAGTTTGTATGTCTGCTTCATTTGGTACTGTTCTTTGTCATTTTATAAACACTTCTATGATTACGATTCAGACCAAATATCTATCAGTTTACAGTAGAACCTCGATTATCCAAGGTGGTCGGGACCGGATATACCTTGGATTACTGAAATCTCGGTTACAAGGACAGTCGCTAATGACAATATTTAATTATACTCAGGGCTTAATTTGCATAGGAGCTCACCTTAGCTCAGCTCCCGGAATGATTTTTTCAGAGTGAATTTTTAAATATTAGACCAAACCCAACGGTGCTTATGAATATTGCGCTGCGGAGTCCACTATTACAATAATTCGAAATTTCTCCCGTTTCACACACAAACCGATTTGAATTATACTCTTTACCCTTGTTATTACTCTACAAGTGAAAATATCAAGAATTTTCCTTTCCAGTGATTAAAACATTATTTACAATGACTTTACATCTAATGAAATGTATAGCGCAATCTGTATCACCGATCAATATCCGATACCAATAATCTGGCCATTTATATTTGCTAACCTTGACGACTGGAAATAGCGAATCCAGGAAGTGCATTAAAAAATAATGCACTTAAAATCAACCCTCTCCGTAAATTGCGACTAGCAAATTTTCTACATTTTACTACTACTTTGGCAGGTTCCTGTATTTTGGCGGTAGTACACAATTGTTCCTCTTTCAAAGCGGGCAAATGGAACATAGAAATCAAACATTGTTTTGCGATATTGATAACTATTTTTTATTACATTCCTCCGTTTTATCTATGGTTTACAAAACAAGAGTAGGTGCGCCGAAAAGTGCAACTCATTCATTTGGGTGTACCTATTATCGCAAATTATACAAGATAGTTAATATTTCTACGTAATAGTTTGATGTTTGATAATATGGCGTGTAGATAACTAACAGCCGTAGTTCGTCGCGGGCGTTTCTCGGAGTGTCATCTTGCCCGCATCAAAATTATTATACAGTTACTATTAAGGTGAGATATTTTTTCTTTTAATCAAACATAGTAGATATCATAAAAGTCTCTTTATTGAAATTCATGAAATAGATGAAAATATTTATAAGTGTACAGCAAATAATAAATAACTTTAAAAATCAAACTTGATTTTTTTTTTTAACATAAAAATCTTATATAGGTTATTGTTATTAGGTTCGATCGTGGTTAGTGCTTTTTCGAGTTAGTTCGAGTGTTCCGATAAGCTCTGGGATTCCATTTAGCCTTCTGAAGTGCTTTACGTGATTTTCACCCCTATTGTTTTAACTCTCGTCTTGTGGAAGATCCCAAAGATATAAACTTTGAATGGACCTCTTTTCACTCCGCAACAGTTCACATAGTTCAAGTTTTCGATAACAGATATTAAATGGTTATACAGTAGACACCGGTTATAACGTACTCTCTCGGGATCTAAAAAATAGTACGTTATAGCCGAAGTACGTTATAAGCAATTCCGCTGGTAAGATTCAATATTACACACAAAAAAAAGAAAGTGGGCTCATAATTTTACTGTAATATGTGTTTTAAACAAGTCTGACTTTTTAAAATTTAAATTAAATTAAAAACATAGAAAATTCTTTATTACTTACAATTTTTATTCAGATAAATAATCTGTCATTTTCATTTGTTTCAAATAAGCAGATGCTACTTTAGAAATAAAATTTTGGATATCCATAATAGACTTTTGTAGAGTCTCTGCTTCATCAATGTGGCATTCAAAAATCTTGATGAATGTTTTTGCAGCATTGAATGCGGCGGGTATGCTTGGTATATCCTCCGTTTCTTCTTCACTATC
Organism: Cheiracanthium punctorium; assembly: GCA_038373885.1. Lineage (NCBI taxonomy): Eukaryota > Metazoa > Arthropoda > Arachnida > Araneae > Cheiracanthiidae > Cheiracanthium > Cheiracanthium punctorium. The sequence goes on along the minus strand of JAWZYV010005808.1, from coordinate 1,307,114 downwards.
ATTTTCAGAAGGCATTTACGTTGATGAGTGACAAAGAAAAAACAGGGTGTTTTTCTTATCCCTGCCTAGCAGGAGAAAAATATATAAGATTGCTCCCTTCATTCATACACATTTCATCTCGCAAGAGAATCTGAAAACAGACAACGAGTGTCCTTGAAAGGACTGAAATTTCCGAGAAAAAGGAAGTAAAACGTTTAAGATAAGCAAAATTTTATTTTTGGCTTTGGTATAAAAAGTACGTTACAGCCGAAGCACTTATTTTGATGAGTGGCTTTAACCGAAGTTAAATTACATTATAAATGCAGGATTTCAATCGGGACTTAGCTTCTAGGTACGTTATAACAGATAGTACGGTATATCCCAGGTCCGTTATAACCGGTGCGCATTGTAATTAAAAAAAGAGCTTTATAACAAAAACACATACACATATACAGGTGAGTCGCTACCAGACTTGCAGGGGTGTGGGGGGTACAGGGACGGTTCAGAATCACAAAGCAATGCGGGATCAGAAACGTCCTTTTCATGTACCAGTTAATAATCATTTTGGAAGAAGTGTAGAAGTGTGCGTCCAATTTCTTAACCAAGTTTCATAAACAATGGGCTTTCCTCAGACAATTTCATGAATGTAATGAAGGAAACAAATCTGAAATAACAATTTTTATCAAGTGCAATCGGTGAAAGATGGATTAGTTTTCGAAAAACTATGGTCGGAAAGTTTGTTATCACTTTAACACTTCTTCTAACCCAGACAGCACATAAGCTTAAATCAAGCTTGAGATTTGGCTTGGCAATGCAAGTTTGGCTTAAGCTGGATTTTCACTTGCAAAGTGCGGTGATGGCGCCATCTGTGAAAGAGAATGGACATTAATTGTCTAGCGTCCTCAAATTTGTTCAAAGTTCGTAAAAGATGTGTTTTAACGGGGATGGGTTTTTTATTACCATAGTGCCATATTACCGGCAGGGCAAACGGGGCAACTGCCCAGGGCCGACAGATTTTAGGGCCCAAAAATCTTACATCTTACACTTTTGTAATTTTAAAATAAAATTACAAAGGATAAAAAAAAAAATTCAGAAGTTAAATAATTTTTTTAATTATAAAGTATGAACAATGAAAATAATTCAAATTTACATTTGTATAAATTAATTTAAACTTATTTTTAATTCTTCGAAATGCTCTATATCGATATAGCATATATATGTAGGAAAATAACTAACCACATTTGTAAAGAGAATTTTTAGCGTTAAAAAATAGCAAAAATTTTCAATTATTTGTTATTATAAGAAATATTTACAAAAATGACTAAAGTGTTTGTATTCCATACATGTTACGTTAGCAACTGTGATATTGCATTTCGAAGTAACGTTTAACTATCTGTTTCTTTGATTTCAGATTACTTAACACAAAATTTGAGTTAAGTAAGTAAACCCATTCTATATTTCCAAATATGGAAATTCTTCAAAATAAAGTACAATTATACTACGAAATTGATTTCAAAATCAGTCGTTTGTCTCGATTTTGGCCAGCGGCAGTATTGCTCATGAGTGTTGCGAAAGTTTTAAAACATGTGTTGCTCTTAAGTTTATATTATGTTTATTTCCCTATTAGTAGAGTCTCTAAATCACACATAAAATTATTTTAATTTTGATGCATCCCATGGGAAAAAAAAAACAAATAACATATCGCCCACTTATCAATCTGGCCAGAAAACCGCTTAATAATTCACTTCAAATTTTAGTCATAGCTGCACAAGGCTCCGGTGGCTGAATGGATGACGCGCTCGGCTACGAATCGAAAGGTCCCGGGTTCTATTCTAGCCACGGACACTCGATGGAAACAGATTAAAATAACTTAAAATTACAGCATAGAGGGGAAAAATGCGCGGAAAAATAAAGTATGTGGGGCGCGTTCGCCAGCGGGCGCCCCGTGTATTTAGAAAAAAAAAATTTTTGGAAAATTATTTAAGCTTGAAATGTCAAGCTTGATTCAAGCTTGAAATGTCAAGCTTAAGCTGGGCAAGTGTAAACTAGAACACTTGATTCAAGCTTGCTTCAAGCTTACACGACTGGAATTTTCAAGCTTATTGACTTGATAAATCAAGCTTGCTGCAAGTTTGCTGTGCTGTCTGGGAAAGTGATTATTAACAGGTACATGAAGACGACGTCCACGGTCCTGCGGAACGCTCGCTGGTGATCCGCAAAGCCACGCCATCGGCAGAGCCTGATCATTGGTGGTCGGGGCCCCGGGGCAAGAGGTTATTATGGGGCCCCTATACTATCACAAGCATTTTAACTTATCTTTGTTTGCTGTTGCCTTTTCCCGACATAAAAATAAAACATTTTTAAAGAATATAAAAATTGAATTAAAAATTACCTATTTATTTATACTTATTTAGAACAAGACTATGTATTTAAAAGTGATTTTAAATTTTTTTAGTCCGTTTGTATTATTAGCCGATGGGTGCGCAAATTCCAGGAATGGCAATTACTAGGCATGGGAGCAAAGTTTCTCACTCCAAAAAAATTTCTTGATACACCAAAAAGTTCGAAATTTTCTTTCCTTCATTACGAAATAAAAAATGTTAACTAATGGATATTTTGTGATAAGCATATATATGGCAATAGCATACGTTTTCAAAAACTCCTAACTTCTTGTTTATTGATCGATGAGTCTTAAAGACCATTTAATTAGAATAAAAAATAAATCTCTAAGTCCATTTATTCTTAAAAATTATGCTTACAAAGGAAATTTAGTTGCAAAAAATTTATCATTGCAGCATGTATGAATATGTAATAAATCATGATAACAATAAATCGGGAGATTTGGGGGCCCTTATTTTTCCGGGGCGCCGGGCTATTGCCCGCATGCCCGTGTGATAATCAGGCTCTGGCCATCGGAAGACCCTATGCGAGCTTCGAGCGACTTTTCCCTCGCGGCGAGAAGGAGGAAGAATCGCCACTGCAAAAAAGAATGATCTACGCCACACATGGGGCCGGAGGTAGCCCGCAAAGGCTTTTGATCCGGTCCGTGGAACATATCAAAACTCCATTAATTTGTTCGCTCCTATTTTTGACAGAATTTCCATTTGTGCATTGCGTTGCATCTGTGCAGCAGCTTGATCAGAGAGCAGATTTCCGTGAAAGATTAAGGCTTTGTATTGACGCTATAGAAGCGGTACTTTCGCTTGCCTTTTTGAAACTTTGTTTTTTTTTTTAAGTGTGGGTGTAAATTCTTCATTGCTGAGTCTTGAGGGACTGTTTACGAAATCCCTCGTATATTTCCACTGAATTTTTGTCTGTAGAAGAGTTTTATTTAGTGTGAGAAACACAGCATTTGTGAAGGCTTCTGTACTAAGCGTACTGTAAAAGCACCCATTACTGTCTGATTGTGCTTGTCAATACTGTACAGCTGATTGTTCGATGAAGTTCTAGAAACAATAAAGTTCGTGTTCCATCCTGACAAGCGGAATCTTTACAAGAACTTTCTACACCAAATAGACTTTATAACGACGAACCCAGGAAGTAGCAGAGTATTCTGCAACAGTATTATGCCTAATTGTCTTTCGAAACAATATAGATTTTTAAAAAATCCCTATAATTAAAAAGTTCCTGCTTATCATAGACATCACATCTGACCTCATATTGTTTCGAATTTTCGGTCTGTGCTGCGTCCTGGCTGTTAAAAATAGTTTAAAATTCTTATTCTACGCTTCACAAATAGTTAAATTTTGCTTTTTGTTGCATCAAAATCGGTCAACTAGTACCGGAGTTAGGGAGTTTCGGGTTCCCCATACATTAGTATAGCGTTTCCAGATATCTCCAGAAATATGAGTCGTAAGCCTTCACTAACGTCACTTTTGGGAACTTAATTTTGGCTACAAATTTGGCGATATTTCGCCAAAAGTCACCAAGCTTGGCGACATTTTGTTCATTTGGCGCAATTTTCCCAATGGATCGTGTAAAGTTAGTTTTTCTGCATAAACATCACAGCCTAATATTACTCTATTTCTCTTGCATGACGTAATCCAAACGTCATACAATCCAAACGTTGTTCTTGGTCTTTCTACACATCGCGATTTTTCTAGAAAGTACATCGAAAGGTAAAAAGTAGGCAGAAAAGCCGGAGAATTCAAATCAGTTTTCTCACCGAGCATTAGTTGAGTGTGTTCACTGTATTACGCTTTGAATTGTATTGTGCTATAGAAGCGGTATTTTCACTTACCTTTTCGAAGCCTTGTTTTAAAGTGCTGTGTGTAAATTCTTCATTGCTGAGTCCTGAGGGACTGTGTACGATATCCCTCTTTTATTTTCAGGGTATTTTTGCCTGTGGAAGTGTTTTATTTTCCGTAAGAAATCCAGCACCTGTGAAAGCTTCTGTGCTAAGCGGGCTATTAAAAACAAATTACTCTCTGATTGTGCTTTGTGAATTTTGCACAACTGGTTGTTCGACGAAGTTCTAGAAGCAATAAATTTGTGTTCCATCCTAACAAGTGGACTCTTTACTAGAACTTTCTACACTTACTGGACTTTAGGACGTCGAAACAAGTCGAGGAAACAAGCAGAGTTTTGACGCAGTTGGCTGTGCTCGCGCACAGCCAACTGCGTCAAAAAAGGGTCTCTAGATTTGTGGCACGCGATGAACGTTTAAATCGTCCGCCATCTTGCTGGTAGTTAAGTCGAGCGATGGCAACGGCTGCCCTTTTTTCAGCATTGGGAAAGGGTTGCGCCTCAAAGGGTTAAGAGTCCACTTGTTAGGATGGAACACAAACTTTATTGCTTCTAGAACTTCATGTAACAATCAGGTGTACAAAATTCACAAGCACAATCAGGCAGTAATGTGCTTTTAATAGTCTGCTTAGTACAGAAGCTTTCACAGGTGCTGGATTTCTTACACAAAATAAAACATTTCCACTAAATTGCATTTATATCGCTTGAGTGGTATATACGTAATCAATTTTTTTTTTCACATTTGAATAATTTTTTGGAACGTCTCTAATCAAAATATTTAAAAAATTCGCCACCTGTATTTTAAGTTTAATGCCCACCTATAATGTGTCCAAATTTCATTTCATACGTTTTAGTCGAACATGATGTGAATCAAATATTTACACATTTTGAAACGATTTTCGTAAAATCTCAGATTCTAATTATTATTTTTTTTTAATGTCAACACCTACAATTTAACTGAGTGACTACCGGCCATGTACTTAATTTCATTTCATTCGTTTTAGTCATTGTTATATGATGCACAAAATATTTTGAAATAATTTTCGCAAAATCGAAAAATCCAATTTAAAACTAAAAAAAATTCATGTGTATTGTTTAAGTTCACTCGCCACCTATCATGTCACCAAACTTCCTTCCCTGTAGTCTTTATTTCGTGAAGCCTGTTGTTGAGGGACCACCTATCATGTTACACAATACCGTTTCATTCGTTATTACGTGATGCGGGAACAACAATTTATGCAGCTTGAAACAATTTTCGCAAAATATCAAAATCTAATAAAAAATTTTAATAAATTCGACGCCGTGTTTTAAATTAAGCGACCATCTGTCATTTTACCAAATTTCGTTTCATTCGCATTAGTCGTTTTTACGTGATGTGCGAACAAAAAAGCGTCACGGACAGAATGACAGAACGACAAGCTTTTTCTGACAGTCTTGCTGGATCCCCAGGTGCTTGAAACGGATAAAAATCGCAAAATTTTTGAATTCCAAGTAATGTACAGACAAAAGTCTAATTTTATTTATATAGATTTACTAGCCGCCTCCGGCGACCAGTTGGTTTGCCATCTTAATAAATCTTGTTCGGAGAGAATTCTGTTTCTTACCGGCTTCCTTGGCACTGAAATCTCTGATTCTGAATGGAATTTTAAATTAAGATGGTTAGAAACAGGGGCTGCCCTAGGGTAAGTGGCGCCCCCTGCTAACGTAAAAAAGACTCCTCCTTTCATGCTCTACTTAGTTTTTTGAGTTCGAAATGACGCCTCTCTGAAGACGGCGCCCCGAAGCAATGCTTACCTTGCTTACTGTGTCGGGCCACCCCTGGTTACAAAAATAAGATGGTTTAGTGATAAAAACGTATAAAAAGGTACAAATCATTTACAGCCTATATTATCAGGTTGTAACGAAAGTTTTCCGCCATATCTGCCTGAAAAACTAACTTCTAACTCCTTAGATAACTGTTTTTGAACTTTCGGTACCAAACCTGCACAGTATCACGATACAACAATAGTACTTAAAGCTGTACTCATAATTTGTTGATATTATGTAGCTGACTTTTTGCAACACAAGTGGAAGTAAATGATGGTTCTAATCCTCTAGAGTGATAGTTCCATTTGGGACACCTTATACTTAATGATTACTATATTTTTTTTTTACAGATTTCACAACACAGTGTTATAAAGTAAGCCTCTTTCTTTCAAATTCCAAAAATCGTTTGACAAAATATGAGCAAATACGCCAACGCGAACTGTGTGCTGACGATGTTTGCGGTGGCGGGAAACTTTCGTTACAACCTAATAATTCTGAAGAGCTGCTAGATATATTGGCCGTTATCAAAAAAAGGAAAGAAAAAAATGTAAGAAAATTTAAAAAACTTTCAGATTTTAAATACGCACTAAAGTACTATATATTAAAAGCGTATCATAATACATGCGTCTTCCCTATTTTCTTTCCATTAAGTTGGAAAGTGTATCATTATTCATGAATGTGAATAAACAAAATTTAAATTGACATCTCTAACATCCTTTTTAAGTCTAAAAATTTTGTTTATGTATAATTAAATTTTTATTGTATTTACAGTAATTAATAAACAAAATGGCTCTGATTGTGAACCCCAGGCACGATGAAGAAAAAAAGATGCTAATCAGCGAAGATTCCCTGCCACAAGTAACTTATTCTGCCATCCAATCGGTAAGTAGTTTAAAAAAGGGGCATGTTTAGTAGAGAAAACCGATAATTTTATCAATTAAATAAAATTAAATTTGTATACTATCAATTTTAGTTAAATATTTTCTGCAAAATATTAACCATTTGAAGCTCAAGCATTTTCACATCAATATAGGAGACCAACTGGATAGACAGTCCAACTCTGAAAAAGTGCAGTCGTTGCCATAGATCCATTTAACTACAAACAACATGGTGGTCGATTGAATAACCTATCTGGCACCACAGAGCTAAAGGCGCTTTCTAACGCAGCTTGCTGTGTGGCCGCTCACAAATCGGTTTTTAATTCATGCGTCAAATAAAAATGAAATCTCATATATGTGTCATACACTCACATTCAGCAGCATTAATTATGAAATTACTCTTCTGTAATTTATATTTAAATTTAATGTTACTTAAAAAAAAGTTTCATGCATATGTTTTTAAGTGTTCTGATAGCGGTTTTTGTCAATATTTGCTGCATTTTTTTACATGCATTTAAAGTACGGTTTTTGAAAAAAAAAAAAAAAAAAATTCTTACTCGGTAAAATTTTCATTTTAGAGAGCATTATAGAAACTAAGCTAATGTATTCCACCCAGAGGGGCGAACATTTGCAGAACACTTATAATTATCTATTCAACAGAGTATTTATAGGAAATATGTGTATGCTGTCAAATTAAGAAAACAAATACACTCAATCTATGAGAATAAACAACAAATATAAAGTTTATTATATCTTTTGAACACATCAACTTCTTCAAAGAAAATGCTATGGACTGTGGAAAAAGAGACACCTATTTTCATTCTATTTAGTCTTAGATAAATTAAAAATTTTAAACAGTACGTAAGATTAAACAAAACAAAGCTTCATAATCTGTGTTTTTTTTTTAATAAAAATATTACTTTTCCTGGAAGCTTTTGTCATCGTAAACACTTTTATCAGTCTAAGAAGTTTTAAAAATGATATCGCAGATCACCTTAACAGATAAAACGAACTTCTCGATTCTGTGACATAGCATTTCATGACAGTTCTCGATTTGCTTCATCATGGTTATCGCTCAAGAAAAAACATCAGCAAACGTTCAGGACATTTACACTATCGTAAGTAATAATTAATTTGATTCAAACTCCTTAATATTGATGAGTGTTCATTTTTTTCGTGGGAAAGTATGATACTCATAATAGCTAATCATAATAGGAATTGCACAAAACTACAATAGATACTTAACAACCTGGGTTTTTTTTTAATGAAAACTTCTCTGAAGAAAACTTGCAAAATCCCACTTAAAAAATATTTTAAAAATCAAATTGCCGATAAAATTTAGCTAGTAAATTGTGATCCAGATGTTTACTGCAATTTGACATACGTCTTGTATTTTACTAATGCTAGCTTTTAATTGTGACCGAAAGAGTTATCTCTTCAATATTTTTTTATATGAACGACCCTAATAATATTTGTTATAAGTGGAAGTCCGCTACAATTCAAGTGTTCAGACAAAAATTGTCTCGAAAGCCGCTAGTAAAATCACAGTATTTGAACTAATTTTTCGTCAATTTAAGTAAAAAATTGATATTGTGAAATATTGAATATTGTCGTCAACATCGTTATTTTTATATCCAATTATATATATTTCCCAAGTATATTGGATCCAATATACTCGACTTTATTAAGGAAATAGAAACTTGATATTGTTTTTTTTTTTTTTTTTTTTTTGCTGCATTAAAGTTACAGTATATACCAACAGCATTTCTCCAACATTTAAATCATTGGTTTTACACAGGAAGTCCTTTCAAAATGCTCCCAGAATTGAAAAATGTTGGCATAACATTTTCATTGGAATCTCAAAATTTTCTTTCAAAAATAATTACATTCCAATTTTGATGTGGTACAGTACTGTGAACTCATATTTTTGTTACTAAAAATGCAAGGAACTAAAAAGTACCAACTCTAAATGCACTGACATCTGTAAACAACATCTTTAACCACATCTTTAAACACATCAAAAGTCTGTACTTTCGAAATTTCTCTTTTTTCATTTTAAAAGTATACTATTACTTTACAATAATGGCTAATTCAATTTTTTACTGCCTAAATTGAGATAAATTTTAAATTACTTTTATAGTCTGATTCTTAAAGCTTCAGTTTAGAGATATTAGTCCTTAAAATAGTGAAAAAAAACCCTTTTTGGTCATAATTTTCTATCGTATTTGAAATTAAGAATAGTGGTATTTTCATACTGCTGATTATCAAGTCGAACAGGTTAAATAATAAGCAAAGTATCTCAAAATAAACAATTTTCTAGACGCACATCTGCCAATTAATTTAGAAATTTATTAATTTAAATTAAATCAGCCACGTTTTCAAATGACCTCCCTTTCCTTCACCACACATACACAATAATAGTAATAATAATAATAATAATTTCCTGAACTTGTATAAAATTTCTTTTTTTTTTTTTTTTTTTTTTTTTGAGTGAAACGTGATTTATGTTCTATTCTAAAAGGTAAAAATATTCACCTGTTACAACTGCCATATTCTTAAAGCCAAATAAATTAATGTCATAAAAATGTAAGCGATGATTTTTCCGAACACGGTCACAAATACAGTTTTTTACCACTATACTGATAGTAATAAAATAAAAATATTACATTTACTTAGAAGCTAAATCACCATAGTAAAACCCTTTAAAAAATATACGTATTTGTGCGATGTATATAGGGTTTTTTTTATACCTGAAAAGTTGAAATGATCGATTCAAATGAAATCTAACTTAATAAATGAATTTTCAATTAGATGTTCCCTATTGGGAACATTAACGAGAGAAAAGTTTACAAAAAAAAAAAAAAAATATTTCCCTTCTCTCTTTTGGAACAACATTTTTACATCATTCCTGGCATCTTTATCGTTCTACTACCGTCTTACTCCACTAAATATTCTTCAAAACCTTTGCAAAATTTGACTTTATTTTTATGAAGCCAATGTAGCAGATGGCGCTGAATTTGGGTACTTGCCCACTGAGAAAAGAAAAAAAATCGTAACAGCCTTACGTAATTTTACATTCCTTAAAACCATAGTGGGGATATTTGTTTACAGAAAAGTTCACTGCAAAATTAAATAGCTTAAACTGCTTCACTGTTCTTGTGGGTTAAATATCGTTCGTAACTGCATGAGTAAATCTCGGAGCAGATATCTTGGATTCGGTGTGTCAGTGGGATATGTTTAAACCCAAGGTCAGCTTAAACGTAAGATATCTTTTGTTTTCATTGTTATGCACTGCTTTTGTACTCCCTCGTTAAAAATGATATTTTGGGATACAAATTATAAACAATGCTATCTCGATACGAGGGAAGGACGTTGCCGCCTTCTTTCCCGATTTATATGATAAAAGAAATGGACTTTTTTCATTTATACATGAATAAAACTTAAATTATTCTCGCATATTCGACAACTCAAAATTTTAAGTGTTATATTGCGACAAGAAAATGCGCAGATTTAACCTTATCTAGCTTCAGGAAAATATTATCCCTATTTTATTTGAATACCATGCTGTTACAAGAGTATTAAGTGTGTATGGATGTCTTCTAAACGATTTTTAGGGACCAGGAATGAAGCAAATTATTAAAACATATACTTGAAATTTTTACAAAATAATAACGACTGGAATCAGTAAAGAGCTCAAATGTAAATTTTTGATTGGTTATTGTTTGATGTAAAACTATGTTAATCAATTATAAACACTAATAGGGATGTCGGTGAGACTACATGAATCAGGGAGTTGTTACACAGTAGTTATTTAAAGTGGTTACAGGCCTATTTCGCGTCTCGTAATTCTCCCCGCTAAATTTTTAAAGAAATCATTCAAAAATACAAAAATTATTGTAACAAAATTATGTACCTGAAAATAAAAAAGCTTGTTATGAATGCTTAATGCAGTAGCCGTTTATTTCATTTTGCTGTGGTAGAAAATGTATTTTTCCGAAAGTTTTAAGTTCTCTTCCATTACTTGACCAAAACTACTAATTTCGACAAAATTTTAAACAATTAATACGTAGCCAAAATAAATAAATAAATAAAATAAAAGAACAGATGAGATGAATCATAAATAATATGAAGAGTTTAGTAAAGTTTTAAGCCTATTGCTTCTTTAAAAATTTTAATTCCTTGAAAATATAAGAAATTCAAAAAGCTTAATCAATTTTTAGCAATAAACAATAAATGAGGAAACATTTGTGCTCAAATGCTAAATCTGAAAACTGCAGTCAAAACTTTCTATGCACAAAATCAAAATATTGTTTAAAATATACATGCAAATGATATTTTAGAATTTTAAATGATATTTTTAAGTTGTATAAATACTTTCGAAAAGCATTGATCTAAACTTTAAACTTTAATTTCTTAAATATTGATCTGACTTTGTTCTCCCCCTATGTTAAAATATTTTATCATACTTTAATTGATATCTCACATAATATTGATAATAAGAAGCTGGTTTTTATTCGTACTATTAGAACTAAACGACACAAACATAATTTACTATTATTATAATTTTTAATAAAACATTAATACAAATTTTGGGTTATTAAATTAATATTCAAAAAATTATGAATAGTGACCTAGTCAAATTTTGATGGAAATAGATGCAGAAAGTAATATTACATGGCTGGGCAAAATTTCAAATTTTTACTTTCAGTAGTTTAATTTATGTTAAATAAAATGTGTTATCATCATGAGTTAAGGGACCATATATAAATTTAGTAAGTGACAATTTTTTTTAATTGCGTAAAATAAATGTAAATTAGATTTTTTTTGCACAAAAATAGTAAAAGTTAGCAAAATAAAGAAATAGCAAATTTTGGAGCAAATAAATTGGAGGTTTGTACAGTTTGATGGTAATTCTATTAAACGTCTACTTTAGCATCCGCTACGATTTCCCCTCAAATAAAATATTTTTCATGTACATAATTAAATGCAGTAGATGTATGTCTTCCACTACATCGTCCTATTTCTGAAAAACTAACATCCTGTATATTCCAAGCATGACCTTTTGGACTTTTTTAATATCTGTAGCATCAGGTTTTTGGGCTTCTCCATACTTTAGCAAACATTCAAAATCATCTTTTTCTGTCTAAATCTTCATCTGACTATAAATTAAAAACCGCCAAAAGTCTTATAAAAATATTACACACTGCAGACGGTAATATTAAATGAAGAAAGTGGAATAACAAACACAGTGATAATAGTGGGCCGGCAAAAAGGTAATTGCTTTTTTTAAATGAAATTCAAACATTCTTCATGTTCGGCCGTAGCTGAGTAACTTTCATGTTTGTAGTCTGAAGAGCAAACAACATATTCTCACTCCTGGAAACATTTCATCTGTCTAAGAGAACCTTCAAATTCTCAATAACGATTTCAAAATTAGAAAGATTTTCAAAATCGTAAGCAGTCTTTTTGCATTTTTTCTTTAAATCAGGTGTACGGTACAAGGAAAATTTGGAGTCACAGTTCATTTGGATTACTGACTAAATATTCTATTTTTCACCGCTGATAATCTCAGTACAAGAAACTTTAAGACAAGAAACAGTATTTTCCCTGTAAATAATATTTCTTTCTTTAAACTCTCTGGAGCGAAATTAATGAAAGGCAAAATGTTCGGAACCTACAAATAGCGTTTTTCAATTTGCAGAAACTCTCTTAAAATCGCGCAAAAAATAATTCGCCTCCAGAAGTTATCGTAAGGAAGTTGGTGAAAATTTTATATTAAGGGTAATCTGAAGGTTTATTTCGTTTATTTAAGTCAAAACAGAGTGTTACCATTGAAAAAAAGAAGTTGATGTAGAATTAAATATGAAGACGACCCCTTATGCAAGTTAAATTAATAGGAGATTAACGCATACGTTATTTGTAAACGAATGGTATATATAACATTGCTGTTCGACGAACGACGGCCAAATGAAGAGTAAGTGGGCGGGGTTTCTTTTTTTTTTTTTTCGCAGCTGTACCATTCCATCACACATTGAAAAGCATTTTATTTTTAAATATTTTAAAAATGATTAGAATTTTAAAAAACTACCTAAATTACATAAGCTGGCAGCTTTTTATTCTGCTTCATTCAACGTTTCTGCATTGTTATACCTTTGTGCTTACCCTACTACCTGTTATCACCTTAATGCTCATTTTATCTTAGTGCTTAATAAAGGCTATAAAAAATGGACAGTTAAATAATAAGATATTAAGGTTGGAACAGCTTCTTGAAAATTATTTAGCAGCTTTTTATTGTTACACTTTTTTAGAATGATCTGACATAAACAGCCTAAGATATTAAAGTCAACAGAAATTGTTAAAATTCCTTTAACAGTGTTTCATTGTTATACCGTTTAATAATGACTAAAAATAAAACAACATTTAAGATATTAAATCTATTACTTTACAGTTATACAGAATAAAATAAAACTAAACATATTCTACTTAATGATTGGCACAGCTTTGAATGAACAACAACAAAAAAAAAAAACTTATAGATCCTTTAATTGGCGCATCAATTTGAAAAAAGTATTGATAAAAGAATGGTGAAAGGTCATTTTTACTAATAGCAATGGCTGTTCAGGTAAAAATTCTAATCAGTATTGTACAGCTGCAGGGGGGGAAACCGTCCATTTGGCCTTTATTCGGCTGCCGTTCGCCGTACAACAAAGCTACATACACCAATCGTTTACAAAAAAAACGTACACTTTAATTTACTATACACAAAATTTGCGTAAGGGTCCATCTTCATATTTTAATGTGCACCAACTTTATTTTTTTCAATGGCAACACCTAGATCTCACTTCATATTTCAAAAATTTAGCTCATTTTAACCCTGGATACCAACTTTTAATACATTTGAACTAAAAATAAATGAGTTATGAGCTTCTAAAATCCCCCTCTCGCTGTGTTAAAATATTTTAGCATACTTTATTTCATGCAATTAATATTGATATTTAGAAGTTGCCTTTTATTAGTACAATTAGAACTGAACAACCAAACTTAATTTACTATTATTAACATTTTTTAATAAAAATCAATATGAATTATTAAACTGGTATTTAAAAATATGAATAGCTACCTAGCAAAATTTCAACGGAAACAGATGCAGAAAATAATTTTACATAGCTGTGCAAAATTTCAAATTTTAACGTTCAACAATTGATTTTATATTAATTAAAATGTCCTATTTTGATGAGTTAAGGGGCCGTATATCAATTTTTAAAGTGATTATTTTCCGAAAGTTATCTTTGAAACACATAGTTATTTATAGTACAATGTAAATTAGATTTATTTTGCTCAAAAATAGTAAGTGTTAAAGGTATTAAAAATAGCAAATTTGGAAGCAAATAAATTACAGATTTGTAAAGTTTGATGGTGCTTTAATCATGTTCATTTCGTTTCGCAGATATGTCACCTTTTTTTTAGAAAATAACATTTGGGACACATTTTTGTATGTTTATACATGAAAACTATCTACACTTATTTCTCTATTTTACATGAAACCATTCTTCAAGTATTGCAAAGTAACTTTCATACTCATACTCGTCAGATGAGCAGAGAACAACCTGTTTGTTTCTGTTAGAGAAAATTGTTTCTAGTAACACTTCATCTAAGAAAACCTTCAAAATACTTAGTAACAATTTCAAAATAAATCAGAAAGTGTCGATAGATCACATATATGTAAGAAAGTTCTACAAGAAAAGCCAGCCCATTTAGAGTAGCATCTCTAGCCTATTACTTAAAGATCAATGATGCTAAAGTAGCCACATGTGGATGAAAAATCTTGTCATATTAATAAAACTCTAGAATATTCAATAGTTTATTAGCACAGTATGACAACAATATTTCATTTTGTAGCATTATGTTATAAATTTCAATACTAATATTAAAATAAAATATAAATAGAAAAGTCCTATAATTTTAAATAAACCATATATAACGTACTTGGTTACATTAATGAAACTGAAACTCTAATTTCAAATTGATGTTTTCGGTTCGTGCTTTAATTTACGACACATGCAAATTATCAAAATCGTTATTTTAAAAATTACATTTTCCAAAAAATAAAATTTTCTCAAAAGTTAATACTATATTATAATAAACAAACATAAAGCTTATCACACAACACTCTGTAATGTATTGTCTTAATCGTTTTGAAAATTCAAATTTTAAATTGCTGATTTGAAATTAGACCGAAAGATAAATGACATTATTTTTTACATTCTCAGTACAAAAAAGTAAGTTAAGACTAGAAACAATATTTTCCTTCTAAATAATATCTATTTTTATTCCCGAGAACGAAATAATAGGTGAAAAATTCGAAACCTTCGTACCCTGCTTTCAATTTGGAGATGACCTCTTAAAACCAAGCAGTAAAAAAATTCGCAACATCGTAGAAAATTCTTGAAAAATCACATTTTGGGTTTTTTGAAAGTTTCCTTTCGTTTGATAAATTCTAAAGAGGGTGTTGCCATTTAAAAAAGCGAAGTTGATGAAAAATTTAAATATGAAGGTGGCCTCTTATGCAAATTTTAAGAGAATATCAGATTAAATTATACTTTATAAACGAATGGTATACATCACTTTGGTGTGTGACAAAGTAAAGGCAAAGAGGGCCTTTCTTACACAGTCGTACAAATAAATTTTAAAAGAAAAACAATGTTAAATGTCTTGTTTTTATTGTGTAGAGAATTTCCAAGTTAAAGCATCAATTGCAAACTTGCAAAGCAATTATAAAAAGTCGAAAGCTGTTGTTGCATTCAGGTGTTAAGCTTATATAACGCAAATCGTTATATAAAAGAATGAGATACTACTTTCATTGAGAGATTAAATTCGAGCGTTACCTCTCTCCACGTGTACAGTTATCGATTGTTTTTCTAGCTTATCTCTTTGGCATTTAAGAGTTGAATAATGCGTCAGCGAAATTTCTACTTCTATAAAAACTTATATGCGTTTTATAACATTTTACGTAAAAACAGAATACAAATGAACATTTCATGCTTTATTCTGACAAAGAAATATTTACAAGAGAAAGTTTGAGATATTGTGAAATGGGCACGTTGAAAGCATAGAAACTTTTTTTTTTTTTAAATAACGGGCGGGCACTAGCCAATTAGGTATTCGTCACTACAACAGCCCGAAGATATTGGCCATTCTGTTATGGTGGCAACCATTCGGCTGTCAACGTTACCCCCTATGGAGGGACGGACAAGTAAACACCCAAGCCAGGAATCAAACCCAAACCTAAGGCGTGATAGAATGGCTCTTTAGCCACTACACCACCTGGGAGGCAAACACAGATATTGAAACATAAAAGTCTAGAAAACAAAAAATTGGAAACCGTGAGAATTAAATACAATCGAAAAAGAAAATTAAACCTCAGAAAAAAAAATTAAAAACGCAAAAACACACTAAAACACTTGAAACTTGATTTTAAAAAAGGAGGTATAGATTTGAAAATCCAAAAGCATAAGAAAGGGAAACACTAAAGTATTGGAAGTTTAGAAAACAAAAATAAACAAATTAAATTAAAAAACAAACTAACAGAACGAAATTAATTTATATGAACATTATATTTAGTCAGCCCCATTCAAGTTTTGTGAAGGTTTGGGCGTTAGAAGAGGGAGAGGAATCACCCTGACTTTGAATTTAACTTACTGCCGGGGGGTGGGGCAACCTTCTCCGAATCCCCCTGATTCACCATTGTATTTAGCACATAATTTAGTTTATTTCAGCTGTAACAAGTATTAAACATGTTAATCACCGCTTTATGCAATTATTTCAAATAATTGCCTTATCTGAATCTAAATTCACTTGGAATAAATACAGATAATTATTTCCTTTAAATGGGCACGCTTTACCTAAATAACCCTTTGAAGCGCACCCATTTTCACATCAATGTAGAAGACCAAATGCCTGCCCAAAGCTTCGACCGTATCGTCCATCTAGCGCCACAGAGCTAAAAAAATTCTTTGACACAGCTGTCTACGCACAGCAGCCAGCTGTGTCAGAAAACTGCAGCAGACAAAACAAATATTACAAATCCAGTAAATGCCTAAACAATGTTGGAATAATAGCTGTACATACAGAACAAGTACAGTAAAATCGCAACATTCTTCTTTTAAGATTTCTGTGGAATACAGATTACATTCAATAAACTAAGAAGTCATATAACTTGGGAATATTTGTATTTAAAAAATTATCTCCAATAAAAGAGCGTAAAAGACAGTTTCTTACTGTAAAACACAGTAATATATATATATATGTGTGTGATTTATATATATATATATATATATATATATATATATATATATATATATATATATATATATATGTAATGTATAAAAAGGTGATTTGGGTTTTACTAGTTTGGGTATTGTTCAAGCGGGTACTTTCACTGTAAGTTTTACTTTCCTGTCATACTTGCTACGCGCGCTCTGGAGCTATGTTTTATTTATTTTGTTATTTGTCAAACATCAGGCCGTCGATTCTGAGTTCTTTAGATGTACACGTGTCCCCACGCCCTTGTAGCCCCGGATGCGGGTCATGTTGGTAAATGTGTGTGGTTCGATCAGAGATAAGAGAGAGGCGGAGTTATGTCTTCGAAAACCACGTGGTGTGGTAAGCGCAAATACTCCCGCACATCGAAAATCGTCAGACTTCTGCCACTGGAACTGCTTAATGAGTCCACGCTGATTCTTGTACCCGTCTCCCCTCCCCTCTTCTAATTCTATATTGTAACTTAATTGTAATGTTCAATAAACCATATTACCTGCCTTAACTCTGAAACTTTACTTGAAATATGTGACGTCACATATATATATCAACACCATTATATATCAAATTATCAGACTACTGTGAAGGATCTATTGCAATATGTAGGTAATTCTAATTTTCCAAGAATTTTGAGAAAATAATTAAAAAGTGTTTTAAAATTCACAATCCAGAGGTGCGAAAATATTCCTCTTGATTAGTTTCCTTAATTAAGATGATTTTTCAGCAAATTGAGAAATTTCGAACCATTTAAAAGTACAAAATTACCACACTTCGTGAAAATATTTCATCAAAGAGGATTCAAACAGCCAAACGTAGTAACACTAATCTCCAAGAACAAAAGGACTTAATTTATTCTTGAGATAAACAATGTACAGAGTTAATTGATAGCATATGTGAGCATGGAAACTCACACTAGCAAAAATTCATCTCTCAAAAGCAGTATAATAAAGCGATTTCGGCATCAGTTTACTTCAAGTGTTTTAAGGACTATGCCTATAAAATTCCCATAACAGTCATTAACAGCCGTTACAGGAAATAATCATTCGTTTTTCATATTGATCATATTTAGATGAACTGTCTTTTCAACTGATTAATAGATAAATTCATACACTCTAAAATGAAAAGAGTGAATATTCACTTCTACAGAATGAAATGGCAGCCAAACCGTTGGACAGCAGAGTGGACAGCAGCCATATTGGATTCAGAGTTGGGCAGTATCGCTAATACATGTATTTTCAAAATACATTTGCAACTTGTATTTTGTATTTTCACTCACAAAAAGCAAAGTATTTTGAGAATGTATTTTAAAATACATTTTCATTGTATTTTGTGTTTTCAAGATACAAAAAAAAAAATGCATTTTGTATTCTGACGTTAAATTAATCGTAACATCACACATTGCTCAGATAACATATGCAAATTAAAATCGTAAAATTACTGATTTTTACTTTTCCCCTCTCTTAATGTAATTTATGGAATTACACGTAGTATTGTCACTAAAGAAGTGTTAGGATCTCTTGTAATCTTTAAATTTAACTGAACAGGAAAGAGATAGAAAAGCTTTTCATTCTCCTGTTAAAAACAGAAATAGTTTATTTGGTCTAGGAATGTTTCTTGTAAATTCCCACTGTATATGAAACCAAAAGTAGTAAAAACATTTTTGGGTAGTATTTATTAGATTCTTTAAGGGAATTTTTAAATGTGTTGCTAAGTTCTAGAAAAATAAGGCTACCAGTATTTCTGCAGTAGTATAATGGATTCTTGGTTATTGTGGTTAAGAGACAAAGATACACGTAGGCTGTCAGCCTTAAGGGGATATGACTTAAGTGGAGAACGTTTAAGGGGTTTTAAGGAGCATTTGGTTACATATGGAGTAAAACATCCCAAATTCCAGACCATTAGAGCGACAGCTTCCGGTAATAGAATGGAGTGAATCATATTTCCATTCTAGACTATTTTGAAACCTTTTGTGCAATTCTTAATTTAAAATGTTTCCAAATTTTGTCTGCAGATGGAAATGAAAAATTTAAGGAGCAGTGTCAATTATGAAAGCTGAAAGCTTAGATAATATGCAAAATATTTAAATTTATGAGAAATTCGAAAACTCACTGAAATACAAAACTTGAGGGTTTTTTTAAGACTGTGGTTTAGCTGAGTATTTATATTCAAACGTTCAACTGAAATCAATAAATAATAAATATTATATGTAGAGGTTTGTTTTATGCACTGAGACATTTGGAAATTAAAGTTTTTATAAACAATTTTGAAACAAACGACTATTCATTGTTCACATTCTGAAATTGCATAGTTTTCATTGCGTTTTGAGTATTAATGCAATTTCTCAGAAATGGTCTATTTCGGATCTTATTGCTATAAAGGTAAAAATTTTGAAAGGCAACGTTTTAAAAAAACAAATAGCATCTCTTCCTTAACACAACTACTAAGACAACTTTTGTTATTCTTGTTAAAATGTATTTAAATAAAATAAACTGAGATCTTTGGTGGAAAATGTAGCTTTTTCTCGATTCAAATGCTTTAAAATTTTTACATGTATTTTGTATATATTTGCAAAATACATGCATTTTGTATTTTGCATTTTTTTTAATTCAAGAAGTATTTTGTATTTTAGTGTTTGAATCAATGTATTTTGTATTTTGTATCGAAAATACATTTTCGGTGTATTTTGCCCAATTCTGGTTGGATTCACTAGCTCCATACTAACTTTAAGGGAAATTTTTCTCCCTCCACAATAGTATACTTTGGATTATTTTAATGCAAACAATTGCTGTAGGTTGTTTAACAGACAATTGTCTACGTAGTTGTATTTTTAATTTTTGAATATATTAAATTTCAAAAGTATTGTTGACTATTTATATCTGCGATTACCTGAATTTGCAAAATTTTAAATGAGATATAACCTTGTCATTCAACGAATTTGCATAAACTAAAAGGATTTATACCTAGACAGTTGTCTGCTGAGGATTTTACAATATTTTTTTCTTTATTAAAATAATTGAAAGTACACTATTGCGGAGGGTGAAAAATTTCCCCATAAATTAATTTGTGGAGATATCATCCAAAACCCAGCAAAATTCAATAAATTATATATTTTGAGAGATGTTGAATAGCTTGGAGTATGTCTAGCTGGGCAATTGCAGGAAAGCTTCAACGGAAAAGGGTATATATGGCTCTATTAAAAGTATGGTATATTGTAGCTGTTTGAACTGTTTCATGTTGAATGTTTCCTGCACTGCTTTGACCGGGCCCTATAAGATTAATTTTCAACTGTTTCTTTGAAGAACGATAAGATAAGCTTTGTTCGAAATGTTGATAAAACCTTACTAATTTTTATTTCATTTTATTTTTTTTTAAATATTAGTGAAATAGTATTAGAAACTAAAGTAAGCTTTAAGATTGGAGTTGGTTTATGAAAACGTTGATAGATCACGATATTGCTTGTATTTAATACTTTTTATTAAAAAGAACATCTGCCCAAGTCTTCCCCCACTTAGGTGTATAGCCCTCGTGTAGATTGTCTTAACCAAAATCAACCAACCAACCATTCAATATTCTTTATATTCTTTTTCTACTTTACTTTCAGGGTAATGATCCAGTGTTGCAAAGAGTTCCATCATTTGACCCAGCAAACAGAGTAACATTATCTTGGCATAACATAAATGTCTTTGTGAGGCCAGCCAAGAAAAGGATTTGGAATTTCAGAAAAAAGTATGATGTCAGTGAGCAGAAGCAGCTTCTCAACAATGGTAAGCTAAAATACCTTAAAAACTTATTTTAAAGATCACGATTAGAATAGACTGAGAATAAAGAACAGCGGATGATAATCATTTTATGAAAATTTTGTTTGACTTGTTACAAAATGGTCATTTTAAGCACATGAGAAAACAAGAAAACTATTCTCAGCATCTGTGAAGTAATTCCATCCGTGACGTTATACCTCGTTTTATTGAACTGAAATCTACTGTTATTTTATATACAGTGACTCAAAAATTATCTTAATCTCATTTCATAAGAATTATGAACTCTTAACAAACCCTCGAAATCTACTATTTAGAGCCTTATCCATACATATAGAAAAAATGCTCATACCTGAAAGAAACTTGAATCATTAATCTAGTAATCTAAAGAATGATATGATAATCATTCAGTTCTTTGGAACTAGAAAAATACGTTTTATTAATTGGTAAGGCTGAAAATGAATAATTCAGAAATATAGGAGCACGTAGCACATCTATTAGAAATGTATCGGTAAGAGATAGTTAACACATATATATTTATTTATAACGAAAAGCAAATAAAATTCATTTTCTGCCAGGGCAGTATATATAAATCAGAATGTATTCAACTGAATTTCACGAAAGGTAATGTTTCTTTTACCCGGGCTGAGTCAAGTTAGAGTACATCCTATCACGATTACCTGAAACTGAATTCCTCGACCTACCTTTAACCCACCTCTACCTGCCATGTCATGCTAAAGACTCACAAATGTTTTTTGATAACCAAGCATGATATTATCTACAATCCATGCAAATCGGGAATCAATCTCTGGAATAATTTAGTTTGGAATTCTCGGAGCATAGCTAAGATGCGATTTCACGTTCTTTACGTCTTTCAGACCACGCATATGAACTTAATATAACCAGGTCCTTTGGAATTTCGAATGCAATTATTGCTCACAAAAGGGGGTTAAAGTTAATGTTCTTGTTCCTACGGTCAGCCCGCGGACTATTATTGGGAACAGCAGCTTGTCACTGGGAATTCATTAAGGTGGACTGCCTACTGCGAAATCGTGTTGGACAACAGCTACACACCCACGATTCCCCCAAAAGTTAATACGCTTAATTTGAGATATTGGAATTGCAGGGATTCGTGATACACCTGCTTGACCAGCAGATGTTTTACAGCACGTGTTACGTGATCATCGTGCAAGTGATAGGCACCTGGGGCAGTTGCTTACTTCACGGTGCTTTATAGTGGGCGGAACCAGTTTTTTGTTGTTGTTGTTTGTTTTATTGTTTTTTTTTTTTACTTGATTGAGCGATAGTCTTGGATCGAATCATTTTCCCGCTAGACTTCTAATTCTATTATGCTGTTATGATCTTCTTTCGTTGCTTTTTACATTGCTGTTCCGCACAATATCATCCAGATATGTATCGATACCTAGAGAGATGAGGTATCTTCATCAGATAAAAACGTAGTTACTTTTTTTATTTCATGATCTCATACCATATAGCTTTTAAAAAATGATGAAAGGAACTGTAGAATTTCGGTATTTTAAAATTATTTTAGAATAGCATTTTTCTAACTACGAAATTCATTACCTCTTCCCTTTTTCCGATATTTAAAAAAAATATTTCCCTGAACTGAGAAGTTCTAAATGTGAAGATATAATGTATGGTATACATAACTATGCAAGATCGTTTAACATGTAGTTGAAAAAATTTTTAAAAACATCTGAATACTTAAATACCTCCGGGTTTTAATTTTACATTTATACGTGCATGCAAATTACTTAATATCTGCATCTACACGGTGAGCAACAGCACGATATTTACCAATAAATCCACGAAAATGAGAAGCGCTGAATATTTTTAGCCACATTTTTTACGACTATGCAAAAATTTACCATAAGTTGCCCCAATTCTTTTCATCTTGTATGAAAAAATAAACTAATCCTCTTAGGATATATTAAATGATCTTTGTTTGTACCTTCATTTCAATTAAAATCATATCAAGAAAACTTAAAATAATGGAAAAAATTTTCTTGGTCGAAAAGAAATTAAAACGTCGGAGTATGTTGCATATGCTAAAGGTTGTGTTCATCGGATTAAATGTAAGATGTGTAAAATAATTAGGTATCTAGTATAAAAATCATTCAATAAAATGTTAACCGTTTAAAATTGAATATTTATCAGAACAAATTCTTAAAACAACCAGTTTTTCTACCTTTGTATAAATTGTAACAAATATAAATTTGCTACTTGTCACTTTATGAAAAATATTCAGAAAGACAGTCTACAGTCTACATAACTGTTCATAAAATAGCGAAGACTCTTAAGACCTATGTCAACAATGATCATGTGAGCGAATGTTGAGAATATATCTAGATAAATAAAAGTAGAATCCTGTCTGTACATTATTTGAAATTCAGAAGTTTTGCGATTTCGTACTGCAAAACATCTGCTGGTAACTTCAGAGGTACATTTATTATTCTACATGACTTTAAAATTAGGAAGAGTATTAAATAAAACCTTTTTTTTAGAAGTATGTTTCGGCAGAGAAATATGGGAAAAAAACTGATAAATTAACATTTCCGAAAAATATGATAATTTAAAAATAAATGCATATATCAATATTCTGTGAATTTAATAATGATGACCATGACATTTTCTAGGAATAGACTATTCTCATAAAAATAATCTGAACATCTGAGAGGCTGTAGCTTTTAAAACATATGTATGTATATAAATATTTCTGGAAATTCTTCACTACAAACTATAACCTTTTATAAAATATAAAATTTTTAATATATAATGAAGAGTATCGTCTATCCTCTTTATTGCTGTTTGTAAAACGTATGCAACGCCACGCTAGGGTGATCCCATAATCCTTGGCAGATCGCCCTCGTCTAGCGTTGCCATAATCACATAAACCAAAACATGTATGCAGCATTTCAAGACATTTCACGGGTAATTTTTTATTTTATGATGTTTTGCGTTAAACCGAAAAGTGCAAAATTTTATTTTGAGAAGCAAACAGTAAGTTTCAAACGCATGTAAAACTACAGCGTTTCAGTAACTTTTAAATAGCTTAACTTCGGCTCTAAGTAAGAAAGATATAAAATGTGAACGGTTTTGGAAAGCTAAAAGATGCAATTTTAATACTTCAGCTAAATTGAAAATTCAATATTTTCATGCATTATAACGTTCTTAACGTGTTTATCTTAAACTACAAGCAGGGGCGTAGCTACGGGGGGGGTTATGGGGGTCATAACCCCCCCCCCCCATGAGGAATTTTTTGCCATACAAAATGTATATTCTTCACTACATTATCACACCCACGTATACATATATACGAGTTGTAGTAGTCGTAACCCCCCCCCCATGAAAAATTTCTGGCTACGCCCCTGACTACAAGTGTCGAATTTTTAAGAAATTTTGATTAGATTTTGAGAAAATTACAAAATGTGTAAATTCACAAATCTGTTGTGCATGACGTTGTAACGATTAAAGGGAATGAAATTTGGTGATTTGATATGAATGTGATATGAATTAAAATTTAGTGATATGATAGGTAGTTAGTCAACTTAAACTACAAATGTTGATTTTATATTTTTTTATTTTTTTTTATTTTTTTTTAAGAAATTGATTAGATTTTGAGATTTTGCGATAATTTATTCAAAATGTAAAAAAAAATATTTGTCCATTACGTATAAACCAATTAAGTGAATAAAATAAAATTAAGTATCGTCAAAGTAAAATAAGTATCGTCAATTAAGTATCGTTATCACTATAGCCGTTGAAGTACTTGAAAATTTTTTATAGATTTCGAGATTCTGTGAAAATTGCTTGCATGTTTGTTCCATTCCTGAAAAATAGCAATGAAATAGAATGAAATTTGGAATTATGTCAGATGCAAGTTCATTTAAACTGTAGATGTCAAAAGTGTTTTAAATGTATTTCGTAGATTTTGAGATTTTTTGAAAATCTTATAAATGTTTGTTCTCGCACCCCTCAGAAATGGCTTAATAGAATTGAATGAAATTAAGTAACATGATCAGCAACGATTGAAACAATAAATGTCAAAAAAAGTTTAAAAATTTGAATGAATTAATTTTTATTGTTGATTTGCATTTTTAGATTTTGCAAACATTTTCTTGACGCATAATCTTGAAATAGCTACAGTGAATCAAACAAGATTAGTTACAGATTAGGAATGACCTCTTGACTTGAAAAGCTCATTCAACCAGAATAATACTTTAATTTTGAAAATAAACTATTTCTCTATTGTCAATTTCACTCAGCACTTTGTTACTCTCTAACCTGTAATATTTTAACAATCAGTCATAATTTTGCTTTCTGTACTATTGCAATATGCTAATTGCATTATTTGTACTCTTGCAATAGTGACGAAAATTCAGGGTTTTGGGAAATTTTCCTTAGATTCTAACCCGTCAACGACGGATACTTCAACTAGTACTTTATAAAATCAAAATGGTGATACACGAGAATTTTATAAATAATTTTGTTGTGCAATCAGAATCGTGTGAATAATGTATCACAAGCGAAACACGTGTCATGGGAACCGCTGCAAAAGGGTTCAGGTTCTTATCGCATAATTCCGATAGAATTTTTAAAAAGAGAGAGAGAGAGAGAGATTTAATATTATTAAAAGAAAAGAAAAAAGAAAATTGTCTAGCATACTTTTTCAATGTCATTTGTTAAATTTTGTCAATATACGATCCAATATATATTTAAATGGCGACAGACGAAAAGGAGGTCCTGTGGAAGACGAGATATCCCACGGCGTATTTCGTCAAATGGCATGCAGTTCAAGCTTGCATTGGTTCTCTTTTGCACATACATGCACAGCTTATACCGCAAAGTAAAGTTAAAATTTTACTCCGTGTCAGATACATACTTATTAAAATACGTAGGTGTGTGTGTGGTTCTATGCGCGGGAGCAATACGCACACACACACATGGCGTACATAAGATTATTTTCTTCATGTTTGGAAACGAAATTTAAAAATAAATAAATAAATTACAACTTTTCTCAATGGATCCGGTGCCCAGTTTTCGGTCATCTTGGTGAAACCAAGTACCTATTCTCCAATTAAAAAAAAAAAAAGAATAAATATTTTTAAATTATTTCAATTATTTATAAATTGACTATTTGAATCACTGCTTTATAGTATATTTATACTTATTTTTCATTTTTAGTTGAATAATTCTATTTTAAATTTCATTAAATTCATAAGGCTATGATATAAAGTCAATTTTATTACTTAACACTTTTGCGGAACTTATATATTGTCATAGTTGGTTAAACTCTAGAAGCATTGTAAAGATCATTTTATTCCTTCCCAACCTCACCCTCTTCTCGGTTGTTCTATTGCGAAATTTTAAAAGGTGAAAAATACGTATATTGTTTGTAAATTCTTTTAAAGGTTAACAAACAAGTCGCGAACAGTTATTTTATTCCATATAGTTAAAAAACTTCCCTTTGCTAAATAAAGTAGAGCGAAAAAAAAACTTTGTTTGACTCTGCAAGCATATCTCATCTAAGGCATTTTTTGTTGGAAAAGAGTACAGCGGTTGGGGGAAAATTTCATTATTATTATGAGTAAATGATAAATGCGTCTAGCAGATATAGTTCATTTATTTAAAATTAATCCAGTTAAATTATTCGTTCATCAAATAATTTTTCAATCAACGGATGATATTTTTTTTAAATTTCAGTTCCAAAAAATTATTTCGGATCTTAATTGGAAATTATTACATATTTCTATGGTATTTCTAAACTCGAAAGGATTCCAGCTCTTAAAATATCACAGCTTTCGATTTGCTATTATTTATTTATTTATTTATTATCTTTCCTCTTTTTCTCCGTGGGATATTTCCCATGATCTCTTATAAAAGAATCAGCAACCTTTCAACCTCTTCCTGCAACCGTATCTTATTATTTCATGTATGATTAAGAATGCGCGTGATATACTAAAAAAGAGAGGGGTGCATACTATTTTTTCTTGCATTAAACTTGGAAATTACATGATAGAAATCTGTCATTTTCTCTGCCCGCATCTATATCCAGAAAGAATACTGATTTTTTTCAGTTATTTCATAAAAACATTACTCTGCTGCTTCACATAATTAATTGCTCTCTTAAGTTTATAGTCATGTCCTATCTTCATCATCAAGCAATTAAACTCCTAACCGTATAAGTTATCCCCCCACCGTTCGTCCTTTATCCCCCAATGAAGCTGTATCACGAACTGATGAGCTTTTGCATAACTTCGTGGTATCATATCGGACCTGTTCCCTCTATTCTATCTTCCACCACCCTCCCCCTTCCTCCTCTTAAACTTGTTTCATTTTGATCATCCACTTATACCATTGAATAATTTTTAGTTCACTTGGCGTTCGGCTAACAAACTGGAAGGTGCTCCATCCTGACAGTAGTGCAGGGACTGTATTTTATGGAAAACACTTTGAGATTTATGTGAATAATTTGTAGCTGTTCGTTTGTAAACATTTTTTAACGGTCAAAGCTAGGTTTGAACATTGTCTTCACTTATTAAAATGGATTTCAGGTATAGATTTTGAATATAATTGCCAATTTATTAATTCTTCTTTAGAAAGCCATCTTTACGTTAAATTAAGCATACTTCAGCTTTGATTGTTTAGTAAATATAATTTTTTTAAATTCTTCAGAATTTTTTTTTCAAAAAGCTAGTTAATGTTGCTAAAAACTCCGCAGTTCCTTTTTTATACTTCATAAATTGTCTTAAATATAAATTGTTCTGTTAGTGGTAATACAATCTTTTAAATATTTGAGCTACCTTTACTTTTATTTCAACTATTTATTTATTATATTAATGTTTTGTATTATTATCAAACTGTTAAAATCAAACTGATGGTAATAAACGACGCACTTTTGGTCTTGAAAGCATGAACATAGCAATTAAATATTTTATGATATTTTGTATCATTAATTTTTACATTAATTTTGTTAATATAGTTCTTTAAGGGCATTCTAAAACATAAATTCATCAATATGCTATTGTTTATCTATATTTAAGCCAATACCTTTATCAGAGCAATACAGCAAGTACATCTATACTTTGTGAATGAATTCATTTATTCAAATAAATAAATCTATCTTTATTTTATTTTTTAAATCTTCATTTTAGCTAGAATATATTTGTATCTGCTAAAATAAACAAAGAATGACTGTATTATTTATTTATTTATTTATTTTCGTAAAGTATTTCGTAGTGGCTTAGTTTAGTTCTCTCCAAACATTGTTAAATGCCTCTAAAATTATTTTTAAAATTACTTTTTTGCATAACTAAGCATTACTAACCATTTTTAAAAAATATTTTGATTAAATGTCATTCTCTATTTCCCTTTCAGAAGTTAAAATTCGACTAGAAATTTTCCTTAACAGAATCAACTACTGTGATAAAATCAGATATACAAATCCATTATTATTATAATTATTTAACATGAAAGTTCTTCAATTTCAATTAATTCGTCATGTTTTCTTATTGAAAATCAATTCCTTCGTCACCATACACTATGCTCAACCGTGATAAGAGAAAATATCATTTTTGAGAGAACTCTCTAAAAAGTAAAAACATAAACTGCGTCAATACTGCAAGCTGCATCTACTGCACACTGTTTTATTCATATTTTTAGAAAAAGAAATACATTCTTCATGCCGAACAAATGTCAGAAATTTATTTATCATTTCTGGCATCAACATAAATTGAGAATGTGATGAAAATGTTGGGCGTTAAAGGAATTAGTTAAAATGTTATTTACTTTCGAAATGTAGTTTTGATAAACGTTTCTTTCAATGTTTGAAGTTTTAATTAATAAACTTATGGAGAAGGGGGGGGGGGGTTCCAGTATTTTCAAAATTACATTTAGATTTTCTTATTGAAATGAACAAAGTTTTGGTCACTTCTATAAGAACGTGTACATAGAAGGCATTTCGCATGTAAGTTTTATGTTTTTTTTTCTTTTACTTCGTATTACATCAGAGTTCATTTAGTAATTGTACTGGATATACATACAGGGTGCCCCAAAAACACTGACCTCGGTTTTTATTCCTTAAATTTTGAACATAGACAATAAATTACAAAGTTACGTAAAAAAAGGGGTGCAGAATTTTATGGTATTGATTAAAATTTTCAAGATACTAAAATCTAAATAAATACAAACTTAAAAATTTTAAACGGCACTCGTACAAAAAATTCTTAACTAGTAAAGCGTACCCCATGCATTAATAAGTTTATCTACGAAGTTTCAGTCTTTCACCATAAAAAGCTCAGAGATATGTTTCAGAAAGTTGGTGAGAGGCTATAAAATGTCAATATTAGCAAAAGTATTACATATTTATGCAATCATTGTTTGCTTTCGTAATTCTTGTACAACCCTTGAAATGCGATAATCCGACGTGATTTCTTCTTTTCGAGAGTCCTTGAAAAAATGGTTTAAATCAATATAATTTCTTTTTCTCATCTCCATCACCTTTTAGGATAAAATGCTCAAACTTCGTGCATCGCCTAGTTAATGCATGGGGCATTTTTTGCTGATTGGGAAATCTTTCGTACGATTACCCTTTAAAAATTGAAATTTGGATATTTATTCTGTTTTAATCTCCTAGAAATTTTAATTGATACCATAAAATTCCGTGCCTTTTTCCACGTAACTTTGTAATTAATGTATTGTATAGATCTATATTTAAAGATATGATCAATATTTAAAGAAAGAAAGCCTAGGTCAGTGTTTTTGGGTCACCCTGTCTACATATCACTATACAGGAAAACCTTTTTAAGTTTTCCTGAATTCCTTAATTTTTCTTCAAAAATATTTTCGCAATAAAAGATTCCCTTTCAATAATGTTCACGGCTCTTTTAAACGAAACTGATAATAATTAGAGGAACGGAATAAATAGATATGAAATTTTCTTATAATTGCGAAAAGATGCGAATTATAAGTAATTTTTTAATAAACGCGAATTTATGCAAAATTTTCTTATTTTTGTGATATGATTGCAAAATATAGCTCTTAAAAGAGAGAGAGAGAGAAATAAAATTGCGTTAAATAATCTTTCAAACGTGAACTCAAGATTCAAATAAACTTTAGTAGAAATCTTGAAAGGAACTGTTGAAACAGAATGTCAGGGGATTTGGACCTAAACGAAATGTTAAAAAGCCGCATCTGAAAAAACTTTCAATAAACTTTCTTTCCGTATGAAATTAGATAGAACAAATGAAGTCTATTTTCACTATGTTCAAATATTTCGCCCATCAGTGGCTGCAAGTATGACCAGGACTCGATTATGACCAACAGGGGCCCCGGGCATTGATGGATTCGGGTCACCCATCTATGAAATTTGTTTTATTTTTCATAAAATTTTAATATAAAAAAGAATATTTCAGAACAACATTTGAAACTGGGGGCCCTGGGCAAAGTCCTGATTCGCCCATGCGATAATAAGGCTCTGAGTATCACCGCCTTAAGTTATATTGCTCGAAAGCTTTTCAAAAATTTCTTTATTCAGAGAACATTTTATAAGAGCTTATTGATGGATGCATCCACTTTCATTGCCTAATGTTACCATAATGAACAGGAATAAAGATGCCAGTGTTAAGGAAATATTGTGAACTAATAAATGCTCTTTTCCAACCTTTGAAACAGATTTACTATGTATTTGGAGCCCAACTAATAGCGTATATGCAGAACGCTCCTTTAATCATTTTATAATGTCATCGTTAGGGACAAAAGAACGACTCTAAAGCAATCAAATATTGAAATTACAATAATGTAGCTTTTAATTAACATTGAATATAAATATTTTAAGAGTTAATATATAAGAAGTTTATGGGAATTTTAGCGGGATTTCAAATTTCGTTCTGCAAAATTTCTGTTTTGTATTAACGAAAACTCCTTACCTCTAATAATAATGACTTGTTTATTCTAATTTAATTCATTTCCAGTCAGCGGCGAAGTACGTCCTGGACAGTTACTGGCGATCATGGGGGCCAGTGGCGCTGGCAAGACTACGCTGCTCAACGTCCTGACTTGCAGGAATTTGAGGAAACTTGTAGTGGAAGGCGAAGTATTGGTGAACGGAGAGAGTGTTGGTGCGGCCATGACCAGGTTATCGGCATACGTACAGCAAGACGATCTCTTCATTGGCACGCTGACCGTTCGGGAACACTTGGTGTTTCAGGTATTCCGTTGCTTAATCTTCCTGTATTTTAGCCTGTGGCGTATTTGTGGGGTTCCTCCCAAAACTGTAAAGCAGTTGCTATTTTAAAACGCTTATATTAACTCCTGTATAAATGAGATTTAAAATAAACCAACTTTAGAAAGTTATAAGCCTTATTATTATTATTATTATTAAATAGTTATGATGCTTTATCCGATTTTGAATTACTCCGGTAAAAATAATTGAGTTTCTAATTTCTCTGATGGTTTAAGAACAGTCGAAAGGTGTTATAGTTTTCAAACAATTTTCGTCCAGATAATGCCCCTCTATAATAATAATAATAATAAAGCCAAATACTAGATTATCTCCCGCCTAAATGAAAATCTCTAAATGCCACAGATTTTAACGAAAAAGATATTTCATGCCGAAAGCATGGACTCTGAAACATTTTCCAATAGAACTTCATTCCCGGATTTGCGTTTTTGAATCCTTCTGTTATGACCCGACACGCTTGGCCAGAGACCAAATGTACCAAAGAGTGCGTTTTCATTCAAAACCCATTGAAAACGAAAGGAAAGGATGAACCGTATGACTTGTGGCACAGAAATGCGCTGTGAGGCTAGACTTGGTGCTTTATTTCCATATTTGACGAATGGTAAGCATAAAGCCGAAGCCAGATTTACTGTCAGCATATTACAAATCCTGTTGGTAAGTAGTATTACAAATCCTCTTCGTGGAAAAGAATTATCTCCCAGGTTTAGTGCGTGTAGATACATTGAAAAATTCTTCATTTCTAAAAAGTATGTTTTAAAAATATGAAAAGAACACTCACCAGTGAAATACTATTCCAGAACCTTTCTCGAATCTTTAATTGCAGCTATGTACCATTTTTTCTTAAAAACATAACGATGAAAACGGAAATTTGCGCTCTACCATAAATGTCCCATAGAAAACTAAGGCGAGACGGATGCTCCACAATTTTGCGCCTGAGATCTAGTCACAAGTCAGCTGCTGGGACAAGTGCCTCAAATTAGGATTACCATAGCACTTTCTATTCCCTATATGTACTCTATGATGTAGGGCAGGGGTTCTTAAACTTATATTTCCCGATACCCCCTCTTGAACAATTTTTGAGGAGCCCATCCCAACCTTAAGTATTTTATGCGGTTCTTGAAGTTTAATTTCTGGCTCAATAATCTCATTGGCACTAAATATTTATAAAAATGCATTGTTTTTTTTTTTCTCTTGTAGTACATGGTCTTGCGCATTTTTAAAGATGGACATTTTTATTTGGATGATATATAATAAAAAATCCTAAAATAGATAAAAATAGTGGTCGAAAGAATTTTAAAAATTACGAATTGTAATACATTAAATTCATACGAACATTTCTTTGTCAAACATTTCAAGCAAATATGAAATTAAAGTATTTATTTTAATCACTGTCCTTAGATCTCGCCAGTTCTTTTGCTACGATTCTAGAAGAGCTATAAATGTTAAGAAAACTGTTTTAGACAGAAAGCATTATCTTGTAAACTTCACTAATATTTATTAATTTGGTTTTGCTTGAAATAGAGTAACGTCTCTGAAATGAATTTTAAACTATCCAAAGACCCTAAATATCAAACAACTTTTGGATCTTCACAAAAAAAAAAAAAAAAAAAAAACATGCTAATCAGTGCCATTTTCAATAGAGTACATGGTATAATTCATAGTAATGACATACATACATTTCGTTGCAATCGATAGCTATAATTAGAACACGAACAGATAGACTGACAGACAGACACACTAAAATAATTTTCAACTTTGTTGGAAAGCGTAGCTTTCTCAATAAGGTTCTTCTTGACAGAAAATTCACATTTCTAACAACTCTTGAGAATTTTTAGAACAAACTAAATATGTCAGATACAAATAATAATAATATAAATTCAGAGTGTTTTTTTTAACAGATTGTACTGTGCTGTGTATTATAAACAATTCATGTCCTTGAATTCTTTACAGAAATCTCATTAAAAATTGCTCAGAGCGCCATCCGTCTAGGAAAATATTGCAAAAATTCTGTGCTTAAGATGTTTTTCTTGAATATTTCAGAACTTTCATAAGTTTATCGTTTGTAAGAGTGTGCATAGTGCAGTTTGTAAAACGACCGAAATGTTTGGAGCCTTTAACGTTGCTTGATTCTTTTCAAAAATTGCATTAATTCTTAAATGTCGACTAAAGGAAACTTTGTACCTCTCAAATGCCAAATTTTGACGAAAAAGAAAAACATCTTTTGAATATCTCAGAAGGTTCGCTGTTTGAATCTATCATATGTACTTAATTTAAATATAAGAATAATCTTAGCAAGTTATAATGTTTGTTTGTTTGTTGGAAGTTAACAATTATATGAGGCGCTTCATGTAAAAAGGGCGAACTCAACAAGATGTGTTTTGAGAAAATTCACTTGATACGTGCAAAATCATTTGTTTTGCTTTCTCCAACCTTTTTTGTACAGGAATGAAGGTAGAACTCCGCAAAATAGGCTTTTGGGCAGGTGCTACTTATTTATTTGTTTATTTTTATTGTTCGTTTGTTGTTCAGTGTAGAACCTTTATACGTGCTCGATTTAAAGCCTTTTTATCGAAACTCTTTAATTTTGTTTGTTTGTTTGTTTGTTGGATTACGGGTTTGGTTTGTTGGTTTGTTGGATTAGCTACACTTGGGCTCTAGGCCGAGGGGTGGGGTGCCCCCATGGGGGGTGTCTTTCTAAAGAGTCAGAACCTGAATTTACGCTAAGTTTTGGAGGAAACAACGGAAAACTCCGGACGGTTACGTCTGTGGACGCGACCTGGTTTCAGCACCTTCCATCTCCCAGTTTAGAGAGCTTCGAAACGATTTAAATAGATTCTCTTCATTGTTCTACGTACTCATGTGACTTCATATGGGTCTGTAGACAGAGTTTTGCTAATGAACTGGAGAGTAACAATCAATGGATTGTGTCTCTCTAAATAAAAATCTTAATGTAAAAGAATTTACCCATTGAAAAAAACTTTATTTTTAGGCCTTGTTAAGAATGGATAAAGGATTATCCTTCAATGAAAGAATGCAAAGAGTGGACGAAGTCATAGTTGAAGTGAGTATAAAATATATTTGGTCTCTTATTTTAGATTATTTGTTTTCTAGTTCACAGTGACGGATACTGGATATTTTCAATAAGGCAAAGCATCTTATCAGAGATGTGCAATTCTTTTCTTCTTTTCATTTTTCATCTTGAACCATGCTTTAACCTGTTCATTCTTGTCAGGGGACAAGATTTCTCTTCTTTGACCAGTGTTGATCAATGGCCACAACACATATGTTCTCTTATACGTCTTTTCAATGATGAGGGTGAACAAGTTAAATTTAGATTCAATGGTAGGTTAAACTCTAAACAGTCCAAAAGAATTTTAAATTCAAGTGTGCTTACAGGAAGGATGTACCCCATCATCCCCTCCTGCTCCTGGATCAGCCACTAATAGTTTGTACAGGATACTAATAGCCTGAAAATTTTGATACAGGTAGTAGGCATATCCATCTTGGACTTACTTTCTAAATTTGTAGTTAATTCCGAAGTGCATACCAATGGGTCTGAGGCCTCTGTCAGTATTAGTGGCAACGAGATAGCAGATTCTCTGGCAATAGCTGCTTGTTTAAGAGATTCCCCAATCTAGTGGGCTTTTATTTTTTGTAAGATGTTTCTCTGAGTACAAGTGAACATTTAATTTTCTCTGGAATGTTTCTCCATTCCAGAGGTCAGCGGTCAGAGGTCATTCCAGAGAGTACATAAGTGGTACTCGAGAAATCACCCTGATCGTGACTTACTTTTTAACAGCCATAGGAGAAAGTCAGCGGCCACTTGAGGAGTCTCTTCTACGAACACAGAAGGTTTTTTTTAGGATCTGCAGAAAATATAGGGCTATACAGGCATCACCTGGTCATGTTTTAAACTGTCCCGATTTTACCAAAGATATTCTTTTACACCTCTTCCTTTTTAAACTTTTTAAGTATGTGGACTTATGGATTTTGTATAATTTAGAACATTTCAGGGATCATAAAGAACAACAATAAAAACAAAATTTATACTCATTCTGCGTTTCTGTTTAATATTACAAAAATCTTTTGATTTTAGTCTGTGTTCAGCCAATAAATTTTAACATATGAAGTAAAATTAGACTTAACATTTTTTTAATAAGAAGAATTCAAAAAAGAAAGTTTGCATTACTCGCTTATGAGTATACGAAGCATTGGAATCAATCCCTTTACCCCTACGGCTCTTGTTTCTTTTATGCGTACTAGTGAACACGCACGCTGTGTCTACTTTATTCGATGAGAATTTAAAAGCGGATTCTAAAGACCAAACACTCACGTCCGAAAATAAATTTATTATGAACAAATAAAAAGGGAAATGTGCTAGAATTGCGCTTGTCAGGTAGTCAGCGCTCTCTGCCAGCTACTTGCAAATGCACGATGTAGAGGTTAGCTGTCGTTGTAGCGGATGTTGATTTCTTCATATTAGTCAAAAATACTTTCAATGTCTAATTCACTCGACAAAGACTTGTCGCAAGAACTGGGAAATCAAGCACACAATAATTAGTATAAAGTTGCCTGAATCGTGTTTAGTAGTACTGTGCCAGCCACGATAGCGATTGTGGCAGTTAGTCTCACTATCAAGTTATCATATGACCACCTGGTGAGTTTTTCCGTGTTTTCACCCATTCCATAATTCCCACTGATGCAGTGCAAATTCAGGGCAGGTTGGGGGAACGCATTTTTCTTTGGGGATAGACGCGAGACGAGAAACAGGGCTGTCTCGTCTTGTATCGTCGCGCTAACACTTTGTCTCGTCTAGTATCTCTCAGAGAAATTGTCTGTCTCGTCTCGTGCGAGACGCGAGACGTTTCGCGAGTCTCGCAAAATTAAGGACTGCGATTTTGTTACTATAGTTTTAGTAACATTAATACTATTTTATTGAAAATTAATATTTATAATAACAAGTAGTTACATATTACCATATTAGTACATATATAAGTTACCGTATTAACTCATATGTGCATTTGAAGGGATAAAAATTCAGATTTAATCCGTATATATAATGTAACATGACACCAAAAATATTTGTTTTTATTTATTTATTTTCGGAACTGCGCAAATGTAATATATATGATTGATGGGAGTTTCATTTGCTTTTGAAATTATATAAAGCTTTGAATTTTGTTAGAAATGATGAAGAACTCAGGACATGTTGCGCAAATAAAATTTTAATCTAACTAAGCGGCCACAGTGTCGGAATAGTGAATTCATTAAAGTTTCAATTGGGGACGGGATAATTATAGTGAAGCCTGTTTATCCCTTCTCTCGTTTTAGTGTATGAAATATGGGTATCATATTTAATCGGGAACCTGGTTTAACCTGTTCATTCACACCATCAAAAAGACGAGATAACAGAAAAGACTTGTGACCAGGGTTGTTTCTTAACATGGATCTTTGATTGCTCCACTGAGACCCTCAATTTTAACTTGGAGATATCACATATTTTCAGCGACATTCAATAGGAATTTTACAGTTCTTACATTTCTTGCTCCAATTTACCAATTTCCATGTAACGCAAAACATTGCTTAACTATATGACTCGTAGAACATTGATTTCAACCTAAATTACAGCTTAGAGAAGCAACTTATCCAGCAAATTCATAACAATGTGTATCACATAAACTATTCTGTTTGCCTATACCTCCGTTTGTCAGAATATAAATTAATGTTGGCAATCTTTGCTTTCAGTTAGGCTTGGTGAAATGTGCCGATACAATGATTGGATTCCCTGGTAGAATCAAAGGAATATCAGGAGGAGAGATGAAGAGACTGGCTTTTGCTTCAGAGGTAAGGTTGAGATTATTATTCAGTTTTGATGTTAGATTAAGAACGCTTTTCGATAAGTAATTTGAAATTTTCTTTTTGTGCTGTTTGAGCATGTGTGGTGAGAAAAATAGGAAAACATTAGCTGTGGGAAAGCTGTTCTTATGTAAAATAATTTTAGGGGCACACACTTAATGAAAATAGTAAAAATTATATATTTATGCATACAGAAAAAATTGTGAAGAAGTTCTTCTTCCTTCACATTGTCTTAAACTATTTATGGAAGTTTCATACTCTTCCAAGAGAAAAAGAAAAGCAGTTACCATACCATGTGTCTGTATTTTGTATACCGAATAATGAATTTCTAGCCAGTGTAAAATTCGAAGATTGTGCAACACAGAAGAACGGCGTGGAAACAACGTGTAAAGCTACTTCTCTAAGGCAGAGATAAAAGACTAACGTTACACTGTGATCGTCAGTCTTTTGAATCTCTCCCCGAGAGCAGGGGCTTGAAACGACTGTCTTCAGCATTCAGGGATACAGACTCAAAGATGAAGTAAGTATTTATTAAGCGAAGGCAACTTTAGCTTCAAGCAAAGAATAATTGAGAAAATGAAGAGTCCGTGTCAAAAGTATGATATTTGCATCCATGAAACAAAATGCGCTCAACGATTTGAGTAAGTAAGAATCATATTTTTTACTATAGTCACAGAAACAGTTATTTTCTTGATTGTATGTATCGATACAGTTATTTTATTGCATTTTATTTAAAAGTGTTTCTTCCCCAAATCAATGAAAATTAAAAAATCATATGTTAGGTTTTCAAATTTTCAAAATTCAAATATGTCAAATTTTCTTTTTATGATGAATTTTTCGTATAATTTCTAAAATTAGAAGTGGGTATGCATTAAGAATATGCCATATGACAGTTTCAATAAAATATCGGCCCTATATTTGCACGTTTTGAAGTTTTACTGTAACACAATTTTTATTTCAATATTTATTTTCATTTCAACGGTAATCAACTCCCTCTTTAAAAAATACATCAGATAGAACCAAACAATATTTGATACTTCTAGTCGTTTCGCTTATGCTTACTTCCTATCTTTTTTAAATTTAATAAAAATAAGTAAATTATAAAAATTCTTACTTTTTGATTTTAATGTTTCTACAGCGTACTTCTTTTCATCAGCACTTTGAAGGCAATACAGCATAATCTAATAAAATTTTTAAAAAATCATTCATTTTTTTAATGAAATTTCACCTTCAAGTTTTATCCTTCTAAATTTTTCATATGCTCTGTTATTTGTTTGGCTATTTATAGTTCATATAGTTGTAATTTAACCTTTCAAGGCATTACTGATTTTTAAGTTAAGTTACTAAGGGTTCGTTATCAGAAATTGGTTTGATTGAATTGTGAAAAGGTTAATTCTATGACGGAACACTGTAGTGTTTTTGTTTACACCTGAATGTGTGGTAAGTTATAAACGTTAGTGGATTATTGAGAGCCGGTTGTTAATACTTCTAGGTTCTAACCAA
Organism: Cheiracanthium punctorium; assembly: GCA_038373885.1. Taxonomy (NCBI): domain Eukaryota; kingdom Metazoa; phylum Arthropoda; class Arachnida; order Araneae; family Cheiracanthiidae; genus Cheiracanthium; species Cheiracanthium punctorium. Next base: position 1,268,514 of record JAWZYV010005808.1, on the reverse strand, counting down.
TCCGTCACTGATGTTTTGCGATGAGCCCACCTCAGGTCTGGATTCTTTTATGTCAGAAAACATAGTAACTGTCTTACGGAGTTTGGCTGCCGGTGGAAGAACTATCGTCTGTACTATCCATCAGCCTTCCTCGGAAATCTATGACCTGTTCGACAACCTGCTGCTGATGGCAGAAGGTCGAGTAGCCTACATGGGACGGGCAAACAAAGCTTTGGAATTCTTTGAAAGGTGAGGTTTCATGACAAATGTGCGTCATTCATTCTCATATGTCTCCATCTTGGAAAATCAAATTGCAATCCTAACTAATATTATAAATGCGAAAGCGAGTTTGTTTGTTTGTTTGTTTGTTTATGACACTTTCATGCCTAAACCGCTGAATCGATTAGGATGCATTTCGGTTTAGATATAGATGGGACCCTGGAGTTGGTTATAGGCTACTTAGAATTTTAGATTTTTAAATACTTTTTTAATTATTAATTAAAAACCGTTTTTACGTTGCCATGCTTGGCGAGTTTCGCCCGTATCATATGATTCATGTTTTGAGCTAACAAGAATGCTATTACTTCAATAAAGGAGCACGTGCATCTGAAAAACATTAAATAATACGGAAATTATTCCAGTTTTATACCAAATATATCTATCTCTAATAATAAAAATGAATATTCTCCAGACAAATCTACAGAAAGCAGAGCTTTGAAAATTTGAGCATGCCTGGACACATGACTTCGGTAAAGTGTACCTGAGGCTCGGAAATTTTAATTACTTTTCTAACTATTAATTAAAAACCGTTTTATCGCCCGCACAAAATGATTTATGCTTTTGAAATAAAGCAGAAATTCTATTTGCAAAATCACATGCATTTGAAAAACATAAATAAGTATGGAAATTATGTTGATTTTACGCCAAATTAAAAAGCATAAATAAAGAAAAGTGTACTTACGTATTATCCCGGCGGTCCGCCAAGACGAGCGATTTTTTGCCGAGATAAATGCCGGGCACATGAAATTATTAATGGTTTTGAATACGATTGGCAACAGTTTGGCAACTCATTTGACGAAAAAACAGTTTTGGCGGGAATGACCGCCAGGATAATAGGTAAGTACCAAGAAAAGTCCAGATGTGTTTCTTAAAGTTCGTAAATCTCCAAATCCTACAAATAATATAAATGTGTACGTTTATGTGTTTGGGTGTTTTTGACTGAATCACAGAAAAATGGTGGAAAAATTTGTAATGAAGATAGCTTATGCCCTGGATTAACATACTGGCAACCTTTCAAGCAAATAGCATAAATAATTCTTTTACAAAGACACTCAAAATAATGCTAATGCATTGCGCTCTATGGAAATTTTGTAGCAACTAAACCGATTTTAAAGCTTTCTTCACTGATTGAAAGTCCTAGGCCTATATGGTCCAAGGCCTATAGGGTCCTAGGCGTATATGGAGAATTCCTCGGCGTGGAATTTTCTAAGGGATCCTAGCCCGTATTTTCGCGAGGTTTTTGAAAAAAACACGGAAAACTGCGAGCGGCTAGGTCGACAGGCGCGACCGGTGTTTGAACCTGGCACCTCACACCTTCCAAGTTTGAGAGCAGACCCTCTTAGACACGGGGGGACCCTAAGTGTTATAGGCTACATTTTATGCATATATCACAAATAGTTCTTTTACAGGGATACTCATAAGAATTACATTACGCTCTATGTGTATCTCTGTAAGTACTGAACCGATTCCAAAACTTTTTTCACTGATAGTAAGCTACACTATTCTTGAGTATTATAGGCTAAAATTAATGCATGTAGCGCAAATAGTTCCTTTGCAGGAACACTCAAAATAATTCTAATACATTACGCTCTATGGGTATCTCTGTAACTACAGAACCGATTCTAAAACTTTTTCGCTAATAGAAAGCTGCACTATTCCTGATTAACATAGGCTAAAATTCATGCATATAGCATAAATATTTCTTTTACAAGAACACTCAAAACAGTTCGCAAATACTGTCGTAATTCTCTATTCGCCAAATGCCTGAAAAAAATCTAAATTTAGTAATTTTACATACTCTGTTGTTTTAAATGAAGTATACTACCTTGCATTATACTTCATTTAAAATAAGTAAAAAGCAAATAATATTTAAATGCAGTTTCTTTAGTCGCAAACATATTTGTTATTCACACATGCTTCGTTTCTCTCGGGACCTAATTCTAAAGCCGACGCGGACGAAGTCGCGGGTAGCCGCTAGTTCGTTTATAAATTAAATCTCATCAATATTTGATACAATTAGTAGATATAACAAAAAAAAAATGCCTTGTTTAGTTTTTACCCTTTGAAGCGCAAGCATTTTCACATCAATATAGAAGACCAGCTGGACACACTGCCCAACGCTTAGAAAATGCAGCCGCTGCAATCGATCCATTTAACTATCAACAACATGGCTGGCTGCACGGCCACACAGCCAGCTGTGTCAGAAAACTTCTTTAGATCTGTAACGCCGAATGGGTTATTCGATCGACCACCATGCTGTTGGTAGTTAAATGGATCGGTGGCAACGGTTGCATTTTTTGAGACCATTTAGCAGTACTTTTTTCTGACTAGAAGTGAAAGCGCTGAAATAATGGTTGTTTCACGGCGCAACCACCGCGCCGTCAAAGGAATAACGATAACCACATTTTAAACAATAAAGGAGGTATATCACAGAAAAGTCATGCAAATGGCCGCCGTCATCATTTTGCGCAGAACACAATTTCCCTGTTTTATTCCCGTGAGAAAGAATCGAAAAAATTTCAGGTAGTGTCTGTCGTTGAAACTATCGTACTGTGAAAGTTATGAAGTTTCATGGCTTAAGAGTGGACTGGTCCCAAAACAGATTTCGGCGTTGCTCTTCATCAGTGGCCAGCAAGAAGCCACTGATGAAGAGCAACGCCGAAATCTTAACTCTGCAGTTGTAATCAATACTATTGTAACCAATTGGCTACACTTCCATTTTCCCACAACCAAAATAAAATATTGTAGTTTTGTGTCTAAAATATGCATTTAAAAATGAATATGAGACTATTATGGAAATAATTTTCAGTTTTTAAAAATGCATGTCAAATTATTTTTTGATTTAACAAGCATTGATCATAGAGTGCGTGTATCCAATTTGCTAAACAAATTTGTGTTTTTTTTTTTTTTATTGCTTCTAAGTTTTATTACTAAATGAAAATAAATACATAACTATTAAAAAATAGTAGCATAGGAACTCAATAAAAGTAGAATCAAGCGGTATTACATTATTTTATTTTATGAGAATTATACGGTGGACATTCTAATTTTTCGAATTTTAAATTTTTTATGGGTTTTTTTTTTTTTTTCGGGAAACTACGTTTTATTTTTAAGATCTCTTTCCTTATCACAAGCAAGAATAAATGAAGGAGCATTTTTATTTTCAGCCCATTTTAAAAAAATCATACAATTTAGGGTTAACTCTCTGCTATTATTTTTTTTTGATAAATAAAATATAAAGCTTTTTTTCCACCTCTACCAGCGGTAAAAAAAAGCACTTTATAGTATTGTACTTAGCGCCAAAAGAAAAAAATTTCACACAAGAATTGAAGTTAGGCTTCTTGCTGGCCACTAAAGAAGATCATCGTCGAAATATGTTCTGCGACCAATCTACAGTTACGGTATGAAACTTCATAACTTTTATCACAAACCGATGTGTGAAATGCAGGGGCGTAGCCACGGGGGGGGTTAGGGGGTCATAACCCCCCATGAGGAATTTTTAGCCATGCAAAATGTATATTTTTCACTACATTATCACACACACGTATACATATATATGAGTTGTAGTAGTCGTAAGCCCCCACCCATGAAAATTTTCTGGCTACGCCCCTGGTGAAATGAAACGCTACCTTGCGCTGTTTAGAAGATACAGCCTTACAGTGATATTCATTTGTAATTACCCTGTATATTAACATAGGCTTACTTATCGTTTAAAAAGTTGTAAGGCGGAAGTTGAAAAATGATCAATATAACACAGACATTTTTTAATTTAATATAAATGAAATATTTATTAACATGGCGTATTTATATAATCCATATTATGGTAATGAAAAAATTTTTAATTTATGACTTCCTGTTTTTGACTCATATAAAGAAATAGTTTAGTTAGTTCATTTGGTTAGTTCACGTAGTTATTTATAACGGAGTAATATTGAAATTTGCAATGACGTTGAAAAATAAAATTATTTTTCTGTACTATATCAGGACAGTTATAGAAAAACCAATATCTAGTTATCTGCAAACTGAAACATTAGAAAGCAAATTACGCAACAAGATAATAATTGCGCCTGAATTTTAATTTGGAAAATGTTTCAACTATAAATTGTGTTGTGTTTCAGTAAATTTAGCTATGAGGTTTTGCTGAGAGTTTTTCAGTTTATTTTTCGCAATAAAACACGAATTAATCCTGAAAAAATTTTCACCTGTAGCAGCAATATACAACAACTAGCCGCTAAGGCGGCCAGCTTCGCCCCCCCCACCACCATACCTTACTGTTCTTTATAATCAGTGCAGTGCTGACTAAACTTCGGAACTCATTCAAATGAAAATCATGTTTCTTTTTTTAATCGCATTTGTCATTAAATTTATTTAGGTTAGGGTTACTACGCATTTTGGGTGTCATCATAAAAGCCGATGTTGAAACAGCAAATAACTAAAATGTGCTTTAGCCCAAAGCATGGTGACATTTTTTAGATGGGCAATTAATGAGCCAAGTGGTCCCGCAGTGGTCATGGAGCTAAACTCCGTCCCCATAAGAACACGGCAAGTGAAGCAGCATCCGGCTTGGTCAGTGCTTGGGAGAGTCAACTTCCTCTCGGCTCGACTGCTGTGGGACCATGTACGCTAATGGGATCTGGTGCACGTAAAATCCGTCGTGGCTCCAATGTCCTCTAAGTTGTTAAACGATACCTCTGGGGGTTGATCCCTCCTCTGGAATTGGCTCAAAATTAGGGGACCCCGAGCTGAGTCGGACTTCCTCCCCTTGGGGCTTTTTAAAATGGAAGCCGCCCATCGCTTGCCTATATGGGGGATCTGGCACCGCACCGCGGTTGCCAGAGCACATTAGCAACAACAACATGAGCCAAGTATTACAAATTCGATATTTTAAAGCTGTGAAAAAGTCCGAAAGATCTTGCATTTTTGTGTATCCATTATTGTTATTTTGTAATCTAGCTACTGCGTGACATATGCTTGTTCCATTCGACATCATTGAACTGTTAATTTGGATTTTCGCACATGCGTTTTTGTTATTGCACCAATGTTTACATCTAGATGTTGCCGTTCGTAGCGTAGAAATATCGTCGATTTTGGTACTGCATACGTTAGCGTATTATATAAAAGGACTACTTTGTGAAAAAACTTTTACTTAACGGATAAAATGATTTTGAATTGTTTATACGTATAGTTTTTTTTATTATTATTATTATTCTGGTCAAAATCCATATAGCATTCACAAGAATTAAAAGTCGTATTTCTGTTGACTTAAATAATTCTGTAGAAAGATTTGTTATAATACTGTAAAGAATAAGAAAAAACAGTTGTTTATCCTCCCTCCCCAGTAAAAATGTATCTTTAAGAAATTAGGCTCTTACTTTTAATTTATTTGCGAATTAGATTTTAGCACATGTATTTTATGAATAAGAAACCAAAGTTCAAACTGTAAACCTACACAGGGCCAATTGCATGGACGCACATAAGGGAAGGCAAGGAAGGTATGGTAACACCCTCTCCAGTAGAATTTTAGCATATTGCCTTGTAATGTAAACAAAATTACACCATGCCGCAAAATCAAAGGTGAAATCGTTGAAATATAAAAGTTTGAATTTTCCCCCCCTCCCCCTACAAAAATTTCTATGAGCACTACGGTTATGACAATTTTTTTCCTGTGGTGGATATTGATGAACTTTCTAATACAGATTCAGAAAATGACAATCGTTTTGTTCAATTCATAAAAAATGCTCCGCACAAATGAGAGCGAAAGTTGTAACTCAAGTAATTTTAGCACAGTCAAAATGTATTTGTTGAAATAAATTTCAGATTCAAATATTTATCTGTTTTGTATTTTTGGTACAGTTCTTCTTCTATCCCACATTTCAGCCAAATATTTGCATGTATTACACCTACAACGGATTTTTTCAGTAATCCGGTGAGTTACGAAGCGTTCCACGGCTGCAGCGCAACTTAATTTGGAAATACCATCCACCAGTTTCTGGTGAGTTTCTGCTTCTTAGGAAAGCAGAGATTCCAGCCGTATTGTGGAGATGGAAGCTCACACTATTTCCAGTGATATTAAGAATGAAGAAGTACGAAATAAGAGCATGCATAGCAAGTGAATCCCATCTGGCATTGTGAAAGATAGTAATCCTCTCCATTTAGTTCCTCTCCACAGGGTTCCTACCAGTTTCTTTAAGCAAATAAAATTCTCTACATAACTCACACAGAAATCGAAAATCATCTTGCCATCATGGATTTGGAGAAGTAATCAATTCGCCTTTTGGCTTGTAGGACTGCTGCAAGACACTGTATTGTTTTATCACTTTGTCCGCAAATTCGTTTAAAATTGGCTTGGTGGAAGACTTCGGAATAAAGAGCTCTAATGTATGTTTTAGGATTCTATCAAGAATATGATGCTGGCAGCCAATGTACTGTGGCTGATCAAATCCCTCTGTAACCATTTCAATTTTTAATTTTTAACAATTCCAGTGACTTGTCCTGTTTTTACTGCTGTTGTGTCACGTCAATTATTTTGAATTCTTCCATTCATCTAATTCATTTAGCCAATTTTGCAGCTTGTTGAAAATGTTCTATGATGATCCATTTTCATATTATACTCTACCTAATTTAATTTCTATAAGTGAATTGTTCGAGATTACCACTTGATACTCACGATTTGCAATTTGCTTACTGTGGAAGTGAAGGCAGAAATGTTTCTTTTCTTGCAGAATATATTTTATTTTACGCTTCGCATTTTCTTATCACAAACTCGTAAAATACCTGACTGTGATGGTGCTAGAATATTCATTCCATCTTTTGGTATACTAGTGTAAACTGTAACAAAGGCAGCGTTTAAGCACATTGTTTGGTCACCAGCTTAGTTCCTTGTGATGTTGAAAATCGGGCGATTCGTTTCTTTTTGTCATTTTCACTCTGATTCAGATTCAGATGTTGTTTTGGAAAAGATTTCATTACTATCTTCTGATGATATATCATCTTCATCAGTGTCAGAGATTGGTTGGTTCTGATTGGGAAACATATTTTTTTCATACTGCCGTAGAAAGATGAATAGACGACTTGTTTTTGGGATTACGGGCGATTAGCTACGCTTGTGCTCTAGGTTGAGGGGTGGGATGCCCTTTGTGGGGTCTTTTTAAGGGATCCTAGCCCGTATTCACGCTAAGTTTCGGAGGATACCATGGAAAACTCCGAACGGATAGGTCGGTGGATACGACCTGGTTTCGAACCAGGCACCTTCCGTCTCTCAGTTCAGAGCACTATGCCACTGGTGGGGCAATGAATGGGCGATTGTTGAGGAACTGTGCTTGTTACATATCTAATTTTATATTGCTTTTAATTGTACCGCTTACAATTCTTTTATCTTCTTAGCATAACCATTTTCCATGTGTTTCTGTTATGCAAAACATTTTTTCTATACCATATAGAAACGAATGATATTTCGTTTTTCTATTTATTTATTTATTTATTTCATTCTCTGCAATCAGTTTAACTACTTCTGACATAATTGTTTGTCGTGCTAGAACTGGGAAGTTAATTTTTTTCTAGAGAATGGTAAGCTCACCGGTTATTAGATTCATCCATTCTTTCTTATCTTTTGATATTTCCAGAAGTAGCAAGTTTAAAATGGCTAAGTGTTTCAATTATACGTATATTTCGTCTTTTTGTTGGATTCATAGCTCTATCCCCGATTCCAGATTTTTAATTAATTTGCTTCACTTGAGTATGCTATTATAATACTAATCTTGATCTACAAAATCTGAAAGTACAGAAAATACATCTGTCAAATATCAGTCAAACTTTACACTTTATCATGAGCAGGATATAGTTCTCGTGACACCTCCTGTAACAAATATGGTTTGGGGCGGGAGATTATTTTTTTAGAGTCATCTTCAATATTAGTTGCTTAGTAATCTGAATCCAAATGTTCATCTTTTGCAACCACAGGAGATACAAAATTTTGAAAAACACTTTTTAGTCATAACCCTAATGGGCACCATATTGGCTAATCGATTTAAGTTCAGTTCCTATCAGAACACCGAAAGTGAAGCAGTGCCGACATCGGTCAGCGCTTGAGAGGGTGACTGATATCCTCTCTTGACTAGATCGCTATAGGACTGTTTGCGCTAAAGGAAACTGGTCCGTGTAAACTCTGTTGTGGCTTCGACCATATATCTGAGGGGGGCGATCCCGGTGCAGGTCTCTTCTCTGGAATTCGCTTAAAAATCGGAAACGCGTTAGGAGTGACGTTTCACCACCTATTGGGCTCCCCTCATAATAAAATAGCCAATACTTTTGACTTTCGAAAAAGATTGCTGAGACTATGTTGAAAGAAGACAGTAAATTTAATTAGCTGTTGAATTATATTTCTTTTATGTAAATTAATCAAATAATCACATAAAATAGTCTTCTCTAAGACGTTTCAATTGTAATACGAGATGTGTCTAAAAAGTTCGGTGAATGGTATTAGAAAAGAAACAAAACAGGAGATACAAATAAATTACCTTTATTGCCCTTCAAAGTAATCCCCATTGTACACAGCACACTTTTGACAACATGCATAAAGCTTCTGAAAATGCCTCTTTCGGAATCGATCGCAGAACGAATTTCACACGTCCTTGGATGGCCGACACGTCCGCAAAACGTGGCGGAGGCTGCTTCATGCGGAGAAACAGAAAGAAGTCCGCATGCGCCAGATCAGGGGAATATGGTGGATGATCGAGAACAGTTACGCCACACTGAGCCAAGAATTGGTGCACGCGGATTGCAGAGTGAGCAGTCGCGTTATCGTGCAGTAGGACCCACTGCCCAGTCCTGCTCAACTGTGGCCGAACACGCCAGATGCGTCGTAGCAACCGTTTCGAAACTTCCTCGTAGAACTTCATGTTCGCTCGTTGCTCCATTGTAGGGTGACACTACCGCTTGACTACGTTCGACTGCCCGTAGCGGGTTTTCCCATGACAGACACGAGGCTTCCTCCTAGGTTGCGCTGCTTGACATGTCTCTGGATCGTCATGTGCAAGCGCGTGCGCGTAGCACATGTTGCCGTTGAGATATCTGACCATTGAACGGACTTTTTAGACACACCTCGTACAGTTTCAAAAAATATTTCGTTCTTAATTTATGCATTTCGTCGTCCTTTTTGCGTGCTTGTGTGTGGACAGTATGTATCTCACAATTATACGTTACTTGAAATGGTCTTATTTTATTTTATTTTATTATTTTTTTCATGAAAAATGTATTTAATTTCTCAGGGCAGGATTACGTTGTCCAATCAATTACAACCCTGCTGACTTCTTCATTCATAACTTGGCTATCGTTCCGGGGAGAGAAGCAGAGTGCAAAGAAAAGATAAGGGTAAGATATTTTACATAAATCAGGGAGGAATGGAGATGAACATTACACATTAACAATGTAAATTTAAAACAAAAAATGCTCCATTTTTTAAAAAAGGAGAAAAATTATTTTTCCTCGACGAGTTCGTCGCGTGATTTTTCTCCAATAAATAAATTAGTTTTCTTTCAAAACATACAGATGGCATTAGATATATTACATTTACCGGACTTTCTCTAGATATTGCCGTCATTCTTTGTCCGGAATTAAATTGGAACGCTCTGCTGTGTGTTTATTGCCTTATGCAGGGGCGTAGCCAGGGGGGGGATATCGGGATATATCCCCCCCCCCTCGAAATTTTTGGATTAGTGATCAAATTCCGTCTATTTATACACATATAAGTTCATATCCCCCCCCCCCGAAAAATTTTCCTGGCTACACGCCTGGCCTTATGTATATAGTAGTATACATATTCTTTGTTCTACCTCTCGAATTATTTTTAATCTTACTTTTTATAGTAAGATGTACTTTTTTTTTTTCATTCTAGCCAATTCATTAAAAAAAATTATCGCTAGAATGCAAATGTATTTCTTTCATCTAACGTATATTCCAGAGTATAACGCGCACTTTTTACGGAAAGTGAAAATTTATGGTGCACTTTATACGTCGGGTATATAAATGATAACTACAAAATTAAAGAGAGAGAGAAGCATAAGAGAATAGGAATTTAGAATTTTAAATGTGTGAACGTATTACTTTCCTAAAATGACACACCTTATGAATTTAAGAATTTTCCTTATCGCATAACATAAAAATGCACTTTTTTTAAGTTTCTTTATTTTAGACACAACTTTGATTACTGTTTCATCCTCACTCATTAATAATAATTTTCGGCTCTTCAAACTGATACGTATACCACATTTTCAAATGACTTTTGAATTACACTTCTGTACTTATTTCATCCCATGTCTTTAAAATTCAATCACATGTTATTTCCAGGGGCGTAAGACGCCTTTGTTGCGTCGTATCCTCTAGCGTGCTTCTCTTCTAATGAATTAGTGCAGAGGCACGATAATTTTCGAAGCAATTTTCTTACCTTTCTCATGTCGTACACCACACAGAATGTTTCTCTTACCACTGTACGAAAGTGCGGGAAATGCTTTCAAACGTCTGTTAAGTGGACACAGCAACATGAACTGTCATGTTGCCTGAGAAAAGTTAAGGTTGGATTCCATCGGAATTTTCTTCTCCGCCGTGAAAATGCAATAAAAATGCAGAACATTCAATTTCTGGCGAATAACCAGAGAAGCTGTACACAATATCACTAACTCTTTCCTCTAAAGCCATTTACTATGTCAAAAGCATTTCTCTCCGGTGTCCCCTTATTACTGGCCTTGAAAAAAATATCAGTAAGTGCAACTTTCCGGAGAAACCACAACAGCGTACAACAGGCATATTACTTCAAATTAGGTTAGGTCGTCTACTTTGGTTGTTACGCGCTAGGGCACTGACACCTGGAAATTGTGTGTGGCACAATATTGTTACCTTTTTTACGATGTGCATTCAGTATAGATTTAAATAAAACAATGTTTCTTTTTTTTTTCTTTTTTAGAATATATGTGCACAGTATGAAAGAGAATCAAGTCAACGTGGGAAAATCGAATCTATTGGATACTCCGTAGTAGTAAGTTTAGAAACAAAACTATTATAATTTTTAACACCAGCTCCATTGATTTTCTTTATTTTGATCAGAGTTCCTCTTCCACTAATTAGGTTGAATGTTCAAGAATTGATTTGCAATGAAATGATATGCTTTAAATGCTATCTTTTCATTCTGCTTTAAATACAAATGTATCGATATAAGGGTGTGCCGGAAAAACTTTTTTTCCCCCTGAAAACGGCTAGTTGAAAAAAAAAAGTTGTTTAACAGACAAGAAAAACCGTAAAAAGATTTTTGAGAAACAAATATATCTTCCGATAGCACATTCACTTTGAAATATTGAACAAAATAAGAAAATGAGTTTTCTTACCAATTTTTTTAAACCCTCAAACGTTTGAAATTTCAAAAGTGCTAGTTTAGGTAGTTATGGTAAAGCTGTTAGTACGGGGGGGGGGGAATTTAAAACCCTTGATTATTCAATATTATCCGATCGCGCATTGTCTTAAAAACTAGCGCAAAAGCCATATTTTGAAGGATTTCAATAAGGCAACTGCCTGTCTGTGGCAGTTGTCTTATTGAAAGTCTGGAGATGAGTAGTAGGATGGGCCAATATGTATATATATATATTCAAAAACGGCTAGTTGAAAAAAGTTATGCTTATAGATAAGAAAAACTATTTTTAAAAAATCTTATGATCGCGCATTCACTTTGAACCGTCGAAAAAGTAAGAAAAAAAATTTTTTTTTTCATCAGTTGTTTGCAAAGCTCTGAATAATGCATTTCAAATGCAATGGAGAAACGTTCCACCATGATTTGGTTTCATGGATCAGTTTAAGCACTGAATCATGGCAACTTTGGCATGGTTTCTCCATAGAAAGTATGCAGATAATGCAGCACCATTTTATGGTGAAATGTTAACTATTTCTATTAACAGTGTAGCCGTCTCTAGCTTCAATACTGCACACTTTGGCTAGCATCGGTAACAAGTTTTACGCAACACTCCACAGCTTGGGGTTTGACTTGGAAATCTATTGTTGAAGTTTGAACTCAATAGTCTGCCAGTTTTGATCATTTCTTCTATTTGTTCATCCGGTACATTCCTCATCAAAGGTAGCGGAGTGGCATTACAAACATTCCACTGAATCATGTCTACCTAATCGGTCGCGTTGAAGTCAAATGCTGGCACTCTAAAGTCTCTTATTATTTCCATCTTGCAATTTCCCGATTTTTGAGACCTTCACGTAATCCCAGTTCTCTCACATGCTGCCTTTCTTCCATAACCATAGCCAAAATTAAATGTTCGGGGTGTGCAAAATATGAATTTCTAGCTATTGCTGGGTTGATTATTTTTCTCAAATTTTCAGAGAGGCATCGTGTTAATCTGGTCACTTGAAACACAGTTTTAGGAAGTCAGAAAAATAAACACTTGCTTTGATTCGAAACCACAGAGGCATGTAACATCGCAAAATGAAGCACACCAGCTGCCTCAGTTATTCTGAGGGGTTTTCTTCACTGACCTATAGTCTGAGTACTGGATTCGCTGCTGTTACCCATCATGAATGTGATAAAGGACCTGGTTCTCGAGCAGCCAAATCCGCTGGGCATTGGCCAAATTTGATTACTGCAGAAATATCTAGTAGATACAGTTGGTCTTTGCTCAGCTCTTTCTTGTCGATATTCGGAATAGTGCAGTCAGTAGGCAGAAAATCTACCACAGGGGAATTTTTCTCGGGCTTTCATTTTTTGACCTATATCACCAGGAAAGGATGATGGTCCGGCCGTATCTCCGTTCACGTGATGAAAAAGATGTCTGAATAGTAGCTCGTTGAAATGCAGGAGACAAATACACTATTGCAGAGGTCTACAACTTTTAGCTCGATTTGACGAAAGACACCATTTTTCCACTCAGTATTAGAGTCCGTAAATCAAGGGGTTTCCTTTCCCCCTTTACTATTAGTTTTGCCATACACAACCTAAACTGTGGAAATTTCAAACATTTGAGGGTTTCAAAAAAGTGGTAAAGAAAACTGATTTTCTTATTTTGTTCAGTATTTCAAAGTGAATGCGCGACCGAAGATATATATATATATATATATATATATTTTTTTTTTCTCAAAAATGTTTTACGGTTTTCTTCTCTTAAATGTGTAACAACTTTTTTCAACTAGTCGTTTCAGAAAAAATAAAAAAAGGTTTTTTCGGCCCACTCTAATGGATATGCTCGAAAGCCTTCGACTGATTTTCTTTTCTCAAGTACGATTGTTATGAACAGCTATAGTTGTACGTGTACTTAATGACAAATATGAGTTCAGTTACATAAACTTAATCAGTATTAAGCAGAAAAATTCGTCAACAGCTGAATATTTTAGTACTTTAAAATATATTCTTTGATATTATATTCACTGATGTACGTTTTTTATTCCAGGATGGTCAGCTCAATCAAAAATCACGGTAAGTGTGCTAATTATGCATATTACTATAATAATTCATTTTGAAGATTCATCACATGCAAGGACCTGCAGGAATTGTCCTGAGTCCCAGGAACTGAACCCTGAACATATTTTTGACTGCCCTGCCATTCTGGCCAAATTACAAACAATGACTGCCAATCCTCATGCTGACTTTTATAATGATATAACTCCCTCGATATTGCCAAGGCTGTGTAGACCACCTTTGGTCCACCTTAGTCCCTATCGTGGACGCGACGGCAACAACAACATAATACGCCAGGGTTGGCTCTTTACCGGTAAAAAACAGGAAAAGGGGTAAAAATCCAAGTATAGGGGCAATCGGAGGCATATTGGGGCATATCAATATAATAAACTACTAGGCTAAAGTGCATTTAAATACTATAAATATTCGGAAATAAAAATTAGTCAGTTTTCTAAAATCACTAATGCAGTATTTAAATCGCAGCGATTTTCATCTATTTTCTACTCTCCATCTTTAAAAAGAATGTTAGATGTCCAGTCTCTGTTTCACATTACACTAGTACACTGGCTTCCGTTCCCCTTACTTTTCTGTCCTGGATGAAGCAGCAAAACCCAAAGGTCCTATCTGGGTTTATTACTTTTCGAGCATGCACTATGTAAGGAAAATTTTGTAATCATGAAAAAATTCGACTCTGAGATTTTTGTATATTTACAAGTTTTAGATCATCTGAATTCATTTATGCTATTTTTATGAAATGCATGTGTGTGTGTGTGTGCGAGAGAGAGAGAGAGAGAGAGAGAGAGAGTTATTTTGAGTATTCCTGTATCAGAACGATAAATGACAAAGACCTTTTTTCGATGGAAAAATTCATTTTGCAACTCTTAACAGCATATATCACTTCTGAGTCATTTGAAATAGCCTTAATACCTCTAAAATACGCTTTAATAATTTCGGCACATAGAGCGTAATGCATTTAGAATATTTTGGGCGGCCCTGTAGATAAACTAACCAGTCGATTTGGACCAAAAGTTGAGGTGCACACCTACATGTTACAACAATCCTAAATATGAAGTTTCAACATTCTACGACCAATAGTTTTTGAGATATGCGACTTCAAACGTACATACATACGTTTGTACGTACGTACAGACGGCATGGAAAAATTGGTGAAAATAGACCCGTGGTCGGTCAATATGGGTTTCTCACGCATTTATATGAATGTGCATGCTAGCGTACGATGAGATGCATCGCGAAAATTTTTAAAAGTAAATTTAGAGGTAGTCAAAATCGGTCTTTTTCCTCGAAATCAGTCACCCAAAACTTTTCGCGATCACATTACTTCCTTATACTCCGTGCAAGGAAGTAATTAAAACTACTATTCTCACATAGTATCTATTATTTACCTAATTAGAAACTAAATTAGGAAAATACTGTTACATAGAAATAATAGCATTAGACAGCTGGAAAACTTCCGCACTTTTCTAAGTGTTTGATGTATAATTTATTTTATGTGCAAGTAGAAGCTTAAATCCAAAGAGCGAAAAAAACGATACATTGCGGAGGGATCCGTTTCCATGGAAACCTACCGGTATTTCCGCGAAAGTGCTCTTTAAGTAGTCTTTTTTCTGAGAACTCCTCTCCTCGTTTCCTCTTTTTTCCGAGAATTTCTCTCCTCGCTTATTGTTATATTCCGCTCCGCTCTTGTGATCGAAAAACGCTCCTAAAGGAGAAGCTCATTTTTGAAAACTGGCCCAAAAATCACTCCGACTGATCGAATTTCGCTCATTTGGTTTAGCGTATAAGTTATGTAGTGTCCACATTACACTGGGACAGTGGGGTATCAACTTTTAGCAATGTGAGGAAGTCCAGCCGATTACTAAAATTTTTATCTTTTTATTAGGAGCTTGCTATTTTGATCGTTCTGCGAACATCTCAAAACCATACTACATATACAGTTTTATGTGATCAATTTGCTGTGATTTTTTGTTGTTGTTGCTATTAATGAAAATTTTTAAACTACTGTTTGCTTAGCCAAATTTCACGTATAATTTTCTTATTTTTCCTTAAGGTACAAATCATCGTGGTGTAAGCAGTTTAGCGTGATCTTGAAGCGTTCATGGATTAGCTTGATAAGGGAGCCTATGTTTACAAAAGTTAGATTCATCCAAAGCTTGGTGAGTTATTATTTATAGGAGAAAGGAATGAATTATTCTACTTCACGATTTAATAGTTGTACGAAGATGTCCTGGGATATTAAACAATTAAGAGAGACAATTTTCTAAATTATAAGTAAAGTAAACGTCAATTCCAGAACTCTGTTATTGAAGTGTACAGTACATTGTTGAATACACTGTACTTCTTTCTTTGAAAAATGAGTATTTATAATATTCATTATTTTTTTAAATAACGGTGGGCTCTTGCAGACAAGGCATTAGCCACTACAAAGGAAACTGGGGGTCATTCTACTACGGGGCACTTAGTAGGTGGTCAACCTTTCCCCTGCGAAGGGACAGATGAAAGAACACCACGAAGCCCAAGATGGGATTCGAACCGTGGAATTGAGACCGTATTCGTAGCGCGTGGTGTGCTGACCACCATACAACCTGGGGCGGCAGTAATCATAACGAAATGTTATCTGCTGTTTAAACTTTATGCTTTTAATTTTTAAAACTTATTTTCCAATTAAAAGCTTCTGTAATGTAAACAATACTTAAAATTATAAAGTTCAAACAGCAGTACAATAAATATGCTGAACAATGTATTTTTGGTGAGTTTAAAAAAAAATTTTTATAAAGTATTTTATTCATTCTCTCTACTAAAGCATAAGTTTATTCTGATTGTGGTTCGATTCAAATAATCCGATTTTTTTAAATAAATTATTTAAATATTAACTCTACAGAACATAAGTATTTTATCACAAAATTTAGAACCCCATTACTAAGCACATTTAAGGAAAATCGAAATATGTTTATATGTACATGTGTGTCTGTATTCTAACGTTTATTAAAAAGTGTTACGAACTTACTCATGTCCCCTCAATCCATAGATTTACCGTAAGTGTTTGTGCATGTGTGTGTGTATCTACGTGAGGGCATGTAAAACTGAACAATTGGTCTTTTGTTCTGTTTCTCACAACAGTTTATAGCACTGTTGCTTGGTCTCATCTACCTGAATCAGAAAATTGACCAGAAAGGCATCATGAACATCAACGGGGCTTTATTTCTGGTGCTTACGAACATCACTTTCCAAAACATGTTTTCTGTTGTGAATGTAAGTGAGAGCTTTTATTTTTTCATATCTACTTTTTTCGTTAACACTCATAAAAGGGGCGTTTTAGGACGTTGGCGAATCCACAGAAGTTTAACCCTTTAACGGGCAGTATTCCCGCTCTGGGAACACCAAACTCTGACGTTTTGACTGTTGCCAGTGACGAAGAATAGATTTGATTTCTATAAAAATAGTTGCGGGTGACATAGCTCCACGAGAATCCCTTACTTACTTTTGAGCTCGTCATTTCCCGTAAAAAAATTGTCACGGTTATTTTTAACAGCACTGACATCTGCTGAAATATTGGAAGAATGCGAGAACAGCTGGATAGATTGCCCAATGCTGAAAAAGGGCAGCCGTTGCCATCGCTCGGCTTAACTACCAGCAAGATGGCGGACGATCGAAACGTTCATCGCGTGCCACAGATCTAGAGACCCTTTTTTGACGCAGCTGGCTGTGCGGCACAGCCAGCTGCGTCAAAAAAGGGTCTCTAGATCTGTGGCACGCGATGAACGTTTCGATCGTCCGTCATCTTGCTGGTAGTTAAGCCGAGCAATGGCAACGGCTGCCCTTTTTTCAGCATTGGGGAAGGGTTGCGCCTGAAAGGGTTAAAGGGAGGAGCAGGCCCGGACTGGCTCCTTTGAGGGCCCTTGGCTAGAGATTGAAAAAGGGGCCCTTACTGGGGAATTGAGAGGAAATAGAATATTAGATCATGTAATATTTTAAAATTAGGCTTACTTACCTAAAAACCACATTTAACTATTAAATTATGAACACTGTATATGTCCATGATCAATAATTAAGGAATAGAAACAAGGGTCAGTGTTTTTAAGACACCCTGTTTATATATTTGAGATAATTCAATAAAAAACATTTTAGAGACTAATAACTCAACATTTTTAATTTACTTTTGTAAATATGTGTCACATTAAAACGCTTTGAATCATTTGAAATGCCACATTAAATGCTGGTATTACTGATGTATTTGTAATGCTGGTATAAAAAACAGTATATGTGCTCTTAACATTAAGTAGCTGATTAAGGTTTTCTTGCTTCTCTCTCATAGGCTTTTTGCTTGGAACAACCAATATTTCTGAGAGAACATTGGAATGGAATGTATAGGACAGACGTGTATTTTCTATCAAAAACTATAGCTGAGGTAAGATGATTTATAAAACTTACCATAGTTTTTTTTAACATATTTTACTTTTTTTCTGCAAATAGGAGGTTACTTAAAGATGAATCCGAATTACATAGCGATGTAGGGTCGCAAGCGACGACCTCGAGCACCTGTTAATACAATAGAATATCGCTACAACGATATCCTTTATAACGATAATTCTCTCTAATACGATATTTTTTCAGTCCTGGCTGAATTCCCTTTAGATTAATGTAAAACAGTTCTCTGTATAACGATATCCTTTAAAATGATAATTCTCTCTACAACGATGGTAATAATTATCCCTTACATCACAATAATTCTCTCTACTACAATATATTTTTTTTTTCTGCGATGCATCAGAAGCCCAACTCATGCACAGACATTGAAAGCTACACAAAGAAAGTCGAGGTAAAATGTGGTTGGAACGGGTTGGACCACGTCTCTGCCAAAGAACGTCTTCTAAGTTTCCTTTTGCTGATATGTAACACTATGATAATTAGAAAGTGCATTTCTCGTAAGGTGGAAGGGCAGTTGGCATTTCTTGGATGACACATCTTTCATTCCTATACTCCCTCTTTAAAAAATGGCCAAGGATTCCTTTCACCGGAACTGATATAGAAAACGATACGTTCTTTTGTCTGAACTTTTGAGTAAGAATTTTAACCTCCGTTAAATCCTATCGAGGTCGATTATTACATGAGGATATTTTAAATTATTTATGAGTTTACTTTGAAGTTTATTTAGTGAAAATCGAAAGCAAATGGCTAAAAGGAAACAAATATCTATCGAAGTGAAATTCAACATCATAAAAGATTTTGATAAAGTCATGAAGCAAAATAAAAGGATAAATTAATGGGTATGTATTTTCAATTAATATCTAATACATTTTAAAAAACGGTTTTGCGGCATTCAGGTATTATTTATTTAGACATTATATATTTGTTATTCAAATGTGCTATAGATATTTATAAGCTATATCTCCGCTAGAATCCCTGGCGAGGCGGCAAAGGTAACTAAAATTTGTGAGTGTTGTGAAAATTACTGAAAACTATAAACATGTTTTTCTCCTTTGATTTATTATATATGACTTGCGAGGGTATGGGATATATGAAGAACAAAAATCAAAAATCTTTTCGTTCCAATATCGATTCTCTCTATAACGATAATTCTCTTTACAACGATATATTATTTTGACCCCCAAAATATCGTTATAGAGGGATTACACTGTATTCGCTTTGGGAAAAGACATAATAAGTAATATAAAGAGCTATAATAATCACTTCGGAAAAAGACATATAAAGTAATAGTCACCGCGGGTGAAATATTATATAATCTAGACCTTGCGAGTCCAGTTTTGAAATCCCAGGATTGTACTGAAGCTTTGTTCAGCGCGGGGATGGAGACTATTTACAATCGCTTTCCTCCTGAGGCATGGTTACATATATATACTGACGGCTCAAAGCTTGAGACGGATGATGTGGTCGGAGCTGGTATTTACTGTGAGCATTTTGCTCATTATTTTCCATTGGGAACATACAAGACTGCTTTTGACGGTGAAGTCGAGGCAATTAAAGTAGCTCTAGCCCATCTCGACGCTTGCCCTTCTCACTCCGAACAGGACCAGGTTGTCATTTTTTCAGATTCTCAGGCTGCTATTCAAGCCATTGCCAACTGACTTCAGGCTCCCGACACTATGTCTATAGTGCAATGTAGAACTTTAATAAGAGAAATGCACAATAAATATAAAACGATTGTCTTACAATGGATCCCATCCCTACTGTGGTATCCCAGGTAACGAAAAAGCGGATGAGCTGGCCAAAAAGGGCTGTTTTGTTAAGCAGGCCCCATGCAATCTGGTTAGCTATAAGTCAGTCTCATGAAGAATTAATCAAATGTTTAAGATAACACATATGGCATTACTAAAAGATCGAACGAAGGAAAAATCGTGGAGAAATACCATCCTCAATCTCCCTGACTGTCCAAGAAGTAATGCAGTGGCTGCCTTTCGACTGGCATCTGGACATGACTGTTTATATGCCCATCTTTATCGCTTCAACCTGGTAGATAGTCCTGCCTGCCCCCTCTGCCGCAGTGGTGCGACAATGGATGCAGATCATATCCCCGTTTGCTCTGCTCTAAGAACTGTATCTATTCCCGATACTGGGAGGCTAGAGATTCTTTGAACAGTTTAGTTGCCTGATTTTGCATTTTTAGTGCTTTTAATGTTTTAAATATTCTGAGTTTGTTTTGTTTCTCTGATCTCTGTACGGCGTAAGGATAATGTCTGTAATCGCCTGCTGCATTGGAAAAAAAAAAAAAAAGTAATAGTCACCTTTCAAACCGTAGATAGTGAGATTGACTCTTGCAAAAATCATGAAACATTTATTTATTGTTTGGTAATTCTATTTTATGTTATTGGTGAAACTGTCGAAGACAAGTCGACACTGAAGATGAAATTCATATACAAAGTTCGACGAACACAATACTTCATCTGAACACAGGTGCGGGTAAAGACAGTGTATTTTTGGTCCATCATTTTAACCACTCGGCATCGATTACACCTTGCCGCAAAAGATCGGAAATGTCGAGTCAGTAGTTTAGTAGAAACGAGCTGATGTGAGTGAAAGAAATAAGAATGTTTGAACAAAACGTTAAATAAATAAAAACTATTATGAAAGTCGAAAAACAAAAAATAAAAACAGTAAATGTTACCGGAATTATACTCTGTCGGAATATAGGTAGGTATTCCTATACAAATTTTGAACTGGAAAACATAATAACAGAGCAAGCTAATAAAAAGCTTCGGAAAATATCTATACTTTCCGTTTCGATTTAGAAAGAAAAAAATTATTTATGTTTTGCTTATGCAAAATTTTTTAGTTTCCTGTTCCGCGCCTGTTTAAAACCCACTACATTACCTGATAAATTTGCTAACACTCGAGAAAAAATATGTCTTTGTATAAGCAAATTAACTTAGAAAACATTAATTACGTTAGTAACAAATTGAAAATATTTTACAATTCACTGTTTCTTTGTTTCCAGGCTCCTATTCTTATCTTCATGACGATAATTTTCACGACAATCTTATATTGGATGGTTGGTAAGAGGAAATATACTTTTTAAATAGTTTTCATACTAACACTTTTAAATAAGCTTTAAACTTAAATTCAAATATTTTGATTTGTGTATTGTTATTAGCGTAATTAAGAAGTTTGCAGAAATCTGTTTTGTGGAGGAATAATATTTAACTCTTTTTAAAGTAATCTGGCGTAAAATAAACAACTTTTCAATCTTTCAGAAATTGAGATTATTACTCCTTTACATAATGGTTGGATTCTATACCACTCTTTAGAAATTAGCTGACTGAACTGATTATGTATCCGTACTTTTCTTGGCTTAAAGCGGAGGAAATATCTAAAGGGGAGCTGTCTCTCTTCTATAGGCTCCCTATTTACCTTTCTATGGTGGAAAATCAAAATCACTTTCGTTTTTATAGGGCGTGCACAGGGGATAGCGAAAAATTCCTTACAAACCATCTGATTAACTTTCTAATCTTCGGTAGAACACAATGAAAAAGGCTGTTTGTTCTATATGCTCTCGAAACTGCTAATTTCTTTGTTTACACCAACATATGTTGTTAAAAATCGTCTTGTCTTCATATACTTTTTCTAAACCTCAATCCAATTTGCCCCTGTAAACAGTGTTGTTAATTTAGTGTATTTATCGCTAAATTTAGCGACTTTTCAGTGTATTTGAGGATAAATTTTCTATTTCGAGATTAGAGACATTTTAAGTTATTTTTCTCTCTGAGGGACTTTTCAAGTATATTTAGAGTAGTTTTTTTCACTTTTAAAACACGGTCATTGGTACTTTAGAAAGGAAATAAAGTTATCAAAGTACTAAGATCATTTTATGAGACATTTTTCTGTAGATAGAGACTAATAACTGATCTTAACTTCTGAAGAAGTGGGTATCGTATTTTTCGCCAAAACGCCTCCGTAAGGGCACAAAATGACTAAAGTATGAATAATCGTAATCGCTGCAGCATCAGTGTGCAAGATCTTTCGGCAGCCTAAGAACAAATACCAAATAAGATGTTAGTTCTCAAATCATTCAGTACATTCTCAAAATAATGATTTTCAAAAAATGTATTTCCTCCAAAAAACATTAAATCTGACAAGGCTATTCTTTTGATAGTTTCACCCTGAACAATCTGATCATGTTGAATTCACTCCTGAAAAGAAAGATAACGATCAAACCTCTCCATGCAAACATGTTTAAAATTTCCTATGTATGTCTGTGGGTATTTATAACGGTGCATCTCATGCTTATGTTCTATTATTGCTTTCGATTTCAGGATTGAATCCAGATTATGACGCATTTTTAATCTGTATAGCTATCGCCGTTCTTGTAGCAAACACCGCAGCTTCATTTGGTAAGTTTCTCAAATAACATCTCTAGAAATGCTGATTTATGAGTATTTTAGTGTATAATCGCTTTGTGCCTATATATAGATGTATATAGTAATTTTTACTTTCTGCCTTGTATAACATTACCGTAAAACTCTTTCAGGCTATATGATCTCATGCCTTAGTAACTCTTTGAATGTAGCACTGAGTCTTGGCACTCCTTTATTGATGCCCTTACTGCTTTTCGGTGGTTACTACTTGAATAATGCGTAAGAACCTTTATGTTATATATGTATATTGCAATTTGAAGTTAATTTTTTTTTTCCGAAGCCTGATTTATTGATCTTGAAGCCCAGTGGTGTAATGGTTATTACTGACTGAATAGGGGGTTTTTAATGGAGCACCTTGTGCAAAAGCATTTATCTCCAGAGTGAAGTTGTAAGTGTGTATTTGAAAATCATGAGATGAAAAGGCCCAAAAAGTCCTGGGCAAAATTCAGTCGAGTCAGCATACCAGATGCAGACAGATGGAAAAAAGCATCTTGATCGTCGATCGAGCCAATCAGGAACAGCGAGACAAATGGAGACTGACCCGTCCTCCCCCCGTGAAAGCACGGTCTTCATTGGACGGGTTGCTCAGTCACGACCACGTGCAAGAAAGATGTTGAAAGTAAACAAAGTCAGGTGATCCAAAACAAAGTTTGGAAATTTGAAAAGAGTGGCCTTCGATGTTGAAGATGGAAAAGTCAGGGTATGGCCATGTAGATCTCCAGGAAAAAATGAAGAAAAAAGATCCAATTCAATCGTAGGAGCGAGTGACGCAGGGCGATGATGATCCGATGACAAAACTAGATGAAAACTGCGGCAGGAACCCAACGTCGCCCTGTAAAGGGAGCCACGTCCGCAAAGTGAAGAATCTCCATCCACTGAATAAGCCCTGCCACGGCATTCGCCATCAGTCTGTGGCTCTTCTTTAACGGATACTCCAGACAGCTTCAGTTGATTCCGCACACCGTTGGTCGGCTGCCACCCGCAAGACCGACCACAGTCCAGTAGTAGAGTCCTCGATCTTCATAAGCCTCACACCATTCGGTCCTCGGGCCGGTGATTCAACCAGTGTGTGAAAACGTAGTAAAAACTACAGCTTGATGTTCAGGTTCAGTCCGACGGCGACGTTGTAGAAAATCAGTTAGGTTTAAATGATAAGTCAGACTGTGTTTAGTCTATTCGAGCCACCCTTCAGGCGCGAGTTCGCAGAAAGCAGCCGGCAGCCCCACCCCAAAGACCCCGGCAAGCATCCGCACCCGTACCCGTCAGGCAGCTCTCCTCTCCCAGAGCCACTTGGAACAGCGTTGTCTCGGGCTTACACACCCACTGGGAATGAATGAAATGATAATGGTTATTAGCATACTATGCGACTGTGTCACATGGCCGGGGTTCGAATCCCGGGCTGGGATAAGTTGACAGCCTTTCATCCCTTAAATGCCTTCAACCTTTCATCTCGTCCTCGATAAAATGAGTACAAAGCTGAGGAACTAAACACTGTGATCTGCTGTGGGGGGCAACTGAAAATTCGAACTAGTAATCCAAAAAAAAAAAAAAAAAAAATGTTGGTAAATACTTGTTGAAATAAACTAATTTAAATATAATTTAACTTTCACTTGAAGAAAATTTATGATCATAATTATTTCCTTCAATAGGTCTGTTCCAGTGTATTTCGTATGGATAAAATATATATCATGGTTTTATTATGGAAACGAAGCTTTAGTCATAAATCAGTGGTCATCTGTTACAAATATAAGTAAGTTACTGCTTCTTGCTTACTTTCTGAAGTGCATTATACAGTCCACTGTGCTTTTCATGGTTTTCAATTTTTACTATTTCCAATTGCCGTGTCCACATTTTTCATTATGACTTTCAATTAGTTGATGCTGATTTCAGTGTTAGGTTGAATATTTTACCTTGAAAAACTATCTGAAGGCATAATTACAAAATCTTGAAACAATTTTTACAAAGTTTTAAAAATATTTCGCTTGTTTTAATTGCGTCTTAAATTTATAAGAAAAAGAATATGGAGTGACTCCACTCGACTTTCTGAACACTTGCGATTAAGATCATTACCAAGCATTTAAATCTATTTTAATTGATGAATAATTCAAACATATATACCAAATTGAAGCTCAATCGAATGCGCCGTTTAAACGCTAGCGCTCTTTCAAGAATTTCTCCCCATATGCCATAATGTAAAAGAAATCTTTGTCGTAGCGCTGTATAAAAACTATAAGTCCTATACACATCAAAATCAATACCGGTCTTACGATGGTGGTTTATAACATATTTACACAATTTGAGCTCAATCGAATGTACCGTTTAAATGCTAGCGCACTTTCAAGAATTTCCCTCCATATGCCATAATGTAAAAGAAATCTTTGTCATAGCCCTGTAGTAAAACTATAAGTCCTGTACCAAAATCAATACCGGTCTTGCGACGGTGCTTTATAGTATATATATACCCAATTTGAGCTCAATCGAATGCCCCGTTTAGGAACTATCGTGTTCACTCACATACATACTAACACATTTACGCACACACACACACACACTTACATCTCGTAATAAAAATATAGTTTAAAAAACCAAAAAACACGCTTTAGTGATAAATTGAACTAACAAAAAAGCGAAAAATAATTCTTAATATAGAAATAAATTAATGAACGAGAAAAAAAGCGTGGGGCGCTTTGTGCAATATTTTTTGTATCATTTTTGTACTAGTCGTACCGATCGCACATCTCAAGAACTGATATATGGAGCACCCCACGCCGTTTTCACAATAATACTATTTTTCGTTCATTAATTTATTTCTATATTAAGAATTGTTTTTCGCTTTTTTGTTAGTTCAATTTATCACTAAAGCGTGTTTTTTTTTGGTTTTTTAAACTATATTTTTATTTTTCACTTTTTAGTTCGATTTGCTATAGAAGCATGTTTTTTAGTTTTTGTTAAACTGTATGTATTTAAAATTTACTTTTAATTTTCGATATCTCTCATAAGACACTAAGGAACACTAAGTTGGAAAGTACAAACTGTGAGATAATTTATTTTCACTGTGCACCAGTGGCGTAGCCAGGATTTTATTTCGGGGTGGGCTGGGTATCAAATTTAAAGCTTAAGTTCAATTGTAAGTTAAATATCAAATTGTAAGCTAAGTAAAGGGTCCCATTTCGGGGGGCTGGCAGCCCCCTGATCCGCACCCCCTCTTGCTGTGCACCAAAATATTACTCAACTTGCAGTTAAATGCTACCTTTTCTCACTAAAAAGGAAAAATAGGTCTCTTATCAACAAATAAAAGCGTGTTAAAAAGAATGGCCTTAACATGCTCTTGTACTCGACTCTTCCATAATGTGATGGATCACGATATTTTGTAAAAATAAAAATATTGCCGTTCCCAGGATTCGAACCTGGATTATTGCGGCCACAACGCAATGTACTAACCACTATACGATCAGGGCCACAGTAATAAAGGTTTTCTTAAGATCTCTACAGTCGTATTCACGAAACAGCTAGTAACCGCCTGATCACGAAACTAACGTTTAACCGTTACTTGCTGGTAACACACCGGTAACCTCAGAACTGTATTCACCAACTATTTAAAACCATTGGTTTCCTGACCAACGTTTGACCACCGATTAACTTGCACTTGTGCATTCTGCTTTGTAAGCTCGTCTGTGATTGGCTTACGGCACTGGCTATCCAACCAGCTGATTGGCGACCCTTGACCCCTCTTCGCGAGCGCTCCAAAATAGTTGAAAATAAGCAGGAATGTAATGTGTTTTCATGTATTTTTATAATCAGAAATGCTTCTTTTATTTATTTCGGGGATTACTGCTGACTTTTTTGCAATTTATAACTGATATTTTATTTATATACACCTATGAATTTAAAATAGATATTGATATTAAAAGATAATAATTTTTTAAAGGTATTCGAAGGTTTTCTATTTTTATTTTTTAATGTATCTGACAGTGAAAAACAGTACGATTATTTAACAATTTGTTAATATATACTTAAGAGCTTACTCTGAGGATATTTTATTTGTTTTATTGTAGGAGATGGTATGGCGTTTTTTTTTTTTTTTTTGAGTATCAATAATTAAAATTGCAAATGCATAAAACAGCAAATATTTAAACAATGTTTTAATACAATTGTAATGATTCTAATTTTGAAACCTACTGGTGACCATACTTTAATCACAAAAATATGGATCATAGAGCAGCTCTGCAATTTTTTGTAATTTTATACAGTAAAGAGTAAATATATACGTGAATATTAAAATGTGATTGTGTTGAGATGGTTCTTGCTGGACCTTAAATAATGATTTATGAGGTAGTCATTACTCAATTTTTAACTGAAGTTATGAACTAGGCTGTCTCTTGATTTTTAATATCAAGGACTAGAAATTTAAGTTTTTTTCCCACAATAAAGACACATTTTAATCACTCTGTAGTCAGACAGTAAAATAACTTTTTTTTTTTTTTGCACGTGATTAATTTATCAGTAATAACTTAGCACGAAGTGTGCAACTTATTTAAATAAAGCAGGAACGGGGAAAAAGACTATTCATTTTAAATATTAATAGTGAATAATGCCTCTCATGTATTTTTATTAATGGGATAATGCAAAAATCAAGAATTATATTAGTTATTTTATCGGATGTATGTTAATAAATATTTAATACTGTAAGTTTAACACAGAATCTGTTAAAATTCACATTTTCTTCCCTCTTGAAACAGATAAAACAAATGTCAATGAATTTTTGTCTCAAAGCTACATGTTCTTGCTTTTGCAAAGTCGTAGGCAAATAAAAATTGGGAGGGGGGGGGGATATATAGCGCTGAAATTTTTTTACCTATAGTTGAACTGCAGAATCAATGCAAATAAAAAAACTACTAATTTCAGTGACTAAAATTTCGGGGGAGGGTGGGAAATCAACTCTCATGATCTCCCTCCCGGGGGGGGGGAGGTTACGGCCTTGTGTTTTTGGTAATACGGAATACAGCTAATATGATACGACTAATTAAAGAAACCTGTTCCAGCCCAGCTAACCCTGCTAATTCACATGGCTTTGTCTATTAAATTTTGCAAATGCTCTTGCAGGGTAAAATAAAAATTAATAAATTAATAAATATAATAAAATTAAGATTAGTTCTTTTTTTCTGACAGGATTGGGATCATTATTGATTTTGATGTTATTGTAGTATAATGTCGAATTTATACACCTAATTAAAATGGTTAAGTACTACATCCCAAAGGGTCTTACTTTTTTAGAAATAAAAAGATCATATTTTCGGAAATTCAGTATTAATTTCAAATATAATATTTTCACTCTTTCAAAGTAAAAAGAAAAAAATGCTGCTTATGACTTTTGGGGAAATGCATTCCTGATTTTTATTAGTCAAATAACATATATAAATAGATTTTGAGTGAAATAAAAGTAAACAAATTTGTTAAAACGCACTTACAGGAATAAGATTTTGAGTGTTTATTATTTCTTTAGTATTTAATGGAACTTTAGAACGGATGTCGTTGAAATTACTTAACCAAAAACTAGTTGTTTTTCCGTCGGAAAAAAAATATTGTATTAGATTTCATAAATTACATTTACATAATAAATGATATCATTTTCATGGTAAAATATATATATTAAGAAAATGGAACAGACCAAAACAATTTAGATATTTTTAGATGTTCTAAGAGATGTAAAAAAAAAAGAGAGAGAGAGAGAGAGCAAGAAGAAAAATTTAGCCGCAGCGAGGCCAGAACCCTGGCACTACTACCTCCCAATCGCTCGCTTTACCGCAGCACCATAACTTCATTTACACGTTTTCCGTATATTAAAAGCATTTCCTTTTTCTCCTGTTTACCGTTTACTTACTTTGATGGTAATGTATTGGAAAATCCATGACACACATGCCTTCTAAACCGTTTACTTTCTCCTCACACATAAATTTTGCAAATCTATCAATAAATTCTAAAATTTCCACATCTTCTGTCTTCAACAGCGCTGTAGTCCGCCATGTTTGTTAGCAGAATAGAGCCTCACAGCGCATGCGTCGAATGTAACCGGCCGGTAACCACCCGAATTCGGCTGGTTACATTCGTCTGTTAAAAACGAGGTGTAACCAGCCGATTTAGCCTTGTGAATACCATTTTTTTTTTAACCATCCGATTCTATGGTAATCCGGCTGTTACCAGCTGGTAGAAAGTTTCGTGAATACGGGTGTAAGTAATCTTTGTGAGTGTTCTACTTTCAATCAGGATAAGAAATGAGGAAATTATTTAATCCTGGCGATCCAGATCAGGATAATGAGATAAACTTATAAAATTATTGTATTGTCACCGGTTCTTCATAAATGCACAAAGTTTAAATTAAATCTGACCGTTTAAAGTGTGCCAAATTTGAGTTCAAAGGAGTCGGTTACAAACATACATACAGGTGAAGCTAATAAATAAAAGCGTGTTAAAATCAGGATAATGGGATAAACTTATCAAATTATTGTATTGTCATCGATCGTAGATATATCTACAAAGTTTGAATTAAATCTGACCGTTTAAAGTGGGTTAAAATCGAGTTCAAAGGAGTCGGTTACAAACATACAAGCATACATACAGGTGAAGCTAATAAAAGCGTGTTAAAAATAGCATAAATGAATTCAGACGACCTCAAAACGTGTAAATACACCAAAATCTCGAAGTCGATTTTTTTTAATTACAATATACTTTCCTTACACGGTACACGTTCGAAAAGTAATAATCTGTTTAAATGTTTGTACATGACTAATAAGCAAGAGATGGAGGCGGAGAATCGCTGAAAATATTTATAAATAGTTTCAACAATCAGTTAAAAATTCTTCTCGAGGAACATTCAGAATGTCAACGAACAACCTTTCTATTAGTACTAGCGTATTAACTTCAAAATAGTACAAATAAAACGGTTTACTTCTTTAGTGTCCGTAAGAGTAAGGTGTCAACTGTTAATCTGTTACATTCTTATTTTAGTCATGGTAAAAGTGAGAAATTTAGGAAAGCTACTCAACCAGCTTTATCGGACATATTTTCGAGACATTGAAATTTAGTTTCAGTAGATTTTTTTTAACAATAATGAAAAATAGAATTATTTTCCTACGTGATTTAGTTATGTTTTTATTACTTCCTTGTACGGAGTATAAGGAAGTAATGTGATCCCGAAAATTTTCGGGGCCAGATTTCGACAAGAAAAACGATTTTGGCTACCTCTAAATATACTTTTAAGAATTTTTTCGTTGCATGTCATCGTACGCTAGCATGCACGTTCATATGAATGAGTGTGCAACCCATTTTGACCGACCGCGAGTCTATTTTGACCAGTTTTTCCATGTCGTGTGTACGTGCGTATGTATGTAACTTGAATATCTCAGAAATTATTGGTTGTAGAATGTTGAAACTTTATATTCTTGGATTGTTGTAACATCTAGTTGTGCACCTCCTCTTTTGGCCCCAATCGACTGGATAGTTTATCTACAGGATCGCCCAAAAGATTCTTAATACATTACTCTCTCTATGGGCCGAAATTCATTAAACTGGCATATCTCAAAAACTATTAGACGTAGAATGTTGAAACTTTATATTTAGGATTCTTGTAACATCTAGTTCTGCACCTCCTCTTTCGATCCAATTAGACTGGATAGTTTATCTACAGGACCGCCCAAAAGATTTTAAATACACTACGCTATATGGACAGAAATTCATTAAAGCGTGTTTTAGAGGTATTAGGCTATTTCAAATGACTCAGAAGTGATATATGCTGTTAAGGGTTACAAAATGAGTTTCTCCATTCAAAAAAGGTATTTATCATTTATAGTTCTGCTACAGGAACACTGAAAAGATTTCCAACACATTACGGTCAATGGCAATTTTAGGGACGCTCATACATTTCAAGCACAATGGCGTCTTAATATATAGTTAGGCAACGGTCCGACCACGGTCACGTGCCTCCCTCAAGAATTACGCCAAAAGTCGCCAAGCTTGGCGAGTTTTGGTGTACTTGTGTATGTATTTAACTCTCAAATCTCAAACACTTATTAGTCGTAGAATGTTGAAATTTCATATATAAGATTGCTGTAACATCTAGTTGTGCATCTCGATTTTTGGTTCCAATTTACTGGAGAGTTTATTTACAGAACCACCCAAAAGAATTTCAATACATTAATGTCTATGGACATCTTCAATATATTATATCTGTAGTCAGCAGTGGCGTAGCCAAAAATGGGGGGGGGGGTGCTTACGATTACTGCAACTCACATATATGTATACATGCATGTGATAAGGGAGTGAAGAATATACATTTTGTATGGCAAAAAATTCCTCATGGGGGGGGGGGTTGTTAACCCTCTATCCTCCCCCCTGGCTACGCCACAGGTAGTCAGTCATTTTTTGGTCCATGCCTAAAATCTCACCATTTGTCGTTGACCTTGCCGAGTTTTGCCTAACTCTATAACTTTTAACCGTAGAATGTCGAAATTTTGTATTGAGAACTATTGTAACAGCTGACTGTGCATCTCTTTTCTGATTGAAATCAACTGGGTAATTTATTAATCGGGTGACCCAAAGGACTTTAAATACATTAAGGTGTATGGATGCATTCAATTCATTGAAAGTCTGTGGTCAGTTACTACTTTGGCTATCCCCAAAATCTTACACTATCTCAAGCTTGTCGGCTTTTGGCGAAATATCGACAAATTAAGTGTCAAAACCAAATCTTTCAAATTGAACCCTGCTTGACGATATGGGAAATATTTGGTTAGAAATCACTAAACCTTAGTATTACTGCAGTATTTTATCTCTTTCAAACAAAATTAGTTTCGAGGAAGTGCGTCGAAAATATTTTTGTTTTAATAGACGTGCTAGGAAGTCATGTGTTGTCCACATCAGATTTTTTAAAGAAACGGGAACAAGTGTGAAAAACGTAGCATAGTCTGCTATAAACATCAAAAACTAATTATTAAACCTTTTCCTGTTCATGTCAGCAAATAAGTTTAGTTATGATAAGTTAGTATGAAGTAGATTTCTGGAAAACATCTCAAATATAACTCATACGTTTGATAATTGTAAAACATTTCGTACTGATAAAAGGTTTTCCAGAGATTAAACAATTGCATAATGTAATAAATTTAATACAGCTCCGTTAACGTTGTAGTTCGAAAAAAATATGTGATTTTGGTACATAAATACAAATAAACTAATTATGTCATGCACTTCAAAATTTTTAGAATTCCTCTTTACAAGCTGCACTATACACTGCAATGAGCGATAAACCGTATCAGTTGCGGACTTTCAGAAAAAATTCTTAAAAATCGACAATTTAGTAGGATGTGTCAGTTTCCGAAAATCCTTTACTGTGCAATCCATGTTACAGAATTTTTTCTGAAAGTTTTATAAAAGGCACTGCTGTTTCATTTATTACGGAGTGTAATACAGCTTATAAAGCAGCGGTTCTCAACCTTTTAACGTCGCCGCCCTCCAACAAAGGCTAACTTACAGTGGCGCACCCCCCCCCTCACATTTTTCAGCACACATTCAGTTTTTTAATCTTTAACAATGAACATTCAGTCGAATTTTCTACAAAATAATGTAATCAGTAAAGTTTGAATGAACATTTTAAGCGAAGATGGACACATTTTTTAGTAAAAATGAGAATAAATAAGGTGATTTTTTGAAAACGTGCATCATTACTTGTTCTTGCTCTTTGGTTTTTCTCACGCCCCCCTGCAAACGGTCTGCGCCCCCCTTGGGGGGCACGCCCCACAGGTTGAGAAACGCTGTTATAAAGAATTGTCCTGAATTTTTTAGAGTCCCTGGGACAATTAATTTATTTTAGTTTGTGTACCTAGACACTTATTTTTTAAAAGTACGTAGACTTACTTGTTTAAAACTCTTTTTATGCACTTTTTAACCCCCCCCCTCCCAAGCGGTTATGACGTAAAATCCCGTTCACTTCGTTCCAGTTTTCACTGCAATGCATCTATAATTTAAATTGTTCATAACTCTGAGATGTCGTATAGCGTAAATACGGGTTAAGACCCCTTAGAAAGACCCCCACGGAGGGCGCCCCACCCTTCGGCCTAGAGCCCACGCGTAGCTAATCGGCCGTAATCCCACAAACAAACAAAACAAACAAACTGAGATATCGTAAAGTATGCTTTGATATTAAAGTTTGTACAGTGCGCGAAAAAAGTATAAGGACACGCGAAAACTCGCCAAATCTAGAAGCCTTGTTTACAGAATCGAATGCAAATTTTTACAGCAAAAATAGAAGTAAAACTAAAATATTTCATGCGTAAAGTAAATAAAATTTTCAATTTTAAATCTGCTAAAATTTAAATTTTGATTTTTAAACCTAAATGAAAACGGAAAAAAGTATAAGGACAATGCTTTTTCCCCAGTAATTATTTAAAAATTTGCATATTTGAAAGCATAAAATGACAATTCCGAGTTAAAAGATTCATTCGCGAAAAGAATTTCTCACTCGGCGATTTTCAGTGTGAATTTTTAACGATGCCCAAAGGAACTCAACTTTCTGACTCTGAAAAAGGAAAAATTGTTGCTTTTCGAGAATGTGGATTAAGTGGATGGGAAATGTAAAAAAGAATCAAGAGATCTAAAACGGTGGTTTATAATTTTCTAAAAAATCCTGGGATGTATGATATGAAAAAGCGAACTGGGAGACCAGAAATTCTCACTCGTCGACAAAAAAGAAGGATTGTAAGGAGAGCTTGCGAGAAAAAAGAAACCGCGAATGAAGTTAGACAAAATTTGAGTTTACCATACTCAACAAGGACTGTTCAAAATGTTTTGAGCAAACATCCTCAAGTTTCTTATGGGAAATTAGTGTCACGCCCCCCTCTTACAAATCATCATAAGAAAAGAAGAGTTGACTTTGCCAAAAAATACATTTCTCTTGGTCAAAAGTGGGCTGGTGTAATTTTTTCGGACGAAAAAAAGTTCAATCTTGATGGACCTGATGGTTTTCGTTATTTTTGGTATGATCTGCGAAAGATCAAGGAAGTGTTTTCCAGGCGTCAATATGGTGGTGGCTCGGTTATGGTATGGGGCGCTTTTGCGGCAAATGGAACCACTCCACTTGTATTTATCAACCGTAAAAGGAATTCGGACAGGTATCTTGATATGTTAGGAGAAAGTTTGTTACCTGAAGTGCCACTAATTACTTCAGGGGACTATATTTTTCAGCAGGATAATGCTTCGATACACGTTTCTACGAGCGCAAAACTCTGGTTTGAAGCTAAGTCTGTAAATTTACTTTATTGGCCGGCGAGAAGTCCCGTTCTAGCCCGAGAAGTTTATAAAAACGGCACACAGTATCAATGTACA
The DNA here is from genome assembly GCA_038373885.1 of Cheiracanthium punctorium. Classification (NCBI taxonomy): domain Eukaryota; kingdom Metazoa; phylum Arthropoda; class Arachnida; order Araneae; family Cheiracanthiidae; genus Cheiracanthium; species Cheiracanthium punctorium. The sequence continues at coordinate 1,234,557 of JAWZYV010005808.1, read as the reverse complement.
CAAGATCTTGTCGTCACTATCAAAGACGCTTGGGAAAAAATATGTGTGGACATTTTAAAAGATCTTTCAGGATCTATGACCTCTCGGCTTATTCAAGTGATTGAAAAAAAGGTAGTTTTCTTGATTATTGAAACATTTTTTAAGTATTTTAGAACATGTCCTTATAATTTTTTCCGTATTTCCTTTAATGTTAAATTTTGTAAAATCAATATTTTGAAGCTAAATTTTGTTTTTTATGTGATATAAGTGTTATCACAAAATTATGCAGCAGAAGTAAGAAATACAAAAATTTCGTTTATGTGAAATGGAAATAAAGCATATTTTCAATGTTGTCCTTATACTTTTTTCGCGCACTGTATGTAATTTAGGGGCCTATTATTAATTAATTCCGAATTTTCCTATTAAAATTTTATTTTTTTAATAATTTAAAAGCTGCATGAAAATTTTACCGTGGAAACAAATTTACATTATTTGCTCATTTCCAAAACGCTCAGAGGGTTTGCTTCTTTACTTTAACAGATCACAAAGTTTACATATAACCTGGGTTTTAAAATCTTAACTGGAGATGTGAGTTTTGATTGTTTCAGTTGAATTAACTGTTTGGGAAAAGAAAAAAAAAAGACTGAGTTGCTTTGATAAAAATATTTTTTTTAACAGCTAAAACTTTCAGAAGAAAATTTAAGAAAATTTTTGAAATTCGCTCATGTGCAATAAGTTTAAGAATTTTTTTTTAAATATGTCATAGCACTCAGAAGCAGGATTTAAGTAACGGTCGCATTTTTCGAAAAATGCGAAAGAAGTCATTTTTGCTAAAATGCACATATTTTAATCTCATTAAAGCTGACATTCAAAATTAACTTTTGCAATGTTAACAATTTCCTCATCGTAAAAAAGCGGAATGTCCAGAAAGGAAAAACTAATTTTTGGCAAAGCGTTTGAAAAATGAGTCAGTTTAAAACAGAGTTCTGTACAAAAGTATTTTGGAAATAATAATATTTTAAAAAATCTTAAACACTTTCATATTTTAAATATGCTATACGTTATAAAGTTCTATATATTAGAAGCGTATCATAATCCAAGCGTCGTCCCTATTTTTCTTCTTTAATCCATTAAGTCTGAAAGTATATCATTATTCATGAATGTGCCTTATTTTTTTTCCTTGTTCCATAAAACACTTCTTTGGAATAGAAATCTATATTAAAATCGCTTACTAAAACTGCTTTGTAATCTTCGACTAGTATTTTGCTTTTTGCTGAATTATTCACAGATTCAAATTTATTTAAATGCTTGGTAACGAGAAATGTCGAGTATAATCACTCCAGTTTTTTAAATAACTTTGAAAGGGAATGTGATTTAAAAACAGTCTTAAATTCTCATACTGTATTTTATAACGTCACACTTGCGCAAATCTCCCCCAGGTAAAATATTCCGGCACGAATCCTTGCATTCTTTCTTATATCCAGTATATTATGTCTGGATTTGAATGCTTAGCTCTGTTTCATCATTTTGTTTATGGGAGAGCTAAAAGTTAAAATCTATCTGTAACGTTTTTCTTATGATAAAATGCCATTTGATTTTGTATTTCCAGCTTGCAGTGGCGAGCCGCAGTGCCTAGACAGTGGCGAAGCAGTGATTAAAATGCAAAACTTTGAGGAGGTGAGATTACACTGATGCGTTTTCTTTCTTTCACAGTTCAGTGCAAACGACACTAAAATTCTTTTAAATTTATGAATTTTTATAAAAGATTTTTTTAATTGAATAGGTATCAACCAGAGAAATTAAATACGTAGATATTAGATAAGATTTATTTTGAATGTATTTAATAAAGAAAAATGCCTGTTTTTAAGAGGAATATTGTATTACGCAAATGTGAAAATCAACTCTGTTTTACATCTTGGGCTATAAAACAAAAGTGCTCAGCCTACTTTAACACGGTTGATTAAGGTTGTTCCCTCTAAAAAATGATAGACGTCATGGTATTTTTGAACATCCTTAAAAACGAATTAATATTGCTAAACACTCGAAAAAATTAATAATCTTTCTACACCATATGCACTTATACAGGGCTGTCGGTAACTTGACGTATTCTTGCCAATACGTAATAGGAAAGCCAAGATTCTACAAATTTAGCTCCATATGTATGGCGAAAATCAATAGCTTTCGATGAATTTGAATTTCAAAGATTTTTCTATAATAAACTAGAATTTGGCATTTAAGTGAAAATTTTGAAACAACTACTAATTAAAGGGGTTTAATTTGTTTTCGTTGGCACTAAGCTAACGTAATTTAAAAAAAGCACAAAACAACTTAAAATTTAAATTCACGAGCCATGACATATTATATGATGTACATGATTGTACATGAGAAAAATACATTTATGTTTTGATTTTTAATTTACTTGTTTCCTTCAAAAAAAAGTGTTGATCATCTCAAAAAAAAAAAAAAAAAAAAAAGAAAAACTATGACAATAAGCGCATAAATTACCAATAAAACATGTGCATTTAATCAGCTATCCAAAAAAATATTTATGTCCATGTAAAGATATGTACATAATATGGAATTCATAAAGAAAGGTGAGTTTTACTTAACGTTGATTTTAAAAAAATCACCAAATGATGAGCCCTCGTTCATTGTTAGGATCATTGATCAACCGATCAAAATCACACTGTTTTTATTTGCTGAGCACATCAGCTTGTGAGTCTCAAACGAGTGTAAGCAAGTTTTGCTGTTTGGTTAATCAACAAAACATCCAACAAAACAGCTGAAACTAACTAACACAACAGTACACCACATACTCGTTTGAAAGTCACATACTTATGTGGCTGAAGTAAGATTTTAAGCACGTAAAAACCTCTTGACCTTGATTGGTTTGCCGACGATACTAAATAATAAACGAAAGTTCATCTTTCGGCGTTTTTACCTGCCAAAGGTATTAATTTCTACCACAAACTCCCGAAGAGTTCATTTCTACCTCATACAGGAGCCCATAGATGGCATCACTACCGATCGTAAGCGGGGCTTTTTAATTTTGAAGCAAATGCGAAGCAGAAGACCCCAAAGCTTAGTTTTGCCACCCCCAAAGATATCGTTTTGTATGGGTACATGAAGGACATTGCGACCATGACATATTTAATGTGCCCCTGTCGCCATTAGTGAGCACTGAGGTCTTTGGTTGGTCCCAGGATCGAACTCGCAACCTTTCAGCTATGTGATCGATGCCTTTCCCAGCTGGGCTTTCAGCTGCTAAGTTTCTCAGCTGGAATTGGTTCAAAATTAGGAGACATCACTCAAAAGGAGGCAACGTTGGTCTGCTTAATAAGATGCATTTGCCATAATGAAATGACCAACATCTGCGGCCATCGTTGTGGTCAAGCCTCCAGTAGGCCGCTGACTTGTCTATCAAAAATAATAAAGAGATTCTTAACGCACGGTTAGTTAAAAATATAAAATGTGTTTAAGATTTTAACTCCTGCTTTATTTATGATCGATCGTTTACTAATCTGTAAATTTATTTCATATATTTGCAGGATAACTTCGTCAGAGATATCGCTGTTATTGCAGGTCTGATGGTGTTCTTCCGTGTCTTAGCATTCATAGCCCTACTGATCAAGTCCAGTCGAAAGACGTGAGAATAAATCAGCTGAATCCGAAATCCTCACGCCGAAGTATACATAAAACATTTCGTTCACAGATATTTTTCTAGTATTTTTATGCACACTCTTGTGAATAAAGAAAACATAACATTCGAAGAATTTAACGTACTTTTCTCTTTCGAAACGTTTGAACTTGTTTTAATAAATGTATTGGCAGAAAAATGCAAAGCACGTTCTCATAAATATATGTTATTTTATTACGATATGTAGTGTAAATAATTATAGAAAATCTTAGATCGTACAATTTGTTATTTGTGTTCAACTTACGACCGAGCTAATGTAAAACTTTCATTTGGTGACATTAAACGTTTATTTTTAATACTTATGACTATTTTCTATTTTATGTATGTGCAAGAAAACGGGGAGAAAATATATCCTTTTCTCTCAATAAAAAAAGTGAACTTGAAAGAGTTGTCCTCGAAAATATCTGAAAATTGTATATGTGTATCATCTCATTTTAAAATAATGGAAAGAGATAAATCTATGTTGCTAAACTAGATAAATCTTTTTTTCCCACACAATAAATACATTAAAATCTTGATTATTCAACCTTCGCGCATCCAACTGTTTGTATCAGAATATATTACTGCTACTTTAACTATCAAATTCAATTACCAAATGAAAACTAAAGTAAATTCTAGAGTTCTCAGTTTTTTAAAAAAGTGAAAATACATATTAGAAAAAGAATAGAATATTAATTCACTGGCGATTTAAAAATTCTTAGATTTTTAATAATATTATAGTTATTTTGCAGTTTTCCCTTCGCATGTGTGGCAACACTTTTCAATTTACCCGGAGCAAGATATGCTTAATATGCTCTTACCTACAGCCCATCCAACGGACTTTTAGTCTCCTCCATGACGCTTGTACTTAAATTTTAATCCGTGCTTTGTTTTAATGCACAATTATTCAATCATGAATCAATACTTAAGGGTGGAAATCACCTACGACACTATAGCTCTCAAAACAGTCTCAAAAAATCTAACCCAGATGACTTTGATTAACGCAGGGAGCTAACGCAAGTGTGCATGTGAGGCTGTACGATCAGCGAATGTAAAAAACAATCTTCTAAATGCGAAATAACTCTTATCTGTAACAATGAGAATTAACTTAAGACATTTTATTTTTGCTTACTTAAAATACATAATTAATTTTATGTTGTTGTTGTTGGAACATGTAATCGGATTTCTGTGCTTTTTCACGAGGAACCGCTTATAAATCCACGTCAAAGAAAGGACAAACACAAGGGGAGGCAAATGCCTTGGGGGAGGACTTTTCTGAGTATCTAGCGCGTATTCACGTTACATCTGGAGAAAACCGCCCAAAACTCCAGACCGCAAGACCGACGGCCCCGCAAGAGGACAGAACCCTGTTCCTCCTTGAGCCATCTACCAATGTCAGCAGCTTTAACCACTGTGCTACACATTGGTATTAATTTTTATGCTTTATTTTTTAAATTACAACAGTTTCCATAGTAACGGAATTCATTGTTGCCACACAAATTATGAAAGTCAACAATCAAATGAAACTGAACTTTTTGCTATGGTGCTTAAGATTTAGAAAATGAAAATGCATAAATATAAAACAAACAGAACAGTAACTCGATGGCACTCTAAAAAAAAAAAAAAATTCATGCAGTTCTAGATATTTTTAATTTTATTTCCTTCGCATGTATGATGTCCTTTCCACGTGGCACATTACTTACTGTATAGCCGTCAGATTATTCGGAGCTGCACATGCGCACTTTCGTAAGCCAACTTCGTGAACCAGAGTCCCCTGTGGTGTCGGATTTTTTGAGACCATATTTTTTACTACAAAGATTCCTATCTTTAAATATTCATCAATGTATTTAATAATTTCGTTTCCAAGACAACACAAACAAAAAAACTTATGTAACGGCTCTACAAATCAGCTAATAAAATTCAAAATATTGTTTTACTTTGAAATAGTTTTCCGTATGAAAAGAAAAAAAAAATTGAAATTGAATTTCTTCAATTTAAATTCATATGATATATAAAACATTATAGTATATAATTTTCTTAAATGAGTCATGAATACACCAGTTAACAAAGTAATTTTGTTAATTCAAACAAATAATTTGATTGGTTTTAACCAAATAAACCATTTAAACAAATAGTGTAGTTAAACTAACAAAACATTTGGTTATTTAAACCAAATTATTTGGTTAAATTGACAAATAGTTCTGTTGAAATAACCAAATAATTTTAACAAAATTATTTTGTTAATTGGACAAAAATTTTGTTGATTTAATTTCAAATGGTATAATTTGTTGATTCAACAATATATTTATTTCGGTGTAAATGATGTGGTGTTGCAAAGACCAGTTTTAAAAAGTAATTTTGGAGCTAATTTTGTGATATGACGCTAAACAGCGTTAGCTAATTTAATCATTTTTCAGAAGAATATTTTATTGGTCGTAAATGCGAAACCTTAAACAGATAAAACTACCGATGTTTTTGTCTGTGTATATTATAAACACTGGCCACCGTAGTTGTATGCTGTGAAATAATTTGCATCTTGAAGACCCATACATCTGCTACCTCTCATGCATCTGTCCGTGCCATCTAAGCTGCATCTTTCACCGGGGCACTGAAACAAAACGAATGGAAAGAAAAAGAAAATGAGTTAAACAACAGATAATTAGCATATAAAACATGAAAATGAGGAATATATATATATATATATACTAACAGGGGCAAAGAGTTCCTAGAGCGATTTTTAAATACCTTATTTTATTTCATTTAAAACAGAAAGCAGTTCACAGTTGGAAAGTCATTCAGAGTTATTTTGTGCCTTGTCTGGCAGACATAACTTGTTATAACAACTTGTTAAAAAATCATACTAATATATTTTTTTCTTTTTTTTTTGTAAGTCTGTATTTACTTTCCGAACATGTACCATGTAAGGAAAGTATTGTAATCATGAAAAAATTCGACTTTTCGACTTCGAGATTTTTGTGTATTTATACGTTTTGAGGTCTTCTGAATTCATTTATGCTATTTTTACGAGATGCATGTGTGTGTGTGTGTGTGTGAGTGAACACGATAGCTCCTAAACGGGGCATTCGAGGGAGAGCTCAAATTGGGTATACATGTTATAAACCACCGTCGCAAGACCGGTATTGATTTGGGTGTGTATAGGACTTGTAGTTTTTCTACAGGGCTACTACAAAGATTTCTTTTACATTAGGGCCTATGGGGAGAAATTCTTGAAAGTGTGCTAGCGTTTAAACGGCGCATTCGATTGAGCTTCAATTTGGTATATATGTTTGAATTATTCGTCGATTAAAATTTATTTAAATGCTTGGTAATGATCTTAATCGTGTTCGGATAGTCATTTCTGATGAAAGTACCACGAGCTATATTAATGTATGATCACTTATTGTTTAGTTCGTTGTAAGGCGCCCGTTAAAAAATGATTAAAATAACAAACACATTGAATTAAATGTTCACGAAATATTTATTAAAATGGTATGTCGTAATTGAATCCATATTAGAATAACAAATCTTCTATTTTTAAATTCATATCTAAGGTTAGCCAACACATAACTAAAACAATTGCAGATCGTGCTCGTGTCTGAAAATAAAAACAATTTATGTGGAATCTGAAATACTTAATTTAAATCCCCATCGGTTCAGCTGAAGAGAATAAGTTTAGGTTTTGACTACCGTGAAAGAAATCACACTTACTTCAATTAGTTCACCAAGTTAATTTTCTAAAGGTGTAATCATATAACTTACGATAAAGTTAGAAAAAAAAACTTTTCTTTACATATTACTGTTATAGAGGAACGTAATCCTACATTTAAAATGTTTCTCATTCTCCTATTTTATAAGGTGAAACAAAAAATGGGGCATCTTCAGAAAATTTGTTTGTAATTTTTTTCTCTTGAAAGTGATATAAATATATGGAGGCAAAGAGCACGTGAAACCTACAGTCAGAATGTAACTGAATATTTTAAATATTGTTTAAGACTTTCAGGAATTATCAGGAATTCTATTCAGTCACATTAAAAAGTAACACAGAAATGCTCATACAACGTGCATGAACAAATTGTACATAGATTAATATTTAAAGTTCTAGTAATTTCTGCAGACGGGTCTGATGATACTCACGTCATATTCTGCCAGTCATTAATTTTGCATTACAGAAAAATCTTAAACAAAAAGATCTCTCCGTCGTTACATAAATAGCATTTTCATTTTATTATTATTTATTAAGTTTTCTGATCGATACCAAGTTCTCTGAAAACTTCCTACACTTAATTAAGAATGATTTTTTATATAACTGTAACTTAAAGAAGAAAGGTATAATTTTTTTTAAATGCCTTCTTGAGCCGAGGCCTAAAAACAGATGGGAAACTGCTTACTTAAACATAGGGATGGACGCGAGACGAAAAATTGGCGTCTCGCGTCTCGCAAAACAGCCGAAAAGCTTGTCTCGTCTCGCAAAAATCCCTATATCATAATGTTAAAAATGTTTGTCTCGTCTCGCAAAAAAGCTGTAAATCTCTGTCTCGTCTCGCAAAAAGTCGTCTCGCGTCCATCCCTACTTAAACACATAAAAAAAACCTTTTGAATATACAATTTTTAATGTACTTAATAAGTGATAAAGTAAAACTACTCCTAACAAAAGCTTGTTCAATCATGACCTGAACACTTGGTTTGTGCGAAAATATTTTTTAAATTTAAATATAAGCAATCCTTGCCATTTAACTCTTTCTTTTGTGTGTGTGTGTGTGACTAGCAGTGAAAACGCTAAAATTAGGAGGTTTCACAGCGTGTTAAAAGAGTTATTGAACAACTACTACAATAACAAACAGAAGACATAATATTGGTAAATGCATATCGGAGCTTACCTTGTAGCAGATGGGGCAGCAGTTGCAATAGTCCATGTAATAACCACAATTGCAGCGTTGGTAAAAGCACATACGAGGAACGCAGCGGTTACATTTGGGCATGGAGGTGTTCTCAACGAGAACAATGCTGCATGGAAAAACAAATTAAAGTTCATTACTCAAGCAATTCCTTTTTACCGACTTCAGAAAAAAGAGAGGGTACTATGCTCAACGCATATATACACAGTAGGGTGGGCCGAAAAAACTTTTTTTTGTTTTTTCGGCTAGTGGAAAAAAGTTGTTACACAAAACAGCTATACAGAAACAGATTGTCCGTTTGCTGTTTTCCGAGTTACGTACTATCGTTTGATTAGCCTTTTTCAGACCTTAGTGAATACATGTTAAAATATACGGTAGACATTTTTTTTCTCAGTCGTAGTATATGAACTTTCAAATTTATCTCTGGTTCATAGCCAACTTTCAACTATAAAAATATAAAAATAAATAAAGCAGAAAACAATGGAGTTTCTTGAAAATATAAAAGTGGAAGTACAATTCAAAAATGTGTCACGTGAAGGTATAACGGTTCATAATTAACCATTAACGTCTAGCTATTTTCGTCACATTCTACAATTTATACTAAATTCATCCATGATAAATAAATTTCTGACATGAGTCGTCTGTAGAGTGAATTTCTTTCTCTATAGAACATGAATAAAACAGTGAAAAATTCGCATTTAACTTTGTAACGCAGAGTATTTATGGAAATCAAATTATTTAATCGAGAAACAAAACAGGAAAATAAATTAATGCTTTTGAATTTTTGCGGACAACAAATTTTGCGACCATCCTCAAAAAAGGAAGTTGTGCGTCAATGAGTTGAAAAAAAGAAGAAAAAACTAAATGCGCCTCGGAGTAACACTCTAGACTCCATGCCCTTTAACTTCCACTGGACCTTGGTTCATGGCAACTTTAAGGATCAGGTAATTTTCACGCTCTCATATACCTTTGCCTAATAAATGCAGTGTCAATTAAATTAAAAGACAATAATAATTCCTGTCCATAATCTAACGCGGCGCAAGAAATAATATTTGTGATAGATGCAAGTTTGAGATGAGACGAGTTCAACCCCAAATCAGCCATAATGGCCTTCGGACTCGGGCTTATGCAATTATTCCTTTTTTTCTTATCGGATTCAAAAAAGTTGGAGTTACTAATGTCCAACGTGTGTATTATATGTATAACCGGGGGATTCCAAATAGATCTTAAAGCGATTGTCTTTTCAATCGTAAAATACTTTCAATTAGAAAAGTTCGACAAATAAAGAGTAGCTTTCAGATATGATAATTCTTTTACTAGAGGCTGTACACATTATAAAATAAAAAATTTAAGTTTCAAGCGGTCCCTTATTTTCTATGGGAATGGATTAGTTGCGCCAGGTGAAGGGAGAAAAAGGCGAGTTGCACCTCTGATGAATTTAATCCACGGGCGAGTTGCACCCACGAAATGAAGGGGAGGGGAGCAGTTATAGAGGAAACCTGCGGTCTCGCAAAGGGCCAGCGGTAGCATATTTCCGAGGGGCCGGACGCAGTGGTGTTTATTTGGGTCTCGCGAAAGGCCAGCGGTAGCACATTTTCTAAGACCCCCCCACAGCGAATCCCGGACTCAGTGATGTTTTTACGGGTCTCGCAAAGAACCAACGGCAGCATATTTTCGAGGGGGCAGTAAGATAAAGATTCCGGTGCAACTCGCTCCTCTATTTGATTGGCGCGGCTGCAACTGACACTCGTCCTATCCTATCAACATTTAGGGAAATGTTTCCATGTGTTTAAGAAAATTAATTTTAAAAATTCTGTGCCTCTAAGTGAAATAGTTAGCGAGATATTTAATATTAAATTTGACGATTTACACCAGTTTATTTGCTTTGTTGGCGCCCGATTTCTGGCGAAAAATCTCTTACATTAGTGGACCAACTATGAGTTGATAAAAGTTAGATGATGATCTCTTTGTTGGAAAATGACAATTAAACGCATTGAAATGTGTGAAACTAACAGACCCAATTTGATCTGAACTGATAATACAGCTTTAAAATTGTGAAATTATTCATAATTTTGTCTTAGGCGGCCATTCACTGATTACGTCACGCTCACAGATTGCTATTACTACTAACAATTACATTTTCTTAATAAAAAGCTTTTAGACCATTCGAATTATTTTTATCAATTAATGTATTAACTTTGATAGCACTCTTACAAGCTTTAAACATTTTAAGATTTTCACATTTTACAAATTAGCACAATAATGGAACATAACAGCACAATAGTGAAATACCTAAGTCCCCTATAGTCTAAAGTTTAGGATTCTTTTCTCCAGGAGTAACATGAATGCGCGTTAGAACCCCTTAAAAAGTACTCTGCATTTCTCCCATTGACAGAAAACAGTACCCAGCAAACACACACAGGTTCTTTGAACGTCTATTAACGCTCAGAAAACGTCTTCTGAACGTTAATAGACGTTCTGAGAACCTGTGTCTGTTTGCTGGGTAGGGTTCTTTGCCTTATTCAAAAAAAGAAGAATGTGCGGTCGGGGGACCCCCGTCAGGAACGAAGTTACTCACGCCTTTTCTTCAACTCCAATTGTACAACCAAACTCCGAGGCAATATTCCAAATTGTACCCTACTCCGAATGCAGACCTGTAGAAATGTAGCCCCCAGGCTCGCTACGCTCACTTTTCGTATGGGGTCCTTAACCCTTTAACGGGCAGTGTTCCCCCTCTGGGAACACCAAACTCTGACGTTTTGACTGTTGCTAGTCACGAAGAATAGATTTGATTTCTATAAAAATAGTTACAGGTGACATAGCTCCACGAAAATCCTTTGCTTTTTAGCACGTCATTTCCAGTAAAAAAATGGTCACGATTATTTTTAACAGCACTGACATCTGCTGAAAAAAGGAAGAATGCGAGAGCAGCTGGATAGATTGCCCAATGCTGAAAACAGGAAAACCGTTGCCATTGCTCAACTTAACTACCAGGAAGATGGCGGACGATCGAAACGTTCATCGCGTGCCACAGATCTAGAGACCCTTTTTTTGACGCAGCTGGCTGTGCGCGTCAAAGAAAGGGTCTCTAGATCTGTGGCACGCGATGAACGTTTCGATCTTCCGCCATCTTGCTGGTAGTTAAGTCGAGCAATGGCAACGGCTGCCCTGTTTTCAGCATTGGGAAAGGGTTGCGCCTCAAAGGATTAATAAGATTTACTCGCAAAAAGGGATAATCTTCACAGCCAAAACCAGAAGACTGGATCAGATAGCATGTTACATTGCTTAATTCTTGCATGTTCCTTGCAACATAAAAATTTAAACTTCGCAATTTATTTAAATATGTAAAATCTGTGAAACACCTTGCTATTTGCCACTCACGGGGTTTTTCGTAATTTGGCAACTTACCTATGCGTATAGTTAATCATCATTTCTCATTAAGCTTGTAAAAAAATAGTCCTTCATATGTTTTCATTTCGCCGTGCTGTCAAACATCCAAGATATACTAACACGTAGCATAAGTTTTTTTCGTTGCATGACGATTTCTACCACTCAGGCCCTACCGCAAGCCGAATTAAGGAACTTCGTCCCAAAAAAGAAAATTAAACTAATAAGTCCCCTTAAATCAAACTGTGACTTAATATAAATAGTGTGATTATAAACAAGAGAATTTTTAAAATTATACTTACGAAATTACGATGCTGAAGACACTCAGATTTACAATGTTTAGTACTTTTTTCATTGTATGAGGTACTAAAAATAAGAATACTAATGAATAAAAAATAAATAATAATATACAACTATTATTATACTACTGGAAAATAAATCCCGTTGTGGAGGCAATTGCAACGGACGCTAGACATATTTTACACTATAATACCTTTTACGCAAGCATGATTATATGAGGCTAAGGTGACCAAATTTTTGAACATGGGATCGAGGGCAAATCATGCGCTGTCCCCAATTCTAAAAACACTAATTGAGTACAAATTAGCTTGTCGTCCTCAATACCGAAACAAAAATTGGGGTCATTATTTAAATTTAATTATCTTCCCAAATAATTACCACGTATAAGTATACTAATACCTGCAACTGTACAGAATTTGTGAGACTGCTTACTAAAGACATTTTTTGTTTCTTTCTCATATTTACAGCTGGTATTTAGTTTGTAAAAACAAAGACCGCACCTATTATTTGCACCCATTCAAAAAAGTATTCGAGTATGGTTTCCGAATTATTAAGTGTATGTTTTGTTAATAACTAATTAGTTTTTTGAAAAACAAAGAATTTTTAAAAAGAGAGAGATTTTATTAACTGAAACATGATTTACTTTTCAAAGCAACACTTTATAGATGAAATTTTCATTCAAAGTAAGCTTCCTTTTAGACATAATTAAGAAAAAAATAAAAGAAAGTAAATATTAATGAAGCACAACAAACTTGAGAACGAGAGTTAAGCGAGATCTATGGCTCTTCGACTTCCATCTCAGTTGCTCCTAGTAACAAGTTCGTTTTTATTCCAAAGTATCAATTTACAGCTCAATATTTGGATGAACACGAACAGCTAGGGGATTGAATGGGAATCGAATCCACGACCGTACACTTAGGCGATTGACCTGGAGGACAAGCTCTTAACTAAAAAACAAGATCCTCCCTTGCCATGTGCTGTTGCGGTTGGTGTGTTAAACAAGAATAAAAGTAAAACTTACTTAAAAGAGTGTATAAAAAAGTCAAGTCACATTTTTATAGACTCGACATACAAAATCATATTATTTTTTTGTGCTTTTGGCCAAGTCAATATTAAATTTTTGGGAAATAAAGAAAACACGATTAATTTTTTTAACCCTTTTGTGCCCAGATATGTTTGCGACTTTCTACGATTTTTGCTAATACCAGCAATAATAGATAAATTTCTGATGTCAACTTCTTGAAAAAGAGACGATTTCTTTTAAAATCATTATGTATAGAAATTGAAATGTCAACATCCTACTTGGCCATGTTAAAATATTTTGTGGAGTGGAGGTTCAGTACTCGTGAATAAAGGCTAGGAAAAATAAATAACGTTTTCGACTGATAGCGAAAATGCCTCCCCCCAAAAAAAGAATGCTAGGCATGAATGGGTTAAAAAAGTGGGGACAAATACAAAAAAAAAAAAAAAAATGAAGACAAATGTTGTCTCGAATTAATTTTTTAGGGTTTGAGGACAACTCAAGAAAACACGCTGAAATTGGAGACTGTCCTCAAAAATTGAGGACGGTTGGTCACCTATATGAGGCATATGTCGTGAACTATCATTATACATCGTACAATGTACTCAATACAATATTATACGTTTTAACATCTATGTACCATGTTTCGTTAAAATTACATTTTTAAAAGCGAATTATGGCTTCTGAAAAAATTTAAATGCTCAGTTTACGTCTATCAATTGTTAAAAATTTATGTTTCATGTAGGAAAACATTATGGGCTACTTCCCGTTTATCAGAAAACGAGAATTCGATGAATTATTTCGCCTCTAACGAAATATGTGAGTCAAAGCCCTTCAGCTAAGTGGGTTTCCAATGCATTTTTTAACTTGTGACATAGAAATGATGTTAATATCACTTAGATATGCAATTTGCATTCTTGAAACAAAAGAATGACCTCTCACTTGGTAATGCATTCGACATATTTGTGCGTGGATTTTCAGATTTTTAAAGTAAAGTATAGTATTTTCCCCCAATATTTATTAACGTATTTGTGCAAATTTTTCAGCTTTTCACCGTAATGGTGGGAATTTTATTACAGTTTTTTTAAATAAAATTTTTAAATTAATCGCAAAGCTTTTATTTTATTTTTCTTGTTAGCGTAACTTTCTTAATCTTTTTGGAATAATAGCAGTTAAAGTTTTTTGGGGGGTGTTACAACCCGGAATTTTTACACCTATGCTTTTATTTATGAGATAATTATTAGTACTAATTACAGTTATTATTTTTCATCCATGTTTTTAAGGTCTAAGATAATTAAAAAGAGCAAAATATGCAAATATGCTGGTATAATTGTACTGTGTAACTGTTAAGTTTCATAATTATACTGTTAAGTTTTATATTGTACAGTCGCTAGTTTTCTAGCGCCTTCGCGAGTTTACATTTCACGATTAATCGCAGAAGCTTAGTAAGCTTCTCTGTTTTTTCTTTCGAATAATAATGATGTTGGAGCGCAAATTTTTCTTTTCTAATATTTTAGAAATAAGTTTTATGATGTTTTTTAATAGTGTGTCATTACCCATATAAATATGTATGTCACAGAGTAACAGAATATTTATTTCACAGCGTAAATTGATATTTATGTTTTTAAAAATTAAATATTTCATTTTTCAAAAAGAAAAAGCATGGATTTTTATTATTGTTTGTTTGTGCATGTTAAAACTTTCCTATACTTTTTCTCATTTAACTTTTAGATTAATTTTTTTATCGAAATAATATAAATTATAACCATTATAAATTTTATTAACTTAAAAAAACAGTCATCTTACAGGCAGCTCAAAGAATTTGCATTTTAGAAGAAAAGTAGTTTAAATTTGCATTTCAGATTCTAACGCAACATCTATGAAACATTTTTATATTGACTATAGTTTCTAATTGAAATAATTATAAGAAATTGATGCTAAAATTCACCAAATAATTAAACTTTTAAGAAAAATTAAACCTTTAATCATCCTAAAACTATCTTCATCGAAGAATGTGAGCTTTTCTTTTTTAATTTACCATCAAGATTTAAAACAATCAACCTTTTCGAACTCAAATTAATTGCGATTTCTCCGTTGTTCATTTTATAAATTCATTCTTTGTTTAGTTTGTAAAAGATTAGTTTCGGTTAATATTAATTCTCAATTTAATTAAAGAATTTTAGCACTCTAAACAAGTCATTGTTCTGCAACTTTCAGGATCTTTTTTTTATGTACTCATTTATTATTTATAACATTTTCCCAGAATTTAAAGATTTTCAATAAAGTTCTAAAATACGAAAATCAACTTTTCACAGAACCTTTCTCCAAAACTATGACAAATAATTTTCAAATTTTTTAAATTTATAGAAAACTTTTACTATCGTCTCCTAAACGTGTAAACTTTCAAACACCGTCTATTAATGATTTTCTATCGTTTAAAAAGCAAAGGTAAACTTACATTTCAGGAAAAGTTGAAATTCATACGGAAAATAATCGTTATAGTGCCGAATCTTTGAACAGAATTCACTGAAAAGTATTTATTGTATGAGCTCAAGATTTAAACTAAAATTAAAATGAAACAGAGGAAATATATTGCCTTCATTGTGTTTGAAAAATCTAAACAAATGAACTCAAAATTTGAAACAACTGCGAGTATTGCGCTTCAAAGGAAAAAAAGAACATCAACATTCATAAGTAACATAAAAGAATGATAAATAAATAAGTGCTTGAAACCATTCTGTAAATACTTTCTAACCCACAGGTGTTTAAAGGACAAATTGTATTCAAAGTGCATAGTTTTGTTAGCACAAATGTGTTTCTCCTCCACTCCTCCATTGTATCGAAACTGTTTCCGCATCCAAAAAGGCGTTACTTTACAAACTTTCCTAAAGGAAATATTTTAACAGAACTTACTTCAAAACTGCATTTGAATTTTTAGTTTATTTATGCAGATTTTGAAACTACTACACTTTTTGTATTTTGTACATCTAATTATCCATAATCTAGACATAATGTTACAAACTTTCCCCAAGGAAATATGCGTACTTTAACAGAACTTACTTCAAAGCTGTATTTGAATTTTTAGTTTATTGATGTACATTTTCAAACGACTACTATTTTTTGTATTTCATTCATCATAGTCTAATTATCTGTAATATACTTGCATGCCGTGGCGCTTGTCGTTAAAAATTATTGTATACATAGAATACGTAGATAATTAAATTTCCTACAAGATTGGTTTAAGGACTGTACAATGAAGTGTTACGGAGTTATTGTGAAGTACAGTGGTAAGGAAGTTAAAAAAAAAAAAGTACCAAATTTGTAGGAAATTTCGTCCTCTACAAGTTAATTGA
The DNA here is from genome assembly GCA_038373885.1 of Cheiracanthium punctorium. Taxonomy (NCBI): domain Eukaryota; kingdom Metazoa; phylum Arthropoda; class Arachnida; order Araneae; family Cheiracanthiidae; genus Cheiracanthium; species Cheiracanthium punctorium. Next base: position 1,217,946 of record JAWZYV010005808.1, on the reverse strand, counting down.
TTCATTTTTTTTAATATAAAATGTACCAGAAAGAAGTTATAAAGAAAAAACTGAAAAAAATTCGAAACTTCCGAATATTTTTGCTTACTAAAATTTCTTCTATGGTCGTACGAGGTCGAAAACGTGGTTTTTACATGACCTGCAGCATACCGAACAAGATTTGGGGGGTGGGGGAAAGTACCATTTTTTTTGCACGGTCAACCCTTTTCACACTATGCATATACTGGACTGAAGAGAAATTCAACGTCTAGATTACATAATGGTGTGATAGAAAATGCAAGAATGGCACTTACAAAAGTTTCAGGTTTTGTTATAGTTAGTTTAGCGGCTCTGCACCAGGGAATAGCCTACTTTTTTATCTCTAGTCGGCTTAGAAATTAATAACGATATACTCATTTGTTAAGTGTACACAACTTTGCTTCCGCCCTTTTCTCTCCCCCACCACCTAAAAACTAGTAAAACAGTTATGATTTCAAAATTGAAACAGCTTGTTGAGTTACTCCCAGTGATTGTGCACTCCTCAGGGGCGGTCCGACACGGTAAGCATCGCATCGAGACGCCATCTTCGAAGGGACGCCATTTCGAGATCAAAAACTACGAAAAACTGGATGTGGAGCATAAAAGGGGGAGGGGCGCCTTTTTTACGTTTCCAAGGGGCGCCACCCCTTGGAAACGTACCCAACGGCTGTGCCCCTAGCACTTCTTGACTAGTGTAGTTGACGAGTCTTAACTACAATTCTGCCTTTTCGAAAACTTCTTTTTCCACTATGCCGGCCTTCGACAAAGAAAATAACGGTTCTCGAATCGTTGAAACCATTCACCACATTTTCCTTCTCTAATAGCTGCCTCACCATAAATATCTGGAAGCACATTGAAGCGGAAAATAAAAACCCGCAAATGACGGGAATCTGGCTCGCAAACTGGCATTTTTAATCGAGAACAACTTTATGATGCAAACTCAAATCGACTCCACGTTTTTATGACTGCCACGGGCCTCAACGGTATAGTTACGCCACTAATGACGATATGTGCTTTGCAACTGCATAGTTCGAAACTACAATTTTACTGAGTGACGGTTGGTTTTCGTGTAGTATATCAGATCTCAACCTACAGGAAAGTTTCGTGGATTGTGAAAACTTGCATATATTTAAAGGCAGGGCTTTATGTACACGGAAGCTCAGCTCCACTACTACTCTTATTCTCAGAGAATTTGTACACTAAATTTAAAATTTTAATAACCTTCATAATTGTTTCAGTTGATACTAATTTTATTTCATTGCATACTATTGCAGAGGTAAACAGAAATGCGCTTAATAGTACAGTAAATTAAGTAATTATAGTTGTAAATTACTATACAAAAATTTGATGTGGACATCCCATGACTTCCTTGTTCGTCTATTAAATCATGAATATTTCCGATGCACTTCATCTAAACTTATTTTGTTTAAAACAGATAGAATACTACAATAATACTAAGGTTTAACGATTTCTAGCTATATATTTGAGATATCGCTAAGCTAGGTTCAGTTTGAAAGATTTATAATTAGCTTTCTTAGTCAGCTTACGTTTTCAAACATTTTAGTGCGAAAATAATCCGTATAAGTTCAGTGTGCTATAAAAATGTTTACTATACCGACGACTAGGCGGGTTCAAGGTGCAACCCCCAATTGCCTTCCTATCTGGATGCCCATGAAAACAATGTCTTTCTAGGATTCAAAGCTTTTTTACAGTGTGATTTGCGACCACCCACAGCAGGGATATACTAGATTATCGTCCGGATCCGAAGTCCTAAGTGCCTCCGCCCTTCCGGCCCACTTCCCTCATCCAATACATTAAGTTAAGCCCGAAACTAATGCTGCTGGCGAAGTCGAGAGCTCCAATGGTAAATCAATGTATTCTGCCGTGAACTCTTCGAGAAATCTTCCGCCCTGCCTCCCCATTGTGTGGGGGGCGTGGTTTCATTGTTTCACGGGTTAGCTTTTGTCGGTGGATCCCCACTGGTCATTAAAATACCATAAATATTTCGATTACAATACCCTGCAAGTGCATAATGACCATTAAAAAACTCCCCTCACCCCCTGAAGTGGCGACTGTTGCCCACACCATGAGTTCCAGCCTTGATAATCCTCTTCCACGAATACAATGAGATTGCTTGCCTCAAGAGTGCCGGCAAATGGAGAATTTCTGACAAGCCGCTGGCTACAATAAAAAGAAAATTTACATGGGAAAGGAAACACTGGAGGTGAAAGGCTCACAACCTTTCTGAAAATATTTTCGGATCGTTCAAATGAGACTGCAGCAGGGTTCCGAAACAAGTAGGTTTAACTGTTTTTATTGTAAATAGAGAACCTCAAGTTCTGTTAACAAGCACCTCTTATATCATACATTCTGTATGTTTCTGAAACAACAAAAAAAAAAAAATGCGCATTCATGAAAAAGTGTTGGCGCTTTGGTGTTGATTGGAGGAGATTGAAGTTTCTGAGGTGTAAAGGTTTGTGTCAATTTCTTCTAAAGTCTCAATTTCCTTTTCTTATTTTTCAATGCTTTTAATGCTCAGTTATTTATTGAAAAGGCTGGAACAGACTGTGGTCCACACTAGCATTTTGAGATGGCTTCCGTTATATTTGCAGCGAACATTTTGTTCAATTTTTGTTCTTGCTTGACAAATTGGAATTAAGTTCACAGTACTATTTTCTTTCATGTAGGCGAATGCTGTTTCTAAAATTATACTGAAATGATGGGGGCATGAGCAGACTGAAATGTATGTCACTCGTAATTTTGCAAATTTGACCACTTAAGGTTACAGGGTAAAATATCTCTATTTCGGGATGCTCAAAATCATTGAGGTTATCACTAATATAAAATACTAGCGGTCTCCGACGACCAGTTGGTTCCCCGTCTTAATAAATCTTGTTCAGAAAGAATCCTGTTTCTCACCGGCTTCCTTGGCACTGCAATCTCTCAGATTCTGAATGGAACTTAAAATTAAGATGGTTATAAACAGGGCAGCTCTAGGGTAAATGGCGCCCCCTGCTAACGTAAAAAATACGCCCCCTTTTATGCTCTATTTAGTTTTTGAGTTCGAAATGACGCCCCCTTCAAAGCTGGCGCCCCGATGCGATACTTGCCTTACTTACCGTGTCGGGCCGCCCCTGGTTACAAAAATAAGATGGTTTAGTAATAAAAACTTACAAAAAGGTACAAAATATTTTCGTCCTATGTTAATTCTGAAGAGCTTCTGGATATATTGACCTTTATAAAAAAAACGGAAAGAACAAAAAGAAGAAAGAAAATCTGAAACACTTTCAGATTTTAAATACGCACTAATGTTCTATATATTAAAAGCGTATCATAATCCATGCGTCTTCCTCATTTTCTTTCCTTATTCCATTAAGTTGAAGAGTGTGTCATTATTCATGAGTGTGATTAAATAAAATTAAAATTGATATTTCTAACATCTTGTTTCTGGATGTACTAAAATAGAAATAGAATGGGGAAAAGCTGCGCAGAAAAATGCACAATTCGCACTGAATGAAAGTTTAAAAAACTTATTCAAGTGTATTCTTTATCCAATTCTGGCTTAGCAGACGATAAAATATTAACGATGATAACGATGATCATTTAATGATGATAACGATGATAGAGCATCAGTCACGTGATACAGTGGGTTTCTTACAAATGTATAATAAATGCAGCAGATCTACTTGTCAAAAAAGGGTGTTTTTGCACGCCGTGAAAAAAAAAAAAAAAGCATTTTGATGTTGATGGTTTGTCACGTGACTCATTGAATTAAGATTTCCAAACATAAAATGAAACCGTCTAACAATTATTTCAAATTCGCCTGCGGAAAAGGAAATCTAATGTTTTATTTATTAAAAACTGCATCTTCTATAAGTTTGCGCCATCTGTCGACGGCTTTGTAAAATAAAAAGTCAATTGTATTCTTTTTCTTGGGGATAAAAGATAGGGTTTTTTTTTTTTTTAATATTATAGGAACAGTGTTTGTTTTGCGCGATAAAAAGTTGCCTATTTGTTAATCCAAGACATTAACTGTATTCCAAATTTAATCCAAATCTGTCAAATCGTTTCAGCGTGGAAGAGCAACAAACACTCAAACAAACATTGACATTTATATATTAGTAATATGATAAATAACCTATAAAATTTCTCTTGAAATATTTATTTTTATTTTAGCTTGATTTGCTAGGTACGAAATTCTGGCAGCAAATATGACCAACAATTCAAAATATTTTTTGAATAATTATTAACTCTAACAGAAACAACGTGTTTTCCCTCCACTTTTTTATTTTTGTTTGCATTGAAATGCTTTTGAGGTTTTACTAATCCTTTTTTTATATGGTCCTACATACATTTCAACGTAAAAAACATTGCTTGCACTTATTCATTCTGAGGCAACAATCTAGTTTTATTTTTAAAATTTGTTTTAAAAAAAAGAAAAAGAAAATACTCAAGGTTTATTTAGAGCTGTTTAGAGGGGAACAAAATTGTTGAAAAAACCGGGAAATATAAGAGCTTAGAAACAGTACTATGAATAGCGTTTTTAAAACCTCTGATGATTTCAGTCAGGGATGAGATAGGTTAAATAGAATAAATTGATCCTAAATTGTTACAATTGCAAGCAAAATCCCCTTTTTTCACAAAATTTCCATTCGCGCGACAAAAAATTTGACGGATTGCGATATTATTGTTGCATAGTTTTTTTTTTTTTTTTTCCAATAAGCGTTGCAAAGCAATTATTTTGCTTTAGCTTTGAAATTTAATGTTAGTTAAAACCAATCAAAATTCTATCGCTAAAAGAACCTTAAAAAAGTGAAATTAGTGTAGTACACCTCTTTCAAGTCTGATTATTGAAAGGAAAAAAGTGGCAAGTGGCCGGGAATCCTCGAATTCTAACAGTAAGACAAGCAAATTTAAGGTGGCTGGCTGTAGCATAAGCAGATTTTTCCAAAGAGGGGGGAATGAAATGTAATCAAAAACACATCGTTGCTTCGAAAAGAATCTTAATTTTAACTGGTTTCCTGTCATTGCTAAGACGCAACGGTGGAGATTCTCATTCTATCCCCAGCGAAGCAACACGGATAAAAAGAACGGCAGTCTTCTCCGTTGTGTCTTTCCAACGATCACAGCGAACATGTTAAACATGGGTTCAAAAGTGGGTTAAATCCCCTAGCTACTCGACTGAATTTTAGGTTTAATGCGCTCAAGGGAAGCCTCCTCATCGCTCCTCCCTTGAATCTAGTACTCGGTGGGCCAGGTTTTCAAGCTAATATTCAGAGGAAAAGAAAAGTTTGCTTCTGCCACCTCTATCGTTTTTAGCTTGCCGACGGGGATTGACCAACCCATCTGCCTTCCCCCTTTCTACGCCACTGATGCGGGCATTTCAAAGGGGGAGGAATCGGGTGCGATCTTATATAGGGATGCACGTGAAAAATTGGGCTGTCTCGTCTCGCAAAACAACCGAAAAGCTTTGTCAAGTCTCGCAAAATCGCTATATCACAATAACAAGTGGACCAGTCTCGTCTCGCATAAAAACTACAAATGTCTATCTCGACCCGCTTCAATTACATCCTAGTCCTGATCAACCCCCCCCCCCCCACACACACACACACGCACTTTTAGGGCACCCACAGAAATTTTGTAAAGTCGGCACCTCTGGCCAGGGCCCTTGCTATGGGGGGGGTCTGCCCCCCCCCAACACTCGCAAAAATCTATTAAACTTGGCAAAATTAGCTACCTAGTTGGCAAAATTGAACGAAAACGATAATTTACTTTCTGTTTCTAGGTAAAATTACGCAATCGAGTTGACAAAAGTAAAAAGTTTGTAATAAAGTTGATAAAAAAATAGGCAAGTTGGTAAAAACCGATATTTGACTTGGCAGTTTATTGACATCTCTTCCCCCCCCCCCCTCTAAAAAAAGTCTTACCAATGGCTCTGCCTCTGGCTGATGCCATGGGTTTCTCTTGGGGAATGGAGATTGCGCCATATGTCCCACTCAAATATAGTCTTACGAATTTCTGAATTCCTGGTTTGTTCTGTTCTCCAAGAGTTAATTTTTTCTAATATTGGTATTCTCTGCGTCAAATAATTAAAATTTGCCTTTAGTTGCATCAAAATCGGTTAACTAGAACGCGAGATAGGGAGTTTGGTTGTCCCCACTGCTTAACATAGGATTGCCTCGAATTTTCGAGAAATATAGATGCTAGAGCTTAGCTGACCACTTTGGGGGCCTTTTTGGTGTCATATTTGGCTAAAAAGCTTCCCAGCGTGGCTACATTTCGGACATTGAGCGCGATTTTACTAATGGGACCAGTTATGATTGTTTCCCTGCATTAGTATTACGCAATGGCCTAGTATTACTCAATTACATTTCTGTTACACAATGAAGGTTCGCGTTTGATCTGGATTTTTCCTGAGGGGGATTACTCTCGAATGCACGCGCGACGGAAGATATAAGGAGGCAGAACAGGCCGGAACTTCATTCTAGATCTAGTGAATGCCCACAGCCAGACAGCCAGTTTGCTGCATTAGCCATAAAGCTCTGTGCTGTGGGCGCTTTTATAAGCGATCTATTGCTTGTTTTGAGAAACTTGTTTTTGGAAGCTGTCTGCGAATTTTTCAGAATTGAATCCTGCGGAACTGCCGATAACTTCCTCTAGAATTTCCACTGAGTTTTACCCAAGGGAAGATTTTATTATTATGTGTGAAACAGAGCATCTGAGAAAACTCCTGTGATAAGTCGAGTTGCTGCTCATTGATTCCTGTGCTTTATGCGTAAAAGACTGTTTGACGAAGTTCTAGAAGTAATAAAATTTGTTTCATCCTGACAAACGGACTGCTAACTAGAACTTTCCACATACACACTGGACTTTTAAACGACGACCTTAAGCGGAGTTTCTGCAACAATGGGCAAGGGCGAAACGAAGGTCATTGGCGCTCAGTTCAGTCCTTCAATTTACTGACCCATTCTTTCAGAGTTTTTGCAACTGCATATAGGTTATCCAAACTAGGAAATACAATTTAATTAAATTACACAGAACTGTTTTAAAGGGTCAAACTGGGGTTTATATGACGCATATTGCCAATTGGATTTTCTTACCACGCGTGTAAACGAGGCAATTTAATTTTACACCTTTAGAGGTATTACACAGCTTTTGCATCCTTTGTCCAATACCTTTAATAATAATTTACTGCGAGTAAAATTTTTCTGTGAGATTAAGTATCTTGGTTCTGTAAATACCAGTAATTTTCCTATTTCACTAATCGTAAATATTTATTATTCATTACTTTTATGTGCATATACCCATTAAGAGGGAGTCTGAAAATGTGAGGCACTGTCTTTTTTAATTTGTGACTAAATGAAGGAAAGGGAGAACAGCATTCACCAAAAAAATACAGCAAGTTTTATTATATTTTCTTTTCATTTCGTTTCAAATCAAGGCACACGTCTAAATTAACGTACAGATACATACACATTTATCAATTATACAATGAAACATTTGGTAACACACAAAATATGATATGATATATGTATAACTTTTAAACATTTTGGGCAGTCTGAGCCCTAATTTGTCAAATAATGATTTTCAATTAAAATTACAGACTTCTATACTCTTGGAAAAGTTAGATAGGACTTAATGCTTTTCTATGGAAAAAATGTATAAAATCACAGTTATTTAGTACTAAATATATACTTCTGCAGGGAAATTTTCCTATATTTTTCATCTAAAGAGTGTATCTAATTCCTTCATCAAAAGTGTATTATTAAAATCAAGTTTTTTTTAATTTCAATTTACAGAAATTATATTACATAAAGGCAGACAATATTCTGCGCAATACAATATTGTACTATACAGGGTGTCCCTAAAAGGTGGTAACGGGATTTAATTATTTATCTATTAAAGATAAGTGGGCAATATAAATTGAAAAACTGTTCAAAATAAGTTCGAAAATAAGACTCGTTAAGAAAAAATTCCTCTCGTTCATTTTCATGAGTTACATTTTTTAAATTGGTATACGGTTCCCGTACAAAAAAAATCCCAGTCAGTAAAATGAGCTCCATACATTCATGAGGTAACATACAAAATTTGAGCATTATACCTTAAAAAGTGACAGAGGTATGAAGATAAATACAACGCTAACTTAAACCACTTTTTAATGGCTCTTGAAGGGAAAAAATCACGTCAAATGATCGCATTTCAGGGGATCGCATTGAAATAAAAACACTTTTAACTTAATACAAATTTGTCATGATAGAACAAAGAGCATAATATTTTTAGTTTGTTTAGAAAAATTCTTTGGAAATGCTTAATAATTAAGAGAAAAAAATTACTATGTAAATATACTTTTTTTTTCTATAGAAAAGCATAAGGATCTCTGAGAATATAGAATCTCATAATGGATGGCTACCATACTGGACTAAATAGGACCAAGTTAACTTATAGATAAAAATATCTCCCACCACTGCAACAGCTTCATCAATCACTAATTTTGACTGTAAAAATATTGAATGTTGTAAAGACAATGTTAGGTAACAATATTTTCTTCTTTTAATTTAACATGCTTAAATTTCTGTTACTGTGTGTTTTAAAGATTAATACACTCAGCAATTATAAAAAGCAAAATCTACTTTTGAAATTTAATATATTATTCGAAAAAAAGTTTCAGAAACATTAAAAATTTTCTCAATTTGATCATTCTTTGTTGTATACCTGTGAGGTAAGTGTGATATATATATATGTCCTTTAGGTTAACACACAACTGGTGACATAAGTATAGTGTGACTGAAAATTTTGAAGGGGTTACATATCAAGTTCAAAAATTGAAAAAGGAAATTTCACTTTAATTTCCAAATAAATGTTTTAAATCAAAATATTTTGAAACAAAGTTGGGAAAATATCCCCACCTCACACCAACGCTATGCCTATGACTGACAAATTAAATATGGCATTCATCCAACGGTTTTAAGGAACATAATACATGAACACAATAGCATATAAAGGAATGCATGTGTAATATGAAACAACAAAATACAAAGCCTAGGATACACAGATATCATTGCTAATACAAATTTTTAAAAATGCTACAATAAAATATGCCAAAAACCAATCAAAAACAAAATTATTACAACATAATTTAAAATAAGGACTTGAGTTGTACCTCTCAGAGTATAGCATTGCTTTAAGAAATAAAGAATAAATATTTTTTTTTTTCCAAAATTAGTAATAAGCACACATTCATAGGAATTATTTTGGATTGCAGAAGCATATTCCAATTACATATATACAACCATAAAAACAGTTTTAAAAAATCAACTAACTCAGATTGCACAGTTATTTACCTTTTCACAGATAAATAAATGAGATCAAACAGAAAAAGTTATAATTTGATTGAGAATTTCAGGTTTCCTACGACTACACAATAAATTCTTTTCCTTTCACATTTAATAAACTTAAATTATTGTTTAATAAATGCAATATTTCATCATTTTTTCTTCGATTATTGAGAATAATTTTTAACCCTTTTATCTGACTTTACAATACAAAATTGGTTCATTTATGTGGCAAAATAAATTAATATCCAAGATAAATTAAACTAAAAAAAAAAAAAGTAGCAATTTAATACAATCATACATTTTAAAAATAAAATAATTATGCAAGAAGTTAAGACATAGCTGTGCATTAAAAATAAAGAATTTAATTTAATGAATGTCAAATCACTGAAAATAAGATAAGCTTTGTATAAACTAAAAATGTCAACACTGTATTATTAATTGACTATAAACAGCTAAAATTGTAATTTACAATAATTAAATTAAATCTGTCAATATTATTATAATATATATATATATATATATATATATATATTTTAGAAAGGGATAAAAATACATAATCAGTTGTATAAACTATAAGTACATGATTAAAATGGTCATTAGATTATTTATAACAGGGGCCCCCAACCCCCAGTCAGTGGATCAAATGGCAGAGAAACAAGCTCAGGGTTCTCAATTGATTTATCGTTCTGGTGAGTTATAATGTTATACTTTATATTCATTTTTAGTGTAATCATATTTTGTTTTGAAGATATATTTAAATACAATTAGCTTAAAATTATTAAATCAAAACTATTTGAATTGTGAAAAATCACCACCCCCGACTCTCCCTCAGTGGGCCGTGGTAAAATAATCAAATGTTGACCAGTCCTCAGCAATAAAAAGGTTGGGGAGTACTGATTTATAAAATGTGGGAAAAAAGGAATGTGTGAAAATTCTTTGAATTTTATTCAAATCTTAATCTGTTGCAGATTCAGATCATTCATTAACTTAACTTTCTTAGTTGGTTTCTTACATATACCATGCTTATATATGCATAATATGATTATAATATACCTAATTTTTAACTCCCTTTTCCCATCTACCCAGGGTCAGCCTGAAGGGTGAGCAAGTTTAGGCAGTGGCCCAAGGCCCCAGGCTGGATAATAAAACTAGTATGTACATAATTTACTCACATCACAACAAAAAGAGGCCCTGCTCTTCCAATTCACATGGGGCCCAGCATGCCCCTCAGGCCAGCCCTTTCTCCGCCAAAGAGAAAATAAAAGAAAGCAGGTAGTTTATATTTCAAAGCAGCTCAAGAACAAAATTTCTTAAAAGAAAAAGAAATGCCTAGCATAGCATATATCTGAAATCATTCATAAAAAGACAGAATGCCAGTAAAACAGATATCTCAATTTAATGGTGAAATCCAGAGAGATATTCAAAAATACTTCTCTTTTGCTGCAACAACCTCATAACTCAAAAATTTGATTTTTGTAGAAATACATTTGAAGTTTCGAGAAAGTAAAGCGTATATTTGCCAAAATGATACTACTGCCATTAAATGGGTGAATTTTAAAAGCTCAGAAATGACACTGACAGTTAAAAGTTCCCATCATAGCAATTATCTCTATGACACCAACTCAAAATAAATGATTTTTGAGTTATGACATTGCAGCAAATTAGCATTTTCTTGGACTGTTTAGTATGTCTGCATATACTTACTTGTAAATATGCCAGTGCTTGATAAAGCATACTGTTAGCTGCTTTTATATTTATTTTCTAAAATTTCATACTGGTTGTGATGCATTAAAATTTAACAAATTAATAACTATTTTTTGAACACTATTGAGCTTTCACACATTCTGTATGCATTTGGAAAGTAATGCTATGAAATGTGATATGTGAATGCTGAAAATTCATGAAAAGGAAAAGAGTCCGTAAGAGAAATTTGTAGAAAACAAGATCAGAAATAAAAGCTCTTTAAAACAGAAATCAAAACTGATCAAGCAAGTATTCATGTCATTTTGTTTAATGAGCATTTACTTTAATTGCATAAATATGAGTGCATAAAAAGAAATCTTTGACCAATTCCTCAACCATGATTTTGACAGCTAAATTCCTTGCCTCCCAAGATGAAAATGAGGCCTTGATTATCACACAGACACTTAGGGCCCAAACCCTGGGCTACATGCTAAAAGCAGCCAAAATTTGAGTTTAGACCTAGCATATAGAGGCACAAAATATATAGCAGCTATATATTTGAAAAAAATAATTTGAAATTTGAATATATTTGATACAACTTGAAAAGTGCCCAGGACACAAAACTAATACACTGCTGGCCACCCAAATTGCAACACCAAGAAAAACAAGAGATATCACAACAAAATTTATTGTGTAGATAACATGTTGACCAAGTAACAAATGATTAAATTTACAGCATTCTATGAAGCGTGGTTCCTGCCAAAATCAGTACCCAGAGTAGCCGCCGTTGTTGGAGATCACAGCTGCCACACGCCTCGGCATTGATTCAAAGAGACTTTGAATGTGTTCTTGGGGTACAGCAGACCAAGCAGCTTCCACACGTTGCCAAAGTTGATCTGGTGTGACAGCTGGGGATGAACTCTGGGTCAGTCGTTGAGCAACCATGGACCACATGTTTTCTATCGGCGAAAGATCCGGAGAGCGCGCCGGCCAGGGAAGCAATTCAATCTGGTGATTGACGAAGAACCCTTGGACAATGCGTGCCACGTGTGGCCGTGCATTATCCTGCTGAAATATGGCTGTTGGCAAGCCCTGAAGGTAAGAAAGGACAACTGGCTCCAACACCTCGGAGATGTAGCGCTGGCTGGTTAAAGTACCGGCAATGCGTACTAGAGGAGTGCGAGAGAGATATCCGATACCGCCCCATACCATAATACCCGGTGCAGGACCAGTGTGACGGTGCATAATGCAGCTGTTCAGCATCCTCTCTCCACGGTGTCTCCAGACTCGAATCCGACCGTCGTGGTGTTGCATACAGAAGCGTGACTCGTCAGTAAAGAGAATTTCATTCCATTCTGTCGTCCACATCCTTCTTTCATCGCACCATTGGCGGCGGAGACGTCTGTGGTTCCGCGTCAGAGGTAGACAAAGCAACGGACGTCTTGCGGACAGACCATTCTGCTGTAAACGACGTCGAATGGTACGCGCAGACACTGGATGATGCGTTACAGACTGAATCTGCTGTGATATGGTTCGTGATGTGACTGAGCGGTCCGTCACTGCCATGCGTACAATCTGCCTGTCATCACGTGACGTGGTGCACTGAGGTCGATGCGGTCGATCACGTCTGTCCGTCGTACCCTCCTGCACCCAACGATCACATATCCGCATCACAGTTGTTTGGTTTCGTCCAATACGACGACCGATTTCCCTGAAAGATAACCCACAATCTCGGTATGCCACTATCCTTCCTCTGTCAAACTCGGATACTTGATCAAAAGATGATCGTTGTTTCCTACGAGGCATAATTTATCGTTTTTTTGAAAAAAAAGCAAGAAAAACACAATTGCTGTACTTGAAACCGTCGAAATCTCCAAGCCTTAAATAGCGCTTTGAGGTGGCGCCACAGGCGCGCTTGATGTGCGTCTGCGCTGAAATTCTAATCATTTGCATATCTCACCTCAGCTAATGCATGTTGTAAATTTCATATTATTTGCATGCTTCCTTCAGGGTGTTGCATTTACGATGGCCAGCAGTGTATATTCAAGCCCTGGTGAAAACAACAAAAATCAAACAAGATTATGACAAACAGCTATGGTGATAAAACCACTTAACTTTCACAAATTTAATGAGATTTACATTAATTTGCATAAAAAAGTACTGAGGATTTGTCTTATGAGAATAATTTTTAAAAAGCTAATAAATTAGACTATCTCAAGAAATTCAATTTTAATTATTTTGTTAAAAGTAATAATTATTCTGAAAAAGGATGATTTCAAGGAGGATGCTTTGGCTATTCCTCTAAGCTAGATCAGTGATTTGCATAACATGTGTTAATTTACACAACCACAAAATTTTCATTAAATTATTTCTTATATTTCATTCAACAATGCATACATATATATACATAAGTAAGAACATGTATGTGCACGCATATATACACTGCAGACAATATAGTGCCTTATTCACATAATGCGTTATTTGTAAGTCCATTATTTTGGCATTACGTACAAATTTAGTCTACATGCAACAAAAATAATTTTTTTTTTTTTTAAGTAAATGATACAAATGATAAATCTTTAGATAAATTTATAAAGCATGCAGAAGTGACAAATGAGAAAGAAACTTGAAGATGGAGATAATTATTTTTTTTTCGTATTTCTGATTTAGACAGTTGAATGTCCTAACAAAGTAAAATGTCCTATCACAGAAATAAGATATATATATATATATATATATTACACAACTTTACGATTTATTATAATACCTACCAATTTTATAATTTATCAGTAATGTACTTTCTAGTTGAATAATCATACTTAAAGGCAGCATATTTATTACATATTTTATGTATTGCCTAAATAAGAAAAATTATACCTTATTATTTATGCAAGAAACCTTGTACTCTGATTGATACTCGTTAAAAAAAATGAAGGATGAAATTACTCTTTAAATGAAGTCTAGGCAATTAAATATAAATATTTATGTACACCTACTTGCATTACAAACAACGGAACATCTTGAATACTTGGCCATCAATGGGGACTTTTCATTCTATGTTGCCATTAAAACAGTGTTCTCCATATAGTCTTAGACATAATCCAAGGCAGATTGGGATATTTAGCACCTCAAAATATGTCATCTTGCCATGGTGGCAAATATCAAAGCTCTGCCCAAGCAATATACATTCCAGAGATATAGACTATAAGGATTTTCCATATGATTTATGTGCACTTTTATGAGCAGTATACATAACATTAACAATTAAAATATTACTTTGGCATAAGCTGTCAAGTTCAGTTTATGTCATTTAAAAAATTAACAGGCATAAGAATAAAATAAAAATTATAATTTCTTAACCCTCCAGGACCCACGCTTACTCTTAAAAGCAAAAGCGTGTGCACCAGGCCTGTAAGGCCCGGTATTTATTACTGCAGTATTTTTAAAACTAAATAGTTAGTTTTAAAACTAAATAGTTAGTAAATTTACACTAAAGCATAAAAAAATAATTACAAGATTATAACTGGTATTTAAAAGTGATTGGTATTGTTTTAATCATTATTGATCAGAATAAGAGAAAAATTAAATATGACTTTCACACGCACTTTTTGAATGGAAAATACATATTTATTATTACAAAAATGCAACTTTATTATCAATAATGGCATTATTAATTTTTAAATACATTTAAATAAAACTTACATTTCATTTACATTAATAAGTGATACTGTTGATAGTGCTAACTTAAATACACTCACCAGGCTTCAAAGGCCCGAAATCTTGTTTTATACAAGAAAGGGGAAACATCAATTCTGGAAATGCCTGAAAAAAGTGAAGTAGATGACCTCAAATGCACCTACAGAAAATCTAGAAAGAATTCACCAAAGGTTTATTTTTTAGAGTAATTCTCTTTATCGTCCAGGCTTGAGAGGCCTGGGTGCATCCTGGAGGGTTAAATAAAATCAGATACAATAAAAATTGGTACTTACGTATTATCCCGGTGATCCACCAAGACGAGAGATCTTTTGCCAAGATAAATGCCAGACACATGAAATTATTGATGGTTCGGCATATGATTGGCAACAGTTTGCGAGCACATTTGACGAAAAAATAGTTTGGCAGGAATGACTGCCGAGATAATACATAAGTACCTAAATATATATATTTGGGGGAAATGGTTGAGAGACATAATTTTCTTAGTCATTTGACGCAGATTCCAACATTTGTTGCCTTTTTAAGCGTCTAATACATTTAGGACAGTACTTATTGGCATCCATGCAAGTTGCATGATACACAGCCAAACATTTTTCACAATGATAAGTTGATTCTATATCAAATGGGTAAATAGCTTTGGGGTTGTTGCATACTTCACAAATAAAACCCTTCAAGAGACACAACTGACAACCTGCAACATGATTTTTAGCAAAAACTATAATCTTCTGCAATGTCTGGGATAAAGTTCCATTGGGGATCTCCAGCAAGTCATCTACAGAATATAAGTGCACATGTTCATACAAATACTCTCTTGGAAACACCCTCGCCCTTAGTTCTTCAACAACAGATGCTTTGCAAGTGAAGATATATGACCTTAAGAAAGTCAGTTGTGTTCTCAGCAACTGCATCTGTGCCATTTCTTCGATAGCTGTGTAGATAACAGGGTTGAGGACTTTTATATCCAACAAAGGATCTTTGACAACCATGGACAGAAATGCTTTACATCGCTTGCAGACAGGATACTTGTTGAAATCCCAGTTATGTATGATTCGACCAGGGATGAAGGACTCATCATTATCGTGGCAATCATAACAATAGTTAAACCCTTCATAATGACAGAGTCGAGCTTTGCCAAAAATAAGTCCCAATGGTCGATCACAATGATAGCATTTGAAATCTTGAGAATCAAGGCCTTGTTCTGGACATATTTTGCCTAGAATACCCAGCAGTCGCTTTGTTTCTTCATCGGCACCTTCTGTGGTAAAATATTTTGGAATTATTTCAAAATCAGAATCTGGTGATCTTGTGTCAGGAGATGAATCCTGAAAATGAATTAGCATTTAATCAGATCTAATACAAATACAACATTTCTAGAAATTTATATTATTTATTAAAAAAAAAATAGATTTTATTTTAAAAAAAGAAGAAGAAATATGTCATTAATAAAAAGGAAAGGACAGTGATTTCGCAATAAGTCGAATATGCAGCAGTGTTGAACTTTTATGCAGTCCCAGTCCAATCCAACAAAATTCAATGTTAATTTCTCTTTTGGTCGAACATCCTATAAGTCAAAGTTTTTTTCTCAGTTCTCAGCACCAGCGCAAGATCTCTCTTTCTTTCAGCTCCATGAAAAACAATCAATAATAGCCAATTTTTTTCAGGAAATAGTATAAGTAGTACAAGTGTAGTTACGTGATGTACAGTATGTAAGACATTTTCTTATAGCACTAGTAGCAATTAAGATTAGTAATAATAAAAATTAGTTAAAAAATTAAGTTATTCTATGTAATATTATGCAGTAAGTCCAGATTGTACTATGTATGCATTTATTTTATGAATTTAAGATTATTCAATTAGTCGAACTTGCGATAAATCGAAGTTTTATATGAATCCCCAAGAATTCGACTTATTTCAAAATCAATGTATAACTCTTTAGATACCATCAAATGAGCTAAAATTGAAACTAATAAAAAATTATATAAATTTATGGACTACACAGATCTTTTTAAAATTCTCTTTCAGCAGAGAACAGTTCAGTTCAACACCACAAATTACAATCAGACAGACAAATAAAAGTTTTTTTTAATATAACCTTTAAGGCTATTGGTCAGATGGGCATTCCAGTTGCTTGTTACACTTTAAAAGTAAAACCAATCATTTTAAAACCAAGTATAGATTTTAGGGTACTTACATATTATCCCAGCGGTCATTCCCACCAAATTATTTTTTTGTAAAATGTGCTGGCAAACTGTTGCCAATCGTATTTTGTATTTGTAACCATCAATAATTTCATGAGTCCAGCATTTATATTGGTGAAAAAAATCACTTGTCTTGGTGGATCGCCGGAATAATACATAAATACCTACTGATTTTAGTTTCAGTTTCAATGCAAGCTTAAAGCAAAATGGATATAGTATGTAACACAGAACTGTTTTTTAAACAAAGGTGAAAGAAAAAGAATTTTTAACAGAATTTCGGGGAATTACTAAATTATTTTCTGTATATTAGATTGCTATAGAATTTACAGAAACTGCATCTGTACTCTTTAGAATGTTAAAATTATAGCAATAAAACAGAGAATATGGATGACACTTCACAGAGACAATTTTTTCTGGGGGGAAAAAAATGAAATGATGATGGATATGAATTTTTGGCATAGTTCAGGACAGGTTGCGAAATAAGCGGTCGTTAGTCGTATTTTGCAACTGTAATTTTTGTTTTGACACCCAAGATTTAAGAACCAGTCGTCATTTTTCACGACTAACATTTTGCCCGATACAGGGCTGTTACAGACAACTAAAAAGCAACTATTTTGGCATCAGCTGACTATGCTATTGGCGACTTTTTAAAAAGAAATACTGCAATAAACGACTATTTTGCAAATTCTGGGGGCTTTTTTATTGTCTAGACGACTATTTTTCAAAATGTGCTGAAAAAATATAAATGTAAATTTTCATGAAAAAAACTTTTGCTTTCTTAAGCTTTTCACACATAAACCGACCAGTGGCAGAAAGCGAATCCTCTGCAGCAGTTTTCTGTGGTTGAAAAATGCACGGAAGACCATTTTCTTGTCTTACGCGGATCTGTAATCATTTAAATCGCACTTTTTGTAATGTAAACAAATAGAGACATGTAAATAAATTTATCAATAATTTTTTAATTCCATGTATATTAATGAAGTTGATCAGAGGAAACTAGAGCTCACGTTTGCCATATTGGATTCTTTCTGCAAATGTGTATTTTAGCGGTAGCTCGGCTCATGTGACACGGTGGTGTGGGAAGATGCGATGATAATACTTGATATCAATATTGATGAACGCACGAGATCCTTTTAATTAAGGCAGTGTAATAGTTATTTGGATTAGTTAATATTCATTAATTAAATATAATTATTTACTGTGAGAAAGTACAGGTTTACGGTCCGGATGCCATCTTGGATTTTATTGCCGTGGAACATTGCAGTGCTGCAATAACGACTGGCTAAGTGCAGCAGTTCGTGACTGTAAACAATACATGGATTGACTGCAATTAATTAATGCAGTTTCGTAAAAAAACGAGAGAAGATTTATTTTATTTATTTGTGTGTGTGTGTGGGGGGGGGTGACATTAGCAAAACGTCTGGATTTTGAGAAATTATAAATTTTGGACTTCCGGGCCTAAATTACGATAATTCAAATAAAAATATTATTTGAATAAAAATGTTATTTGATGTTTTAAACTTAATAACATTTATCTTTTTTAAAGCAGCTTTATGAGATAATGTAAGTTTAAAAAACTTAAATTGAATTAGTTATTTGAAAATATAAAATAAAAACTTTTTATTTAAATATAAAAATTTTAATAATTAAGATAAAATTCAGTTTGTATTAAATATGTTTTAAGTAATTTAAATGAAAATAATTTTAATGAGATAAAATAGCTATGTAAAATAATAAATCTTTCTTGATGACATTGAAAACTTTCATAGACCCTTTCCCAATTTCAGTTCAACCCACCGAGAATACAAATACATATTTCCACAATTTTAACATATACTACGTGCTTGCTTACAGGGGTGGTTGATCATCATTTTGAAGTTAGTACACATATACTGCATAAGTTTATCTACTATAGGCAGGGGCATAGCCAAGGGGGGGATAAGGGGGTGAACCCCCCCCCACCATGAGGATTTTTTTGCCATATAAAATGTATATATTCTTCACTCCCTTATAACCCACACGTATACATATATGTGTGAGTTGCAGTGGTCGTAACCCCTCCCCCATGAAAAATTTCTAGCTACTCCACTGACTATAGGCATTGTAGCTATATAGCAACAATTTATAAAACACCTCTAAACTATAACTAAAGACCATGTTCTTGTAAAATGTATAATACTTTATTCTGGATGCGTAGGTGGAAAGCTATAAAAATTGATTTTATATTTATTTACTATCTTAATTTTAATGGTCCTGATCTTCTTTACTGTACATAATCATTAAGCCTACCTGTTTATAGATTATGCATATAAACGAAACAAAGGTTTTCGAAACTGCACCTCATCAAGACAGTTTGGCAACCAGAAAAAAAAAAGTTAGGTGACATTGATGCCTAAATTTTTGCTCCCAATTTCTCATCCTGGTTCAGGATTAGAATTATAGATCTAAAAATGTGTAAAAGTACCTGTAAAAAGGGATACCTATGGGTTATAGCAAGCTGCCACTGAGTTTGCTAAGCAAAATTAGGTTTAATACCAATATCACAACTATGCTTTAGGATTGCAAGCATCTATAGAAAAGCTTTTGTGAGATTTCATCTCGACTGTTTTGGTAATTGAGTTTCTGTGCCCATTAAACTCACAAGTACAAAAAAAAAAGTTTAAGTCTTAAAAAAAAAAGAAAGAAAAAGAAAATCAACATGAGGCAGAAATTTGCCAGTTTTTGCAGAATTGCCCTTATAGCTTTTTTAAATTATTCAAAGTCAGTAAATCAATTACAATAGTATATTCATCTGTTTTCTCCATTATTGAAGAGAATGTATCGGCTAATTCAGGGGTTCCAATGACAACTTTGCTCAAGTTTTTGTTATAGCTCTGCAACAAGGAATCATAACTCTGACTAGCTTCATTGTCTCGCTGGTCCCGTTCATCATCAAACACTGAGGACCAACCAGATTTTTCATTTAGCTTATTTCCAAATGAGCCAAATGGTATCTCAGTTGAATCTTCAACCACGTCTGTGCCAAAATCAGGAACAGAATCTGATGATGAAATTTTAGAGCTAGTATCTTCATATTCTTGGTACTCTGAAACTAGTATCTTATTAAGGGTGTCGCATGTTTCAACTAACTGAGTTTCATCATTAGTATTAGGCTGCTCTGGAGTGTTTTTAGCATTACTGATTTGCTCATCAGAGTATTTTTTCAAATCTTCAGAAGCATTATCTGGACCCGAGTCACCTTGATTTTCTGAAGATGAGCCGGATTCTATTATCGGTGGGATTTCAACAACAGATTTTGGTGTACTGCTCAAGCCGGTATCGCTCCAGCCACCTTTTTTACATTTGATATGGGGAGAATCACTTCTGGAGGTTCTGCCATGTTTTTGATCAGTGAAGAAATCAATAACATCGACAGCAGGCATAACAGGCTGAGGAGTTACAGGGGGTATCCAAATATTAGCTAGCGTCAATGGCAGACCGCTCCACGAATTTAACAGACCATTGTTACATGATAATTCAAAGTGAAAAATACTAGTTCCTTCCAACAGCTGCTTCATAATATCAGACTGCTCTTCGTCACGTAAATATGCAGTGCTGTAGTAAAACTTTTGTAAAGATGCTTTATCAGATAAGATTGTTCCTAAATAACTTACAATAAGGCCATCATTCAGAGCAAGGCGAAGCCATGCTCGGCATCGGCCGATATCATTTGAAATGTGACTGAAATTGTGAATTTCCATAAGAACGTTTTTATGACAGTACTTTGATACAAAAGTCCAGAATTCTGGCTCTGGCATTTTATCGTTGTTAGATCCGAACACATTTGTCATTTTTGTGGCAAGTTTATCTTTTAAGCCATGTATAAATATCGCTTCGATCACACAACAGAACGTAGACGCACATTCATCTGTGTCTGGTACGACAGTTTTTTGTACATTTTCTTCTTGGAGAGAGCGAATAGATCTTCCTAATTCTGAAGTTAAGTTTTTACGAACAACTAACTGTTTAGCATAATCTTCAATACTAGGAAGCGAAGCTTTCTTAAATAGCTCCATATTTACAAACACACCAAATGTAAACAAAGGAGACGAAGGACCCGTTGGAGTATCGAACTATCGATTGAAGAATCGGAAATATAAAATTCAGCTTTACAATTATCGATTACACTTTTCTTTAAACTCGTACATAAAAGAAAAAAAATGTACTTTATATTTATAGCAAATATATTTATAGTAGATTTTTCAGATTCATGAGCTTTAATATTTATTTAAGCATCTCAACTCGTTGTTGATTGCTCCTTACCTACATGGCAACGGTGGAATGTGTGTAAACAAATATTACGGATTAACCATGTCGGCGGTTAGATATGTTTTAAATGTGTAGATGTAGTTATTATCTTAAAAGTTCGGAAACTGAAAGTGACTGGCTCTATATATATATATCTCAATGTAAACACTTCTATCAGTTCTGTCATGCTTAAAGTATTTATCGGTATCAAAAGACCCTTAGTCACTTCTGTTATCAGTAGACGTTTTTCCATTTATAAGTCTGTGGTGAGAAAATCCAATTTCTTCTATCCTTAATTACAAAGTAAGGTCTTAAACAGGAAAATTGTTGAATAAAGACGATTAGATTATGTGCAGGGATGGGGAAGCTGTGGTTAATTGTTCATCGACACGTAATTTCAAAAGCTATTTTGTCAAGTTTTGAATGTTTTTTTTTTTTAATTATTATTTTAGTTTAATTTTTAATATTGTGTCAACTCTCATATAATTTATTTTCATTGATTCTCTACTTTGTGATTTTACATACAAAAATGTTTTCAATATAAATAATGCAAAATGTACATCATTATTGTGATACCATATTTTTATTTTCAAACTCGGATAATTTTATTTATTTTGGGGGGGGGGGCAAAATAAGATCGGAATGTTATTGTATAAAACTGTGAAAACAAATAAAATTCTAATCCGGTTATCACAAGACATCCTTTAGGATGAAAACTACATGATCATTTCATTTTCAAGTTACAGTTTAATTTAATTAAGCGGAATTTAATTTAATTAAGCGTTAATTTAATTACTAGTTGACTCTCACTTTAGGACCCCACTTTGCATTATTCCAAAATTTGCCATTTTGGTGTGTTTCAGCAGTTTGTCTCTTGGAGCGGCCATGTGCCTAGAGACATCACAGGAAAATGCACACAAATTAGCTATGAGCATACAAAATAAACGAATTTTGAAAGCACTATGAAATATAAAAAACAGTATTTTACTTACATAACCTGTTGAACAGCACTTTTGTTAAGTAAACTATTTTCCAGTTTCATTCTGCTGGTTTTTTTTTTTTTTTTTTTTTTTTTGTCTATTCCTTTTGATTTTTTTTTTTTATATATATTTTAGAACAAATTTTCTGAGATCTAAAGCTAATTTTTAAAAATCTAAACTCTAGAATTTTTTAATCCGCAATCATACTTTAGTTCAGTGGCATAAACAGGAGATTTTCAAGGGAGCTGATTTGTTTTTCCGATTACATATATATAAACATACAGTCATACACACATATATACATAATATTTTATGCACACACATGTGAGTGAGCACTTTCCTAAACAAAACTATTTACAGTTGGTTCATTGGCAGATCCAGAAGGGGAAAGGGGCAAAGGGGCACATGTCTTAGTGGACTCACAAAGAGGACCACTTTCATGCTTCCAAGAGTTTGTTTACCCTGAAAAACAGTTTATGTGATAAATGAGTCATAATTGCAAGATTATTTTCAAAAGTTTTTATCATGATAGAGTAATGAAAAAAAGTTGTAATTTAAACAGGTTCATAGAGAAAAGATTCTGTTTGTTATGCACACTTTTTTCCCTAACATGTGAAAAAAAATGTAATGAACAGCCTAATTTTCCTCATCACACTAACGGCCGTATTCACCAAACACTTGACACGCAGATTAAACCTGAAACACCTGTTATAGTCATCGGTACAGACTTTATCGGTACGATATCTTACCGATGACTTTAACACTCGAGTTTGGTTTAATCCACGTGTCAAATGTTTGATGAATACGACCCTCAGTGTCAAGGGGGGGGAGTAAACCCCCAACTCCCCCCCTCCCCTCCCCTTGGATACACCACTGCCTTAGTTAAATCATAATCAAAAGCACTACCATTCACTCGTAAGAGTAAAGCAAAGCATTTGAAATCGAAAATGAAATTTTTAAAATATAAACTCTAGAATTTTTGGTATTTACGTATCATCCTGGTAGTCTACCAAGACGAATGATTTTTTCCCAAGATAAATCTCAGACACATGAAATTATTGATGGTTTGGAATACAATTAGCAACAGTTTGTCAGCACATTTGTCGAAAAAATAGTTTGGCAGGAATGACCGCCATGATAATACCTACGTACCAAATTTTCTTTTAGCCGCAATCATACCTTAGTAATCATTGCACTGGGGAAATGATGGCTTTCAGAAGGGTTACAGTACATTCACAGAAAATTGCCAAGGTTACATGATTTATGCACTTATCACCAACTTGGCAGAGTGGGGTCCTAAAGTAGGAAGCAACCTGGTTACTCCTACACAGTTTATTGAAGAAATAGATTTCTCTTCCTTCAGTAACACCAAGCAGAAAGCTGTGCTCTTCATCAATAACTGTATAGTGCACAGTACTATCTATCTAAAATGGAAAATATGAAAATTGAATTTCTCCTCCCCCCCCCCAAACACTACCTCAAAACTTCAACCATTTTACCAGAGCATCATCCAAAGTTTTAAATTAAAGTATCATCAAAAATTTCATAGACTAACATTTTTGACCAACTGTCATGGTCCTGATCTGAGACCTGGGGATGACCACCGGGACAGTTGGTCAAAAGTGTTAGTCTAGGAATTTTTTAGGTATTTTTAATAAACTTCTATTCTGAGCTTATTTTAAAATAAAAATATATACCGTGTGCAAAAATTATTTTATATTGATAAAATATCCCTTTTAAATCATAATTTTATTAAAAACAATATCTGCAATATGTTTTCTTATTTTCATTGTATTTTAAAATATCTCTCTTGTTGTTTCCAGAATGTGGATAAAAAGATTGTTGAAAGTCTTGCACATTTAGCTTTAGTTGACTTTTCTACTGAAGCTGGAGTTGAAAGGTTAGAAAAATCTATACAGTTTGCCGATAAATTAATGGAAGTCAATACTGAATCTGTAGAACCTCTCATTAGTACAGTGTATAAAAGGTATATGATCTTTATGTGTGTATATAGTTGACAGGAGCTATCTTTATGTGATATTACTTTTTTAAATATTTTTGACCCCCCCCCCCTCCTCTCCCTGTGTCACATTTCACATTATTACACAAGCATATATGCTTACAGTTCAGGAAAAAAAGCACTCTAAATCATATTTCAAATGTTATTTAAACTTTTTACTATTTGTTTTAATGGCATTAGTGAACATAATTTTTTTCTAAGAAAAAAAAGTTATACCACTTTGATATTTTCAGAATCCAACCTGAATGCTCTTTTTTTTTCTTTCTTTTTAAAGGGGGGGGGGGAGGAATATAAGTTAAAAAAAAAAATCACATGAAAGTTGTTTCAGCCCTGATTAATATAAAATATCTTCAAACTCAGTAGTCAGCATGGAATCTTGCAGAATGCCACATCTTGAGACAGTATCAGATTTAAAGAGTTAAAAAAGCCAGAATTTCCCTTAATAATGCAGCATAGCTGCATCCAACAACCCACTTTCAAAAATGGAAGTTATATATATATATATATATATATATATATATATATATATATATATTAGGGTGATTCATAAAAGACCCCAAAAATTTTTTTTCCCTTTTTTTTAACTCTCAACCCCTAAAAATGGTCTATTCCACTAGAAAACATACCAGTATTTTTTTAAAAATTTTTAATTGATATTTAAGGGTCGCTACCGAATTTTGAAATATGAGAAATCAAGCAAAAACGATAAATTTTTAAATAAATAATTTTATTACAATCAGAATACAGTTTTATGAATGAAAATACTAAATAAGTGTTGAAATCTCGAAGTAGAAAGAAAGAAAAAATGTTATATAAAATTTGACTTATTGACGTTGGGGTTTTTCTGTCTACTGTCAAGTACTGCTTCTGCTCCTCATCGTTTGTATGTAATTTGTTGTATTCTTCCATCAAAGCAACACCTTGTTCAGCTATATCATTAACGACTCTCATGTTTTGTACAATTTCTTTAGTTGACCTGTAGCTTTCTTCTTCTTCCCACAGCTCAGGATCTTTTTGTATGAACTCGCATGAAATACCAGTCCTGTTGAAAAATTTCATTGTATTTGATGTAACGAAATCTTCGATATTTTGATTTTTGATTGCATCATACCTTAAAGATGCCTTTTTAGGACTGTTTTCCGAACTTTCGTTATTCAGTGCTAAAATCATTCTGCGTTTTGTTTCATTAGAAATTCGCTTATCAAAAAAAGCTAGAGCAACCAGTTCTTCAGAAAGATACCAAAGATGACCCAACATCTTTTTTCCGACGACTTTGGCTAAAACTGTATCATGTTTTTCGAACTCAACTATGTCCTTCAAAATCTTCAGGTCATTTTCAGGTGCCATATAAGCCACTGGCGCTGTAAACCAGTATTTTGCATAGACAAGTACAACAAATATGCAGATATCCGTAATGGCCTTAGCTTCTTTAATTGTGATCTTAAGCTGGTGCTTAAATAGAAAAATTTTCAATGCATATACAGCTTTCGCCATCCAACGTGCACGATGCATTCCAGAAGGGGCTTTGAATGAGATACCGCTTTCAGGAATCCTTCCTAAAAAGATAATGATTAAATGAAGGAGCTCCCTGTAATCGTCACGAGGCTGAAATTGTTGTAGTTGATTCTGAGCAAAAGTAATTATATCGGTCGCAGCAGTTTGAACGCAATTCCAAGTAGATGGTTCAAAAATTGCAGTTTTAAAGTCTTCCTGATTTATTTTTGTCCAACGGCTCTTAAATTTTTTGAAAATTATAATTTCAGGACCGCTGGATGGTCCAATAGCTGATACTACGACAGCTTCCAGTACGATTTCTAAGATGTGATGCCGACAAGGGAGCCAAATCAATTCTTTTTGCATTTTTTTTTCCAAAAGAATACAGGCTCTGTTTATTCGCCCAGTATTAGATGCCATTGTGTCGAAGCACATACATCTTATTTTATCACATAAGTTCCACGATGAAATTGTCTCGAAAATAGCAGATGCCATGGTTTCTCCTTTGCCATCTGGAAGCTTAGCAACGGTCAAGAGCTGGTCCACTCCTTTTCCAGATACCAAGATTGGTAGACGATCTACTACTTCATGCCCTGTTATGTCCTCGAGCATTTTTCCATCCCAGTGCACAGTTAGTGTAGTTTGGGGTTGGAAATCAGATTTTATTGATTCAGCAAGCTGCAGTCTATTATTAATTCTTTGGCGACGTATAGAGGAATAGCTTACGTTGTATTCTGATACATTACAGCCTAGACTTTTGAGTGTAGATGTCAAAACAAGAGTTGCTTTCCGGTCGCTCAATTTAGCGACATCGAGACTAGTTGCTAAATTAGAATCTAGGATTGTTTTTCGGCCTCGTTTCCTTGGTATAAAAAAATCTTTGCTTGAAGAAGGTCCTGGCTTCGGAGAATTAGGACGACTTTGACTCATGTCACTATCACTCCTGTCCTCTGTAGAAGAAGTAGCTGAAGATGACAATAAATCGTATTTCTCAGTTAGTCTATTTATTGCTTCTTTTTCTTTCATTTTTTCCGACTTAACTTCTTTTTTTAATTGTTTAGCAAGTTTTCTAGCATACTGTTTATCAATCTTACCGATTCGTCCAAGACGGTTCATTTTTCTTTGGTTCAAAAGAAATTGCTTATCTTCGTCAATATTCATTATATTTAGAGCATTAGAGTGAGCTATATCAAACAGAACATTTAAATTTGATTGCCACTTGTTTTCGTTTTCTTTGATTGTTGCTGAACGCTTTGCCTTATTTTCTTTATTTTTTTTTAAATTCTGCCATTCTTTGAAATATTTGACTATTTTTGTGATAACATGTTGCTTTTTCCCATATAGCCATCACACCACCAGCAGTTAATGACGCTGATTCTCTATTTACTTTTTTCATTACATTTTTATAGTGAAAAAATAAACTCATTACTTCTTACACTGAGGGTAATCTTGTTTGCACTAATTCTGAGCAAGTGTGTCCGATCAACCATGTTTCATCTATTTTTCTTGTTTTTATAACATCTGAAGCCATTATATGAATAATATTACAACACTTAAAAAAAAAAAAAAAAAAAAAAAAAAACCACGAAAGTAAGTCGCATTCACGAGCGAACACAACCACTTTGGATTTCAATGATTTTATCTCTGGGTAAGAAGCAGGATTGTTTATGTTGTAAATATCAGTCCAGCTAACTAAAGCTGGGGAATGTCATACGCATAAAATGTTTTTTTCTTTTTTCTCCACCCCCCTCCTGCTGTGGGAGGTGCTCAATTTATTGGTACTTGCTTGATATAGGGGTGGCCGGAAGTAAAGAAGAGAAGGAAACGCGTAGACCCAAAAGGGCGTTATTGCAGTTAATTTTTAAACTTTGAGAGTTGGTAGCGACCCCTAAATATCAATAAAAAATTCTGAAATTAATAACCAATTCATATTTTAGTAGATAGAATGATATTATGGGTTGAGAGTCAAAAAAATAAAAACTTGAATTTTATGAATCACCCTAATATATATATATATATATATATATACATAATTCTAGTGTGTGTGTGTGCACTAAACTCTTTTGTTTCTCAAAAATGGAAATATTTAAAATTGAGCAGGGGTGTAGCATTCAATAAATTTGAGAAAGAGGCTGAGTATGTTTTCATCAATTCTGAAAATTGAAAAATGCACCATATGGTGCTGATCTGCAGCTACTCTCCCATTTCCACTAAGGATATGGGAAGAAAAAGGGGAATCAAGCATCCTGAGCCTATTTCTTTTCCTATGCCACTCAAATGAAATAAAACTGAATTATTAATTCCATGAGATTTAATTTTGCTTTATCCAGCTAAGCTTTCAGAGTTTTTCTAATCATTTATTCACTTACATATTTTTAATGCCAAATTAAATAACAGATTATTTTATCTATTGTATATTTCCTTGATTACATCAGATTTGTGACCGTTGTTCGTGTGTCCCAACTGAAAATCATAGTTTTATTCCCTATTATTACAGCAATATCAAACTTTGGCAATTTAAAAAGACTAATTTGTGGATCTAATGAGTTAGTCGTTTTTTTAATTATTTTTCTGTTATAAGATTTAATGAATGTGATAGAAGATAATTTAATTTTTAAAAAATAGTTTATTTCAACACTGCTACAAATTTGTTTACCTGATACTTTCAAATGTTAAAGCTTTAAGATATTATTTATTTTTTGTTTGTATTGAATATTCTTTTAATATTCATCTGTTTTCTTGTAATTTTAGGAATGATAATATAAGAAATGATGTAGTTTCACAAGATTCAACTAGAGAAAAATTGTTGAAAGTAGCTCCTGTAACAGAAGAGTTCTATTATGTAGCTCCACTAGGTATCTTTATTTTTTATGACTTCCACAGTTACTGGATTTTAGCTTTCATTGTCTTTATAATAGGGGATTTTTATATGTGTGTGTGTGTTTGAAGATTTTACTGTAATTTTTCGACAGAGATTCTCAAATCTTTTTTCATTAAAACGAAGATTAATTTTAAATTTTAGTTGATGGTGTGCACATAGAATTATCTGAAAATCAACAATATCTTTCAACAATCTTTTTAAATAAATGTTAATGATAATAAATTTACATATAATACTTTTTTATCATTTATAAATGTAATATTAAAATTCTAATATTACTTTTACATTTATATTTCAACAAGAAAGGTAAATCATGACAAACACATCGATTATAAAACACTTTCCAACACAATAATATGTTTTTGCCAAAATTGGCAAAGTATTATCCTTAAATCTGGTGAGATTTCCTAGATAATCCTTAAAAAGTGTTGTTTGAATTCTATAAATGTAATTTTGCGAGAGCCTGTAAAAGAGCTTTAAAAGTTTTTTCCATCATTCAGGGCTTTCATTACAAGGAAAAAATGCGTGAGCATTTCTCACCCTTTCTCCAAAACAAAGTGAGATTTTTAAAAAATGGGTGAGAATTTCTCACTATAGATGTGGGTTGGGTAAATATCCAGTTTAAGTTATTTATAAATGGGTATTTACCCCTACCTCGTATAAACACTCAAAATTGGGGTATTTATGATTTTTAGTTATTTTGATTGCATCTAACTGGGCCTCCAAGTAAGGCCCAGCTACATGCAATAAAAATAATTCACAGTTGAGGAACAATCGTGTCCCCAGGTAACTTTTTTCTTTCTTCACAGACTTCAGGAGTTCTTGAGAATCCCTTTCTATACTCTGTGTTAAACTTACAACAGTTTTCATTATTTTCTAATATATGTATATTTATTAATTTATTTATTAGAAAATAATATATGTATGTGTGTATATATATATATATTCTATAACATTACAATTCAAAAGCCCACTAAAATCCCACATTTCTAGAACTACCATCTACAGACTAACCATCTGTTTTTCTTTTGTATACCATTAGTGGCATCTATGATGGCGCCAGACCGAGCTGATACAGCTATGTTCCTATTCCAGGTCGACCGGAGATTTCCACATTATTCTACTTTATGAATTAACATCTAATTAAAAATATTCCACATTTCTAAGGATGGATGCGAGACGAAAAATTGGCGTCTCGCATCGCTTGTCTCGTCTCGCAAAAAAGCTGAAAATCTTTCTCTCGTCTCGCGTCCATCCCTACACTTTTCAGAATATATATGCATATAAATGGTGGTTATTTTAATATTAGTATTAATTTAATGTAGTAGTTAACATTAATAACTTTACTAAATATGAAATGCTTCAAAAATATTTATTTATCGATCTATTTGCTCGTCTTTATAAATATTTTTAAAAATTTCTGTAATTTTCAAATTTTTGTTCCTCAATTCTGGGCCCGTTTGGGCCGGGCCGGGCGGTTATGTTTGTTTCAAATGTGTTCCGGGCCGGGCCTACAAATTCAAGAATCTTCGGGCTCGGGCCGGGACTCAATTTTCAGGCCCGTGCAGGTCTCTAACACTATTTTTGATGGAGTGCTTACAACATAAAGCACTTAATAGCATATATCAGTCCTTAACCCTTTAACGCGCAGTTTTCCCGCTCTGGGAACACCAAACTCGGACGTTTTGACTGTTGCCAGTCACGAAGAATAGATTTGATTTCTATAAAAATAGTTGCGGGGTACATAGCTCCAGGAGATTCCTTTACTTTTTAGCACGTCCTTTCCCGTAAAAAAAAATGGTCACGATTATTTTTAACAGCACTAACATCTGCTGAAAAATGGAAGAACGCGAGAACAACTGGATAGACTTCCCAATGCTGAAAAAAAGGCAGCTGTTGCCATCGCTCGACTTAACTACTAGTGATCAGTCTGATCAAAACGGGCTCTGATCCTTTTCGGTAATCAGGCCCTGGAGAAAACTCATTTTTAACAGCAAGTACTTTTGCTTTTGTGAAGAGAATAAAGTAATTATTTGTATATAAGACCAACATTAATTTTTTTAATAAACATTAGAAAAATGAAAGTACCTGAGTGAAAGAAAAAGCACTTTATTTCTATTTTACAATGAGAACAATTTGATCGTTATGGAGAGGGCCCGTCAGATCTAGAGATGAGTTCGGGCTCATTTTTTTAAGCCCGAGGACTTTTAATCCGAGACCGCCCGAGCGAGAGCAATATTATATAAGTCGGAGCCCGAGCCCAAAATTTCAGCTAAAGATAAAAAAAATCCAATTACTTCATTGATAGAATACAATGAATTTTGTGACGTTTGTGCAAATTAAAGACAAATATAGTTGCAAACTCTTAATGCACTTTCTAATTCTTTATATATCCATGTTTATCAAATAATGTCGGATCTCTTGACTAACTAATCAATATAAGCCGCCGTTCTGAAATATCCAAAGAGCTTCACACACCTTCTAGGTGCTAGTGCCACTATTTTTTTTTATAAGTACAATCAACTCTGGTTATAGTGAACCCGGATATAGAGAATGCAAACCATTAGTCCCGATCCACATGCAATCTCTATCCATCATGAAAATACTTGGGTTTTAGTGAACTTCGGATATAGTGGACGAAATTGGATGGTCCCCAGAGGTTCACTATAACGGGAGTTGACTGTACTTTTATTTTCCTCGTGAATCACTTTTTAAAATCTGTTTCAAGGAGTATGTTCAATAAAGGAGAAAATTTTCACGAGCCTGAGCCCGAATGCAAATGTGAATTACACAGCCCGAGCCCGGTTCGGGCTCGGGCTGAGCCCGTCTCATCTCAAGTCAGATCTCCTACCCCGGGCCTGAGTTTTCTCACTACGGGCCTGAACATTTATCAATTTTGCTTCATTTCAAATAGCCAGGGATGAGATTCTTCAGCTTTTTAGCTGATTTCAGCTTTTTTTTAATAAAGAGGAAATCACTTTTTCTCTGAAAATTCTGATCTTTCTGTGAATTCCTGATTGTAGTTATTAGTTAACTGTGTGATATTTTTATCTTGTAGCATGCTCCAATATTTTTCTTCTCATAAAACTTCTTTCACATTAATTAGGTATATATATATCATATGTACAAATTTTTTGCTCTCGTGTGATTTCAGCTTTTTTGCTCTTTTGCCAATCTCATCCATGAATAGCCAAATATTTCTAAAATACGTTTTAAAGAATGCCTGTCCATAGAGCATAATGTATTGGAATTTTTTTTTATCTTCCTGTAGAAGAACTATAAATGCATACATATACCAGTTTCGATATGGTACATAGTACATTACATAGGAATAACATATATGAATTTCGTAGAAATCGATGCATATTTGAGGGAGTTAAAGCATGGACAGACAAACCGAAGTCATAAACACTTTTCAACAATGTTTGAAAATATTAAAAAGACCGTGTTAAACAGAAGAAAATATATTTTGCTTTACAAATCGGTGGATACAGCTGTAATTTTAACGAGATTCCTACTCTAAGTATTATGCAATGACGTGTAGTAATAAATTAAAATATATGTTACATACTTTAAGAGTGTTTCTATTGAATTTTATTTCTTTTTTTAGGTACTTTTTCAAAGAAAAAAGACGAATAATTATAAAACTGGTATGAAATAATTTTACTCAAGACACCATGAAGAAGAATATAATTTTCTTAGTCCTGTTTGAATTTCT
Organism: Cheiracanthium punctorium; assembly: GCA_038373885.1. Classification (NCBI taxonomy): domain Eukaryota; kingdom Metazoa; phylum Arthropoda; class Arachnida; order Araneae; family Cheiracanthiidae; genus Cheiracanthium; species Cheiracanthium punctorium. The sequence continues at coordinate 1,185,618 of JAWZYV010005808.1, read as the reverse complement.
TTTCATTGCTCTTTTAAATTCAATTTAAAAAAATAGAAATTAAAAAAAAACTTTAATTTTGTTTTTGCCTTTTTATTTTTTTCATACTGTTTACTTAATTTATTCAAGAATTCTTTTAGAAACATTCGTATGAGGAGAAAAAAAATAATTAAACGATAGTTTTAGTGTCATTACACTGAAGCTGCTAATTATCAAAACCAAAATGCAATCAGATTTTCTGTTGTAAGAAAAGCAATTACAGTAACTGCATTCAAGTTCAGTAATGTTTTTAGCATGGGGGTCATAACCTATGGGGATTGGGAATGTGTCATCCCCCTCTCCCAATATTTTGTCATTTTAATCTTAATGGTTAATGAAGACATTGGTATAACTGGGTAGGGACTAGGGTGAACGATTTTAACTCACTCTAAAAAAAAAATTAGATTTTGTGTTACAAGAGTAGGAGATCCTAGAAATATCCAAAAAGCCTATTCTGGTACACCAATCAGTAAAGATATGCAAAGGAGAATATTTTGCTCCCCATCTCTTACAATAATCAGCAGGTAGCGACCCTTTTGTTTTTAAGTATCCTTTAAACATAAAATACAGTGTATACTAAAACTTCCCTTACACCAACTGAATGAACTCACTGACCATTTTTTTTTAAATATGAAATTTTATAGTCTGCTTATCATTGTTGAATTTTTTAGTATTTATTGTTTGATCCTTTTTGCCTTAAAATTGTACAAGAATAAAGTTCTGTGTTTTTTGTTCTTCATTGTGAAATGAATTTATCATGCAAATGCTAAATAAATCTCCAAATGATATCCTTATATTTTCAGTACAGGAACTTTCAGAATAAGTAGAATACAAAAAAAAAAAAAAAAATTAACTGTATTACTGGGTTGGAGGAAAGAACAATTCAATAAATAATTAGACTGACTGAAAAAATATTTAGCTTTGAAGTTTGTGAATGGGTTGATTTCTGTGGTTGGCAAATTACATTTGAGAAAGGTAAGTTGGCATTAATTGTTTTGTTTGTAGTTGTTGATTCTTTTCCCTTGAAAGAAGTAAAATAAGTATTGTGATCACACAAAATTAATTTATTAAGATTTTGATGGAAAAATCAGTTTTGACCATTCTTAAATTTTCTTTCACACAAGATTCTGCATGACATTTCAGCATACATATGTACAGTGAAGCACCGTTTATGCATTTTTCAAGGGACTAGGAGGGGGGGCGTATAAACGAAGTTCTCAAAAGTACGTACATTTTCGTAATAAACGGCAATAAAAAGTCAGATTTAAATTAAAATACTGCATATATATTACTACATGAAAACAAAGGACACAATAGGTACCCAGCAAACACACTACTGCCCGCAAAATGACAGCCGGGTACTAGAGATGAGACGGGCTCAGCCCGAACCGGCTCGGGCTCTGTAATTCCCAATTGCGTGCGGGCTCGTGAAAAATTTATATTTTATTGACACACTCCTTGAAACAGATTTTTAAAAAGTGATTCATATGGAAAATAAAAGTACTTATAAAAAAAAAAAAAAAAAAATAGCGGCACGGGTGCCTAGAAGACGCGTGAAACTCTGGGTATTTCAGAACGGCGTCTTATATTGCTTAGTCATGAGATCCGACATTATTTCATAAACATAGATATAAAGAATTAGAAAGTGCTTTAAAAATTTGCAACTATATTTGTCTTTGATTTGCACAAACGGCAAAATTCATAGTATTCTATCAAAGAATTACTTCTTTGAATTTTATTGATCTTTAGCTAAAATTTCGGGCTCCGGCTCCGACTTAAATAATATTGCTCGGGCTCGGATTAAAAGTCTGCGAGCTCGGGCTTAAAAAAATGAGCCCGAACTCATCTCTACCGGGTACCCGTCGTGCTGGCATATACCGGGAGCAAGGTAGATTGCCATCGTCTGGAAGTCACTGGAGTACCAATGTCTGAAAAGTGCATATGCGCCAGTACATAACTAGTAACGGCCAAGTGCCATGTGTCTATGACATGCACAGAAAAGTTAACGGCGTGGTACTGCTTAAAATGTACCGGACCAACACTATTTGGCAGTAATAGGCCTGTATATATTTCGTAGTGTTGGCATAAAGTTTCGTTATTTTAATTTTAAAATATTGTTTCTCATTCATACACCCCCCCCCCTTGTTAAGATTTTTTTTTTTGGAGGGGGGGGGGCGTGTAAGGGGAGAAGTTCATATTGTGCCTTCAAATATTTTAGTACTAAAAACTGAAATAATACAAACGAGTTCAGTATGCTATAAAAATGTGTACTACACCGACAGTGAAACCCCCCACTATGTACAGAATTATGAATTTTAATCTTAAAATTTTTATAATTTATATTAATTTTTTACAATTTTGCTAAACTTTTCCTTAAAAAACTGGAGACTTTTTTCCTACGATAAGCGCCTTTTAAAATCTACCGAATTAGGGTGCAGAAATATGTTAGAGATTATTACGCGAAGACCAGTCAGGGTTTAATTTGCATGAGAGCTCAGCTCCTGTACTCTTTTTTTTTTTCAGAGAATTTTAGATTAAATTAAAATTTTTAACAGCCTACATAATTGCTTCTATTGACATGTTTTATTATATTAAAAATAGCAGTGATAAAACAAAAGATTACTTAATTTTTAAATATAAATTAGGTAATTAATGCTCAAATTTACAATAAAACAAATTAGAGCTCCTGCTGTTATTTTGTTAGAAATTAAGCAATGAAAGAGTATTTTCATGTAATAGTCAAAAATAGAAAGTACGGAATGGGGTTCATATTTAGGAATTTTATTTTCTTTGTGCTGTTTCGATTGCTCTCGAATCAAATCTTTTATTTCCGCACCCTTTTACGGTGGCTCAAGTATGAAACTGTAGAATGCTAGGTCAACTTACTTCTCACGGCTGCCAGATAAGGCTGCAAGAATCGAACTGTTATCGTGGATTTGGCTATATTAATTCAGATTATTTATACGAAGTACAAATGAAATTTTTATGCATTTGAAGAAAGAAAATAACAACTTGCTTGTCTATTTTAATCTGAGATGTGCAAGATAGCCTATATATATATATATATATATATATATATATATAATGCACATAAAATATTTCTAAAACGCGAAGTTAATATTAGTGTGTGTGTGGGGGGGGGTGTCTCCAGTTAGCTGCTTTGAAAATTGGTGAGTTTCATTAAAACGGAAGTGGTGCGTTTTCGTGCCCAATAAGTATAGTAACCCATTCTTTTGATGTTTCATTCCGTTTCGCAAATCTTGAAACGTTGAACGGGAGACCAGTTACATCTGATGAAATACGTATGAAGTACGCTTTTTAGGATACAAAGTTTTACCGGTAGTTGTTGTAGACTTTCTAGAAGGTTAATTGGTATAGACTAGTGAGATTTCTCTGTTAGGAGCAATAATAATTATAATAACATTTGCTTATGCAGTGAAATCTTGCTGGATACAGCAAATGGATTTTACGGTTTTTAAACAGTCGGGAAAATATTACAGGTAAATTTTTACTTTCACTCTTTTTAATGGACACACGTTGTCAACCGGTGACTTTTGCAACTAATTTAAAGATTAGGCGACTTTTTGATCCAAGAAACGCCATTTTCATACTATTTTCAAGTTTTGGCTATTTGTACCTTACTCCAGGCGACTAATTTGAAAATCTGGTGTTGGTTTTTGTCAACTCCCCCCCCCCTTTTTTTTAAGTTGCTATTGAGCTTTCAGCAAACATTCTAATCTGTTTTTTTTAATCGTGCTATATAAATAAATGTGTTATATGTCCTGTTATATATATATCTATATATATAACTATACATATAACGCATGAAGTTTTTAAATTTATTAGCACCAGAGTGCTATTAATTTCAACCTTGCTTTTTGTGTAGACACGATTTTGGTACATTTTTCGCGTCGAGTCACTTTTCATATGTGTTTGCCAGATAATGTGGAGAGGGGGGGGGGCGTTAATAAAATTTTGAAAGTCGCACAAGGTTTGCAATTTTTGATAATTGATCGCTAAATTTGGTGCCAAAACGTATCAATTTATTATAAATATATTTCGAGTATAGTTAGAAAATGTCTGGCGAATATTGTAACATAGTTTTAGTAGGCGATTTTAATATAGATTTTAATCCCAAAGAAGTGTTTTATAGAACAGAGAAGACAAATACGGTACACTCATAGATTATGATACACTTTCCAAATTGTATTTATAAAGGTGAAGTATAGTTTGACTATGCCTGGCGAAAATTGTTAAACAGTTTTGGTAGGCGATTTCAATGTAGATTTCTATTCCAAAGAAGCGTTTTATGGAACAAGGAAGAAAAACACGGGGACACTCATGGATTAGGATGCCCATTCCAAACAGCATTTAAAATGTCTACGGTATATAGTTGGAATATGCCTGGAGAAGATTGTAAAACAGTTTCAGTAGGCAATTTTAAGATAGATTTCGATTCCAAAAATGTGTTTTACGGTACAAGCAAGAGTTTCCTATTTTAACGCCCCCGCTCTCGCCAACCTAAAAAATCCCGTACTTTGCCGAACTTTGCAGTCATGGGTCTCTAGGACTTATGCACAAGTTTCAACACTCCCAAAAGAACTATATGAAAACTAAAGTGAACAAATTAGCGATAAACACACCAGTTAAGGAAGTTGAAGACACTTAATTATTAAAACTACAATAATTGGCAACCCAAAATGAATAAAAATGTAACGGAATGCTTTACTTACATGTTGTTCCAAATCGCCATTTTAATTCTAAATTACAATTGCCACATTAATACAAAAAATCGTCGTGATAGCTCCATATGTTTAATGATCGCCACCTTGGCGAGAGTCGGGGCGTTAAAGTAGGAATCAACCCAGAAAGAGAAACACGACACACTTATGGATTATGATGGACATTCGAAACAATATTTAAAATGGTTAAGTATAGTTATAATATACTTGGCAACGATTGTAACATAGTTTAAGTAGGCGATTTTAAGATAGATTTCGATTCCAAAGATGACTTTTATGAAACAAGGAAGAAAAATACTCACAGTCATGAATAATGATACGCTCTCCAACTTAATGGAATAAGGAAGAAAAATAGGGACGACGCATAAACTATGATACACTTTTAATATATAGCACTTTGGTGCGTATTTAAAATCTGAAAGTGTTTCAGATTTTCTTCCTTTTTTCTTTTTATTCAATCCTTCTTAAATGAAGCTGAATTAAACATGTTTATTTCTTAACTACAAAATCATTCAAAAATGTTACTATTTTGGGAACTAAAATTGAGAAAATGGCTACTAAACTGGTGACTTTTTTTAAGTCGGTGAGGTTACTAGTGATACTTATTTTAGTGTATAAAAGTACTTTCCTCCATAAAATTTGAATCATGTAGTATACAACAGGTATAGATACAGAAAATTTCTTTTCAGAATAGCTAACATTTAAAAAATAATTTGATCTAAACAAAATGTACAATAAAGCAAAATGTTACCCTAAAGTTATATGTGTAACCATACAATTTTATTTATTATTACTTCCTGTAAGATTTTGATTAGTACATACACGCATATATATTATTGCAGAACTACTCTGTTCGTTTCTGGGTTCGTCGTTCTAAAGTCCAGTTGGTGTAAAAAGTCACTTGTCAGGAGGGAACACAAACTTTATTGCTTCTAGAATTTCGCCGAACAATCAGCTGTACAAAAATTATCAAGCACAATCAAACAGTGATGCGCTTTTAACAGTCTGCTTAGATCTGAAGCTCTCACAAATGCTGTATTTTTCACAAAAAATAAAACACATTCACTGGCAAAAATTCAGTGAAAATATTCAAGGGATATCATACACAATCCCTTAAGACACAGCACTTTAAAAACAGCATCATAAATCAAGCTAATTAACGCTACTATAGCACTATCAATTCACAAAGCAAGCGTACTCTCACTGACAGCTCTTCACACACTGAGCGTTCAACTCGCACTGAACTGGGGCTTTAAAGGCACTTCTTTCTATAGCCGACGCAGGAGGTGCAAGAAGCCTCCAGAAAAGCCTATTTCACGAAGATTCTAGATAAAGCGAGAACCCTGATTACGTCATAGAAGAGGAATGTTAGGTTATTATGCGTTTTTAATGCAGCAAAAGCAGCTTTACAAGCCCCATAGGGAAAATCGCGCCAAATGACCAAAATGTCGCCAAGCTTGGCGACTCTTGGCGAAATATCGCCAAATTTGGCGCCTAAAATAAGTCCCCAAAAGTGAAGAGATCTAAGCCCTAGGACCAATATTTCTCGAGATTTCTAGAAACCCATAGAAAAAGAATAGGAAAACTGAAACCTCCGTATCTCCGGTTCTAATTGGCTGATTTTGATGCAACAAAAAGCAAAATTTATCTATTTGAAGCGTAGAATACGAATTTTAAACCATTTTAAGCCCCAGAGCAGCGGGTTGCCCCGAAAATTCGTAGCAATATATCAACCATAAAGTATTATAACTCATTTATAAAATCTCTAACTCTGAAATATTGAAATTAAACGGTTTGTTTATAAATGATTTTATTTTGGTTCTGAAATGTGTTACCACCTCTCTCATAAAAAAATCTTTTGCGACTGCAAATTTGTAAGAAAATTGCAGTTTATGAAAACTCCGCTGCAAATAATTTGCAAACGATTGACCAACGGATTTTGCTGTTTTTTATCTTTCATGTTGTTTCATTCATGTTGTTTTTTATCTTTCAAAATGTTACCCTTAAGGAATGTTTTTTTTTCAGGGTAGGGGTGGGGGTTGATGAATAAGCCCCCTACCCCGAATCCGTCACTGGCTCGTATTTTAATTATGGCAGCATTACTGTAAATAGGAACTAATTCGGTACCGTGCCATTATATTGTAGTCACTGTTAAGGTACCAGGCCCGTGCCTTTATTTTTAATAATAGCCGACACCCGGCCATTTCATTTTGCACATTATAAATTTAATGGTCCAGTGCCTTTATTGTGAGTGGTGGCCAGCACATGCCGTAGTGCCAGCAGAATGTCGTTGCCTTCCCGGGCTTCTGGCAAGGTACTTCTCGGGCGACCACTTTTGGTACGATTCAGTTACTTTTTGCAGTGCCGTGCCGGTGCTGGACGTAAAGGCAGAACGGCACTGGTAAGGTACTCTGCCAGCAGGTGTGTATTTGCTGGGTATGTAATACTAACAGTTTTACACAATTTAATGCACAGCTAGTACTTGTATTCATATTCTTTCCGCATGTACAAAATACTTTGTAATTTTCCGCTGTATGGCTGTTTGGGAATGCACAGAAAAAAGTTCATTGTGCATAGTTAAAAGCAGGGCTGTACCCAGAAAAAAATTTCGGAAAGGGACCAAACGATGAAAAAGCTTCATCATTATAGTTTTGTTAACAAAATTTTAAATTTCGTGGGGACCGGACCCCCTGGTCCACCCCCTGGGTACGGCCTTGGTTAAAAGTGCCTGTTTAACTTTATCATTTCGTCTGATATTAGATATTCTTTCATAAAATTAGAACCTATCAAAGCTTGTTGAAGAAAATTTGCATCACACAGTTTCTCTCCTCTTCAGTTCCAAAAGAAAAAAAAAATAAATAATAAAAAACGTATAAATGAAATTTTCGATTTCATAAAAACATATAAATGAAATTATTTAACATTAAAATCCAATGGATTTCGCCGGGACCATTCAGAAAAACGTATAAATGATAAAAGCGTATAAACGGCGCTTCACTGCATTTACTTTTGTACTTAATGCATGTACAATCTATTTTGATCGATAGTAAATCCATTTTCACTAGTTTTATGTTTGTGGTGACCTCTTTATCAGGGCCGTAACCAGGATGAAATGTTAGGTAGGGCTTTGAATCTAGTTAGAGGGGGCTGACCGAATATAAGTATTAGTAAGCGAGGGAAGAGACTGTTTTCAATTTGTACATTTTTTTAGAGTATTTGTTTCACAAAGCGCCCTATTTTTAAAATATTTAACATTCATTATGTTAATAAATTTTTCATTGAGATTGCATGAAAAATATTCAAATGAAAATTTACTGAAAAATCTATTTTATTTATGTTTCATTTTAAATATGTATGATAATGCAAAATATAAATATTATACAGAGCGATCAGTTTAAAAGAGTGCCCGTTGGTTTTTCTTATTACCTTTAAATCTGACGAATGTGGCAACTATACGATTTCAAGCACTGTTGGGGACTGTTAGAACTTCTTGTCTGAGGTAAAACTGAAACGGAGACACACGTTACTTAATCCTGTGATCATTTTGCTTTTGAAAAACATAATTGAATTCCAATTTTTTACAGTATCAGTCTTCACAGCAAATGTTGAAAATGTAAGCCGCTATTTTAAATGCCAACATGAACACGTTGAAATTTTTAAGTTTTTACCGCCCTCGAAATCTTTGCGTGGCAGTTTTGAGTTCTCGGAAAAATCCACGATCCGATGCTACGCGCAACCAAGAGCAGCAAAATAATTAACTGTATATATATAGAAGTCTAGCAAATGTGATATGAAATTCCCCCAAAACAATCGTTATTTTTAATGATATAAAATTTAACGATTGTCAAAAATCATTCATTTCTAAACAATAGTATTTATCTATAAATTCACAACTTTTTTTGAAAATCTTAGGGGGGGCTGAAAACCTGCTAGGTAGGGCTCAGCCCCCATAGCCCCCCCCCTCTGGTTACGGCCCTGCTCTTTATGCACATATGCTGCAATAATAGATGAATTTTTGACATCAGATGATAATTTCCATAAAAAAATTATAAGGGAAAATTGTATATCCTACTTCGTCATCTTAAAGTATTTTGTGGAATTCAGATTCAATATTCACAATTTAATGCTAGAAAAATTAAACAACATCAATTTTGCAACATCGAGAATGCTAAAATTTGGATATCTCAAAAATGTAACAAATGGATTATGTGTAATTGAAATTTATTACTCCTGGATAAAGCTAAGGAAATTCAATAATACTTATGAATTTTGGTTACTGACAGTGAAAAGGCTACATTTTGAGCGTCCCATAAAAGGGACGCTAGGCACAAATCAGTTAGTTTATTTTATCATTTGTGTTAAGGCAAGCCTGCACGAGAGGAGGAGCCTTGATCAGATGAATTTTTAAGGGGTTCTAACTCTTATTCATTTTACATCAGGAGAAAACCAACCAAAACTCCAGGCCGTTAATCGACAGTTAGCTCCGAACGCGGGACCTTCACACTCTAGCCATCTAACATGTTCAGTGACTTATGCACTCGACCATGGTGATGCTCGCAAATATGTTAAGTCATGCCCGAAATCCCGTCTACTGTTGCCGAGTTCTGGCCAAAAAAATAGATTTCTAAAACTGAATCCAGCTTAGTGAGAAATCGCTAAACTTTAATATTATTGAAATATTGTGTCACAATTTCAAATGAAATAAGTTTAACCCTTTGAGGCGCAACCCTTTCCCAATGCTGAAAAAAGGGCAGCCGTTGTCATCGCTCGACTTAACTACCAGCAAGATGGCGGACGATCGAAACGTTCCTCGCGTGCCACAGATCTAGAGACGCTTTTTTGACGCAGCTGGCTGTGCTCGCGCACAGCCAGTTAGGTAGTTGCTGGTAGTTACGTCGAGCGATGACGACGGCTGCCCTTTTTTCAGCATTGGGCACAATCTATCCAGCTGTTGTCGCATTCTTCCATTTTTCAGCAGATGTCAGTGCTGTTAAAATAAATCGTGACCATTTTTTACGGGAAATGACGTGCTAAAAAGTAAAGGATTCTCGTGGAGCTATGTCACCCGCAACTATTCTTATAGAAATCAAATTTATTCTTCGTGACTGGCAACAGTCAAAACGTCAGAGTTTGGTGTTCCCAGAGTGCGATCACTGCGCGTTAAAGGGTTAAATGAAGTGAAATTAGATGAAAATAAAGAATTAATTGTTATATTCAAAATTTCGTTTACACTGTGGCGACAAGTTGAAAAAAATCTTGAACATTTGGACGTTTGGTCACCTTATACTCGAAAAAATTCCTTTTACTTATGGACTGACCACGAAAATTGGTTATTTTACCTTATTGGTAGGCACTGGCGTAGCCAGGGGGGGGGGGTCCACCGGGCCCGTGCTCCTCCCCCACGCGAAATTTTTTCAGTATATATATAAGAGAGAGATAAAGTCAACTTCGGTTATAATGAACCTCTGGGCACCATCAAATTTTGTCCACTATATCCGAAGTTTTCTCATGGTGAAAAGAGAAAGTGAATCGGGACTAATGGTTTGCGTTCACTATAGCCCAAAGTGCACTATATCCGGAGTTGACTGTATATATTGCCATTTGTAAAAATGGATTGTTTCATAATCCCCCTCGTAGCAATAACCCATCGGTCGATGACAGGCGGGTGAGTTTAATCCGAGAAGAAGCAATGGCCGATCACGGTTTTCATCCAAAAAAAGGGAAATTTCATCGGCCACTGCTGCAAAATGTCCCTCGGGGGCCATAAAGCAGATCATCGTTTCCCGATGACTCCAATGAAATAACGAAAAGAAACCGATAAATTGTTTAAAATATATTTGTTATTAAAAAATAAACGACTGGCAGCAAAATTTTCAAAAAATATCCGTTCTGTTTATTGTTTTCGTTTTTTGGCTGCTAATCCGTTTTTCTGAAAAAAAAAAAGGAAAAAAATTTCTTCCTCCACAGGGCACGAACCCTGAGCTTACGGAGTCACAGACTAGCGCTCTACCAGAAGGCCGTCCAGACTTATCATGCATCAGCCAAAAATTGAAGTACCGGTTATTTTAATCTCAGATTCGGGTGAAATTTTGACAAAGTGCTGTTCAGCTGTTATTAATAAAAGTCAAATTATTAGATTGGTAAGAAATTAATTTCACTTTTACCAATGTATGTAAGTAGCAATACCATTCAAAATTAATAATTAAAAAGCAATATTGCAAATTGTATAGGGATTTTAGTGTGATTTTTAACTTTCATATTTTTTGGATAACTTTTGAAAATTAACTGATTTCTCTTGCTGTTTACATAAAGGAGGTTTCAAAAAAGTTGCTCATTTTAATGACGTTTCCGTTATTCTTATAATGCAGTTGACGCTCAAATAGATTTTCTTTTCTTTTTTTTAACACATTTTTTTTAATTATTTAAATATTACAAATGATTTTATATAATAAACACTTACTTTTTTTGTAAATAATTCCATTTAAATTTTGTGGGAGGGGGAAAGGGGGGGATACAACCCCATCCCAACCCCAATATAAGAAATTTGAAGTAAATTATGCGATTAATTCAAGAATTGTTCAAAATTTCCCTTAGATTATGCAAAGGCACATTAAATTACGCAAATATTTATATGAATTTAGGTAAAATGTAAACCACTGGGACACCTGCAAGGCCTGATGACTTCAGAGCTGCAGTTTCCGATAAAAAAATTGTTTGTCGCTTTCCCATCGGCGAAATTGCTCGTCTAGAGATCACCTCTATGCATGGGCGCCGGCAGAATATTTCCCAGGGGGAGGCAAAGACTATTTCAACGTATGGTTACCATGTTGGAAAGAGCAAAAAGCAACGGAAAACACTACATACGAAAATCCAGGGGGGCATTGCACCCCCTTGCCCTATGCTGCCGGCGCCCATGCCTCTATGCATGAATAAAAATTCATCTATTGCAGAAAATCAAAAGTGCTCTTGTCGATGTTTTAATTCGATGAGTGGGTGAACGCCCATGCAGAAAACGAGCAGTCATTGCTACTAGGGATCCTTGTTGTGAGACATTTTTCTAATCTAAACATTATCTACATCCTTCACGTTGAGAAAAAAAAAGTCAATAAAAAGGTTAAAAAGTGCCTTTAATCACTAACCCGGGGTGACTTTCGACAGGCCTACACACCAGAAAAATAAGCATCTGGGCAATATCCCTCTTCCGGGCTAGTAAAAATTTCCCCCTATAATCTCAAGCTCGTTTCCGTTGTACCCTATCTTATTTCATGACCACCGTGGTATTTTTAAACTAAGGTGTATACAAAAATATTACTTTCAACTAAGGCCTTACTTTCAACTAAGGCTAATTATAGGGGTTCTACTTTCAACTAACGGTAAAATTTCAAGGAGGGGCACAAGCTAGACAATTAAAAAAACCTATTTTTTTTTGTGTATTTTAAATTGTATGTTAAAATTTTTACTTATTCAAGGTGTCGAAACCCGTTGACTGTTGATAGTCCGTGGTAGACCTGTAAGCTGATTGGCTGAAGTGCATGTTTTCCTTCGCAGCTATAGCCTCACAAATAGCCTCATCTCAGTATAAGTTTTAATATGTCAGCATTTTTAATGGGAATCTGCGGAAAGATATCTTTTGGTAGTCATGTACAGGTTCTAAAGAGGTATTGAAACATCCATAGGCAGCACAATACAGAAGCATAATTATTCTTTTTTTTATTTTACGCTTACTACCAGAAGTCAGCACATAAACCTATGGAAAAATGGTTGTTTGTTTTACACCGTCACGTGACTTTTATAGCCTCGAACCCACAATATAGCTTCACTGTTTCCTCTTCGCACTCTCTCCATGGCTCTCATCTCATAATATTTGTAACTAATAACATGGCAACAAAAGTTTTTTGTTTGTTGACTTTTTTTTGAGTGATTGGTTTGGGAGGTTGGGACGAAGTAAATGAATATATATATATATATCTATAAATATTTTGTTATTAATATATAACATGATTTTTAAAGCGTTCTATATAGATGACTTACAATGAAAATTTTATTTTTATAATGTACTTGAGCTAACTAATCACTCTAATCTGTAACGAAAATATAATTTTATGAAGTGTGTGCAAAGTGTAAATGTAGTGATACGATTATAGTTTGGGATATTGAGTTACACATTTGTATGCTATTGTTATTGGCGGAAAAATTATCGGAACATTTAAGACTTACTAGAACATACGGATAACAATACAAATAATGAATAACCAATAAAATTGCTTCTCTATTTATTAATAACACAATAATCTCGTATTACCATATTTTATAAAATTCATTACGTTTCTTAAAAATATGTGGTTTTTAAAGAAATTCCACTGGATTTTGCCGTTGAATTGGTAAAATTATCATCCCTGTTTTTTTAGTTTTAAATCGTGAAAGTTTATTATGATAAAGTTTAGGGTCAGTTGGGGTAGAATGACCGAACTAGGCTAAGCTTCGATATACCCCCTACATTTTTTTCGCGCCAATATTATTTTTTTTTGCGCCAAGTCTGGTGATAGAAGTGATTTACTGGTAACCCTAACGAATTACGTTGGCGACATTTTGGGAAGGCTATTTATGGCAACCCCAGCCGGCCGGCCAATGAGAGAGCGCCTGTGATGTGATATCGCCCGCACGTGGAAGCTTCTGAACGTCATTTCCATACTTTTCTACTGGTAGTATGTGACTGAAAGCGCTTCTACTGAGGTACTGCTGTGAATTTTTAATATTCTATTTTGGAGGTTTTTATTAGAAGAAATTTTGGGAATGGCTTCTAAGGATGCTGTGAGTATTTTTTATCGGGCTGTTAGCATCGTAGTGAAAAAATTTCAGGCTATAGTAATATTTGAGGAGAATTTAACTTTAAAAATATCGGGTAACAAACCCACGTGGGGAGTAATTCAGTTACCGGGTGTCGCCTATTTTTGGCGACTTTTTTCCCTCGCCAACACCCGCTACTTGGCGCTTTTTTTTGTCGCCAAATTTTTCACGTGTGAAACACCATTTTAGAATACGATAAAATAATACAACATGTTGAGCACTGTCAGGAAATACAAATTACTTTAACACATTAAAATTCCACAGATATTCCACTTTAAAAAAAGCAATAAAACAAAATACACCATGCATACTTAACACTAAAAATTGTCAGAAAATTCAGTAACAGGCAATTAAAAATGAGCAAACAGTAAACCACTTTTAACTAAAAAAATTTCAGAATATTAAGCAATCTAGTTCTACAGCTATGCAAACTATGCAACCAGTGGACCGTTTTTAACTAAAAAAACCTCAGTGGATTCCGCAACCTAGTTGTACAGCTATGTAAACTATGCAACCAGTGGACCGTTTTTAACTAAAAAAACCTCAGTGGATTCAGCAACCTAGTTGTACAGCTATGTAAACTCGGCAACCAGTGGTCCATTTTTAACTAAAAAAACCTCAGTGGATTCACCAACCTAGTTGTACAGCTATGTAAACTAGGCAACCAGTAAACCGTTTTTAACTAAAAGAACAACAGTGAATTAAGCAACCTACTCTAGCTAAGGTAAACTGGGCAAACACAGGCCCGTTTTCAACTCAAAACAACATCGGTGGATTAAATAACCTACTTATACACATTTACAATTCACATTGAAAACCTTAAGCAATTGCAAAAATTCTTTAAAAAAAACACTTACCTTTATCTAAAGAAACTCCTGAAAAATATCCAAAACGTTCAACAGCTAATAACATAACACCAAAACTAACCACACACCAAACAAATTTCCTCATTTTAAAACCTCGGTTTACCGATTACAGTTAAATTGCCTTAACCAATCACAAAATCCCTTTACCAAACATCCTGGTATCGTTTAATGAACCCACCGAGCGTTTCTTCATCAAACTACAGCATCATCCAACACCTCAACTCAATCTACACAGGTTACAACAGACATCTGACTCTAAGGCTAAAGTAAACAAACTTTCGACCAAACTCCAAGCTTGGTGACACATCGGCGCTTGGCGAGGACACCCGGTAACTGAATTATCCCCCCCACGTGGGTATAGAGAACATTTTCGCTATGAGTTATTTTCTTGTGGATCATATTTTTTCAGTTGTTCGACTACTTTATTCGTCAAGAATGAACGGGGGGGGGGGGGGGGGGGGTTGAGGTGGGGCTTATTTGTGAAATTTACGTTTTTCAAATTTTTAACCCTAAATTCTTGTTAGAAAATGCGTTTTCTGTGTCCATCAATTCTTGAATTTATTCGTGTTTAGATTCCTAACTCTAAATTATTTCTAGAATCTTTCTATTTCTAATAGTTTTTACGCTTTCGGAAACGCATTTTTATGGCCCTAAATTCTTGTTCGAAAACGTGAATTCTATGTTCATCAAATCTCTAATTTTCTTGATTTTATTGTTGTTTACATTCTTAACCCTAAATTTTTTGTAGAATTCTTCTAATTCTTATAGTTTTTCTCGTCTCGGAAACGTGGTTTCACAGCTATTTACTTATTTTTCGCGCCGTCGAAAACGGCATTTTTGGCCACTTCTCTGGCGCCGCCGGAAACTGCCTTTGGCGCCAAAAAAAAGTCGCCAAAAATCGAGGTAGGGGGTATATCGAAGCTGCTCCATTTTATATAAGACTATCTGAGATGCCTCAAACTTTTGTGTGCTCCTTTTATAAATATTAAAACTGTTTAATCATTACTGTTTATGACTTGTTATTATGATCATTTTACCCCATGGTGTGCGCTAAAATGATCATAGATTAAAAAAAATAAAATAACACATAGAAAATGATGCATGAATATAATTATCTGGAAAATACGTAACATATCATTTGTCTATTAATATTTTTACATGGATTTTTAGTTTGACTACAAAAAATTAAAAGATACCCTATACTGTCAAACTTTGTCTCTCTTTTAAAGTTCAAACTGAATAGATAAAATCTGTTTAGTTTGAACTTTAGTGACATCATTACTTTCTGGAAGAGTACATTTTTTTCCTATCTTAAGATTTTGTAAAGTATTTAAGTGTAAATAGCTCCTTTCTACAGACAAAATCTGTCACAATGGTAGCGAACTTTTTACCAGAGTTCTTAAATAATCAGATATATGTCCAAATATAGTGTTACAGCCATGCCATTTTGAGCTCTTCTTCCAACTTTTCTTTAAATTGAAGAATTAGACTTTTTCTTTACAATGTTTTAAAATCAGCATGCTTTCTTTATTTTATAGATTTCATGCACTTCTTTAAGTTTGTTTGTGTGGGATTACGGCCGATTAGCTACGCGTTGGCTCTAGGCCGAAGGATGGGGCGCCCTCCGTGGGGGGCCTTTCAAAAAGCTTTGAAATCTGTAGAAACTCTGAGCAAGATATATTCATTTATAAAGCTATTACTATTTAATCTTATAAAAATGTATTATATTGAGTTGGAGGGAAAGTTCTGTCGTATTTTATATAGGCAGGTGATTTTTCTTGTAAAAAAAAACAAAAAACATCTGGCTAGTGAGTCCATCGGATTTTTTTTGTTTTTTTAGCTGCTGTATGATATAAAAGGTGCCCTTTTTTACCGTTCATCATTTAATTGTGATATTTAAAGTAAAAAACATGTCAGTAGATAAAGTGCTTGTCTGATCGTGTAAGAATGTGTTCATCACATCTGATTAGACACAATGTGGAGCCGTTTTTGAATAGGCTGATTACTGGAGATGAAAAGTGGATTCTTTACAAGAATATTAAGAGAAAAAAATCTTATTGCAAACCAGGAACATCATCAGCAACAGTTCCAAAACCAAGTATCCATCAACGAAAAGTACTGCTTTTTTTGTGGTGGGACAGGAAAGATTCAGTGTACTACGAGTTGCTGAAACAGGGAAAAACCATCAACGCAGATCTGTACTGCAATCAGCTGGATAAATTGAATGCAGCTATCAAGGAAAAAAAGCCTGCATTAGCGTCCGGAAAAGGAATAATGTTCCAGCATGATAATGCTTGCCCTCATACTGCAATGGTGACACAACAAAAACTGAATGTGTTAGGATGGGAAGTTCTTAGTCACCCACCGTATTCACCTGACATTGTACCATCTGATTATTACCTGTCCAGATCTCTGCAAAATTATCTAACGGGAAAAAAATTCAAGTCTTTTGAAAGTGTTTCTAAGGCAGTTGCTGACTATTTTAACTGCAAGGATGAGAATTTCTACAAAACAGGAATTCACAGGTTACCTGAAAGATGGCAACAGGTTGTAACACATAACGGAGCATATATAATTGATTAATATAAGGAGACTATTTCAATACGTGCACCCGCTCTATGTTGAGCATTACACGATTGGTAGCCCCCCAGAAGGAGTACCAATGGGCCGCCGCATTGACAGCAACCTTCTCGAGGAGTCTCAAAGAGGCCCTCATCAGGTTGCGCGGGGCTTGCCTAGCGGGTGGTAAACGGTAACCCTTGCCCGTCTCCCCACATTAGAGGAGGCAGTGCTGGCACCCAGACCAGCGGGGCAGGACAAGCCCGGCCCACTGTCCACCCGTCACCTCTACAACGACCGTCGCACCAAATAGAGAACTCAGGACACCAGAGAGCACGATACTCGTGCAGCATAGACACCAAGGTTTCCTCTGTCCATTGACAGGAAGGAGGTCACAACCACGGTCGGAGGGGCACGCCCTCCGTTCGGCATGGTTCACCTGTTAGTTCTTTGCTCCATGCTTGTGCATGGCCTGCAAGAACCCTTTTGCGGTTTGGAATACTGCGAGAACCGCAGTTTCCTGAAATACATGCACCACCAGTATTTCGAACTTTATGCACCACCAAAGGACTCAATAGTCCCTTTTTGAAATATTTATAGTATTTCTTTTAAGCGCCTAGTACTTATAGCCGACCTTGGCCGGACTTCGGGAGATACATGCACCACCAGTATTCCCTAGCAAGTTCAAGAAGTAAACACATGCACCACCAGTATTTACTAAGCGCTCACTCTTTTCTCTAAGTTGCCCGTTACCTTAGTGAGTCTCCTAGCGCGTCGAGGAAGCGGGACAGGGCCTCGCGCCCTTTTTCGCTCCGCACGTAGTTATTGAATGTCGAAGCATCCAATTTCGGGCAGAACCGATTTCTCAGTTCCTGTAGCCCAGGGCACTGGGCTACGATGTGCAGACTGTCGGCTGGACTTGTCAGAGGGCAGAAGTTACAATTCCTTGTCTCCTTAACGGAGAACCGTCGAAAATAGGCCGGGAAGGGACCATGGTCCGTCACGAAGAAAGTCAAACATGAAACTATAAGTGTTGCCATAAGATACTAAAATAATGTCATTAAATCAAACAAATTAGCTGAAAAATATTACTAATGATATAAAAGAACTAAAAAAAAGTCAGCAAGTCAACAAGCTAATGCATTTGACATGTATTGTCTGTTTTCTGTAAGCAGTTCGTTTTATACCACCTAACCTATTTATTACTATAAAGTAATAGGTTGTTTTATTATCTAGTGTTACATTATTTATTAGCTAATCAGGTGTTTCAAAAAATTGTATTTATTGGCTATTAAAATGTCCAGGTCTCATAGTCTCTGAAAATCCCTGAGAGTTGTGGTGACTATGAGATGGAAAATGAGGAGAAACTTTGTTTGAAAATGAAAGCTGTTACGTCTCTATAGAACTATGAAGGAAGTTGATTGAAAATTAGAATTTTGAAGGGATATTTAGTTTTATATGTTATATATATATACATCTCATATATATCAAAATGTTGATAAAATGAAAACACTACATACTTTGTGCCTAATCCCTATAATAAATCCTAGCAATTCCTTTGAAATGTACATGTTTGTTGTACAATTCTTATTAATTCTTGAAAAATTGTGACTTAAAATTTTGAGATCAATCATTCACTTGGATTCATTTTGTTTTTACTGTATTAAACAGTATTGTATCCTTCTAATTTAATTTGTTTAAATCTTTAAAAATCTGTTCTGTTTTTCTTTCTGTCTATCCCCCCCTCCCCCCCCCCCCTGCAAAAAAGCCTGTTTATATTATGTTTTTTGTATAATTTCTTTTTGTGCCATTTTATTTATTTATTTTTCTGTTTTTATTAGATATTGTGAAAATTGGTGTTTGTATCGAAGAAAATATTTCGAAGAACATCTGAATTATTTGAGTTGTTGATAAAGATCAGTCTTTCTTTTTTTGAATTGATATGGGGTACACTTTCCCTCATTTTGTGAACCGAAACTGAGACAATAAATACTTTTAAAATATATCTTTTCTAAAAAAAATCAATATAAAAATGTTTTCTTTAATAAAACTGAGAGTCTGTGACACTTAAGGGATATATGAAAAATTTTGATTTGGGAATTTTTACTGTTTAACTGTTAAATATATTTGTGAATTTAATTTTCCTTTGTTTTTCACACAGTGTTTTTCCTTCTATAGTCATGTTTTGTAATGCAATTAAATGTAAAAACAATGTCATAAATAATATTTTATTTTGTGATGAAAAAAGTATTTTTCAAGAGTGTATTGCCCTCTAATGTTTAACCCTCCAAGCGGTTGTAATGTGAAATCCTGTCCACTTTATTCCAGTTTTCACTGCAATGCATCTATAAGAATTCAAATGATTTATGACACTCATCTCACAGATATCATAAAATATGTTTTGATATTAAAGATTTAATGTAATATAGGAGCCTATTTTTTAATTATTGCAAATCTTCCTATCAAAATTTTATTTATTTATTTATTTATTTTATAATTTAAAAGCTGCATGAAAATTTTACTGTGAAGACAACTTTACATTATTTGCCCATTTCAAAGACGCTCAGAGGGTTAATAATATAATTTCATAATTGGTATATTGATCAAGATAGATTTGTGTGAGAAATATATATATTGACTAGTATTTCTAATCTGATTTCAGAATTAAGAAGTTGCTCTTTCCCTGCTCAAGCACTGAAAAGAACTCAGGATATTAGTTTTTGCAACATTTCAAACAGATCTGCTCAGAGGCAAGGATTGGATGAAAAAAATGGAGTACAGTGTCATTTTTGTGGCAAATGTTGTAAAGATAACTGGCATCTAAAACGACACATGTCTTCTCATACTGGGCAGAAACCTTACCTATGTGTCATGTGTAATAAAAGGTTTAGTCGTAAAGATAACTGTCGAGATCATGTTCGAGTGGTTCATTGTCAATACAAGTGATCAGGACTTTTATGGGATAGGGACTTTTATGGGACTTTTCAGGACTTTTATGGGTTGTATGTGATAACTAGGACATCTAGGTAGACCTTCATAATCGGATTTTTATTAGTGACTTTATATAAGGAATGAATTGATATTGTCAATTTTCTTTTCTTTTTTTGTTATTTTGAAGTGTAGGACATAATTTACATGCACATTAATTCTTTTATGCATGAATTATTCAGTGTTCTTTTTAAAATTAAATATGAATTTTCAGGAAGATAATGTCATGGGACTGATTATATGTCTAAACTTTAAAATTGATATTAATTATATTCTTTTCTGTAACTACTTATTCTGTTTTTGGTCTTTCACTTTTTTTTCCCTTTTTCCACAAATCAAAGATTGTGTTACAACAAAATATTTCTCTGCACATATCATTGCTTGTTCTCTTGCTCTATTATGTGATAAAACTGAGTTTTATTGATTGCTTTTAAAGTCAGTGAAAAACTTTAGACTTTGCTAAAGGATTATTTGAATTATCTTGTTTCACTTGTCTCTATCTTGTTTTTAGTACATAATTCTGGATTTTTATCATTATTTTAAATAATTTATGTGTGTATGGCAGAGAAAATAAAAATTTACTTTATCATGTGCTGTCCTGTTTTACCCATTGAAATTTGTATTGCTTGTTTTTACTATTGTTATTGCTTTAAAAAAATGTTCTACTGCAAGTTATTTTATTTATGGTCACAGCTTTTAAAGAACCTGGATATGTAGATAACTATTGACACAAAAATCTGCTGAAAGCTTTTCTTCTGCTCTGAAAAATGAATGGGTTTGTATGAGTATAAATGCTTGAAAGTTCAGACTGTAGAAAATTCCACGAACCAGTTCAGTTATCTGGGCAAAACATAATCTGTATTGCTTCTGTTCTATTGAAACTTGTCAACTTATTTCACAATACAAGTTATGATTACTTATATTTAGAATTTACAAAAAGTATTTAAAGATATGACTTCAGAAATAACTAATAAATACTATAAATTCCTAACAATATTCTCTCTGCAAGTGACAATTCAAAATTGACTGACCTGTCCTCCTATTTATATTTTCTGCAAGTTTTCTTAAACATTTACTCGCTATCATCTCTAGTAATTTTTATACCTTTGCAATAATTTGATTCAATTTACAGTACTATTGCCATGCAGAAAAGCAACCCATAAGTTGCACCAAATGTTGGCAAGCTTGCTTTTTTTTTTTTTTTTTTTTTTTTTTTTTTTTTTTTGGGGGGGGGGGGGTAGGGGGGTGGATTGCCAAATTTGGTACCAAAGATAAATTTTAAGATATTGGAGATAGATATAGATATTGGATAGATAGATTAAGATAAGATTTTTTAAGATATTGGATTCAGCAGAAAGAAATTCTAAAGTTCAGAGTTGAGTTGTTGAAACACGACTCCAATTTAAAAAAAATAAAATTATAGACGCGCAATTGTTAGACTGTGACTGACACGGTTAACAGAGGCACAAAGTCTACCTTACTGGTCAGCAATTTTGTAAAGCGAATTTTCACGGGCGAGCAATACTGGATGGCTTTCCGGCTAGTAATTATAGATTTACGACTAAAACAAACAAACAAAAAAAAACGACACCAAATTAACCTAAATAAAAGCTATGATCCCACAACATTGAAATCAAAATCCATTAAAGTAAGTTTTCACAAAAACACTACATTTAAACACCTTTAACGTTTAAAACACTTCAGTTTTTTAAGTGAAGAGAGCCAATAGCAACTTTTTAAGAAGTTATAAAAAAACTTCCCACAACAATGAATTCAAAATTAAACAAATGCTTATGGATTTACGATAAAAACAAAACAAATGTCGCAAAACAATTTAAATAAAAGTTACGATCCAACAACGTTGAAATCAAAATCCATCTGTTTAAATGAATTCAAAAGAAATGCTTATAACAAAAACAAAATAAACAATCTAAAACACTCAAACACTTGTAAAATACGATTTCACAAATGTCACGCCGTTAACATTTAAAAACACTCCGGTGAGAGCAATGAAAAAAAAAAAGTGACTTCCAAAATCAATAACAATATATGTTTATGGTCTCATCTCAGAGTGTTGCCAGTTTCTAAAAAAGAATTCTTACAAATAGGTGTTTAAGTGTTGTGCAAAGAAAATTTTACACGTTCTGAATATTTTTGCCCAATATCTATCAAAAATTTTCAGTTAAATAGAACTTAAATATTAAATAAAACTGTCCTTGCATTTCTTGTCACACCAAAGGAATATGACGTCATCTAATCGATCTATGCGAGAAATTATGTTCCATGATTTTTTTTAAAGAATCAAAGAATGAATCGTCTTCGCTTGTATGTTTACTTTTTCAAGGCATGATATCTCACTAGATATTTAGAGTTGAAAGTAGCCGCAAGTTTAAAAAAAGGTTAACTTTTAGAGGTCTTTCAAACTGTACAAAAAGTTTTTGCTTTTAGTTAGAGATAAAATTATCAAAATTTCAACATGGCAGCAGTTGCACAAGGAGTGATGAGTCGATCCTGGAATCGTTAGGAACAGGACTTTTATTATTCATACTTTATGATAAAAAGATTTTATTATTCAAAACCAACATAGGAAGTTTGACTTTTATTCAAATACTTTTTTGAGATGGTGCACTCAGCCGATAGGTAAAGTGAATTTACTCAACTAAAGTATTATTAACATTTATAAAATAAAAAAAGCATGATTGATTTTTAAAATTTCTAAAAGAATAATTATTGTCTCATTAAAATTTTATTCCCAACTTTGGTGACAAAATAGAGCATTTTAAAGAGACTAGCCTCTCTTCAACAGGTCTTCCCTCTGCATGACAGAAGCAGCATTTGTAAGGTATTTACTTGGGTATTTCAGTGTAAGGTTGGCTATTTCAGTGGGGAAAACGGGATTTTTTATGTTCATAGAAAGTATTAAAATCAAGTTTTTGTATAATGTAACAGATTGAATTGCTTAAGCAAACCTTCGACTTTGATTTTTCAGTGCCATTTTTATGTTGTGAAATTGTTAAAGATAATTTAATGTGTATTTTTTTAAGTAATGTGTTAGTGAAAATACTGACTAATTTAAATCTGATTTCAGTCTCAAGAACTGCTTGTCAGTATTTGGAACAAACTGAAGGTTCAAATTTATGTGGCTTTTCCAAGGAGCGTATTCAAAAACCTCACAAGGATTATGAATTTCACTGCCATTTGTGCAGTAATTCTTACAAGTATGCCCACCACTTAAGAAGACATGTATCAAGTCATAATGGAAAAAGACCATTCGTATGCTCTGTATGTGGTAAAAACTTTAATCGCAAAGATAATTGTTTAAAACATATTCGAAAGATTCATGATTAGGATTTCTACACATGTGAAAGTCAGGAAAATGAATTTTGGTGAGTGAAATGGGAGAAAAATCTCATTTTGTGATGAAATCAAAGAATTTGCTCTGAAAGTGTATTTCTTTGTATGCTCTCAACATTTTTCAATTCTTTTTGTAGTTTTAGAAATTGTTTCATTTTCCTATCTAACCTTACAAATAATTTTAAAATGCATCAAGGAACATTCCTTGGCTATTTGAAGTATGTTTGATCTTCAAATTATTATCTAATATGGCATGATTATATCTGCTTAAAAAATAAATAAATAAAATCCGAAAATGACTTAATTAAAATCCCCCCCCCCTTTTTTTTTTCAAACAAAATTTACAAAAATTAGTTTTTTCTAAAATTTATATCCTTCTATTTGAAAAATAATTTTTTCCTTGTCTTTCTTAAGATTTAGTTTTTGACAACTTTTCATTCATGATATACTAAAATATTTTAATTCATTTCGATTGTTAATATTTAAAGAAACATTAATAATTATGATAAGCAATGCCTGGAATATCAAAATTGTTTTGCACAAGCAGAAATATTTTATGTGTATACAAATTATAACTGCTATGAATTAGTCTGGTTTCTAGTTACAAAGATTAAAGTGTTTCTGTTGTGTAAAATATAAAAAGATACATAATTTTATGTCCATTAGTTTATAAGCAATTTCCTTCTTGTGTACAGGCTTTTTTCAAACTGAACCTGTCCCTTTTTCAGATAAAAGAGCTCTTTTTGGTCCTTTTTATGATTAAAATAGCTCCCTTTGTACCCGGAATTGACCTTGAAATTATGTTGTGAGCCCTGAAAATGTCATTTTCAAACTATTTTCAAGTTTTTGGCTACTTGTAGTAGCCAAGTAGTTACTCCAGGCAACTAATTTGGAAATTTCGACTTTTGTCAACTCCCTTTTCTTTTCAAAGTTGTGATTGGTCGTTCATCAAACATTCTAATCTGTTCTTTTTAATTGTACTATAAAAAAATTTACTATATGCTCTGTTATATAGTGCATGGGGTTTTTTAATGTATCATTTCATTCATTACTTCTTAAATGAAGCTAAATGATGTACGTTTATTTCTTAACTACAAGTCATGCAAAAATACTACTATTTTGGCAACTAAAATTAAGAAAATGGCTGCTAAACTGGCAACTAATGATACTTTTTTTGCCTCCTGACATTGGTGAACACTCTGCAAAAGAATTATAAATTAAAAGGATAGTAATAATTGATAGATATTGTACCTTATAAAATAATTTGATAGAATTAGATTTATTATTAGACTACTGTTTATTGATAAAAATAGAGATGGAAACTTTTATGAACATTTAAAATCTGTGAAAGTATTTACGTTTAATTAGCACCTTTAGCTAAATATAATAAATTATGTTAGTACATGCAGCATTATAATCATTCATTAACTTTCTGAGACTGCCTGGTACAATTTCTGTACTAGAAAGTAATATGGTTTAAGCTCAGGATCAATTCTACATGTGTACCATGTACCAACATGTAGTTTTTTTCTTTTCTTAACAACTTTTCTACTCCTTTCCTTTTCATCAGCTCACTGGCTGAGAAGCTTATTGTTAGCAAATGTCTCTAAAGTCTTATCCTCCTACTATCCTCCAGTGGCGGCTCGTCATAAAGGGCCAGAGGGGCCTGGCCCCACTGACTAAGCACCGTCTAAATCAAAGTATCTTCCTATTATGTAAGGCAGTTCTTTCAGTAATTTACCTTCTTTAAAAAAATACATGCGTTTTACTCTATTTTAATACTATCTATTAAGAAACGCACTTAAAAAGTGATAGTTATACGATTTTCCCCCTATATAAACCATGCATGGGCCATGGGCTGGCTTGCCCTGAATGGGGCGTCTCTTCTCCGTTCACCGGGTTGACATATTTGGCATTGAGCACAAAAGCCACACTGACGCAGAATTAACTTGGCTTCCAAATGGCTTATTTGGCGCTGCCTTCTAGGCCCAGATCTTCGGACCCTCGCACGGTGATCTACACGACTGTACGGGGAAATTTTGGCAATCGGTAGCTATTGGCAAAATTTTCCGCTTAGGAGGAAATCATTTTTTATTTGTGTGATTGTATTTTTCCAGTGCAGTCAGATATTTTTCTGTTTTGTTTTCTTGATTTACGAAAAGCGATGTATAAATGTATTTTTTATATATGTTGATATTTATTTTAAAATAAATAAATCATCTAAAAATTATGAACAGGCAACTATAAAGAACATAAATATTAAATATTTAAATGTGGCTTTTTGTTTAGTAATAAAGTAAACTTCTCAATTTAACATAACTGGGTAAAAAATAGCAAAAGTTGTATAGTAAATTCGATAATTATTTGTCATTTGAGAAATTTTAAATACTTACGCTGTGTGCACGTGAGGATAGGTTGTTCTATATGTATATATATTTTCGCGATTTTAATTAGCACTATTTTTTTTTTTTTCGGGCCCCACCACTGAAACGGGTCACAAGCCGCCACTGCTATCCTCTCTCATACATTCAAATCTATCAAGCAAAACAAGACATACTCATATTTAAAAAAGAGGAGTAGTAAACATATGAAATCTGCCAGTCATTGGAAAAAATGTCTTGACGAATGTACCATATCTTAAAGGTCAAATACATTATTGAACTTGACATGTTTTTCTAGTTTTTATCTTTTTTTTTTTTTTTTTTTTTTTTAAATAATTGTTTGTGCTAAAGTGTTGACTGTTAATGTGCACAATTTGAAAATTGACCCATATAGTCATTTTGCTATTATCCATCTATTTGGTGGAAGTATTTTCAAAATGGCTATTGATTTTGGCTGTTTTGTAACTTAAGGGAAAGGCATTCATGTCTTCCATTAAAAAATTATCATTAAAACCTGGAATTAAGTACAGAAACGTTTGTTCAAAAATTACCTTTAAAAAATGTTGTAGAAATCATTTGTTTCAATTCAGTATTCAAAAGCAGAGGCCATTTGACTTGATTTTCTTCCATCCCCCATTTCATCTGTATCATTTACCGAAGCAAATTAGTTTCAAGTTTTTCCATCAGTAAATTATGGTGGAAAAGAAAAACATATATAATTAAGAACGAAATTTGCTCAATAATATTTTTTCTAATAATAAAAACAACTGTGTTTCTGGTTAAGTTGTTATGTATTTGTTTTCTTCATGCATTTATTATGTTTAAACATGTGCAAAAGTTGATAATGCCTTTCTGTTTTATATCATGGTTATTTCAATGTAGCTTAAAAATTTGTATATGTTATTGTAAAAAGTATGTGAATATTTTAAACTGTTCTTTTTTATATTTTAGAAAAGTTGCTATTTACTATGTAATTTAGCTTAAAATTTTCATGTAGATGGAGAATGCACTTCGTTTTGTATCAAAAAAGTATTTTTGAAGAATAAATCAATTTAATTGAATGGATTGTTATGCAAGATTGTATTTTGAGGTAACTCTTAAGTACAAAACTGCATGATAAAATATTTTAAGACTTGAGTAGTATATTTTATGTACTTTCTAATGCTTCATATTTTACAATTTCAATATAAACTTTTGTCTGTTTTTACAAAGATACTCATTATTTTTAATTTGATTTCAGCTTTAAGAAATACTTGTCAAGGAGTAAAAGGATCTCAAAATGTGAATTTTTATGATATTTGTGAGAATGTTACTCAAAAGCAGAACTATGTGGAGGGAAGTGGATTTAATTGTTATTTGTGTGGTAAATCTTACAAGCATAACCACCACCTAAAACGACATATGTCTTCTCATACTGGACAGAAACCTTTCTTATGTTCTGTGTGTGGTAAAAGTTTTAGTCGTAAAGATAATTGTCGAGATCATGTTCGAATGGTTCATGGTCAATTCAAGTAAACAGCACCTCTCAAAATGTTATTGTGAGACCTTCATATATGCAAGCTCAGAAACTGAGCTTAATAACATGTGGTTTTAGATTAATTCTTTCCTTGTTTATAATATATTGCATTGTTTGATGTACCGAAAAGACTATTTTATTTACTTCGTATGCATTACTTCGTATGAATATTGTGATATCAAAACTTCTTCACTTTTTCTATTTAAAAAATCTCATCTCCATAAATAATTTTTGTTATAACCCTAAGTTTTATTATTAGGTGCAATTTTTGCTATAATGCTAAACTTTTGTTATTAGATGTAATTTTTGTTATAACTGAGTTTTTATTATTATGTGCAATTTTTATTATAACTCTGCTGCAGTTGAGTGTTTTTTGGACAGTTGAGCTCTAATTTGAATGACATATTTTAAAGAATAAACCTATTAAATTCAATAACAAAATAAAAACTGTATAAACATAACATACACACACACAATCAAAGCTCTCTTATGTGTGTTTTTAGTTTATTCATATATTTTATAAGTTTTAATTTTATATAACACCAGTTGTATATGCCAATTACATTTTACTTATGATCCCAATTAAAGAATTTTATTAAAAATTAATTTTTTAAAAGTTATTATTAACTGAGTATGAAAATAGTATTATGACAGTACTGTGTATAATGAGAATAGTTGGTTTCATTTTATTGTGTAACTTCTCTTATTTTATTTATCTGAAGAGCTCAGTGACATGCTGTATAAATTAAAGTTATACATTCTTATTTTTAGTTTAGTTTTTACTTATGTATAGAATAGTCCTGACATGTGCAATATTAACAATTATAATTTTTGTTATTGCATTAAATTAATGCCTTACAAACAAATGTTTATTATTTTCTCTGTAATTTTTGTTAAGCAGACTAGATTTTGATTTAGTTATCAATAGCTTAGTACTTTTAAACTTCAAAACTAATTTGTTATGAATAATGAATGTTGTAATGTTTCATAAATGCCTTCAATATGTGACTCATTTCTACTCTCTCATATATTATTAAGTTATGTGTGGTTTTCTGCAAAAACAATTCTTTCAGAGTATCTGAAAGAATTGTTGTGTGTGTGCACATATTCACACACACACTAACCTTTTTTTTTTTTTTCCTTTTCTTTCTTTCTTTTTCTTTGAAATTTATCTTTTAAGAAAAATTTCAAAATAGAACTTAATATCAACGTTTGATATCCAAAATGAGATTTTTCTATCATACATAATTTTAATCATGCAGCTCATATAAAGCAATAAATGCCTTATCTGGTTAAGA
The DNA here is from genome assembly GCA_038373885.1 of Cheiracanthium punctorium. Classification (NCBI taxonomy): domain Eukaryota; kingdom Metazoa; phylum Arthropoda; class Arachnida; order Araneae; family Cheiracanthiidae; genus Cheiracanthium; species Cheiracanthium punctorium. The sequence continues at coordinate 1,157,049 of JAWZYV010005808.1, read as the reverse complement.
AATTGGAAATAAATATATTGTTTAATTTATGAAAATAAATACTGCCAAATTTCATCATTCATTCCCCTTTTATAAATGTGTGTGTATGTGTTTATACATCATGACAGGGATTGTATTGATGTATTATATATATATGTTTTAACCATTTTTACTGAAAAAGGTCCATGTTTTTTTCTTTCTTTTTTTTTTTTTTAATTGCAGTTCACTCTTTAAGGCCTTGAGGTGTTTGAGAACCCACCTTTTCAGCTGTGTTTTTATAAGTCAGTTAAGTGTTTATATATATATATATATATATATATATTAAAAGGACTGAAAAAATCTGCATAGAACTCCCATTAATTAATCTTATGATTCTTTGGGAACCACTAACTTAAGAAGCCAGTACAACCCCTGTCATGGAATGTACAAACTGAATGTGCAAGTGACAATTGCCTATTGACATTACTTTTTTTATTTTTGACCTCTAACATTGATTTAAACCAAGCATCTATGGTTCTATTACATTTCTTTTTACACTGTGATTATATATCCCATAAAAAAATTGTTATAAAATATCCTGTTTACGTTACTTTGAAAGTATGTGTGATGAAAAAAATATGAGTGCTTTATCCATTGTTTATTTTTACTATTATTCTTTAAGAAGTCAACTAAATTTTATGGTATAATATTTTCATACACATTGAGAAAATACTGTGATTTGTACTCCTAAGTTATTTTGAGACCACATTTCAACTTAACTGAATGCTTCATTGATCAAAACTGTACTTAAAGATTATTTTTGAATGAAACAGTTGCACAATAAAATATTGTTAAAAATAAGGCTTTATGGTTCTTTTTAACATATATTTTTTTGTCTACAAATAGCTTTTATGCTTTATGTATTTCTATAATTTCAACATTTTATTATTTAAATTTTTTTAAAAGCAATTTGTAAGAAAGAAGTCTGATTATTTTTAATCTGATTTCAGCCTTAAGAAATGCTTTTCAAGGACTAAAAAGAACTGAAAATGTGAATTTTTACGAGATTTCTGAAGACTCCACTGAAAAGCATAGCTTGGTTAAAAGAGGAAGATTTGTTTGTCTTTTGTGTTATAAATCTTACAAACACAAATGTGACCTAAAGCGGCATCTGTCTACTCATACTGGAGAAAAACCTTTTGTGTGTTCTGTGTGTGGTAAAAATTTTACTCGTAAAGATAACTGTCGGGATCATGTAAGAATGGTTCATAGTCAGTTCAAGCTTATGTCTGTAGACTCACTCTGCATAACTGAAAACTCAGGATAAAAGAGTGGCTACAGTTTTTTCGAAAAGCATCCCCAAAGAAAAAATAAGATGTTTCATCCATTTCTGATTTCTGGAAATATTTTTTTTTTTTTTTTAAATGTGAAGAATATATTTTTTTATTTTCCACTGATGCACAAACAATGGAAACTTATACAAAGAAGCATTTTTTTAAAGGGATTGCTTAATTTTTCAAAAGTTGTAATTATTTTACTAATTTAGCCATTTGTATCAAATGTTTTGCTACTAAATAACTGAAAACTTTAAAGGTGTTTATAAAGTTTGTTAATTTGCATTATCATTTTGGATTTGCCTGGAATGCACTTTTGGTTTCTTTTTCAGATGCCTGAAAAATTTTGAAGTATTTTTCTCAAACTAAAGAATACTGCAATGCTATTTTCATTGATCTAGTTTGCCTTGCCTGTACTTCTAAGCTGAAAGTTTTGCTGTTGCTGTAAAATCTCTGCTGAGGCAGAATTTTTTTCATTTGACATTTTTTATAAAAATCAGACCATTTTTCTCAACTCTTAGGAAGAGAAAGAGATTTATGTTTTTTGGGGAAGCAAAATTCCCGTATTCATGTTTTTTATTTTTGACTTGATCAAGAAACAATGGCAAAGTATAAACTATTAAACTAAAAGAATGTAGACAAAAGTGGAGTAAGATGATGAACTTAAGCTTCATATATTTTTCCTGCATTCAGTAAGCAGTTTTAAAACTTAAAATTTGCAGAGAGACTTCCTTACATTTTTTATAAAACAAAAATTAAAAGAAATCTTTCTGTAAATTTCAGGTTTTAAACCGCTTACTGAATGGAATTTCATCTTGACAAAAGACATGGAATTAATTTCAATTCCTCTTTGAAGATGGCAAAATATTTCCTCCCAACAAAAAAGTAATTTTTGTCATCTTGCCCATTAGATGGGATAAGATGACAAGTAGATGACAATGTAAAAGTTTATTTTAAAAAATGAGTAAAGCAATATTACATTTTACTTAATGGTACAAATAACAGTAAAAATACAATGGCAAATTATCTATAATGAAACAAAAACTATCGTAATTAGTTTTAAAAAGTATAAGCAATAAATTTCATATACAGAAGTTGCATTTCCAGGATCTGCATTTCACTTTATTCCAAAAAAAATTTTATGGAGGAGAAAACAACTTACTGTAGTTGGTTAATTCCTTGCCTTGTGAAGTCCAGAATTTACTAACAAGATTAAAGAAATACATCTGAGTCGCCACTACTCATTAAACCATCTCAACTTATGTACAGTGGTCTTCATAACCCCAATACTAGTCTTGTTTGTAAATTGGCCAAGAATCACCTTCACAGGTACTGCTATCTGTGCCTGTGTAAAAGAAATACCAAACTTGTCATCTTACCTCACTTTCTTCTATATATTGTGGTTATCTTAAATTGCATTTTGGTACAACGTTGCTTTAGCAAAAATTACCCTCTATAATTTGTGAATATATAGTTTAAAATGTTCTTTTTTATTAGTTAACTTTTATGTATAACTCAAAAACTTGTGAGTTCTCATGCTTATTTCAATTTGACAAATGAGTCACAAGCTCTAAATTTTCTGCAATGAATTCAATTTAATTATATAATTTTTGACTATGTAATGTTACTTAAAATAATAATAAATTGCTGAGTGCCTCTCTTTGCATGGAAAAATTGCTTTCTTTCTTATTCCCCCCATTTTTACTAAGCAAAATGCACAAGAACTTTTTGTGGCATTCTGTTTAATGACATTAAAAAAAAAAAAAAAAAAAAAAAAACTAAAGGTCTCAGCATTCAGTACTAAATTTTCTTAGATTCTAAATTATAAGAACATTTTGAGTTAGCATACACAGATATAGTAAGAAAAAATAAATAAGTGTCACCTTTTCCTAGGGAGTTATTCTAATCTAGAACAGGTATGAGAGTTTCCCATGGATCTGTGGAATTCCGCAATTTTGTTTATTTTAGCAGATTTTGGGCTTTTATTTAAACACCAGATTGACTAATTCCACTTAATTAAAATTTTTGGTAGGAACAATTTTAATGTGTATCATCAAACTGTTCAATACATTGCCAAAAAAAAAAAAAAAAAAAAAAAAAAAAAAGGAATATTTCAATTTTTTGGTACCATCAAAATTGTAAAAATATTAAAAATGCCTATTGTTTCAATTGAATAAACACCTATCATGTAACTAGATTTCATATCATTTTATAAAGCCCTTTTTTAATGTGATATATTATCAAATATTTGCACAATTTTCACAAAATGCATTTAATTGAAAAAGATTCAATATCTATAATTTTAACTGAATGGCTGCTAATCTTGTTATCAAATTTCATTTCATTCATTTAAGCTGCTTTCATACAATGTCTAAACAGAATTAACATAATTTTCACAAAATATAATTAAAATTTGGAAAAATTTATGTGTTTATAATTTGAAGTGTTTTTTAAAACAAAGTTTCTAATTACCTTTTACACCAATTTTTTATTGGGTGTTCTTGTCACTTAACATTCTACTAAAATTTATTTAATTTGCTTGAAATATTCTCTTGATGTGTGATCAAAAAAGCATCAAACACATTTTTTTTTTTTTTTTTTTTTTTTTTTTTCTGAAGCCCTTTTCATATTCTTTAGTCTTAAAATGGATAGAAATAGCTGAGTTTTCAAAATTGAAACAATGTACACATTAAAATTTTGCTATATTTATATAAAAGTAAATTTGGAGCTTTTTAAATTATTATGTTGCATTTTTAAAATAGGACTACTCATTGAAAGGCAAATTTATTGATGCTTTCCATTGTTTCCAATTTATTCTGCTCAATTACTGTGTTGCTATTACCTCATAAAAGTAAGTCACAAGCTGCTACTAGGTGCGTAATATTCAATGTACTGCCTATTCATGAGACTTGCTGATTATTCAGATTGACAAACTAATCATTGCAATCCACGAAATTGTCATTGTCTGCAAAAAGTTTTTCTTTGTTTATATGCTAAAGAATTTAAAATTTGTTAAACTAATGATAGTGTTCTACAAAATTTACATAACAACAATTTTTAATTTAATTCTGTGTACTACATTCAAATCGAAAAATAATTTATCATAAACCGGGGTTGCAAATAGGATCCAGATATTTAGTGGCATCGACAAAAATTTGGTGGCAGAAAACTTTTTTTATACTTCAAAAATTGCAGAAACACATGCAATTTTTAGTCTCACGTTCTGATTTTTTTTATCGCACTGTGCAACCCCTTATTGTTACCAGTGTCCTGTCATAAATGTATTTTAACTGCTCAAAGGTGTAGGTCATAGAAAGTTTTTTTGTTTGTTTGTTTGTTTTTTTCTTTTCATCTGTCAGCCTGTCAAAAAGTTTAATGAAGATTTGAAGAGCTAGATCAAAGAAGTTTTAAAGGTTCAAGAAATTCTTAATTTTCTTAGTTTTTCATTGATACAGTTGGACTTCTATTTAACGTACCTATATTTTCTTTAATCTCTTTATTTTGTGAACTTTTCCTCAAACCAAGAGCATTTTATGAATTTCTTTGTAAAATCGCCCTAGAATAGTGAATTGTGTTAGCTATTCAACAAACTTTTTTCCTGAATTCTCCCATTCTCAAACTATTTTATGACATCTCAAACTTGTATTTGCCATATATATTATGTGAGAAACTCTTTTTCAAACAAAAACTCAGACAAAATGAACAAACTTTCATAAAGATAATCTATCGATTTATTGCAGTTAATTAATTAAATTGCATATAAGCAATCAATTTAGCTTAAGGAAACTTGATTTTTTTTTTCCTGTTGTGTTTTGGTTGCTGCAGTTTCTTTTCAGTTCTAAAAACAAAATTTCTGTGAACATTTGAGAATTTAAATGTTTTTAAAGTTTATTTAAATAAATGTATTATTTAATCAATCAAATTAAAAGCTTTTTGTATAAATAAAATAATTTTGTAATTTGATTTAAGAATTGTTTAATAAAATGGCATTAAAATGCAAACAAAGCAGGGGCGTATTATCAACAAAACTCTGTTATTCTTAATACCATTTGTCCCAACTTGTACAGATTAAAAAGCATACACATTATATAGTATATATATATATATATATATATATACATACACTCACTTTTTTTTTACCAATGTGCAATATGTGTCTGCTATTGTGCTGTTGAATCTTATTTTTTTTTATTATACCTGGAAAAGTCAGGGAATTTAATTTTAGGGTTATTGCATAGTATTGTGCACATGAATGTCACCCCCACAACAAGTTTGATTGAGGATAACTGATAACCAAACAAAAAATTTAGATGAATGATTTTTCTTTTTAAACTATGCTATACTGTTTCCTAAAAGATAAAACATTATCTAACTCATTTTTTTTTATTCAATCAAACATGTTACGGAGGTGACATTCATACACTCGATTTTGTGGAATCACCCTTTACTGAATGAGTAGCAACTCTATAATTGAATTTAAAATCCTGTTTCACTCTAAAATTCATAGAAAATGTCTTAATTTATATTTTTACTTTGTTTAAGTTTAAAATAGGGTTGAATGTACAATTTATAATCTTGCCAAATTGAAAACCTTCTTGATGGAAAGATTTTAAAATGCAACAGTTTAAAAATTATTTCTTGAAAATTTCCATTAAATGTAGTGTTTCTTTGAAAAAATCTCAAAAATCAGTAAATTATATGTTATACATAAAAAAAGGTTTTTTGAAAGAAAATTCTTTTGTCCGATAGTATAACGATTGTTACCTTGTAGGTATTATTCTACATCTTTAACCCATTTGTGTGTAACCCCACCAACAGACACATACACACAGACATCTTTTATAAATCGCAGAGAACACATATGACAAAAAAGTATTTTCCCCATCAAGCTTGAAAATAATGTTGAGAACTTATTTTTTATAATTGCAATTTAATCTTTCAAAATTTTTATATTTTTATGCCATTTAAACTACCAAATTATTAAACATTAAGACACATCTTTTTATTATTTCTATTTTCCTGTTCTTTAAAAAATTAAACACCTATTTTAGAATATAAAAGTCTAGTAAAAACCTAGTGGCAGCTGTATATATTGGTTTGTGTCATAATTGGTTATTTTTCTGGTTGTTCAAAGTTAATTTTTAAAATTTTTTGAAGTGGCATTTTAGTAACCAAGATTTTCTGCAGATCTCTCATTGAGTAGACAAATTCATACATACTTCTAGCATGGGCTGGAATTCAGTATTGCATTTATGAGTTGTTATTCCACAAAAAATGTAATATTTTGTTTCCTAATAACTGCTACTTAAAGTATTATTGTATTATGAACAGTAAATAGTATTTTATAACTTCTTATTGTAAATAAATCTTATAATTGTTGAATAATTTAGTATTTATTATTCAGTCATTTATTTTATGACTATACACAGAATTATCATTATTTTTTCTTCATTATTCAGATATTTAAATATCTGTAAAATGTGATTGTTTGAAATGCAATAATCAAAATAAGACACAGAGTACCATCTTGTAATTTGTTTCATTTATTACAAAAGCAGTCCCTTTTTTTTTCTTTTAATGTAATAGCAAAACAAGCTTTTTGAAAACTTTTATTTTTAATTTTTCATGATTGATTATTTCCTTTTCTTTTTGAAAAACTAATTTTCTGGTAATCTTAGTTCCATTTCCTTCTTAAGATTTATCTTTAGTTGAACTTTGTAACCAAGAAGAAACAACTATCATTCATAATTATACTCTGCAAGTTCATTTTGATTATAATAACTGAATAGAATAAGAAAGCGTGCATATTCACAAAAATGTATTGTAATAATTCTTATTAAAAATTTAAAATTTCATTCCCATAATTCTGGCATTAATAAATGGGATATGCATATTTTTCTTGATGTCAAAGCTTTAATATGTATGCGGTTATGGTATCTTTCCATTGTTCATTTTCAGGGAATTGAACTGAATAATTTGAATCTGCATTGAAACAAAACATATTAAAAACAGAGTTGGCATTAGATGCAAACAAAGCTTTATTTTGTAGTACTGATTAAAAAACTAATATTCTTTCTTCCTGAAAAAGTTTGTTAATATGAGTTTAAAGTAATATAAACTAAAACTTGTGTAACCCAATATTCCTGAAAACACACTTTGAAGAACATAGCTTTGAAAGCAAATACCGAAATTTCCTGTTTACAACTATCTTGAAAGATACAATACAACACCCCCCGTCCCCATAACAAAGGTTCATAAGACACATTCATATAACACTTCAGGGGGAAAATGTGACTTTTTCCATTTAATTTGCTCAAAAAGATTTGTATAACACATTAAAAAAAAAAGACAAATATTTCTGTATTGCCTGTTAGCATACTGTGTACACTGCTGTTGTTCATGTGTTTACATAATCTAAGTGACTTATATAACACATAAAGTTGTATATACCGCGTTCTTGGGGAGTTGGGGGGGGGGGTGTTGATTAGTTCTATATACCAAAAATTTTCACAAAAATGTTTTTTTTAAAAAAGAATGTTTTTATGTAGAGAAAAAAAGAATCCATCTATCTTGTTATGCTGAGGAAAAATCATTACATAATGAAAAACTATTTCTCCATGTAAATATTTGCATGTAAGCAAATAAATGGCAATCTCCAGCAACCTGTGTAAATGGAACATTGTGTAATGCAATTCATGCTAAATTTATATATTTAATACAGTGCTTTTCAAAAGCATCACATTAAATAAAGTAAATTAACTGTTAATGTTTTGACACTTAATAAGCTTATCTATTTCTATTTGCATTTCACATATTAGGAATTTTTTGGGAAGTGGTAAGAATATGTTTGCTGCCATAAAAAGAGTGATGCACCTTTAACTTTTTTTTTTCTATAGTACCACGACTCTCGGGATGCCATTTTCCAAAATACATACCTGCAAACAAGAAAAAAATGAATCCAACAAGTAGATGTGTAGTGTGCTCACAGAGGAAAAATCAACAAGGAAAAGGAATTCGCCGTGATTCAAGATATTACTGTGTAAACTATAATGTCACCTTATGTGCGATACCCTGTTTTGAAGAGTACCATACACAAACTGATCTGTAATTTATCATTCAGTCAACTTCATTTCTTATGTAACGTCTTCCTTTTGGTAAAAAATCTTAATGCAAGTGTTATGTATATGCAATGTTAAATTGCGAAATATAAAAGTCAAGTCAAGTGGCATGAAAACTAACTGAATTACACCATAAAACAAATGTCACTCTTTGAGCCCATAAGATGAAATATTAAACATCATACAACAATAACATGGAATTAATAGAAATAAATCTTTGCAGTCACTGTCAATCCCATCAGGAGACATGTGCAATTATTTTAAATTAAAATAATTTAAAAAAGAGGATTTCAGTTGATTAGCATAGCAAAAGTACCTACATTTCTAGAACAGAACCCAGTCCTAAAAACATAGCTGATCAGTCAAGATGAAGCAGCAAGAAGAAATTTTTCAAGCGATGCCTATATATATATATAGCCTGAGTAAAAACTTTAAGGCCAGTAAAAAATTTTTGAGAAAATGGGAAAAATCTTAAACTGAGGATTAAACTATCATGTGATTGATAATTATTACACACATTGTGATTGCTGCTTTTTTTTTTTTTTTTTTTTTTTTTTTTTTTTTTTTTTTGTAACCTTAAATAAAAAAAAAAAAAAAAAAAAAAAAAGCAAAATTCATTTGTAAATATTTTATCATCCGAAAATATCATAGAATAAACAGATCAATATTTAAGCCTGAGTAAAAACTTTAAGGCCAACACAGAAAATAGCATATAAGACAGAGAAAAAACAAAAACTTTTAGAAGCTTGTGTAGGAGCCCTTCCTTGGAATTACTTGAAATATTCTTTTTATCATGGATGAAACTAGTTTTTGTTAAAAGTTCAGGGTCGTTTTATACCATTTGCCTTTGATGGTAGATTTCAGGCCTACTGATGATGTAAAATGTCTCCCATTTGCATAAACTCTTATTACCAAGTCAACCCATAAGTTCTGTATTCTGTTAAGATCTGGAGATTTAGCTGGCAATTTCAAAGTTTCAATACTGCTGACTTGGAATCCGTTTTTTGTTCTGTTACTCAAACAAATAGGTGCATTATGTTACTGATATTTTCAATTTTCTTCTACAAGATATTCAGCATTTCGTAAAAGATGACTTGTTAGAACACTGATATGCTTGTGAATTCATTTCACCCGAAATGAACACAATTGAACCCACACCATTGTAAGCAAAACACCTCCATGCCATCACAGAGCCTCCACTTAATTGGCGCTCGGAGAATACTCCTTTTTCTTTTTTTAAATCATGCTATTAGTACTTCCATACATCTGGTTCATGCAAATCCCTCTTTTTAATGAGAAAAATTATTTCTATCCATTGGCTATCCCAGGTCATTACTTTCTGCCTGAAGTTCATACGATCTACTTTTTGCATCTGCAGCAACTGAGACTTAGCCAATTTTATTGTATAAATATAACTTCCAGACCTTCTAATTATGTTATACACTGTTTGCTGACAAACATTTAAACCTGTCGCTGGAATAATTTCCTGGTTGAGTGCTTTCCAGTAGATGCAAGTCTGCAAACTCTTTCATCACGCAAAGACAAAGCATTAATTCTTCCCCTTGTATTCTTTTTGCCATAATTGTCTTTCAAATTAAAAAAATTGTTGACTGCAGTCTTTGATCTTCCTATCTGTATTGCAACAGCACAGCTTTTCATTTCTATAGAAGAAAGAGTTCCAACCTGTCCTTTTTCATGATGGTTAACTTCATACCTTTCGCCATCTTCACAAAGAGCTCCAAAACTTTGAAGAAATGTATGACATATTTGTAAATTTAAGAGTTAGTTGTCACAATCTAAGCAATTTTAGTAATATTTAAGCCAGCATATGTATATATAGCATTTTACTTTTTATAGCTGAAGGAGGGTGGACCCTTTGTACCATCCAAGATGGTTTGTACTGTTTTAATTCTATATTTAGGTGTGATACTTATGGAATGATAAATTTAATTTGTGCTCTAAATATAAAAATTAAAATATGTTTGGTGGAAGTTAAATAGTTTTATTGTACATATTAACTTTTTAATGAAACAAAAATAAATTCTTGATATATTTTTTAATTTGTTACTTTGAAAAGTTTGAAAAAATATGGTTTGTATCTTTTGTAAAGCCATAATTCATCAAATAAATGTTTGTAAAATGTTTTCATCATAACTAGCTAGGTAGCTTGAGAAAACATGCAGCACGGCTGGGAGTAAATTATTTTATAGTTGGCAGAATGATCCAACTAAATTTACATTAAGATTGCAGATAAATTTTTGTTTGTGATCCTGGTACTGAAGACTGATGCAAAAAACTCTGTTATTGGGATAACTAGTTTACAGTTGTAAAGTTAATGTTTAAATTTGTCTTGATAAAATGATGTCTTTTAAAATGCAGTGTACTTCATCAGAGCTTGGTCTTTTGAGAAATAAAAATAAGTTGTAAAGATTTTTCTTTTCTTTGTTACTTTTTTTTTTTTTTAGCTCTTGGTAATATTAATCTATGAATCATATGAAGTTACTCTCTCAAAACGTGGGATCAATATCTTAAATTTGGTAAACATGTAAATTATTTCTTAATATTTTATTTTTCATCAAACATAATATATTTAAATATTCTTTTATTATTCATAATGAGTATTTGTATTAATATATTAAATAATTTATTGTGTGGATTTAAGAAAAATAAAAATACAGGCACTTCATTTTTAGTTTACTGAACACTTTCTATCAGAGCATAGCATCTTCAAAAACATATTTTTTTTCTTTAAAAAAAAAGTGCTAAACAAGAAGATTAAATGTAAAATAATAAACAGTAATTATTAAGTTTTAAGCAATAAAATTTTAATCACAAAATAAATATATATTATAAATTAAATAAATTAATATTATAGAATAATTTTATATTTTGACCTATCCTAAAAAGACATTAAAAGATCTGCTGAAAGAAAGCAGATGCTGTATCCGGGTATTATTATTTTTCTTTTCTCTGACAGATCCGGATCCAGATAATTTTTTTTTTTTTTTTTTTTTTGCCTAGACAGATCCAGATCTTTTTTTTCTTCAAATATTCTTGGATACAGATACAAATATATGACATACTTCTAGTTACTATGTTTTCTTACATTGGAATTTACTGATGTAAGTGAGTTTACTAAAAGCTTTTTAAACATCTTTACAATCTAACAAAGCAATCATGTGCCAAGTTATTTTAGGTTTTTATAATAACTTTTGTAATCGGTGTAAAACCTTGTGACTATCCTGTACATGTATTCAAAATTTGTTTTTAAGAAATGTCCTCTAAAAAAGTTCTAAGAAGTGCTTATTTTTTTAGAATCAAATTTGATTACTCACGCTGTCTAGTTTTAAGAAATATTTCTTTTAAACTGCAGTTTACTGATTTTTCTTAACTACTAGAGTAATACAAAGTCTAAAAGTTTCATTTTGATTCTTTTAGAGGCATTTATTCGTTCAGGTATATTGCTATTTAATATAGTTCCCCTGAATTCTTTTGTAGGTTTTAGGAAGTTTGACCTTCCATGTGGCATCACTTCAGAAAATATTCAGTGTTTGATTGTGGACGATTCATCAGTAAGCATGCAGAGTGAATTGCAGTTATCAGTGTCTGGAGAAAGTAAAAGTCATACTTGTCCTGTATGTAATAAAGTTTTCATGCATAAATCAAGCTTAAAACGACATGTAACTCTTCATACTGGAGAAAGACCTTTTTCCTGTTCAATATGTGGTAGAAGTTTTTCTCGGAAGGACTCTTGTTCTGAACATGTGCGACTTCATCTGTTTAATTCTACTTCAAACAAATTGCCATGTACATAAAAGTAATGAAGAATCAACATTTTTACAGCCGAATTATGGATTTCATTTTTAAGGGGGGGGTATGTCAAATTTTACATTATAAAATTTATCTGATATTTTAAAAAGAGAAAACTGCGACACAAGACATGATTTTAGAAAATTTTTGCATTTTAATAATTTATTTTCTCTTTTGAACATATGATCATCATTTAAAGAAGCTACCATTACTTCAGTACTACAGTGAAAAAAAAAACAACAAAAAAAACAATGTATAGTGGGTTATGTAAAGATTTACATCTTATTCTTAAAATATCTAAGTATTAGCTATGATATTTTGATTAGTGATTTGCTCTTGAATTCATGCATTCATCAACTTTTTTGTACATGAATGCAATATGAATATCATAGGTATAGCATTAGAAGAGAGGGCAACTTGGTTTCATAATATTTTTATAGAAAACATTTACTTTTTAATTACTATGAGAAATTCTTAATTTCTCTGTCTCCCCCCATTGGCAATTTTCAATGAGGCTACAGTTATGGAAATAATGAATAAGAGAAAGTAGCACATAAGTTTCAGTTATATGTATTGTACATTTTCCAGTGCAAGAGTGCAACAGAATGATTGTTTTATGCAAGCAGATGGAAGAACAAAATGCAGCCTACTTACCTAGTGGTAGAAATCAGCATAACTAGCAAATAAAATAAAAATGTCCTGTTAGGAATAATACTTCTGAATATTTAATGATTAAATAGAGAGATTATTTAATAAGGGATTTATTTATTAGTAATATTTTTATCTATTAATATAGTTTTATTATTACAATAACACATTTTTGTATTTAAATAATATAATTACTTTAAAATTGAAAAAGAAGAAAAATAGAATGTTAGTAAAATATTTCTGTGTATATGGATTGTTGTGTAAATGGATTTATACTAAAGTAATAATAAATTTTTATAACTTGAGAAGCAACTCCTATTTACATCACTAGAAATTAAAAACTGGGTATCTTATACAGTCGACTCTTGATATCTCGACTTTGTTTACCTTGACTTTCCGCTTATCTCAAAGTTTCAGCTGGATGTAATGTAATTCAATAATTTTTTTCTCACTATCTCAAAGAAAGAAATCTGTCACTCCACCTATCTCGATTTTTAATATTACTTGGAAATTTGCAAGCCGTGCTAGCGTGCCAGTCTTTAATGGTTTGTATAAAAATAATGATAAGGGTATGTGGGGTTTGCCAGCAGGACACGGTTACACTGGGTTGAATACTTTATTTTACCAAAATAATAAGATTATATACAGTGCTTTTTTTGAAAAAATAATCGGTTGTAAAAGAGCGACAATGCCGTCTGCACCGTGTTACCATCACGTCTGGTGTCTCTGAGCCATCTGCAAGATCAATCGGCGCTGCAGTCGTTGGCCTCGGGATTTCATTCCCACGATAGCATGAAATCAAAACTGAAACAAGTAAGTATAAAAAAATATCTAGTTACCCAATCCTAAATAAAATTTGTCAATTCTTTATTTGATTCTGCGTATTATCTATTAATTCTTCTAACATTATACCTTAAGATCAGATTATCCATCAGAATCAGAATCTGAATATCAGAATCCATCAGTTGTAAGAAAAGTAAAAAAATTTTGCTCCATAGTTTGATTTGATGGTATGTTTTCAACACAATTAAAATATACCCCTAATAAGATATTATGTGTGATATTTGATATCTCGAATTTCTGTTTTCTTGAAGATTTTTGCCGGTCCTGCCAACTTTGAGATATCGATAATCAACTGCACTTGTATCATTTCTTGTGTTGCAGCATATGCAGAAATTTTATAAGATGTTATGATTATTTATATGTACTATAGGGTGAGGGGAAGTCCACTTACTCTTTATTAGCTGTTGTGTAGCAAAATTACATATGTAATCTATATGAATAGTGAGCACTTTATTTTGATACATACATTTTTCTGTACAGTGAACATGAATCAAGTAAAGAGCAAGTGGAGCTTTTTTTTTTTTTTATATAGCTGTCCATGTACGCAAACATCTCTACATGTACCAAATCTGCCAACTATACTGGATTTTTCAGGACACTACTGGATTTGGATGGTTTCTCCTAGTCTCCTGATTTTGCATTTAAATCTCCTGGTTTTTCTTACATTTTGAAGCTTTAGTAGTCGACATATTATTTCTCCACCAGTTCTGAAAAATTACCACTATCAGAGTATATTCATTCAATGTGGACTAATATACCATGGTATTTTGGTCCAATTAAAGAGATTTGTGCTTATGTTGATTACGCATTTGTGAGGGATTCTTGGAAATTTTTAAATTAGATGGCAAATCCTTTAATTGTAACTTTTGTAAGTTCAAAGCCTATTTTACTTATTATTGTTTGTCTAAAAAAGCAGATATTTTGTAAATTTTTGAACCTCTAAGAAAAAACTTTTTGTGGTCCTAAAGCAACATTGAAGTTTTATTTATTTCGAGTTAAAAGAATTCTTTTATTTTTGAGCCCTTTTCAAATTCTATTTTTAACAATGACTTTGTTGAACTTGAAGTTTCAAACATAAATTGTTATTAAAGGCAAACTATTCATTTTAAAAACCATAACTGTGTGTCATCTCAACTTACATTTAAAAAATGATACATAGAATAGAGGAGAAAATTTAATGTGTGAAAAAATTTTGAAGTTGTGTTTTGTAGTACAGATAAGTAATTATAACTTTAAGATTATTATACCTCTTAAATACTCAACCTCATAATTCTACTGGATTTTCTTCACTCGATGTTGGAAGGTATGATATACTCATATACAGAGTTCCAATAAAATCTTTTATCACCCCCATTAACTTTAGAATGACAAGAACTGTACTTATAAAAGTTGGGTCTAGGTGTAGTAAAGTAGCTATGAAGAGAAACTGCTTACATTACCACCTTGTGACTGAATACGAAGTTAGCATTTTTATCTGGAAAACAGTACAAGATACAAGAAAAAGTCAATTACTAAGCTGTTAAGCATCAGAAATTTAATAAAAACGGACACCTTGTGTATATAAACACCTTGACTAAAATTGATAGTTTACAAATTCTATTTCATGTCATTTATGAAATTTTCAGACTATCCCATTTTTTATAAAACTGAGCTAAGAAACTAGACCAACACTTCATCCAAATTGATTAATAATAAATGCATTAAGATGATATTTCTGAACCTAAATTTCTATGTTATTCTTAATTTTAATTGTCTTAATGTATTCTACCACCCTGTATATTTGTGCCTGATAATTTTGGAATGCCTCATATACACTCACACATTTGACTTTATTCATAAAAAAGTCATATTTTTTAAAATATAACAGCACACCTATACATTGCTACCCCTGAAAGAAGGACCACTGTAGTTACTTGTTTTGTGGTAAAGTTAATCTTTAGAAACTTTGTTGATTATCATTTTATTGTAACCCATGTTAGCCAACTGTTTCATTAATGCAACATCATTATCAATAGTTTAAGATTTATTTCTTACTCTCATGATTCGAACCTTCATGTGCACGCTAATGCTTAGCTTTGTATTTATGCAACAATTGTGTTTTATAAAACATGCAGAGGTGTGTCTCAAAACCAGTGAGTATTAAATATTACTCTGCTAAAACATACTTTAATGGCTTAATTCAAAATATATCTCTCAAAAAAAATTCAGGATAATATGGGATAATGCAGGCATTATCCAGAAAAACATTTTAGAGGAGGTCCAAACTGTAAAAGGCAGAATTTTTTACAAAAAGACTATATCATTATCATTTTAGTTACAAAAATAAAAATTTCGGGGGTCCGGACCCCCCTCCCCCTAAATACGCCCTTGGATAATGACAGTGTATCATTGGTCCAAGCGACAGTTTATTGCATAAAGGCTGTTGAATGCATGTGACAGGCATACCTGTATTGGACCTTATCTGGGGATTCAAAATAGATGTTACCATTATTATCTCTTAAACTGTGAAAGTGATTGAATCGCACTTTCATTTAGAAAAGTTTGCCAAATTTAGAGTAGCTTTCAGATAATAGCAATTTTTTCAAGGGGCTGTATACATATTAAAATATAAAATTTAATTTTTATATAATCCCTCATTTTGAAATGGCCTGCAAGCTCGTATACGCCCACAGGAAAGTTTTACGGATGGCCGGTCAATTTCACATGCATGTCGTAAAATATAATGTGTATGTAGGTTCAAAATAAAATGTAAGTGGTCTGCCGTTTACATATATTTCCTGGTCCGGTGTCATCAGTTTTATCTGGCTCTGACGGCCTGTGTATGTTTTGCTCCGTGTTGAATTTCGGTTTAAACAGCAAAAGAAAAGAAAAATTAATCACTGGGATTAAAGTACAGGCATAGCTATAGCTTTCTCATGGGAGGAGGTTCGTTCTAATGATAAAACTTGATTGGCAGGAAACTTTACTATAAATATCTGATTATCCGATAAAGATCTGATAAAAGATTTCAATAGCACTATTTTTTATAGTAAATTGCATTTGTTAAGCATAAAATTTACAAAATTAATATTTTTTAATTTTAATATAAAGTTTTCAAATTTTATATAAAATTTAAATCTTTTTTACTGTATACTATATTGAACGATGACTCCAAAAGGTGAATATTTGGAAATTAGCGTTGATTTGTAAACTAAGAGGGTTGTTCAGACCCCCTAACCCTCCTTTATATATGTCTGTGGATTAAAGAATTCAAATTTAAGGGTGCTATTCAGAGGAATGAATCACCCTCACGGATTTTATAAATAAAGAAAAATTAACTAATTGTACCAGGGACTCGAAAAAATTCAGGATATTTCTTCATAAGCTGCGCTACACACTGTATTAAATGAAACAACAGTGTATTTTATGTTTTTGAAACTTTCTGAACAAATTCTCCAACTTGGAGTTGCACAGCAAAAGCATTTATATGAGTGACACGTCCTGCTAAATTTTTGATTTTTAAGAATTTTTTCTGAAAGTTTTGTTCTTGATTCAGGTTTATCAAATATTACTGCTGAAGTATAATGCAGCTTGCAAAGAAATACTCTAAAAATTCTGAAGGGCTTGACGCAGTTAAATTATTTGTTTTTATGTACCGAAATCGCATGTTCTTCCTTCAAAATAGAATGTATGACTCAAGCATTTATTTTAAAAAGGGATATAGGAAAATAGTTTAAGGCTTGTATGTTTTTGCTACTAACTGTGATAGTATTAAAATTTACGTATTCACAAAATATTCTAGTCACAAACTAATTAATAGAATTATGTTTTTGTCACATTTTGTGCTATTATCATGAAGTATAAGAAAATTGAACTTTCCACTTATTTAAATAATGCAACAGGAACAGTAGAATTATAAAAATAAATAAAAGTATCAAATTCTCCTATATATATATATATAAAATCTTCAAAATTCAGTTTAAATAACTACATAAAACTTGAGGGTTGTCACAAAACTGTTTAAGTATGCTGGTACCAGAGCATCAAAATGCTGACAAAAGTTTAAAGTTATATATTGAGTGATCGGATTTCGTCTTTTAATTACATAAGCTTGATTATTGTGAATTTATTGATTTTTAAATTAAAAGCGTTGCAAAAAATTATTATTATTTTTTTTAAATAATAAAATTAATTACTTCAAATAGTAATATATCTTACGACAAACTGTTTACTATTATTACCGCTAGATGGCAGCATCAACTAATTTCTCCATCAACGCCAAGTCATTTTCATAGCATGCCGATGGACATCCCTTTCCCTCTATCTCCATGGTCTCATAATAATTTCTCAGATGAATCGGTTTTCCAAAAGGAACGACACATGTGTGAACGACCCAACTCCGAATATTTGATTGAATCATCTGTTTATTTTGGGCTGGGAGTAGAACTCTATTGACCCTCATGATAAACCTGTTTTATTGATGATCGGTCAATAAACTGGTTTATAATGACGATCAATAGAGTCTGCATCCCAGCCTTGGTTTTCTGATGGGATCGTTTTATTCGTCCTAATTAACTTCACTGGAATCTGACGTGGTATCGTTTTAAGATTTTTTTCAGGGTGGTTATAGCCGCAATTTTTATTTTATGTTGTAAGCATTTTGCGGAATTTTAACAGTTTATGAACTTTTCCAGCTTTAGGAAGGCTGCAAACCCCCACCCGAAGTTGTACCACTGATTTCAGTGGCGTACGCAGGGTGTGGGCCCAGGGGGCTCGACCCGCCTCCCGAAATTTTCAGACTGAATAGGATTATTTTTTTTTAATAGTAAAAGTGGATTTTTTTTATCATAAAATATTTCATTTCAAAAAGTGTTCAAGTTAATTTTATATACTTATTTGTTGAAAAATAGACCAATTCTAGTTTTTTAAGGCCAGTTCTTGAAATAAGACAAATTCCTTCTGTTTAACTTTTTCATGTGGGCGAGCGAGGATTGAAAATTTAGTCAAGCAACGATCCTAGTATAAACATTTTTTTTTTTTTTTTTTTAAACTCCATTCCTTGAAAAATGCACTATTGTGCCCTGTCTTGTTTTCAGACTTTCCCCTTCTTTCAACCAATAGGATAGCCTCGAATTTCACTGGACGAATCCCTGATTCTCTTTGGGGTGCTAAATACTTCCAGATGCTTTAACCCCATTTTCTTGAAGTAGCACCGGAAAAAGTGAGGGTCATTCGATGTCGAAAAAGCGGCTTTCTTGAAATTGCTGTACTATTCTGTGCATTCAAATGCATGTCACCCCTTTGGCAAAATATCTGGACCTTTGATACATTGAGAAAGATGTGGGATTCTACGTTTTTCCTTTTTTAGTGTGGCAGACATTGGGTAAGATCAGAGAGATTCCTACATCACAAAGATGGCGGACGACTCAGAGATACCGATCATAGTGATGAGTGAAGGAAAAGTGTCTCTCAGATGGAATAATGATATGGAAATAGATCTGATTCGAAGCCAATGCGAAATTCTACATTTATGGAACCATCGAGATCTTAAATATTTAAAAAGATTGCTGAGGTGATACCTATAATTACATGCTCTAGCAATCGCTAATTCGGCAAATCTCAGGTATTTGTGAGCACAGCTGAGTTTGTTTATTATGCCAATCCTGCTTGCTCATCGACTTGCTGGAAGGAGTTTCAGCAACAAAATCGCATGAAATTTTCATCATGTAATAAGGCACAGGTTACAGTTCACTAGGCTCTATCATAGCATAGTGAACAGAGCATGGTAGATTGCTTAAAGTGTGACGATGCGGGTTTGGGACTATCGTGGGGAACGACATTCTAACGGCCTAGAGCTTTGGGGGTTTTCTCCAGCTGTAACTAAACTATATACGTTAGAATGCCTGGAAAAGTCTTATCTTCGAAGCACCCAAATATACAATGCACAGTTCACTAACAGCTGCAGAAATTTTCTAAAAGAAAAAAATATAAATTTATCTTTTGATTTAAAAAAAAAAGATTTTGTTAAGGGAGGAAACGCATGAAAAATTTCCAACTAAGGGTGCGGGGCTCACAGCATTTGCTATTTTTCTAATCCGGCACTGGATTTGATGCATGTTTAGTTTATTACGCAGTCACAAACTAGGTGCATGGAATTATTTTGAATGTTTTTTTAGGTGTGTTATTGCACTAGTCCTCATTTGTAAAATAATTCTGTAGAATCTTAGATTCCGAATTGATGGTTACAATTTTTCTGTGTATGTGTGTGGGGAGATTACCTACCAGGGAAGCTGACTATAAAGTGGTGTACTACAAAGAAAAAGGGGGGGGAGTGGCATAGAGGTTCTGTTGGGAAAATTACATTGCAAGTGATGGAATTAATTTTACTAATTCTGAGATTCTGATTATCTGAGAAGTGGTCTTCAAGAATTCAAGTTAAATAAAAATATCTACTACAGAGGAATACCTCTACCTTTATCACTCTTTTTTACACTTCTTGTGGGTTATAGCAGCCACCAAAATTCAGTTGTCGGGTAACCAAGATATATTGCCAAAATGGTGGTTGTGAAATCTCATGACAACATTTGCATTCTTAATGCATAGTCGTAATGTTGCTAAGCAAACTCAGATGATCTTATAACCTGCAATTACCAAAGAAACTTCTATATGTTTATAGGTTTATGTATTTTTGTTTGTTTGCTTATTTAAATTAAGGATGTAATAAGTATCTGATAACCGGCAGATTTTTCAATATCTGAAATACTCTCAGATATTCGACTTCTCTGCCGGATATCCGGCTATATGCTACTAAAGTTCTATCTATAATATGCATGGGACAGGGTGGAAAATTATATTTGATATAGTTAAGCTTCCCCTATAATCAGGATTCTACCACTAAAATGGGTGAACAGATAGTAACCAAATTTGTTTTATAGACTATACATGAGAAGTCCTTAGGGAATTTTGATTTTTTAATCAAAATTCCCTAAGGACTTCTCATGTATATTAACATAACCTGTTAATATACATGCTGTTAAACATTCCTGTTTAACAGCAATTTGAACATTTTAACTCAAGCTTTTTAGCTTGAGTTAAAAATGTTCAAATTGCTGTTAAACAGGAAAAAACAGCAAATTTAACTCTGGATCATTCAAAATAAACACACATTCTCAACATCTCTTCAGTAGTTTTTGAGCACATTTATAACTAGTTAGGCTCATATTTAGAGCTTATTTCATACTACAAAGTGCCGCTTAGTGGACATTTTCTGAACTAAAAAAAAAACAAAAAAAACAAGCACATTTCATGCAGTGCTCGAGTACAAATTTGGAGGCGATCTTCTCATCCTTTCCAGCTGTAGACTGTTGTTTACAGGGGAAGTTTAATTATAAGCACTGAGTAGAGAGTATCATTTGAAAAATATGTGCATTCAGTACATGCAGTTTCTCTCACAGTAATCCGACAAATAATGTAATTTTAAACTCTCTCCCCATGGAGTTTCTCCAATATTTTTAATTTGCTCCAGAAATCCGATAATCAACAAAAAAAATTCCGATTATTCTGTCTTCAAAATTTATTTATAGAGCCAGGGAGAAATTTTCAATCTTCATTTCTGAGGCCCACAAGCTGAAAGAGGTTGTGAGTAATACAATTATTGTTAATTGCATGTGAATAACATATCTGTAAAGTTTTATTTTTTAAATTTGTAAAGTCAATATATAATCAGTCAAATTTGCTATGCTTTCAAAATCATCTACTTGGGGCAAAATTATTTCATCTGCATACCAAAGCAATATTTTATTAACAGATTTATACTATCAACAACTAGATACTTACCAGTTGTTTACACTCTTTATATAAAGCAGTTAAACTTAATTAAACTATCTTATCTAATTATTTTTTTAAAAATCTGACTTTACTGTAAAATCCCATTTATAAGCCCCCCACCCCCACGCCATTTGTTTCAAAAGAGGACAAAATGTATTTCCAGCGACAGACACTGCTACGAATTGTGACGTCATCATTTAGAGGTGGAGGAAGGGGGCAATTATAAGGCCTACTCCTTGATTATGAGTCACCCCTCCCCTGCAGAAGGGGGGCTTATAATTGGAATTTTATGGGATTTTAAAAAATCAGATTAATTTTTTTTTCTTTAAATCATGTTTTTTTTTTTACACCCTGCTTAGCAGCAATAACTACTCATTTTATGTTTAGCTGTTCATCTCATGTAAACTGATCAAATCATTCGATTCTGTCAAGAACAAGATGTGGTTTTTAACTTTCTGAAGCAGAGGAATATATTTTCATACTTATTTAAATAAGTACCATTGAAAAACAGACAAGCAGTTTCTTATCTGAAATTGCAGCCATATAAGGCATATTGGTTCCAAATGGTCTAGCATTTTTAAAAAGTATTCCCTGTAATTTAGAAGTGCTTTTTTAGAATTTATGGGAAGATTGAAGAATTATGAACTGTAACAATAATTTAATACCAAGGTACAGCTTCAATATCACCCCTTTTTGGAAGCTTTTTTATAGCATGATAAATGACATGATATGACCATTGTTAGCTTTAGTTTAGACATGAAATTTTGATTTTATGTTTTCTGAGTATTTTGTATTAGTGCAGTGTAATTAAGTTTATTTTTATATTTTATTAATTGCTTTAGAAATTTGTTGTTACAATAATTGTATTTACTTTAAAGGGGAAAAAAATGTTGAATTTTCAGAGAAAAATGTTACAAATAATTTAAAAAAATTAAACATATTTTAAGAAATTTTTTTTAGATATAAGGATACATTTTGGAATGCAATACTGCTATTGGCTGTTGTTTGTTCTCCTCTATTCCTGTGACCTTTATTACATCAGTTGGTGGAATTTTCTTTAATTATATTTGTTATTATATTTCATTTAAGTTTTGCATGCTTTCATTTTAAAATGTTGTAAAATTACTCTAAAAACCCAAAGTATCACCAGGTAACTGTGGTGATAAAGAAAAGTTGTTTTTTTTATTTAATTTGTGTTGACTATTTTGTTTGTAATTTTTCTACACTTGTGGTGTGCACTTAATTTAGTAATAAATGTTTGATTTAGTTCTATTCCAGAATTGTTTATATTTTTATTTTGTCTATTTCAGCCTTCAGTAATGCTTATAGAAATGTTAAAAGATACCGTAACACAGTTACTCATTTCTCTAATGAATCTTTTAAAATCCAAGAGCTGAAAGATATGGACATTAAGTTTTCCGAAAAAGATGGATATAAATGCCCTCTGTGTGGTAAATCTTTTGGACAATGTGGTAATTTAAAAAGACATATAGCAAGTCATACTGGTGAAAAACCATTCTCATGTTATGTTTGTGGTAAACATTTCAGCCGCAAAGACAATTGCCGTGATCATATTCGATTAGTTCATAATGCTATTGTGACATAATTTTCTGAATTTTTAACATTACAGCTCTATCACTTGGCATTTTTCTTTAACAGTCCTTATTGCCAGTTGACACAAGTTTTGTTTGGTTCATGTACTGTGTATTTCCTTTTCAAGTAATAGCAATAATATGCCGAAAAATGTGGTATGCCTTTAATGGAAAAGTATAGTCTGACCGCCATGAGAAGAGACTTCACTCTTCCTCTTCCAATAAAGTCTATTTAACTGCATGGTCTATAGCCTGCAAGAAACCTTCAAGGGTTGCAGGGGGAATGGGACAAATTCTTATTCCTGTCCAAGTTCTCCGGGGTATTTGCTGAGAACCATGAAATGGAATCACCATATACCATGTGACATAGGCAGAGTCAAGTCTCTTCACATAGCAATTGGACTTTACCTCATTTTTTTTGCTTAAATGTCTTTGTATTGTTCAGTAAAATCTGCCTTAACTTAGGAAACTTATCAAGAAAAATACCATGCCCATTTCATGGTTCACCAAAATTTAAAAAAACAAACAAGTTATGTATGTTAGAAATTTGAATTCAAATGTTTCTGTAAAAAACTATTCTGCATACACTTGTAAAAACAAACTTAAATCTCTTAGATAACTTTTTAAAAATCCTTAAGTACAGAAATCGCATAGTAAAATTATTTAAGACCACTTGTTTCAGAAAAAGTATGACTAAGATTCTCTCTTGAATATTTCATAAGGTTTGCCATTTGCAAGAGTTCATAGTGTAGCTTGTGAAAAAACATTTTGAACTTTTTTTTTTGTGTGTGTGTGCGTATTTCTGATCCATTTTGATTCTTTTAAACTAGTGATTTGCCCCAAATAAAGACCTTGCAACTTCCCATTATCCCAATTTAACACAAGGATAGCCGTGGGTATGGTCTGGAAGAGATTCACGGTGTTTATTTACATATTCTCACGTATTTTGCCGTTTCATGTTCATGTGCATTCCAAACATCCTATCGCATTGATTGTGTTTTCTCCAGATGAACCTTTTCAAAGTCCTGTCCAAGGCAATTAAGACTACTATTCTTTTTTTCCCCCCAATGGCTGAGCACTCTGCCAAAATCTTTTACCACTACAAAGGGCCAAACTACTGGCCATTTCATTATGGGGACACCCAATGAGCAGTCAGTATTACCCTTTATTAAGTGATGGATACTTTAACAGCAAGCCCTATCCGTTAATCAAACTGGACCCAAGGTGTGATAGAATGGTTCTTTAGCCGCTACACCACCTAGGAGGCATTCTTGTTTTTGCTAGTGATTGAAATTATCTCAGTGTAGAAATTATTTATACAAATTGAGTAACAAGACTATAAATTCTACTTAATCAATGGAAATGGCATCTTGCTGCCAAGGGGATGTGCTAAAAGTCATTCTTTTTATAAAAGAAAAATATTGACTGTAAGAATTGTTGAAAGAAATTGTATTAAGTAATGTTTTCAGAGCGAAATACAATGAAAATAAAGTCAGAATAAATGTTACTGTTCTTTGTATGTCATCTCTTTTTATGATAATTTGATTTTGAAAACTTAACTATTTGTTTTAAAGAAATGCCCATGGTCTAAATCATCAGTTCCCAAGCAGTGATTCACGAATCCCCACAGGTTTGCAAAAATAATACATTAGTTATAAAACAACTACACAAGTGTTTCACACTGGATAAATGGTTGAGAAATACTGGTCCAAATGAATTTTTTGTATTTATGTGTTTCATTTATTTTTATTACAAACTCTTATTTGGTATAATATTAATGTCTTGGAATGTACTTCTGTCTCTGTTTACAGACCATGACAGTAAGTTCTAATCATTTGAAAATTTTCAAAATAATCAATAGCAAAATAGTCATTTTATAACTTATTTTTAAGTTAAATGTAACAAATAAATAAATTATTTTAAATTATTTTCCCCCCTAATGCTTTTGAAGTGATATAAGACAAGTATATGCTTTTTCAGATCAGAATAACTTTCTCTACTATGTTTTTATACATGGTCATAATTACCCCACTAAAAGCAAAAAAGAACTGAATAATTATGACTGGAGATTTAAAAATATTTAACTATGTTAAAAAAATAAAAACTTGTTGGGAGGTCTTAAATACATTCCCAGCATGCTTTTTAATATGAATTAGCTTCCATAAAAATTTTTCTTTTGCACCAAATAACTTTGAACACTGAACTGTCAAATCTCTTTAGTGAAAATTTTGACATGGTGTTTGTTTTTCAGTTGTTACTGCATACTTTAAAAATACTTAATATTAATGATGAAAGATACCTATCATGAAAAATTCATTATTAGTTTTATGCCAAATACTTTTGCAAAAGTTTATCATTTATAGACTTTTTAAAAACTCCATGGGTCCTAAGGACCCCTTGGTCATAGTTATTCTACCTGACCCTAATTTACACACTTTTTATAAAAAAATCTTTACACTAATGATTAATAAAATATACAGATGTTGCATTTTTTAATCTGACTTTCACACCAGTTACCAACACATCATGTCCTAACAACTTTTTTAGTTAGTACAGATATTGCACTTCCAAATCAATAACATTTTAAAAAATCTGATGTGTCCAACACATGACTTCCTTGCACGTCCATTAGATCAAAAATATTTTCGACGCACTTCCTCTAAACTTATTTGTTTGAAAGAGATAAAATATCAATAATAGTAAGGTTTAGCTATTTCTAGCCAAATATTTCGATATCGCCAAGCTGAGTTCAATTTGAAAGATTTCCTTCTGACACTTTATTTGGCGATATTTCACCAAAAGCCGACAAACTTCAGATAGTCTGCGAGATTTTGGGGATAGCCAAAGTAGTCATTGACCACAGACTTTCAATGAATTGAATGCATCCATACACCTCAATGTATTTAAAGTCATTTGGCTCACCCTGTAAATAAATTCTCAGTCGATTGCTGTCAAAAAAGATATGGAAAACAGTTAGATATTACAATTGTTCTAAATACAAAAGTTAAAAAATCTACGGGCTAAAGTTTTAGAGTTATATAAAATACGAAATAATTTTTGGCGCCAAATTTGGCGATATTTCGGCGAAACTCGTTAATGTCGACGACATTTGGCAAGATTTTAAGCATGAACCAAACATTGACAGATTATTGCCAAATTTGGCGACATTTTGCCAAAACTCGCCAAGAACGATGACAAATGGCGATACTTTGGGCATGGACCAAATGACTGACTATCGCCAAATTTGGCGATATTTCGCCAAAACTCGCCAAGGTCGAGGACAGACGGCGAGATTTTGGGCATGTACCAAACAATGACTGTCTACAGTTGTATTATATTGAAGATGTCCATAGACATTAAAGTACTAAAATTCTTTTCGGTGGTACTGAAAATAAACTCTCCAGTAGATTGGAACCAAAAATTGAGATGCACAACTAGATGTTACAACATTCTTACATATGAAATTTCATAATAGTTTTTGAGATTTGAGAGTTAAATATGCACACACGTACACCAAAAGTCGCCAAGCTTGGCGACTTTTGGCATAGTTCTTGAGGGAGGCACGTGACCGTGGTCGGACCATCACCTAACTTATGTGGTAGGACGGTATTGTGCTTGAAATGGATGAATGCCCCTAAAATTGCCATTGACCGTAATGTATTGGAAATCTTTTGAGTGTTCCTGTAGCAGAACTATAAATGATAAAGACACTTTTTTTAATGGAGAAATTCATTTTCTAACTCTTTACAGCATACATCACTTCTGAGTCGTTTGAAATAGCCCAATACCTCTAAAAAACGCTTTGATGAATTTCGGCCCATAGAGCGTAATGTATTTCGAATCTTTTGGGCGGTTCTGTAGATAAACTATCCAGTCGAATGGAATCGAAAGGGGAGGTGCACAACTAGATGTTACAACAATCCTAAATATAAAGTTTCAACATTCTACGCCTAATAGTTTTTGAGATATGAGAGTTTACTGAGTTTCGGCCCATTGAGCGTAATGTATTTCGAATCTTTTGGGCAGTCCTGTAGATAAACTATCCAGTCGAATAGAACCAAAAGGGGAGGCACACAACTAGATGTTACAACTATCCAAAATATGAAGTTTCGACATTCTACGCCTAATAGCTTTTGAGTTAGGCGAGTTTAATGAATTTCGGCCCATAGAGCGCAATGTATTTCGAATCTTTTGGGCGGTCCTGTACATAAACTATCCATTCGATTGCCACCAAAAGGGGAGGTGCACAACTAGATCATAGAACAATCCTAAATATCAAATCTCAACATTCTACGACCAATAGTTTTTGAGATATGCGAGTTACATACATACGTACGTACGTACAGACGGCATGGAAAAACTGGCCACAGTAGACTCGCCGCTGGTCAAAATGAGTTGCAGACGCGTTAATATGATCATGCATGCTAGCCTACGATGAGATGCATCGAAAAAAATTTTAAAATTAAAATTTGAGGTAGTCAAAATCGGTTTTTTTGTCGAAATTTGGCCCCCAAAATTTTTCGGGATCACATTACTTCCTTATACTACGTACAAGGAAGTAAAAATCAACTGAATTCTCCAGTAACTTTCAAATATTCATTCATTTCTAGTTTCCATATAGAATCATAGTAAAATGCTTATATTTACTTCAGCTAAGCACAGCCCTCAAATATATAAATCCTTGCATATTCATTCTGATATGATACTCTATCCCAATGCAAACTTTACAATTGTAACTCAAAAACTGGCTGCTTACACATTGCACTATGTACAGTCTAGTTTACAGAATACTGTAATAGATTTTCAGTATCTGCCACAAGAAAAATTTATTGGCAGCTGCATTTCATCTTTTCAAGTAAAAAAAAATGAGTAAGCTTGTTTGGGTTGCAATTAATATAAAAGAATCATTCTTTCTTAGAGAAAAAGTTTTAAGTTGATCATCTATTAAGGAAAATTTCTCTTTAATAGAAATAGTTCTTGTTTTTTTTTTTTTTTTTTTTTTTTTAAATCTAAACTGGCAGAAAAATGCTTTCCTTGAAATTCCATTTAGGCAGAATTTACTGTACTTCTACAATCAGTTTCATGTCTGCAACTTTAAAATATATTTTTGAAATGTATTGTATAGTAGAGGTGGGGAAAACCGTTATTTTCAAAGAACAGTTGTTCACCGTTCCCGTTCTTTTTTAAAGGACAGTTCTTTTTCCTGTTCTTTTGAGAACAGGTTCTTTGATTTATGGTAGCTTTTTTATGAATATTTTATTCAATTTAAAAATGAAAATATACGTCTTTTTAACATGTACTATACTTTAGTACAATTGTAAAACCCGCAGTGGTCTGGGCACTAAACTCCGTTGCCATAAGAACACGAAAAGTGAAGCAGCATCCGGATTGGCCAGTGTTTGGGAGGGTCAACTTCCTCTCGGCTCGACTGCTGTGGGACCGTGTGCCCTAATGGGAGCTGGAGCACGTAAAATCCGTCGTGGCTTCAATGTCCTCCAAATTGTTAAACGATACCTCTGGGGGTGCCGATTTCAGGGGGTGGGTCCCTCCTCTGGAATTGGTTCAAAATTAGGGGACTCCAAGCTGAGTCGGAGTTCCTCCCTCTGGGGCTCATTAAAATAGAAGCAGCCCCTTCCGCCCATCGACTGCCTATTTGAGGGATCTGGCACCGCCCCGCGGGTTGCCAGAGGGCATTAGCAACAACAACAACAACAATTGTAAAATGTTTAAAAAAAACTTTGCAACCAACATTCTGGCTTTCTTCAATCAAGTATGTTAACAGTAATTTTTTGTAAAAATATTTTAATGGCAGCTGTCGTCAAAAAAAGGGTCTCAAGATCTGTGGCACGCGATGAACGTTTCGATCGTCCGCCCTCTTGCTAGTAGTTAAGTCGAACGATGGCAACGGCCGCCCTTTTTTCAGCATTGGGAAATGGTTGCGCCTTAAAGGGTAAAAAAAGTACATGCTCCAGCTTAAAAATTAAAGACTCTTTAAAAGGCTGTAAGTATCAGGCTCCAGATTAAAAATAATACGCCTGTATAAATATGTCGATTGCTTCGACTACGATTTAAGAAAATGAATATGACTTTGGCATATAAAATTACATGGCTTCCGACCAGGGCCATACCTAGAAAATAATTTCGGAGTCGGGGAGCATCGTATATCGGGATAAAATTTTCCGGATATATCCCCCACACCCAATTTCTGTCTAATTTAGCAAGATTAAATTTTTTTTTATTACTGCACAAACATTTCGTTCATTTATACATCACTGCATTTCATACCCCTCACCATGGGCGCCGGCAGAATATTTCCCAGGGGGGGCAAAGACTACTCAAGGGGGGGGGCAAAGACTATTTCAACGTATAGTTACCATGTTGGAAAGAGCAAAAAAGCAAAGGATAACACTGCATACAAAAATCCAGGGGGCGGGGGCATTGCCTCCCTTGCCCTATGCTGCCGGCGCCCATGCCCCTTACCATCCCCACACAGAAAAAAATTTCTGGCTACGTCCCTGTATAAATACACCATGTACATATAATGTAATAAGTTTGGGGGAGCGGCGTCCGAACTCATAGGACCCCCTCAGTGGCGGATTAATGCATTTTTGTCGGGGGGGGGGGGGGGTGGTAAGTTAGAGGATTGACATATACATCCAATTTTTGGAAGAAAAAATAGGATCTTTTATATTAATTTCTTTTTTCTCAGGGGGGGGGGCGGTTACCCCCTCCGCCCCCCTTTAATCCGCCCTTGCCCCCCCCCCCCCCCCCCGTCTAAGTACGGCCTTGCTTCTGACTCCAAGTCTACAACTTTGACCCTAGCTCAGAACTTAATTAAAGCAAAAGAACAGGGAACAGATTTAATGAAAGAACACCTTTCACCGAAGAACAGTTCTTTTAACCTGTTCAGCAAGAGAACGCCTTTTACCCCGTTCCCGCTCTTAGCTCTCCGTTCCGAAAAAGAACTCCAGCTCAGGAAAAGAACGCTGAACTAGGTGCGAAGAACTAGGTGTTCCCGCTCACCACTGGCGTAGCCAGGATTTTGTTTCGGGAGGGGCACAGAGAGTTTTGTCCAACCAATTAATATTTTAATTATTAATTGTAATTAGAACTATTTTAATTATTAATTAATCTTAAATTTAAAAATTATGATTATTAATTATAATTATTAATTATAATTAGAAATAATATTCTAAGTACTAATTATAACTAATAATAAGATTCTAATTGCTAATTCTAATTATAATATTACTTAATTAGTAATTTCACAAAAAATATCCTTATAAATGTATGTTTAAAGATGCTATTCAGTATTAATTTCGCGAGTTAATTAATAATTCTTCAATATAATTATCTCTGTAGATAGATGCTTATGTACCGGTTTGTCTAGCAATTATCTCAACCAGATAAGATTTTATTTTAAATCCAGGCCCGTATCTGCTACTACAATAAGTCTTATTCTACAATAAATATATCTAAAGGAAGATACTGAAAAGAAAACTAAATAAATGATTTTTAATTCTCAATAAAAGACCGTACTAAAAAATATTTCTATGTAAAATTTTATTGTTATAAACAGGAAATATATCAATCTATCCCGGATTTTCAATCAGCTCATTTGCAGCTGCATATAACTAATACATACAGGTTGATTCAAAATTACAGTGACCAATTTTAAAAGCGTATAATTATTTTGGTAAATTTTAATTTACCACCAGTTTTATTTAAAAAATTAAACGTTTAAATTACCAATCGAACTACTTTTATTAGTGGGAGTAAATTTTGGCTCCGAAATTAGATCCTCAAGCCCGAAACGAAATTTTTAACTTTTGTAGGATGGTTGCTCAAATTCTGTTATAAATAAAGCATTTAAAATTCAGAAAAGGCATTTTTCTAATGTATAACTATCTAAACTTTGAAAAGAAATAAAATTTGGCTGGCAATCAAGAGCTCCAGGGGGGGAAATGTGGACGAAAGGAAGTCCTTGGTGAAAAAGAAAAAAAGAAACTGAAAAGACTTATCGTTGTATAAAATCCTCTTCCTCAAAGAACTTTCGAAAAGAAACAGGTATCCCAATCGACAATTTGTCGTCAGATAAAGAAAATTGCCTATAAAAATTGAAGAAACTAGTTTGTCATCAAATATCTGCAAACACTGTAGAAAAACGAAGAACATGTTCTTGGCCTCTGTATTTAATGTTACGCAAAGGTAGATACAAAACATGGATAACTTCTGATGAAGCGTTGTTTCGTCTGTAATTCACAACTGGCAAAAGGAGGTTCAATATATTGCGAACATCGTCGCAAAGACGCGGCTGTTTTGCAGAAGGCAAGTTAGACGTTAGGTACTGTGGTATAGATGGGAATGTCCTCTCAAGGCTTAATAAAAACATTTTTTGTAGAACCAAAGGTTAAAATTGATGCTAAATACTATCAGAATAAAGGTCTGGAGCACATGATCAAAGAAAGTAAACGTCTTTACATCCAAGAAAACTTTGTTTTACAACAAGATTCTGCACCAAGTCATACTGGAAGGTCAATTGTCAAATGGCTGAAAGATTTTAAAAAAATTAACTTTATTTCTCCTGAAAAATGGCGACCGTCATCCCTTGACTGTGCTAATTGCGATTATTTTTTATGGGATACTTGAAAGAACAATTAAATAGACGTAAGGTAAAAACAGATTAAGGGCTTTAAAAAGCAATCAAAGAGGAAGTTGGAAAAATACCTCCAAAAATGGTCTAAAAAGATCTTTTGGCTTGACCTAAACGTTTGCGTAAAATGTACTATGCTAAAGGAAACCACATTGAAAATTTCGTGTAAATAACTTAAAATTTTATGATGTTCTGAAATTGGTCACGTTTTTTTTTTTTTTTTTTTTTAAATCAACCTGTATCATGCCAACACAAACCTATTATTATTTTTATAATTAACAGCCACAGAACAGCGACGCTAATTTTAAAAAAATAAACCTTTAATTATAATGCACAGGCTGTACTAACTCAGTTTCTTATTGCAATTAATAAGTTAAAATGTAGTTTTATGCAGTAACACATAATTAACCTAGAAAATCTTATGACTAGATTTTTTATTTATCTTTTTATTTTTTTCAAAATGCGTGTTTTTAATATAATGTGACTCACATACTTAAGATATTCTAAATAATGCAGACACAAATTAAAATAAGAAAAATATAGCTTGAAGAAAATCATCCAAAACTCTTTCTGAAATAAAGTTGATCACTAGATTAAAATACCCTACACAATTCAAATACAATATTAAAATAACAAAGATATGACTTAAGGAGAATCTTCCAAAACTTTGCCCTTCTGTATAAGGTTGGTGACAGGATTAGAATATTATACGTATACAATGCAGAAACAATATTGAAATAACCCAGACATCACTTGAAAAAAAATTCCGAAACTCTGCTCTTTGGAATAAGGTTGATCACAAGATTAAAATTTTCTGCACATTGCTAACAAAATACGTATTGAAATAACACAGACGCCACTAGAAGAAAATCTTCGAAAATTCTGGTTTTTGGAATAAAGTTGGTTCAAAATATATAGAACTTTTCTTCTTAAGCAGTCTTAAAAAATATAATTAATTGCAAATTTTTGACTTGAATAAGTATTGAGTTGTTAATTAAATCTCTTCAAAGTACATCTATATAAATAAAATTAGACTTTTGTCTGTACATTTCTTGGAATTCAAAAATTTTGCGGTTTCTATCCGTTTCAAGCACCTGGGAATCCGGTGCGACCCTCAAAAAAAAGTTTGTCTGTCGTTCTGCCATTCTGTCCGTGACGCTTTTTTTTGTTCAAGCATCACGTAAAAACGACTGAAGCGAATGATATGAAATTTGGTGTCATGATAGGTGGTCACTCAACTTAAAACATAGGCATTGAATTTTTAAAAAATCTTGATTGGATTTTGAGATTTTGCGAAAATCCTTTCAAACTGCGTAAATTTGTGTTCGAGCATCACGTATAAGCGACTGA
Organism: Cheiracanthium punctorium; assembly: GCA_038373885.1. Classification (NCBI taxonomy): domain Eukaryota; kingdom Metazoa; phylum Arthropoda; class Arachnida; order Araneae; family Cheiracanthiidae; genus Cheiracanthium; species Cheiracanthium punctorium. The sequence goes on along the minus strand of JAWZYV010005808.1, from coordinate 1,123,937 downwards.
AGCAAATAAAATGAAATTTGGTATCATGATTGATGCTCTCTCAACTTAAAACATAGGCATCAAATTTTTAAAAAATCTTGATTAGATTTTGAGATTTTGCGAAAATCGTTTCAAACTGCGTAAATTTGTGTTCGACCATCAAGTAAAAACGACTGAAACGATTGAAATGAAATTTGGTATCATCATAGGTGGTAATTCAACTTGAAACACTGGCGTCGAATTTTAAAAAAATCTTGATTAGATTTTGAGATTTTGTGAAAATCTTTTCAAACTGCGTAAATTTGTGCGTAAACGCATTACGTAATAACGACTAAAGCGAATGATATGAAATTTGGGCACATGATAGATGGTTGTTCAACATAAACTATAGGTGTCCAATTTTTTAAACATTTTTATTAGATTTTGAGTAACGACTAATACGAATGCTACGAAATTTGGTGATATGATAGGTAGTTGCTAATCTTAATTTATAGGCGTTGAATTTTTAAAATATTTTGATTACATTTTGAGATTTTGTGAAAATCGTTTTAAAATGCTGAAATTTTGTTCCAGCATCACGAAATAAAGACTGCAGGGAATGAAACGAAATTGGGAGACATGATAGGTTGTCACTCCACTTAAATTCTAGGCTTCCAATTTTTCAAAAATATTGATTAGATTTTGAGATTTTGCGAAAATTATTTCAATATGTGTCAATATTCGCTCGTGCATCACATAATTACGACTAAAGTGAATGAAATGATATCACTTAGTTACTCTCAAACCTGTAATATTTTAACAATACATAAAAATTATAACTTCGCTTTCTTTACTTTGGCAACATATTACTTCCATTCTGCGTACTCCTACAATGCTGACGAAAGTTCTTGCTTTTTGGAAATTTGCATTCAGTATTTTTCCAGAACGGATAAGTTCTTAAAATTATTGAGGGGGGAGGGGTTGCACTCATCGCCAGTTGGTGAGCCATATGTCAGGGGGGTGGGCACTAGAGATGAGATGGACTCAGCCCGAGCCCAAACCAGGCTCGTGAGAAATTTCTCTTTTATTGAACGTATTCCTTGTAAACAGATTTTAAAAAGTGATTCATGGGAGAAATAAACTAATTAATATTATTTGATAAACTTTAATATAACGGATTAGGTAGTGCATTAATGGTTTGCTGTTATCAGATTACTTTCAAAGCAAAACTGCTGTTCTCATTGGTTGCGGTTTTAAATTACAAAGGAAAGCACTTATGAATATTTAATTTTTTTTTAAACTGTGAGCAGTAAAAATATTAAGAAGAAAACATTACTGAGGGTAATTTTAGTTTAAAAAATACAGTGGACTTAGTGGACTGTTGACTACTTAGTGACTGTTGATAGACCTTATTTAGTCGTGAGCCGGATATCCGGTGATTGTGATTCGGATATCCGATGATATTTCGGATATTGATAAATCAGCCGGATATCAAGTGCATCACTAGATATTTCAAATATTCATTTATTCTTCACGAGAGCATGTAAAATAGTATTCATAAAGTTTTATAAAACTTTAGAACAGAAAAACAAATTACAGATTTACCCTCTTGTCAGTTGAAAGGGTGGGTATAATGGAAACATTTCTTAAATTACATATTAATGAAAATATGATAATACAAATTTTTCAACATACTTAAGAAGATATTATGTCATCGTTTATATTATCATTTAAAAACACACAATGAAATATTGAGTATTTACTTTAGTTTTTTTTCCTGATGTGCTTTCTGAAGTTTTCTGGAAATATCTGTTCATCTATTGCTTTGTCCGTTTCCTGTAGATTTGAGTCTTCATTGTTAGCAGGCAAACTTATGTATAATTTTTAGAATTTTATTTAAAATTTCTCCTATACTTCTACTCAACGGGCACTTTCTTGAGGCCATAATCTCTATTCGAACCCACCAACTGTACAGAGCAACACGCTAGTCAAAAACACGAGCATCTGGACCTTGGGAATGGTGGGGAAAGGGTCAACTTGTGCCCCTCCTTGTAATTTTATCGTTAGTAGAAAGTACTATTTTTGTATACACCATAGTTTAAAAATACCACAGGTGGCCATGAAAGCTGATAACACTTGGGGATACAAACTTCACAGGGTACAACAGTAACGAGCTGAGGTTATAGGGAGGGGGAAATTTTTAGTATCCCGGGAGTAGGATATTGCCCAAATGTATATTTTTCTGGTGTGTAGGCGTGTCGAAAGTCACCACGGGTTAGTGATTAAAAGCAATTTTTAACCTTTTTATTGACTTGTTTTTTTACTTCCTTCTCAATGTGAAAGGATCTAGAAAACGTTTATCAAAAAGATTAGACAAATATCACACTACAAGGATTCATGAGACGATCCATTTTTTGCAAATTGCAATATATATATAACAACTGAAAAAATTTCGGGGGGGGCACGGGCCCGGTGGGCCCCCCCCTGGCTACGCCAGTGCCGCTCACTGCTCCGAGAACTCCTCGAGTCGTGATCAAAGAACGTGTTCTTTTTCAGCCAATAGGAGAGGCTGCTCCGGAACAGGTTCTTTTTCAGCCAATAAGAGATGGCTAAGAGCGTATGAAGCGAAGGCGCGTTTTATATGGAGATAGTGTAATGCTTTTATTATTGTTTGACGTTGATAAAATATTTTTTTTTCGATTTGTTTGTGTTTCAGACTATCATTTTCTTTATTATTAAATTTTTTACTTTGATTCAAATTGAGTAGTTTGGCTGGAATAATAAAAATTGACGAATTGTTTTCCTGTGAGTGCATTTCGTATTGAACATATAAGAAAGCTTCTTATTCTTTGCCCGGGTCCTCTTTAAAATTATGGTAGGTTGGATTAAAAGTTCTATCCCCCCCCCCCCAGATAATCATCTTCGTTATCGTTATTTCTCAAAATAACTAAGATTCCACAATTAGAATTTGATAAAGCTAAAATTGTAAACTTCTGTCCCCACCATCAGATACGTAGCCAATGTGGGGGAGGGGGGGTCTGCCCCCCCAGAATTTAAATTTTTTTTAGCAAAAAAATATTAATCGTGCCTTCTAATGAGAAATTTCACCTTTAAGGCATTTTCCAAAATTTCTCTTTTCAACACGTTTGCCTGCCATAAAATTTTGAAGCGTCGGACCTTAATGAACTGAGAACATGTTTTTGCCGTGATCACTGAACAGGGTGTTCCCGTTCTTTCTTGAGAACAGGTTCAAAAGAACAGGGTGTTCATTCTTTCCCCATCTCTATTGTATAGTAAATTTTTTATACTAATGAATTTTGAGAGCTTTTGTTTTTATCTTGATGTTGTCTTGTATTACTTTTAATATGTTTGTATAACTCTCTGTAAGATTAATAACAGTATCTTACAGAAAGAAAAGTATGGAAAAAAAGCATTTTCTTGCAATAACAATTTTTTTGAATATTTGGTTTAGCATCATAGTAGAATTTTTAGAATGTATTTTAGTTTCTGGTTTTTAAACTTAAAATATTTATTTGTATAAAACTTCTGTACATCTTTTTGTACTTCTTATATATTTTTATATTCTTTTGCTTAAATTTGTTTGTATTACTATTATATTTCTATTAGTATTACTAATGGAAAAATCTATGGCTTTTGTTTCATATTGGTGTGCATATATGCATGTGTATATTATTATAAAAAATAAATAAAGTTAGCCCCCTAAATAGGAATCTAATCCTGATTGTGCACAAATGTTTGTGGAACTAGTCTTGTTGGATTAGGACCACAATCCCACAGAAGTGAAATTGAAAAGTAAATTAATTTTATTACATTTTTCTATGGCACTGTTTTTGCTCATTGGACAAAATTTATAGAACAACCTTTGCACAAATCTTTCTGGTATATAATTCCTTAGTTGAACTATAGCGAACAGTTTTTTTGCTCAAGTTAATCATTTCTGTAGCTGCAAAAGCACTTAATCTTCATTCTCTCCAGATGACATCACAAATTTCAGAAATGTTTTTGTCTATAATAACTGATCTTGTTCAGAATATTTATCAACTTCTGAATTATTCCTTCCCTCAGGAAACTGTTTATGCCATTCAAAACATGTGCTCGAAACAAAGTCTCATCTCCATAAACCTCAGTTAATATTTGAAATATTTCTGTGACTGATTTCTCAGGTTTCACAGAAACTTTGTTCAGTTTTTTCATTAGGCATTTTACCTGGAGAATGGCCCAACCAGTGGCCTTACACATAGCCCTTTGAACTGGAGACGGAACTGGTTCAAAAACCAGGCCACATCCACTGACCTAACCGTTCGAAGTTTTCCGTGGTGTCCTCCAAAATGTAGCATAAATACGGATTAGGGCCCCTTAGAAAGACACCCCATGGAGGGCACCCCACCTCTCGACCCACCACCTCCGGTGGATTGCTTTAGATCACTCGTACAAGTAATTGGCTGTAATCCCACAGCAACAATTACCTGGAGAATGCAGTTGCATGTGCTCTCTCACTCATGCAGTACTTCTAACTGTCTTATCTGGTTGAGTTAAAACTACTAGCATGAATAGAGGAGGGCTGCAGGATTGCAGCTCCAAAACACCTTTTGCTTACCCTAATCTATTTTCAAGTTATGTGCTTTAGTCTTTTTTTTTTTTTTTTTTTTTTGGATTCAGTCTGCAATGTAATGTAATTTTCATTATTATATTCATTTATTTCTATAATGTATGTGTATATTAATAGGTGAGTACTTGTTCTTCTCATGGGAGTATTTGAATATTTTCCTAAAACACATTATTTGGGTAAATTGGAAAAGCTTTGAAATTGTTTAGCTAGTGACGAAATGTTTGCATCAATGCTGTCATGTTGATATCAAATGAAATTTTAAAATATGACAGAAAAATTACATCAGTTTTACTTATTATTTGGATTTAAAATAAGGTTATTTTTAGTCAGGTTTGGCAATTTTCAAAAGAAACTATTTGCTTTCAAAAGACATTATTGAAGAGCTGAGCTATTTCATTCCTGACATTCATTATGCAGTTTCAAACTTGTACATTAAACAAATCTCCATCTTATTTGCTTTAGATTTGACATGATTTGACAGTTGTAATAAAGCATAATGACTAGTGCTAGTGGGTGAATATGATAAATAAATAAATATTTATAATTAATTTTTATTTAATAAAAAAAGGAAAAAAGTTTTCTTGACTTAATAATTATTAGAAATCTACTGAACGGATTTCAGACCACAGATTATTTAAAAAAAAAAAAAAAAAAAAAAAAACTATGAGTAAGAATGACTATAACTCCAAAATTACCTTTAATTATAAAATAGCTGCAATCAGATCCTATTTTAATTGTGCTTTATTTTTCAAATAGCTTGTTACTTAATGAAGAAGTAAATTTCATTTTAGATCAATATTACAATGTTGGATTTCTATACCATATTATTTTTAAAAAATTAATGCACTTTTAAAGAAGTTTAACAATATAGAAAACAAACACAACAATCAAAAGATAAAGCACAATTTCACTTCTGCTATTCCTTACATCCTAAATGGAGCCAATAAACTTGTGAATGCTGCTAAGAATCCTTGTCAAACCTATTAGAAATATTTTTGCATGTATACAATCAAAGATTCAGTTGATTTTCAAGAACTACCATGTATTTGCAAGATTGTAAAAGTCCACTTTGAAGATAACACATAAAGTAGGAAGTTACATAGACAAAGATTAACAAAAATTGTATAATCTTAGGAGCCAGCAAGAATTTTCAGGAGCCACATGTATATTGAATTATATTAATGAAAAAAAGCTAATCACCCAGCAATATTTTTTAATCACCTGAGTGACTGTGTTTTGTCAAACTTTGTGCTTGGGCATAATGAAATAAAAATTAGAAGAAAAAAAAAAAAACTAATGACATAAAATTTAATAAACTGATCTGCTCTATCCTGTTTAGCCTAGAAATCCAAAGTTGATGTTGACTTTGCCAAAAAAAAAAAAAAAAAATAATAATAAAAAAATTATGAATTATCAAGTTAAGACTTAACACTTTTTTGGGAATCAAATCTCTATAACAGTGGGTCTATTAATGACATGATATGCACATTTCTTGCTGACTCAAGGAAACCCCCTCTTCACCACAAAAAAAAATGTGACAGGTCACTTTTGCTGATGACAACCTTGGGATAATGTGAGCTGAAATACACCGTACTTACTTGTGTATAAAGCACACTTTTTTTTTCACAAATTTAAGGTAAAAACTGTGTGACAAAATAATTGTTTACTGCTTCATGCAATCCACAATGTTGGTATAAATCAAGAAATTTGTTTAGAATAGATAATAAAACTGGAAAATTCTCAAGAAAAGTACTGCAGCATCTTTATATTACAGGTTACACTTTTTTTAAATACAAAATAGCCAGTAACATTATTTTTTAACTCTCATTAGCAATTCTCATTGCTGGTATTAGTGTTATCATCATAGTTCTTGTCATCACTAGCACGCTCAATGACCTATTAAATGATACAGTCTTCTGCTCCATCAGTAGCATAGCCAAAAATTTTTTATGGAGTGGGATTACGACTACTGCAACTCACATATATGTATATGTGTGTGTGATTGGGAGTGAAGAATATACATTTTGTATGGCAAAAAATTCTTCACGTGTGTGTGTGTGTGACCCCCCTAACACCCCCGTGGCAATGCCACTATGCTCCATCCATTTAATTGAAAATTTCAGCCACTTTCATATCAAATTTATGGTGCATGTTATATGTGATAAAAAAGTTCACCTGTTTCTCTGTGAAGTTCGGGATGAATGTTATACATGCATGCACTGTACACTAGTAAATACAGTATTTTAAAAATGATTTTTTATTGGAAATTATTTAACTATGGTTTTAAAAGACCATATTTTTTTAATTGGTTTTAATATTTTGGCATATCTAGGGGGTAGAGATAAGTGCCTGTAAAAGGACTTTTTTTTTACAATGTCTAACAGATTATAAATAAGTTGTTCATACCTGTGCAATGTTGCGTTCATTCATAGTATGCAGAATTGCAGCTGTTAAAACTTTTGAAGCAAATTCGGACTTGCCAGTAACTTTGATATTAACAAAATAAAAATGTCGCAAAACTTAAATTTTACTAATATTAATTATTATGTTGTAATGAAAGTTTTCTGCCACTGCAAGTATTGCCTGCACAAGCAGTTCGCGTTGGTGTCTTTGCCACTATTTTGCCAAACGATTTTTGTTATTTGAAAGAGACTTGTTTTAGAGCACTGTGTTGTGAAATCTATAAAACAATATCGTTATGATTTGTATAAGGTGTATAAGGTGTCTGAAATGGAACTATCACGCTACCAGATTGAACCATCATTTACTCTCAGTTCTGTTGCAAAAAGTCAGCTACAGAATGACACCGAATCATGTGTACAGCTTAAGGTACTACTCTTGTATCATATGAAGCTGTGAAGATTTGGTACCGAAAGTTAAAAAACGTGGACTAGGATATTAAAGAAGCAGAGCGCTCTGGCCGGCCTAATGATGCTGATGAGGCCCACCTACGACAATCTGTAGAAGAAGATAAAATATTCATCCACTCGAGAGCTAGCTAAAAGAGTTAGACTTTAGTGCCATGTCCATTAGTCGTGCTAAGCATCGCATAAACTTGACATATAAGGTCAATAGCTGGGTACCGCGTGAGCTGACTCAAGCAAATCTGGCGGAAAACTTTCGTTATAACCTGATAATAATCCAGTTTAATAATATTCCAGCTCAAAAAATAGCATCTTTAGTGTCCTGCTTTCTTTAGCCTGCACACCACTTGCACTTTCTTACAAAAATTCAATAACGGAAATTTTCCTTCTGTTCCATTACTGCTTTTCAGCATTGTTCTTTGAGGTATTCAAATACCAATGCCAGAACACAATAATGGCCAAGGAGAATCTCTAGTATTCATCTTTTTGCTTCCATCATTTGTATAATATTTATGCATTAAGACATATTAGAAAGTGTTTTATAGTCAATGTATTTATCATAGTTTATTTTTCTTGTTTAGTTTTAACTTATCACTATGGTACTCTTTTTTTAATGAAAGAATCATTGCAATATAGATCAACATTTTTCATGCCATAATTCTACAATTGAATTTTTGTACACCATTGTCTGTCTGATTTTTTTAATATTAAACATGTGACAAAATAGTGAATTAATTGTTTTGTATCCTGACACTAGGATAACCTTTTATCAAAATCTATCTATCAAGGAAATGTTATAGACAGTTTCGTGAATCTCAATCAAGTGACAGATTTTTATTTTTATAGTTGGTTTTGTAAATTTCACTAATGTCATTAAAGCTAATAAAAACATCAATTTTATTGACTCAAGTATTTTTTTAAAATGTATTTGGTTTTTTTTTCTAATAGGTTTTTGGTTTTTATGTATTAATAGATTGATTTAATCTGTTTGTGTAGCAAACTAACTTATTGTAGTATTTTATTGATATTAAGATTAGTTTATCATATAGGTAATATTAGTTATTAGTTTTTCTCTGTATGTTGTTTTCTTTTGATCTCTGTTCGGCATTAGGATAATGTCTGTATTGCCTGCTGCATTGGAAATAAAAAACAAAAGATAGTTTTTTAATTCTTTTTCCTTCACAATAACTCTGTTGGTGTATTTAATCGATTTGAAGTTTTGTTGTCCACATATTTCCTTTGAATTAATAAATTTTGTATTCTATTTACATTGAATATTTTGCTGTACTGAAAAATTTTGTTTCTGTGTGAATGTACTTAAGAAATATTTCTTTTAAAATAGTTCATTTTTATCATCTCTGATAATTACATTATGAAATTTTATAAAATATAAACAAACTTTTCACTTTTAACTGATTTTTTTAAACACATTCATTATAACTATAAAAGGTTAAAAACTACACATTAAAATCCTTCTGTAGCAGCTTTCGGTGATATGCCCCCGAAAGCTGCTAGCGAAGGATTTTATTGTGTAGTTTTTAACCTTTTAAAGTTTTAAAGCAGTTCTTTCCTACTACTTTTACTCAAACACATTCATTATATATGTACTTATAATATTTTATGTATCTTTTAGTTGAAGGTTGTTCAAGTTCTGCAGTCTCCACCCAAGCTTTATCCACATCCTCTCTTAACATTCTTATCGAGCATGTACCTCCACCAAGAAAAATACTAACAACATTGACAGTCCTTTAATTCATAACCAAATAGGGATAAATAGGTTTGTCTGCCATGTGTGAGTCATTTAAACATGAAGAACAGTTAAACTGGGACTTGTTATTGCACTTTGGATCAATATTTTCATGTGTCATCTGTGGCAAAAATTTTATACAAAGAGATGTGAGATGATTGCATGCACTTTTGGTTCATAATATTTTAATGTAAGATTTCATTATTATGATTTTACTTACTATCAAATCATGTGTGAAGTTTGTTAAAGTACTTATGCTTGCCTGTAGTTATGTCTTCATTTGTGAAAAAAATGTTTTATGTTTGTTATTAAAGAAAATGAAAATAAAAATGGATACTTTATATGAATTAGAGTCATCATACGATAATAGTTTAAGATAAGAAAAAGAGTTAAAATTTGTATAATTAGATCTTATTTATTTTCTAAAAATAGTATTTACATGGCATACCAATGTTATTAGTTTAAAGGGTGAAGTAATGCTAAAATACAGAAAAGTGAAGCATGATAAAGTTTTTAAGTTAGCATGTACAAATAGAGGGGCCACATTTGTTTTAAAAAAAAATCTGGAACAAACAGAAATCAAAACATAAGGAATGATATAAATTAGGGATCTGACATACACTAAGGCCCTTTTGTCTTTTTCTGGGACACAGATGCATTTCAGTGTATGTGCATTTGTATGTGGGAAACTAGCTTGTGAAACAAGTATCTGCGGAAGCTGATTTCAAGACAGAATAGGCCCTCTTCCAATAACAAAGCACTAGTCTATTTCTTATGCTCATAGGCTTAGGCTAGCAACTTCATGTCTATTTCTTATGTTTACATTATTTAAATTTTATCCAGAATAAATGCAAAAATAGCTAGCTATAACTGGTGCTAGTATTTTAACTTCAGTACAAGTGATGCCTTATTAAAGGAAAAGTACCACAGAATATCTGTGCTGCACAGCATTTAACTAAAGAATTGAATAAGTTTGAAATAAGATATTTTTTTACCGTTGGTTATTATGAAAAAAAAAAAAAAAAGAAATGGTCTTATGGAAAATTAAAAACCATAAAAGATAGAAATCCCCCCCCCAAAAAAAACCTATCAAAATTTGGCAAAAACATAAAACCTGGCCAACTCTGTGTGCAAGATCTTTAAAAGATGGCACAGTTTTGCATCTGCTTTTTTTTTTTTTTGTTGTTGTTGTAAAAGTACAGTAGGTGGTATGTAAAAATCTTGTTCCAGCATTAAACATTATATGCTTAACCCTAGAATCAATGACCGGGTACCTTTTTGAGAGTATCGTCATAATTTAATTATTTCTAACTAAGCCTAGGCAAAGTTGCTTTTAATCCTCATTATTTACATGTGCTTGAAATAAACATATAATTTAAACCTCTTTTCGGAAAAATTATTGTTGGGTTTTTGTGCGTGATACTTTCCTGTATCATTACTCAGTATCTAAGCGGTGGTGGCTCATCCATTTGAGCATGTGAACCCCCAGAGGAAAAACTAAAAAATAAATACATTAACAAATTAAATTAAAAAAAATATATTAAGTACTCTTCTAGATTTTTGTGAATTTAAAACATGAGTTTTATTCTCCCCCACTATAATTAAATATGCTTGTTATAGCTAACACACTGTATCGTAGGTTACAACAGCATAATATTTTGTTGCTTGCGTGTGCAATCGGCCAAATGGCCTTCTGAACTTCTCTCTGAGAAAAGACGCGGAGAGAGTTGCAGGAGAAGTAAGGCGCTGCTGATATCGCTCCATTTGCACATTTTTAGTGTGCTCACGGACGATTTTTTTTCCCAATATCTCTTCCAGATTCTCCCTTGGTTTGTTATGTCCGGTTAGTTAATCCATTTTTTTTTCATTTTCTTATTATTTTCTTTATTTTTATAATTTTTTACTACAGTATATTTAGACAACTAGTGTAAATAATTAAGATGGGAGTAAAATAAGTGTTTCGGAGCTAAAGCAATTACATTTTTCAATATTATCCTTTGAAAAAAAAAATTGAAATAAAAAATCAACACAACACTTTTGCTAAAACTTATCTTGGTGACAAGTTGTAAGACCAAAAATTATTTGTTTTCTTTCAGTTGCATGCATTGTTTTCCTTTAACTAGTGGAAATGCAAATGTATTTTAACTTGTAAGGTGAGTTCTATCTGCATATTTAATATTTCGAAATTTATTTTGTGAATCTCCATTTAAATAACCCACAAGCTGCTACTGTATCTAAGTACTAAGGCAGCTATTGTTGTCTCTGATGTACATATATATATAAATGATTATTATGACAAATCTAATCAAACATAATAATATTTATTATTATTAGGAATAATTTATATTTTCCTTTAATTATTTATTATTCAAGTTGTGCAGTAAGTGTTTACTTGATTTTAAAATCGACAACAAGTAATGAAACAAACAGGGAGCAGATATTCGGTGTGGGTACCGTGATATCCGGTGTCATTGAAAATATAAGGAGCATTTGGTCATTGACACTAGGGTTAAGATCTTTGTGAGTGTATGTGCATTGCACTACTTGCTGCTGAATTATGCTAAGACTACAATGCTTGCGTTGTACTATTTTATGCTATTTTATTATTGTTGGAGAGAAATTGTGAGCTATAATTCTATGTAATAATGGATCAGTGCTTTATGACGATTTATATGAAAATTGAACTTTGTTCCTCTCTCTCTCTGTATATATATATAAATAAAACACAAAGAATATTACCGCAAAAATGACATACTCCTTACAGGTGGGGGGGGAATTATATCAGCAGAATCAGTGAGCTAAACAGTATAAAAATCGAAATACAACAAACCATATTATACAAGAATGAATGGAATGAAAATTATAATCTCTAAAACACTCTTCAGGGGCCATACCCAGAAGATTATAATTAAAGACAGATATATATATAACATACTAAATAAAAAGCCCACTAAATCCCAAACTGCTAAACTGCATAGTTGAGAACAAAGGAAATTCACTTTTGAAAACCACAAGTACTACACAGTCCCCAGTGTAGTATGGTTTCATTCTAAATTTGTGGTCAGTCCCCTCTGTTTAGTCGCATTTGCATTTTTGAACCAGAACCTCTTGCTGCCCGGATGCCTTGCGGATATCGGTTCGCCAAACATGGCAAGTTGCAAGGTTATGTGACAAGACCTCTACAGAGTGATAAAAAGCTTGACGCATCGGGGAGACTGATGATAGCGTGGTCTCTCTTGTCTGGATAATTTGTAAGAAATGTCTACAATAAAATAATGTAACCAAGCATCGTTTTAGTCATTGTCTCGACAGCTGTAGCATGCCCAAGGAATAAGGGCTGCCCCTGCTGTCTCCAGCAAGGGTCCTCTGACTGCAAGATCCCGATTCTGAAATACTGTGCTGCTCGACCTGACGATGATACTATGCTGCTCCTGCCCAGCCACCACAGTCTGCGAAGTCTTGTTCCACCCCTGGGCAAGCCACAACAACACCCTTCCTGTAGCTGTGATGATATTTCATATATATATCAGGGGTTACCAAACTTTTTTTTGCCCCGGCACCCTTGTCAGGCTGAAAATATTTCGTGTCACCCTCTTCAGGCTGAAAACTTTCATGGCAGGTTAGCTTTAAAACAATTAGGTTAAAATGAAACAGTTCGGGTGCATTTTTCATCAGTCCTTATATGCTGTTTATAGGGCTAACTATCAAGAAAGTACTCTCTTGGGAAAGGGATATAGAATTTTGACACCCCTCTCCCATTTCAGGGAGTTCCTTTAAAAGAGAGGCTACTGTACACTGAACCCTCTCGAACTTGACTGAAAAATTTTGTTTTTGTCCACTTGCTCACTGGCTTGGTTAAGGATTTTGTGTAATACCGATTCAGAGGAAATTATTTGATTATACTTCACCAAAACACTTTTCTTGATTATCTCCACAGCACTCCCGGCATACGTTCTCGGCACCCTAGGTGCTGCTGCAGACAGTTTGGGAACCTCTGATATATATATATAGTAAAATTTCTAAACTTACGATCAAGGAATCGATCACTCTTCAATTAAAGTATTCAAAAATAACCAATGAAAGTATAAATCAAATCCTAAAAGAGAAATAGCAGATAGACATCCACTAAAATAGCATATAACAACCAAGCAGAATGTAGCAGAGCAAACTGTAGCTGATCAGTCGGATCAATAGAACAATGAAGTTGAAATGAAAGAAATAAACAAGAATAGTAATCATTGGCCATACTCATCAGGCCTTACAAACCAAATACTTACTAACAAAATAACTGGATTTCAATGTAGTTACTTACCTCAAAGAAAGCTAAATATGTAACTACAGCGGCCATCCTGTTATCAAAGTATAAAAAATGGCCAAAAGCTTGAAGACAGAGTGAAGAATATTCCGACTTGCCAATAAAAGATGAATGATTTCAAAAGTTAAATAAGAGAGAGAGAGAAAATGAAATAAAATTAGACCAAAAATCCACTCAGCTTGGTTCCAGGTCTTGTGCGAATTTTAGAATTTTGCAGATTTTGGGTCACAATAGAAAACTATTTTATTAAACTCTCCATCCCCAACCAGATATTATTAATAATAAAAATACAATAAGAAAAAAGAGAAGTAGATCATATTACTTAAATTATAATCAGAATCAAAATATGAAAATATGAAGAAATAATACTGCTACATACAAATGAGATTATATACAAATTACACTTCTGAAACATTTGTTGAACAGTAGTTTAAGACTTAGAACATCCCAAATTATAGGTGTTTTTTTTTTGGGGGGGGGGGGCTATACTGGCATTTTCTCTATTCTGTAACACAGCTTTTCTGCTCTACAAATTTAAGATTTTTCTCTCTCAGAGCCAAACCTTCATTAAACATTATTTAATTATCTTTTGATCGTACTCACAGTTGTTACTGACCCAGAGTCTAGTGTCAATTATGTCATTGTCAGTCATTTGAAGGCTATCAGTGTTACCATCAGAGCTGACAAATTCTAAAATATTTTTTTTTTAAATTGGAAATTGCTTATTCAGGATAGCGACAGATTATGGAAAAATCTTTGTAAAAAATATCTTACATCGGGGAGCTTTTGTTTTTGCCTAATGAACAAGATCGTTTTTAGCTGTTGATCAGCATCTGACTCGCAGGTCACAGGTCTGTTCCAGATCATGCAAAACTGAAACAAGGATATGGATCATACGAGAACTTAGAAATACGAATGTGAATCTGAGACTCAAATGATGTAGGCACTTTGAATCCAAATCACATGTATTCGGACTTGTACTAAGATATGTCATACAAGAAACTGGACATATGAATCACATAGGCATGTGAATCAATCGGACATAGGAATGTGAATACGAAACACTCTTTTTTGATCAAAACTTCTGCATCTGGGCGATCTAGTAATGAGTCATATTCAAACAATGATCTGTTAATTAGAGTCAATGATACCTGTTACTTACTAATACTAGTAATTTTTGGACAAATTCATTCCCTCTTTGGAACCATGTGTTAAAGGATACTATTCCCTAGTGGTCGATTGGTGATTGCTCTTTTCGCAAAGAGGGTAGAATTTTGCGTTCATTATGATCCCTGTCCTCATATTCCATTCTGGAGTTTTCTACTGTCACAGTAAGTTAGGTTTCCGTCGGGTGCACGGAGATCAGGGAAAAATCAGGCAACTTTTTTTTTCAGTTTCTGTAGCCACCCTGTCATTAAGTTTTACTTTGTGGTTATACTTCAGTTTTCTGAACTCACAGTTGGCAGGACAGATCTCATTGTTTATATTAAATAGACAGTGCAGATTCTGGATATATATATATATATATATATATATATATATATATATGCATATGTGTCTGTGTGTGTACATATATATATAAATTTGCTACAGTGTTTTCTTATTTAAAGTTCAGGCTAATTAAATTTCAATATACCTTTACCATATAAATTTATTCATTCATTTTTCTTTCATTTTAAAATCTATAACAATGTTTTATGCAGTATGTGTAATGCACAAAGGATATGTTAAAATTAAGGCAAAATTTTTCTTTTCCATGTTTATTATGCATCAATCAGTGCAAGCACGAACAATGCTTTTAAGTTCATGCATGAAGTAGCAATATTTTTTACCTTTTGTGTGCTTTTATTATTTTTTAAATATTTTATTTATTTATTTATCGTTTGGTAATTTCTATTTAAATGTTGAATTGATTATTCTTATTTGGAGTGTGATTCATGTATAAGTTCAGCATTTCTGGAGAAAATTACAGTATTTTGTTTGTGTGTTTTTTACTATAATATAATTGGATGACTAGAATACTTCAGCTATTTTACTATAACTATACAGTGGTAGACAAAAAACACCTTTATCACCTGCAAAAAAGTAGAAAACAGGAAAAATATGCAAATAATGCATCATGTGTATTTTATGTAAAAATCATATTGTTGCCATAAAATAAAATTGTAGAATTGATCTGAATCAAGCTTTATTTGGATTTGTAAGCTTTTTTCTTTAAAAGAGTGAAACTACTGTGTTTAACAATCTATAGATACAAAATAACTGATACTCAAATTTCTTAATCTTTCTTTCTCTCTCTCTCTCTCTCTCTCTCTCTCTATATATATATATATATATATATATATATATATATATATATATATATATATATAAGAGGGAAAAGTGAAAATAAAAAGGTAAGATTATAATCAATAAATACTCAGTTTACTGAAAATTACTGAGAGGAATTTTTTCTTAAGTAAGTCTTTTTATCCTACTTCATTTGAGCATTCAAAAAAAAAAAAAAGTTTATATTGCCCACTAATTGATGTTTACTATCTTTTTGGGATATCCTGTATAATCTATAAAGGCTATGATTGAATAAAATGCTATGTTGTTATCTTTGCATTGTAGAAATGGCGTAAAAATAAATGAACATATATTTTAAATATAAATATTGTTTTTGTGTGTTTAAAAATAACTGTCTTTTGTTCTTGTCTATTAATATATTTCATAATGTATTTATCAGCTGTTTATTAGACTTAATAGTTCAAGAAAATGTAAAATATGCTGTATAAAAGTATAAAAATATATTTTATGATTGATTCTGTTACTGGGTTTCCTTAAATTGCATTTCAGTTTGAAAGCTATTAATTTATTTACTTTAATTATGAATGTCCTCCTTTTTTTAATTATGGCACTTTATAATAAAAGTCTACATTATTATTTAAATTATAACCCAGACAGCACAAACTTGTCCAGAGCATGTCCATATGATATCATGGACAAGTTCAGGACATAACTGACATCCCCAAATTTGTCTATACCTTGTCCATAATACGCCCCAAACTTGTCACTATGGCACAATACGGCGTCCATAATGATATCCTCTGGACAAAATATACACATCCATATGGACATGTTATGGACATCCAGAACTTATCTATATGGACATGTTATGGACATCCATAATTTGTCCATGTGGACATGTTATAGACATCCAGAATATATCCATAAAAAGACATTCTGTGGATATTTATCTCATATCCTCAGTTTGTTTTTATGCTATGGATAAGTTACTACCATAAAGGAACAGAAGTATCTGTTTCATCAGTAATTTCTGAAGTGGAGCTATTACAAGAACTGCTTGTAGGATCACACATATTTGAATCTTCAAAAATATTTTCATCGATCCTATTTTCAAATTCATTATGAAAATAATTATAATCGGGCACATTAATAGGCTTTGATTCACATTACATTATAGGATATCATTCACATTACATTCAGCTTCAATAAGGAATAATTCATCATTAACTTCTTGTTCAACATTTCGCCATTCCTGACGAGTCGATTTAATTTTTTTATTAAAATACGTATTAAGTCAAAAAGTTGTACATTATCTCGTATTGTAAAGAACAGTGATATAGGCAAGTAATATGTAAGAAGTGCGCATAAAAATATTATAATTAGCTAACAGGGAAACTTCAAATATATGGATACTATCTACCACAACCACCACAGATTATTAAAAACAACGTGCATACAAAAATGTTACTGCGCATGATCAAACAAATTAAGCCAATCAGAGTTTGTTGCCGATAGATTTTCCCATTTATGTCATAAAATAGACATGATTGGGGTGTTTAGATGTCCAATTCATGTCATATTACAAACATAATATGGATTTTCCCGTCTTTGTCGTAAT
Source organism: Cheiracanthium punctorium (assembly GCA_038373885.1). Lineage (NCBI taxonomy): Eukaryota > Metazoa > Arthropoda > Arachnida > Araneae > Cheiracanthiidae > Cheiracanthium > Cheiracanthium punctorium. Next base: position 1,106,516 of record JAWZYV010005808.1, on the reverse strand, counting down.
AAGACTTAATTGGGGTGTTACATGCCCCAATCATGTCTTATTCTAGACATATTATGGATTTTCCCAAAGATGTCGCTAAAATGATGTCCAGGAGATATCATAGACATAGACATGTTTTGGACAAATTTGTCCAGATATGGACATAAATTGGGCAAGTGTGCTGTCTGGGAATATGCTTTAAAATTTGTTCTGTTCATTAAATTTAAAATGAAGAAATATTCAAAAATTATTTTGGTGGCAAAAAAGAAAATAGAACCACTGATTGTTTCTATTTTATAATTTTGATGTTGCTTGTATACTTTTTAACTCCCATTTTTTTCTCTTTTGTAGAGGAAATCTATTTTTAGTACTCTTGTTTTGCAAAACAGACAGGTAAAGAAAAAAGAAAAATTGTTTTTAGTTGGAGTTCAGAGTTTAATAATGTGGGGTTCAGTTTAAATGTTATTCACTAGCTATGTAATGTTTTGTTATAACTTATCATATCTGAAATAAACGTTGACTCACAAAATTTGTCTTGTCCTTATTAATAATGAAAAATTTATGGATATTCTCAGCATACTTTGTCCTTCGTTCCTAATAATAGTGACACTCGTGACTGAAACAGAACGCACAATGACCAGGTCAAAAAATGACATTCTAGGTCTCCCTTACTTTTTAGTGCACTCATGGCACAATAGAACAATTGCATGAAACAAAATTTGCAATAAAGAGTACTGAAACTGTTGCAGTGTTCAATTGTGCCACAATAGGCATTGTGTTGGTGAATCTATTCTTCAACTAAGTTTGAATGATCTTCCAAAATTTTCAATGTCAATTCTTCTTCCGTATTCAAATTAAAATCTAGAGCTGTAAAAATAGTCTCAAAATTTGCAGATTTTAGAAAAAGAACTGCTCGTCTTTGTGTAGAAATAATACTGTCTGTATTAAGAACGGCAAATTTCATATATATTATTGACTATTACAGAACCTAACATATTAACACATTCATACTTATTATTAATTATTACAGTACCCTACTCATAAATATATATGTAGAAATTATATATATATTTTTAATAGAAACAATTTAAAGAATTGTGAATTTTGAACAGAAATTGTTTCTAGTAGTATCTGTTGTTATTTATTGAACAGAAATGTGTAGTATTTATGGCTGTTTTACTAGGCAGTAATACTTTAAAGTATGCATTGTTCTAAATAAAATAATATTAAAATATTTTATCAGTATTTTCTAAAATAGTTGAAAGAGTTTCACTCTGGTTTGCAATGTATTTGTATGTATATTTTTTTGTGCTTTTATTCCCATAAATATGAATTCATTAAGATGAAATGAAGATATGTTACAAATGTTCACTAAATTTTATATTAAGATTGGTTGTCATGCTATTTAAAACTTTTGTATAGGGGTTTGCAAAATAATCATCATATATACCGTGCCCTAAAAAGATGGTAACATGTTTTTTTTTTTTTTTTTTTTTTTTTTTCTAATATATATTAGATATTAATGGGCAATGTAAATTTAAAAAATGTTCTAACTAAGAAAGGAAAAAAGGCTTAAGAAAAAGATTCTCTTGATAATTTAAAAAAAAAAATGACATTTTTTAAATTTGTGTATGACCAATATGCAAATTTCATCACTTAAAAAGATTTTATTTTTCATCTAAGAAGACCATTAGAAAAAAGCACATACTGTGTTTATCTTTAAAATTGAGTAAGTTATGTTTAATTGAAAATGGAACTCTGTGCATTGGGATGATATAATACCAAAATAGAAATGTAAATAGTATGTACCTCAACTGCAAGACTGCATAAAATGAATTTGATGGTTGCATACTTCCTGTGGATCACATGGACAGACCATTGTTTATCTCTGTCTATTAAGGCTTTTTTAATTGCATGTAGGATTTGTTTTACAAATTTATTGTAGTTTTGATGTTAGCTAAGTTTCCAATTTCCACTGCCAATCCATTTTGTATGTGATCCCTATTTTCACTGAGGAAACAATCTGTTAAATAATTAAAAATAGCATAAGTCCATTGTTTTCTGTGTCATATTTCAGTTGGTTTTAATGATATAGCTATGTGTTTTTTTTTCTAATGGTCTTAGATGAAAAATAAAAATTTTCTAATTGAAGAAATTTTATAGTAGGGTCATACACAAATTTGAAAAGTCTTACTTTTTGAAAATTACTGAGAGGCATTTTTTCTTATGTAAGTCTTTTTATCCTACTTCATTTGAGCATTTTTAAAAAAAAAGTTTATATTGCCCACTAATGGATGTTTATTATCATTTTGGGATGTCCTGTATAATCTATAAAGGCTATGATTGAATAAAATGGTATGTTGTTATCTTTGCATTACTTATTTGCTGTAGTAATATACATGTACAAATAAAAATGCTTTAGTGAGTGTTATAATTAATGTATGAGGGACATCCAGAAAGTAGTTCCCATTTGATGATTAAAAAAATAACCACTGGAGATTTCGTAACAAACTTTTTACTTTTACATGTACATAAGCTGCTTTTCTTCATAGTCACTCTGTATATTTACCCACCTATTTCATAAAACAAGATTTTGTGTACCTTAACTGTACACTTTTGCTGCCAGTCCATTCAAAAATGTAAGCCCTGTTTCCTTAAGCTTTTATCGCGCACCAATCATCCCCCCCCCATCCCGAAAATCTTCCCACTTTGAAAATTTGATGCTAGAGAATCAAATTGTTTTGATAATAGGCCTCTTCTTTGATTTTGAATAATTCAATGCAAATTTAATGTTTCACAATATGAATCAGCATTAACCCCTTGACATCCAGGATGTACGATTCGTACATCCTGCTTTTATAGTAGACAACCACCAGACGAACAGTTTGTACGTCCTGTTTTATTTATATCTGAACTGTCGTTTTTCATTTTCTGGTAAGGTTTTCCCTTCTCCGAAGAGACATCTGGTTATGTTAGACCTGCCACTCACTTTTCACCACATGACTTGGATCACGTGAGCAAGTGTGGCCATGGGCGCCGGCAGCATAGGGCAAGGGGGGCACTTGCCCCCCCCTGGATTTTTGTATGTGGTATTTTGACTTGCTTTTTTGTTCTTTTCAACATGGTAACCATACTTTTAAGTAGTCTTTGTCACCCCTGGAAAATATTCTGGCGGCGCCCATGGGTGTGGCCAGTCAGAATGTAGGTGTTGCGCACTTGTGAGCTAGAGTGTTTCGTTACCTTTGTTTCCAATATATTTTGTATTACATGAAATTTCTTTATTATGCTTATTATACTATCAAGATGGAATGTGACTGTGACAGTAGTGGTGATTACACCTATGAGCCAGAAGAGAATGAGGAAGATACGAGTGATACAGATTTGTCAGGCATTTCTGATGCCGAAGTAGAAGCAAGGTGTGTCAATGGATGGAGTTTTTTCTTCTTTGATTATCTAACTAAATAGTAAATAACAACAATATTCTCAGTTCATTTCATGTGAAATATGAAAATACAAATTTACACTAAACACTGGTATATATGTACGCACTTGCAAAAAGCAGTCTGGTTGTCAAGGGGTTAAGGAAATGGTAAACTTCTGAATAGGCTCATAGGAGAGGTGTATGATGAAGGCATACAAAATCGTGTTTTATGGTACAATAAGTGCATAAATGTACAAGGTGACTATGTAGAAAAACAGCTTGATACATGTACATGTAAAATTAAAATGTTACAAAATTTTTAATGCTTATTTTTATATTATCAAACGGGTACTACTTTATGGATGCCCCTTATATTACCCACTTTCTACAAGTGGTTATCTTTCTTGTATGAAAATTACAATTACATTGTCAAAATTTATTTTTTTTTGCACTGCTGGAACTATTATGCAATGAAAGCAATACTACTACATTTTATGCTCTGTCCAGTTGCTTAAAGAATTAAATAACTTTATTGAATTAAAATGCATTTGCCAGTATTTGTCATTTAATTTGTTTTGTTTTTACAGAAACAAATGATGTTTATACTGCATCGACTGACAGAACAAATCAAGTTATGCTTGTGAATCAACTAGATGGCATGATAAAGCCTTATGTGTGTTCTGTGTGTGGTAAATCTTACAGCCAAAACTGGATATTGAAGCGGCATTTTGTGCAACACACAATAGAAAATCAAATGTTTTGCCCATTTTGTGATAAAAATTTTTCTCGCAAGGATTTGTATCAAAGGCATCTTGCACGTCATAAGACATCGGACTTAACCATTTTAAGTTGAAAGGTCTATTTAAAATTTATTGACTTATTGTAATTAATTTTTTCACTTTGTCAAACATATGAAACAGTAGATTTGTCTTACAACTATCCTGTTGATAAATTATGTGCCCCTAAATCATTTCACTTCACAAAAGAGAAGCTTAAAAGTTGCTTTTGTAGGTTTTCTTAAAATAAAAACTCATCACTTATTATGTCTTATTCATCATTTTTTTTTCATGCTTCAATACAGTTTTTCTTTCCATTTAAAATATTACTAAATCATTTATAAATGATCTATTTTATAAAATAATAATAAAGCTGGAAAATAATATATATATTAGTCACCTCCATAGACAGGTCATATTACGAATTAATGATTATATGTACAAATACTGTTTATGTAAATCATTCTTAAAAGCTCTTTGACAAGTTATTGTTATACGAAATAAATCTGGTGTATTCATTTATATTAAGTAGAAAACATCTTTCTAATGCATAAACCTGTTTTTGCAAAATCACAGTTTTTAAAAAAACTGTGTAAAAATGTTAAAAATACTACAGTCCTATGACTTTAGTTAAAAAGAATTTAAAAATAACCATTAAAAAAACTCTTGAAAACGATATATTTTGGCCAAAGGAACATGGCCATCTTGGGTTTTTATAACTGCCGGCACTCGGCTGTACCATATCTGATCTTGATGAGGGTGTTCTATATGTCGTCAAAGTGTTTTCTCTCTTTTATTTTTTGTTTTGTTATGCCTATGTAACTTCCAGTTTCATTAGTACTAATGAAACTGTCAGTTACATAGGCATGACAAAACAAAAAATAAAAGAGAAGGAACATACTATTGAAATTGGAAGTTACATGGGCAAAACAAAAATAAAAGAGGGGAAATATGAACATTTAAATGGTATTAAATTTGGTACACTTAGCACTGCCCTATCCCATTTGGCCCAGAAATTGACAATTAAAATCGACTATAATAACATTAAAAAGTTCGCAAATTATAAAAATAGGATGTACACATTCTTTCGAGAATTTTTAGAATTATGGATGATAGATGGTGCCATCAACAACACAACACACATCCTTCGATGGCATATTATGAAATGTCCTCTTCAACATCAAAGTGGCGAGAAGCCAAGTGAAAGTAGTTGCCTTACCAGAAGATGGCCATGTTCCTTTTTCCAAAATATATCGTTTTAACAGTTCTTTTAATGGTAGTTCTTCAATGTTTTTAACTATGTGTAAAAAATGTTGTAACCATGCCAAAGAACTGCTAAGTTTTGCAGTTTTTGATTACACATAATCTTCTTTTGATTACACTTAATCATAAAAATGCAGCAAATAAGAAAAAAATTGAAATATTTTTAAAACACCTTAAATATTTACTTAAAATTTATCAAAAAGTGATTTAAAAGAGATTTATTTTAATCCTTGAAGATCACAATGCAGAACTGCATTAATTATAATTGCACAATGCCATCTGTTTCTGAATCAGGATTCCCAGTTTCAACTAAATAGCAATTATTTGGTGCTAAAATCACCCTCTTTCAAGAATGGCAGCTATATTCATTTCAAAATGGCAAAAAAGCTATGTTTCAAGATATTGGCCACTATTTTTCCCCAAAAGGCACCTATTTTTAATTTTAAAAGGGGAAAAAGGCATTGGAGCTTTGTAATTCTATTTGCTAGCACAGCAAAATGAAGTTGTTGCTGTTCTGAATCCCCCTCCCCCCCCATACTTAGGGCCTGATTCAAATAAATTGCGAATAATCATCTCTGAAATGAATGTTTCCCTTCCAGAGTTTGAATGTAAAAAATAGCAGGTTTGTTTACATGGTTGCCATTGCAAAATTTTATTGTTGATTTATGATGACGTCAGATGTCAAACCATATTAAACCACTTTCAATCAGGTGGTGCCATCTTTTTTTTTTTCATAAATATAAAAGTGGAAGTCATACAGTCAACTCCAGTTATATGAAGCTCTGGGGACCAGCAAATTTTGTTCACTGTATTCGAAGTTCACTAAAACTGATGTTTCCCCATGTTAAACAATAAAACTTAATACAAAACTAGAAAACAGTACTTTACAAATACTGAATGCTTATTAAGTAAATCAAATGTAATTGATTGCACATTTATAGTTATAAAAATACGTATTAAGTAAAGCACACATAATTAATCCTATTTTTGGAAATAATGTACACACTCCATACAGTTGGCAAAAGGTGCTGTTGCTTTTATCCTGTGATATTGCACTGGGAATGGAAAATGTAATTATCCAAAATCAAGAGCAAAATTTCTGCTTTGGTTCACCGTCAAAAGTACTCTGCTTTTGTTAGATAATGCTTTTAAGGATTAGAATGTATTACAGGAATGGAAAAAATTATGACTTCCTCCTCCCCCCTCTTGTTTAACATAAGCATGCTAGCCTAGACACTCGCAGTTCGCCTGTATTTCAGAACAATTGCTTGTTAATCACCTTCTCTTAGCTCAAACACAAAAGGGACACTCTTCACAGGAATCAAACAGCATCACGTCTGCTGCCCAGAATTTTGAAGTTCACTATAATGGAAGTCATGGTTCACTAAAACCAAAAAGTGCAATGAGCACTTCTAACATATGTGAATCAGAACTATCAAAATGCATTCACTTTATCTGGAGTTGACTGTACTTGCTTATTTTTTTTTTTTTTAAACAAAAAATATATGCTTGTCTAAATTGCTTAAAATTGCTTTTTGCCATATATTATATGATAAAATATGTGTTTTATCTTATGATAAAAGTACTTTATTTTATGAAATAAATAAAAATTGCTGCAAAAAGGTTTACAGCAAAATTTGGATAACTTTGAAAAATTAACATAAATAAATAATTAAATTTCTCTTTCGGAGTTTCAGCAAATGATAAAAAGAGAAGTGGAAGAGAATAAGATAAACTGAAAATGATTAATAATAAGGAAAAAGAAAATAAAATATTATACAAAGCCAGGTATGTATAAAATATATAATGAGGAAATTAAAAGCTGAGCCATTTTAATGGGGTTGCCACTGGTCAGGGAAAATATAACGTGGAAAAGTCAGGAAAATTTCATTTAGGTAAAAAAATTCATAGAAAAATCAGGAAATATTGCAAATTTTGACTGAAAGACCTGGAAAATCTCAAAGTGTAACCTAAAACATTATCGGAAGTTCATTTTAATAAAAAAATTCTTCATTTGTCATTAGTTTGGAATCTTCCAAATATGATTTGTCAGATGTGTTAAGAGTTAATGATAGTCTGTATTGATGTGATAGTTATAAATTATATGTATATCATAAAAACATAGCCTGAAGTTCTACTAAAAAACGTTCTGGAAAAGTCAGGGAATCTTGGTTGAGAAATTGAGTGGCAATCCTGTATAAACAGGTTAACTAAGATAATAACATGGATTCAAAGTTAAAATGGTGGCTTTCGAAAGTATTGATGAATGTTACCCTCCTAATTCTTGTTTACATAATTTTACTGATGGCTCTGCAGTTGCTGATGCAGTGTTAGTGGACCATTTGCCTAATAGAGGCTCTACTTCATCCCAGTCAAGTTTGCCTCTTGAGCACTGTACAGTCAAGGAGGTAATTAACACTAAAATAAAGGCTCTCTAATCTTGTATTTATAGGAATAAAGACTGGAGTTCCTCTTGCCGATATTCATATACACAATCTGCCTAGAGAAGTGGGTGTTACTTGTTTTCAGACTCTTACTCGACATGAGTACTTGCAAAAACATATTTATTGTACTGGACTGGCAAGCTCACCACTTTTTCCTTTGTGTAATGTTACCAAAATGACTGGTACTCATCTCTATTCCTGCTCTTATTTTACTGACAATGCTATTCATGCAGATTTTTAAAAAAATTCTTATTTTATTGTGCCTGGAATTTATTGGGCTGCCAGAGAAATAAAGTGAAAGTAAACATGATAAAGTTAACCTTTTGTATCCCATATCACTGGCTCATGCCTGGCATAAAGTAGGTTGAACCAACCAAGTATTACCAATTTCCTCGTTAAATATGGGTTCTCATTAGAACAGGACTTGCCATAAACGAGTTTGAATGTATATATTTTTGCGCATAAAATGTATTTTCTATATATTTTTTTAAAGACCTTACAACTTATTGATTTTCCACCTTCTTTTACTATAGGTAATTTTGTAATTCCCTTTCCAGATGTAGAATTTGCTATGCCTGAAAATCAGCATAAGAGCAAAACCAAGAATTTTCCTTGTCCTGAATGTGGTAAAGTACTAAGTCAAAACTGGCTTTTAAAACGCCACATGCAAATGCATACTGGTAAAAAATCTTTCGCTTGTGCTTTGTGTGGCAAGACTTTTTATCAAAAGTATAATTGTATAGTGCATTATAAGACACACATGAAGTAGCAATGTAATAATTTTTTCTTTATTTTACATCATGTGAATTTATTATAATAATTTGTTGTACCGTACTTGAAAAAATGCCATAATTATGATGTTAAAGACTTGTTGATTAAGATGGCTTTTTGTTATACTGTTTTTATTAACAGTAGTGAAAACTAATTCTAGCAGAAATATAATATGTTCTCTATATTTTAAAGACATAATCTCATTTTCATTTATTATGAATCGAAGGAGAAAAGCATAAAGGAATATGTATAATGCTGAAGTTGTATATACCCTCTCACATTCCTCAGCATACATACAGTTTTTTATTCTTCAATGATACATATTTAGTTGTCTTTTCTACAAAACAATTTTATCGGTAAAATATGAATAAACATTTTAAGTAAAAATAGATATGCTTTGGAGTAAAAATAAGAATAAATAAGATGGTTTTCTAAAACATGTATGATCATTTACTATTCTTCTGTTTTTCTCATGCCCCCCCTTCTACGGGTATGCCCCACTGGTTGAGAACCACTGGTGTATGCATTAGAGTGGCCCTTAACTACAAGGTAACCAATAAAATTCTTTGCCGCTTTTGCTTTGCCATTGAATTAAGTGAAAATAGGTACGCAAATTAGTATGTGATGTGGTGAGAAACCATTCAGCACTTGCATCAAGTCACTGAATATGTCAAGCATTTAGGGATAGTGCTGTGAATGAACGTATAGCAAGGCATTGTTTTCAAAAATTCATGTCAGGAAATTAGTGCCTCTGTGATGGACCTCACAGTAGACAACCACAAGTCTTGGATGGCGAAGTGCTGTAGGTGACCACTGAAGAGGACACTTGTCAAACGTATAATGAACTTGCAAAACAATTTAATGTTTCTGATGAAATGGTTAGTCTTCATCTGCATTGTGCTTAAGTAAGATCTATGGGCTGAGTAAGTGGGTTCTACACACGCTGTTGGAAGTCCATAAAATACAAGTGACAGCTTGTTAATGAGTGTCATTGTTTTCTTGCCACCATAGTGCATCCATATTCAATCAAGTGCTCACCAGTGACGAAAAGTGGGTCCTGTATGACATCTAAGCATTCCAATAATTGTCTGTCACCCCAAGATACTGTCTCTCACAGTGCAAGACCACCTATGTACCCAAGAAAGATTATGCTTTATCTGATGGACTAGTTCTTAAGTGGTTCACTATGAGCTGCTACTATAATTCAACAGGTCACTGCATACTTGTACTCTCACACTTGGAATGTGTGCAACAGGCATTACAGCACATGGAGTTAGCTCTGGTGAGTTGCAAAGGTGTACTGTTACTGTATGATAACTCAAGGCCACAGGAGGTCAGGGATATCATACAGCAACTTGGTTGGGAGACTTTGCCATCCTCCTTACTCAACTGATCTTGCACCATCAGATTACCACCTCTTCCATTCCCTGGACAAGCATCTTCATGGAAAATCCTTCCCCAATGAAGCAGATTTGCCCCAGGCACTCACAGACTTTGTGTCCAAAACCCTCGAGTTTTACCGTAAGGGGATTTCACAGCTGGAGACATTTTGGCAGAAGGTGCTAGGAGATTATTTCGAAGACTAACAATAGGCTACACTTTCTGTAAGTCATTTTCATTTCAGTCATTAAAAATTCCAAGAACTTTATTGATTATCTTGTATGTATAATTTTCCAAAAGTTGAAATTTTGCTGCACCCAACTTCTAATATTATTCCAATCAATAAAAATAGAACTGTGCAAAATTTAACCTTAATCAGAGAATCTTAAGGCGATGTGCAAATGCCTTAAAGTTGTTGCATAACACATGATGCAATTTTCAACTGCTTTCAAAGGTGATATTCTCTTCCCTGTTCTGATAAGCTGCTTTTTTTCTTCTATAAATTGATGTGGACATACCCAGGCAACACCAGTTAATGTTTTAAAACATTCTAAATTGGATTTCTCAAAAGTTAGTTCGAAAAATTTCTGGAATGTCATGAAAAATTTGATTTTTTTTAAAAAGCACTCTTTTATAAGAGTATTTTCTCCAGATGTATTCATGTTACATCTGGAGAGAAAACTGCTCACAACCATTAAATCCAGACCATTAGATTGACAGCTGAGCAAGAGTCGAGAACCCTGTACCTGCCGTTTACACTATCACCAGTGTTAACCCATTAATGCCCAGTGGTCTATTTTTAGACAGTTGCAAAATTTGTTGGTTGCAATAATATTTAAGCATTAATTTATTTTCCTATTTTAATTTCTCAAATAATAAAACTGATTTTCACAAAATACTCAGCAATATATTAAAGCGAAATTAGAATTTTTCACTGTTTTATTAATATTTTTGGAAAAAGAATTGCATTCTTCATACCACACAAATGTTGGAAGTTTATTTATCATTTCTAGCATCAGCATAAATTGGTGAATGTGCTGAGCACTAATGGGTTAAGTGTCTGTTAGCCTTTGGTGGGCTATGCTATATTATGATTTGACAGATTGTCTCCATTGAATTAGCATTATTTGAAACCTTTGAAAACTGGCCGTGGTCAGCACAATTAGTAGAAACAGCCACTGGTGGTATCATGTCTTATGAGTCCATGAATCTACTATGAGTTTTCCTAGAAAGTCTTTGGACCGAAAAAAGGATGATATATTTCAGAGATAAAGTTTTTTGTATAGAAACCTATCTCATACACAGAGCCATTGCTAAGACTTTTTTTTAGGAGAGGAGGGGGGAGATGTCTGTAAACTGCCAAGTAAAATATCGGTTTTTACTAACTTATTTATCTTTTATCAACTATATTACCAACTTTTTATTTTTGCCAACTGGGTTTGCATAATTTTGCCAAGTTAACCAGAAATAGAAAATAAGTTATAGTTTTTGTTAAAATTTGTTTGCCAAGTTTGCCAACTAAATATCTAATTTTGCCAAATAATAATTATTACTATTAAATAGAATTTTGCTAGTGTTGGGGGGGGGGGGAGGAGACACCCTCTATCTTCCTCCTATAGCAAGGGCCTTAGTTATAGGGTCCTTCCAACAGAAACCATATCTTCCCTTTGTACAAAACTGTTAATGAGGGATGGTCATCAGTTATCTGTTAATATGGGTCTGATGAATCTCCCACCAAGAACAGTTATCTGTGTGTTTGTTTTCTGTTCCTGAGTGAAAATGAGAACATCCTTCCAAACAGCATAGAACATCCAGAAAACAGTTTTTAGAGTAAGTGAATCTTTTTTTTTTTTTTTTTTTTGACTTATTTTTTCTGGATAATTTTTTTTAATTTATCAAAATTAAATGAGAAATTAAAAGTTTTTTACTTTACAAGTAAAAGTGAAAGCAATAGAAAAGAGCAAAAGTTAAGCACATGTAAAAAAGCTCTTATTTATGGATATGACCATACACTATGAGATATTGGGGGGGGGGGGAGAATTTAAAGTAAATAGTTAAAACAAAATAGGATGTTGCCTATTCTTGTAACTCTTGTATTTTAAATGTGTGCTCGACAATAATGAGAAATGCATTTAATAATTTATACAATTTTAATATCCATAATTACAAATACATTTGAACAATGTTTCTGGACATTATTTTATACAAAAAGAGAATATAAAATAAAAATAAAATAAATGCAACAAAAGTTTGGCAAATTAAGTAATGACAATCATATGCACTTATGAGAAAATGTGATTTAACAAGTGTGAAATGTCCACAAAACAGTTTGTCTACTGAATAATTACACAATGAACTGAAATTTCATTTAGCACACATACAATAAATCAAGATGATTTTTGATTCAAGAAATGAGCTGTGTCTAGTACAAAACCATATGACAAGATTTTATATGATAACATCTTTTAGTGCTTAATTGAGCTATTCTAGTTAATATCAACAATGTATTTAGCATATAGTCTACAAATCAACTATAAATCTGTTTATAGTAATACATTGTTTTATATAAAATAAATTTGAAAAGGACAACTGAACTTTTTATTTAAAAATATCTATTATAAAATAGTAGTTATAAATGTGGGAAAATATTTCATGAGGAGGGGGAAGGAAAAGAAGAATTTTCATTTTAAAAAAATGTGATTAGGGAAATGTAACTCAAAACTAAAGACAATTTGGAATTTAGATAGAATTTAATTTTGGAAAGAAAATACTTTAATCAACCCAAGTTAAAGCATTCTAATTTTTAGAGCTATTTATATTTAATGGAAGCAACAATGTATCCTCTTGGGTTTTGTTCCTTGATAATTGTTCTATTAATTATTATAAAGAATTTTTTGTATTAATATTTTAATAGTCAGAGTAAATTAAGAATATTTTAAAGCTTATAGTCTAAATTAATGGGATTATGATATCTGGGCATAGTTCCTTTCCTCTTATTCTGAATTTTCAAAAAGCTTTAGATGTATAGAAAAGGGCACGCAAATTCAGGATTTACATTATTTAACATTTTAAAATTGAGAGGAAGAAAAGTACAAATTGTTTGTTTGATACATTTATATTAAAATGTTAATTTTACTTTTTCTGATTATTATTGTTTATTAAACTTAAGCATTTTGAAGCATAACAAGAATTTTAAGCATTCTATTAGAACTTTTATTTATTTAGACTTACTATTAAACATTATGTTTTTCAATAATACTTATATATTTAAAATTAATAATACTTTTATCTATTTAGAGAATTATTACTCTTAAACATTAAATTTTTAATAATACTTATATATTTAAAATTAAAAGCTTGAATATGTGGCTTTATTGTCCCTAATATTTATTTACTTGTTTCTTCAATAAAAAAATTAATAAATGATAAAAAAAAGATGCATAAAATAAATCATTTAAAAAAGTAAACTAGTTATTTTCATGAAACTTTAAAAAACAAATTTTTCATGCCTGCTCTTCATTATAAGTTCACCATCTAATGAATTTAAATTTTCTAGAATACATTATTGCAAGTGTTTGTATTTAAACCATGATACAAGCAAGCCAAACAACCACCATGTATTTTGATTGAAAAATTGATCTGTTGTAAAAGTTTTGTTTCAGTTTTAGCTACACTTGAAAAGGGATTTAATAAATAAAATGTTAAGATGAACACAATGTTTTAATATTTATAGTATGAAAATGGCTGTATTCCCCTTTATCTTTGGTCATAGTTGTAGAAAAAATATTTAACAATAAATACTAAATATATAACTTCTTCTTTTTCTTTTTTTTTTTTAGATTATGATGTATAAAATAACATAACATTGAACATTTTAAATTATAACCTATCTAAAATTCGAAAGTGGGTAAAATAACAAATGTATGTCAAGTAAACTTATAAATAGAAAAATAGAAATAGAAAAAAAAAAAACATTTACATATATGTTTTACACAGAGGTATGTTTTAAATGCATGGAAAAAATAAATACACAAAATAGTGTTCAACTGAAAATGTGCAAAAATGGAAGTTGCTCTTAAATAAACAAAATAATGCATAGTAAAGATCCTCTATACACAAAATGATATTTCAAAGAAAATATGATGTTTAATTATTATTTTTAAAAATTTAATATAAATATCAAAAGCCAATGTTACATATTTTTACATTTTGATTATTTTGCACTCTACATAATTTGTATTTTAGGAGCTGACTTCCATAATAATTCTGGTGTCAGCTATTATTTTATATGTGATCAATCACTTTAGAGAGGCTAAGTTATTTTGAAATTTTTTTATATAGCATTTGTCAAATGAATTTTGACAGCTGTACAGTATGCACTTTCATAATAGGGGTGAAATTTGAAATATTTGTTTTGTTGGAGATTTTGTTATAATTATACATTTATGAACCATTTGATTAAAAAAAATCTTTATTTGGTACCATTCTTTGAATTATTATTGTCCATTTGAGCTAAAAGATGTATTTGGATGATTTAAATGAAAGTAATTTCCAGCATCTCCAAAGTGGACTAGACACTACTAACAAATAAATATTGGATTAGGCTTCAAACTGGCTGAGTTATTTGAAAACCATGCAGGTTCAATGACATACCGTATTTTTGCAAAGCCATTCAAAGCACGAACATAGAAGTGTTATGTGACTGACTTAGACTAGAATTTTTGCAAGTTGAACCTTGCTTATATCTCCATCAGCAATCCACGGGATAATGCTGATGAAGGCAATTTTTTTATGCTGCCAGCATTGAAGAATGGAACATTGTCATTCTACACGGGTTCATGCATTGGATTCTTTTAAATTCTCAAAGTACTCAATCAGTTGGTCATAATTCATGCCTTGTGCAACTGTTTCCCACTCTGCATCATTAGCTGGTCCCCGAAACCTTCCCATTTGAAAATCCCTTAAATGTCGCTGGTGAGGAGGAACAGGTGGTGGAAAATTGCGGTGAGGAGGAACTGGTGGAGGTGGATGAGGTGGGAAAAGTTTTAATGGGTTTCCTGGTGGAATAGGAGGTGGAACTGGGTTAGTAACAATTCTAACCCGCTTTTCTTTGGAAATAGTTGCACTACCTGCATTGTGTGCTATGCCGCCATTTGGTGCATTGTTACCAGCATTTGTTGATGTTCCCTTTTCAAGCATTGCTATTTCTTCTTCGCGTAATTCCTGCGGATTTGTTGTGATTCGAATACTGATTTCTGACCCTGGAAATGACAAATTACTGCTCCTGCATCCGCTTCCAATGGGACGAGATCCATTCTTTTTCTCCCTTCGCTGAACTTTTATGTTGGAATCCAAGCTGTCAGCTTGGTGATTACCATTAAAATCAGCCATTGGAACAAGTGTCTGAGAGCAACGAGTATTAACAGAATTGCGTTCAAGAGTTGCTCTACCAAGCCACACCCAGTCATGAGCATGGGCAACAGAGTCACTAGCAGTTGGAACTGGTGGTTCCTGCTTTCTGCGATATCGAACTGCAAACACTGAACAAGACACAAGGAAAACTAGAATTGCTAGGCAAAACACTCCGAGAAGCGCATACATCCCTATTTCTAGGGGTGTGAGGTCTGATGGATGAACCAGATTTTGCCGAGCTTGTACGGCAGGTTCATGATAATGAGATTTCCCACGATGACTTATGGCATCTTGATATAAAATAGAGCTGACATCATTCGAAATGTAAGAATCACCAATATCATTGCCTCCAGCAGCAAATGTATCTGAAGAATCACTTTTTTTTCTGTTTGATTCAGAATTTTTAGAGTTTTTTACACGTACATCATTCATGACAGTTTTTTCATTGGAAAAGTCAACATCAATATAAGCATAAGCCATAGCTAGTGGCTGACTTCTACGTTTTTGACACCTTTCGGCTAGTTCCAGTGTGACATGAAGTAGATCACCTTTTCCTTTTCCTATGGCTATAACTCGTGGGTGATGAAGTCCAGCCATAGGAGCAAAAGCTACAACACCACTATCAAATGTATCCACTGAGAGGTGATAGTCAACATCAGTAATGTCTGCAAGTGATGATGATGTGCCATCAGAAAAGTGAATTTTGATGTTCAGTAAGCCTTCCTGTTAAAAGACATCCGGTATGAGAATACATATGAGATATAAGAATGAGGATAATTTTCAACACCATAGAAAATCTTTTTTTAAGGATGGTCTTAGCCTCTTATGTACCAAACAGTGCAGTAATTGCATGATTTTAAGTGAAAACCAATGGTTGTTTCATATGATAAATCTAATTTTTGAATAAAAGCTAGATATAGTAAATATAAATATTTTTCAGAGGTTCGTAAGAATAATCATAATAGGTTTTACACATTTTTGTCAGATCTGCAGGATCACACATTTTTGTTAGATCCCAGGGGCCTGAAAATTCACTTCTCAAAAGGAAAATAAAATGTTAACTTATTTTCAAAAGGCAGGAACTGTGTTCTTAATTCCAGTTCTGCTCCTAGAATAGGAAGCACTTTGCAGAATTTTTTTTGTGTGTGTGCCCTTTCCCCTCTTCACAGTGTCAGATCATAATCTAAATTATTTTTTAAAAAAATCCTTTATTTGGTACCATTTTTTGAATTATTATTGTCCATTTAAGCTAAAAGGCATATTTGGATGATTTAAATAAAAGTAATTTGCTTTAATTTATTAAAAATTAGTGTTTCAGCTTCTTGTTTTGATTTGCACCCTTCCCTTCACCTTAAAAATGCAGTCTCAGAAGGGCCTCTACCCAGGACCTTCATACTTCAGCCATCTACCATGTTCAGTGTCTTTATTCATTCGCCCATGGTGTGTACATATACATATAATGTTTATATATGCACTACATATTCTGTTATCATGGGCTATTATGTATTTGAAGATAGTTTTGGATTATGTGCAAGATATTATTTTTAAAAAAATCTAACTACACTTGTGGGAAGATAAAATTGCATTTTTGCTCATTAAATTAAAGCATTCCATCCCTCCCTTTATATAACATACAAATAAAATAAATTATTTCTAAAAATAGGATGCTGCTAGGCCTCACCAACTGCTAATTTATAAAAGTTATTTTTTAAGGTCCACAAAGCATCAAGAATGTTGTTAGTTATAATGAATGAGACTGAAAACTTGTATCAAAAGTATAAGTTATTTGTTTTTGGTGTTTGAAAACAAATAGCTTTGTCACATAAACTCACAGAAATTTTTAATTGAAATGATTTGTAGGAATAACTATGATGCTATGACTACTAAATCTGGTGGAAAAATCAGAAATTAAAAATGTTTCCTTTAGGCATAATTGATGGTGTCCATCCCTCCTACTGTCCCAACTCTCCCCTACTTCCCCTATACTTAAAAGTTTGTTAATGTTTATTCACTGTTGATTATTAAAAATGAAACTTATTGGTATAAAAATTGTTGAATTTCTTCATGTAAAAGACTTAAATACAGTAGTCTGTATTGGTTATTTAAAGTTCTTAATTATTATAAAAAAGCACGTACTTAGAAGAATATACATTGTAAGAGGTATTGAAAGTATTTTTTAAATTGAATTATGCCTTGGGTCCCTCCAACCAAATATTCCATTAATATTATATACTAGCTGAAGTACCCGTCGTTGACGGGTTAGTACTGAATGCAAATTTCCAAAAAGCAAGAACTTTCGTCAGCATTGTAGGAGTACACAGAATGGATGTAGTGTGTTGAAAAGTAAAGAAAGCAAAGTTATAATTTTTATGTATTGTTAAAATATTACAGGTTAGAGAATAACTAAGTAATATCATTTCATTCGCTTTAGTCGTAATTATGTGATGCGTGAACGAATATTTATGCGTATTGAAATAATTTTTGCAAAATCTCAAAATCTAATCAATATTTTTGAAAAATTGCAAGCCTAGAATTTATGTTGAGTGGCAACCTATCATGTCACCCAATTTCGTTTCATTAACTGCAGTCTGTATTTCGTAATTCTGGGACAAAATTTCAGCATTTTAAAACAATTTTCACAAAATCTCAAAATGTAATCAAAATATTTTAAAAATTCAATGCCTATAAATTAAGATTAGCAGCTACCTATGATATCACTAAATTTCGTATCATTCGTATTAGTCGTTATTACGTGATGTTTGAAGAAATATAAACGTATTTTGAGAGAATTATCTCAAAATCTAATTAAAATGTTTAAAAAATTGGACGCCTATAGTTTATGTTGAGCAACCATCTATCATGAGACCAGATTTCATATCATTCGCTGTAGTCGTTATTACGTAATGCGTGAACAAAGATTAACTCAGTTTTAAACGATTTTCGCAAAATCTCGAAATCGGATCGATTTTTTTTAATTAGATGCTTATAGTTTAAGATGAGTGACCACTTATCATTTCACCAAATATCATTTTTTCACCTTTGCAGTTATTACGTGATGTGCGAACACAAATTTACGCAGTTTGAAATGATTTGCCCAAAATCTCAAAATCTAATCGAGATTTTTTAAAATTTGACGCCTATGTTTTAAGTTGAGTGACCACCTATCATGACACCCAATTTCATATCATTCGCTTCAGTCGTTTTTACGTGATGCTTGAACACAAATTTACGCAAAATCTGAAAATCGAATCAAGATTTTTTCAAAATTCGACACCAATGTTTTAAGTTGAGTGACCACCTATCATGACACCCAATTTCATATATTTTGCTTCAGTTGTTTTTACGTGATGCTTAAACAAAAAAAGCGTCACGGACAGAAGGACAGAACGACAGAATGACAGACAGACAAACTTTTTTTTGAGGGTCGCACCGGACTCCCAGGTGCTTGAAACGGATAGAAATCGCAAAATTTTTGAATTCCAAGAAATGTACAGACAAAAGTCTAATTTTATTTATATAGATAAACTAACACTGACCAACCATTGCCCTAAAAATATCTTTACCACTAATAAAAATGGTCATCATAAAAGTGACCATTTTTATTAGAGATGTTTTGCTGTTTATCTTTCATTTGCTGTATTATTTCAATTGCTGTGATCCAAAATGATTGTATGTGCAACCATAATAACCTACTACTAAGATGGACTGGACACCAAACGTACTTCTAGTATGTGTGTGTGTGTGCTTACTCTTAACAAACGATGACAAGCATTCACCCCTGGATACAATCCTAAATTGCTAACTCGATCAATTTTCCCCTCAGACACTAAAATTTTGTGCCAAAAGGTCATTGAGCAAATAAAATAGATTTTTATGGCACATTCCAAATTCTAATAAAAAAATAAATGTGTAGACAGTTAAAATTCACTGGTATGAAGCATTAACCATAAATATAGGCCTAAAGAATTAGAGTTAAGGCATTCGTTAGGTTCTGATTTTCCCCCTATACAAATGTGTAGTGTGTGTGTACGTTACAATTATATAAATTTAAAAATGCATGTATATGTTATAGTTAAAACTTGATATCAGTCAAAACCCGAATTACTAGGAAAAACCCGATTTATTCAGGATTTGACTGATTTGTTACACAATAATTTTTACATCTATCAAAAATTATTGCATTATTTTAATGATATGTTATATGACAAGTTGTTCTTTTTTTTGGGGGGGGGGCAGTCTCGCAATGGACCAGCAGTAGCATATTTTTGAGGGGGCCTCCCTACAGCGGAGCCCGCACCCAGTGATGTTTTTTTTTGGGGGGGGGTCTTGCAAAGGGCCAGCGGTAGCCCTTTTTTTGAGTGATAGCATATTTTTGAGCCCCCTCCTACAGCGGTGGCCGGCCCCAGTGATGCTTTTTTGGGTCTTGCAAAGGGGCCAGCGTTAGCATATTTTTGAGGAGGGAGCAAGATAAGGATTCCGGTTCAACTCGCCTATCGATTTGATTGATAGCTATTGGCACAGATGCAATGGACCCTCGTCCATATTCATCACTTGTTATAACATTAGAGTTATTTTGTTTCTTATCTAACAACTGTGATTTTTCAAGAAATCTATATTCCCAATTTTTTGTGCATGAAGCATTAACATTCCGGAATTCACTAGGGAAAACGGGTTTTCCCAAGCGCTATCTGTCAGAATGCATTTTGCCTAGTTAATTTCGGTTTTGACTGATTTCTATCTTTAACTGTAACATATACAAATTTAAATAATTATCATTATGACAAGTTAAATAAAAATAAGTATGGTAAATACAATTTTGATATAAACTAAAAGGTGGCTTGTTTTCTAGAACTGAGACTAGTAATTCTTAATGAGCTATGGCTAATTTTTTATGGCCTGGCATATTGTGGCTTATATATTTATATATATATATATTAGGGTGTCCCAAAAAAAATGAAAGTCATTATTTTTTTTCGCATACCCTCTTATTTTTTTCCTTTTATGTCAAAACAATTGTAAACAAAGTTTCATGTAATTTGAACAACGGCAACCCGTGCCGACTTGCATCTGTACGCGTTAGTCAGTACATGTGTAAACTTAAACAAGCGAACGCTGAAGACGCGTATCTGTAGCGGAGCGCCCTCCATCTACAAATGGTAAAAATAAAACAAAACGGAAAAAGACAGGTTTTGGAATGCTTCGATAGTGACAACGGGCTATTCGTGAAACGTATCAGTATTAGTTTACAGAGGACAGCGTACGTCTACGTATCAATGTGCTTATTCTAATCTGTTTTGTTAATAAATGTTTGTATAGTTTTTTCAGCGAACAGAGCATGGCAGTGGAATTACGTAGTTCTAAAAAAAAGATTTTTTTTTATTAGGGAACATAAAGCATAAAATAAAGGGTTCAAAACTTCCGTCGAATGGGCATGTTCTCTCGATTTTGTTTTACAATATTCGAGAAGTGAATTTAACTGTTAATGAAAGTGCAAATCTCGCTATTCGCGAATGTACTATCTTTTGGAAAAAGGCACGCATACTTACAAAATCGTTGCCGAATTGCGTAAGGAAGCTTATAAATATGAATGAAATTGGAGAGACTTACAAATAAATTCAAAGAAATCACAAGGCGTATTCAAGCGGCGACAACAAGAATTTTTAAGTAATTTAGACAATTTGTTCGATATTGCACATGCTGATGCACTTAAATTAATGAAAATAGAGGAAGATAGGATGTTCTTGCAGCGCCAAAGAAAGCCGGGCCGGCCCGGTCATTTAGGAGGAGTGGACAAAAAACTGGCCAAAAAAGAGGAAAGGGCACGACTTCGAATTGTCAAAGAAGACAATCGGCGAATTATCTTCGACATCATTGCAAGAAGATTCCTCTTCGAATTTTAATGAAAATATGGATTTAGAAGATTTCCCAACACCAGTCAAAGCTCAGAACCTGGCACAAGTAAATCTGTAATGAGGAAAGATTTCATTACTCCAAAGTTAGTTGCTGCATTAGACAGGTATCAGTTAAGTATACGAGATTCTGTCCCTACTAGCAATTTTGCTCGGGCCGTCATCGGCTGGCTGCATGGCCGGTGGTAGCCCGAGCAAAATTGCTAGTAGGGGTGTTTATTCTTGAAGCTACTATTGATGCACTTGGACTTAACATTGACGAATTTCCAATAAGTAAGTCTTCAATTCAAAGGATCCGAACATAAAAACGGGAGGAACGCGCAGAAAACATAAAAATTGATTTCCAAAACGAAGTACTGGATGTAGTGACCTTACATTGGGACGGCAAACTCTTACTTGCTTTGAGTGCATCATGTTTACCGCTCTTTCAGCTGTATCGTTCACTATTCTAAGCATTGATATTTTTTATTTAGCATCTAGAAATGCAGCGTTATTCCATGAAGAGGGACTCTCATTGAGAAAACTGTCATCAATTTTGAGTCTAGGAAATAATAACGAACAACGATTTTATATCTTCGAATACAGACAGATATAAAATGATCGATGCTTTTTTCTATGAAAAATAAATTAAAACAACAGGTATCAATTACGTGATGTATATAATTAACTAAATAAAAATCTACACAATCAATATATCAGACTCACCATACAATGGAACACGAAGTTCGTCCTTCAATGGAATGTATTTCTTCTTATGGGCCGAGACATTTTCTCTATGTAAATTTGCCACCATTTTAAATTTTGTTTCTTTGTCCACATCATCATCAAAAAGTGCTAATATTGCTATTTCATCAGTCAAATACCATAAATGCTGGAGAAATCTCTGTAAAGCAGTTTTCGAGATATTTTCATCCACATTTTCATAAGCTTTCAAAGATTTCAAAAAGCACAAACCTTTGTAGTGTGCTTTAACTGCCAAAATGCATCGAAACCATGGTTTAACGTACATTGTCACGATAAACAAGCAGACGTCTAACAATGCTTCCCTATCCTTTGTGTTTAATTTCATCTGAGAACTAAATAACGATAGTTTTAGGGAGTAAATCGCTCGGGCCATCCATCTAGCTTGGTGGATGGCACCCGGAGATCTGACTTTTTTTTTTTGCATCTCCAGCTAAAAATACGATAGAAAGTCCAATCAAGTCTCGATAGCCTTCTCTGGCCATATCAGTTTTAAGTTCAGCCCGGTAAAACAAGCAAATTTTCAAGTTCGGATACAGTTAGGAACGATTTCACTGTATCTCTATAGCATTGCATTTTAGTGGTATCGATGTTCTTCCAATTCTCTTTGAGCTTTTTAAAAGAAAAGGATATCGGGGCTTGTTATCACTTGTTTAATTTTCACTTCGACAGATATAAAATGATCAGTTCGTATGCATGATGACTGCAAGCGAAAAGAAGATTTTTGCTCTAGAAGCGCGCAAGCGCCATTAAAACGACATGTATTCGATTCTGTAGTATCACAACAGATAATTTGGACTTTTTCTTCGAGGTTCCAATCTAAGACTGCCTGCCAAATAGCCTGCACCTGTTCTTTGCCTGCAGAATTTTCCAGTTTTTGCACAGCAATGAGTGTTCTTTGAGTCTATATGAAATAACTATGGGCAAGCCTTCTTTAAATTTTAAAGCACTCAAAGCAGGTAAGAGTTTGCCGTCCCAATGTAAGGTCACTAAATCCGGTACCTCGTTTTGGAAATCAATTTTTATGTTTTCCGCACGTTCCTTCCGTTTTTCTGTTCGGATCCTTTGAATTGAAGACTTACTTATCGGAAATTCGTCAATGTTAAGTCCAAGTGTATCAATAGTAGCTTCAAGAATAAACACAGAATCTCGTATACTTATCTGATACCTGTTTAATGCAGCAACTAAATTTGGAATAATGAAATCGTTCCTCATTACAGATTTACTTGTCCCAGGTTCTGAGCTTTCGACTGGTGTTAGGAAATTTTCTAAATCTGTATTTTCACTAGAATTCGATGAGGAATCGTCTTGCAATGATATCGAAGATATTTGATTCGCCGATTGACTTCTTTGACAGTTCGAAGTCATGCCGTTTCCTCTTTTTTGGCCAGTTTTTTATCCACTCCTCCTAAATGACCAGGCCGGCCCGGCTCTCTTTGGCGCTGCAAGAACATCCTATCTTCCTGTATTTTCATTAATTTAAGTGGATCAGCATGTGCAATATCGAACAAATTGTCTAAATTTCTTGAAAATTCTTGTTGTCGCTGCTTGAATATGTCTTGTGATTTCTTTGAATTTATTTGTCTCTCCAAACTTCATACATATTTACAAGCTTCCTTACACAATTCGGCAACGATTTTGTAGGTATGCGTGCCTTTTACCGAAAGATGGTACATTCGCGAATAGCGAGATTTGCACTTTCATTAACAGTTAAATTCCCTTCTCGAATATTGTAAAACAAAACCGAGAGAACTTGCCCATGCGACGGAAGTTTTGAACCGTTTATTTGATGCTTTATGTTCCCTGTTAAAAATATCCTATTTTTAGAACTACGTAATTCCACTGCCATGCTCTGTTCGCTGATTAAAAACTATACAAGCATTTATTAACAAAACAGATTAGAATAAGCACATTGATACGTAGACGTACGCTGTCCTGTGTAAACTAATACTGATACGTTTCACGAATAGCCCGTTGTCACTATCGAAGTATTCCAAAACCTGTCTTCCGTTTTGTTTTAATTTTACCATTTGTAGGTGGGGGGCGCTCCGCCACAGACACTAGTCTTCAGCGTTCGCTTGTTTTAGTATACACATGTACTGACTAACGCATTCAAATGCAAGTCGGCACGGGTTGCCGTTGTTCAAATTACATGAAACTTTGTTTACAATTGTTTTGACATAAAAGGAAAAATATAAGAGGGTATGTACTTTCATTTTTTTTGGGACACCCTAATATATCTCTCTCTCTCTCTATATATATATATATATATATTTATGTAAATAAAATTAAGGGGGTTCAAGGGGGGTGTCTCCCCCCTGAACCCCCCTAATATTTTAGTTTCATTATTGCTATATTAAAACGATATTAATTGACTATGTCGTATCTCTCATCTTTCGTGTATTTCGCCTGGTAACCCTATGTTGAAATTTTTATGATTGTAACCTATTTATAGAAAAATACATGTGATGCATATTCTACAGCTTACGAAATATTGTAACAATAGATTAAAGCTGTTGTGAACTAATAGTATTTCAATATATGTAAAATTATGTCGCATTTTTATGTCGCTTTTTTGGGACACATTTTTCAGACAATTTTCAATAAAGGGGGTGAGAGATAAAATGTCATAGTCATTAATATATTAGAGTCAGGGATATCACACATAAAAAGTACTAATTCTTAGATTATTATACACAGGCACGTATCTAGAAAAACCATTTTGTGGGGGGGGGGGGTGTCCAAACGGTAAAAAAGGCTGAATTTTTCACAAAAAGACTACAGTAGACTCTCTGAAATCCGCACACCTTGGGTCCAAGGGGTTTGCGGATTATAGAATTTTGCGGATTACAGATCATTGTTTTGTTTACATTTTTTCTTACTATAGTTATGAAGCAACAGAACATTTTTAATGGCTGAAATTAATTATACTGTCACACTTAGTTTAATTATTAAAGAATTTATTAAAATATATGAAAAAAAATTAATATTATTTTACAAAACTTTTGCAAACTGAAATTTTTCTTGAAGAAGGCTTAAACTTTCATACTTTAATTTTATATTACTATTTTTTTAATTTTGCAAACATGGAATCAATTGTTGTTTGTTTTAGGGCTTTTGATTTGTGTTTAAATATTTTTTCCTGAAGTCTGTTTATTGTCATTATTTCTTGTGGTGATGCCAATGAATAATTTTGGATGAATTCTAAATATAATTTTTTGAAAATTTCTCTTTCTTTCAATAAAAAATGAAAATCAAAATAATACACGTTTCGTTAACTGAGTGTGCGAGATTGTCTCTCAGAATCTTTTCTGTCAGCTAATCATGCTTTCATTTTACTGCTCAGACTTTGTTAGATGGGTTAAAAGAACGATTTTAATTAGCTATATGCAAAAAATATGAAAAATAGCATAAAATTTCTTTTAATTCTACAACTCAACTCACCCGTAATTTCCTAGTGTTACTTAAGTGTTAACTGCAAATTTCACCGTTTACATCTAAAAATTATCGCGGATTATAGATGTGCGGATTTCAGAGAGTCGACTGTATATCATTTTGTAACAAAAATGAAAATTTCGGGGGGCCCTAAGTACGTCCTTGATTATACATAATGAATTCTAAAATGTATCAGTTAATATTTTAATGTGGGGGGAAAAAAAGTCTTCATTTATAATAAAGTAAGTAATAAAAAACAATTTTAAACGTACCTGATATTGTGATATTAGTTTGTGACTGACACTTGTTTGACCAATGAAAACTCCTGGCAAATTTTCATCTGGTGTTACTGTAAGTTGCAATCCTGTTATAACAGCTACTTCAAGATGAGTTATAGTTTCCTTATCAGTACCAACTCTGACTTCCTTAGCTCCACTAACTCTCCCAGTTATAGGTGACAAGACCTTAGAATAAAGAATAAAAAAGTAATGAGGAAACAAGCATTAATGTTTGAAATTTTTTATCCATGCAATAAACTTACTGTATTGTTATATTCATTACTCACTTAAAAAAAAAAAAAAAAAATCAACTAATGTTAAACCTAAATACTAAAAATAGAGTAAAGCTGTTTAAAAAAATAATGCGAATGACAGACACTGAAAAAAAATCAGAATGTCTTCACAAGTACTCTTATGAAGATCAATCTACTAAGAGTTATGAAATATTCAAGAAAAAGTGCTATTTTTACAGTATTTTCAGCATTTTCCTGAAAGACACATCTGATGATTTCACAGTGTAATTTATAGGTTTAAAAATTTTCTTAAATGTATAAGCTTATTATTTATAAAAATGTACTGTATAGTTTGTGGAATATATATAATCAAAAAGTAAAAC
This sequence comes from Cheiracanthium punctorium, assembly GCA_038373885.1. Classification (NCBI taxonomy): domain Eukaryota; kingdom Metazoa; phylum Arthropoda; class Arachnida; order Araneae; family Cheiracanthiidae; genus Cheiracanthium; species Cheiracanthium punctorium. The sequence goes on along the minus strand of JAWZYV010005808.1, from coordinate 1,080,091 downwards.
GCAATGCCTATTTCTGCAAAAATGACATACCCCAAGTGGGGGGGGGGAGGAAGGAAAGAAACAGAGCCAAACAAAATGATAAAAGAATGAATGGGATGGAAATTATAATCTATACATATATATACAGGGTGTCCCCAAAAAGTTGTAACGGGCTTTAATTCTTTATCTATTAGAGATAAGTGGGCAGTGTAAATTGAAAAAATATTATATCAAAGGTCAGAAATAAGACTCTGTAAAAACAATTCTTCTCGTTAATTTTTGAAAAGTTATACATTTCAAATTTGTATATGACTCCCTCGTACAAATTAATTCCCTGCTAGTAAAATGTGCCCCCATACACTCATGACGTGACATACAAAATTTGAGAAATATACCTTAAAAAATCTCGGAGATGTGAAGATAAATGTAATGCTGACTTAAACCGCTTTTCCATGGCTCTTGTAGGGAAAAAATTATATCAAATGATCACATTTAAACTTTGTACAGAAATTATGAAAGAAAATCTTTTTTTTTTTTCCACTCTAACAATAAACATTTACATTCAAAATCTTGTATAGTCCCCGATCATCTTTCTTTAAAGATACCTCTGCAACAATGTATGATGAAAGGCTCAAATTTGGTACATCACCTCATTAGTCTATGGGGTACATTTTACTAATTGGGGATGTTTTTGTATGGGGGCCGTATAAAAAATTAAAAAGTGTAACTTTTTCTAAATGAACGAGAGGAATTCTTTCTTCTTATTTCCAAACTTATTTTGAATATATATACTGTTTTGAAGCTGACATAAAAGTATGATATAAGAATAAGTAAATAATTAAGATAGACAATTTTATTTTGGTAAAATAATATGAATACTTAAAATGGTAATTAAAAGAAAGAAGAGAAACTGTCAAAATTTCACATTTGTAATAAACACAAATCAATTGACTGGCAGAAAAAGCAGTCTGAACTAAATTATGATGATCATCTAGATCAGTGGTTCCCAACATTTTAATGTTGTGCCTCCCTTTCCCTCAACAAAGGCTAACTTACACTGGTGTCCCCCCCCCCTCACATTTCTCACCATACATTAAGTTTTTTTTTATTTTTCAACAGTGGGCATTTAGTCATCTGTTTTACAAAATAATGTTATCGGTAAAGTTTAAATAAACGTTTTGAGCAAAAATGGGTATGTTTTTGAGTAAAAATAAGAATAAATAAGAGGTTTCTTTTAAAAACTTGCATTATCACTTGCTCTTTGCCTATTTTTCTGGCGTCCCACTGCTTGGGAAACGGGGATCTAGATAATTTAATTGTGTAGAAGGAGATTTTAAGATATTAACAAGTTACTAACTGGGGAACTTTAGCTAAGAAAATATCAGAATGAAAGAAGGTTCTAGGGAACGCCTTGGCCCACCAGGATCTAACATTGTCATGTCAGTAAAAGAAAAAAATAATATAATACTATCAATAAAAGACCATTTATTTGAGAGAATATTTTATAAATAGGCACTCATGATAAAGAGAAAATAAGCATATACATGAGTAATCTATTCCTTTGAATATCCAGTCATACAACATTCATATAAATTTAATATTTCATGAATAAGTTTTGTTATAAACTAACTGTCAGGATATTTTTAAAACATGTCTGATAGAATTTTAAACACTCTATTGTTTCTGTGTAAGCTAAAAAATTTCGAATCTTGAATGATGAATTGTTGAATTGATTTTCTCATGGAAAAACATTCTGTTTAAAATATGCTAATATGCTAACTGATAAAAAAACTTTTTTTTTTCTGTTTTGTATAATACATCATATCAATTTAATTCCTTCTCATTTGATCAGTCAGAGAAGAAATAGATAGAACTTTAAATGAAAAAAGTATCCAAAATACTGATGTTAAATGATAAAATAAATAAACACCCTGAATTCCCTCGCCTCTGAGTCGAAGGGCTTGTCTGAAGAAGACCGAAAGAATTTTTTGGTCGAAACTATCGTATAAGTAACTTTTTATGTGTGGTTTTGACAAAGTTTTTATTTATTTTAAATAGAACTTTAGCTTCTGATTTTCATTGACCTCTCAAAACCTTTGTTGCTTTTTCTGATATTTACGAAATATTTTACAAGTTCTGAGATCTTGAATTGACTAAGTTGCTGAAAAATGACTGCTTAAATGAGAAAGCTTGATAATTTTCTCAGTTATAAATATTATGAACTCAAAAATTGTGCACAAATATGAATGATTATCAACCTGTACTTCAGTTCTTCCACTTTGCATGCCACGAACTGTGGTACCTTGGAGATTGGCAATTCTCATGTCTGCAACTCGTAAGAAAGGTGCCACTAGATCTGTGATCTGAAGCTCAGCTTTTCTGCTCAAGAGGTAAGATTCTCTACCAGAGTTGTGGTCCACACTGAAAAATCTGGTGTACACATCAATGTTCGCCTGCTGATATCTTAGTCTGCACACAATATCAAAATCCTGAAAAAGATAATTGAGTTAATGTACAGAATATGAAAAGCAGTTAGACTTTCTGAATGTTTAAAAAATTTTACCATGTATTTTATTTTCAATACTAACAAAATATTTCTAGCATGAATAACTATACATGTCTGTTTCATGCAAGAATTAAGATTTAAATTTAAAACTCCATAAAATAACATGCATATATGAAAAGTTTTTTGTGCATGTTATATTACAAAGTTTTATTAACGGTGTTATTCGAAAAAATCATGTGACTTTGGTACATAATTACAAATAAACTATTTATGCCAGGCACTTCAAAATTTTGAAACTGTCTCTTTACAAGCTGTATTACATACTGCGAAGACAGGCCAATCTGTATCAGTTTCAATACTTTTAGAAAAAATTCTTAAGAATTGGAAATTTTCGCAAAGCGTGTCACTCTTCGAAAAATCTTGCAGCTCAAATCCATGTTTAAGAATTTTTTCTGAAAATTTCACAAAAGCCACAGCGTTTTCGCTTATCGTAGTGTGTAAAATAGCTTATGAAGAACCATCTGGAATTTTTCGGAGACCATGGTGCTATTAGTTTATTTCAATTTGTGTACCAAGACTAAAAACAGAGTTCTTTTTTTTTTTCGAAGAACAGCCTTAATTTTAACCATTAAACAACATTCCCCCCCCCCCCTAAAATGTTAACCTTTGTAAAAAAATAGCTTAAAATTTATTCTAGTAAAATGCTTTTACATATAGAATGGCAATTTTTTTTTTTTTTTTGAAAGACTACTACTTGGCAGAAAGTAGTAATTTTGGGCTGAATTAATATGACACTTTCATTGGGAGGAAATTCTTCAAGCAAAGAAACTGATCATTTAAATATATAATGTTGCTGACAGAATGTATTAAGTCAATATCAACTTTATTGAGATTGTATTGTTGAAAAAAAAATATTACAGTTTTAGTAGCTTAATTTGTTTTAGGTTTAGAAAACTTCTATTATGATGTATTAAATAATAGGATATTGTAAGATTATTTTTACAAAGGTGAAAATTTAATAAAAAGAAGCACATGTTTTATTATACAACTGCATAAAAATGTATGCAAAAAAAAATAGGAAAAAACATTTTTACTTCTCTGTCAAACCATCGGTCGCTCTTTGTTGTTGAGGAACTGGCAGTATTTGATCTATGACCATTATTGCGATTGGATTGTGAGCCAAGTGTTGGAACTGGTTTACTAAAATAAATTGACAAAGAAAAAGAGACCAGTAAGTCTAAAATAAGAGCTCCAGAAAATGATATTTCATTTTCTGTAAAATATTTTCAGTATTTCTATTATGACATTGTGTATGGAATACTATGAAATGCAAGAAAGCAAGAGAATGAATGCAAGAATACTATGCAAGAGAATAAATATTTTGATTTTTTTTTTTTTTTTTAAATGTAGTATTTTTCTCTTTTAACAGTATTCATATACATATAGTGCAGAAGATGTATCCAAAAACATTGTGACCTATGCTTTTATTTCTTAGATATTGATTATAGACTAAGGCGTATACAATAAATTACAAAGTTACATTAAAAAAAGGTGCAGAATTTTATGGCATCGATTAAAATAAATACAGTTTAAATTTTTATATAAATGCAATTTAAATTTTTATATGGCCCCTATACAAAAGAAATGGCCAATCAGTAAAATGTACTCCATACATTAATTAGGTTATGTTTAAATTGTAAAGCTACCAAACAATAAAAATAATTAAATAAACTAAGAAAGTCAATGTGATAAATATTTTATGAGTAGGTAAAATTAAATTTATTTGAAAGTCAATACATGCATGGAGAGAGAAGAAAAACAACAAAAAACAGTGAAACACTGAGTGCCCAAGTTTAAACTATAATGATATTCTGGGTGATTCAAAATAGATGTTAAAGTAATTATCTTTTAAGCCGTAAGGGATCGAAACACACTTTCAATTAGAGAAGTTTATCAAATGAAGAGTAGCTTTCAGAAATTTTAATTTTTTTACTATAAGGGCTGTATACATATTAAAATACGAAATTTAATTTTTATACTGTCTCACCTTTCTTATCATTTATCTTTAGAAAAATGTTGGTCTCTGTCTAAGAAAATAAACTAGAAAAATCCCATCTCTCTGAGTGGAATAGTTTTCGAGATATTGTAATTTGAAAATTTTGGCATTACCCGCCAAGCACTAAGGTCTCAAAAGTGTGAAAAATGACGTTAATTTATGTTAATAGTCACTCGATAAGGCACAATTGACTTCTCAAATACTAATTTAGGTACAGTTTTCCTAAAACACGTGTGGCAGTTTCTAGTGAAAGTTTCCCCACCAGGTGCTGAGAAGTTCTGCTCTGAAAACTGGAAGGCGGGTGGTGCCAGGTTCAAACCCTGGCTGTGTGCCTGTCAACCTAGCCGTTTAGTGTTCTCTGTGGTTTTCTCCGAAGCACCGCATAAATACCGGCTAGAATCCCATACGGAGGGCATTCCCCCTATAGGCCTAGGACCCTAGAGCACATCTAGTGAAAGCTACCATACCATAGTAACCCACACCGTTATTTTGTCCTCTTTTATGCTTTAAAATTCCTTCTCTAGAAGCATGATGTAATTAGTGAATGTTCCTCATAAAATACTAAATTATCTCTAATTTTGTAACAAGTACAAACATTCAGGTAAAACTGTACTTGTAAATTTCAAACGTTTGGATGCATTTGCCATTTCACAACAATGGAATCATTATTTAACTTTTATCAACTCATAGTTGGTCCCCAAAAGTACAGATAATTAATTTTTTTTTTGGGGGGGGGGGCTGAAAATGGACGCCAACTCAGTAGGTAAAGTTGTGCAAGTCATCATTTTCAACATTAAATTTCTCTCTAACTATTCAACTTACAGACATGGAATTTTAATTAATTTTTACTAGACAAAGAGCAACATTTTTCTAAATATAAGTGATAGGAATGGAGGGACCATATAAAAATTAAATTTTGTATTTTAATATGTATAGAGCCAGCCCATATAGTAAAAAAAATTGCCATTTCTGAAAGCTACTCTTCATTTGCCAAACTTTTCTAATTGAAGGTATGTTTTGATCAGTTACAGTTTAAACGATTATCGCTTTATCATCTATTTTGAATCACCTGGTAAATAAATAAGGCCAAATATGTTAAATGTAAAATACTTTTCTAACATGGTAATATTTCCACGTATTTACACTACTGCATAGCGAATAGTTAACCTGTTAGTACCCATTATTGCAAAAAATTTCCCTTCAGTCCTAGCTCACTGTAGCCCACTTTCAATAGAAAGCACGCAGAATGGGAGTTCGTGATAGGATTCCTACTCACCCTCTCTGCAGATGAGGTGTTCTCCATCCTTTAATCTGGCTGAGTTTGGTATCTGAGATCCGAATGGTCAATGGGAGCTCAGGCATCCACACCAGGAAGTGAGCCTGACCAGTGTAAGTACCATACTTGACTAAGATGGATGCATTCTGGGATCCGCGAATTTCAGATCCATCCAGATAAACAGATGTGCAAGATGGGGACACCTGTACCAACAAAAAATAATAAAATATGCCGATTATAAAATTGCTTCCATACTTGTATGCAACTGCATGCAGCTTAAATAAAGCAAAAGAAAAAATTACGACCCATAGATTGTAATCTAAAATCTAATGGAATTTTTTGTGCCCTGAACAAAAAATTTATTAAAATGAGCGATATTTAATACTTGCCAGTTCACATTAGTACACATGCTGTTGCAAATCTTAATTGAAAATTATTTTCGAAATAGATTTTCATTTAAAAGCACTGTATGGAACAAAAACAAGAAATAGAGCATCACATAATTTCTCTGGGATTAAGGGACAAGATAATTTCTCTGGATACACAAGAGTTGAAAAAATACTACTAAAGTAGGGAGTAGAGATGAGTTCGGGCCAATTTTTTAAAGCCCGAGGACTTTTAATCCGAGCCCGAAATTTCAGCTAATAGATAAATAAAAGTCAATTACTTCATAATTACTTCATTGATAGAAATCATAAATTTTGCCGTTTGTGCAAGTTAGTAAAGACAAATATAATAGCAAACTCTTACTGCACTTTCTAATTCTTTATATTCAAGTTTATCAAATAATAATTATTATTTTTCCATGAATCAATTTTAAAATCTGTTTACAAGGAGTACGCCAAATAAAGGAGAAATTTCTCACGAGCCGAACGTAATCATGAATTTCAGAGCCCGACTCATCTATGGGCGCCGGCAGCATAGGGCAAGGGGGGCAATGCCCCCCCCTGGATTTTTGTATGCAGTGTTTTTCCTTGTTTTTTTTTTGCTCTTTCCAACATGGTAACCATACGTTGTAGTAGTCTTTGCCCCCCCCCGGGAAATTTTCTGCCGGCGCCCATGGACTCTTATTAAGGAGTTGTTAGCATTTGCAAAGGATATCAAACTCATAGAGAGTTCTTTTCTTCTACTCCCCCCCCCCCGTCCAGTGTTGCCATTATACAACTACAAAGATTAAAAGATATACTCGCATCTAAAAGTAAAAAGAATTTATGCAGAATCTGAAATGCCCCATTTAAATTAACCGTGGTTCACCAGAAGAAAACTATTTAATATTTTAATCCCTGGAAAAAGGTTATACTATAATCTCAAACTATAATGTCAAAAAGCTGTCTAGAATGGAACAAATTGTGAATTTATTTTGATATGACATCAGGGGTCGATCCAGAAATTTTTACCAGGGTCGCATTTGTGTGAAAACTATTTATTTTTGTGAATTTCAACATCTATATTTGTGAATTTTTATAAAATAATAACCAAAACGTTATAAAATATAGGGGTAAAGGGCAATGTGTTGTGAGATTAAGGCCGATTAGCTACGCATGGACTCTAGGCCTATGGGTGGAGTGCCCTCCGTGGGGGTCTTTCTAAGGGGTCCTAACCCGTATTTACGCTAAGTTTCGGAGAAAACCACGGAAAACTCCGAACGGTTAGGTCGACGGACACGCGATGGGACCCGAACCCGGGACCTTCACACTTCGCCCGTCTACCATTTCTAGTGGCATAACCACTGGTAAAGGGCAATAACGGCCTAACTTAATCGATTGCATTTTTGTGAATCGGCCGTTTTAATTAATTGTAATTTTGAGAAGGGACCGTAAAACGGACCCAAATTTCGTCCACATCGATCCTTGGACATGCATTTCTTGACAGTCAGTTGCACACAATTTTTTATTTATAACGTCACGTTTTTGACTACTTCAAAAGAATCTCCAGTTAGTTCATCCAATTATTCTAACAGAATAATATAAGTTACGACGATATTCTAATTTTTTTTTCTTTTTTTCACACAGAGCCGTTATTGGGGAATGTAATCCTATGCTAAAAACTCTTACACCAACTTCAAATTACTTCACCATAATAACATCACGGTAACTCTAATACCTTGATACCCTAACACATTTGCCCGAGTATTGTACTCACAAGAACTGAAAATTTTTATTATTTAGTCATTGATCACATATCATCAGAATTTAAATAAATTATAATATTGGGGCCATTCTTATGGTATCCCCCCTTTCAAAAAAAAAAAAAAAAAAAAAAAGGAAGAAGAAGAATAGAAATTGGTTCACACGATAAAAAAATTATACATAACATACATTAGACGTTGATTAAAAAAGATGATGATTAATATTTCTGTTGAATAACAGTAGGCTTTAGCAATTTTTCACTGAATATAGAAGATATCACCAAGCTGGGTTCAGTTTAGGGAATTTGTTGCGTAAAATTTTATGATAAATCGCCAAGAGTACTCAACCTCATGGGCGCCGGCAGAATATGTCCCAGGTGGGGGGGGGGGGCAAAGACTACTTTAACGTATGGTTACCATGTTGGAAAGAGCAAAAAAACAAGGGGAAGCACTACATACAAAAATCCAGGGGGGGCATTGCACCCCCTTGCCCTATGCTGCCGGCGCCCATGCCCAACCTTGGCGACTTCTGACATGCTACTACCGCCACCGCCAGGCCCAGGCTGGCTGGTTTGGGGGAGGCCTCGGCTAGAAGTTGAAAAGGGTCCCCTTACTACGGAATTTAGATTGAATAGAATATTAGAGTATGCAATCCCTAAAAATCAGGCTTACGTGCCTAAAAGCCGCATTGAACTATTTTAAAGCTGTTGGGGGCCCCCTGATTCTTCAGGGAGGTCCTCCGCTACGCCACTGTGTAAAGGCGTATAAAATTACTGGGAAATGTTGTCGTTATTGTTCTCGTGTCCATGGTTAAACGATTGCACTATCCATGGAAACAGGTGTAATTGCCACCGAGGGGGGGGGGGGTGGACTTCTGCTTGTTGGTACCTAATTTTGAACCAACTCCAAATGAGGGACCAACCACCACCTGAAATCGGCACCCCTAGATCTATCGTTTAACAACTTGGAGGACATTGGAGCCACGACGGATTTTACGTGCACCCTCGCACTAGTGCACACGGTCCCACAGCAGTCCATCCGAGAGAGGAGTTCACCCTCCCAAGCACTATATGGCCAAGCCGGATGCTGCTTCACTTTCCGTGTTTTTACGGGAACGGAGTTTAGTGACCAGACCACTGCGGGGCATTACTGGGAAATAAATAATCACATTATTTTGATGCATATTACTCGTATATGTTAAATTACTCTAATTATAAAGTAGTATATCCATTATTGGAGGGGGGGGGGCTCGGCAATCGCCGACCTGGCTAGTTTGGGCTGGCTACCGCTATCAGCAACTCTTTAAGGCAATGGTTTAAAAATATGGTTTCCTATTTTTTTTAATGGTGATATCAGAATTTGATCAAGGACACAAAAATGACCTACTAATCAGGATGGATAACTTTTCTTTTTTTTTTAATGTACAAATACAATCTCTATTATCAAAAGGGGAATAATTTATTTCTAAAAGAAGTTATTTAATTCGGTCTAAGAAAGTTAATACAGGGCCAACCCTAAGGTAACTTCTTTCATAGGCTTCGGTAGCATAGAGCGAGGGGGTACTTTTCTCCCTGTATTTTTTTTAGGCTGTTTAAACATACAGAAATCAGGTGGCGCAGGAACTTTGTAAAAGAAGGGGGGAGCTGGGGCGCACATTGTAGGGTTATAAATTGTGTTATAATTACTGCATTTTTGGTGGCATTAGTGACCAATTTTAATAGACAAATGACCGTTTCTAAAAAATTCGAAACACGACTTTAGAAGCTATTTAATAAAATAAATAAATAAAAAGTTTTGATACCAATTATATAATAGAAGCCAATCAAAATATCATTAGCTCTTTCATCCAGTTATAATTACTTTTATAAAACATATATTTTATACAGAACTATAGCCTTACCATGGTCGATTGGATAAGACACTCAAAATAGTAGACAACTGAAATGTTAAGACCTTGGGTTCGGGCCCCGTTTGTGCGGCTGTCCATCTAACGGTCTGACAGGGAGTTTTGGTCTGTTTTTCCAGATGTAACGTGAATACGCATTAGAATTCCATAGAAAGTCTTCCGACCAAGGCACACTCCATCCTAGGCAGACCGGCCTTGCGTAGTGTTGTCATAATCAACCCACTTAATACACATAACTTTAGATAGTGTTTCCCCGTAGTAACTGGATCATTGAATAGTCCTAAAAACATGTCTTCCGTTCTCCACAAATATTTTGCCATGTATCGAATTATTTTAAATAACTTTTTATGCTCTTAGAATAAAAGTAAACAACCGTGACACCCTCACTTGGCCTGAAATGAAAGCGGGATATGCGCTCTCGTGCTTCGAAATCAATGGCAAAATGTATATATATATATACAGTTGCGCAAAGAGGGAGGGGGAGCAGGGTAAAAATCCCAGGGCCCCCTTACGTTGTTTTCTGTATAATACTTAATTACATACTGTCACTTTTGTAAAAAAAAAAGACTAAATACGAATTAAGTCACCGGAAGCTTCAAATACCGAGGACACATGCCATGCAAAAATATTGTTAACTTTCAAAGCAAATTGGTATTTTTTAGAGCATGAATGTTTATGAGAGTATAATGCTTTTACATTACTAATAGTTTTAAATGTATATTAATTATTTTTCAATTACTATTAATTTTCAATTTCTTCTAATTTTAAATTAATAGTAATGTAATTTTAAATGAATAAATGATTGATGCAATAAAAGATCAAAAGGGTTTCTGGGTAGCACAGGGACCTTGAAGATTTTATCCCCGGGCCCCGACTGGGCTCTCTGCGCCTTTGTATATGTAGTATATTCCGCCGAATTTATAACCTCCTCCTCTTTTAAATCGGTTTAAAACGACTTATTTTTGACTACAACATACAAAAAGAAAATTGTTCCATTTTCTTTGGAATGTTTTCCTGGTTCTTCGACAACAGTCCGCCGCGCCGTATGATAGTCAATTTTTGTGTGATCTTCCTCGTTTTCTGCAGAAAGTTTCCAATTGGCCTTTCAAGAAGGGTTTAGAAGTTATAAAAGAATTCTAAATTAGAGTCATGTTCGTGATAAACAGGTTTTGTATATAAAGAGCCTTTAAAACATTTATTTATTTTTCCTTGTCGTTAAAACCAGATTTGTTAAAATTGGACTCGCAAGGACCGAGCTTTACGGTACATAGGAATTATTTGATAAATTTTAAATGATTTCAAAATGATAAATAATTGATTAATTTCAAAGTACATGAATTTTCTTTTACTTTTCACAAAACTATGTTATAAACTATTTCATTCCATTAACAATCATAGACCACAATTCATGCAGGGCCGGCGTGCGGGGTCTCTTTTTTATCACGTCTTATGTAAGTTACTAATAGCATTGCTAGTACATATTAGTTTTAATTTCTCTGCTTTTTTTCGGGATATATCACAACCATCTACCAAGCTCGGTCTAATGTGATAGTAAAAAAATGGTCCAGGAGCGGGACCTCTTTAAGCGCGGGGCCTTATGCGATCGCCTACATTCGCACCCCCCCCCCCCTGGGGCCGGCCCTGATTTATGAGAATTCTTTTGCGTGCCGCACATCATGAAAATGCACTTATAATTGGACCTTCTAATGGAAATCTACAGAAATCGTCCACAGTCAGTACCTTGGAATTCTCCAAGCTGAGTGGAAGAAAATAACTTACAGCCGTCATACATACAAGGACTTTCGGAAAGCATGCTCCGAAAGGTTGAGGCTGTTGCCGTTCGTAGAGTATCTACCAACTGTTGAATAGGATTAAATTTTGTTTTTCTTTACTAACACGGACGTGCAAATACTTATTGGTAAAGAGTATAATAGCAGGAAAGTACAAACCATAAAAATTGGAAACATAAGTTAGACGTTACTGACAAACTTCCATTTACTGTATCTGCTTCAGCCATTCTGTCACCCTCGTCAAGAAACAAAAAATTATTTGATTGCGTAGTATTTGAAAGTTGCTGCCCATTCTGAAACCATACCAGAGTACTTTGTGGGTAATTTTAAAAATTAAATTCGGCATTTCAAAATTATTCCTGCTTTGTATTCAAAATGAGCATTTACTTAAAAGGGTGAGGCTTAAAGCCTTCCATAAAGCAACCTAGCACCCCACCGGAAAAATTAAATTTTCTATTGCACAAATAAAGGGGACCACTATCCCCTCAAAAAAGGCCAGAAATCGTCTCCCAGCATGCCTTGAAAATAGTGCGCGTACATCAAAGCAGATGCGTTAAATCTGATAGTAAAGTAATTAAATTAATGTATTATGTTGTTTGTGAAAGATAATTACAAGCGTTGGGTGAGCTGGGAGAAAATAAACCTTTGAGGTCGAGAATACATAATTGCGGCGGCGCATATGATTCGAGGTCTCGGGATTCACGCTGTTTCGTTGCTCTGGTTATGGACTTTTTGATGAATAATAAATGATTATCCTGGTGTTTTAGTGCCGAGCAGTTTATTTAACGAATGGTTCGAGCATTTTGTGAGTATAAAGTGAATGCATTCTACTTGTGCAATGCAAAGCATCAAAAGTCATCGTTCGATCTTTGAGTGTAGATGAACATTTCTTTAAAAAAAAGTCATTTAACTGTTGAAAATTGTTATACGTTTGACATAAAATAAACTCTAATTAGATATTTTATTAGCAAACATCATTTAAAAAATCGAATAAATAAACTTACTCTTTTGCTTAGTTAGGTTTCATAACTTGAAATCAATTATTTTCATTCACGAGCGTTATGATTTAAAAGACACAAAATCTTTGCTATTTTGAAATATTTTTTATTCTTATATTTTACCATCATTGACAATGAATGGTAAAATTTACGGTGCTGATTGCTCTTTTCATTAATTGATCTTGTCATTCGAACTTCAAATACCAATTTGTAAGAAATTTTGTCGTCTATAAGTCGTCAATTACCTTCTTTGTGTTAAAATGTACGAGAAGGAAGTTACTGGCGAAAAACTGCAAAAATCCGAAAAGTTCGAATGTTTGTACTAATTAAAAATTCTCCTGTCGAAAGCAGTCGAAAATTTGGTTTTACATTACCCACAGCTTACCGAATAAGATTTAAAAAACAATTTTTTTTGCAAGGTGAACACTTCTTACAGTACGCATATATTGGAGTAACGTAGATTAATCTAGGGTTTAAGATCAGTAGTGCGAGGAAAATCATAAAATGACTAATGTGAAGATTCTTAATTCTGTTTACATCGTTCTAAGCCATTCGATGACTAGATCAGCATAAATCAGCATAGAAAGGAATTTGCAGAAAATTCTGTAGATTCAAATGGAATAACAATCTTTTAATGTCTTATTTACACCGGAAATTTGCTTTATGGATTCCCACAATGTCACAAATTTTCCAATTTCAAATTGGTACATCTTAATATTTTCGAAAGTACAAGTGATTTTGCACACTCTTCCCTTTTTATAAAATAAAACAAACTCGAACACTACTCTATGTGGACAGTTGACGTATTAAAATATGTCTCCTCTCTCAAGCCTTAATAGCACATGCGGTACTGGCACATTCCAGATGGTGCGTAAGTGTCACGCCACGCTTATGCTATTGATGATATTGATAATTTAAGAGGGCAATAGCAATTTGTTATATAGTTTATAATGCTGCAAACAATTATTGCTTCACCCATCGCATTATATCTAAGACATATTGAAAATAAATAAATAAATTTTCGGAACCCCGAACAAATAACGTTAGTTTGCACTAAGATTACCTTGAGGATAGATTCATCTGCCGCATGACAAGAAGACTGCAGTGTCACATCACCCACTTTTCCTGCCTGGCTCACGACGAACACTTTCATCGGCTGAGACACTTGCCTACCGTTGAGCACCGCGGTGTTCAATAGCTGACTAGACTAAAAAATAAAAGAAAATCAATTCAAATATGAAAATAAATGAATTTGTTGAATTTTTACAGTTAAAATAGTGGTGAAGACCTGAAAAAAAAAGTAGGGGGACTATCGTTTATGATTAATTAAACAAGTAGTTAAATGTATAGCTAATCATAATGAATCAAATCATTAATTTTACTTATTTATTAATTTATCGTTAGTTTTTTGGTGTAATTAATTAAATTTTTACTGCAAAAGCAATGTCATTTTAATGAGCAGTGCCTCAGAAAATGTTTCAATCTACCACTGCCAAAATGGCTGCATTATTATTGTTATTTGTATTGCTAGCTAATTCCCCCCTCCTCCCTCCCAACCATTTGGGGAAGACACGCTTTAACCAAGTGCGTTTCAGAAGACGACATTTCTATTCTTCTTCTAACATTATTTAGCATTTACAAAGAAATTGTATGTCTTTAAGTCTACTTAAGTGGTTCAAAAAGCTGGTTTTGGTTGCCTTTCGGACGCAGAATTACAAAATGAAAATTTTAATAAAGAAGAACTTTGAGCGTCTCTTTGAAAACAAAAAAGTAAGGGGGACGCATAAGCTCAAATAAAAGAAAAAAAGGCGTCCCCTCTCCGCCTGCGTCCCCCCTCAACTACATCGCTGAGTTTAAGGAAAAAACATGATCGATTCCTTGTATTCACACAAACTACATTCTTCTAAAGTGTTTATTTATAATGACAATCACACTCAAACAAGCAGCATTTACATTTATTTCATGCTGCGACACATATTAACACAGCTTTAAATTGCCGCTAAAATCTCATATTAAAATATTAAATTCATGTTACATTAAGAACTCAGTAATGAATTCTAAGCCATTTTCAAATGTATATATATACCGTGGCAGACGAAAACTTCTTTTCTGTCAGCCACGATATACGCACTCGTTAACAGATATAAACTCAATATTTTATTAATCTTAAGATAGAACATCTATTTTTTTTTTTTTTCGCTGTTTCTATGGAGGCACCTAATAGGTGGACCAGCGTTGCCTCCCATGAAGGGACGGACGAAATTACCCCCAAGCCGGTCCCGGAAACGTGGTGTAGTAGAATGGCTCACTACACAACCTACGGCTATACTTACAAAAGTGCAGATATTTAAACCGTAAATGAAAAATATAAGTTATTCCACCCATAAATACCATAGGTTTGATTTATATCTTCATTATTTTATGAGATATTAAACATCAAAATGTGTCCAACATTTTATATATACCCTGTAATTACGGCTCATAAGTGAAACCCTCAAAAAACGCATATAGAAATCGAGGAATATAAATAATGCTCTGATAAATTCAGCTGAATCCTTTGATGTATTTGTTTTTCGATATGCATACATTTCTTGTAGTATACAACAGTCAGAATCGTTGTATGAATAAAAACTTGTAAAATGAGGGGTTTATGTGGAGAACTTGGTTGCTTAAATCATTAAAAAAAAAAAGAAAGAAAGAATATTTGTATTCCTGTTAAGGAAAATAAAACGGAAGAAATGTATAGTAAATTGAAGAAAACTTTGGCTTTTATCCTTATGCTAAGAGAAATTTTTATCAATTGTTGTACCGGCACACAAAAACTAATGCATATTCACTCACCTTAGCTATAGGAAGAACAGCTTGGACATCGTCCTTCTGTATGTCCAGCCTCGAAGTGATTTTAGCGTTGTCATCGTCAAAGTCGTACTGTTCTGCCATGCTGGAATCCAGCATGTATCTAAGTTGCCACGTTATGCGTCCATTGTCGTTGTAACTGGCACCTTCTTCCACTTCAAACAACCAGGTGAATACTTCTTGAGCACTGCAAGACAGAAAGAATAAAATATTACTTTTAACCCTTTGAGGCGGAACCCTTTCCTAATGCTGAAAAAAGGGCAGCCGTTGCCATCGCTCGACTTAACTACCAGCAAGATGGCGGACGATCGAAACGTTCAATAGGGTCTCTAGATCTGTGGCACGCGATGAACGTTTCGATCGTCCACCATCTTGCTGGTAGTTAAGTCGAGCGATGGCAACGGCTGCCCTTTTTTTAGCATTGGGCAATCTATACAGCTGTTCTCGCATTCTTCCAGTTTTCGGGAGATGCCAGTGCTGTTTAAAAATAATCGTGACGATTTTTGTTACGGGAAATGACGTGTTAAAAAGTAAAGGATTATCGTGGAGCTATGTCACCCGCAACTATTTTTATAGAAATCAAATCTATCCTTCGTGACTGGCAACAGTGAAAACGTCAGAGTTCGGTGTTCCCAGAGCGGGATCACTGCGCGTTAAAGGGTTAAACGGTAGTCACTGACACATTAGAAAGTGAACATAGATATTTCTCTGAAATATACTTAGGCAAAAATTTGCTCTAGAATTGGCGATCATTACCAACAATATCGTGCGAACAATACTTTTATTGGCTGTCTTTTAACAGCTGTACCTATCTGGTCGCAAAATTTAGCATTAGCAGGGTGTCCACCAGTGTCAGGAGGCAAAAATAGTAGCACTAATAGCTTCACCGACATGAAAAAGTTTAAAAGCTGTGAAAAAATCCGAAAGATCTTGTACTTTTTCGTATCCATTATTGTTAATTGGTAATCTAGCTACTGCGTAACAATGATTGCGCCTTTTGACGTTATTTAACTGTTAATTTGGATTTTTGCACATGCGATTTTGTTATTGCACTGATGTTTACATCAGCTGTTGCCGTTCGCAGAGTGGAAATATCGTCGATATTGGTACCGCATACGTTAGCGTATTATGTAAGTAGATTGGACCACATTTACATTATTTCCAATATCCGTACAGCTTTAGATAAGTCTGCCTAACATTAATTTGATGGTCCTCATAACAATACATTAGGCTAATTATCGGAAAAATGAACACACGAAAGAATAAATTGCAAAATATAATTTTTGCAGTTTATGACATTAAACTGCTATTTAAAACATTAACTTTCAGAATAAAAAAATATTCTTAAGTTAATATTTTAAGTGCTATAATTCTGATTCTGTGTGAAAAATGCGCATAAGATAGACGAAAATCATTTAACAAAAAATATGATCTGAAAAAAAGTTTAGTATTTTTTTTTTTTTTTCAGAACCACCAATATGTTGCAAAGTTAATACTCATATACTAGCTTTTCCATTATACTTAGAGTAATATGACACGTCTAACACCGGAAACTACAGCTATTTCCAAGGTTTAAAGTCTTTCTCTTCTTCGTCACATATTTTCACGTTTCCCTGGAAACTGGCATTAAAGACCGACTTCGCCGCTTTGCTGCTTTATCTTTAATGGAACATCGATTCCCGGCGCGGAAAACCCATGAAAATCCTTTGGTAAATAAAACCCATTTCAAATGAAAAGAACGTCATGAACCCGAGAATCCCTCCACTAGAACTTTTTAGTTTAAACTGGAAACCTTTTGATTCGCTTGAAATCCTTACCCAGTTTTCTATGATTACAGTATTCGTCCTGCACTCTGTATTTTACAAGGCTAAGAAACGAAAGAATCTGAATTTTGATGAAATACAAAACCTTTAAATTTTAGTGGAAATGTTGTTTGAATAAAAAATTATATCCTATTCAAAAAGTTTTTTAGTAAGTTGTGAGTCCAACGTAACAAGTGAGCAAGCGTTAGTTAAGGGGTCTTAGGAGGATTAAGAATCCAAAAAATCGATTTTTCAATTTTAATTTCATTTGAAACCTTAGTTACTTCTGAGCATTTTGACCCCAATTTCATGCAATAAATCCAATTAGAACCGGAAATACACATAAAAACGTTTTATGAAAGCTTCATATTTGAACGCAATAAGGAAACATTAAACTGCGTTTTCTCAAAACGCATTTTTATGAACTATCCGCAAGATAACAAAATTTCTATGATTCGTATCGTCACGAAATTTTGTATAGTTATAACTGGTATCAGTATCTAAATAATGAATTAATATAAAAAGAATAAATTAATATTAAGCCTTTTAAAATTGCATTTGAAATTGAAATTTGAAAAAAAATCGCACTTTACCCTTATATTTCTGTAAATTTATTACAGAAATTTACGTTTGAAACATTACGTTTGAAATATTACGTTTGAAATTTTTAATACAATATTAAAAATTTCAAAAGTTTTTCTCTCTCACGTTTAATATTAATTCATTCTATAGATACTGATACCAGTTATAACTATTCAAAATTTCGGGAAGATACGAATCATAGAAATTTTGTTATCTTGCGGATAGTTCATAAAAATGCATTTTGAGAAAACGCAGTTTAAAGTTACCTTATTGCATTCAAATATGAAGCTTTCATAAAACGTTTTCATGTGTATCTCCGGTTCTAGTTGGATTTATTGCATGAATTTGGGGTCAAAATGCTCAGAAGTAACTAAGGTTTCAGATGCAATTAAAATTGAAAATTCGATTTTTCTAATTCTTAATCCTCCTAAGACCCCTTAAAGGGATATTCGAAAGCTATTAAGAAAAAATACATAAATAAATAGAATAAAAATGATGTCATAAAAACGATATCCTACTATATAGTAACTCTGATCTCTGGAACAATTTCGGTTCAACCACTCCAAGATAAAACTTTTACCACCATTACTCTAAAAAGATTAAAAAGTTAAGCACAAAAAAACGGAATAAAATCCACACCGTTTGCACGATCGGCTTGAAAATTTTCATAATAATTATTATTTTTTTAAATATAGAAAATAATCTGCACTACTTTAAAAATCCGCAAATTTATCCGTTTCCTAATTTTTAGGCGATTTTTCGCTATTTTCAGCTCTATTTTATTTCCCAGAGTAAAAAAAGTTAATCATTTATGTGACAAAATTAGGTTTCGCGATTGATAATGACGTCATATTGAAGTCACGGTCATCAGGCTTCGAAGGGAAAATTACGATTCCAATTCTTTTAAAATAGTTTTTCCAGATTACCCAGTTTATTTATTTCCCAAATAAAATGATATTTTTGAAATATCATCCCCATCCCATCCCAAGGGGCTCTGACACGGCTTTAGTATGACAGTACCTAGAGACAGCCACGGCGTCAGAAATTCTATGTTTACTATTGCATCAGTACTACAGAATTCAGCACATCGTGTAGAATTTCCCATTTCAAAGGATTATTGGGTACATTTATTTTCTGATTTAATAAAAATCGTTTTCCCTCTGCATTTAGCAAAAATAAAGGCGAAGGAATCGCATTTGTTCGTTCGAAGGAGAATTAATTTCTACGATTCATAATCGCACATTTTACGTGCGATATATCTGGCAGACATTTCAATAGCCTAACAGCCCAATTCCTTTCTAACAAATAAATCCACTTCCCGAGTCCAGGCCCGCGCTATTTGGCATGAATCATTCCAAATTGTGCGCGATTCTTTGGTTGCGCTCACTCTGATAAATTGGCTTCCCCCTTATTCTCCCCGCTCATGCGATGTGCAAACACGGAGGGACCTCAGAATGGTTCATTAAATTACAAAAGCGTCGGGGCCGTCTTGAAAAAGCGAATACGAACGTGACTTTGTTCCTTAATTGAGGAATTTATTCTTTTTCTTTTCTTTTCATTCTCACTTTCTCTGAGGTTGTCTGCCAGCAGTTCGAACTGCTGAAGATATTTTTGTTTGCTTGCGGCCGATTTGGTGGGAGCGCGATTCCGCCTCGTGAATTCGAAAAGGTTCATTCAGTTTAAAACGTTCGATTCCTGTAAAGCGAACGATTTCACACTTTTACAAATACAAGCTTTACATTCTATTGATTATATTGAGGAAAGGGATTGGGGAAGACGGAGAGGGAAAAAAATGCTCCGTTATCCTCATCGTCATAGATAGTTAAGATTAATAAAACTGAAGCAAGAAAAATATTGATGAACACATCGATTAAAAAACATTTTCTAACACAATCTCATTTTGTGTTAGCTGGAAAAATTTGCTGGCACTGTTAAGCATTTCATAATTGAAATTTGCGTCGATGTATGCTGAAAATTTTGAAGTTGGTTATACAACTAACATTTTATACGAAATCTTTTAATTTTTTACATGGTCGACTGGGCATGTTTTATTATGACCATTTGCATGCACTTGACAGTTTATGATACATTTTGTAAAATTCAGTGATGCAATTCAACATGTTTAGTACTGCATCTACCTAAACGTTTGTGGTGACTATGAGAAGCCTTTTGGACAAAAATCTCCCCAGTGGCCTATCATCACCTTTTAGCTTAGTCCCCCCCCCCTTTTAATACAATATTTATGTGGAAGGAGCCTCATAAATTTAATAGCTTAAGGTCCCACACTAGGTTATACATTACTTTTCTTTTAAATAGAATCAATAAATATACGCAATCAATAGTCATGTTTATATTACGAAACATTATTTAATTTTATTTAAATAATGTTTTATTATGACCATTGACATATTAAATAATTGACATAATTGAAATATTAAAACATAAGAACCATTAAGAACGCTCTTGTATCTTTTACTAAAATCCTTACTGGATGAATGTGAAACCTTTTAATTTTTTACATGGTCGACTGGGCATGTTTTATGCAATTTTTATTGTCTTGAGCAAGATGTGGTTTTTTTCTAACCCTATACTCCAAAACATATGCCGTGTGCATTGTGCCGTGCAGTAATACCACAAAAAATTCAGTTTTAAAACAAGTTTTCCTTTTTTTTTTTAATTTCTAAGAAAAAAAATGTCAATTGTTTATCAAATTTTATCGAAAGACGGCAATTGATCTAAGACTCTGATATTGTCTCGTTAATGAAAAGCGAAAAAGTTTTAAGCAGGAAGATGTCTTAATATGATTCTTTCCCAAGCACACAGACACACACAAATAATAATCACCAACTACATATTGCACTTTTAATGTGAATTACTTTATTTTGTGAAATGTCAATACCATTTGCTTTTGCAGTCACATTTCTGGAAAACTGAATTTTTCATTCATTCAACTAGTAATCGAAAAAAGCGAAAGCGATTGCGATTAAACAAAGGCCTCCCTACACATCTGGTAAAGGCGATGTTGCTATTGGACATGACTTCATTTTAAATTGAACACTCCATACTTTCCCCCCACCTTTCCTCTCATGAGCTTCTGGTTGGCCACGTCGGTTTCTAGGTTTTTTTTTTTTCTGCTCCCCCCCCCTCCTCCATTTAGTTGTTAAAAATAGATGAAATCAAGTAGAAATTTTTCATGCTTTTGATTCGATATCAATTTTCAAAGCACAGAAATACCTCACTTAGTAATGATAACTGCTTTACATTAAAGTGCCGCATTAAATGAACTATTGAACCTTGAGTGAATACACTGAGAGAAAAATTAATTCTTCAGAAAAATAAGTAATTCGTCAAATTTTGTTAAAACAAACATGTTTGTACATTTAAAATTATTGAAAATTTTGTGAAGTAGTCCTCATTAATAAAAATTATAGTGATATCAAATTATAATGATATCGAGTGATATCCACCCTTCCTCAACTGCAGAAAACTCGACCATAGGCAAGGCAGTGAGTGTCGTTGCTGCCAGGAGAAACTGGGGGAGTTCAATATTTGAAACCGACGATCAAGCAACTCAAACTTCTCGTAGAGAATATCAAATTACTTTCACGGTTAAATAATTAAAAATTTGTAAAAATAACGCACATAAAAGGTACTTATCAAACTGTACATTTAAACTGATTTAAAACATTACTGATTTAAAAAAATTCAGTCTCAGCAGCAAAAGTCCATACACAGATTGTGTATGGACTTTCTGATGAAGAAAATCGGTTTTTGATCAAAACACGTGTACAGTTTGATAAGTACCTTTTATGTGCGTCATTTTACAACTTTTTAAGTTATAGTTTAAACACCAGTTTCTCTTGGGCGTTTTTCGTTACTTACACGTGTATTCCTGTAAAACGGGAAGGTAATTTTAAAAAGAAGAAAAAAAAAAGAAAAAGAAGTAGACCCCATGGCAATAAAAATAAATAAATGAATCAGAAAAATAAAGGGAGGCACATTACTGAGCTCCAGGAGCGCAAGAATTCACTTACTCCTCTCTTCCTGTTATGACTAGTAGCACCTTCAAAGAAGTCCTTGTGTATCTACCCCACACCACACTCCCCTTGCCCCCGTCGAAACATGGGGCTACCTCAGGGGCTTCTTTCGTCGGGCTTCTCTGGATAAAGTATATGTATGTGACAGGGATTTTTTTTTTTTTTTTTTACGTTTCACCCAACTTATGTCAGAAAGTCAGATATAATCGCATCACACATTTTGTGAATTTTCTTTTCTTCTGCTTCTTCCCCACCCCCCCCCCCGCCCTTCTTCCCCTTATTGTGTGCGAATGTATATTTTTGGATACGACAAGTGAATTTCGTGCACGAATTCGCTTTGATGCTATCTCTCTCTCTATGAGATTATAATAAATCGCCATTCTCGCATTTTTTATTTATATTGTGACAAAATACAAATAGTAGTAAGGATTCTAAAATTGTTTGTTTCAGGTTTCGACGGTTTTCCCTATGTAGCCAAAAATAGTTGGTAGGGACTGCCACGTCAGAAAACATTGCTTTGCTGTTTGATTCTCTGAAGAGCGAGCATTTTCACATCAATATAGAAGACCAACTAGATAGACTGCCCAACGCTGAAAAAGTGCAGTCGTTGCCATTGATCCATTTAACTACCAACAACACGGCGGTGGATCGATTCGTCCATCAGAGCCGCACTGCTATTTTCTGACACATCTGGAACTATGGCGCCAGATGGGCAGTTCGATTGACCGCCATGCTGTTGGTAGTTAAATGGATCAATGGCAACGACTGCACTTTTTCAGCGTTGAGACACCCCCCCCCCTCAATAGGGTGGTTTCATGGAGCAACTACTGCGTGTCAAAAGGTTAAAAAACTTTTCATTGCGATATTTAAAAGAAAATTATTATTGTTATTATTATTATTTCAGACATTGATTTTATTTAGAAACATTATTCTAAACACATTTTATTCTGCCTATTCTCTATTCGAAGCCTGCATAAAGTTGAGCTAAAAAGAATATATAAGGACTAGAAGATAAAGCCCGATGGGGAAGTAATTACAAAGGGCGCTAGAAAATAACATTTGATAAAAATATGTCCACACTCAATATATTTAATCTTCGTCCACTTAAAATAAAAAACTTCATATTCAGTTTTTATTATGTGCCGAAATCGAATTTCATGCTCTTCTGGAAACGTGCGGAAACTTTCCGCATTCGAACGATTTCGTTTTGCGGGAACAGCCCCTCTTATATCAATGCTTCATGCAGAGGAAATCATTTTATTTGTGAAAAAAAATAAACTGAGTAATCTAGAAAAACTGTTTTAAATGAATCGGAATCGCAATTTTCCCTTGGAAGCCTGGTATCCGTGACTTCAATATGACGTCGTTATCAATCGCGACTCCTAATTTTGTCAGGCAAATGATTAACCTTTTTAACTCTGGGAAATAAAATGGAGCTGAAAACAGCGAAAAATTGCACAAAAAGGGTGGATTTTGCAATTTTTAAAGTAGCGCAGATTTTTTTCTATATTTTTATGCATAATTATGAAAATTTTCAAGCGGATTGTACGCACAGTGTAGATTTTATTAGGTTTCTAGACAATACCTTTTTTATCTGTTTGGATTAATGACGGTAAAAGTTTTATCTTCGAGTATTTCAACCAGAATTGTTAGAGATTCAGTAAGTCAGGGATCAGCGTAACTATATAGTCAACTCCGGTTATAGTGAACCTCTGGGGACAGTCAAACTTCGTCCACTATATCCGAAGTTCACTAAAACCGAAGTGTCCCCATGTTGAACAGATCTACTGTATGTGAATCGGGACTAATGGTTTGCGTTCACTATAGCCGAAAGTCCGCTATATCCGGGTTTACTATAACCGGAGTTGACTAGTAGGATTAAAGATGTTAAGTGGTTTGTAGAGGTTACAAGTTTATTACTTCACCTCCTGCTGTGGCCCAGAGTTCTGTGCTGGCAGGGAAGACGCTGGGCCACAATGAAACTGACTTTCAAAAGTCCATGCCAGGATGCAGCTACAGGAGAGAATAAGTTAACCATCCGGTAAGTATTGGTGTAAATGCAATTAAGATGATGTCAGAACAGAAAGTATTATCTCATCGTAGTTTCATATTATCTCATCGACTGCAGCAAATTGTCGGGAATCATTCTGATGGCCGACAGTTTTATAAGTGGTAAGATTAAATAGCAATTAATACGTTAGTGTTAATATCGTGCTAATACGATAGGGTTAATAGTATATTGTTAATACGTTATTTTTATTTATTTTTAAGAAAAGAAAAGAAACAGACTTTAAATTATTTTACCGTAACAATAGCACGTACCTCAGATACCCTAGGCAGTATCAGAGATACTCGGTCAAATCTATAAGGGTATCAAGATATCTGAGCTACCATAATGTCATCATGGTGAAATAAACACGGAATTGGAACTTGACGATGGCAATGGAACTCCTCAAAAGTCTAAAATTGTATGTGGAGTTCTATGGAAAGATTTCTAACTGATTGTAATCAAATGGATGTCCGCAAAATTTAGTCAATTAAAAACAGAATTAAGCATTTTATCGAATTATAAATTATTTTATTAAATAATTGCTCTGATCGGAATTCAAAAGGCAGCCTAAAGAGAAAAATACTTATTTGTAACGATCTAGAAATATTAGCTAATATGGTTTGGTAATTAAAGAAAATATTTACGTTTCACTGCATTTTAACTCTTCATGCAGAAAAAGTAGTTTTACAGGCAAGTGCGTGAAGTGGGTGTAAAAAACGCAACCCGCGTACCTTTGGTAAATCTTTAAAAATTTCACGACTAATTTGATCGTAAATTCCGTTATAGGTAGATGTTACTGCCCTTTAGACAGTTCGCTTCTCTTACCTGATGTCCGGTGCTTCCTGAGGTGCCCTGGTGGATGTGTCTTTCACAAACGCTGTGACCGTTGCCACCGTTTGCCTTGGGTTGATCTCCACCGTAATACTCCACTGTGATGGGGGTGACACTTGGGCGCCCAGAATTCGGAGGCCACTCTTCACTTTAGCCCTGGAATTAGAATGAGGCAACATTTTAAAAGAAGGATAGTAAATCATAAAAGGAACTCAGAAAAAAAAAAAAAAAAAAAAAAAAAACTGGCGTTTAAAGGTTAAAATTAATTAAGAACTTTGTAAAAAAAATAAGAAAAAATATTACTTAACCCTTTGAGGAGCAACCTTTTCCCAATGCTGAAAAAAGGGCAGCCGTTGCCATCGCTCGACTTAACTACCAGCAAGATGGCGGACGATCGAAACGTTCATCGCGTGCCACAGATCTCGAGACCCTTTTTTGACGACAGCTGGCTGTGCGCGTCACAGCCAGCTGCACAGCCAGATATAATTAAACATTATGCTTAAACATGAATTTTCGTTTTGTAAAATTACTTTTTAAAAGTAAGACTTCCTTTTATGAATTGAATTTTTTATACAGGGTGGCCATAAAAAGTTTTTTTTTAATACTTATCTAAACATGCGTAATTAAAAAGATGTCTCGGATAAAAAAATTTTGAACACACGGTATAATTATTAACTTAACTCAGCATAGTAGAATCGGAAAAGAATTGAAACATTCCTCCGTTAAAGACATAGTTACATTGAATAAAGTCTGAATTTAATGAAACTGGGAAATATTTTCCATTTAAACAAGTTTTCTAATAATAAAGGGTCCTTTTAAGACAAGTTTTACGGTGTATTCAATATTTATTAGCACGTAAGCCTGTTCCTTTTAAAATAATATAGTTTTATACCAGGATATAAAGAACAAAGATAAGAAGATGAGCGATTGAAATAAAAGTCCTAATGATTCTTCTCTAGAAGCATTCTCACAAATGTTAAAAGTTACGAAACGGGAAAAAAAAAAAAAAAATCTGTCTTACTTCAACTGTGATTTGGTAAAATATTGCTCACAAAATTTGAAATTATTCGAAAGTTTCGTGCAATTTGTTTATTTTATTATTATTAATTTTTTTTTTTTTTTTTTACAGATCAAGGGCCATGCAATGTTTATTGTTTCTTCAAAGGACATAGTTACTTTTATCCACACGGTTAATTAGAATTTGCTGACAAATATGCAGAAGTTAGAAATGATCGAAATTATACACTAATGAAATACCAAAAAATTTTCTTCAATAGATAATAATAACTTTTAAAAAGGTATTGAATGAGTATTTAAAGTTTTTTTTAAACTAGGTTTTGTAAAAAGCGATCTATTCTATTAATAATCTAAGCATTTCAAATCAATACATGTTTATAGTTATCAATTGCATAGGAGTTAATTTTACTAAAATGTAATTAATACTTAATAATCCATTTCGGAAATTCGGCCAACACTCCAAAACGTTACAAAAATGATTATTAACAAGTGAATCAAGATAATGTTTGTTTGTTTACCAGGAGAGGACAGCTCTCGTTACCAAATGTGCCGTTTAGATGTACATGTGTCTTTATTGGAGTTTCCCGCCACAATCTAGATCCTCACCAGAAAAGGGGAGGGGAGGACTTCTGAATACTGACACTTTTCGGAAATAACTAGCGACCCTAGAGGGAACTTTCAGGACCACACATTTAACGTGCACGTACACCACATGCACGTAGTAGTCTTCAGAGGTATGTAGGAATCGAACCCGCAACCTTCCAGCAATCACAGGAACACCTTAGTGGGCTACCATGGCCTTCCCATAGAGAAGATAACGTCTGAGGTCTTACTATGCCACTCCGTGTCGTTTTTAATGCCCGTTGCACTTCCTAAATGTTTTGATCACGAGTTCCCATCTCGCACTGTATATACGATTAAAAGGAATATAATTCCTATACGAAGCAATTTGTAATACGAAGCACTTATTACAACTTACACGGATATTATGTCTTATTATTCTGATAAATTCCATTTAAGAGTCAGATTTCATTTCACTTATTATCTGCGCCAAGACAAGTGACGACTTCTCCTAAATGACATTTAAACGAATGCAATCCTTCCTTCATGTGCATTAAGCCATAAAACTACACGAGCATAATTATCATATACGCCATAAATTAATGAAGCTTGAATCGCATACTATCATAAAAGTATATACCCCAATGGAATTATTAATCAGGTCGAATGATGTTTCATTTCCAGAACGCACGTAAATCAAAGAATTAAATTACGCTAAATGTCATGAAAATCATTGGTACAGACGACGAAGTATATTATTTCATATAAGCAGTCCATTTTATAAAGAGCTTAGTAAGATATTGGCTACATATAAGGTATTTTTAAACTGATGTTCATTCAAATCATATAAGACACCAAAGTTTATTAAAATGTTGTTTCTCTCTATTCTAAAAAAAATCTGGAGTGACTCCACTCGACTTTCCGAACACTTACGATTAAGATCATTACCAAGCATTTAAATAAATTTTAATCGATGAATAATTCAAACATATATACCAAATTGAAGCTCGATCGAATGTACCGTTTAAACGCTAGCGCACTTTCCAAAATTTTCCTCCATAGGCCATAATGTAAAAGAAATCTTTGTCGTAGCCCTGTAGAAAAACTGTAAGTCCTATACACATCAAAATCAATACCGGTCTTGCGAAGGTGGTTTATAACATGTATACCCAATTTGAGCTCAATCGAATGTACCGTTTAAACGCTAGCGCACTTTCAAGAATTTCTCACCATAGGCCATAATGTAAAAGAAATCTTTGTCGTAGCCCTGTAGAAAAACTGTAAGTCCTATACACACCAAAATCAATACCGGTCTTGCGACGGTGGTTTATAACATATATACCCAATTTGAGCTCAATCGCATGCCCTGTTCAGGAGCTATCGTGTTCACTCACATACACACAAACACACACACACACACACACACACACACACACACACACACACACACACACACACACACACACACACACACACACACACACACACACACACATACATACACACATACATACATACATCTCGTAAAAATAGCATAAATGAATTCAGAAGACCTCAAAACGTGTAAATACACCAAAATCTCGAATTCGAATTTTTTCATGATTACAATACTTTCCTTACATGGTACATGTTCGGAAAGTAAAAAGTAAAGGCCGCTGTCGCCGTCAAAGCTTGTGGACCTATCACCTCCTAAACCGTAGGGATTCGAGTTTCGACTAAGGTGCCCACAGATTCGAAAAATTCCGAGGAACCTGCTAAGCTGATTTAAATTTCGAAAATCGAATTATTTTAGAAGATATTAATAAAAAACTGAAAAAATAAACCGAATGGTTGCCAGATTTGGCATAAAATCATTTATTCCTTTGCAACAAAGCATTTCCAAGTATCTAGAATCGCGTGAAATTTACAAACATGAGTTAGAATTACGCCCATTTTACGCCAAAATAAAAACTATATGAAATAAGTAACTCAAAATGTGTTACACAAAGTTGACAATTTTCAAATAGTAAGTTCGCTTAGACAACAAAAGTTTAGAATTAGCGATTATTCGTTTTTCCAAAACAGAATAACTAATATCTTGAAAATGAAAAATAATTAAAATGCAGATTATTTTAAAGCCGGTTTTCGTCCAGCTGGATTATTTGCTACCAGTAGAAATATTTGGCGGCGTTAACTATGCCATTATAGCAGTTATAGTACACTTTGGATATTTGCTAGCGCGACGAGATGGTATAATTCGTGGTGTTAAGTACGCCAATCTGCAAACGATTTTGTAAATGAAAATATGGATAATGGTTTTCCGGTAACCTTAAATGAACAGTAAATATAGGTTGTGAGCATGTGTAAATCGCCAAATAATGAAAAGTCGCCATTGGTGGCAGGCTATTCTATCTGTTCCGTAGCTTTTAATAATTTTACATGTACGCAAGTAGCCAAATAATGAAAAATCACCATGGGTGGCAAATTCGCAAGGTGTGCAATAGGTTTTACATTATTAAAAATACAGCTGAAACATATGTTCTGATTTTATTACGCTTTAGCTCCTAATTAATATAACTTTTGAATGGCAACATTAAATATCATTGTGTTTCTGAGGAGTGCAAATAATTTTTCTAGCTATTATAAGCGGAGTCCAAACTCCAGGTGGAGTATAGCTCAGGACCCGTACAACACGGATTCCCATAACAAAATATCTTCCGTGTTATGAGGGGTAGGGGGTCTACTGTAGTGTGAAGTTTAAATTTTTATGTACCAATGAAGATGCAAGAACCAAGCAATGTGTAGCTTAGCTCAGTAACATTCTATCTGATCCAATCTTCGGGTTTTGTCTGTTGACATTATGTCTTTTTTACGAATAAGCCTGATGAGGGGCCGAATGCCTCACACGAAAAGCGAGCGTAGCGAGTCTGGGGGCCTTGGCCCCTAGTTATAAATAAAATAGCTACAGTAACCGTTCTTCGTACGTAAGGAAACAGAATTTTTCTAACATTCGTAAATTAATGTTCATTCGATAGCAGCAGAATTTTCAAAACTGTCAGTGTTAAACCCCTCAAGTAAACATTGGCATCAGCTAATCTAAACTTAAATAGAACTTTTCTTTTTAGTAATTTGCTTCTTGAGCTGCCTAGAGCTTCAAGTACGGATCAAAATACAGAGATCATAGTAGTTAGATGGGCATCATTTTATCTAATAATAAAAAATAACAAGAAAGTTTCGAATAATTCCACAAAAGAGGACACTATCTCTGATAGGGGATTCCACGATCTGCGGATGTAAAAAGAAATCTTTTGGTTGTAAAATAATTCTTATTGGTATTAATGAAAGCCACACTCAATAGGTTTAATTTTTGTCTACTTACAATAAATACTGAAGTTCCTATTTTATTTTTAACATTACAACAACAGCAGTCAGACAATCTATTGTTGCCACTTAAATCTTTAATATCAGCAATTCAATGAAAACTGAAGTCATTTCTCATGTTCTTAGACTCAGAAAATGAAAATGCATAAATATAGAACAAAAAGTGTATCACTTTGCTTGCGTTTTAAATATACTCGGATTTTGAATTGCTATTCTAACTATTTTACATGTCCTTCGCATGTGTGGCGACATTTCCAGACCTCTAGCAGAGGCAGCTACATTTACTGTTGAAAAAATCGGATCTGTATTAAGAGCTTTAGGCCGTAAAAGATACATATCGTTAACTATTAATTCACTGCTTCAAGTTAACGAATAAAATATATTTTTTAGACTCAGATAAAAAATTCCGTAATAAAAGAAATACAAAAGTGCAAACTTCAGGATTTGATTCTCATGCAAACGGTATTTTGAGCGGTGTTAGCGATTTCTTCGCACCTATACAAGCATGCTATTTCGTACCCTCTTCCCCCCTTCCAAGTAACAATATGAAGATGCGAAGTAACTCTGACTAGCGGTCATTTTAGTCCATGAGTTCATAAATTTGGTTCTACTACTTTTTTTTAACAATTAAAAAACAGTAAAAAATTAAATTAAGCAAAAAGCCCATGTAAATTTTATTTTTATTAAAAAGTAGTTTTATGACCGATTTCAATTATAATTAAGTATTTAAGATGTTTTAGAGAAATATAGTCCTGAATTTCTTAATATATTCGAACAATATATTAAAAGAACATTGTTACATAGTCATGTAACAGCCACCTTATCAAACATATAAACAATATATAAAACATTTACATTTTTTGATGACTGAAACTTGCAACGAAGTAAACCAAAAGCTCAATTTTTTAAAACAAACTTTCAAATTTTGCAAAACTTCCAAATTTTGCATCCTAACTTAAATTTGCTGTATGCTAACTTTGAAACATTAGTACAAAATACAAAATACGTGAAGAGATGGGGAATGGGGTAGAAGACTTCTGGTGAAATATGAAGAAGCTTCTTATAAAATCACTTCGAAAAACTTGAGTTTCCTTATAATTCATAGGGATTAAAATTATGAATGAGAAGATAGGAAGATTTGGACAGGAAAATGTTGGTGACTCTTATAAACTGAACCCTTCGAACTTATAAACTCACAGCACTTAGAAACTGAACATTATAATTTAATGAAAATCTATGAAATGGAGGATACAAAATTTTAAATCCTTCATTAATATACATACCGGTGTTTTTATTTACTTCGAATTGTTCGAAAATGTTGTATCTTCGAATATCGTTCTAAGATAAGTTGCATAAAGAAATTGCACATAATAATCAAATACATTAAAAATCTTTCTTCGGAAGTTCTACCAAACGATACATTGTTAAATTCTTACAATCTAAACCTGTATCAACAGAAATTCCCGAAAACATTCTTAAACGCAAGATCACAAAGCACAGTTGGTTGACGCACGACACATACAAAAAATATTGTATGCTTTTTTTTTTCTTTCTTTCCTGAATGCTTCTAACCTTTTATCGATTTAAGAGTGCTGGAATACCTTCTGAAGAGATATTCTTAAATTTTCCGTTTATCTGGTGGAATTTATAGTACTTTTTGAAAAAGTTAGGAGTTGCAGCATTTTTAAAAATAGATTTTTTAGAAAAATTGTTTTATTTACTCACAACCAATTGTAGAAATACCTATTGTAGAAATTCATATTAATGATTTTGAATAATAAAAAATGACACTAGTATCTATAGTGCATTACATATAGCCAACTGGCTACACTCTCACTTTTCTACAATAAAAAGAAAATTCTGAAGTTTTTGCATAAATATGCATTTAGTATAAGAATGTTACGGAAATAATTTTTAGTTTAAAAAAATGCATGACAACATTATTTTTTTGAGCAAACAATCATGAATTCATACGGCCAGTTCGCTGAACAAATTTTTGTTCGAATTTTCGATTGCTTCTAATTTGTATTGCTAGATGAAAATAAATAAAAAACTATAAAAAAACAGTAGTATTAAGACTAGAAAAAGTAGAATTATTCTATATAAATTTCTTTTTCTTTATCAGAGCTATAGAGTAGACATTCTAATCTTTCGAATTTGAATTTTTTTTCGTGATTTTTCTGGGAAACTACATGCTGAAATTTTGTAAAAATATTTTTCCTAGCATGAGTAATCATAAATGAAGTTACAATTTTATTTTCAGAACATTAAAAAAAAATAATGCATTTTAAGGTTTAATATATGTAATTCCATTATTTTTAACTACAACTCGTGGCAGCCTTATTTATACGAACCAGGATAAATTTTAAAAGCAATCCGTCTTTTCTTTCTTTATTTATTTTCTTCGTATATTTTAACCAGCAGATGAGTTTTTGATTTACTTCAAGTTTCAGTCATAAAATAATGTACACATTTTATTATTTCTCAAGCAGGAGGATATGGAACCTTTATAACCGCCCATTTGTTCATTTTAGGACAATGGAACTTGGACCCTTACCAACAAATAAAGGCTAAAGGCAATTACTGTTCTCATTCCGGATTAAAGTATAAAAATATTTTTCCGATTCTAGGCTAAGTAATCAGAGTTATTTAAATTTAAATGAAAACCAGGCCGAATTCCAAAGAAAAGGGACATTTATTTTTGAAGGAATGATAAATGGAACCTTCTTTTTGGAGATCAATTTTAAAAGTATAAGCTAATAAAATAAAAGAAAGTGGCTTTAGATTTTTATTAAACGATGGCTTCTCAAAACCAGTCCAGTACTTTATTTACTTATCGTAGAATTGCAGCGAATCAACTGGCAATCGTTTAAAAGTGCTGCGGTTGAAAAGAGATTTTTAACAGAAATCCACAAGAAAAACATTAGTCCAAAACCAAAATAAAAACAACTCTCGTCTGATGAAAAATTTTAATCCGATTCATAACAAAACTCACTAAAATTTTGGATAAACAAAATCTAACCTTTAAAAAAAAAAAAAAAAAAAAAAAACAGAACACTTTCATATTTTAAATTTGCACTGTAGTGCAGTGTATTAAAAGCGTATCATAATCATGTGCAGTCTCTATTTTTCTTCCTCATTCCATTAAGTTGGGAATTTTATCATTATTCATGAATGTGCTGAATTTTTCTTCCTTTTTCCATAAAACACTTTTTAACTTTAGCTGACAATGTGAACGGAGCCAGGATGGATTTATACTAGGGGGTCGTGGGGGGTGGTGACAGAACAAATAAGGTAGACATCGGAGTCTGCATAACGCAATTTATGACTACTAGCTTCATTTTAGGGAGTGACAATTGCCCACACCCCATTGCCACACTTATGGCTAACGATTATAAACATTAGTGCATATTTGATTTAAAACATATAGTTGAAGTTTAAAAAAAAAAAAAAAAATGTTATAGATCATTAACGTAGTACCTTGTTTCTGAACTGCAAGGGGTCAACAATTAAAAAAAAAAACGTGGCATCATTTATAGTCGGCTCAAGTTTGGGCGCCCATGATCAGAACTATTCTTAATTGCAAAATATTACACATTAAAATACCTCTATTAAAGGTAATTTTGCTTACAAACAAGCGCTTTATCGGAATATTACTAACAGTAAAAATATTTATTTTTCAACATCGCATTTTGAAGGGGGAAAAGAAAAACTTTCCTTCCTTTTTTAATTTTACATATTCGCTACAATCAGTTCATAATTTATGATCATCTTTTTAAGACCCCTTATCTTTCGAAGAAAAAACAGACAGAACGGACAGAATAATGGTTCCGCGCGGGAAGGCCCGCCTCTCTTGTGAATGTTTGGAATAAAGTTCGTGTTCGAGGCAGATGACTTTTATCGTATTTTACAAATGTAAAACATCAGACTGAAACGGCGTCATTTATTCCCCCCCCTTCCCCATCATTTTTCTAGGGAAAGAAAAACCTGGACAAAGATCAATAGTACAGTCCTGGAATGTCGAGGGATTGATTGGCAAATTGCCAGAAACATGGACAGATAACAGAAGACATGGAAACAAAAATGTTTAGGAAGTATAATGTATTCGTTTAAATATGATTTTGGAAAATTTTCTTTGAGTTAATCTTTAAATACCCGATTTAAAAAAAAAAAAAAAAAAACCATTGAAAACTAGAAGGCATTTTAAAATCATTACTTAAATCGACAACAGTGAGTTTTAATTTTAAAAAATTAATAATTACTTCATAAAATGTTAAATACAAATTTGGTAAGAACTAAGATTAGAGATTGACGTATTCTCATAATAGTTAGAATAGCTTTAAATTTTGTACATGGTTAAACACAAATTTTGTGTTTAACCTTTACCTTTACAACCGTGTTTTAAAGAAATTTAAATTTTTGTTTGTTTTGGTAATTTTTTTATACGCAGACCTTATATATTAAGCGAACTGGAAAGTAAATTTTTTTCATAAAATTTAAACAAATACATTATCAACAAATTTTTAATTACAGACAAGCTGCGTCTAAACATCAGATTCATATTTTTTTACATTTCGAAGCAACAATTTTATAGATTATATATATATATATATATATATATATTTCCTTTCAAGAAAGATGGGCACCCTCCCCCTTTTTCACGTCTATCCTAATTGGAAGATGGCAATCAAACAGTTCTAAAATTGATTTTTAAGTATTCGTGACAGCTCTGAGAATATATCTATTTTTTTCTTTGAAATCACTCTGGATGTGTGAAAAAAAAAAAAAAAAAAATTGGGCCCGCTACCTACCATACGTTACAAATTCTTCAAAAGGATGTCCAATACAGCACCTATGTTATAAAACTCACGTACATACTAAATTTCGTATTATTAGTTTGAATTGTTTTGGCTGAGCGGAATATTGACTTATGAAAAAACGACAAGACTTTCCTGTCCCATCATTTATGGTAACGCGGAAGTATATGAATGAAAAAATGTCCTAATTGTGAGTTAAGTAGACTCTGTAATTATCTTCCAAACCTTCTGTTCACTTTGAAGTCGATTGCTGATAGATTTAATTATTTCTGGTTAATAAAAAAGGACAGTTTTTTAATATCTCTCAAAATAGTGCGTGTTCTCAGTTTATTAAGTTGATTTTGTCATTATTAGCACTTGGGTGCTACTGTTTGCGTTCAATCATTATTCATATTTACTAGCACTTCACTATTAATCTAACGATAGGACTTGCAAATTGGATCACTTTTTAAATTTAACACTAAGACAGAAACGGCACATATATTATGATGAATTTTTCAACTTAACTCCTTACCGGATTTACCCGAGCTGAGCTTGTGCAGGTAAAACGTTTCATTCTGTATTATCCTGAGTGCAGCTCGGGCAGTAGGAACTTTTTATTCTTCACGTGCTGAAATTTCTCGACCCTCCAACTCAAAAAAAAAAAAAAAAAAAAAAAAAAAAAAAAATTGAACCGGCAAGGGGTAAAGAAACCAGAAATACAAAGGGACCACGCATGGATTATGATGCACTTTTCAACATGGAGAGCAAGCACACAAGTGCATAAAAATATTTAAAAAGTAAAATAATACGCATCATTTATTATAAATTTTTAATGTTTGTTACATATCGAAGTTTTTAAATATTTTTACCTGTTAATGGCAGTTTTTTGTTCAGTTCTCTTACTGTGCTAGTGGTAGTTAATTCAATGGAATTTCAGATTTCTTTAATCACATCACATTCGTTAGCGATCGTTACATCATAACAAAACATTACATTTGGAATGTTGTTTGCGCCACATTATCGTCGTCATAATTTATTAAAAACACTGGATTTTCAGGATTGTGGTTCAAATGTGGGGGAGAGTTGAGTGAAAGCTGCTCTTTAATGATTAACAACTTACACTCTGTGATCTCAGATATAAAGTCAATCTAAATAAGAAGATCGATTACAACTATCAAGAGAGGGACAACATTTCGAACTGAACATACAGCCAAGCGTTTTGACTTTTTGCGACCTGTCAAGTTATGAGACTGGAATGTCGATCCTCGTCTTAATTTTACAATGCTCTATTCTTGTTAAACTTTTTTATCTTTTGGGTTCTACAATAGTTTTGTCGGAAGGCGAGAGGATCTATACAAGAAATTGGAAATCTTTCTAATTAAAAAGATTTCCCTGTTTCATCTAACAAGTTTGAGAGTACCTTTAAGGACAATTAGTTAGTACCTCAGGAAGTGCAGGAAGTAATGATTCAAAAATTGTTCAAAAAGATGTATAATGGCATACAAAGTTCTGCGATTAATATTTTGTGGGATGAGGAGGTGTGCGGTAAAACCTGTCTAAACGGAATCGCGAGCAGCCAAAACGTTTTATTCTGTAGAATTTAAACATATTTAAATAGAAATCAAAAGAAGACAGAAACATTGTCAACTAAAGGCAGATGTCTATAATTCTTCTATTAAACGAACCATAAACTATTTTGTTTACGGCAAACATACGTCTAAGACAGGTTTTACTGTACTTTTTCATGGGGAAAACATTGAGTTTAAAGTTTCAAGTAATAGTGCATTTTCTAAATTTAATGCAATCATCTATATACGCTACAAGGAAGTAATGCAATACAAACGCACCAGAAATACAGGAAGTATTTTCTTTTCCGAGCTTTTTCTTTGGTAAACAAAACCAATTACAAAGCAGACTTTATCAAACTCCATGTTGTCATATCCACCGAGGGTATTTCCCATCTTCTGTAACCTGACATATTCCAGCATGCCCGACTCATATCAGATCGGGATCGTTTATTTTTATCTCTCAGTTTACACAAACCCTTATCGCCTTTCTCCACAGATTCTCAAGACAGTGTGACATCGAACAGAAAAGAAGGGTGTGAAGATATGGGGGGAACAAACGCAAGTTTAATCGATTTTGGCGACTTTGTTGCAGTTCGTTAATGGAAAGAACGTCCTAATTAATATAGCATGATCGTTAATTAAGACTGCTCTTTGGTAAAACTATGTACGTTGCATTTATTTTAGTAGAATGGAATATGAAAAAGACCGGCAAATGTTAAGAAAAAATCAATTTAAAATATTAAAGATTTCAAAATTTTCAAATACTTCTTACTTCCCACTACTAAAGCACACAGCGCATTTTATGTAAGCTACCCACAACTAAAGTATGCAGTGGCATGTTATAATGCTTTAGATTGTTGCAACAGTAGATCATTTATATATTTAATATTAAAAATATACAGAATTACAAAAAAAAAAAAATGAAGTATTTGTGTTCGAAGGATGTTTGTTCACTTTCACTTGAGAAGAATCAAATTAAGATTTTAGAATAATGAGTATTTTCAGAAATATAAGTGTTACTGGTAACGTCCACGCATATTCCTCGTAAGAAGTTATAGGGGAGAAAATGCTACAATTTTTATCCCCAGATGCATGGCCGAAAATTAATAGTTTTTGAGAAAACTGAAGCTTAAACTTTTTTCTTGAATAACCCAAAATTTGACATTTAAGTGCAAATTTTTAAAAATCTTTTAATTAAATGGGTTTCATTTTAACTTTTAATCATAGCTGAAACTCTAAGCTAATGTAATCATAAAAAGTACAAAACTACTTTGAAATTGAAATTCACGAGTCATTACATGTATTTTCTTCAATTTTTATTTCACATGTTTCCTTTCAAAAGATGCTACATATTTCAAAAAACACTATGGCAGTAAGCGTACGAATTAAAAATAAAATTTCTCTTATTAATCAGCTAGCCAAAAACGTATGAATATCCATCTAAAGACATGTTATTCGTGAAGAAGAGTGAGTTTTACTTAGCACAGGTAAAAACGTCAAAGAATGCACGCTCGTCCATTCTTAGGAGCATTGCTAAACCAAACAAGTTATCATCGTTTTTAAAATTTGTTTTCATAGCTGGCACTCCATCTAAGCTAACGTACATAATCATGAAACAGTACAAAAATACTTCAAAATTTTAATTCACGCGCTTTACAAGTATTCTTTTATTTATTTCCATTTTCCTTTCAAAAATGTTGTTTACGTCAAAAAATACTATTGCAGCAACAGATTTTTATGTATATATATTGGCTCCCCTATCACGTCTTACGAGGAGTATGTTGAGTTACCACTAACCATGTATATATACGTATGTGTATATATATATAAAACATAATGAATAAAAATTGAGAATGTGGAAAAATAATGCAGCAGTAACTGAATTTACCGCAGCAGTAGCTAAACGGTAGTTTTTTCTATATTAAAGGGTTTCAAAATTAAATGTTAATTAAATTTAAAAAATGCAATTAAAATATACAAATTTAATTAATAAAAACAAATAAAGAAATAAAATGTCTGAAAATATGCTTACGTAATATTTAAAGGACCTCTGGGAAGGAGGAGAAAAAAGTTATATTTTGTTAACAAAATTAAATGTTAATTAAATTAAAAACGAAATTCAATTAAAAATGAAGGGTCCACGGGAAGAACGATGAGAGTCCACTTTTCGTCAATGTTAAGGTTTCTACTGCATTCTGTTGTTAATTAGTGGCACTATTAATATCCGAACCCATAAGGGGAAAGAACGATGAGAATACACTGAAAAAATAGCCCAAAGATACAGTTTACTGGGGAAGAACGTGGAAAGTCCCGTGCGCCTTTCGATTTTTTGGAAAATCAGCTGTACTGGACTCTCATGGGTCTTCCCGTGGACCCTTCAAATCAAATCAAAACATGCTATTCAATTGATAAAAACGATTAAATAAATAAAATGTCTGAAAATATGCTTAAGTAGTACTTAAAGGACTTCGCTATGGAGGAGCAGAAGAAAAGAATTTAAAATACATATCCATCCTGGGGCACTGCCTCCCCCCTTGTGGAATTGCCTGGCTACGAGCCTTTTACCCCCTTTAATGATCATTAAAATGAAACGTCCATAATATTTAGATTAATGTAAAACAATAAACAGGGTGTCCCGAAAAGGTGGTAGCGGGCTTAATTTTTCATCTATTAGAGATAAGTGGACAGTGTAAATTGAAAAATGTTCAAAATAAGATCGGAAATAATACTCCGTTTAAGAAAAAAATCCTCTCTTTAATTTGAAAAAAGTTACACCTTTTAAATTTTTTTACAACACCCGTACGAAAAAATTCCAAATTAGTAGAATGTGCCCATACACTAAAGAGGTACTAAAGAGAACTAATACCTTAAAAAGTGTCAGGGATATGAAGATAAATATAATGCTGACTTAAACCACTTTTCAACGGCTTTTGAAGGGAAAAAATCACGTCGAATTATCGCATTTAAGGGGTCGTACAGAAATCACGAAAGAATTTTTTTTTCCACTCAAGGTTTAAACATTTACATACAAAATCATATATAGTCCCTGATCATCTTTCTTTAAAGATATTTCTGCGACCTCGTATGATGAAAGGCTTAAATTTGGTACATCTCCTCAGTAGTGTATGGGGGCACATTTTACTCACTGGGGCTGTTTTTGTACGGGGGGGGCGTGTAAAAATTTAAAAAGTGTAACTTTTTTTTTTTTTAAATGAACGAGAGGAATTTTTTCTTACAGGAGTCTTTATTTCCGACCTTATTTTGAAAATTTTTTAATTACACTGCCCACTTAACTCTAATAGAAAGAATTAAAGCCCGTTACCACCTTTTGAGGCACTCTGTGTGCGTATATATACATATATGTTACAGTCAAAACCCGAAATCAGTCAAAACCCGAATTAACTAGGGGAAACGCTTTCTAATTGAGAGCGTTAGGCAAAACTCGAATTAACTAGGGAAAACGCGTTCTAACTGAGAGCGCTCGGGCAAACCCGAGTTAACTAGGGAAAACCCGTTTTTTTCGGGTAGAGGTAGAAAATTTTCGAGGGGCCCCTACAGTGGCGGACGGACCCACTAATGTTTATTTTGGGTCTCGCAAAGGGCCAGCGTTAGCATATTTTCCAAGGGGCCCCCTAAGCGATGGCCGGACCCACTTTTCTTTTGGATCTCGCAAAGGGCCAGCGTTAGCATTTTTCCAGGGGGCCCCCTAAAGCGATGGCAGTACCCACTGATGTTTTTTTTTTGGTCTCGCAAACGGCCAGCGTTATCATATTTTCGAGGGGGAGCAACATCCAATTTTTAGTGCATGAAACATTAACATTCCGGTATTCACTGGGGAAAACGGATTTTCCCGAGCGCTGTCAGTCAGAACGCGTTTTTCCTAACGCTCTCAGTTAGAACGCGTTTTCCCTAGTTAATTTGGTTTTTGACTGATTTCGGGTTTTAACTGTAACATATACACATCCAAAAAGAAAGAATAAAAAAAAATTATTCCAAGCATAAATCTAAAGCTACTTCGGTGGAATCATTTATTCAGATTTTCTACGGAAAAGCAATTGAATATAAGCATTACTGAAATCAGAATTGAATCGAAACAATAACCATAACTGGATTTGAGAGTATTAAAACCAGGAAGTTAAAAAAAGAAAGAACATAACGGATTAAATTATACTTTCACCATCCTGAGCTATTAATAATCGGAAAAGAAAATGATTTTCAGAGGGAAGATTTCTTTCGTTAAGGATTTCTGGAGAAACCATCTTTATTATTATTTTTTTTCAAATGTTAGCCGTATATTGAATTAAATGCGCTTAGTGTTACAAATTTTTTTTTTTTATGTTAACTGTTCATTTGTTGTCGGCAAGCGGTATTATGAGTTGAAATTATTAATTTAAAAGATTTTCTTTATTCCGAGAACTACAAGACCAAAAAAGAAAAGGGGAACGCTTAAGCAGACGATAATTAAATAGGAGCAATCTTTTTGGGGGACTGTTAATGGAAAAATAATTCTCGAACGCGAGAGATTAACTGTTTAGTCACGAAATACGGGATGCAGTTATCCCTTTGACGAACAGTGGTTGCGCCGCGTAATCACGATATTTCACGGATTTCATAGGTATTCTCAAAAAAGTATGGTTAAATAGTCTCACCCCTGAAAAAGTGCAGCGGTTGCCATCCATTCATTTAACTACCAACAATAGGGCGGTCGATCGAATATCAGCACATCTGGCGCCACACAGCTGCGCAGAGCGCTGTGCGGCAGCTCAGCCAGCTGTGTCAGAAAGTTTCTTAAGCTGTGCGGCTTCAAATGTGCTATTCGATC
Organism: Cheiracanthium punctorium; assembly: GCA_038373885.1. Classification (NCBI taxonomy): domain Eukaryota; kingdom Metazoa; phylum Arthropoda; class Arachnida; order Araneae; family Cheiracanthiidae; genus Cheiracanthium; species Cheiracanthium punctorium. The sequence goes on along the minus strand of JAWZYV010005808.1, from coordinate 1,039,167 downwards.
GACAGCCATACTGTTGGCAGTTAAATGGATCGATGAAATGACAATACATTTTCAGCATTGGGCAATCTATCCAATTGGTCATCTACATTGATGTGAAAATGCTTGCTCAAAGAAAGGTTAAAATTAGGTTTGAAATACACTACAAAAATGCGAATACAAATAATCTGGAACAAAAATTGTGTAATAGCAACACGATTCAACTAAAACTAAATTCTATCTCTGTTTCCAAATTCCCGATTTTAAAGTTGCCAGCACCAGCTGAAAATATTGTAAAAAAATACACGGCTATTAATCAACCCAAGAGACAACTTTTCCGCATTCGGCTGAATCGATTTCGAAAATTCGCAAAAATTGTATTTTCAGGAAAAAAAAAGTCTGTTTTGGTCCAAATTCCCGATTTTAAAGGCGGAGGCGCCACCTGAAGATATTGTCCGATTTCGAAAGAAAATTTACATTGTTATTAACCAACCCAAGGGGCAATTTTTCTGCACTAGGCTCTCATCGATTTCGAAAATGGGTGCAAAAATGCATTTTCGGCGTGTCGTAGGGGGATAGCTCTTTCATATACATAAACAGGATAACTTTTATAGATTCAGGCGATAGTGATTTATTAAAATATGCTTTCATAGTGTCGTATTTGCTTTAGCACGTTTTGCTCACATCCTTGCAAATGATTACTATTTTATATTGATTGGGGCTTCATTCGCTAAGCAGTAGTATATGCGCAGGTGTTATTGTACTACAAAGAAATTCGCAGGAAATGTATTTCATGTGATTTATCTTTTTACTTTCCGAACATGTACCATGTAAGGAAAGTATTCTAATCATGAAAAAATTCGACTTCGATATTTTGGATCGTTTTGAGGTCTTCTGAATCCATTTATGCTATTTTTACGCGATGTATGTATGTATGTATGTATGTGTGTGTGTGTGTGTGTATGTGTGTGTGTATGTGAGTGAACATGATAGCTCCTGAACGGAGCATTCGATTGAGCTCAAATTGGGTATATATGTCATAAACCACCGTCACCAGTATTGATTTTGGTGTGTATAGGACTTATAGTTTTTCTACAGGGCTACGACAAAGATTTCTTTTACATTATGGCCTATTGGGGGAAATTCTTGAAAGTGCGCTAGCGTTTAAACGGTACATTCGATTGAGCTCCAATTGGGTATATATGTTATAAACCACCGTTGCAAGACCGGTATTGATTTTGGTGTGTATAGATCCTATAGTTTTTATACAGGGTGTGTGTGTGTATGTAAGTGAGTGAGCACGATAGCTCCTAAACGGGGCATTCGATTGAGCTCAAATTGGGTGCAGATGTTCTAAACCACCATCGTAAGACCGGTATTGATTTTGGTGTGTATAGGACTTATAGTTTTTCAACGGGGCTACGTAAGATGTCTTTTACATTGTGGCCCATGGGAGAAAATTCTTGAAAGTGCGCTAGCATTTAAACGGTACATTCTATTGAGCTCAAATTGAAAAAATCTAAGAGTTTTTGCTGAATTATTCATTGATTAAAATTTATTTAATTGCTTGGTGATGATCTTAATCGTAAGTGTTCGGAAAGTCGAGTGGAGTCACTCCAGATTTTTTTTATTTCTGGGCAAAATTAGCAGTTTTTGCTGTAAAAAAAAAAAAAAAAAAAAAATCCATGCTTGTTCGAATAGCAGTGTTAAAGTATGGATTAATTTTGAATGAAATGTATTTTCTACTGGACTAAAGCTCTTAAAACTGTTCCGGTTTTACCGATATTTGACATCAGTGCCTCTGCTAGAGACCTGAAAAAGCTACTGCACATGTGTAGGAAATAAAATGCAAAATGACAAGGGGAGCATTAAAAAAAATATTTTTAAAAAGCGGCAGTAAGTTAATATTCTATTTCTTTCATATTTATATACTTTAATTTTCCGAGTTAAAGAACTCTTAAAAATGACCTAAGTTTTCCTAGAGTTGTTGAACTTAGTAAATGGCAACAATGGAATCTGTGGTAACTAATGATAAAAAACGGAAAATTAATTATTTATTTTAATTGAACAGATTAAATGTACTGAGCGTCGTTTTAACAAATTTGTGTGTTAAAACAAATAAGAATTATGTAGCCGTAGATTACTTTTTAAAAGAGCAAACCATATAAACACGTAATGAGAAAGCGCCTTCTGATGTCGGATTACTTGAGAACATTTTTTTTTTTTAATTGTGATGATACCTATCCTTGTATTTTGACCCGTAGTTAAACGGTTATGATGGATAAAGATACCATTTAATATCCGATACGCTTTATTAATATGCTGCCACTTCGTTGAACCTCATACGTAGTTTCATTCACAATCCGTCTATTTTTTTTTTTTTTTTTTTTTTTTTTTTGTATTTACATTTTTTTTACTTCAAAAGATCTAATACACCAGCTGTCACAGCATACTGTCGCCTATCTTTTTCACACGCCAATTATTAAAGTAGTTTTTTTTTAAGACTACCTCTGATGGAAGAAAAAAAAACAAATAAACGAAAAAAGAATATTAAAGTTCACAGAGGACACTGAAGTTGGCTGGGGAGAGAGATATAGAAAGAAAAAAAAAATATTAAGCCTCCCACAGAGAAGCAGCGACATGTTTGTTACCAACTTAAATTTCACAGATTTTTCTTTTTTTTTTTCAGTGGAAGAGCGCAAATAACTTTTCATAACGCGATTATTTGACGCTCTTTTCGCAGTTAACTTTTCATATACAGGTTAATCATAACTAAGATTTAGAGGTCTGAGCCGCACTCAAATTCGCGGCGGCGGCGTACCGACCTCAGAAACCCGGCGGCGGCGGTGCGCCGCGGCGTGAAAAAAATGTTTGAAAAAGAGCATAATGAAAATGGGCGTATGAGTACAAACACACACACACACCTATGTATAAATTGACATTAAAAGATTTTTTAAGACTATGCATTTAGTCTTGAGTATGATTTCTGTTGTGGAATTACGGCCAATTAGCTAGCTACATGTGGGCTCTAGGCCGAGGTGTGGAGTTCTCTCCGTGGGGGTCTTTCTAAGGTGTCCTAACAAGCATTTCGGAGGAAACGACGGAAAAGTCCGAACGGTTAGGTTGACGGACGCGACCTGGATTTGAACCAGGCACCTTCCTTCTCCCAGTTCAAAGCACCATGCGCTCGGCCAGTGGTGAGGCTCCAGAGTATGAGCCTGCCGTTTCGGTGCACTTTTAAAACATTTCAACTGCAAAACTGAAACAATAGATTTTATTAAAATCGGATAGGTTTATATTGCTCTTATAGCACATTCACGATACATTTAGCTGTCATTGTACAATAGATATACAGTGGACTCTCTCTATTCTGAACACTAAAGGGACCAGAGAAAAGTGTTCAGATTACGGGGGTGTTCAGTATAGAGGGAGATTGAGAAATGTGAGTACGCAATGAAATTTTATAGAATGCTAAGCCTGGTTAGCCACGCTAGTTACCGAGATGGAGGTGCTTAGTTTAGATTTGGCAGCTAGTGCAATGTCAAATAAAATTCAGTCGGACCTGTATCCTACCATCTCATTTTTTAAATTTAATATTATTAAAAAAGTTTTACAAAATATATAATAATACATAATTATATATAATACATAAATGGTTAATTACTTGAAAAAGTTAGTAATTTTAGTCTGCTTTTGCAATGTATATGCTCGTGCAGCGTACATATTGTCTAATTGTTTAAGAAGTGGAAAGGCTTCCGGATGATGCTCAACCGCATAGTACATCAGGTCTTGAATCCCTTGGCCATATTGCTTGAATGTAAGTGTTCTTTTTGTTTCATTAGTGTCTTGAGGTTCTGCTTCTTCATCTTCACTATCCTCTTCCTCTTCAACGATGTTGTCGCAAATCGGAAGGCTTCCATCGACTTCGAGATAAGAGTCAGGTTCAGTTTCAGTATGAAGCTCCTGAAGAATTGACCCCAAGTCATTCACAGCTTTTGATACTTGGTCCTCTATTCCTAAATGGTCATCATCACACGGGAATCCTGCTTTATAAAAGCATCTCTTGATAGTGTGAGGGGTTACTTCATTCCAAGCCATTGATATCCAGTGGACAGCATCCATAACATTGACTTTCTTTGTTAGTTCAGCTGCAGAATTTGCCTCCTTCCATCACCAGGGACATTTTCCTCAGAAAATGGATTCGGTAGTGAGCTTTAAAGGTCTTGATTACTCCTTGATCCAATGGTTGGATAATAGGAGTACAGTTCGGTGGTAGAAACTTCAGGCTCACATTGCTGAGTTGCATGTTTTTGTGTGATGCTGCATTATCCACAAGAAGAAGAATTTTTCTTCTTTCTCTCCTCATCATCTCGTTGATGTCCTCCAACCACTGCGAGAAAATTGAGAATGACATCCAGGCTTTTCGATTTGATTTATAGTGAACAGGCAATGATGCGATATTCACATTTTTGAAGCATCTTGGTTTTTCACTTTTTCCGATTATCAGTGGTTTGAGCTTCTCTCCTGTGGAACTGGCACACAGCATGACGGTAAGTCTTTCTTTCGACATTTTCTCGCCCACACATTTCTCACTTCTTTCTGCTAAAGTTTTATTTGGAAGAGCTCTGAAAAACAGGCCGGTTTTGTCGGCATTAAAAATATCAGCTGCGTTGAAATCCTTTGTTAAGTCCGGAAGTTTAGTTTTCCACTCTTCTGCAGTGTCCATATTTACGTCTGCAGCTTCACCATTCATAATTTTAAATTCAATATTATGCCGACTTTTGAAGCGAGTCAACCATCCTTCGGATGCTTTGAATTCTTTGATATTTTCCTTTTCTGCAAAATCCAAAGCAATCTGTTTTAGCAAAGGTCCAGTGACAGGAAGATTCTTTGTTCTCATTTGTGTAAAAAACTTCCAGACGTGATTGTTTATGCTCTCGTTTCCCGTTTTCTTTTCAAAAATTCTACACTTTGAAGACGGTTCATTTGCTTCAAAAGCAGCTATAATTTCTTTCTCTTTCTTGCTGATTCCGTTGACTTGGCCTACAGAAATTCCAAACTCGGTTGCAATTTTTCTTTGACTAACTTTCAACTTTAATTTTTTAACAACTTCGTATTTTTCCCGAAGTTTCAGTTCTTTCCTTTTTTTCGTTTTAGCACTTATTTCCGACATATCTGTGTAACTACAGTGATTCTTATCCTGCAAAGACAGTGAAATTATGAAAACTTTATTCTTTTCTGAGCAAAAGGAACAAAACCAAATAGATTATGCTACCTCACCTCTCTACAAGCCATACAATACATGACTTCGAATACACGCCTAAATAAACACCTGCCTAAACACTTCCATTTCATTGGTCAAGATTGCAGTTGCATCAAAGGCTGGCAATTTCAGATTCATCGGCTGGTTTCTAGAGTGTATCATATGAAAAAGCCGAAGGGGGAGGGAGGGGGGTGCGAGCTCTGTGAATGAGGGAATACAAAAGAACTTGACTCAAAACTTGAAACGCTGTACCCTCCAGTCACGAGGGGATGAGTTTTCTCTGAATTTCCATGCCAGGGCAATTCCTCGAATTCCAGTTGCCAACACATGTTCAGTTTACGGAGAGGTAAAGGTTGAATGAGATCAAAAGTAGCGTTCATAATAGCGGGGTGTTCAGATTAGAGGGTGTTCAGAATACAGAGAGTTAATCTAATGTTAAGTCTATGGAGCTTCGCCGGGACTGTCGTAATGTGTTTATATTACCGGGGTGTTCACATTAGAGAGTGTTCAGATAGAGAGAGTCCACTGTATTTGCTTTTAAGCGGTTTGTTTTTCTCCACAACCTTCTCATGAACCATTCCAAACCTATAATGTTCTTTTGAAGTAAAAAGCAATGTTTATGCAGTTTTTAAAGCAATCAAATTATGCCATTGTCTCAAAAAATTCAAATGGTATCTTTACAAGCTACTAGTGTTAACTTTTAACAGACCGAATTCAGATCCAGCCATAGTTTAAATTCGTTTTCAGCATATTTCGCCTTTTAATGCGTTAATTAAAGGATATTAGTCATTTAAACGAGGGGGGAATTGTATACAATTTTCCCTGTGTTCGCAATTGTGAGCATTTCTGAGTAATGACTCAGGGATGTTAACTCCAACACTCGATTTGGGAGCACCCCGGGAGCAGAAAAAATTTCATTTGGGAGCACCTCGGGAGCAGAAAAATTCCATTTGGAAGCAGAAAAATTCTATTTGGGAGCAGAAAAATTCCATTTCGGAGCACCTCGGGAGCACAAAAAAAAAAATAGTTTCCGAGAGGAAAACTAAGATTCGAGATCAGAATTAACATGATTTTGGAGCATAATTTTGAAGATTTAGGAACACAATAAATGCATACAAGAAAAGCAAAGTTTGCGAGCAAACACCATTTGCTAAAAGCAAAACACTATTTGAAAGCACTTAAGGAAAGCCCTGGAAAAAAAAAGGGTGTATACAGGCTATGCTATCAGCAACTTGGTAAAAACAATACATATCAGGAGTCAGCAACCTTTCTGTGGTTAAGTCATTTTTTTCCTACTCAAGAACCATGAGTATGATCTGTATGCGGCTTGCGAGCCACAGGTTGCCAATCCCTGTCCTTTTTTTTTTTTCTTTTTCAGAATCATTTAGGGAATCTTTCTCTCGAAAAAGAGAGCACAAATAAAATGAAAACTAAATTTTAAAACAAAAGCTTCTATCTCATTCTTTGGTTCTTACAAATCACAAGTAGTACTAAATGGAGATTTTTGAAAACCTAAATATTATACCTCTTATACAACAACACGTAATTGGTAAGCAGTATCGAAAACAAAATAAATTTGATGGTTAGAATAATTAAATGTGTGTACTTTTAATAGCATATGCTTTTGTATCAGTAATTTAACCTCATTTAATATTTACATATTCCTCTATAATACTTGAACACAATATACAAAGCAAATGTAAAAAAAAATATTTAATGACTGTTGAGAGAAATTAAGAATTATGGGAAGTTAAAAATTAAGATTATAAGAAATTAATGAGATTACAAATTAAGTATCATAAGTTATCTAGTTTTCTATTTATTCTTTTTTTTATTTTTATTAATTTCTTCTTGAGCTTTTTCATTTTCTTCTAATAGTTTTAATGTTTTTGCAAGTCTATCCTTGCCTTCCGTTAATAGAATCTGTCCACTTTCTATAACAGCCAGTGGCGGCTCGTGACCTGCTTCAGTGGTGGGGCCCGAAAAAAATAGTGCCAGTTCAAATCGGGAAAATACATATACATAGAGCTGTGGCGGATCGTTACCCATTTCAGAGGAGGGGGCTTTTTTTTTTTAAGCTCGAAAAGGTAAAACATATGAATCGCTTTTGTAAACAGTGTGAATACATAAAAACTTTTCGAATAACAAGTTATGAAAGGCGTATTGATTTCTCCTTTAAGTTTTCATTTAAAGACAGCAGATTTATTTTGCACCAAAAAAAACATTTTCCTCCATTTTTCTTTCTCAAAAAGGTACAATATCAATTAAAAAAAAAAAAAAAAAAAAAAAAAAAAAAAAACCAATGCATGTGTACATGTTGAAAAACGAATTGGTCCATAATGTTTCATCTCCAAATAGCAAATCCTGCCCCTTCATAAACAAAAAACGGTGCCCGTTGCGATGATTACCGTAATTTATGGAAGAAACGCCGCACCCACGAAAATGAGCTTAGTTAGCTAGAAAATCGTCAAAAACGCCGCAGCCGCGATCGTTGGTGTGTGTGTGTGTGGGAGGGGGGGGGGGTGATAGTGGTGAGAAGTCGGTGCCAGATAAAATTCAATGTTTTCTAAAATAATTTCTTAATTAACAAAAAAATAAATAAATAAAAAATATGTTGCATTACTTATTAGACCTCATTTATTAAAAAAGCTATTAAGTTGATCGGATATATTTCGGTAGAAATTGGATAAACGGTAAAAAAATCTCCTTTTTTCTCCCCCTTCCCATAGAATGTTTTAAAGTATTTGCCACTATTTTACGAAGCTTACGATTTCTATTTTCAAATAATCAGATATCAATGTTTATATTCACAAAGGTGAATTTATAGAAATAAAAAAATAACTTCTAAAAACCTTCTTGCATCCGCACAAAGTTCGGACAGACTACCAGGCGCCATTAAAATGAAAACAGCAATCGATGTGTCAGAAGAGTCTCCAGTTAAAAGTAAACATTTCCCCCCCCCCCACGGATGGCCAGCTGTTGATTACGTAATGAGCTTGCTTCAGCAAATTGTTGTTTTAAACTGAATGTTGTGTAACAACTCTTGATGGTATTTATTTATTATTTGTTATATTTATAACATTGGGATTTATTTTAAAAGCATTCAGCATTTCTTGAGCATACCAATTAGTTGGCAGTGTTCCATAGAGTGCACAGGGCGCAAAGCCGCACGGCGAAAAAAAAATATCTTTCAGATTAACTTTATTTATTTTTTTTTGGGGGGGGGGGGAGGGGGGAAGGGTTAAACTCGCACCGTGCGCAACATTGACTAATTTTGGCTGAAATTCAGTATTTTAAGAACAATAGAGGTTCATGTGAAAAACGGCTGCATTTAATAGAGGGTAGTGCACTTTTGCGGTATTTTACAGAACTTTAACCCTTCAAAATATATATTCAAAACTTCATTAAAATTTAATTATAGTTCTAAAATGTAGATGCAAAACATTTACTTCTATTTTTTTTTCTTTTTACTTAATTGAGGAGACATCGGTTGGATGTATGAAGCCATCCACTTCAGAGCACGGGACATGGACCCATCTTAGGGTGCTCTGACTTTCTCCAAAACTGGATCAAACCTCTTTTCTATGGGGGTAGGTTCGCATTCTGATTCGCTACGCTGTGATCTGTGCACGCTAAAGAGTACGTGTCGGTGGTGGCGCCATCTTTTGAGAAAATTATCACGAAACGAATTTTTCGATTTTTCGTTGAAGATCGGCTTAAAAAAATTAAAAATATTGTAAACGCCGCACCCGGTAGAAACGCCGCAATTACTATTTTTAACTTTTAAACTCATAAACGCCGCGGCGTTTCTTCCATAAATTACGGTACTTGTTTGCCTATCTGGCCGGCCCTGATTGAGGTGACTAACAAAGCCCGACTGGTCCGATCCGGGGCGGGTAGAATGGCTTCGGAATGCAGCTTTCGTACGCAGTTTAAATCTTGCTTTACTGCTAACTAGCTTTCCATACACGCTTTAAAAGATAAATGAGCGTGGCAAAAATTTAACAAAGAGTCAAAATGACGTATTCGGCGCAGACCGGCGCAAAAATCGGCTAAAAGCGCAGTTCGGCGCAATATTTGTGTTTCGGCGCACCCTGAAAGAGTCAAAATTACGTATTCGGCGCAGACCGGCGCAATCGGCGCAGAATTAACATCCCTGCTTCTGACAAACTTTTACATTGGTTTCAAAAACGGAATTAGCATAGCTGCCAACCGTTCCGTTTTTATTGGAACATTTCCCACCACCAAGGGTTCCCACCACCAAGGCTTGTGATTTTTTTGGTTGTCCTTTGGGCAATCACTGAAATTTTTTTGGTTGTCCGCAAATGAAATTTCTTGCCCATAAAATTTTCGCTACACAAAATTTTTTAAGAACATGCGGCCGTTACAATGAAAATAAGTTGGCAAACGTTTATTCATAAATTGCCATTACTGTTCGGAAATGAAAATAGAAATAGGAAGAAAATCAGAATTAAATTAGAAATAGGAAACTGCATTTTCAAGCTAAGGAATAACATTGAGAATAGTTGTTTTTCTCGGTTGCCCGAGGGATACCTGAATTTCTTGTTTTACCACGGCCTTCTAGAAACACTGCCTGTCATCTTTAGAACAATGCAATGCAATGAGAGAGGTGAACGATAGGTGGCGCTACTTACGTTTCCTGCCTATACCCAGACATGAACGATATAAATTAATACTTTTACAACAAGAACTATTAACAATTACTGGTGTTAGAATGCAAAATTGATAAAAAATGAAAACACATTGTTGATAAATACAGTTTATGGATGTTTTATATGTTTTCCTCCTCTCGATCGCTTTAAAAAGTCTAAAACAACTAATGTCTGCATTTTAAAAATAGTTTGTTTTCAATTCAAGCCCCTTCCACATTTTTCTAAAAAATGAAATATGTATACATAAAATAATTTCTCCACTCAAAAAGGTTAAAAGATTTAGTTGCAGAACTCTTTTTAAGTCTTTAGAAATTTTAAATAAGAAAATAAAGCTACTAAATTTAGCTAAAACGCATTCTAAATTAACAGCTGATTATGAATACATCAGATTATTTTATACTCTTACCATAAAAATATGGATATTAACATTTCCAATATATTTTATTTAAAAAGAAATCATCATTTTAAGTTTTTCATTTGAAATGTATTATATGTGTGTGTTATTAAACAAAGTTTTTGTCAATTTTACATTCCAACACCAGTATTTCTTAAGAGTTCTTGTTATGAAAGGATTAATTTAAATCGATCGCATCTTGAAATAGATAGATTACGTAAATGGCTCCACCTATTGCTTCACCTCTCCCATTGTATTCTCCCAAAGATAACAGGCTGTACTTCCATAAGAAAGTAGTTTTACTCACCCTTTTTAAAATTTGATTGTCCTGGGAAAGCGGGCAACTGCAAATTTCGACCCCTACCAACAACTAATTTTTCTTTTGCAATTTGACCGTTAGACAAGTACATATTTTTAATTTAAAATAATTTTTTTTAAAAAATAGTGGGGGAAAATGTTCCGATGAAATCGGAACGGTTGGCAGCTATGATATAGTGATGGGTAGCTTAAATCTGTGCTCTCCAACCTGTTTATTGCCATGAACCGGTCAACTTTTGATAATTTTATCGCGGGCCGCTGAGGGTGGGAGAGCGAGGGCGTTGAATATTTCTAATTTACATTGGTTTGATTTGATAACTTTAATTTAATTGTATTTAAACATGCCCCCAAAATAAAATACAGTTACACAAAAAAATGAATATAAAGTGATATAGCATTTCAACCGGCAGAGTTGTTGTCTGGAATAGTTTTAAGTAAAGAACATTTATTCTCTATTTTATGACTGTAAATTTAATTCACGATCTTGAAATCTTTAATAAACAACAAAAAGAACAGAAAAATGTTAAAAGAATTAAAATATTTCTTCTGTTACAAAGGTATAAATCAACACAAACACGACAAAGTCGCAAAAACCGGAGAGAAATACACCTAAGTAAATAAAATCCAAAGAATTTAATGTCCCTTGGCGGCCCGGTACTATTTGATCCGAGGACCGGGACCGGGGATTGTAGACCAATGTCTTAAATAATAAGTGAAATATTAATAATTAATGAAAGATTTATTTTTAAACTTAAATAAAGATATAAATTAAGTTTGAAGGGGCGGGGATCAAGATAGCTCTGTAAAAATTTATGAAAATGGCTATTTTTATGATTTTTTTTCTAGTTTCCCACTAATGATAAGAAATGCAACTTGCATTTCAAACAATCAAGTCATCTTTTAACTTTATCTGCTATTTTTTTCAAGTCAATATTGATAAATTTAATTTTTCTAAAATTTTTTAATTTGATGCTCTCAACTGGGAACATCGGCCAGTAAAAGGTTAAGAAGAATCCAGAAAAAAAATAAGCAGTTGAAAGTTAAGGTACAATTTTTTTAAAGTTTTGAATCCGATTATACGCTGCGGCATAAAATCGGCTTTCTTTTTCGGCGTGCCGGCCTAGACCTCGGCGGCGGCGTGGCGCGGCGGCGCAGACCTCTACTAAGGTTCTCCCATTCAGAACGGTTTACAGCTAAAACTACAGGTCAGAATACAAACTTTGCAGGAAACTTTATTCTATATATTACTACTATTAATGAGAGACCATGAATGATTTGGTTAGGGGAAAAAAAAAAAAAAAAAATTCAAAAAATTGCTACCAGGTGTCGCTATACAATGTTTTCCTTGCCGATATGCAGATTGTCCCATCGCGCAGAGGTATAAAACGTATATTTCACAACATCTTCATTTGTTCTTCCCTTTGGAGCAGCGGTTCCCAACCGTTTAACATTGCGCTCCCCAACAAAGGATAACTTGGAATGGCGTCACCCTCCCTCACATTCCTTAGACAACACACAGTTTTTTATTCTGCAACCATGAACATTTATTTAGTAGCCTTTTCTACAAAATAATGTTGTTGGTAAAGTCTGAATAAATATGGTAAGCAAAAATAAATATATTTTGGAGTAAAAATAAGAGTGAAAGAGACCCCCCCCCTTGCAAACACTACGCCCACAGGTGGGGGGGGGTGCCCCACATGTTGGGAACCGCTGCTTTAGAGAACGGTCATTTGTCTGTATTATTCGCACTAAAATGTTGTGAAGCTCCATCCGGTGGTGATTTTTGAACTAAATGTTTCCCATGCAAATATCTCACCTATTGTTTATTTTCTGTAAATTTAATAGCCTTCAAGCCAATAGTTTTTGTTGTACATCGCTCCGAATTAGAGAACTGTATTATGAACACCCTATACATTTTTTTTTCTGACAAGGTGACCTCCTGGAAATACAACGATTTTAATTCAGTCATAAGTATACAATAAAGGAAACCTAGTGTAAAAATTAGTAGCTATCTCCTCAGATTAACGCTAAGATGAATTAATAAAAAATTAGTTTGGGTAGACAGTCGAAACTTTATTGGCATTTTCTAATTTATTCTATTACTTTTACTATTCTCATTAAGTTCTCTCTATTCTTCTATTAATTTGAAGTGTATTTATTTAATTTAAAATAGACGTTAATACAGAAGATCAAAATATTTTTACTTTCCGAACATGCACCATGTAAGGAAAGTATTGTAATCATGAAAAGATTCGACTTCCAGATTTTGGTGTATTTACACGTTTTGAGGTTTTCTGAATCCATTTATGCTATTTTTACGCGATGTATGTGTGTGTGTGTGTGTGTGTGTGTGTGTGTGTGTGTGTGTGTGTGTGTGTGTGTGTGTGTGTGTGTGTGTGTGTGTATGTGAGTGAACACGATAACTCCTAAACGGGGCATTCGATAGAGCTCAAATTGGGTATATATGTTATAAACTACCGTTGCAAGACCGGGATTGATTTTGGTGTGTATAGGACTTATAGTTTTTCTACAGGGCTACGACAAAGATTTCTTTTACATTATGGCCTATGGGGAAAAATTCTTGAAAGTGCGCTAGCGTTATAATGGTACATTCGATTGATCTCAAATTGGGTATATATGTTTGAATTATTCATCGATTAAAATTTATTTAAATGCTTGGTAATGATCTAAATCGTAAGTGTTCGGAAAGTCGAGTGGAGTCACTCCAGATTTCTTTTCTTTCGTGCACTAAAATTCAAATTAATTTACATTTAACGTTTGAATAGATAGTAAATTAAGGCTTAGAAAACAATTTTTCACAATAAAATTTTTGAAAGAAAGAATCCTTAACTTTAAAAACAAATCTATTTCATTTTATTTTATTACATTAATAAATAAATTATTACAAATTTTTTTTAATCTGATAATTTCATTTATATCCGATTTTGCATAATTTAAATTAACTTATTTTTTCCTTTTTACTACTCAGTAGTTATAAAACCCCTAGCTGCGTACCCGTTCTCCGCACGGTAGGGAACAAAACTTTTTCTTACATGTATAATTCGAATTGATTCCAGTAATGTGGAATCTAAAAATAAACAAAATGATTTGACTCTTGGCGTAAAGTTACTCACTAGTTATTCCTAAAGTTAGTATAAATACTGATCTGAGAACATTGTTAATATTATGGAACAAAAAACTATGTCGGTGTCTTTGGCGATCAGAAAAAGAAAAGCGTGACGGTTCCTAAAAATATATAACTTTCAAAATGTCTCATTTCTACATCATACTCTTTTTTTAGATTTAAGTTATACCATTAATACCTTATATACTACATGATGTGAAGAACCGTTTTATTTTATAATTAAATAGTTGTGTACCCGCTCTTCGCAAGGCAAGAAGAGAACATTTTCCTAAAATGTGATCATAACTACTTGTGACAAAACAGAATCTCCAAGAAAAAAAAAATTCAGTTACAGAATTTTCTGTTAAAATTACCACGGGATATATTAACGCGACGTAGAATTATTTAATGTTTAGTTAGCTGTGATGTAAGATGGCTGTTGAAAAACGAAAAGAAACGAATAGTTTCACGAAATATTTATTAACGCGGTATATTGTGCTTTGATCAATATTGCCCTAGCATATCTAATAACTATTACTTATAGTATCCTTTACTGATACCAATATATTTTCGTTTTTCCATGTTTAATGTTTAATTTAAAGAAACGGTTTAGATATTTGCCACTATTGTAGTTTTCTATTCTTTGGTGATTCTTTGCAATTTACGCATTAGTATAAACGATAATCATTTCACTTTCTGGCTGCCATTAAAACAGCTCTCCATACATTTTTATGCATAATTCTTGTCAGATTGGCGTATTTAGCACGTAAATATTTCCTGCGATTCGAAAACGTGTCCCGTTTAAAAATCATATCGAAAATAATGCTGGATAATTCATCGTTGAAAACACATCATTCAGTTCTTTTTCTGGCAACGTAATATAAAATAGGGAATAATTTCGTGCGTGGCGTAATGTTTTGTTTGTGAGCCCGTTATTTTGATTGAGTTTCGAAAGGGGTTTTAATCTCGTTACATCAAAATGACGTAGATTTCACATGTGGAAACTCAGTTATTTTAAAGTCATTTTATTTATGTTTTTCAAATGGCAATTTTATTCATTGTTACTGTTTCCCAGACAACCATAGCGGAAGATATCATACCGAAATCTTGAAACAGCTTTTATTGAAACCAAAATCTTTCTTTACATAAAAATTCGTAAAAAATCTCCTAATTTATATTTTCCCTCCGTTCTTCTTTTAAAAGTGGGCGAAATATATGATCCGTCTTTTGCCGAAATATAAAAAAGTTATGACAGATAGAATGAAAGACGCAACAGTTTTAAAATTATTTTTACGCAAACGTCGTCAAAAGAGATATTCTTTTTAAAAATTCCCCAAAATCGGCAAAATATGTTACATAGTCAAAACAAACTGTTTTCGAAAGAAAAATTTCTCCTCTATCCGATGATGCAAATATCGTTTTATTGCGAGTGCAATGACCGGCGTTATTACGTATTATGCAAGAAAAATCGCTAAAAATCGGACAAAACATAAAATAAAACATTTTCTAATTCGAATTTCGGAAAAATCGCTCCGAAGAGTCTTAGGATCTGTCCCAGTGAAGCCGTATGCAAAATTCGGTAGCTCTGCGACCAACCATCTCGGCGCAATGCGATCGAGAGACGCGCGCAAGAACATCGGTGGTCACAAACTTACCTACCTACATAGCTACATACAATGTTTACTCTCGGATTTTATTATATACTAGCTGCGTACCCGTTCTCCGCACGGTGGGAAACGCATCTTTTCCTTACACATATATAATTCGAATTAAACCCAGTAATGCGGAATCTCAAAACGTGAAAAAATACTTGAATCGTGACTAAAAGTTGACGTCATGAGTGCAAATTTTAGACGATTGCAACATGACACAAAAACTACGTCAATGTGACTGGCGATCAAAAAAGAAAGGACTTTATGGGATGCAGACAAAACTTTTCTCTTTCGAAAAATGCCTGATTTCTACATCATATAATTCTCTTTGTGAGGTTTAATTTATAGCATTAATATATAGTATATACCACATAAATAACATTACATAATGTTGAAACAATTTTATCTTGCATTTTTCAAAGCGCGGACAATGCATTAGCGCAGTTATGTTACACACTACTTTATAAATTTTACCTAAATTAAAAAATCTACATGAAACAATGGATGCATCATTTACGTTTAAAAGCCAAAAATGTACCCTGCTCCGGTGAAAATCATGTCGCTTTTGTAAATGAAAACGTTCGTGATGTAACTTCTGAGAAAAGCTTATTACCCTTATTGAACTCTTAATGCAGTATCACACTTGTTACATAAAACTGACGTTTATCTTACTGTCAATTCACCCTAAATAAATAACTGATTTCATTTTTCATTTGTTACAGATTACAGTTGACCCCTTTATAACATGGGTCTACAACACGAATTCTTAGAACACGACGAAAACATTACGATTGTTTTTCGTGTAACACGTTAAAAGAGACTCGTACAGCACGGTAAAATGAGACTATGTTCTGATATTATGACGCCTTAGCTCCTGTAATTATTCCTTTTGAATGGCAACACCAAACATCATTGCATTTTTACGGAGCGCAAATAAGTTTTGCCGCGATTATACCGCGCAGTCCGCACTCCAGGTGGAGTATAGCGCAGGACCCGTACAACACGGATTCTTATAACACGGAACGTATCTACCGTGTTATAGATAATTTACTGTAGTCGCATAGTGTCAAATTCAATAGTTAAGAAAATTCTGGGTTGCCGTATTTAGTAATATTTCATCTTACCTTGGTGGCCGAAATTTATTAAATCCAAATATTCGAACTGTATCAAAAATAAAATTTACTAAAAGTAAAATTTTTAATTTTGTATAACCCTCAGAACAACTTCGGAGTTTGCCATCTATGACGGTTTTTCATGACGTGACAACTTATGCTTGCGTACAGTGGCGTAGCCAAGGAGGGGATAGGGGGTCACAACCCCCCAATCGGAGTTTTTTGCCATACAAAATGTATATTCTTCACTCCATTATCGCACACACGTGTACATATATGTGAGTTGCGGTAGTCGTCACATTCCCATGAAAAATTTCTGGCTACTCCTGCTTAATCAATATACTTCAGGATCGGAATATCCGCGGTAAAAAAATGGTCTAAAAAATGTGACACCAGAAAATTCTGATTAACACAATGGGGTTACACAAATATGCGCCGGACATACGCTCTTGCTTCCGGAGGAGCAAATACATTAGAGGGTATGTGCTGCTCCGGATAATCTGCCAGCAAAACAGCAAAAATGACGTAAAAAATGACATCCACACTCGAAGGAAATAAAATTAAAGGTATGTAGAATTGCATAAAAACTTCGATTATTTTTAAGGTGCAAGTCTGTTACATTTCTATTTGTTTCACAATTGATGCGTTTTCACTTTTTCGATTCTTAAAAGCTGTAGAAATGAGTGGTTTCACATAATTGTAAAATTTAACAACTTAAGTGGCAACAATGGATTCCGTTGCTACGGAAACTATAGCAATGTTAAAAATAGAACATGAAATGAGTTATTCATGTTTACTTTGCTAGAACTGCAATATTGGCGAAATTAACACCGCCAGTCGATGGCAAATAGCTCAAACCACGAATTAAACTTGACACTAAAGGCAATACGCAATACTCTGTTTGGCGGAATTAAAAAAAAAATATCTATGCATACGCTAGTGACATCGGCTCATCTGAATTGTGGAATGGAATTAATAATATGTACAGAGTTGCACTACATTTGAATATTTTTCGCCAACTTTGCTAAGAAATGTACTAAAGTAGGAATCAACAAACATTTCAATTCGTAAAACAAAAAATATATTAGATAGTATTAATTACGCCTTTCTAACAGCTTCTAGTAAAAGAAACTTCCGTAGCGCTGCTTTAACAAATAAGAATCAATTATTTATTGCACAGTACTTCGATCGCCAAAATGCCAACATACACCATTTTGCGAGATTTTTTTGTTTTCAGGGAATCATTCAAAGCATTGATTTAACAGCAATCAAAATGGGAAATAATTATCTATCATTTATATGGTTCGATCGGCAAAATTTAATGCAGGCTTATTATTGATAAGTAGCAGTTATTTAAATTATTATTAACTATAACGGGTTTTAATCACCGTTAACTACCATTTACAAAATGTGAGAATTTCAATTTTCTGAAATTTGGCGGAATTCCTCTAACTTAAATCAGTTTACTTAATTTGGTGAAAATTCTATGGATCGTTTAAAATCGCTTTAATAACTGCATTATTTCTATATGAAACATCGAAGTATAGCGCCGTAAAACTTATACTTGTTATTAAAAATACTATTTCGTTACGCTCTCAGTAATTTGCGCCAAGCCCAAAACTGTGCAAATCGGTTGAACCTACTACTTCCTCAAAATCGCCAAATGAGCCATTTTTATTTCGCCAAACTAAAAAATATACATATTAGTCTCGGAAATCTCTCAATCCCTTATTCTTTTACACATAAAAAACAATGAATTCCAGCTCTGATTTAACATGAACGCAATATTTTAATTAAAAAATAACTTTGTAAATAATCTAAACAGAAAAGAATCATTATTCTTTTATTTTTATTGCAGGAGTCTAAATAATTTAATAAAATAGCCAAACATGGCAACCTCGATGCTTATTTTTCATTTTTTTGACTACGGGGTTACAATCACGGAATTGCGGAGAGCAAAAATTAGCGTTTTTGATGGGGTTTTTTTTATCAATATCTCCTAAACTAATTCGAATTTCGAAATTTAAATTAGCGGAGGTTCTTTCTCGAAATTTTCCAAATTCGTGGATACCTCGGTCGAAACTCAACTCCCAGCCGTTTAGGAGGAGATGATGCTACACCTACCCCCCCCTCCCACACACACACACACAGATTTTAATAGTATAGACTAGCTGCTTAACCGTTCTCTGCACGGTAGGAGACGAATATTTTCCTTACAGACATATAATTCGAATTAAACCCAGTGATAGGAATCTCTATTAGTGAAAAATTGCTGGAGTTCTGACGAAAAGCTAACTCCATGCGGGGCCGTCGCTATTAGCAACGGGCCTGCGTATGAGTTGCCATCAGGAAAAATGAGTTTATCATTGAGGCCTGTTTTCGCTATTCGCAATGTTCTATTTCCTTGTTATAAGTATTATAAATATTATATTATTTTATTATTTTAAAACAATTTTTTTATAGTTTTGTCGTAGTACAGAACTTTAGATGTAGATAATCGTTTTGTGAAGCTTTTGCCGTTTTTCTTGCATCGAAATTTATCATAAAATTCGAACATTTCGCTCTGAATGTAAAGGCAAGTGAAAACTTTTAAAATTTGTTTAGAAATTCTAAAAATATGTATGTAAATCATATTTAGTGAATAATTATTCATGTGTTATTTATAAATAAATTATTTTAATCAGAAATCGTATTATTTGAGTAGTTTATTCTTGTAAATAAGCATGGCGTAGTGATACTAGTTAGACAATTTAATTTTGCCAGTTGAAAATGTTATTTATCAGCTATATATGCTTTGATTATGTGATTCAGACTTACATTTGGTACAGTGCAGAAATACAGTAAATTATAAATTATTGATTTTTGCACGTTTACATAGAAACTTCAAATGTAACAAGCGTTCATTATGCTTGCTCAATTCCAAAGTTCAATTGAGAAAGCGACAAAAGAACAACATATAATACATGAAATGTCTTTTCAAAGAATAATTAATTCAGGGATTGCGCTATTGAGTGTATTTTTTCAATTTTCTCCCAATATACAGGATATCCCGAAAACACTGAAATGCGCTTTAATACATTATTTGTTAATGATTGATGTTAAATTGTTTAAAATAACGTAGGAAATACGACTACGTTCATGAATTCTCCTGTACAATTTTTGTTTTCAATTTTTGAGGTGTTAATTTCCGAAAGTTATGAGTCAAACTTCTTAAAACAAGTCAATTTAAAACATATTTTGGTGACTCTAGCAATGGAGAAAATTATTATCACAAACAGTATTTGTGTAACAATGTGTTCATGTGGTGTATCTACCGATATATTATGCAAAAAATGCATTTCTATTATGGCGAATATTTTGCTAAATAATTATTGTAAAGCTCGAAATGACAAATTGGAAAAAAAAAAAAAAAAAAAAAAATAAGAGAAAACTATCTACTTTGTTGGGTACTTAAAGTAAGTAATTGTTTGTTCCTATTTTAATTATGCAGGTTATACGATACATTATTAGACGTAAAATATATTATTTAGTTCTTTTACGGGTAAAGACTATTTCGTTAATGTAAAAAATGATAGTAGGTGTAAATTGAATGAAATTTGAAAATAAAATTACTAAAAGGTAAAACTTAAGATTAAGTGTCGTGTCTGTAAATATATATATATATTTCTTACTCTTTTCATTAACTGCGCTTTCTTGTTATAGATTTATCAATGTGCAATAAATGCTACTTTATAAATACTCTATATTATTTCTTTTACGATAGTGATGATCCGGAAAACCTGAAAATTTGAGTAGTTTATAATGTAAAAATATATATCTAAATTATTATAAGCTTATTTCAGTATATTACGAAGATTATACGTTAAACATTGTAGCAGTATTCAAATTTTGTATATGTGAATTGTAAATATCAAATATTTTATTTTTATGTCAGCTGTTCGTCATTTAATCTGTTTATTTATAACTGGACAAGATTCAAAACACTTAAATTTAATAGCGTTTAGTCAATTTTATTTTTGAAAAATGATAATAGATGTAACTGTTTGGAAATTGTGAAACATTTCCTTATCTAAGAAATGTATAAAATTGTCTTTCTCATTTGTGTATTTAGTTATTTTAAAGTATATTAAATATCCACTTGTGAAACTAAAATAAGCAATCGTGAATCATGAGAGGAGTATAAGCGCTACTTAGTTTTTCCTTCAAATTATATGCATCTATTTCCTTAATGTCAATATGTATCACAGCAAACAAATAAATCATGAATTCGTACTTGAATTAGAAACATAATTACTACTTAAAACTACCTTAAATAACGTTTGAAAGCACTGGGAAGCTTAAGAAATGCCTGATGTATACGTGAAGACTCGAGCATCCGTAGGCCTCTTTGGATGGCTCATCAAAATACACGCGCAGGCCCGATACTAATTGCGAAGGCCCCGCTCCATGAGTGGAAATTTGAGACGATTGCAACATGATGACACAAAAACTACATCATTGTTACTGGCGATCAGAAAAGTAAGAACTTTACGGTATGCAGACGAAACGTTTCTCTTTCGAAAAATGCCTTATTTCTACATCATATAATTCTCTTTTTTAGGTTTAATTTATAGCATTCATACATACCATATGAATAACTTTACATGATGTTGAATACTATTTATTAAAATGCATTAGCACAGTTATGTTGCAGATGACTTTATTAAATTTTACTCAAATTTAAAATCGATGAAACAATCGATGCACATTGTACGTTCAGAAACCAAAAATGCATCCTGTTTCCGTGAAGATCTTGTCGCTTTCGTAAATGAAAAAATTTGTGACGTAACTTAAGCGGAAAAGCTTTTTACCCTTACTGAACTCTTAACACAGTAGCACACTTGTTACATAAGCATAAAACTAACGTTAATCTCACTGCCAATTCACAATAAATAAATAACTAATTTCATATTTTATTTTTAACATAGATTAATTGCATAGTGTCAAATTCAATATTAAACAAAATCTGAAATCGTTTCTAGAGCTCTAGGTCTTGTAACTGGAGTAACTGGAATATATATGAAAAAATAAATAGAACTTTAACATATAAGTAATTTATATGAAATATTCTAAGCACATTGGATCCCGTTATTCGGAAAGATTCCACAAACGCCATGGGAAGAAAGAGCAATTAATTTCATATTATATTTTGTATTCCTTGCAAGCGCCTTTGTTATGTACATGATTGCAATATCATTCTCGTACACGATGCTTATCCTATAGTCTCTGGTGATTTATTTTGGATTTTCATTTCATATTCCTGACTTTTCATACTTTTGAAATTTTGTTGCTTTGCGCATGTGAATAATCGATTATCATTTCGCATTACGGCTACCAATTAAATAGTTTTCCATATCGCTTCTTCCACGTTAACGACGTTAATCTGCCTTTTTCTAGTTTTAATAAAAACGCCTACAAAGTTTCATTGCTTCAATTTAGACATACAGAGGGGTTAGGCAAATACGCACCCGACAAATTGCTTCCTTATGTCCACCGAAGCAGCACATACGTTAGCGTGCAATGTGCTTCTCCGGATAATCTGACAGCAAAACAGAAGACAATGACGTGAAAATGACGTCACACGCGAAGGAAATAAAATGAAAAATATGCAGAATTGCCTGAAAAAACTTCGATTATTTTTAATGCGCAATTCTATTTGTTTCATATTTAATGCGTTTTCACTTTTTTGGGTCTTAAGACATGTAGAAATGAGTGGTTTCACTTAATTATTAAATTGATCAACTTAAGTGGCAACAATTGATTCCGTTGCTACGGAAACTGTAGCAGTGTTAAAAATAGAATATGAAATGATTTACTTTGCTTGTTTTGCTTGTTTGCTTTGCTTGTTACTTTGCGTTGCTCATTTGTTTACTTTGCTAGAACTGCCATTTTGGCGTATATAACGTCGGCAGTCGATGGCAAATAGCCAAAATGAATCACGCATTAAACTTGACAATAAATGCAATAATTTAAAGGCATTACCAGCTAGTCTGACTGGGTTTAAAAAATATTCTCATTCATCTCAAACAGCATTCGTATTTATAAAGACTTCCTACACTTGTCCTACCTACACTTGTTTTTAAAACCTACACTTGTTTTTAAAAATACTATTTCTTTACGCTCTCAGTAAATTGCGCCAAGCCTAAAATTGTGCAAACCACTAGAATCCACTTTCTCAAAATCGCCATATACGCCATTTTTTTTGCCAAATTATCAGGTTATACACTTTAGTCTCTGAAATTTACAAATCCTTTTTCTTTTGCGTATAAAAAATGTTGAATTCCTGCTCTGATTTCCCACGCAGACGATATTTTAATTAAAAAATAACCTAGCAAATATTCGAAACAGAAAAAAAGCATTATTCCTTTATTTTTAATGCAAGAGTGTAAATCATTTAATAAATTCGCCAAACATGGCAACCTCGATGCTTATTTCTCACATTTTCACTACAGGGGATACAATCGCGGAGTTGCGGAGAGCAAAAATTAGTGTTTTTGACGGGGTTTTTTATCAATATCTCCTAAACTAATTCGAATTTCAAAATTTAAATTAGCGGAAGACCTTCCTCGGAATTTTTCGAATAAGTGGACACCTCGATTGAAACTCAACCCCCAGCGGTTTCGGAGGAGATGATGCTACACACAGACAGACAGACAGACGCGCACAGATTTTAATAGTATAGTAGATAGATAGATAAGATAAAGCGGGGTCACCAATTAATTTTATTGGAGGGTCATATATTAGAAAATCAGGAACTTTTCGTGGGCCATTAAATTTTAATACATGTGATTTAATGTAACACTAGCTGATCCATGCGAAAATTTCGCACAATATCCGCTCTTATATTAAACGAGGAATGTTTGTGTGTGTGTGTGTGTGTGGGTGGGTGGGTGTGTGTATGTCCGAATGATCTCGAAAAACTGCTCTAAGGATTCTTTTTAAATTTCGTACCTGTGGGTTTTTTGGGCCCCTGAAACGATTGAACTAGGTCAATTGATTGAAAAATCTCTAAAACGCTCAAACTTTAAAATTTTAAATTTTTGGACGGTAGCGCCATCTGTTGAGCGTTTGAGAAACACACTTGATGCAATCTTCCTAAAAGGGACGCTCAAATAAGTTTGGGACGGATTAAAAAATACACGCCATCGATATATAATAGTAAAAATTAATTTCGCAAAGAAAATAAATGGAACTTGATATTCAGTACACAGACAAATAAATATTTTAGAAACTAGATATATTACACCATTCAGCTACATAAATTTGTTTAGAATTAAAAAGTTATTTTTATTTCAAAATATCGTCCTGGCAACCAGCGAAAGAAAAAGAGAAAAGAGTCTTCGTTGCCATCCCCGCAAGCACCTTGATGTAATATACGTAAATAATTTAATTATTCTTAATTCATAGTTATTAATACAAAACTATTCGTAAATCTTATGTGAAAAATTGCCTGAATTTATTACAATTATCCTTTTGTAACTAACGTAAAGCTAAATGTATTTTCGCGTATATACTAAAACAATAAATATTTTTCATGTATTTTATTGATCCATATGATGCGAATTTCAAAAGTGCATAAAAGTTTCAGCTTAGCCGAATAATTTAAATGAAAATGACGCCCTTTTCAGTCATTCACAGTAAGAAAAAAGATCCTGTGACGTAACATGAAAATTCCATTTTTTTTTTTTTTTTAATAACGGCACTAGGTTGAATTCTATTTTAACTGCCTTATTCCGCCAAGTTGACGATAAATATTTAAATGTAGTTACCCTGACGATTTTTTTTTTTTTAATGGGTCAACCGTTTATAATGAAACGATGTTCGAAACTCCGATGAAAAAATGATACGATCGATTCCTAAATTGGGCTCGCAGCCGATATTCAAATTAATTTTGCAGATGATCAGCCATCAGTTTAGTTTTCATTCACTGCAGTTGATGATTTCAACTCATTTATTTTATCATCGTATGGACAACCTTTTAAAAGTTGCGGGCAGAACTTTACGATAGTGGCCTCCTGGGCCTGACTTCAGGATGTTAGCGAAATCGCGGGCCGTATAATTCGGATTTATATGGAAGTTTGAATGTTTTATATAGGTTTTATACAGGGTTTTGACTTGTTCTGAGGGCTGGTCCAAAAGCCATGGCGGGCCTCATCCGGCCGCAGGCTGGGAGTTGTCCATATGTGGAAGCAGTAAATTGGGAGGCTGAAATCTGGTTACTAAGATTTTTTCTAATAAATTTTCAATTCTCATTTAGACGTGGATTAGACTGTGTTGTTTTGTGTTGTGTACTATCATTAAACTAAAAGATAAAGCCCTTTGTGGAGACAATTGCAGCGGGCGATAGAATGTCTACACTCAGAATATTTAATATTTACCCACTTAAAATCAAATAACTTCATATTCAATTTTTATTATACATGGAAATTCGAATTGTATAATCTGCAGAAACATTTCGTATTCGAAACATTTCGTTTGGTATCAACATCCTCTCCTATATCCATGCTTAATGCATAGAAAACCGTTTTATTTTTGAAAAAAAAGTTAAACTGAGTAGTAATTTAGAAAAGCTATCTTAAGCGAATTGGAATCGTAATTTTTCCTCCAAAGCCTGATAACCGTGACTTCAATGTAACGTCAATGTCACTTGCAATAGATAATTCTGACACTCAAATGATTATCTTTTTTTATTATCTTAAATGAAATAGAGCTAAAAATACAAAAAAAAAAACGCTTAAAAATCAGGGAACGGGTGGATTATCAGATTTTTTCTTTCTTTTTTTTCTTTCTTCTTTTTTTTTTCTTTTTTTTTTTTTACATAATTATGATAATTTTCAGGCTGATCGCACCAACGAACCGTGTAAATTTTAAGTTATTAGACAATACATTTTTAATCTGTTTGGATGGTAAAAGTTTTATTTTGAGTGGTTGAACTGGAATTGTGACAGAGTCAGGGATCTGCGTAACTATATAGGAGCGATGTATTTTTGATTTATTCGAGGTTAGACGTCCAATTTCTTCAGTCCATCCGTTTGTTCTATTATTGTCAACGTATAAGTAGTTGTTAGGGTTATTATAAAAGAATATTTTTGATCTATTCTGTTTTTGATTTCATGATTTCGAAGTGTCCTTTTGTACTAATAATTTAAATTGCGTTACACTTTTTATTTTCTTAAGCGTGAGTTTATAAAATAAAATTATGTTTAAAGCATATTTATGTAAGATTATACTTTTATGGCATCTATATTTATGTATCTATAAGATTGAATTTACGTTTGTAGAATTTGTTTATGCATGATGTATTTTCTTTGAATTAGAAAAAAAAATAAGTATTTTATGTTTGAATTGAAGCACTATAGAGAAATTTACAATTTCAATCGTAAAGAATTATCATCATAAAGACGTAAATGCATGAAAGTGTAGCTCAAAAACGAGCTGTGGAAACATATGATCACCGACAGCAGCACTTAGCCCAAATGTGTGAACGTGCAGTTCAAACACAAGCAGATGAAACAGATGATTAGTATTTGGAAGGAGAACGACATGGAACAGCTAGACGTCGACAAATACTTCGGATAAACAGTCTAAGTATCTACAAAGCTGCCACAAATATGGGTACTTATTATCATAGTTTAAACTTTTTAACATGGATTGCATTCACCCTGGAGCTTTGCATTTTTCTGAAGAGTAAAAACAAAAATTAACCGAAACCATTTTGGAGACTGTAAGATTGATGTAGGACATTCCGAATTTCCTAATGAATTGGTGTGGTTGTTTCTTCGATGTCACCCACATTTCAAAGAATTCGAAATTTGAAAGCATACTTTACAATGGCTTTGTTCACAGTATATGACGAGTGAAACTATTAACGATTTTGGTGTGTACTGCTACGTTGCGAACAGTGTATAACAGACTTGATGAATTTTTTTTTATAAACTCATTCATCTGACAGTTCAAGCAACTCAAATTCTTGATGCTGAATTTGAACGTCCTCAATATGGACAGATATATTTCTGAAGTAATGAAGACGCTGTTAGTGAATGCATCGCCCAAGATCTTCGCTGATACCCTCGTTGATCTGCTACAGAAGGAAAGGAGGCACCTTACGTTAAACTACTTTTTCCTGAACTCTGATGGCACCGACCATCGAATATTTAGCATCCCTCTTCAAAACAAAGTATATGCCATTGTAACATTGAATGCCGACCAAAGTTTATCTGATAATGTATGAATGATCCGACAGCGATGAAAATCTTTGGCAACCATGAAGATTCTTGATACGTGCCAAGGCATTTACGTATTCATTATTTTACACTTAAGGAGCCTTTAGATTCTGAGCATGGCTCGGTAATCTGGTACTTGTATTTAATACTACAACTGTAAATATTATAGTGTGAAAATGAATAAATGTGTCTTTAAGTACATAATATTCTGTTAAATATTTTCATGGGTCAGTTAGATGTTTGATTGGAAATCATTCAAAAAGTAGACATTTATTTTAACAGAAATAAATTTACTTTAACTGTTTTATTTTGTAAAACCTCTTTAAAAACAATATTAGCAGTTAATAATTATAAGCATACAGAAAATCTACTTAATGTTAATTGTATATCAATATATCTTATAAATAAAAATGAAATTATGTTTGTTTGTTTGTTTGTGGATTTGATTCGTATACAAATCCACAAAAATGGACCTATCGGCCTGAAATTTAGCACACATATGTAAAATAATATAGAATAAATTAGTCCACTTTAAAACTTTGAAAGTCCACCCGTTCCCGGAATTTAAGAGATTTTTTATGCTCTCCACGCAAAAAGCTTTCCGTAATTGTAACCCCTGTAGTGAAAAAAGTGTGAAATAAGGATCGTGGTTGCCATGTGTGGCGATTTTGCCGAATAAAATGTTTTAAATTCTCAAAGTAAAAATAAAAGAATAATAATGTTTTTTTTTTTTTGTTAGTTTATATTCGTAAGGTTATTTTTTTAAAAATTATAATATCGTGTGCATGGGAAATCGGAGCAGGAATGAAATGTTTTATACGCAAAACAATAAGAATTGAAGATTTCCGAGGCTAATAGGTAAATTTTTTTTAGTTTGGCGAAAAAATAAAATGGCTCAAATGCCGATTTTGAGAAAGTGAGTTCTAGCGGTTTGCACAGATTTCGGCTTGGCGCAATTTATTGAGAGTTTAAGGAAATAGATTTTTGAAAACAAGTGCAAAGGTTTTATTAGAATACAGCGTTAAATTTTAATGATCCGTGAAGAAATAATGCAGTTGTTAAGGGATTTCAAGCGATCTATCAACAGAATTCTCGCCAAATGAGTACATTGATTTAAGTTGGGGGAATTCCGCCAAATTTCAGAAAATTGAAATCTTCTCATTTAGTACATCGGAGTAACGATGAATAAAACACGTCATAGTTGATAATTTTAAAAAAATTCGGCTGTATTAAGGGATTCCACTTTTCAAATAAAGGCTTGCTTTACTTTTTCGCGGTCGAACCATTTCCCATACTGATTGCTGCTAAGTCAATGCTTCGAATGATTTCCTGAAAAAACGCTTGCAAAATGGCGTATGTTGGCACTTTGGCGAGGCTTAGATTTGAAACTGGATTTTATTTGAGACTGGGATATATAATGACACTGGTTATAGATAAAAATGAATGTCGGTATGTGTGTATGAGGTTGAAAAACTCCAGCACCGTTGAGCACCGTTGCACCATGAAATTTGGTTCACCTAAGTCTTATCATGGAGAAGCTTTTTATGCTATCCGTTTTCCTCTAACTTGCCACCAGGTGGCACAGCAGAACGTCAAATTCTATTCCGTTTAGCCGTTTACTATGCGAATATCGTCCAACCGATTTCGATGAAATTTGGTACACGCGGATATTAGAACACGGAGAATATTTTTCAGTATCCATTTTGCTGTAACTTGCCGCTAAATGGCGCTGCAACGCATCAACTTCTATACCGTTCGACCAATCGGCATAAAATTTCTTATACTTACACATTTCAGCACGAAGAATATATTCTAACTGTGTTCCTTTTGATGTTACTCACCACTAGATGGCACTGCAATGCATTATTATTTTAACTCGCCACTAGATGACGCTGCAGCAGGCCAAATTCTTGACCATTCAAACGGTCGCTATGAAAATCAGTATACATAGCTATTTGAACAATGAGAATATTTTGGCGTTATCCATTTTGCTATAACTCGCCACTTGACGGCACTGTAGCAAATCATTACTTTAATTAACCACTAGATGGCGCTGCAGTGTATCACTTCTTGACTGTGCAACTGATCGCTCTGAAAATAGGTATACATAGATATTTGAACACGGGGAAGAGTTATGCGTTAGATGTCGCGTCAACACATGAACTTCAGGGCTGTCCAGCCGATTGTCCTGAAATTTCGTATTCATCGATATCTGAATGCGAAGAATATTTTCGCCGTATCCGTTTTGCTAAAACTCGCCACTAGATTGCGCTACGCCGCATGGCCTTCTGCGCCGTACAAACGATTGCCTTGAAATTCGGTATGCATGGTTATTGAACACAATATAATGCGATATCCATTTTGCTATATCTCTTTATTACAATGAATAGTAATCACCACAAATCGTAATATCAAAAAGTCCATTCATTCCCGTTCGAAGAACGGGTACTTCAGCTAGTAAATATATATATTGGTATATACGTATATTTATAGTTTGAATCACTGATCTCTATATCAAAGATCTTATCTTACTTAGATATCTTACATCTATTAAGTTGAATATATCGGTAGTATTAGGGCTATTCAAACGCCATCTTCTGTACATTTTTGCATTTCATAGAGAATAAAAAATATGTGTCACCAACAGGTGGCGTTATTTTCATCAAAAGTAGAAATTATAAGCTTTAACTGGGTATTTTTTTTTTTTTTTTTTTTTTGGTCACGTATTTAATGAGATCTAGCCGAGCCCATTTCAATTTAAGTCGCCCACCCGGGGGCGCAATGTTAATTGCATATCAATATATAAATATATATATATATATATATATATATGTATTTACAGTTTGCACCACTGATCTCTATATCGAATATGGCGCCTCTTAGATTTTTAAAGTTGAATATATCGCTAGTATTAGGGCTATTCAAATGCCATCTTCTGTACATTTTTGCATTGAGAATAAAAAACATGTGTCACCAACAGGTGGCGCTGCTTTCGTCAAAAGTAGAAATTATAAGCTTTAACTGGGTATTTTTTATATTTTTTGGTCACGTATTTAATGAGATCTACCCGCACCCGTTCCAATTCAATCCGGCCCACCCGAGAACGCCAGAAAAATGTCGCCAAACCTTCGAGAAAATGGCATAGAACAAAATATTCTGCCGGCGACTGATGAATACAACTCACTGAATTATCAAAATGAGACGGCTCGATTGAAAACACAAAATAATAAGTTCTTTTATCCTCATTTAAATATTTATTTTACAAACAATTTACAAAAAAAATCTGTATTTCTAGTTACCTTCAATCATTCATCCAATCTATACAAAAAACATAATAACAACTCTTTCTGTTCTATTTTTCTTACATTTTTTATCTGTCGTTGCCACTCATTTTTAAAGAAAGTATATTCAATTCATCTGACTCCATGGCAACCTGGAACCATGGAGTCTGTTATATTTTTTTTTTTGGTCAAGTATTTAATGAGATCTAGCCATGCCAGAAAAAAAAAAAAAAACCTTTGAGCAATAATATATATGATTTGTTTTTTTATTTTTTTTATTAACAAAAAGATTTTTTCCGAATTTTTGCATATTTTTCGTCAAAAGTAGACATTATAAGCTTTAACTGGGTATTTTTAAAAATTTTTTTGGTCGAGTATTTAATGAGATCTAGACGCGCCAGAAAAAAACACCTTTGAGAAATAATATATATGATGATATGTAGGGGAAGTGGGAAAGTTCATGCGAATTCAGTAAATAAATTTAAGACTATTGGGATGATTTAATCCAAAAAAAACTACAATAAATAACAACCAAATCTAGAACAATACTAGGATGATTTTAATGAGAAAAAATGGCGTGTTTTATTCTACAATAACTGTTTGAAACTTCGGCTCTTATTATTTCTTGTAATCTTCATTATTTTATGGCATTGATTCCAAACTGGGCTTTGCAAACCTCCGGGATTTCGCAGAGTGTATAAGGGGATTCGCGAAAAGTCTACACAAAGGGTTCGTCTAACTCTTTCGGATTAGAACGGGCTTGCAGGAGGGAAAAGTTTGGGCACCAATACTTTGTGGCATAAAGTTTTCCCAATAAACTATTTTTTTGTTGTTGTTGTAAAATTCTACCCGATCAGGCGATTTACCTTATCCCTGTTGATTGCGTATGTACAAAACATGGAGCTAATGCAGCTCAGATCTCAACAAGCACCACTTTTGCGAGAGGAAAATTAAACTCTTCGTTCGAAACTACCACATACATGGACTTTCGCGTTTCCACTGTTAGTACAATCCCTTAAGACTTTTTTTGAACTGAGTTTTGAACTTTAGTTTTGAACTGATTTATACATCCTATGATGCTTTCTCGAAATTAGAAGGCAGGAGGTGTAACGTTCAACCTCCGGTCGCGCCTGTCGACCTAGCCATTCGGAGTTTTCCGTGGTTTTCTCCGAAACCTCGCGTAAATATGGGCTAGGATCCCTTAGAAAGTCCTCCACGGAGGCTATAAGCCTGGGACCCTCGCGCAGTCAATAAGCCTTAACCCACAAACAAAGAACAATAATTTTGAATAAAATAATTTTAATTCATGCGAAGGTGTGAATTCTCCACACTGTCACACATATTTTATTTTTGTTTGCCATTACACAAAAGAATTCGTAAATGTTATTGAAGTTTTCTATGTTGAATTTGAGAATATATATATATTTTTTTCGAAATTAATACAAGTGAAAAGAACTTGTAGGACATCATTTACATTTGAAAGCGTCTTGACAGTCTTCGTTTATGGGTGATAACAACTTTTTACTACTGAAAGAGAATTAGGCTTTTATTCGAAAAACTACTTGAAAACACTCTTTCTACTTGTTTACAACTGTAATAGGTTTTTAAAAACAATTACGAGACCACATTTTAATTTGAGATGTGAGAGTTTTGTCGGGTCTGAAGAGGTTAAGTTTCTCTGAGGCACAGGCATTCACTAAAAGATCTCTCAACGAGTCTATCTCCACTTCCTGTCGCTGTTGACAGATGAGACACAGCCGCTTACATATCTCTTCAGTTCAGAGAGGTCGACGCTGTCTCTCTACTGCAGATGCCGTTGTCCGCACGTGTGAATTCCATCCCTCAATTTTGCCCTCTCTGAACCCTTTCACGTGCGGTGGTTTCACCGTGAAATTAACAATTACAGAACTTTTAACATTGCTCAGAAAATTAAATAAGCATTTGTCAAAATTCCTACCTCTGTTTCACAAACAATAGATACCTTTTCCATAAAACGCTTGACGAAAAGACGTGAATCTCTTACTTTTTAATATAGTATATTTAGGATAAGGATACCATTTATAATATATTAATGTCGGAAACTTATTAAACACCACTGGCATATGCATCATCTAGCATGATGAAATGAGAATGGATGCATGCCTTTCAAAGTGCCCCACCAGTGGCTGAGTGCATTTGCTCTTTCAACTGGGAGACAGAAGGTATCAGGTTCAAATCTTTAGGAGTTTTCCGTGGTTTTCTCCAAAACTTAGGGGGAATACGGGTTCGGACCCCTTAGAAAGTCCCGCTCGGAGGATAACCCACCCTTGGCCTTGATCCCATGAGTAGATAATCGGTCGTTATCCTCCATATTAAATTTCCTTTCCAAGGGTTAAAGATTTTTGAGCACTAGAGTGCCTTTAAATTTAAATTGCGGTGAAACCATGGCAGGAGAGGAGGAGCCTAAGAACACTTCAATCTAAAATTAGGTTTTAGTTCATTAGAAAATTCTTACATATTCAACAGTCGAGAGCACAACCATGGCCGAATGGATGAGACAATGAACATGGTAGATGGTTGAAAAGAGAAGGTCTAGGGTTCGCGCCTCGAGCATGGCTTTGGATCTAACGGTCTGGAGTTTTGGCCAGTTCTCCAGATGTAATGTATATAAGCGTTAGAACCCTCGTAAAAAATCCTCCTTCCAAGGCATCCCCCCTATTAAACAGACAGCCCTCGTGCAGCTTTGCCTGAACACAGCAAATAACATACAAGACAAAAATTGAGGAAGAAAGGAACATTTGTAAATAATTGTCTTTCGAGCTTTTCGAAACGAGTAAAAATACGCCATTGTTTTCACTCTGCAACAAATTCATGCAGTTATGCATATAAGTGCAGAGCTGTGCACAAGGGCAGGGTGCGTTGGGGAGTGTCTCCCGGCCAGCTTTGTCGAATAAGTTGTAACATAATGTCCATAAATTTTTTATTTCACATATAGATTACGCCTTTTAACATCAAAATGACCTCCATAACCTTCATCTTAAAGAAAAGTTGTGCGCTGTGTGTGCGTGGGGGGAGGCGTTATTAGAGAGCTTAACTGACCCCTAGTTCAGTTTCATTATTTATATCAGTGTGGACATCAAGCAGCAACACTGGCAGGATCCACTCACGCCGTTTTACTTGTCCGTACACAAATTTAAAATGTTTCTTTGCTAATAATAAAAAGTATTTTGCATTCGATCAAAATGCCGCACCCAGACTATACGAACTGTAAATTTTGAGCGAAAGAAAAAATCGACGTATTGGATATATCAATATTTTTCGCTCACTCACATCTTTAATGCTGCTCCTGAATTTTGGAACCCGGGCAAAATGTCCGAATTGTCCGTCCCAAGGGAGTTTCCTGACACTGGTCACAGAAGATAAATCATTACTGCCGAATCAGTCTTTTCAATGATGGAAGGAAACAGGTTTTCAAAATAAAAAGTAATAAAAAGAAAAAAATCTCCCTGGGATAAAATTTTTTTTGTTAAAATTCGTCAACTAACTTATCGTTCCTCTCTACCCTGATATTTTTCTAGTTCCACCAATGCATTAACCCTTTTTTGCGCAGTGATCCCGCTCTGGGAACACCAAACTCTGACGTTTTGACTGTTGCCAGTCAAGAAGAATAGATTTGATTTCTATAAAAATAGTTGCGGGTGACATAGCTCCACGAGAATCCTTTACTTTTTAGCACGTCATTTCCCGTCAAAAAAGGTCACTATTATTTTTAACAGCACTGACATCTGCTGAAAAATGGAAGAATGCGAGAACAGCTGGATAGATTGCCTAATGCTGAAAAAAGGGCAGCCGTTGCCATCGCTCGACTTAACTACCAGCAAGAGGGCGGACGATCGAAACGTTCATCGCGTACCACACATCTAGAGACCCTTTTTTGACAGGGTTGCGCATCAAAGGGTTAAAATGGTGCATTTAAGGTATTGTGCAACTTTCGAACAATTTTTAATTGAATCCAATTACGCCAAATTAAAAAAAAAAAAAAAACTAGATAATGTCGTTTCACACTCTGTTATTATGCACTCTTTCAACCGGTAGACTCAAGATTCATCAAATATTCTGATAAAATATTTATATAATAAATTATTTTTTATTAAAATTCTGTCTTAGTTTTGAGACAATTGCACACTACACATCTCTGCTATTTCTTCCAACATTAAAGACAAAAGTCTTATTTTATTAATAAAGGGTGAATCCATGCAAACATTGTTCAACAGGAAGTGAATGCAATGCTAATAGAAGTATTCAACTTCTCTGGGTAGATATTTATCCTGCACACTGAGTATAGATCAACGTATAACGAAGTTTTAACTGCTGCAAGATTTGACAGCTTGCACACATGTACAGCGTGTCGTGAGGTTTAACTCTCAGCCAGGTGTTCATTGAATTTAAGATGCGACGTTCCAAAATTACGAAATTCCGAAGAAAAAACAATGAAATAAAATCAAGCAATGTTAAAAAAAAAAAATAAATTAATAAAAAAAAAATTAAAGACATGATCGATGTTTAAATGTGTGTGAGAGAGAGGGAGAGAAAGAGATAACGATTGCGTGTTCTAAAAGTACAGATATCCGATACAAAGATAACTAACGCAAGACAGAACACTAGATAAAAATAGAATAAACATTTTTCAACTGTTTATTCACTTTATTTGTTAAACCGTTCTTCCTCAGAGTCACAAAAACGCAATTGGGGATAGATGCGAGACGAGTTGAAATCTAACTTGGTCTCGTCGCGTGGTGTCGCAAAAATTTACACATGATAAATTATTGATCGTGAATGCTTGTCATCTAAAACCTTTTAAGCCTCTAATGTATTTTTATTTTCATTCTCAGCACTATACTACAGCAAGAAGGTCTCGTGCAAGACGAAACGTGATTTGCAAGAGCGGGACGGGAGCACAAGACAAGATCTTCATGTGTGACTGTGGGAGACGAGACCTCAGGTTGCGAGTCGAGATCTGAGCCATTTCTCATCTTCCAAGTCGAATTTTTTCATGATTGCAATACTTTCTTTACATGGTACATATTCAAAAAGAAATGAGCGTCCCTCTTATGCATGAATTGAGTTGGTAGCTTGCAATGTGATTACGTAAAAGAAAGGAAATTGCTTTCTGCCTTGACTTTCAGCAAATAAAATAAAAAGGATATAGAACTTCATTTTAACCAACAGAAAACCCAACACGTTGAAATCATACACGTTAAAGCGAACACTACATACAAATTTTGCGAGTACGTATTTGAGAGAGCTTTCCACTTTTTGGGACAACTAGCTCTGTCGCCAAGTACTAGCCAAAGGGTTACAACTGTCGCAATTTTAAATACTTTTAATCATTCAATTTCTCAATTTCTATTGGGATATAAGCTGCTAATTATCACCCATTAGGTTTCTTTTAAGTGTGCACTTAATACCGATTTAAATTCACTGTATTTCGTGCGTGAGCTCCATGGTATTTATCTGATGAGCAGCTATAGGGTTATTTACACTTTAATCAACGGACAGCAAGCTGCCACGAACTCCTACAATATGACACTAAATTAGTTCTGTTTGAAATGGAGGAACTTTTTAAAACACACTTCACAATGACTGCATTACTGCATACAATTCTATTATGAGCTCCAGTGAAAGATGCACCAGTTCTCAATAAGAAACATGGTGTAGAGTCATGGGCGCCGGCAGAATATTTCCCAGGGGGGGGGGGCAAAGACTACTTCAACGCATGGTTACCATGTTGGAAAGAGCAAAAAAGCAATGGAAAACACTGCATACAAAATTCCAAGGGGGCATTGCCCCCCCTTGCCCTATGATGCCGGCGCCCATGTGTAGAGTACATATCGATGACACAAATTTCATATCAATCATCACATATTTACAGCAGTTCTCAGCAAGCACGAACTGATAGATCATAAAACTTTTTCTTCTTTTTTAAATATTTTTCGAAAGTGTTTCTATTGCTATAAATACTCTTTCTCAATAGCATAGAGAATGCTGTTAAGGTCCTCCATATATTACGAGGCGATGGGCGAAAATGAGCGTTTTCCATTTTAATGAGCCCCAGTGGGAGGAAGACTGACAATTTTGAACCCATTCCAGATGAGAGACCTAGCACCTGAAATCGGCACCCCCAGAAATATCCTTTGTACATGGAGAATATTGAAGTCACGAACAGATTTAACGTGTACCAGCTCCCGTTAGGGCACACTGTCCCAGAGAAGCCCAGGCGAGAGAGGGGTTCACCCTTCCAATCACTGGCCAAGCTGGCGCTGCTTTACTTTCCGCTTTTTGACAGGAACGGAGATTAGTGACTAGGCCACTGCGGGACGTTCGAAAGTGTTGAAAAGGCTGATGGAGGCAGAACTGGTGAATTGTGATGCCTTACATCAAAACACGCTTATGGCATTTTAAAATTGCATTTTCCGAATCATCCAACCAGGGGTGGCCTTACACCAAAGCAAGGTAAGCATCGGGGCGCCATTTCGAACTCAAAAGCTGAGAAAAACTGTATTTGGCTCATAAAAGGGAGCGCTTTTATTACGTTTGCATGTGGGCGCCACGCACCCTAAGGCCGCCCCGGCATCCAACAAAAGAAATACAAAATTCAACAAGTACAATATATTGGACGGAACAAGACGTGCTTCCGCATTAAAGAAAAACACACCAGACGGTCGTTAGCGTTCTAAGTAAGCGGTCGCCCTACGATTTTCTCTAATGGTATTCTGGCTATTCACGAATGCACGATGGCGTCGTTAGGAAACAAAATTATTGTTCTTTTGGTGGCAAATGTACGGTTTTGTCTGATTACAGCGTGTGTTGAAACTAACGGTTATTCGACCTCGGGCATATATATGCAGGGTTCAAAGAACGAGGCAGATTTTTAAACTGGATTCAAAAACGCCACGATTCAGATGTGGTTCTCGTGAACCGCACGGTGAAGGCCCAGGCATGATTTACGGGCATATTTAGTGTAGCTAATGTGTATTATTATACGATCCAATATATCAGCATTATTGATTCGGATGTAACTAGGATTTTGGTATGATTGCTTGTAACCAACATTTTCGAAACGCATGATGACCATTAAACACGAGATTACGTAAGTTTTAATAGGTGGGTTCCATGGGCGCCGGCAGAATATTTCCTGGGTGGGGGGCAAAGACTTCTTCAACATATGGTTACCATGTTGGAAAGAGCAAAAAAGCAAGGGAAAACACTGCATACAAAAATCCAGGGAGGAGGGCATTTCCCCCCCTTGCCCTATGCTGCCGGCGCCCATGGTGGGTTCTCATTTGTGCGAGATCTACAGGAAAGGGGGCTCGTTCATGAAGTTTCTGGTGCCAGCTGCAATCAGATCCAGAAAAATTTCAGAGGAGGGGCGTCGTTTCCTGAAGTATTTTATCAGAATGCGCAGAATCGAAAGACATAAGTCCTTTTTTTTTAACACTTTCCAAGAAAATATGAAAAATTTTTAAGATTCCCTTTTGTCTATCTGACTGCTTTCCGTGTGTTTTAACTACTGTAAATGATTAATTAAATGAAAGAAGTTTATATTTGTATGTACCCTATTGAAAAAGGTGTGATAGCATCAATCCATATTCACGTCATGTCCAAAGCATTCACGTCTATGAGCATTATGGACAGCCCTTACTTAAAGTGCATTTTAGAGACGTTCATTTATTTCAAGTTAAACAAAATTGTTATGCACTAGTGAAATTTATTTAAAATTTAAGTTAATTTGCACTGCTAAGTCTTTGGAATCAGTGGCAAATCTAAGGGGCTTCCGTCCCCATAAAAACATTGGTGTAGGGGATATTTTGCTTTATTTTATATTTTAACAAAGTAAAAATGAGCTTTTCTAAAATATTAACCTCTCCAAAAAAATTCCACTGGTTTAGAGGTAGCATTTTGTTTTATTGTGTACTTTGTTTATGTCCAATAGCTTTTCTCCGAAATTCGCCCTTCTCAAAAATGTTTTGTAACCGCACTGTTAGAAAAAAAGGAAAACGAACGGGTTGAACCCGGCTTTAGGATTTAAAACTTTTTAAGAATATTTTAACATTTTTTTCAATTAAAAAAAGGATAGATAGAGATAGAGAGAGAGAGAGAGAGAAGCGTCCAGAACTTTGCTTTAGCTGTGCCACTGACATTAAATATTACATCTAACGGAGAAAAAGAGAAACGCAACATAAGAGAAATAACTTTCCATGCCACGCATTCAAGATGTGGAAGAGCAGATGGTGTGTGCATCTTCACCATAAACATGACACGAAGAGCATTTTCTTTGTCAGGCAAAAGAATTCTCCTTGGAGAAGTGACCACACACTAACACCCATCTGGGGAGGCGACACGTAAGCTGCAGATGGTGGTGGCTCTGTCGCAAAACACGGCAGGTGAGCAGTTCCTCTCGCTTTTTTTTATATGCAGCAGAAAACACGAGATCGCAGATCCACGCAACAGACATAGCTGAATGGAAGAGAGAAGAAAAGAGAGATATTTCAAAAATGTCTCTTTCCGCCCCCCCCCTCCCTCCTGGTAGAAGCGTTCTTTAGAATTCTATAGATATAAAGCCAGAGGTCCTTTCCGTTTACCTGGCATAAAGTGTTCGAAATCATTAAATACCTTCCATCTTAATTTGAACTTTAAAATTTTAATGAACGCGAAAACTTTGAAAAGAGACTTGAGAGTTCAATAATTTAATTTAATTATTATTATTATTATTTTCTTTTGTGAAATTTGCTGCTTGTTTTTGAGATTAGACATTTAATTTAAGATAGGGTTTTCTCTAACTTTATCTATAATGGAGCACTTCGAGGGTCTTGGAATTTCGACGGGGCACCTTACACACATTCATTGAGCATTTGGTGCAAATCCGTGCTAGTGCAGCGGTTCCCTGCCTTTTTTGCAGGAATTCTCTGGAACGCACAGCCAGCTGTCGTCAAAAAAGGTCTCTGGATCTGTAGCACGCGATGAACGTTTCGATCGTCCGCCATCTTGCTGGTAGTTAAGTCGAGCGATGGCAACAGCTGCCCTTTTTTCAGCACTGGGCAACCTATCCAGCTGTTCTCGCATTCTTCCATTTTTCAGCAGATGTCAGTGCTGTTAAAAATAATCGTGACTTTTTTTTACGGGAAATGACGTGCTAAAAAGTAAAAGATTCTCGTGGAGCTATGTCACCTGCAACTATTTTTATAGAAATCAAATCTATTTTTCGTGACTGGCAAACTGTCAAAACGTCAGAGTTTGGTCTCCCAGAGCGGGAACACTGCGCGTTAAAGGGTTAAATCGATCACCCTGTAGCATTAGAACGTGAAAAGCCCTGCTCATTAATTTACTATTTTAAACTGATCCTAAAGCGGTGTGCACATTTTTTTCTTTCTCGAAAGGGGCAGTGCGTATTTTTTTAAAAAGGTGTAATTTTTATTGAAGAAGGAACGGGCGATTTTTCGGACATCCGACTAGAAAAGATGCAAGTCTTATTCCCCCCCCCCCCTACCACTCCATAAAAGGCAAGGTGCACTGTACTGAAGTAAAAACGGCAGGGCGTGTCGGCACTAATGAAAACACAAGCAAAAGGCACCTTTGAAAAAGGTTTTTTCAAAGGTGCAGCGCCCTTTGAAAAACGCTAAATGTAAAAGCAGCACTGAAATAAGTAGCTTTTAAACAGATTTCCTGAAATTAAAAAATTTCTATCACATAAAATTAAATTTTCGTTGAGGTTGTTTATGGTGGAAATATATATATATATATATATACTAAATTGAATGGTTTAAAATGAAGTTCATTTTATTGAATATGCTTATTTTCAATTCTAATACATCTGTGTTTGACATCATTATATTTCTTCGTATCTCTTGGCTTTACTTTTTAACTTTATAAATAAAACTATTACCTTATCAATAAAAGCACGTATTTATTCCGTAATCATTCGTTGTGTCCGACTTTGGTTAGTTATAAAACTGACATCAGTAATAATCTTTAATACCGAAGAGTGAATTTGCACTCATATAGCATTTAACCAATTCGCCGCTCATCCCACAGTATTATTCCTTGCACATCTAAACTTAACTAGAACAAAGTCGGCTAATGCTGGAATATATTCAGACTTTGTAACGGCCTTACTATACGGCTTCATCGGATTTGCATAATGATCTTCGCGTAACGGTTAAATGAACGGCGAATATAGCTAAGAGGATTCGAAATACGATATTTTCCTGAAATTAATAATCATAACAAAAATAGAGGTCGACAGACGTCAGAATCATGGAAGTCACGTAAAGGAAAAGAGGATTGTATGTGAAAGCATAGCTGAAACCAGGGGCGTAGCCAGAAATTTTTCATGGGGGGGTTACGACTACTACAACTTATATACATGTATCGTGTGTGTGATAATGTAGTGAAGAATATACATTTTGTATGGCAAAAAATTTCTCATGGGGGGGGGGGTTAAGACCACCCTAACCCCCCCCTTGGCTACGCCTCTGGATGAAACACATTCTTTGGAAGGCATTATTGTGTTTTTAAACAGAAGAGACGACGGTTATGTAAGCTCTAAAATTAAATTTTCGTTCCACAAAATTCTCAAGGTTGAGAATAAGAAAAGAGGGATAAATTTTCACCAAATGCATCGCTTACGGAACACTTCCTAACATAATCTTCTGACAAGTAAAATTAAAGTAAATAAAACAACGTTGCTGAGTAAAATTATAATCTAATATAAATAATAAGGCATGTATGTGTGTATGTTCAGCGTTTACTCCTAAACGATCAGACAGATCAGTTTGAATTTTCGTACTGATATGCAGATAAAACTAGAAAAAAATATAGGTTACATTGGAAATCTGTATATCCACCCGTTCAATAATTTTTTACGATTTTTCGCAATTTTCAGCTCCAGAAATAGCTTGTGTGATATTCGTTTTATATCCGTAAGAAAACATATGAATAATATGCGTAACAAAATCAGGAAACGTAACAGAGATTAACGTCATTTTCTTGCCACGAGTGAAAAAAAAAATGCTTTAGAAATCCTATTGTGACTACAAGATGTGGCTTAAAAATATTGTCACGCACATTGGTGAAATGATTCCGCAAATTCTCCTTACAAGTTCGCCATACTTGTTCGCTGCATATATATACTTTATAGACAAACTCATGAATAGTGTTTTCCCTCCGTAGTTCTAAATGTCGTCTGCTGAAAAATGAAATGCTGAAAATTTCACGTTTTATTTTCCTGTGTTAGGACACTTTAGTTTTTTAATTATTATTGTTTTTTTTTTCTTTGAATCTGGCATCTAAAAAAATTGTTTAACAGTTAGCGCAAAGCCGGTTCCATGGATTAATATTTAAGGTTAGGTGCCACACATGTGAAAAAATAAAATGCAAAATAGCTAAAATAATTACTTTGAAAGCGCCAGTTAGTTATCGTTCTTAGTACTAGAGGGTTTTCAGACCTGGTTTATTTGTCTACGTGAATTGTAGACTCTGAGTCACTTTTCAAACAGTATTTATAAATATGTAGTATAGTTAGAACATGCCTGATAAAGATTGTAAAACAGTTTTAGTCGTCGATTTTAATATACATTTCGATTCCGAAGAAATGTTTCATGGAACAAGAGAAACAAATATGGGAAATTGTTATGATGTACCTTCTAAGACAAATACGATACACAAATGGATTACGATGCACTTTCCAGTATGATGGAACAAGAAAAACAAACAGGGCCGATACATAGATTACGATACACTTTCCAGTATGATGGAACAAGATAAACAAACAGGGCCGATACATAGATTATGATACACTTTTCAACATAATTTAAAAAGATAGAAAAATAGACGCGAAACATAGATTATGGTACATTTTTCAACCTAATAAAACAAAAACGGCAAATAGGACAGATGAATGGATAATGAAAGCACTTTCGAGCATAATGTGGCAACAGGGGGTAGCGATGGGGCCAAGGGCGGGGGATAGGGGTCACAACCCCCCCATGAGAAATTTTTTGCCATACAAAATGTATATTCTTCACTCCCTTATCACACACACGTATACATATATATGTGAGTTGCAGTAGTCGTAACCCCCCCCCATGAAAAATTTCTGGCAACGCCACTGTGTGGCAAGGAAGGCAAATAAGACCTACGCGTGGACTGTGATGCATTTCCCGAGATAACAAAGCAAGAAAGACAAATATGGCCCACTCGTGGATTATGATGCCCTATTCAACATAATGAAGCCACTAAGACAAATAAGACCCACGCATGGATTGTGATGCATTTTCTTACGTAATGAACCAAGAAAGACAAATAGGGTCGACGCAAGAATTATAATACACTTTTAATATATAGCATATTAATGGAATGCGTATTTAAAACATTAAAAGTGTTTAGGATTTATTTTTTCAGGTTTTTTTTTTTTTTTTTTTTTCATTTTTAGGTTTTTTCCTTGTTTACGGAAATTAAAGCAAGGAGAAGTAGACGGTAAGACAAACCGAAATCTTAAAACACTTTACAACTCAAAATGAAAAGTTCGAAAGTGTTAAAAAAACCAGTTTTCTTTATGACCTGGAGACCGAGTTTTGTCGGCTACCTTGTTTATATAAAGCTAACTGCTTTTGAAGTGTATGACAAAACAAACTAAAGTATTTTCTTTCTTCCTTTCAATTGTATTCCCGTCTTTAATTATCCGAAAATGCAGTCTCAAAGTATTGTATCATAAGCGAAAGAACAAAAATTCGGAAGAGAAAGGAATGATTCTCAAAGAATCTCTTAAATCATTCCCCGTACTTAATTTCAGTTTCCGCGCGGAAATCTTTTGGAAGATGCCGAAATCCTTCTTTGATCCCTGCCGGCGCGCAAAAAGTCACTAACCTGCAAAAGCGATATGCATTTTTCAGCTCGAAATGGTGAAGCTGTACGTGTTTCTTCATCTCTTCCGAATGGATTTTTCCCATAAAATAACGAAAAAACACCATAGAAATACAATAATCCACACAAAGTTGTTTTTGCTAGGCAGGTTAGACGATTTTAAAAGATATGGATTGAAAGCCAGCAGCTAAAAATACGATTCCTAAGGTTATCGCATGGCTTGGTGGAGGCTTATTCTCAACGATGCAAATCAGTCAGGCCCGGGCCAAGGGACCCCAAAAATTTTATTTTTAAAGAAAAAGTTTCCAATTCAATTATTTTTTAACAGCAATGAAGTACTGTAATATTTTTTGTTTTACTGCTTTTTGTAATTAGAGTTATAGGCCTCTAAGCTTTAAATGGGCAATTCTTGGTAAAATTGTACTTTCACAATGACTCATAATTTTCTGTGTGTGTGTCA
The DNA here is from genome assembly GCA_038373885.1 of Cheiracanthium punctorium. Classification (NCBI taxonomy): domain Eukaryota; kingdom Metazoa; phylum Arthropoda; class Arachnida; order Araneae; family Cheiracanthiidae; genus Cheiracanthium; species Cheiracanthium punctorium. Next base: position 995,752 of record JAWZYV010005808.1, on the reverse strand, counting down.
ATTTCGAAAAAAATTTCACGTTGACATTGTTGTTGCTGGGGAGGGGGCGGGGACATTCCGTGTTGTGCTTATAGTAAAAAATATTTCTAATTCGGGACCTGATGCGAACACTCGGCCATTTCAGACATGACACAGTTTATTTGCTCATGAAAATGGACGGACATCGAAAGTAAAATTAAAAAACAAAACAAAAATGATGGGAGTGTAATGTGCGATTCAAACACGGTGACACGGGAAAGGACAGAAAATACAAAGCCTCTTGATATTAACTTGAAATTATGATTCAATAAAAATATCTGGTTAGTAAATTGTAGCTCAATTGCAACGAAACAGTCTGACTGTTTCGTTTAACCTTTATAACTAACGTTCGTTACGCCTTAGTTTAAGATCTTTGGTTTAAGAGAATCCATTGCTTAACTTGTACTCTCAAAATAACGGCATGCATTTTTTTTAAATATATAAATGCGACTTCTCCTGAAAAACATGAAATTCAACACTCCGAATTACTTTGCTGCTTAATACACGGAGGAAACAGGTGGAGGTAGTATTCCTCATCAAAAAACCGGGACATTGTTTCAACCGGTAAGCCCATCTAGGACTTTTTTCCCTATGTTAAATAACGGATTTTTTCGTTTTTTTTTTGGTTGTTGTTGTTGTTGTTGTCGTTGTAAAAGTGATGGAATTTTAATAGTAGGTTAATAAAAGTATGTAGATGCAGCCAAAGGAATTTTATAAAATTATTCCAGTATTTTCTGTAATAAAATCCTGTCTTAATGTCTGAAAATTCGCATTGAAACAAACGCAGCTAAGACCGTTATCGGGCTTACTTGAGCTGATGGAAACGGATTAAATGGTCCCGCTGGCAACCCAGACACTCCCTATCCTTAGATATTCTTGCTGCGGGGCTGTATACCACGGGGCAGTGGTGGGGTCACCGTCCCCACTACTTTTTTATGAGCAATTGAACTTATACTTCGCACCACTTTTTATTTCCAAGGGGACGGCCAAAACGCTTTTAAAAGAATTAAAATTTTCACGTTACGATTCTCCGTTGGAGAGTAATTAAAAAAAGCCTTACGACATACAGTCTTTTTGTAAACACTAAATAATACACTCATAGAAATAGAATACATGCGTCATTTTGATGGCCTATGATATGTCCAGAAAAAATCCAAATGAAAATCTTAGTTTATCATTGATTGTTGATGATCGTTGACAGAAAAAATAGAGTTTTTCTTAACATATTATTGATCAAAATTACTTCGATCGAAATTAATTTTAATCCATCAATCAATCAATCAATAAATAAATAAATACAGCATTATCATGCTGTAATTAATTGAATTTATTGTTTTAGGAAATTGTTGCAATAAACTAATTAACACATTTATGTAAATTTTTCCGAAAGTGAGCATCCCTACTTTTTCTTTAAGACAACATTGCTCCAAGGGAGAGTCTATTCCCAGCACACTATCTTTAAATCTCAAGCGAAATCGATGTCATTTTGATGCCACGAGTACATAAATTGCTAAGAAATCCTATGAAGCTAACATGGATGGCATATAACCATGTCATGATCTAAGTAAATCCGGAAAATCTGAAATTATAATCTGCTAAAATTGAGACCTCCAAAGCGGTTTCGGGAAATAGATTCGATCTGGGAAAAATAATGATATCGTTCTCCTTTATCAATGCAAACATGATTAATGATTTCCATGTGTTTTTCTGATTAATAATGGAATAAAAAACAGATGCTCCCAAAGGAAATAAAAGGATTATAAAAGAAGTGCACTTTTATGGTTTTTACTTGAAAGAAAGGACACATTTTTTTCATTTTCCATAACTTGGAGTATCTTTTACATTTGGAAGCATGTACTTTTTAGAGAATGTTCATCTGTTATTTTTAACCATATTCAAGTACACGAAACAATACTTTTCTGTTTAAAGAGCACCGGTGCTAATGTGCTAAGGTTAGAGACTGTTTATTTCTTATATTTATAATATTTAATTCGTATATCCATGCTTATTAGAAAAAATACTAAATATATTTCCCCACGACTGTTGCCAATATTTTAGGTTGGTGATTATAAGTGACCCGTTAACGGCAGAGCATCCACGATTCTTTTGATACCGGAAGGGCAACGCAGCATCTAGATTGGAGCAATATCAAATGATGGCATTGAAGTAATGGTTTTATCATAAATGAGTAATGAAGGTTTACTGGTTAATTATTTTCTATATCTATTTTACAGTTTACACTGGTGTGCCAAATTTAGACAAAATGCCTGCAGAATATTAGCAACTGTTTGAGGTCATGTTGCAGATCACTGGATATAATTCTGATTCTGATCTTGATTTTGAAGATTCATAGGCAGGTGAATGGTAAAAGAAGAAGCCCCAATTTTCAATCTCAGTGTCAAAAATAATGTAAAAAATAAAAAAAGCGTCCTCTGTACTTACCTAATCACGAAAACATAGGGTGGATACACCGGGTTCGGTTGCAGGTACACGGGAACATACACTTTGGACCTGGGGTACACGGGACCCTGGGGCACGAGTATCCTGACGACGTCGTCGCTCTTCACCTCCTCGTAGCTGCCGTGCGACCCGGACAGAGGGACCTCGTCCAGGTACACGCTGGGCAGCCCCGCCGGCACCGACACGGGCAGGGCCGCCACGTCCGAGCAGTCGAAGCTGCCGCTCTGCAGCACAGCGTACTCCACGCGCACCCAGGTCTTCTGCGTCTTGGGGCTCTTCCAGGCCGGGGACTCGAGGGGCGGCCACCAAGACACGGGCAGCGTGGCCTGGGCCAGGCACACACCGTCCCTGCTGTCGCTGGGGCTGCAGGCCGCCATCAGGTGCTGGTCCCTGTTGTGGACGTAGAGGACGATGCACAGAGAGTCCGACTTTCCCGCCTCCGTGGAGTCCTCGACGCTCTGCCGCCTCTTGGGGTCGGAGGCCCGGGCGCTGTGGAACAGCACCCTGAGCACGGGCCTGTCCCTGCGCACCTCCCTGGTCACGAGCCGGGCCGTCACGTCCCCGGGGAACTGCAGGACGGACTCGATCCTCGCGTCCCCCGTGGTGGCGGTGTCGTTGCCGCTGGGCCTGCTGGGGTGGCGGTTGGCGGCGGCCGGGTGGACCACCTGCTTGGCCACGAAGGGCCCGAACTGGGATTTGACAGTGGCAGGTGTGTTGGAGTGTAGGAGGGTGAAGCGGTGGATCTCCTCGCCGTCGTCCTCGGAGGAGAGACGGTCCTCGAGATGGTGCGTCCGCAGGAAGAAACCGCCATCTCGCCCGTCCAAGGAGACGTCCACTCTGCCGTACACAACTGCGGAAGAGAGAGAGGGAGAAGGGTAAGAACATGAATCAAAACTAAACTATGGATGGCAATATCCAATAGTGATAGTACAAAAAAGGGTCTCGAAAAATCAGACAGCAGAAGACTCTTGTCCACGCAAGCGCATGTGCGGCTACTACTTATTTCAAGTAGACAAAAATTAAATGTACTGAGTGTAATTGTCATTTATACAAATAAGAATTATTTTGATGTCAGAAGAGTGCTTTCTTGCATTCGCATATCGTAAAATACAGCAGCACGTTTATATTGCGTTTTTATTCTGCGTGAATCCCCAGACAGCACATAAGCTTAAATCAAGCTTGACATTTCTTTGAATTTGACGCATTAATGCAAGCTTGACAGTTCAACTCATTCTAAGCTGGCAGCAAGCTTGCAGGAGTCAAGTTGATTTGCCAAGCTTAAATACAGCTTGATTTAAGCTTGGCAATTGCTACTCGTTTGATTTTTCCTTTTTAAAGGAGCGTTGATGGCGCCATCTGTGAAAGAGAATGGACATTAATTGTCTAGCGTCCTCAAATTTGCTGAAAGTTCGTAAAAGATGTGTTTATTTTATTACCAGTGCCATATTACCGGCAAGGCAAACGGGGCAACTGCCCAGGGCCTACAGATTTTAGGGCCCAAAAATCTTACATCTTACACTTTTGTAGTTTTAAAATAAAATTACAAAGGATAATAAAGAAATTCAGAAGTTAAATAATTTTTTAATTATAAAGTATGAACAATGAAAATAATTCAAATTTACATTTGTATAAATTAATTTAAACTTATTTTTAATTCTTCGAAATGCTCTATATCGATATAGCATACCAATATGTAGGAAAATAACTAACCACATTTGTAAAGAGAATTTTTAGCCTTAAAAAATAGCAAAATTTTTCAATTATTTGTTATTATAAGAAATATTTACAAAAATGACTAAAGTGTTTGTATTCCATACATGTTATGTTAGCAACTGTGAGCATTTCGAAGTAGCGTTTAACTATCTGTTTCTTTGATTTCAGATTACTTAACACAAAATTTGTGTTAAGTAAGTAAACCCATTCTATATTTCCAAATATGGAAATTCTTCAAAATAAAATACAATTATACTACGAAATTGATTTCAAAATCAGTCGTTTGTCTCGATTTTGGCCAGCGGCAGTATTGCTCATGAGTGTTACGAAAGTTTTAAAACATGTGTCCTCTTAAGTTTATATTATGTTTATTTCCCTATTAGTAGAGTCTCTAAATCACACATAAAATTATTTTAATTTTGATGCATCACATGGAAAAATAAAAACAAAACAAATAACATATCGTCCACTTATCAATCTGGCCAGAAAACCGCCTAATAATTCACTTCAAACTTTAGTCATAGCTGCACAAGGCTCCGGTGGCTGAATGGATAACGCGATCGGCTACGAACCGAAAGGCCCCGGGTTCTATTCTAGCCACGAACACTCGATGGAAACAGATTAAAATAACTTAAAATTACAGCATAGCGGGGGAAAATGCGCGGAAAAATAAAGTATGTGGGGCGCGTTCGCCAGCAGGTACCCCGTGTACTTAGAAAAAAAAAAAATTTGAAAATTTTTTAAGCTTGAAATGTCAAGCTTAATGCGAGCTGGGCAAGTGTAAACTAGAACACTTGATTCAAGCTTGCATCAAGCTTACACGCCTGGAATTTTCAAGCTTATTGACTTGATAAATCAAGCTTGCTCAAGTTTGCTGTGCTGTCTGGGAGAATCCTCGGATGTCTGATTCTTCTAGGCCATCGTGAGAGTTTTGGCTGCGTAAAAGATCCCATCCCCAGAAAGAATAGAAAACGAGATGCGTTCCGGACTAGAAGACATCCATTCAGGGCAAGAGAAAACGAAGAGTGAAATACAAGATGTGCACGGAATGACAGAAGAAGTACAGGGCCAAATTCAGAGGCCCCCCCCCCCCAAAAAAAAAAAAAAAAAAACCAAAAGAAATTAAATCCAAGGGAAAATCGAAGAGAAGGTTGAGGAAGTAAGGAGTGAAATTCATGGACAGATCAGACATTGAGAAGAAAAAGCCTTTCCGATCTTGAGATCAAGCCGAACAGCGAAATTTTTCAGTTACTTTGGCAGCGGTAGTCTTTTATTTGGATGTCACAATCCCCTACAACATCAGATGGTCTCGCAGTAATCTTTCGCATTTGATTACAATTCAGGATGTTCTGTTCATTTTGTCCAGAAGATGTTGCTTTCATTGGCATAACTGGCTGGAGGCTAGGGTGGGCTAAGCTTTACCTAGGAACCTTTTGGCCCCGTGTAGAAAACTTATATTATCTATTAGAAGAATAGTAAATGAAAACTTCTAGAGGGGCTATAGCCAACCTAGAAAAGAGCAAAATTACCATCTAGTTACGCCAATGGTTGTTTTCTGTTACATACTTGTCTTTCGATACCCTAGCTGGGGAAATACCTATAACGTTGTTAGGCGTCAGACATTCTGCAAAACAGAATAAATACTATCCTTTTTAGAGCTTCTTAATGTGTTTAGAAGAAGCTCTCATTTTCCATTAGGCCTAGTGCATTGGGGTATAGAGCCCCCCAAAATTTTTAATTTAAAGGAAAAAGTTGCTAATTCAATTTTATAACAATGAAGTTAATACGACGCATTATGTTTTGCTGTATTTTGTATTTTGATAACGTATTAAGCTTCAAGCTTCAAACAGACAATTCTTTTGGCAAAATGGTACTTTCACAATGCCTCATGATATCTTCGTATATGCTACTTTTGGAAATTTCATGCCGACATCAGTGTTAGGACCATCTTGCATCTACTACTTGCACTAAAGAATTCTAATTATCTAGTGCCGTTGATACGAAATCCTTTAGAAATTTTCTCCCATATTGAAAGCTGTTTCCATTCTTTGGTTAAGAATCTGCATGCATAAAAATAAGACACTATTGTCTGTATTTTTTAATCAATACACCCAGCACATGACTTACATTTTTATCTATAATTTTATTACCAGATATTTCATAAACTATCACACTAGCTTTTTTGGATTAAATATAAATATTACACGAAGAAGATGAAAGTAACTGACAAGCAGTGCGTTTTACTTAATGAGCTTTTCCAAGTCTTGGAAGAAAAGAAAAAGATAAACACAAGCACACAAAGATTTCAGTAAGAAGTCTCCAGGATCCTGGAAAGAGAGTACCACAACTTCCTGCGACATTAATCAGCATAAATGCTAACTCTCACAGCAGAGCGCATGGCTTAAGCACTACTATAAATTACCTTTTGGACAATGATTATTCTAAAGTACACACAGAGATACAAGAGAGGAGTCATGTTTTATTCATCTGCGTCTTCGAATTCGACCGACATGATGAACGTTGAACTGTGCAGAAGTCAAGGAGATTCTTCAAAAATTCAACTCGTCCAAAATTCTCCCTGTGGATGAATTTCTGATGAAGTGGCAACAACGTGTGTTGTGCTGGACTTAATTAAGCAAAAGCAGTATGAGTTAAGTGGAAGTGGAAAATACAGAGTAAGAGAAAATTATTTTTCCAACAAGGGAGAATCGAATAAAAGTCTACGTTTCTGTTTGGGATTCCGGAATGAGACGGTTGCGATCGCTGTTAATTTATTAAAATTATGCAAAATGTTACTGGTTCAAACAATCAGTTTTGTTGTAACGACTGAATTAAATATAACACTTAAATTATTCTTTATATAATAACGATAAGATTTAACCCTTCAACGCGCGGTGTGCCAACTCTGGGAGCACCAAACTCTGTTTGACTGTTGCCAGTCACGAAGAATAGATTTGATTTCTATAAAAATAGTTGCGGGTGACATAGCTCCACGAGAATCCTTTACTTTTAGCACGTCATTTCCCGTAAAAAAATTGTCACGATTATTTTTAACAGCACTGACATCTGCTGAAAAATGGAAGAATGCGGGAACAGCTGAATAGATTGCCCAATGCTGAAAAAAGAGCATGATGACAGCTGGGTGTGCCCGGCACAGCCAGCTGCGTCAAAAAAAGGGTATCTAGATCTGTGGCACGCGATGAACGTTTCGATCGTCCGCCATCTTGCTGGTAGTTAAGTCGAGCGATGGCAACGGCTGCCCTTTTTCCAGCATTGGGAAAGGGTTGCGCCTCAAAGGGTTAATACACATAAAAATATCACCAGCATATTAGCTCTCTTCTGTTTTCTCTCTCTCTCCATTAACGAATAAAAATTCCTAGAGACCTGACGATAAAAAATGAACGAGACGAATAATTTTTTCTCTCTTATACAAATACACATTTTTTCTTTCTTTCTTTTTAATTTCGCTGCGGATATCCTTGCATCTGAATCCGAAAATATGGTACACCTCTAATTCCGGTGAGCAATTTTGTGCCCGAGTATGTCCAAAAGCTTGTAATTTAACAATTAAGCATATCATTTAGAATCAGAGGTACCAAAGAATAAAGAAAAAAAAAGACCCAACAGAAAGGTAAATATACAGAAATTAAATAAAGCAAACAATGGCGGAGGAAAAAAGTACAAAATTAAGGAAATAAAAAAGAAACTATTTAAAAAAATACAGTTTAGCATTGGAATTCCCATTTACGAGATCATTAATTAAAAATAATGGGGTAAAAGCTAAAAAAGAAAAGGAATTTCTAGCGTAAAAAGTTAAAATTTTCGGTTAAAACTATGACAATGGAATGTAACGGACGGATTACAAAAAATTTTAATTATTAGAATTACTACACATTTTTATGTTCATCTTGAAATACTATTAGTTTTGGGAACTGATATTTACTGGCTGACGTCTTTCAATAAAAGTTAAATAATTACTCTATTTAAAAGCTTTAAATCGTTATACTATATTATTATAATTTAATAGGTAGAGACTTTAATCGGTAATTTAATCGGTAGTTCACTATGTTTAAATTCGCTTAACTGAAAAAAAAAATTTTTAAAGGAAATTTTTTACTAACAAATTGGAAATCATAGTTTGCTTTCGTAAATTTTCTCATGGCATGTTATGAAACTCTCATATTTTCATGCAGGCAGATCCAGGTAAGAATGGCTGTTTTTTAAGCTGAAACAAAAAACAGAAACGAAGTCAAGTACTTTTTTAACGGAGTGTTCTGAAACTGATCGCATGCATGTTTTATCGACGTATAACCGATTTCAGTAAAATAGGTATAGTGCTACTAGTTTAGGGAATTTGTCGCTAAATTTAGCGGCTTTGTATTTGGTGAACATGGTTGTTCTTTGAGAGCCACATTTTTAGTTAATTTTCCTCTTTGGTTCCAGAACTTTTCACTTGAATTTGGGGTATTCCCACTGCTTTCACTTTTTTTTTAACTTTTAAAACCCATTCAGTTTTATTTAGAAAAGAAATCATTGTGAAATATTAGAATCCTTCTGCGCGCGCGGCCTCTCGGACGGGGGCCCATGCCATCTAAACCGTCCTGCCACCCATTGTTTCGCCACTGGAGGTATCTGAGTCGAAACGATAACGATTACTGGAGCAGACGTCTGACATTTTACTTATGACGGAACATCAAGGTTTTTTATGACTTCGCAAACCTGCACAACACCACACACCACATCTTATATCTATTACAGAGTCGTAATCTCTTTGTTTACAAAGGTGCCACTGTGCCATGCCATCCATATTTGATCTCTCTCCCTGCAGAACTACACGTAAAAACAAAAAGCCACAGCGAAATGCCTCGGTTTAAGCACCAGGTGTACGCAAAATGGGTGTCTCTCTTTTTGCTGACAATATAGCTAGCTCTCTCCATGTGAATTGCTCTCTCTCTCGCGTTGTGTCTGTTGACAAAGAGGGCCCTTTGTTTTATCACGCCCCCCTTTCTGAGAAGAGATCCACCTGGTACGAGGGATCTTTTTCCTCCCCATGCCACATCAAACAAGACGACACCACTGGGGTAGTAACAGATATCTGAAAGCTAAGAAAATAATGGCTTAATCTTCGTATAGTTCTTTATTTCGAAACGGTAGAAAATTTCAGCTAGAGACACTGAAAAAATATTTACAGACATTAAATTGAAAGTGTACCTCTAGTTCACATAGAGCATGGTGCTTTCACTTTTGAATTATTTTTGATCTTCCTTTTCTCCCACCTATAGCGTGAAGTTTCGAAATTGAATAATTTTTGGTTTCAAGCAGAGTGGATTCATATAAAAAATTGTATAATCCGATCAACAAGCATCAGTTTTTTATCTTAAAAAAATTAATAGAGATAAATAATGTCTTTAATTTCAAGAGATTAGGAGCAAAAGCTCTAGAAATTCACAAAACTGTTGACGAGCCACTAAGTGTAGTTGGAGGTACAGTTTTAAAAATACTTCTAGTTCCATCAAATTTGACATTAGCTGAATGGCATTATTCAGTTAATGATAGCTATCTGCCTTTAAAATTGGCTCATTAAATTGTTAATTTTTTTTTTTTTCAATGGGAATTATTTTGCTTTAGTTGTACAAGAAGTTAGGGAAACAATGCATCGCAAAAAATTTTCAGTTCCCTAATAACACCTTGTACAGTGGTGCCGTGAGAAAAGAGTTTCATACGTTCCTTAACCAAGCTTGTTAGTCTTCGTTATCTGGAATCAGCTTTCTTCACTGAAATTAATGAAATGCAATTATCTTTGTCAGGCTTTAATAAACCCTTCCAATTTCTATATAATGATGTATTAATCGAAAACATACTATCTATATATGTATATATAAACACAGATATAGACAGATAGAGCCACTTGTTTTCCAAAGTACCTCTGCATGAGATTTCGTAAGCAGAATTTGTACTGGCAGCACATGTACATTTTTCACGATGTGAAAAACCTGCCGAACCCCTGATTTTTCTCATGACTTTCCCGCTCACAGCCATTAAAGCAAAGAAAAGCAAATTATTATTAGATCGCTGTGAGTCACTTAATTAACGAAGCATTTTGCGCGCGCCTAAATGACGGATTCTGCCCAGATGATGAGCAACGATGATGGATTTCTGTGGCATTAGATGCACTATGGGTCGTTATGAAAGACTGTTATTAAATCTGCCTCAATTAAGCAAAGAAATGGGCCCGTTTTTTTTTATAATTACGTCGAGAAATAAAGCTAAGTTTTTATGCTCTACACATATCGATAATTTTGGTATCGCTAATGAACGAACAAAGTAGGCGTGGTTTATCTAAAACGCTTCCATCTTGTAAATAAGTCTTGTGATTGTCTTTGCTGAGGACTCACAGTTAACGATTTATTCAGCGCTTTATGGATAACGAAAAATGGAAAACAAAAAGTACATCTTTTAAGTGCATATTGAATTTCATTCCTATGGGATAATAAGCAACATTTTTGTTGTTATTGCTGATGATCTGCGACATTTTAACTTTATTTCACATCACACACAAAACGTATGGTGAACAAAGCGTGATTTGAATTGTTCTTGGATGGAAACCGATCAAAAAGAATTAGAAAAAGGAAATTTGGAAACATAAAATACTAAAAATCCGTGCTTCATTCTGACTTAGAGCTTCTGCAATTTTAAGATAAAACAACATTTCCCACCGAAACGAAACTAGAAAATTATAACTTCTCCACAGTAACAGTATTAATTGATTTTCACATTGATCGTTATATCGGTTCGCATATTTATTTCTGCCCGCATCCCAAGGCAATTGTTAAAAATTGCGATAGTACGAGGACAGAAGCCAATTTAAATTTATTGTCAATAACTTATTTATTTATTTCTTTAGCGGGAACCTAAACATTCTAAATTATTTTCTGGAATAATTAGCCCAAATGAATGCTGTAAATTCTTCCCCACATTATTAACTTTTAAATCCTTACAATCAAGATACAGTCATACAATCAAAATCATACAATTAGTTAATAAGATACCTTATTAACTTCTGAGGCTTATAGGAAACATATGAGGGATGGAATCGTAAGACCGTTCTTTCAACTAATTCAACTATCAAACATGCGGTTTTATTAATCCGAACGACGAAGGAGCACAGGTAAGAGGACCCGTAGTCAACTATAGATAAATCGATAAATCGTGCCAGTTTCATCTATTATGATTGATACCACGATTTTTAACACAATGTTTTTGGTTTTTTTTGGGTTTTTTTTTTTTTTTTTTTTTTTTTTTTTGTGCGTGTGTATGTGCATGTGCAGCAGGGGTACCCATTAGAGATGAGTTCGGGCTCATTTTTTGAAGCCCGAGCCCGAAGACTTTTAATCCGAGCCCGCCCGAGCCCGAGCAATATTATTTAAGTCGGAGCCCGATCCCGTCCGAGCCCGAAATTTCAGATAAAGATAAATAAAATTCAAAGTAGTAATTCTTTGATAGAATACAATAAAGTTTGCCGTTTGTGCAAATTAAAGACAAATATATTGTAGTTGCAAATTTTGAATGCACTTTCTAATTCTTTATATCTTTGTTTATGAAATAATGTCCGATCTCATGACTAATTAAGCAATATAAGCCGTCGTTCTGAAATACCTAAAGAGCTTCACGCGCCTTCTAGGCACCCGTGCCGCTATTTTTTTTTTATAAGTACTTTTATTTTCCATATCAATCACTTTTTAAAAATCTGTTTCAAAGAGTATGTTCAATAAAATAGAAATTTTTCACGAGCCCGAACGCAATTGGGAATTACAGAGCCCGAGCCCGGTTCGGGCCCGGGCTCGGGCTGAGCCCGTCTCATCTCTAGTACCCATAACGCGGCTTGCGAGCCATATGCGTCGCTCGCAAAGCGAGTAGAGCAGTTCTTATGCAAATAAAATACGTGCGTGTGCATAAAATATAGTAAACTAAAGCATCTCAATTTTCATAAGTAGTTAGTTTGTTTAAATTCTTGTAAACTAAGAAACTTAACAATCTAACTAAAAAGAAGTTTTAAAAATGGTACTGACTCTAAGAAACAAATTTGCAAAAGAAATCTTTAAGATCAATTTGTGCGTGGATATTTTACAAATGTAATCCAAATCAGCCGTTAGTTGTTGAAATGACTGCCTTGTTAGTATAGTTCCCATCAGATCAATTATATTCTGATCAGGTAAAATAGACCGATGTATGATAATTACTTTTTAAAAACTTATTTATGAAGTACAAAGACTCGGTATTCGAAGCGCCGAAAACTAAAAACAGTCATCTGCTCTCGTTTTTTATTTTTGTGATTTTGTCCTGAAACCAACCGTCAAAAAGGTAAAACAATTCTTTTTTTTTTAATTTTCTTTTTATTTTAAGTTTCAATCTTCAAATATTTTTTTAAAGAGCATAGGATTGTGACGTATTAGAAAATTAATTTAAGGTTAATATTATTTTTGTACACGCTTAAACCCAAAGAGCGAAAAAAACGATACACTGCGGAGCGATCCGTTTCCTTGGAAACCGACCGCCTTTTCCGCGAAAGGGCTCTTTAGGTAGTCCTTTTTCTGAGAATCCTCTCCTCGCTTCGTATCTTTTCCGAGAATTTCTCCTCCCCACTCATTGTTATATTCCGCTCCGCTCTTGTGATCGAAAAACGCTCCTAAAGGAGAAGCTCATTTTTGAAAACTGGCTCACTTTTAGCTCCGACTGATCGAATTTCGCTCGTTTGGTTTAAGCGTGTACAGACTGTATTTTTTCTTCGAGCTAATTTTTATAAAAAGAAGTAAAATTAAAACACATGGAGCTCCTCTTTCGCTCCTAACAATCATGGTTTATCTTCTTCTTATTATTATTATTTCTATTATTCAGTTTTTGTGGCTCTAACATATCTAAAAGCCATCATTTGTGGATCTTGGACCAAGCAATTATGGCCAACCCTGCTATATATAGAAAATAAGTAAAGTAAATAAAAACAACAACAACGTCATCAAAACGCATATCAAACTAGGAACTGCCCATACAGTTTGACCTACAAAACTGTATGTGTCAACATGCGTAAAGATATTATCATTGCTACAAGTATTTTTTTCATTGGGGAATGTTTCCCAGCAAACGTCAATAAAGTATTTTTAACTTTTTGTAACATTCAAAAAATGTTTACGAAAGTTAGTACTATGGCAAGTTAAATGGAAGCGGTGAACACTTTAACGGTTAAAAGTCAAAATTTTCAATAATTAAATAACTTTCTATTCTTTAGTACAAACATTTTAGAGGGAGTTTTTGCAAGATGCTCTCATCAACTTGAAACATTTAAAATTGTGACAAAAACATTGCTTAGAAACATTGCTCGCAACATTCCATCGTTTCATGAATAAATAACCTAGCTTTATTCATGAAAAGATAGAATGTTGCGAGGTATTTTGTTCAAGAACCGTTGGAGTAATTATTAATTAGGGTAAGTGCACCAGTAACTGACACTTTGCCATATAACATTTTATAATAAGCTTATCTTTCAGAACTTTCATCAAATAGTGCAATCAAGTACCAATTTAGATATTTATCTTTAATTTTAAGCAATGTTTTTGTCAGAGACTGATTAATGCAATTTTGAGAATGGAGGCGGAAAGGTGAAATTTATGTCCATTTTATGGAAGTAAAATAGGATCTCTAACATTTTTTATGTGATTTCTTTTTTCCCTTCGCCCCTTATCCGGCAGTGGTTTTTGTACCTACAGGGAGCTCTAGATATCAAAAATTGATATTTTAAACTTAGTGTCAGTTGCACCTACCCAACCAGAGGCGTAGCCAGAAATTTTTCATGGGGGGGGGGGTTACGACTACTGCAATTCACACACATGTATACGTATGTGTGATAAGGAGTGAAGACTATACATTTTGTATGGCAAAAAATTCCTCATGGGGGGTGGTGACCCCCTACCCCCCCCCCTTGGCTACGCCACTGTACCCAACCATTTTATTTACAAAACTTGTTTTGGGGGGAGGGGGAGGGGAGGAAGGTTACTTAGCTCTTTGGGACCTGTCATTTAAATGCTGGCGTAACTGGATGGAGGCTGAGGGGGATTAAGTCCTCCTTAATAAGTTTTTAAAAAAGAAATTACGATTTTTTATAGCACAAAATAGGAAGAGTTGGAGACCGCCTCCCAGACTGTGCCCTCCCCCCCTTTCGCCTACCGACTAAGCATCAAAATTGCACTCCCGTTATGCTGCTGGATTTGAACATATTAAAAATTGTGACGGCTTCAAACACATGCATCGCTTTAGTAATGCGACGTACATCTAATCGAAATATATCCAGCTATACAATGCCTGGGGCAGCAACATTCGAAGAGAAACCATCGATCATTTTCAGAATTCATCTATTTGGAGAAAACGCAGAGAGTGGAATTGTTTCGGACATTAATTGCAGATCTTTTGCAATTTATTAGAGTCGCAAAATGGCAACAGTACAGATAGTAAGCTAACATATATCTAATAGCGGAGAATTAATGCATTAGTCTTCGCTCAAATAATTCATTGAATTCGAAATATAAATGGGTAAGCCGTTTAAAACTCGACACGGTAAGTGTCATGTAAATGGACGAAAGAAAGGTTAATTATACTGCTATGTCGGGATTCGCATAAACCACGATTCTGAACAGAATTGTTTTATCTAAGTAAATAAATAATACTGGCGATTACTTGCGTAATGTAAAATTTTAATGATAAAATAACCGTTAATTTTTTAAAAATTAAAAAACAACTTTTTTAAAATATCAGACAAAAAAAGTATACTAAAAAGTGCCTGAAACAAAATCGCAAAGGTGTAAAATATTTTCCGCTAAACGCAGGTGACTATAGTATATTAAGAAGCAACAAAAAAAAAAAAAAATCCAAACACCAAAAAATATTTCTATTAAAGACAGGTTTCTGCTTTATAAAGATGCATTAAAAGCAAGTTTAATTGCAGAACAAAACAAGCTACAAAGCATTTGTCTACAAAATATATAATATTTTATCTCGATACTAATAAAATGTCACCCTATCAATTATCCTAATAAAACATTTTGAGTAGTACCAAGAATGCTCTGCTCACAGACAATAATTTTAACAATGTAAACACAATTGAAATTATTTTAGTACTTGCCACTTGTTTTAGTGAGTTCCGATAGAAAACAATACCACAGTGCAGATAGTGAACGAATATTATTTAAAATAGCTGGCGAAATGTTTAGTTCGTAAGGTTATCAAGATTTTGAAACAATACGATGACAAAGAAATTAGCATTCATATAAAAAAACTAAAATTCATTCTACATTCTAATTTTCTGAGAATATTTTAAAATTTAAGTACGCTTAACAAAGCTATCTGTAAAAGCATTCAAGTAAAATCTCAAGAAATTTCATAACGACAGAGTGAATTGTTTATCGTGTGTATTGACAGAGCGTTAAAAAATCTCTTTGAAACGTAAATATAAGACCTTTGTAATGCCTATATTGTTGCATTTGCGTTTACCTTAAAAATAAATTAAACTTTTATTTTATCCATTTTTTAAATTAAAACAAACTAAACTTTGAATTACAATTTCTTGAAATTGTTATTCAAAGTAATAGGATAACTTAAAAGAGAATTTTTCAATCATTGGAAAAGTACACGACTAACATTTGGTAATCAGAATATGCTGCTATATAATGAAATAGTGTTAGAAAAGTACGAAATAAAAAATGTTTCGTTCATAAATATTTTCCTAGAAAATTTACAGTTATTAAATTACGCAACTCAACTCATTATGCACATCATCATTTCTCAGGGTGAAAAAAAAAAGCATAAATACAAATTAGCTTTTTTTGCTTGAGTATTTTTATCAGCAGCTAAATTAATCTAATTAAAGTTTAATTCTCAGTATGTGAACACGGCAGAAAAAAAACTTCGGCGTACTTTCCTTTTAGATTATTTTGTTTTATTCTACCTTTTTTGTGGTATGATTTTTGAAATGGTAAATGGTAAGGTCTTTTTTAATGCACCTGTAGAACTATACTTACGCAAAAGGAATATAAAGAATATTAATCAAATTTTCCCGAAGCATTGTTTTCTGTTGAATTTGATGTAAAAAATTAGCATATATAATTAAACTACATATTATAGACGTAAATTAGGTTTATTAGAATCTTACGATTTATCATTTTTAATATTTTACAGAATGCCAAGACAAAATTAAGTTCTTATTGTAATAATTTAAGTGTTGCGAGGATTATTGTAAAGATCGTTCGTCATAAGAAATGGTATGAGTGTTTTTTGACTTACCAATACCATGGCTAGGTAGTATTTTACCCTTAAAAATGGGGTGACCAATTCGCGTATACTGAAACATTCGTTAAGTTTCTAAATAAATAAATAAATAAAAATAAAAATAAAAAATACCTGGGACATTCTTTAAAAATGCTACAAAATCCCTCGCATTCAGTGCCATTCAATTCTTTTTCTTACTTGTTACAGCTTTCACGTGGAGCTTTTGAAAAAGAGAATATCCTTAACAAAATAATCGGTTTGTTTTAATATTGAAAATCATTAAAATTGCATCCGAAATATACACATAAAATTTAGAGCTTTTTATTTGTTTTTCAGCATAAATTAAAAAAAATAAAATAAAATAAAAACGATTTTCAATTAAGAGGGCATCAATGGGAAAAAATTACACTTTTAATTCTTTTATACGCTATAAATAATTAAATTTACTCAGCAATTTGTTTCAGATGCTTATTATATTTCACCTTCCAGAATTTTATTATTTCAATGTCCACTATTTTATCAAGTTTTTCACATCTGAATTTCCCAACATATGTTTCTGCCTTATTAAATATAGCTACCTTATGTTATCATTAAATTCTTCCATGTCTGCCAACTACATCTGAATGTTTTTTTCACAGAAAGAAAATTAATTGATTAAAATATGAAGGTGCATATTTTTTATTCAATGTCCATTCTATGTTACCTTCTTTATGTTAAACTGTTATCTCATTAAGATTAAATATTATTTAGTAAATATTATTTATTTAGATTAAATATTATTTATTTAACTTGATGATACTAAGATAAATTTCAAACCTGAATAAAATAAACGAAATGAGTAACCCCAAATGCACAGTTTTTCTCCATTCTGTTACCAAGAGTTTAATTTATTTTTTTATTATTTGTACTAACATACTCAAGGTTCACATGCGTTGTTAAAATCTAGTAACTAAGAACACAACAAATTTACATTTGTAAAATAAAAATCTTTCTTTTTTCTATCAAGGAAAAGTGTGCTGTCTGTTGAACGTAACAGAGGGGACATAAATTTATAAATAATTTGAAGAATTGTACTTAAATATATTATGAGGCATTTACGATACTTGTTGCTTTCCAAATCATGTGTACATACAAGAGTGATTATTTATCTTTATTTCTTATCTATTCATTTCTTTTTTAATTTAATATCCATGTGGTAACTGAGAGCGGACATTTTTCATCTTTCTATTCAGCAGAAAAATTTTGTAACTAACAAAGAGAAAAAATATAAAATTTGATACATTTAATTAGAACTCATATTCTGGCTATTAATAAATAAAGGTTGTAGAAAATATAATTTTTTTTCTGCATGCATTTAACGGGGGAAATGTAATTTTTTTGAGAATGTCAAATATACACGCGTTTATACATTTAGTTTAACGATAAATATATAGTGAAACCTTGAATATCCGAGCTCACTGGAAACACTAGTACCTCGGATACCGGAAATCTCAGTTAACAGAAACTGTGTGTAAAAATTCATTCTGCTCGCACATTTAATATTTTTAAAAATAAAGAACAGTAGAACGTTTTTTAAATGATAAAATAAACATACACAAAGTTTTATCAAATTTTTAAAAGGAAATCACTTCTTAGTAGTAAATTTTAAAAAGCAAATTATTATTATTATTTCTTTTAATGCACTAATGCTAGTTCAATGTTGAAAGATGCATTTACAAAAATAGAGCAAATCTCAAGGAAATATTGTATGTTTTAAATTTAATATACTTTTATGTTTAAATTTAATATACTTTTAATATACTATTTAATATACTTTAGTATGTTTTAAATTTAATATTTTGACATATAAAAGAATATTTCAGAACAACATTTGAAACTGGGGGCCCTGGGCAAAGTCCCGATTTGCCCATGCGATAATAAGGGTCTGGTAACTTGTGAGTGATGTAACTTCACTGTGTGGTCACTGTGAAGTTTATTTGTGACCAGTCACCAGGTGACGTCGCCGGATGAATACTTAAATAAAACGGATGAATGCTTAAATAAAACAGCACATTATCTCCTGAAAATAATTTATGTGGAAGAAAAAATATTTAAGAATTTTAATTTATATTTATTAATTATGGTATTTTCTCTCCATTTACAAAATACTTCAAAAAAATTTTAAGTTTCCAAAACAAGCCGTACCACAAATAACTTTTGCAGCAGTCAGTTTACTTTTAAAGCGAATTTCAGCAAGAAAACCGCAGCGTCGTGGTACCGTGCTTTCTTCCGAATACGTGGGTCCAGCGTTCGACTCTGTCTCTGGTCGCTAGTCCTACAGCGCTCCTTCCGACAGAGTTTGGTGCTGCCATCTAGATTAAGATACTCGAAACGCTTCATCTAGTGCATGTTACTTTTTTCTGCAAAACTCGGAAAGGTTACTCGTTAATTCGGAAACCTTTCCGAAATGCACGGAGAGGTTACTCAATATTTTACCAAAATATACAGAAACGTTACCCATCTTTTCCAGAAACCTTACCTAAAATGCAGGAAAACAGGTAAATATGTTTCCGACATATGCAGAAACGTTTCTAAATACTTTACCCGCATGGTTCGGAAACGTTTCCGCAATTTTGAACTACAAGAGCTGCCCCATTTTTTGGGGTAACGTTTCCGAATTTTTTTTTACCGTGTACATTTCCTCTTTATTTATACTAATGCAAACACCTTTATTGAAACTAATTAATAATCCCATTGTATAAATAATAGGGTTTGGCAATTTATCGCCAAATGTAGAAGATATCGCCAAGCTGGATTCAGTTTTAGGGCCTAATTTTTTTTGTACCAAACTTGGAGATAAATTGCCACTAAAATGGTCGACCTTGACGACTTCAAAAAAGTATCTGCACCAGTACTTCAAAAAAGTATCAGTACCACGAAAAGTGATTCCCCGTTGACAAAAACCCATGTCTGAAATTAACAGCATTCAATATACCGCCGTTACAGGCAACCCTTTAGGTAATGGTTTAGAAACATGCTTTTTTTCTTTTCGATTTTCGGAATGATAATATCATCAGAACGTGACCAAATTAATATAGGACCACTCGTAAGCTATCCTCTTCCCCCCCAAAAAAAGAATTTTTGAAATCGGTTTACGTACTAAAAATTATCGCTGTTGCATATAGTGAAACTTCTCTTAACGGTCACCCCTATTCCATGGCCACCTCTCAAAACGGGTAAAATTTTCAAGAACCTAGAAATATCATAAATGTTACCCCCTATTCAGGGCCGCCGACAGGATTTTCAGACCCCAAGGCAGAAAATCCTTACAAAATGACATACCATCATCAGTGCGAAAATGCATTCTCGCACTGATGATGTTAAGTCATATTTACCGAAATCCGTCAGCCGGGCCCTGGGGCAATTGTCCCCTCTCTCGGCGGGGCTGCCCTCCCCTCTGCCAACGGACAGTCCCAAAGCCTCAAAAATATAACGGCTAACGCCTTTTAGCGGCCAGTTTTGTTACATTACACACTAAGTATGATGAAATATATTTATTTTCAAACATGGATAATGCATCCGGCTCAAAAACAATACAGAGCTACAAGAGACTTTTACTAAACGTAGAAAATGAACTAGTAAAAGAAAAAAGTATCTGTATTAAAGCAAATGGCGATCAATAAGTATTTCAAGGGTTGTACATATGTACTGTAGTAGGTAGTTTTAAAATAAATATGTAGACTATGATATGAAATAATTTTTGTTGTGCGTAGGATGATGAAATATGCATAGAAATTTTTAAGATTTCATAATACACATACAGTACATATTTCGATTTTTAATGTATTGGATATATAAAGATGTTGAACTTTGCAATTTTTATAAAGTTTTATGTCCTCGAAACGGCCACTTTCCTAGAAGACCCGATGGTGGCTGCTTTAGAGAAGTTTTACTATATATATATAAAAAATAAAGTATGTATATAGCATACATAGTATCTCCTCCCTTTCTGAAGTCAGTAGGAAAAAAAAAATTCCAGTTCTGCCAGCTTCTGTAAGGTTTTGCTATATCATGCTTTCGTTCTCAAAAGTAAGCAGTCACGACTTTACGTACAGTTTTCACGGCTCCGACTCAGGTTCATCCGCTGAGCGTTTAAAAAAGCCACCGAACTTTCGCTTTGTGCGGTATTATTATTATTATTATTGCAAGAGGGTGAAAAATGCAAAAGGGCAAAAAAGATTAATGATTCATCCTTATACACTGACGTCATAAGAAGAGGGAAGGGGGGGGGGGTGCTCCGGACATCGATTTTTGCAGAAGGCGCCCTCTTTTACCGAGTGCATGGAATAATTTTGGATGGAATCGTGGAATAAACATAGTTTCAAACATTATCGGTGTTAGTGGAATTCCTCAATTAATCCATTTTGGTAGAATTTGAATGTGTTATTGGATGTCTTAAAAAAAGGGATAATTTTTAAAAGTAACGTAAGTTTTAAAACTATTAAAGCTAAAAATTTCAAAAGTATGGCTAAAGCGTTAAATTTCTTTCACCGACCTCACGTTTTCACTGCAATACATCTATATCTTTCAGAAGTTAAAATACAGTGAGAAATGCAGTAGTTACCAACTCAATTGAACCATCGGACCACTTCTCAACTTACTATTTATTTATGGAACACTTAAAAGAATCCTTTTCGGGGGAGAGGGAGGGAAAATAAAATGTAAAGAAATGCAAAGCGTGTGCACAAAATTTAATACTAAAATAAAAAAATCTAAAAAGATTCTTGAATAAAATGGAATTGTATACATTATTTTTTTAATGAATTAGGAAATAAATGTTACGCGTTCCACTTCTGCCTTTCTGGCGTTAATGTGATTTATTAGCACCTGCTTCTTTGACTAGCTGTGGGACTCTTGGATTCTTCCCTATTTTATGAAACATTTTTCTTTTTAATTCTCTAAACACGATCCCAAACAATTACGCTTTTTGCCTTTATACTACAAGAAACTGTGAAGACACAATTATTTTCCAAACACTCAATTGTTTTGCGGACCACTTAGAACTTGTTCAGGGAAAACCAGTGGTCCGCGGACTATCAGTTTGGAACAAATGGTTTAATGGGAACAAGCTTCACATGAAAAACCGATTGCCACGAAATAATATTGCGATTCCGACCGAATGCAGTAGAACGTCGATTATCCGAGACCCGCTTATCCGATGTTTTTTGTTAACCGAGGCATTATCTCAACCGAGCAGTCCACTTTAACCGGGCCGCTCCCTCCGTTAACAGCGGAAGAACTTGGATACGAACTCGAATCAATATCGTGACAAACATTGCGTCCGTGTTATCTCAGATTTCAGTTACCCTTTGAGGCGCAACCTTTTCCCAATGCCGAAAAAAGGGCAGCCGTTGCCATCACACGACTTATCTACCAGCAAGATGGCGGACGATAGTCAAAAAAGGGTCTCTAGATCTGTGGCACGCGATGAACGTTTCGATCGTCCGCCATCTTGCTGGTAGTTAAGTCGAGCGATGGCAACGGCTGCCCTTTTTTCAGCATTGGGCAATCTATCCAGCTGTTCTCGCATTCTTCCATTTTTCAGGATGTCAGTGCTGTTAAAAAGAATCGTGACAATTTTTTGACGGGAAATGACGTGCTAAAAAGTAAAGGATTCTCGTGGAGCTATGTCACCCGCAACTATTTTTATTGAAATCAAATCTATTCTTTGTGACTGGCAAGTCAAAACATCAGAGTTTGGTGTTCCCAGAGCGGGAACACTGCGCGTTAAAGGGTTATTCGAAGTACCGAACCACCGTCTCGGTCCCGACCACCCCGGATATATACTAATCAGGGCTGTCCTGTACTATGAAATTTCACATAATCTTTTTAACTTCTTTGTACGAAGCAAAGACGTCTCTTTTGACACACAACAAAAACAGCTTAACACGAAAATATGACCTTGAATTCGCATCCAAATGATAGAATGAATAAGAGAAATGATCGAATAATATGTCAACAAATTAGTGCTGAAAAAGTGGGGGGGAGAATAATAGCGATGAAACAAAACAAAACAAAATAAAATTATTAAAGAAAATATTAATTAGAGACAAAAGTATTTCTGTGTTCAAGAAAAAACGGAAGAACAGTGAGAAAGAAGAAAGAAAAAACGTGTTTCATTATTAAAGAAAAACGTGTTTCTGTGTATGTGAACATAGACTTTAAAAGGTACGTATACCTGCAAGTAAAAGTTTTAACAGCCGATCGAATAAATAAAATTTGATGTCATGGAACATAGTGATGAATTTTATATTCGTATGCGTGGTTTAAGACAAATTCTTTTAACACGTAAAAAAATTCGGTCGCCGAGTAGTTTCGTGTTAAACGTTTTTCGCAGCACGTTTTTCACATTATTTTTAGAAAATATAGCTAGAACTGATTTTCTATTCAATATTTTTTTTAATCCAGACAAGTCGAAAATAGCCGTTTTGTGATCCATGGTAACCATTAGAAACAACTATTTCCACCACTATTCTTTCTCTCTCTCTTTTTGATTTTCTCTCTTTCTAACAAACTAGGAAATAGTTTTTCAAGGAAACGAGAACAAGGGGGCGAAAGAAAGAGAGAAAAAAAATCGATGAATCGAGGAAATCATTAACGATTCAAGGAAAGGATAGGAACGCAATTTTTTACTCCCTTTTGATAATGCCACGGATTTTATCCTGTATTTGCAATTTTTTTTTTTTTTTTTTTTATAACTAGAATTATTTTCGTAATATATTATATAGGGTGTCTCATAAATAGAACAAGAAACATTAAGGGCAGTAGGGCACATCAAAAGGATTCAGAATCTTACAATACTATGGGTTCAAAAACGTTGCTGTCATGCACAAGGAAATTTCATCACTAAAAAGTCGATCCTTCGAAAATCGCATCCTTTAAAAGAAATAAAATTCATAACTAAGGATTTTAGATACAAAATTTTCCGAAAATCATTAAGATTTGACAAAGTACAATAAGCAATTTCACTTTAAATTTCATTATTACCAGAGGCATGAAGACAATATTTCGTTTTTCGTATTTATGGAATTATCAATCCTTTTGGTAAACTTTACACGTACTTAAAATTGTCGCTCTAATTTTGAACACCCTGTATAATGGTGCGATTGAAAAGCATTTGGAATGGTTTCTTAAAAAGTATCAATTTATTGGTCAAAATTTATGTTTATGGAATCTTCTTGAAAGTAATCCCCTCCCACACCAATACGCTTCTTCCAGTGTTTTTTTTTTCTCCTAACCAACAACAACAAAAAAATAAAAGTCGTTTTCGTGATATACATTTCGAGTCCGTAGCTAATTTTCTTTTTAATAATTAATGAACTCAAAACGGTGAACAATAAGACTCAATTTCAACCGTGAAATTGATAAAAAGTACCCCACGGTGCAATATCAAGTGAATACGGGGTTTGTAGAGCAGCATTTATCTGATATTTTGGTCATAAACACGGGAATAATAATCGCAATGCGTGACGGCACATTTACGACGTGCAAAACCATTGAGTTTTCTTTTCTCGTTTCAGATCATTTTTGAAGAATAGCGAACGGCACAAAACACTCAAATGGAAATGTGGGATTACGGCCAGTTATCTACGCGAGGGATCTAGGACGGGGTGGGGTTGCCCTCTGTGAGGGACTTTCTAAGGGGTCCTAACCCGTATTTACGCGAAGTTACGGAGAAAACCATAGAAAACTCTGAACGACTAGGTCGACGGACGCGATCTGGGTTTGAACCAGGCACCTTATGTCTTCCAGTTATGAGCAACACGCAAATAGTTTTAAAAAAATAGAACACTTAAATAATAAACTTTGTTGACTGTCCTGCAAGTTGGTCATAAATGCACAGCGCTACGACAGTCAAAGAAAATAGTCGACATTACCTTGATTTTTATAATCTACCTTGAAATGTAGTCTTTTCTTCGATTATGCTTTATCTATCAAGCGACTTCAAATGTTGATGTATTTGATAAACATTCAGTCGTTTTTAAAAGCGTTCTGCAACATTTTAAATGCTTTTTTAGCATAAATTTCATTTCAAAATAAATAAATAAATAAAATAATGCACGCCTTTACAATATTTGCCATTTTGGATAATCAATAAAACCGAAAATTTTATCTCATTAAAAAACCATTTTTTTTCCGGATGTGAAAACGTTTTTTTTTCCCCTGGCCATTGCCAATTGTTTATACCTGCCAAGAATGTTTGAGAAAAGTTTGCAGCAACACCAACAGTAGATGTGTTTTAAATGAATCATTTAGGACATTTTTTTTTATACTTGTCATAGGTACATTTCTGATCGTCTTCAGAGATTTTGCAAACAGACTGTTAGTCTCAAATGAGACTCTAGTAAAGCATATTTCACAATAGTCTTGTTAAAAAAATTGCACACACACTACTGCTGCTTTTTTTTAATCACATAATATTAAGATATATAGAAGGAATTTTTCATTCAAGATTCTTCTCTTTTTAAATAAAACAACAACAAAACAATAAAAATCAATCATGGGGAGCGCTTTGATTATAAAACACTTTTTCTATCTGCACGCTGTCTTATATGCGCTCTATTAATTACTAACTTTGCACTTATAATTATAACTACTCAACACATAGTTAACGTAATTAGAACCCCCCCCCCCCGCAAAAGATTGGTTTTAGAAGGTAAAAATTAATCAAAAATTTTGTAGAACAACACACATAAAAAAGACACAGATATCAATACCATTGTTTCACGTTGGTATAAAAGATCCATTCTTCTTTAAAAAAGAGTTTCACCCTCCACGCAGGTAGAAAGGTTAATCTTTATACCTGTGTCAATGGTAAAATAGCTCGCTTACACGTAGAAATTGATTACATCTGGATATACAAATTCAGTGCATTTATACAGTCTGGATATAATGACATCTCCCCAATAGCGTCAAAATGTCTTACACCTTTTAATCACCGCCCATAGAACAGAAACTCACTTATTGCGTCAAACGCGATTATGACCAAATTATAAGGTTATTTAAAAACTGCAAAAACTTGTTAATAAACGATGATTCCAATCATAACTACTATAGGCAAGAGTATACACGATTCCTCTCCTCTTGCCGTACTAGTGCAAGAGCAATGGAACTTACTACATAAACATAAAGCGATTACATCGGAGATATTTACTTATTATACTTCAGGTGCTATTTTATTTCGATATTTGACTAAAAAAGATTCATAAATCCGTTAAAAAAAAGGAGGAGGGTTATTTGTAGAGGACATGTGACTCCCTTTTCTTGCATAAATGGACGAGGAATGTGAAATTTTTATACTACATTAACCATTAAAAGCGTTCAAGTACATATCTAACTTTAGAATATATTCTCTCTCCTCTTACATAAAAAAAAAATTCCCCGTCAAAACCATTACTCTTTTGCTAATAATAAAGGGAACCTGACGTAACTGGGGCGCCCGTTCACAAGCAGAAAAAAATCTGCAACACACGGTGGGGAAGAAGAAAAAAAAATATATCTTTCTTTAAAAAAGCCCCAGTTTCTAGAATCCAATAATGCTCGCGCCCGAGATTTATCGTTCCTCCTGTCCAGATTGGCTGAGCTTCTCCCTTCCGAGCTGCTGACCAAACATCCCAGAGAAAGGGTGGAAAAAATCAATAAGATTCCTTCGTCGACTTGTTTCACAGTCATTGCATGCGTGCACGTATTTATAGAATTGCAATTTCTCTCAGATGTCATGTTAATTTTGAGTTTACTCTTAAAAACGAAAAAAGAAATAAAAAAATTTCGGCGTATAATACCGATATCAGTGTTGCCAAACATTCTTTGTCAAAAATTGTAGTAAATGTCCACAAAAGTCTCTAAACTAGAAAAAAAAATTATGCACTTAAGAATGCGTTTATTTAAAATTAGAACAATAAAATATTCCAAGCACATCCAATATGATATTCTTTGAGACTCTCGTGGGTTATGTATTAAGCAGGGGTAGAAATTATAATATTTAGTGAGTGGTCCAAAGGATCAGTGACTCCATGACTTTCTTGATCTGGAACAATTATCACTCTCCGTATACATGATTTTAAAAAAATTGCAAAAGAAAAAATATTCTATGAGCAATATTTATTGATTTTCGTTAAGAACTGAATTTAAAAAATATAAATGCCTATTATAAAAATATTAAATAGATCAAATTATATGGCATGTATTCAGGGGCGTAGCCAGAAATGTTTCATGGGGGGGGGTTACGACTACTGCAACTCACATATATGCATACATGTGCGTGATAAGGGAGTGAAGAATATACATTTTGTAAGGCAAAAATTTCCTCATGGGGGGGTTATGACCCCCCTAACCCCCCCCCGTGGCTACGCCCCTGCATGTATTGGTAAAAATAAATGGCATGTCTTATGGAACAAAATGAGGTATGTTTGCAAGATAAAAATATAAATAAAACGTTACTGGTCCGACTGACCAACAAATTTTGTATTCTACTGGTCCGTTATGTATTTTAGTGATCAAGGACTAACCAGCTTACCACCGTCCAGTCATGACACTAAGGCTCTTTATCAGTACAGTCAATAGTCTAATACAAAATGAGCTGCATCACGACGAACGATTGTGGGACGATTAAACGATTGTGGATACTTGAAAAAAAAATCCTATGATGCACTATAGTATGGATACAGTTATTGTTTAAAACGTATTTTAGAAACGTTCATCTATTTCAAACAAAACAAAAATACTATATTTCATTTAAATTTTAAAAGAATGTTCTTCTCCAAAAACAGTTTAAATAGTATTTAAAACTCTTTTACTGAGGCGAATAGATTAACACTTATATATTAGTCGCTAAGAGCAGTGTTAAAAAAAATTAGAAAATACTTTAGCGTCTTAATCTGATTGCTACCTTCATCGTAAAGCCATGTCGACAGAAATTCTACATGCCCGTCGTTGCTTCCCGGCCCAGGAAAGCCATTTCTACCGTCGTGTCTTTGTGTCGAAGGTAGTAAACAGGTTTAAACAAGTAAGATACTAAAAGTAATTGTTTTTAAACGCTGCACTCTGAGCCTTTGAACTTAATCGAAGAATTATTTTGTTTAAAGCTTTAAAAGAGTTGCCAATACTACATACACTAATTTTAGCATATAACATTCTTTATATACCTCAATTTTGTGTATGTATTTCCTTTTAAATGAAATAGCGTCTCTAAAACTCCCTTTAAACAATAAAAATCTATAGACCTTAATGTATTGGAATTTTTTTAAGCTCCTGCAAAAATCATAGTACATATTAATAGCATATATAAATTTTGTAGCTATCGATTCATATTTACAGCACAGTACTAAAAAAGTAATATCATAACTTAGGTAGATTATTGCCCCTCTCCCCCTCCTCCCTTCAACTTTTTCACAATGATTATACTGACATGACATGTAGTGACTTGCTACTATTGTCGCACCTGATAACTTGAACAACACAAGAGCTTAAGATGTGATGCAAATAGTTTTCAAGTGATCATCTGATAATAAAGACTTCAAAATCGCATGTAATCAAATCTGCATTGTGTACACACAATTGTGTACACACAAAGATAAGGCGATACTGATTTTAACTTCCACATTATATCAGTTTTGCGGTAAAGTAAACAAATAACGTTAACTGTCTCGCATGATAACGCATGAGAAATACAGATATCGTGGAAGTGTATGTGTTGGAAAAAAACGATTAATATCAATTCTGTGATCTGAACAATTAAGGCATATTTTACTTTCATGTTTATAACAGTATTTTGTACGTCGCTCTTACGATCAATTTACTGTGATGCAATTGGCTAGTTAGAGCGCGAAAGAAGTTGCCCGTTATTTTGCCCATTTTCTCTCTTTTGATCTAAAAGGTGCCCTGTATTTTGGAAAGTTTTATTTCCAAAGGCTAAAGCTAAGAAAATAATCCATGCAAATTGCTTTACTAGACTGTAGTCAATCATTGGCAACTCAAAGAATTGTCATTAGACATAAAACTAGTAACGCCGATATACAACGTAGACAACAATATGAAATTAGACTTTTCAAAAGAGTAGTAAATGACTTGTTACACCACTGTCATTCGCCACCACACGCAAGCTAATTAGAGGGAATTTGTGGTTTCGAAATTATTAAAATAACTCTGTATATCATGGAATACTAAGTGCAAGCAAACAAACTTACTAATGAAATCGTCTAACAAAAATATTAATAAAGAGGAAGTTTTAAAAACTTCGCCTGTAAAAATTCCCTTGAACTACTTCTGAAAATCCATTAAGATATGTTTGGAACTTGTTGAGAATTTGAAATTCTGACAATCAAGAAGAAATTTTGGGAGACACAGCCCACTCGCGACCAGCTGGCAAGGCTAACCACCCGAATGAACATTATAAATTATCCAGACACACAGGGTGTGATCCTGAATCTGCCCAAAGGAGACATTTGCTTTTCTTAATGTCACAGACAACGTGTAATTAACGGAAAACAAAATTGTGTAGATAATTTAAGCTTGCTGATGTCGTTTTGTGGCTTTTGTTTCATACTGTATCTCTTAAAAAAAAGTCATTCTAAATTTGTTAACTAATACTTGACGGAATAAAAAAGAAAGAAACCTTTTTCCTTAAGTCAAATTTCAGTTAAATAAAGGCATAACTTAAACCAAAAACTATATATTATATTTCTATCAAGACATGTTCCGCTAATAGGTCCGTTTACGATGATTTTTATTGTATAATTTTAATGACATTCCTCATCATTTTTCCGTTTAGACTGTTTCCTGCAATTCTTTTAGAATAATCAAAGAGTGATACACCGCAATTAAAGTTGCAAATCAAAATTAAAAAAATAACTGTTTAAATTTTTTAGCAGTTTTGATTTTTAGTCATCTTATATTAAAACTTTTTCCTTTGCATGAATTCAGATGTTTAAAAATCAACCAATGAATCAAGTTTCACTTAATGTTTTTTGTTTTGCGTTCCCCAAGTTAAAAAAATGCTGTAAAAGTCTTACCAAAAAATTGTCTAACGAATTCGCATATACAGGCTTCGTACACTTTTTTAATATGTCACATTTTTATCACAGTAAAAAGCACAACTTTTCCCCGATACCTAATATTAACTCGCACGAACAGATTTTAAATACACAGATTTACTCAGACGAAATACTCAGATTTTAAATACGCACTGAAGTGCTAGATATTAAAAGCGTTTTATAATCCACGGGTCTTCCCTATTTTCTTTCCTTATTCCATTAAGTTGGAAAGTATACCATTATTCATGGGTGTGATTAAACAAAATTAAAATGGATATTTCTAACATCCTTTTTCTGGATGTAATACATTAGAAATAGATGGGAAAAAGCTGCGCAGAAAAATGCACAATTCGAACTGAATGAAAGTTTGAAAAACTTATTCAGGAGTATTCATAATCCAAGAAGCAGACGATAAATTGCGCCAAGCGCTAGAATCACATCTTCTCAAAATCGCATATCAACCATTTTATTTACATTTTATTTATTTATTTACTTTAATTTTTCGCCAAATTAAAAAGTTGCACATTTTAGTCTCGGAAAATTTCCAAATCCTATTTTTCTTTTGAGTATAAAACATTTTATTCCTGCTCTGATTTCACATGCACGATATTTTAATTAAAAAATAACCTTACAAATAATCTATAAAAAATTCGTTATTCTTTTATTTTTACTTCAAGAGTCTGAATCATTTAATAAACTTGCCAAATATGGCAACCTAGATATGCTTAATTCTCACTCTTTCCACTGCGGGGTTATGATGGCGAAATGGCGGAGAGCAGAAATGAGCCCTTTGCAACACGTTTTTTATCTATATCTCCTAAAATAATTCGAATTTCGAAAAAATCACTTCGAGGTATGTCGGAACCCGTCCTGGAGAATTTCCATACAAAATTTGGTAGGTCTAGGAGCTACGCGAGACACAGTAAAACAAACTAACTAACTAACTAACCGACTGACATTTTATAGTTCGTTTTATTTATATAGATACTTAAAAGGAGCAGTTTCGTGTTCCCACATATTTGAGCCGCTTAAAACCCAAGTGGTGTAAGTCCATTTTCCTAGTTTTAAGATATCCAAGGTTTTATTTAGGTTGTCATAGATAATTCAATGTTAAACAGCAACTAGTGCTGCTATTTACATGGTTGCTAAGGAAATTACAATTTACACTATTTATCCTTTTAACAGAATGGCCTTTGTTAACACTTCTCTGGCCTTAACTTCCAAAAATGAACTTGGGCTTTAATGGGCTCATTTATTGAATAATACTTTTGAAGTGGATGGTTGTGTTTCCTTTCAAATCTAACTATGAAATGCATATATTTTTTTTTCTTTTTTCAAAACAGAAAAACATAAAATAAATAAAAATTGATTCTGGGGGGGCTAGAGTGCAAATGCCTTTTCCATTTCCAAAAGACTTCTTATTCATATTTTATATCATATTCATTCCTTCCCGCTCCCCTCCTCCCCTTCTCTTAAACTATTCATCATATAAAATCGATTGAGATCTGTTTGTTGACATTGTATTGATATTTAGTAGAAACATCTCCGTTCAACAAAAATTCAGTTTGGGGTGGGGCCCTCTTAATGCATGAAGAAGAAAAAAATCTGTCGATTTATTAGATCTATCATGACAATTCTGTTTTGCATATTGTGATATGCCCCCCACCCATAAAAAGGATTGATCATCATACCGAATACACCGATAACACTTTCCAACATGGAACCAACATGTAGTACTACTTAACGCTGAGTTGACATGTTCGTTCCCAATGTTACAAAGAGCCAACGATAGTCATGCCTTTTCTGCTTCTGGTCGTTAGTCTTCAAATGCTCGTGCTGCAGCACAGTGGGTACGTTCACGTGGTAGTGTTAAAAATGACTTTAAATTAAAAAAAAATTTCTTTAATGTGTTACTTGCTTTAACCACATCACGGGGGGCGTAGCCAAGGGGTGGCTGATCGGGCTGCAGCCACACCTAAAACGAGCTACGGCTCTAAATTGATTTTTTTTTTTTAACTATAACGTGACCATTTATTTTTTCCTTCAAAACGGGACATCTACTACTTTTTTGGCAATAGTGTATTTATTTTCTTCCTCAAAACGGGACATCTACTGTTTTTTAGGTAATAGTGTAAAGACTGAATTGACAGGTCTGGGTATCTTTTAGTAGTTAAGAAAACGCACAAAAAAGCTTGTGTTAATGTTAATATAAAAATAAAATGAAAAAATAAGCTTTGCTAAAACACACATATACTGTAAACAATAGTGCAAGACGTACATTTCGGGTGGTACAAGGGGTAGGCCCTTCTTCGAATTAAAAAAACACCATCCGGCACAAGGCAGGAAGGCAGGAAAGTGAGAAATGTAAACAAAAGGGCACACATAAAAAAGGAAGTTGTCATTTGGAAGGAAAAAAATTCTTAGAAAATTAGAGAATTAGAGTGAAAAGGTAAAATACAGAGGAGATTGGGGAGGGGGGGAGGAGAGATAAGCAAAAGAGGAACATGACTTTAAAATGCTATTTTAAAGTCATGTTCCACTTTTGCTTGTTCCTCCTTATTCAACTAATTTTTTTATTAAAAAATAAATAAAATTGAAATAGTTGACAAAAAAAGAACATTAAAAGAACTAACACAAAAACAATACATCCCCGCGTTTTCTTTGCGTCTCGAGAGGGGTGGGGGGAGGTCAGGCTTTTTTTTTTTTTTTTTACAGACACTGCCGTTGGATGATTTTAGATTTTTAGCGACCTTAACTGGAATCGTTACCGTGGGTTGCTCTCTTTCTAAAAAAGGGACTTTGCAAGGGACATTTTCTAAAATCGGGACATTACGGTATCCCAAAGCTGTGCTTGGGGACAACGGGACAAAGCCACCTAAAATCGAGACTGTCCCATTCAAAACGGTACGTATGGTCACCTTATGTATATATGCATTTCCAAGTTTATTAACGAATTTACTTGTTATTTTCCTTCTTTTTTTAAATTCACTTTTATATACGAACACTTTTAGGCATAACAAAATAGAACTAACTCCATTCCATCCCCAAATAAAAAAGGTATGCTATATCGATTTTATAAGTTAGAATGCATTCTAGTTTTTGAGTTCTCAGCCATCCCTGAAAAAAATCTCGGAGCAATAAGCAACTGCTTATCGTTCCTAGTTTCACTGGTCTTTAGTTGATCACTGTGAAAGAGCTAGAATATGTTACGCACAAAATTTTCTGTGAAAAACATTTTTTTAATATATAAATTGAACTAATATACATACTCATGTTAATGAAAATACTCTGGATGTTGAATTTTTTTTGCAGCTGAAGAAGGGTGGATCATTTGTACCATCCTAAACGCACACCCTTACTTTTTAAAATTACCTGTACTTTTTTAAAAATTTTTAAAGTATGTCTGGTAAATACAAAGTTTTTTTTTTAGTATATTTATGCTGCTTCTTTTGAAATTAAATAAGCTTCCAAACTGCACTTCAAACAATCACTGACAATAAACTTGAATGTATTGACTTTTGAAACACAGCATTTTTAATAGGGAACATGGCATTGCACAGCATATTGTTACGAATTTTAGGGTTGACCTGCTTTCCTAGGGATTAAATTAAGATAAAACTCATATTCTACGCTTCATATAATTAAAATTTGCATTTTGTTGCATGTAAATATGTTAACTATACCGTGAGATAGAGAGTTTTGGGTTTCCCCATTGTTTAACATAGTATTTGGAGGTTTCTCGTTAAATATTGGCGATATCGCTTAGCGGCCTTCAGTTTTGAAGTCTTATTTTTGGCATTAAATTTTTCGTCAAGAAGTCGCCAAGCTTGGAGACATTTGGCGTGACTTCACTAATCGGGCCTGTAATGTTTGCTTTCCTGCTTTGACTTTACGCAAATGCTTAGTATTGCGTCATCAATGTGCACGACCGATAGAAAATGTCCTCGAATTAGAATTTTGTAGAGAATGGAAGAAAGTTCGGGAAAGGGTAACCTGTACGTACGGAAGAGCAAATCGTCACATAGCTCAGTTGTGATTGAATGCTCATTGAGTTCACTGCTTTGTGTTCTTTTTTTAACAATCTTCTTGATTGTTCTGAGACTGAGAATGCTGTTTGTGAATACTTCATAGTTGTAGGCGAAGAATAGATGGCAGTTTAGTCCGTGGAAGGATTTTATTGCGTGAGAAGTTTACAGCATCTGAGAAAGGTTCTGTGTTCGTTTGACTGTTATAAAGCATGTTAATGTCTATTAATTTCTGTGAACTGTATACTGAAGACTTCCTAGAAATAATAAAATATGTGTTACGTCCTATCAACTGGACTGTTTACTAGAACTTTATGTCTACATTGGACTTTAAAGCTACGATCCCGAAGCTAAGCAGAGTTTACAGCAACAATTTGTATAGATTTTGTAACAATCGATGCAAACAAAAGAGCACGGGCAGACGAACAGACAGACAAACTAAAATCATAAATCTTTTCAATTTTTTTTGAGAGTGTTGAAACGAAAAGAATAAAAGCTATCAAAGTATATTGAAAGAAAAAAAGAAGTTTTACGCTTTAGAAATTCTTTTTTTTTTTCAAGGAGTTAAAGCAACAATGTATTGAAAATTTCGCTTGAATAAGTCGGTTCTGTACGAAAAGTAACTGTCTAAAAAGATTTACAAGCAGTTTTAAAAGAAATGCAAGTGAAATGACCCGAAATCTAATACAATTTTAACAAAGTGGCGCCATTTTACAGTAACGCATTTTGTTTTTTTTTAAAACACAGCGACGCGCGTATAAAAAGAAAGAAAAGGTATGTTTTATATGCAAAAGAGCGGCGAACTTTTTAAACGGGGAACAAAAAGGTGGGAGGAGAAAACACATCGTACGGAGACAGCATTAATTTTCGCAGCTTATGTATTATAACACGCCATTTGACAAAACTGTTTTTAAAATATTTTTTATTAACGCTGGCATTGTGATTTTTTTTTCAGTTGCTTTTCTGCGAAATTTCAAAGTATTGTAGAATTTTCAGCTTCAATAGTTTATCATTTTAACCCTTTGAAGCGCAACCCTTTCCCAATGCTGAAAAAAGGACAGCCGTTGGCATCGCTCGACTTAACTACCAGCAAGATGGAGAACGTTTCGATCTTTCGCCATCTTGCTGGTAGTTAAGTCGAGCGATGCCAACAGCTGCCCTTTTTTCAGCATTGGGCAATCGATCCAACTGTTCTCGCGTTCTTCCATTTTTCAGCAGATGTCAGTGCTGTTAAAAATAATCGTGACTATATTTTTACGGGAAATGACGTGCTAAAATTAAAGAATTCTCGTGGAGCTATGTCACCCGCAACTGTTTTTATAGAAATCAAAACTATTCTTCGTGACTGGCAACAGTCAAAACGTCAGAGTTGGGTGTTCCCAGAGTGGGATCACTGCGCGTTAAAGGGTTAAGAGATGAATATTTTTCACGTGTAAAATGCGCATAAATTACTTTTATATTTTATTTTCTTTTGTATTTTTAGTTTGGCAGTTTTTTTTTTTTTAAGGTAAACACAAAATTGCAAAGATTGTCAGCTGATTGATTGCTTAAATCTTTTTTTCCATTTTATTTCAAAATTTACTCGTGTACTAAAACAACTAATTTGACATACATAAAATCTTCGCAATATCAATATCATTGCGTATTGATATTATTACGAATCTCTGGGTTGTTCTGCCTTTCAAGAGAAATATTTTCTAAAATTCGTATTCTACGCTTCAAATAAACGCCTAGCATTACACCATTGGATTTCTATTCCGCTATCAATGTTCCCGATTGTTCGGGATCTTTCTGGAGCTTGATTTTTCTGGAATGCAGATGCGATGCCGACGGAAGGTATAAAAAGGAAAGAAGAGCAGCCCGGGAGTTCTTAGCCCATTAGGGCTTTTAAATTTTTCGTATAGCTCGATTCCAGTGCATAGTGTTTAATATTTTTTGCCATTTATTGATTCCTGCTAGTATTTTTTTTTTATTATTAAAACATAAAATCCGAGAAAAAAAAATCAGTCTTATGGATTTTTCTTGTTTCCAAGATCTTGATAGTGTATTTTCTTTATCAAGGGGGGATCCAGAAACTTTTTACGGCGTGGGGGTGCAAATCGTGAATACTCATTTTATCTAGTATAAAAATTACTTAATATTGGTGAAAGCCCCATTTATGTAGTGTAAATATATTTTTCTCGGAGGTGGCGTGCCCCCTGCGCCCTCCCCTTGGATCCGCCTTAGTTCTTTATTGTGTCAATGTATTATTTTACTATTGTTTTATTATTATTGCTGAAGTATCCATTTAGTGTTTAGTGTCATTTCACAGTGCCCCCCTTATTTATTCTCTTATTATTTTAAAATACTGCTTAGGGTTATGAACATATTACCCCTCTTAATATAGCTTTTAAGAGCAGTGTTGAGGGAGCAAGCGCCCAGGCATACTGGAAATAGTTTTCGCAGTAGCAGTCGGGAATTTTCCGTTTTGCTGCAGTGAGCTGCGTGAGCAGACGTCGACTCTACTGGAGCATAAGGCTACAGAGCCCGATCAAGACAACTGTGCGCCCTGGGCAGAAAAAAAAAATTGGGCCCCTTGCAATAACCCCTCCCCCTCAAAAAAAAAGATTATGATCGGTTCATACTGAAAGTTTTTTAAATATCTTACCCATTCTTAACACAAATTTTGTGTTAAGAATGGGTTAACTTACTTAACACAAATTTTGTGTTAAGTAATCTGAAATCAAAGAAACAGATAGTTAAACGTTACTTCGAAATGCTATATCACAATTGCTAACATGTATGGAATACAAACACTTTATTCATTTTTGTAAATATTTCTTATATTAACAAATAATTGAAAAATTTTGCTATTTTTTAACGCTAAAAATGTGGTTAGTTATTTTCCTACATATTGGTATGCTATATAGATATAGAGCATTTCGAAGAATTAAAAATAAGTTTAAATTAATTTATACAAATGTAAATTTGAATTATTTTCATTGTTCATACTTTATAATTAAAAAATTATTTAACTTCTGAATTTTTTTTTATCCTTTGTAATTTTATTTTAAAACTACAAAAGTGTAAGATGTAAGATTTTTGGGCCCTAAAATCTGTAGGCCCTGGGCAGTTGCCCCGTTTGCCCTGCCGGTAATATGGCACTGTAAGGCTATGCGTTCTGTACTTTGAAAGTGATCTTTCGCTTTTTTTTTTAAGCTTTTTGTGAATTCTTCATTGTTTTATGCTGAGGAATAGATGTCAATTTTTCTCGAGAATATCTACTGAATTTTAGCCTGTATTAGCTTTGAAATATTTCATTTTGTGATAAATAGAGCATCTGAAAAAGCTTCTGTGTTAAGCTGGATGTTATAAGACGTTATTGCCTATTAATTCCTGTGAATTCTGTACATCAGATCGTTCGACGAAGTTCTAGAATCAATAAAATTTGTGTTCGGTCCTGAAAAGTGGACTTTTTACTCGAACTTTCCACATTCACTGAAGTTTTAAGCCGCGAATCCCAAAACTAAGCAGTTTTCTGCAACAATATATTTTAAGAACGGTGATACCGATGTTTGAAATCCTCCTCCGATGACATATCGTGCTTGATGATACAATTGATTATTTAGTTCCGTTTTCGTCCGCCTGACATTTTAAGCATAAGATTACACCAAGAAGAATTGCCTTATTTACGTAGAATCATCTTAGTGTTTTAGCAATTTTGACTATTCTCCTACCCAGTAACTGCAATAACTAATCAACTTTTTTTTTTTTTTTTTGTATAATTGTAAGTGCGAATTTGTATTAGTCAATTGTGTATTTACAACTTCCGAAGCTCGTGCGATGCAAATGTAACTTTCCGGATTATTAAAAAAAAAAAAAAAAAAAAAAAAAAAACTTTAGACCATAGTTACCTAAAAAAATATGACATTTTCGAACATAATTAAAAATAAACCAATTATGTCAAGGATTTAAAAATTTTAGTGTATCGCTTTAGAAGTTGTATAAAGGTATAACAAACTATACCTGTAATAGCAAGCTATAAACCTGTATTAGATTTTGTATATAGATAACTTTTAGATATTTTTTTTAAATATGAAATATTTTGCAAAATACCCTTTTTTTATTATTAATCTAAAAAAAAATAATCTGACTCGACTAAATCACTCAGTTTTTCCGCTTCAAACCAACACATACTAATACCTCAATATGTGAAATAATAGACACAAAATATATTTATTTATTATCTAACTTATTTAAAGTTTAACAAAGTGCAAAATATAAATATTTTTTCTTCTTTCTTTCTTTCTTTTTATATTTCCTTCGCTTGATTTTTAAAATCTACTAAAGAGAAAGATGAAAAATTTAGAAGTACTATCTGGTAGCTTTTTTTTTCTTTCCGATTTATTGAAAGACATTTTTCTATTTTTAAAGACAGCAGAAAAAAAAAGAAGCGGTTAAAAATTGTCCACGCAATTGTTAAAAAGAGATAGAAAAAAGAAAGAATAGAGGGTGAGAAAGGGGGGGGCTTTCAAGATTTTTTTAATAAGACTTCGGTATCGATTTTTTAAAGAAAACATTTTTTCTAACTTTCCTGTTTTAAATTGATTAAAATGAAAATTGCATAGAAATTGATTTTCTCCCTTGAATCTTGTATTAGAAA
Source organism: Cheiracanthium punctorium (assembly GCA_038373885.1). NCBI lineage: Eukaryota > Metazoa > Arthropoda > Arachnida > Araneae > Cheiracanthiidae > Cheiracanthium > Cheiracanthium punctorium. The sequence continues at coordinate 957,512 of JAWZYV010005808.1, read as the reverse complement.
TTGCAGCTGCTGTTTTTATAAGTTATTATCACTCATTTATTTCTGCCAAGTATTTGTCGGGGGTGTAACTGTGCAGAAGCAACGTTAGGGAAGTTTTTCTATAAGACGTTTATTTCTGTTATGATTATGGGGACGATCACAAATTGAGACAACATTCATGTGCTTACAAGTTAAATACAACATGTTTAACATTCCTGGGACTATCTATTATATAAATGTGAAAGTTTGTTTGTTTGTTTGTCCGGGAACTCCTCCCACACCGTCTGACCGATCGGCTCGAAATTTTGCACAGGTATGCAAAACGACATAGAATAGTCCGTAGTCAACTTTAAAATTCTGGAAATCCACCCGTTCCCTAATTTTTAAAGATTTTTTGCAATTTTCAGGGTAGTAAGCTACTCAAATGTTCGATTTGAGCGCATTAGGGAGAAAAGTTGACCAGTTACATTTAAGCTGCTTACATTTGACCAAGTTGACCAGGTTACATTTGACCAAGTTGACCAAGTTTGACCAGTTGACCAAGTTACATTTAAGCTGGCTGTACCCGCGCACAGCCAGCTGTCGTCAAAAAAGGGTCTCTAGATCTGTGCCACGCGATGAACGTTTCGATCGTCCGCCATCTTGCTGGTAGTTAAGTCGAGCGATGGCAACGGCTGCCCTTTTTTCAGCATTGGGAAAGGGTTGCGCCTCAAAGGGTTAAAACGAAAATCGCGTCTAGCTAAATGAACTGCTTACAAAATGGACATAGATGGTATAATCTGCGTCGCATTGGTCTGCGATGGCAAAAGACGATCGGCTCGTCTATAATACTCTTCTGATTATTTCAGGGAGTGTATATTTTCTGTGTTTAAGATCTGTTAATTAATCCATACATTAAAGCAATATATTTTTAAACTTTCTGTGATTGTGCTTCATTGTACCGTACGGCTGAAATCGCGATGTAAAATTGCATATTTATCAGCCTCACGATTTATCTGTGTTTCTAAAAGAAACCCAACCATCAGGCGGCATTAATATTATGCAGGTAGATACTTACTGAATAAGTCTTATCATTGATATGCAAAATCCATGTTAACGGAGTGCTTACCGAGGTCATCATAATTTTCATTCTAAGCCATGAAAATTCACGGTGGCGGTACAAGATCTTACCGCCTCTGTAATAATTGTGAAGTCCCTCTCAACCGGAATTACGTTTTCTACTGTCCAGCGATTACAAGATCTCTTGTTTACCTAGGAGAATTTCTATTCAGCAAACAGTTCTACTCGAATAACATTATTGACATTGACAAATGTGCTATTTCTGTTCACGGGTAAGCGGCTTCGTTTCTTGCGAACACGACACAAACTAACCAATAAGTGCGTGTAATCATGATCTAAGAGTTAGGTGGCGATACGAACATTTCCCATTTTAGACTATTTCAGGACCAACAGATTACGATATTACGATCGCTTCTTTGGTATACTTTTGGTCTGGTTTGTGATTTCGAATGATTATCTCTGTAACTAAAAGCAGAATGTATTAAATACGTCTATTTATCATCGGCATAACAAGATAAACATTTTGTAAGCCGGGTTAAGTCCTCCCCTACAGATGTGTGGCCTGTGGAAAATGCAGTTTTTCTAGGGCGTAATGAAAGTTTTTTAAAAAGTGCTTATTTCCCCTTAGCTTTCATGCAGTTAGTCTATTAGTGCTTACGAACACAGGCATAAATAAGCAATATCACATTGCAAATACTGCTGTTGATGTAGTAAATACATGGCTCAGATCAAATCAATGTAGGAGCATTTGGAAGTCCCTTATCTTTTTGGGGGGCTATGCCTCCGTTTATAATTTTACAACCATTCACAGGCAACGAGTGCATTTTTCTGGTCAAAAAAAAAAAAAAAAAAAGAATTGAATCGGCAACTTCTCCCAGACAGCACAGCAAACTTGCATCAAACTTGCAGCAAGCTTGAATTAAGCTTGAAAATTTCAAGCGTGTAAGCTTAATGCAAGCTTGAATCAAGTGTTCAAGTTTACACTTGCCCAGCTTGTATTAAGCTTGACATAGCAAGCTTAATTTCAAGCTTAAAAATTTTTCCTAAAAAAAAAAATTCCTAAATACAAGGGGTGCCCGTCGGCGAACTCGCCCCACATATTTTATTTTTCAACGCATTTTCACCTCTATGCTGAAATTGCAAGTTAATTTAATCTGTTTCCATCAGGCGTCCGCGATCGAACTCGAGACCTAAGGGTTGGGAGGCCAGCGTCCTAACCATTTAGCCAATCTGCCTCGCGCTGGTATGACTAAAGTTCGAAGAGACAGTTAAAGTTCTCACGCCGTTTTCTGGCGAGATCGAGTGGCCGATGCTGATCTGTTTCTTATTTTTCCATGGGATGAATCAAAATTAAAATAATGTTATGTGTGATTTATAGACTCTACTAATAGGGAAATAAGCATAATATAAACTTAAAAGCAGCATACGTTTTAAAATTTTCAGTATCGCGACACTCATGTTGGGCAATACTGGCCAAAATCGAGACAAACGACTGATTCTGAAATCAATTTCGTAGTATAATTGTATTTTATTTTGAAGAATTTCCATATTTGGAAATATCGAATCTTTTTTTTTAATTCTATGGTCAAGTACATTTATGACTGATTATAAATTATTTGTTATATGGATGTGGCTTTCCAAATCAAGCAGTCATCAAGTTGTATTCAAGCTGGACAGTTCAAATGACTTCTCCAAGCTTGCTGCAAGCTTAAAATGAATTGAACTGTCAAGCTTGATTTAAGCTTATGTGCTGTCTGGCCACAAACAAAAAAGTAAATGCATACGCTACCGTATTTTTTTAACATAAAAAAAATAAAAAGAAAAGAAATACCACCTAAACCAGGCTAAACGATTTTTCACAAATATTTTCTTCAAAACAGAAAAGTATATCTCTCTTACAACCTTATTACTCGGAAATTCATCATATCTACTGAACCACACACAGAGAAACTGAAATCGAATTTTATTCTGGGAACTCCCCCGCGGACTGAAAATTTGTTCTTCTAAAAACATCTTGTCTACGAAATTTTCACTATTTTCTTCTCCATCCCATGAAAGGAGAAGAAAAAATAAATCGATGGATATGAACACGATAAGTTGAGAACTTGCCAGTGATGGTGGTATTGAAAAGCCTGAGTAAAAGTTTATCGGTTGACACTAATTCGTATTTTGGAGTGAAAGATAACTTTTGATAAAAGTCTAAAATAATCGAGGTGTTTCAGAAGAAAGCAGATACTTATACACAGTCTCCTTAAGGGCTATAGTTGTTCCTGTGACAGGTAAAGGCAGAATATATGGTGGAAACTCAGTAAATATATTTTAGAAATTGAACTGTCAAGGAAACTGCTTGTGATAAAAATGGAACACTTTAGAAATAGACCAATTATGTTTATTTTTTAAGCTACGACTTGTTTTGTACACGTCTGGATACAGACATGAGAGTATGATATCTCAGTAGAGAATACAGTAAGCCCCCCTCCCCTAGAAACGGTAGATACCTTCCGTGCTATAGAAATCGGTGTTGTACGGAACCTCAGCTATACTCCACCTGGAATGAGAGCTGCGCAGTATAATCGCTGCAAAACTTAATTGCACACCTTAGAAATACAACGATGTTTAGTATTGCCATTCAAAAGTTATATTAATTACAGCGGCTAAAGTTTCATTAGATGAGAACATGTGTCTCATTTTATCGTGCTGTAAGAGTCTCTTTTAACGTGTTATAGGAACACGATCGCAATTTCTGCGCCGTGTTCTACGAATCCGTGTTGTATGAATCTGTGTTATAGCGGGGATCTACTGTAATATTTAAGCGGACGCACAGGCGCAGCGTTGGAGAAATACAGGGACGGAAGGTTCCCTCTCAACTTTATTTCAAAACAATCACTACACTACGCTTGGATTCTATTATGCGCCCAACCAAAATTTTTGTTCACGACACGGCAGTATTGTGAACTCATTCACGTTATGTTCACTAAAATATCAAAAAGACCGACCTGAAATCTGACCCCGATAAAATCTGAATTTAGGGTAGCCAGTTCTCCCAAAGTCGAGGGAAATGCTAAGTCGTTAACTTTGCCTCACCTTGAAGAGAAGCACTAAGCAGTTCTTTTGATTGAATAAACGAGTTTAAACCAGCTTAAAAAGTCGCTAGGGCAGTCGTTAGCTAGCAGCTGAGTAAGAAAAGTTCTAAGCGAACCACCGACTGCTGATTAACAGCTCGGAGAGAATAGATCCCGAGGTTTTTCACTGCTACAGCGAATTTTCGATTTGAGAAAAGGTCGAAAGAAGCTCTCAACAACGGTAAGGGGAACATTTTATTACAAGTGGTGTATGAAACTATGTGCACAGTAGAATTGTTTTGATATAGCTGTAAATGTAATGTATTTATAAATCAGATTTAAAATGAGATTAATCATCTGAATTGGATAAATAAATCAAATAACTCTACTACAAGTAAATTAATCCCATCGACCCTGGCGTCCAATATTCCGAAGAAATCCTTACGCAGCAGACATTCACCACAGGCTTTCTGCCAATAATGAAATTACTACATACTACACAGAACAAGAAACGTCATTTTATAAGTCACGTCAGCCAAGTTGTAAGTAACAGCAAGCACTCGATCAAGGGCGGATTAAAGGGGGGCGGAGGGGGCGACCGCCCCCCCCCGAGAAGAAAGAAATTAATGTAAAAGATCCATCTTCTAACTAACCGCCCGACAAACTTGCAATAATCCGCCACTGCACTCGATGCAATTTTCAAGAGGTGACGATGTAGAGAGTTACAACTGAGTTACTCTTTGGTCATTGAGTTATTAAGCATACAACAAAATGAACCTGCCAGTTACGTTTAGTCGATGAAATTCCTAAGCCGCTGATTGAAGGAGATGAACAAAAATTCAGATGCAGAATACGTTTTTAACGGCATGCACCTTGCCAATTATCTATAGTCCAAGGGAAAGCAAAACGCATTACATTTCGGCACGTGCTTGAGCAGTGAGCGATTTTGCTTCACAAGTGAACCAAGAGCATTCAGAAATTGTCTTAGATTGCTTATTGCTGACGGTGAGCCAAACGTCTTGAAGACTTCAGAGAAAGACGAAGACGTCCAGAGATACTTGCAGGTAGTTCACGGGGACAGTAAACTAACTTTAGTCTATGTTCAACTGAGAAACGAAATGGTTCAAAAATAAATAAATAATAGAATATATTTCAAGTAATGTTTGGTGCAGAGCTATCTTAAGCAACCAAACACTAAAGTGTCATAAAATCAAAGATATATTATGAGAATTTATTTCATGGAAATTAAAGAAAATAATGCAAAATGCATGATGCTGGTAGTTAATTCTAAGAAACACTCTTCCTCAATCGTGCATAATAATTTCAAAACAGTTACATTGTAAGCACAAGCATGGTAGACTGTCAAGATGAATGATCCGGCAAAATGTATAATTAAAGCGCGAACATGTACTCTTGTATTATAAAATGTTAGTAATGTAAATTTAATGTTACTCTACAAAAAAATCTAAATAAAGCAATTAGATCGTCTCCCAGCTTTTTGGACCTTGTACTTTTGGGATTAATTTTAAAATCACTGAATCAGCCATTCGAATCCTCAAAATAGAAGACGGGACACCTCCCCACCCCGTAAAAATCTGTTTCCTCTCGTACTTTATTTGATTTTTAACGTAATTAAGAATGGAGTAATAAAGTAAATATAAAAGCTGCGTTCCATTACATTATTTTACTACTAATAATGAAATTTTGCGTTCTCTTTAAAAACTTAATGAACAAAACAACTGCACAGATAGACAGACAGATAGATAAACATTTAAAATACTAAACAAAGTACCATAATCAGCAAACTCAACGAAACAACAAAATAAAATATATGAAAGTACATTAATAAATATAAATTCCAGTATACAAGCAAAGAATCACAAATACAGAAATAAGAATACATAATTTCATTTACACAAACAGTGCCATGTGTTGAATCTACTACAGGTTTTTTAATAAATTCATAAATATATATAATATCATGCAGTTGAAAGGGATGATTAATATTTGTGTATATGTCTCCACTTCGTTATTAGATTTCTACTCTTTAAAGCATAAAAATAAATTAAATCAATTAAAGCGCCAACGTAAAGCCAAATTCAGAGGACAATTCAACGTTCACACAGATAAATCAGATATCGCCACATCTAACCAAATGTAATCAGCAACACTGAAGTAATGGTGATTTTTAAGAAGAGTTCAATTAAAGAGAGAATCGTGTAAAATAATCCAATTATCGAAGCAGTGTCATTTCACTACCATATCTAAAATGAAATTTAAATATTGTGTAAAATGTACATAATTCAATTATATAATAGCTGATTACGTTAATGCATCAAAGACAGATAAAAATTATGAGGCATTATGAGATTTAAAAGCATTATTCTCTTTACAATCTTCAATAATTCATAAGATAGGAAACTGCAGCTTAGAAAATGTTGTTTTTTATTCTCCCCCCCCCCTCCGCCAGCCCCAGAATCAGAACTAAACTATCAAAAACACAAACAACGAAATGAAATTCTCTAGAGTTAAAATAGACGTCTATATATTACAAGTAAAAAAAAAAATCATGAAATGTTCATAAATTGCTAAATTTTATCGTGTTCTGCAGGACTGAGCAGTTTAGTAAAAGGAAAAATTCTTCTTAAAGCTAGGAAATATTTCTGCGAGATTCTTTCACTTGTTTATCAGTGTTATGTCACTGCTGAAATTGTTCAGGCTTCTGTGTTCCCTTATCTCAAACATAATTAAATAAAACTGACTTCGAACCTTTTTTTCCTCAGATGATTTTTATTTCTTTTTCGGAATTGCTTTAACATTTATTTTCTCCAACGTCTTTCAGAGATTACTTTTCTAAATTTAAAATTTAATGTCAGGCGTAATACAAGTGCTAATCACTGTCATATTTTTACGGTAAAAGGTCCTCATAAGTGAATATAGTTATATTATTCACCAAACTAAACTAAGTTGTAAAACAGTTGATAAGTGCTAAGACCTTCTCGATCGAGAGCGCTGGGGCACATGAACGTAGTATATATTCTCGGACCAAACGGTCCGCCTGATAAGGGGTTCCCAGTGTTTATCTTCTGAAGCAAGAGCGGTTCTCACAGGCCTACTCAAAGAGTAGTTGAAGGCTGAGTGGTCAACTTGGCTCAGCGAGATTAAACCTTGGAGGTGTGGCATAGCAGCGGAATGCCATTACATTGCCCTTCGTATTATTTACTAGTTCTAGAATCTCTTTACATTATGAAAAGATCACTAGGTCTTCCAGCCATATACTATACCCTCTTCAAAATAATGATTACAAAGTAACTCAGCTACGATTTTTTTAAAGCTAAATTTTCTTTTATTGATTAAAATTAGTCACAAAAGAGACAAATTAGGCATTTCTATGACAGCTTTCAAGCCAGAAGCTGGGGCATATTTATCCCAGACGTTGCTTTTCTTTAAAATTCTACTGAAGAAGTTGGAACTGAAAATAATAGTAAATTTTACATGCAGATTCTTTAAAAAAGCAATCCATAAAAATATAATCGAGGTCCGTAATTTTTCTAGCACTGGATGACAATAATGAAAGCAATTTTTGGAATGTGCATTTCCACCAATATACCTCTTCCTCTTCGTTATTAAACTTTCCCAATTCAGAGAGCTGTACAGCAAAAACTACTGGTGAGAATGCTGCCGAATTTGCAAAAATCTTTAAGCCTTTAACGCGCAGTGTTCCCACTCTGGGAACACCAAACTCTGACGTTTTGACTAGTCACGAAGAACAGATTTGATTTCTATAAAAATAGTTGCGGGTGACATAGCTCCACGAGAAACCTTTACTTTCTAGCACGTCATTTCCCGAAAAAAATGGTCACGATTAGTTTTAACAGCCCTGACATCTGCTGAAAAATGGAAGAATGCGAGAAAAAGCTGGATAGGATGCCCAATGCTGAAAAAAGGGCAGCCGTTGCCAAGGCTGGCAGCTGGCTGGGACGCAGCTGGCTGTGCCCGCGCACAGCCAGCAGCGTCAAAAAAGGGTCTCTAGATCTGTGGCCCGCGATGAACGTTTCGATCGTCCGCCATCTTGCTGGTAGTTAAGTCGAGCGATGGCAACGGCAGCCCTTTTTTCAGCATTGGGAAAAGGTTGCGCCGCAAAGGGTTAATGAGGGATTCTTTGCATGGGAGAAAGACCTGGGTGGAAAAAAAAGTTAGTTTAAAAATTCACCACCAGGGGGCGTTTTAAATTGTTATAGATAATATGAGAATTATACCACTGCACAAAGGTATAAAACATCTTTTGCACACCCTCTACACTGTCTTTTTTTCCGCTTGAGAATGACTATTTGTCCGTTTTATTAGCATTGAAACGTTGTGAAATGCCACCTGGTAGAGATTTTTTGAACATTTTTTTTTCTTCGCAAATCTCTCTCCTGCGGTCTAATCAACGTTTTCTGTAAATTTGGCAGCATTCTGACCAGTAGTTTTCGCTGTACACCGCTCTGGATAGGTTAACTTTAATAATGAACACTATGTATATTAAAATATACAATATTTTTCTCTCTATCTAAAGCTGATACTATGAGAACACTTTCTTTAATCTTAATCTTATTCTTCCCTGCTCAACAATGATACTGAGTTAAAAAAAGAAAAAAAAAATTACTGTTGAACAATTAAAAGAAAAGAAAAAGTGTAAAGAAGATTATTTTTCCGTTGCTTGAACTTTGGAAGTATCCATTAATACACTTTTTTCCGCCAACCAAATCTTTTTAATTTATTGGCAGAATAAAGCCTATTACTATAATAAACTCTACAATATAATATATATATATATATATATACATACTAAAAGCACTTATATCGATTATTCTCACTTCCATATTGGCACTCCTCCAGAAAAAAAGTATCGTTTCAGGAAAGTGCACGCACAGGGGTTAAAAAAGAACCAAGGCGCAAACTAGCTTATAATTTAGTGCATAAATTTTTAAGCGAATTTTAGATTGTCCAAAAAAAAGGGTTGATAGAAAATCATTTTTACAATGCTAGAGTCTCTTGTTCAGCTTGATGAAGTTCTGGTTTATAATCAAGGCCATTTTTTTATCTAATTTGCAGTCTATGTCCATAATTTATCGCCTTAGTTGTTTTAGTTTTTAACGCTTATTCCATAAACAGAAATGAATGTCAGTAGACGAAATTCAGAAGAAAATGCTTGTAGTTTCATTGCAGACGAGCAAAATGTACGAAAATTTCACAATAGTTTTTAATAATATGAAATATTCATGTCACTTTAAAAGAGCAGATTTTGTTGTTATTTGACTGGTGGTTGGTGTTTTTAGTATTTAAGACTTGCTTACTAGAGATGAGACGGGCTCAGCCCGAGCCCGGGCCCGACTCGGGCTCGGGCGCTGTAATTCACGATTGCGTTCGGCCTCGGGCGGGCTAGGGCTCGTGAAAAATTTCTCCTTTGTTGAACATACTCCTTGAAACAGATTTTAAAAAGTGATTCATGGGATAAATAGACGTACTTATTTTAAAAAATAGCGGCACGGGGGACTAGAAGGTGTGTGAAGCTCCAAAATTAATTGTATCCTATTAATGAAGTAGTTAAATTTATTTGTCTTTAGCTGAAATTTCGGGCTCGGGCTCCAAATTTAATAATATTGTTCGGGCTCGGATTAAAAGTCCTCGGGCTCGGGCGGGCTCGGGCTTCAAAAAATGAGCCCGAACTCATCTCTATTGCTTACTAGCCTCCGTCATAATCCTCTCATAAATTGGATCCTCATCAGAAGGGAACGGAACTCCGTCAATTATACTTATTTTGAAACTTAATTAAGGTTGAAGATTCTTTCAATTTATAAATGTTATATTTCGGTAACTAAATTGTGGAATTTTTTAAGAAAATTCTTTTTAATAACAAAAAGTTTTGGAAATTGATTTTAAAGATTTTAATTTTCTTAGCCTAAAAGCCTGATTTTCAAAAGTTATAAAAGAAAGGTATGTATAGCTTTTAACGTGAATTATGTGGTATTATGTTTCAAAAAATTCCATTGTGGTTGAATTTGATTCCCAGTAAGCTTTTCTTTCCAATAATAATGATAATAAGCATGAATAATATTCTAAAAGCACTGAAGATCTGCATTTGCATACCAAGTAAGCAAATTATCCATATCCGGATCATTTTTCTAATGATAGACCTATCCGGCACATGATTAGACCTAAAAGGTCATTTTCTTTAATTGCTATGTTCGACTTGGTCGGAAATAATTAAAAAATAATAGCAATAATAACCAGCAAGATCATGTGAATTCTGTAGGCCCAACGTAACTCGTATGATATAGGACTTCTTATTTTTTAAAAATGTTCTAAATGTATGTTCGAATACTTAAAATTTGTAAGATTCGCTCTCAGTATGACAAACTTCCACGAGGAATAGCAGCTACTCAAAAGGCGAATCAGAATCACGTAGCAATGCGAGATCGTAAACGTTGTCTTCATGCACCTGTTTCTTATCACTTCCTAAGAAGTGTTGAAATTAGAGATCCCTAACTTTCTTACTTTCGTTCGTGAAGAATTAATTGATATTTTTTGGAAAATACTTGTCTAAAATTCACAGTTTAGAAATTCTATTTCATTTTATCGGTGGAACTTTCAGACACAAGCTCACCGTTTAAGAAACCGAGTTGAAAATTAGAATATATCTTTTAAAGCATTTGTTAACAAGTGCTTGAAGACAACGGTTTAGACCCCACGTCACTATGCGATTTGACTTACCACTTAAGTATTTTTTTAATCCCCTGCTAGAGTTCATTAAAGGTGCGCAAATCGTATCCAATGATTTTTATGCGTAGTAGCGCGGGTGAGGTAAATTTAAATAAAATATGAGCCTCACCATGGCACAGTAGTTATGTCATTGAAAATGGTAGAAGGGTGGCTGAAGTGTGAGGGGGGTTCGGGGTCCCATCGCGCGGCTGTCGATCTAACGGTCTGTAGTTTGGGTTGGTTTCTTCCAGATGTAACGTGAATACGCGTTAGAACCCCTTAGAAAGTCCTCCTACCAATCCACCCTTGGCAGATCGCCATAGCGTAGCGTTTCCATGATCACACAACCATTAAATAAAATCTAGAAGAATTTTTTTCATCTTTGAATTATTTATTTATAATTTATTCAGAGCACCAACTACGCAATCAACGGTTATACGAACAAGAAAGAGAAAAAGGAAGGGTAAAAGTAAAAGAAGAATCCAGTCGACAAAAAGTAAAAAAAGATATGCGTAGTTAAAAAAAAAAAAAAAAAAAAAAAAAAAAAAAAAAAAAAAACGAAGGATGCAATTTCCTACTCTTGCTTTCTTTCTCCCCCTCTTTCTTATAAAAATTCTCTGCGGGCCATAAAATCGATATATAAAACAGCAGCAATATTCTAGTATATCATCAGATACTACTCCATGAGGTATAATTTTTCGCAGCTGTGTTCACAGAAATATTTCGTGATAATCCTCATCGGCCCAAGAAGGCGCAAAAGTTCGTCTGCAGGTATTGGAAAAACAAATTGCACATATTATACAGTCATAAATCAATATTATAGCTATGTGTACACAGATATGTATGCATGAGCAGATATATATAGATAAGTGCGTGTAAGAGTTAGGAAAGATTGATAAGAGTACATAAAATTCTGTAAATGCAAATGCATGCAAAGTGAATGCATGCTTAAACTCAAGTGTTCACATATCATTTCGAAAGAAGCAGGGGGTGTTTATCAAAAAGGGCACTTTCTGTTGAGAAAAAGGGCAATTCTCACTTCCCATTGATCCACATTCTATGTATAACTAATTGTAAGGGCTATTTCTTTACCTCCTACTAAGTCTTTCACCTTGCTTGTATATTATGCGTAGAATTTTAGAATAAACAATTTATCCTATATTTACAAAACAGCTTACAAACTATAAAGTCACAGTACAGACCGATGACACAGCAATGTGGTTTAAAAATGTAATGCCACGGTGCTTTAACCCTTTAACGCGCAGTGTTCCCGATCTGGGAACACCAAACTCTGGCGTTTTGACTGTTGCCAATCACGAAAAATAGATTTTATTTCAATAAAACTAGTTGCGAGTGAGATAGCTCCACGAGAATCCTTTACTTTTTATCACGTCATTTCCCGTAAAAAAAAATTGTCACGGTTATTTTTAATGGCACTGACATCTGCTGAAAAATGGAAGAATGCGAGACCAGCTGGATAGATTGCCCAATGCTGAAAAAACGGCAGCCGCAGCCTTTGACGACAGCCAGCTGTCGTCAAAAAAGGGTCTCTAGATCTGTGTCGCGCGATGAACGTTTCGATCGTACGCCATCTTGCTGGTAGTTAAGTCGAGCGATGGCAACGGCTGCCCTTTTTTCAGCATTGGGAAAGGGTTGCGCCTCTAAGGGTTAATTACCGAAAAAAGGTCTGTCTCGTCGAGCTTGCCTCATCTCTCAAAATCCCTATACTGTAATGATAAAACCTTCTGTCTCGTCTGGTCTCGCATCCCTCCTTATTGCCGAGATTGGTTAGGAAAGAATTCAGTATGGTGCATTAGAAAAAAAGATGTCAGACAGACTAAAGATCAAAGCGAAAGTTAAGATGCCAATTAAAATCGCCATGAGAAATTGCATCAAAATTTCCCTTACAAACAAGAAAAATGCAATTTTTTAAAAACAAAGTAACGGAAAAGGGACAAATGTATAAGACTAAAACATATACTGAAGCAAATACGTTAGATTAATTTCAGTGAATAAAACGTAAATTTCAAACAGATGTGAAAAAAGAATACAAATTTCTCTCGATAATTTACAAGACATTTGATTTGAAGCACCTACAGTACAACTGAGGTTGATATTTCGGCGGTCTGTGTCTCTTTATCAACCTTTTAACTCACTTGTTCCGACGACTCGATCCGATGAACATAAAATTTTACAAAAACATAAAACAAAAATATATAGTTTAAAAAACCAAAAAACACGCTTTAGTGATAAATTGAACTAACTAAAAGGCGAAAAATAATTTTTAATATAGAAATAAATTAATGAACGAAAACTAATATTATTGTGAAAAAAGCGTGGGGTGCTCCATATATCAGTTCTTGAGAATATTCGATCGGTACGATTAGAACAAAAAGATACAAAAAAGATAGCCCGAAGCACCCCACGCTTTTTTCATAATAATATTAGTTTTCGTTCATTAATTTACTTCTATATTAAGAATTATTTTTCGCCTTTTAGTTAGTTCAATTTATCACTAAAGCGTGTTTTTTGGTTTTTTAAACTATATATTTATTTTTCACTTTTTAGTTTGATTTGCTATAAAAGCGTGTTTTTTAGTTATTTTTAACTGTATGTATTTAAAATTTATTTTTAATTTTCGATATCTCTCATAAGACACAAAGGAGCACTAAGTTGGAAAGTACAAAGAGATAATTTATTTTCACTGTGCACCAGTGGATTTTATTGGTGGGCTGGGTATCAAATTTAAAGCTAAAGTTCAATTGTAAGCTAAGTAAAGGGCCCCATTTCGGGGAGGGGAGAAGCCCCCTGAGCCCCCCCCCTCTGGCTACGCCCCTGCAGTGCACCAAAATCAACCTGCAGTTAAATGCTACCTTCCTCACTAAAAAGGAAAAATAGGTCTCTAATCACCAAAATCAACCTGCAGTTAAATGCTACCTTCCTCACTAAAAAGGAAAAATAGGTCTCGAATCACCAAAATCAACCTGCAGTTAAATGCTACCTTCCTCACTAAAAAGGAAAAATAGGTCTCGAATCAACAAATAAAAGCGTGTTAAAAAGAATGGCCTTAACATATTCTTGTACTCAACTCTTCCATAATGTGATGGATGACGATATTTTGTAAAAAAAAAAAAAAAAAAAAATGTTGTCGTGACCAGGATTTGAACCTCGGTTATTGCGGCCACAACGCAATGTACTAACCACTATACGATCACCGCCACAGAAAGGGTTTTCTTAAGATTGTAATGTTTGGAAGTGTTCTACTTTCAATCAGGATAAGAAATGAGGAAATTATTTAATCCTGGCGATCCTGATCAGGATAATCTTATAAGATTATTGTATTGTCACCGGTTCTTGATAAATGTACAAAGTTTGAATTAAATCTGTCCGTTTAAAGTGGGTCAAAATCGAGTCTAAAGGAGTCGGTTACAAACATACAAACATACATACAGGTGAAGCTAATAAAAGCGTGTTAAAAAGCAGGCAGAAAGGCACAGTACGAAGTAACACAAAACTAGAGGAAGAGGAAGAAGTCATACAAAAGGAAAAGAAAACACTAAAAGATTTAAAAAAGAAGGGGGGGGGGGGAATAGGGCGCCAAGCGCAACAAGCAACATGGCAGCCAACTCCCCAAACTTTACAAGACAAAGTTTATTTAAAATATGTGGTAGGATCACAAGATTTATAAATTTTGAGGGTGTGCTCAAGTCCCAGGGACCTCTTCGCCAACGAGATTGAGAAGAACACCCGAAGCTGAGTAGTAGCAAAATAAAATTCACAGCAAGTACATACACAAAGTATTGTGAGAATTAATATTAACACATGTGATAAACAAAAGAAACAAGCGATAAACACAAGTGAACAGAAGAAATCATTCACTGGCTACAAACAATTAAAGAAAAGGTAAAGTAGTTACTTTTACATTTTTTAAAATAGGAAATATGTCCTGCATTGACCTTTATAATGTTTTCCAACGCATTTTGGAACTGAGTCAACAATTTTTTTAGTTTTCTGATATTTTGCTCGTCTTGAAACCATTTCTAGTGGATTACAGCCTCAATCCGTTTTGTTTTATTACTCTGTTCGGATTAATTCGCTCAATATCGTAAAAATACTGCTAAACCGAAAAACGGCCGTGAAATTTTTTAGATAGCGAATACAGTAATCTCATTTTAGCTAAAAATACCGCATTGAAAGAGTAGAGGAAATTCAACAATGAAGATGGATTGAAATGCCAGATCTGCACACACATTATAATCCTTTGGATCCCTTTTCGTCGTCCGCTGGCTTTCATTTTACGAATTCGCCGCCACTTCCTGCGAGAAAGTGGCTCCCAATTTCGTTCAGCGACCTTATTAGCTCTCGCGCACCCCCCGTCAAAGCTATTCTCAATATGCCCTTTGATTAATTCGTTTGGGGCATTTAATTAAGGTGCCTGTTCTCCGTAAACAGTACCTAAATTGATTTTCCCTACACTTACATTCTTTCGAGTCCTTTTAGTTTGCAAGTCTAAGGAGAAAAATGATGGACGATGACTGTGTTCAGGGAGTGTAAAATAACGAGAATGGATCGTTTTCGAATCGAGTATCTTTCAACTCTTTGAAGCGTATAAGCATTTTCACATCGATATAGAAGATCAACTGGATAGACTGCCCAACGCATGAAAAGTGAACCCGTTGCCATTGATCCATTTGACCCTTTAACGCGCAGTGTTCCCGATCTGGGAACACCAAACTCTGACGTTTTGACTGTTGCCAGTCACGAAGAGTAGATTTGATTTCTATAAAAATAGTTCCGGGTGACATAGCTCCACGAGAATCCTTTACTTTTTAGCACATCATTTCGCGTAAAAAAAATTGTCACGATTCTTTTTAACGGCACTGACATCTGCTGAAAAATGGAAGAATGCGAGAACAGCCGGATAGATTGCCCAATGCTAAAAAAAGGGCAGCCGTTGCCATCGCTCGACTTAACTACCAGCAAGATGGCGGACGATCGAAATGTTCATCGCAACGGCTGCCCTTTTTTCAGTATTGGGAAAGTGTTGCGCCTCAAAGGGTTAATAATAAGTTAAATTTTATTGATAGTTAAATGGATCGACGGCAACGGCTGCCCTTTTCAAGCGTTGGGACCATTTAACCATATCGTCTTGCAACTGGTAGAGAAAGCGCAGAAATAAGGTGGTTTCACGGCACAGCCACCGTGCGTCAAAGGGTTAATTAAGGTGCCTCTTCTCCGTAAACAGTACCCGAATTCATTTTCCCTACAATTACATTCTTTCGGGTCCTTTTATTTTGAAATCTATTCCTTTGGCAGGAGAAAAATGATGGCTGCCTCTCAAAGGCTGTGTTCAGTGAGTGTACAATAACGAGAATGGATCGTTTTCGAATCGATTATCTTTTAATAATTAAGTTATTACGCTCTCGAAACACTTATTGTTAATTATCTCTATCACCTTTCACCTAATGCAGGTTGAGATTGAATGCAATCAATGATGCGTTCAAGTCTCGATCTGAATATGCAAAACTGGCAAGACGACACGGATGAATGCAAACTCAGTCAAATTTTTACACGCATGTGTTTTAAAACTACATTAGCTAAAATACAAAAGAAGGGGGGGGGGTCACCAAAATTTTGTTCAGTTTTGCTCTTTTGCAGCTTGCTCCAATTTGACAAACTCAGATACC
Organism: Cheiracanthium punctorium; assembly: GCA_038373885.1. Lineage (NCBI taxonomy): Eukaryota > Metazoa > Arthropoda > Arachnida > Araneae > Cheiracanthiidae > Cheiracanthium > Cheiracanthium punctorium. The sequence goes on along the minus strand of JAWZYV010005808.1, from coordinate 940,981 downwards.
TACTTGCGTATTTTGACCCTTTGAAGCGCAACCATTTACCAATGCTGAAAAAAGGGCATCGCTCGATTTAACTACCAGCAAGATGCCGGTCGATCAAATCGTTCTTCGCGTGCCACAGATCTAGAGACCATTTTTTGACACAGCCAATGGTCTCTAGATGGTCTCTTGAACTTGTGGCAAGCAATGAACGATTCGATCGAACGTCATCTTTCTGGTAGTTAAATCAAGCGATGGCTACGGCTGCCCTTTTTTTCGCCATTGCGCAGTCTATCTAGTTGTTCTTCTATGTCAATGTATTTCCATTGTATTCTCCAGTTTTCATCAGATGACAGTGCTGTTAAAAATAACCGTGACAATTTTACAAATAATCGACAATTTTTACGCGAAATTACGAGCTAAAAAGTAAAGGACTCTCGTGTAACTATGTCATCTTCAAATATTTTTAAAGAAATCAAACTTGTTCTTAAAACGTCAGAGTTTTGTGTCTTCACGGTGCGTTAAAGGGTTAATAAATATTTTCATAAAATAAACACTAAAAAAGAATGAAATAAAAAATTTTCATTTTTACATCACTTTCAGGTCTATTGGACGTATCCCCGAATTCTACAGCCCTCTAAATGAGTACGATTTTTCAATAGCTCCAGGAATTAACACTCTGATCAGTATATGAGATTGCGGCTTCCTAAAGTATACAGTAGTACCTGTAGAGAAAGATTGCCCAACCTTTGTGCAATGGGGAACTTAGAAAAATTTCACGGAGCTCTCGCGTCGGATACATTTTAATGTATTTGTGAAAGAGTTGCTATCAAAAATTTAAGTGGATGCTGAGTCGAGGACGTAAAGGGTATTTGTTTTGTGCACTTGGGTGTAGAGAAAACGCTTGCCTTACTGTTTCTCCAATTTTGTTAAAGATTTTTGGACAAGGGAATGTTTGGAACCAGGCACGAATCCAGAGAGGTGCTGAGGGGGCTACAGACCCCGCGAAATCTGACCCTTTACTTAGCTTACAATTTGATACATAGATCCCTAAAAATAAAATCCTGCCTACGCTAATACTTGAAACGCCCCCTTATGTATGCCACTGCGAACAAATATTTGTACCATGTGATTGCATTGCCAACAAGGCATGACCGCACACAGGCCTTCAAAAGTGCTAGGCTAGGGCCTCCTAATGTTTTAGTCGGGAACTGATTCGTACTATAACTAATATTTTCAAAGGGGATACATGATTACGGTACATTCTGCCACATGTAGGATATTCGTATTTTTGCATTTTCCCTCTACTGTTTCAAACTTTTCTTCTAAAACATTTATGCAGTTTTTAGCAACATTGAACAGCTTACATTCGTAGAAAATAATTTAAAATCCATGACTAAAGTACATAAAAAGGGATTTTGTTTTTTTGTAGTGTAAAAAATCTAAAAAGATGCAAAATTGAATAACGACATATTTCAAAGGAAACAAACATATTTCGTATTTATTATAGCTAATCATTCCAGTTCATAAATATAATAACCATTTCTTTTGTAAGCTTTTAGGATATCAAGAAATACTTCTTTGTGTGTCCTTCTAAAGGGTCAAGCATGAACATTCAGAAAAGTGGGAATGGTATCTGAGAGTTTGCACTTACTCTAAAATTTGGCTAAATTTTATTTTTCCAGTTCTAAGATACCATCATAAACAATAGCATAGTCTAAGAATTATAAGCAGTTAAACTCTATGTGAACTCCAGACTACGAAGGATTAAAGTTTGATGCTGTTGGAATAGGAGAACGAAGACATGTTTGGTCTTTTCAAATTTAGACAATAAACATGGTTATTATATTCTGTTACTTGAATTACAGTTATTTCCTTACCCTTTTGATCTAAACTGAGAGCACTGTATATACTTCATCAAGAATCAGTCGATTCGGACGGTTGAATGAATGTATAACTTATGCCATAGCAGGAAAGAAATACTAGAAAATATATAGGTAGTATTAGTTAAGAAGTTTTCGACGAACATAAACTAGTATGGATTCACAAAGGGCCTGCGAAATACCATAAATAAAATTTGGACTAATTTTTGCTAGGCTGAATTTTTTTCCGGGGGAGGGGTTGATGCTGTTGTATTCCATCCATTCTAAAGCCTTCTTTGACCCAGGCAGTAGACACAGGTTTTCTGAACGTTAATAGGCTTCCGGAGAGCCTGTGTATGTTGCTTTGGGAGGTAATACTTGCTAAAGAAAAAGAAATTTCATATTAATTTTTAGTTTTCCAAGTATAATTTATGGTTATCTTTTACTCATGGGTAAAATTATTTCTGAATTCTTAATTAATAAATCTAAATATTATTTCAATCGCTCATGAGTTCTGAAAAACATTTTTATTATGTATTATAAAGTATTATTACTTATGTTACCAAATTTAACTCAATGGCGCAACAGTCCACACGTGAGGCTAAGCCTGCGCTGTTCAGCCATGCTTTCCAGACCATAAGATTGTGGAAAGCGGAAGGATATGCTCCAGCCAGATAGTCAGCCTGAAGCGGAGCCCAAAGTGTTTATCCAAGCAAGCCTGGTCCTCAAGTTCTTATTATGTCTGTAAATCATTTTCATTTTCTTTAAAAACATTTCAAGAACAAGCGTATGTTTTCGAGCGACTTGAAAACTTACTACTGTCCTATTTCTTTGAAACATCTTTAACATATATAAATTTCGTGGTAATCGATAGATATTTACGTCAATTAGAGGACCGACAAAGACTTATATATAAATATTTTACAATCAGGTTGAAAGATATTGAAAATACTTAAAAGAAAAAAGGTAATGTATTGCGGACCATTTTCAATAGGATGCATGGCATAGTAGATAACAAGAACATGCGAAGAACTGACAGGCAGACAAATCCGAACTGTTAAAAAGGCTACTGCTAAAAGTTAATGTAAGACAATCTATTTTAAAAGTATGCACTTATTAAATATTCTCCCAAGCTTTCTTGAGCTTTGACGTCATATTTGTCAACAGCATGAGAAAGAAGTCTGGAACAAAAGTAATAAAAGCGAATATCACTAAGTGGGGACATTCATTTTATCTGCGCCAACCATAAACTTCGGTGCGTGAACATAAACCCTAAGATCCAGTGGATTCACTACCCATTTCATGAGTAAGTGTACGCAGACCATGAAATTGGATATTAGCATTTATTGAACGCCTTTTGTATGATGGGGAAGAAGCGAGTTTGTTCATTTTTTATTAAAAATGAAGCATTTTCAATTAAAACCTGAAAAAAGTTAAATTTAATGTTTACAAAATATAAAATTCATTAATCAAACGCCAAATCTGCAGCATTATTAAAAATACTAGAATGATATATTTTTTAAATGTTTTCTATCGACTTGTCTTCAAGAAACAAATAAAATTCTATTTCATAATCTCTAATGGACAATTCCGTATGAACAGGGACATTTGTGTGTGTGACCATTAAAAGAATTATTTTTTAATAAATTGTGTGAGAAATTATTCCAAATTGGTGTAGCTGTGTTGGCAACAATGATTCCACGATAACTCATTTATTTTAAAAATCACATTTTCAAACATGGCGTAATAGTAAAAAATGCATTTATTTTCTTTCAATGCAATTCATGCTGATTACAAATTGTTTACTTTTTTGCAATAAATCACTAAAAATCTTAAAACTAATTAATTTTTGGAAATAATTAATTAAAATTTCTTGGTAACTCATGCTACCAAAAAAAAAAAATTAAAAAAACATTGAAGTATGGGCAGAAAAGTCAAAGTTTATTTCTACTACTTAAGTGCTATATCTATAATCTTGATGAGAGTTTGTACGTACCTTTCTTATCACAAAACATCATTTAGTTTTGTAGGGGATATTTTATAAAATTGGTTATTGAATTAAAATATACTAAGTGTATGGTAACTCATGCTACAACATAGATGAACGAGTTTTAAGAATAACTACGAAAGGAAAATAAAATTTCATTTGTAGATTTATTTAGCATTTACATTTATTTAGATTGGTTTATTTTGCTCAAAATAATAATAAAGACAGTTAACGTCGTTCAAACACATCTATTTCCTCATTGAAGTCATAGTAGAAGCGGCTTCTGGTCTGTTCAGTCCGGATCAGACTGGCCAGGACGGATGGTCGACAATTGCCGAGGGTACAGTGTAATCCTCCAAAAATGAATATACTTCTTTATAATAAGAGTAATTTGATTATTTATTTCCCAGTAATCTTACTCCTTTACGCAGTGGTGGACCCCAGAAACCCCACGACTCGAAGGGCCCCCCGAAAAGTCAGGGCTCCCAAAATCTCTAAAATAGTTATGGGGTTTTTAGGCTCATAAGCCTAATTTTCAAATATTACATATTCTAATATTCGATTCCCTCAAAATTCCCCAGTAAGGGACCCCTTTTCAATCTCTAACAGTAATCGAGGTACCCCCCCCCCCCTTAAGATGGGCAAACTTAAGAACACGTATGGCAAAATTTTATCATGCGGTTATTTTCGTCAAATAAATTGTATAATGTGCCATTAAACATTTAGCTATGATTGTTTGCATTATAACACAACAAAACTGGGCGCTACCTTTTTTAAAACTTTTCTTATACGTACTAAATGTACGTCTAAAAACTGAAGAGAATATCAAATTTTAAAGCAAATGATAATTTATTACATTTGCAAGGATAGCATAACCATGTTTTGGTAACTCCTCGTGCCACATATGCTAGACTCTAAAATCATTTAGGAATAATATATATATAATTAATTTGATTCAAACCATTTATTTTATTATTTTTATAAACTTTATGAGTGTATTTATCAGAAACAACAAGAAAATATAATTTTAAAATTTACAAAATTACAAAAACAACATATCTTGATGAAATGTAACGCTGTATATAACAAAATCTTCTGATGTCTGACTTTGAAGTGCTGTCATTTTGATAAAAAGAAACTTTTAGGCAAAATAAAATATACGTGTACATGTTTTTTCAATACAATTTTTTTTTTTTTAAACGATTGGAAATAACGAAATTTTGGAAGCTATACGATTTCATAATGAAGTATTCAAAGTCCCATGCCGGGAAGTACGGAGGGGCACAGAAGAAGAATGGATAAAGTCACGTTTTTGCAACGATAGAAGTTAAAAGCTTAACTGGTCCATAGGTCAACCGCGTGTAAGCAAGATAGGTTAGAAAATGTTTCATACTCTATGCGTTAGACATGATTTATGTTTCTTGTTTAGTATATATGAAGGTTGTAGATTCAAAACTCACACTCTCCATTTAGAAAGTTAGTTCTCAGTTCTTAGTAAAATGGAAAAATATCTCATTAACAAACATGATATATTGACAAAACATTTTTTGTGATATAGTATTTATTGCCATAACAACAATTTGAGCATAGTCCTAGATCTGAAATAATTCTGGTAAAGTTAGAATTTAAATTTAAATAGGCAAAATGTGAGCTTTGCAAATGAGAGAATGTCAGTTTTGCATCTACACCTTTCATATAAAATATATATATATATTGGTATTAAAAAATAACTAAAAATGATCAGTACAAAAAGAAAAAAAAAGTTTCAAAATGCTATCGATCAATATGGTGCAGATTCAGGAAAAACCCTATTATTAGGTTCTTACACAGGAGCAGCGAATTCAGATGAAACTTCTGAAACGGATGAAGTTGGGGAGGGGGTATCTAAGAGATGAGAAGAGGAAGATCAGATGGACGCACGCGCCTGGAGATATGAGTCACGCTAGTCGCTTTTCCGTTGGATAGCTTCTCTTCCGCCAAACCGGAGAAACAAATTTCCACCTTGGTACTCCACGAAAACACCGATTTTATACAGTCACAGACCTAATTGAGTGAGATTTGGGGCTTGCTAAATTTTAGCCCACTCTAAAAAAAATTATAGTAAGAATAGGAGGTGGACATCTCTACGGGCTAATGCGCAACCCTGTTGTACAAAAAGCCTACGCATTTGTTCTAATGTGTATCTATTTAACATGCAGCGTTAATAATTCGATATGCTTTAGTGCTCTGCACTGAATTTTAAGTTTCAATGGTATTTCATGTTAAAATTCTGCATTTTTTATTTAAATATTAATAATCAAAAATCGTGTTGTCTCTCTGTGTCTGCCACACTTTCTTTAAAAAAAGCTGTTTAACTGTTTGAGGTAAAATTTTGTAAGAACACTGTTTTATACCTGGGAAAAACAGTTTATATCAGAGTCGGAATTCGATTTTGTAGTTAAAATTTAATACAGAGAGTTTTGTACTTTTCTCATAAAATAGGTGATTTCCCATAGAATTAATTAATTTAAAAAAATACTCAAACTGAAGAAAAACTATTACAACATCTCTTGTCGCTTAGAACAAAATATTTTCATTCGACAAAAGTTTATTTCAGATACGTAAATCAATAACGACATTTCTCTCCCGTTACCCTATTTTTTTCTTTCTGTACAGAATTGGAATGTATTTTTGTGTATTTTTCAGCATACTGTCCAAATATCTATACAATGAGATAGTTTGACGGGTCAGCAAAGGTATCCAGTTTCTTAGTCTACACTTTTTTTTTAAAGAAACGACCAAGAATATATTATAAATAATTAACTAAAAAGTAGTTTTCTCTCTTCTTAAAATCTATATAATTCTAAACTTTCTTTTACTAATTAAGCGGTATAATTTTTAGGAATATTTTAACTTATTTAATTGTGTAGCATGCTCTTTACTATACCAGAGAATGCATGCGCATAAATATTAGTTTTGATAAAATTAGATTACCATTAATAAAGTGAATGACTGTTTAATCTTCGAGCTTAATTTTGTGCGAAAAGGCTTAAGCTGGCGTTAGCATACTCAAACAATATTCATTTTCGCCTGGAGAATACTACCCCATGCTGGAATTAATGTCTAAATAATTTAAAATAAAGCCCCCCCCCTCCTTCCCCAATCAAAAATGCATCAAAAGCTCATTACCCTGGTAAATAAGGGAATTATTATTCTGAATATGTCGTCCGTTGTAAAGCTTTCGAAAAATAAAACTAGCTTAATAGCATTGTTTAAATATGCGACAGAACTAAAGTTATTGAAAACTATGTCGAGAAAAATGTCACCTGTATTTTCAAGTCATTTTCCTTGGATTAATGAAAGGGGAAAATATCAGAGAATAGCAAATGTTTGTCAAGAGAATTCTTTAAGCGACAATGGACCTTCAGATTCTCAAAAATATGTCATCAATTCTTTTTTCTTGCATAATATTAATAAACAATTCATTAGGTTTAAAATTTAAAAACATCAGAACGATACGATGATGCAGTCATGATAGTTTTAAACATGTAAAACAAACGATTGCTGACTTGTTATATCAAGACTTTCAATGCTTTTTTCTCAAAGCAGATTTTCGAACAAAGGTGAAACAGATTTTCGGAAAAGGTAAAGGTGAAATTCAGATTGCTCCAGGAGCAATACATTTTGTTGAATCTTGCTGAAACTCAGTAAAAAGGTTCCTCATGAATTTTTGAAAATAATTTAATGATAGTTCTATTATAGATTTTTTAATTAATAGTTTATGAATATTCAAGCATATATCTTCGAGTATAATCAAAATATCAATTTTCAAGCATTATAATTTAATGAAGATAACTTAGAGCTAGTTTTATTATACTTCTTTATTTTTATTTATTTATTTATTTATTTATTTATTTTCAAATTTTTGCATTTTAGTTGAAATTTTGCTGAAAATTACGAATGTTTACGAACATATATACCGGGTGACTCAAAATAGATGTTAAGACGATTATTTTTTAAATTGTAAGTGATCGAAACATACTTAATTGTTCGTCAAATTAAGAGTAGATTTCAGCTATGGCGTTTTTACTGGGGGTTGTATACATATTAAAATACGAAATTTAATTTTTATAGGATCCCTCCTTTCCTACCCTTTATGTTTAGAAGAATGTTGCTCTTTCCCTAAGAAAATTAATAAAATAAATCCCGTGTCTCTACGAAGAATAATTTCCGAGATATATCAATTTGAAAATTTTGGCATGTGTCGCCAAGCAATACTGGAATGTCTCCAAAGTGAGAAAAATGTAGTTACTTTTCAAAAGACGTTAATTTATGTTAGTGTTCACTCGATAGACACAGTTGACTTCTCAAATTGCAATTTAGCAAGCATTTTCCTGTAACGCATGTTTCGCAGTTTCTAATGAAATTTATCACACCGTAGAAACCAACACCGTTACTTTGTCATTCTCTTTTATACTTTGAAATCCCTTCTCTAGAAGTGTGACGTAATTAGTGGATGACACCCCCCCCCCAAAAAAAAAGACTAAATTTTCGCTACTTTCATAAAACAGTACCGATCATTTCAGGTAAAACTGCACCTGCTAATTTCACACATTTGAACACGCTTAATTGCCTTTCCAACAATGGGATCATTATTTAACTTTTATCAACTCATAGTTAGTCCCTAAAGTAAAGATTTTTTTCACGTGAAAACCGACGCCAGCACAGCAGGTAAAGGGGTGTAAATCATCATTTTTTAAAATAATTTTTTTGTTAACTATTTCACTTAGAGACACGAGATTTGTTTTATTAATTTTCTCAGGCAAAGAGCAACATTCTTCTGAATATAAAGTGTAGGAAAGGAGGGACCGTAAATATTAAAATTTCGTATTTTAATACTATGTATACAACCCCTAGTAAAAAAAATGCCATATCTGAAAGCTACTCGTAATTTTACGAACTTTTCTAATTGGAAGTATGTTTCGATCACTTACATTAACTTGGATCTAATATTTTTCATACTCGGGCAACATTATATCACTATACAAAATTTTGTAGTGATTGGCTGATAAATACAGAATTTCTTTTATTGTTGAAGATAATTTATGGTCTACTGTCACTTTAATAGAAATAAAAGTGTCTCTAGAGATGTGGATAAGCGGACTTCACGCACAAGCAGCAACAGGCTAAAACGATTACAATGCATTTCCACTAAAGTTTTCTCCGTGTTTAATTCTAATGTGTTTTTTGTTAAGGCAAAGCACACTAGCGCTATCTGCCAATAGGAGGAATGACTATGGAGGAGGACTTTTCAAGAGGTTCTAAAGCATAATTCATCTAATATCATCCCAAAACTTCAAGCCATTTAGATCAACAGCCACACGGTAGGCTAGAAACCTTCACACTTCAACCATCTACCGATACTCAGTGTCTCATTCACTCAGCCATTGGCCGGCCATGTTTAATTCGAATTGACCTTCCATTGAACAACTATACAGACTAATTTTAGAAAGAATAACTTAGCAAACAAATACGTTATTTACGCATTTTTTTTTGTATGAATTTATGGCTCCTACTTATGTCATTTCAAAGGTTCTGTGTAGTCATTGTTTCGACTATTCCAATTCGGAAATAATATTTGAATTAAAAAACAAAAAACTTTCCATAAAGTAAACAATAATAATATTTATCATTTTTTCTTTAAAGTGTTTAATCACAATTTCAGTTAGTTTTTAATCCATGGTTAATTAAATTTCAAATACATTTTTAGCGTTGCAATAATATTGATAGAGCAAAGGTGAATTGAAGGAAAGTGTATGTCCGAAAAGAAATATTGATCGGACTCACAAGCCTAGGATTAAACAGTTAATTGCACATATCGATTTTTGATCGAATTTGTTTCCAAACTAAAGTGGTTATTGTGGAGGAAAGGCGAAATATAATCGAAAATTCGGAAAATGCGGAATATAATCTATAGTGGGGAAATGCGGAATATAATACATTTCATCGGAAATGCATGATAATCTTGAAATACTGGCAAATCAGACTGAACCATCACTAAGGTGAATTAAATGGCAGTAATAGGCTAATATGATCTGTTGTTCATTGTAAAAATATTTCAAGAAGAAAAGAATACTGAACATATATCTGAGTTTGATGAAACATAGTTCCAATTTAGCGTCAGTTTTGTTAAAAATATTGTATCCCCGTATGGAATTTATAATAAACATTCTAATGACTTAAAAGAATTTTGAATATTTGTTGCACAACAAAATTCGCTGTAGGTCGGTTGAAATAATGGCGAAATTCTACTTAATGTAGTTTAAGTATGCCAGACAAGCAAGCAAGGCTGGTTGCAGAGATATATACATGTATATATCTCTGTAAAAAAATTGTATAGTACTTATGCTATATGCACAAAGTACTATACAATTTTTTAAATGTATATGCATATACATTTAAAAAAATTGTTTAGTACTTTGTGTTTAATGATATCTAATATATAAAATTCTCCTGTCCCAGTGTTAGTCACCTAACTCCTCCGAAACCACTCGACCAATTTTAATGAAATTTTCTATGTATATTCGTTCGTTCTATCAGGATTTCTGTGTAGACATTAGCGTGTCGAATCACTTTTCAAATGTGTTTGCCAGATAATGTGGAGAGGGGGGGGGGGAGTTAATAAAATATTGAAAGTCGCACAAGGTTTGCAATTTTTGATAATTGATCGCTAAATGTGGTGCCAAAACGCGACAATTTATTATAAATATATTTCGCGTATAGTTAGAAAACGCCTGGCGTATATTGTAAAAGAGTTTTATTAGGCGATTTTAATATAAATTTCTATTCCGAAGAAGTGCTCTGTGGAACAAGAAAGGAAAACACGGTACACTCATGGATTATGATGTCCATTCCAAACAGCATTTAAAATGTCTTTGCGGTATAGTTGGAATATGCCTACAGGAAGAATATGACTGGTGAAGATTGTAAAACAATCTCAGTAGGCGATTTTAAGATAGATTTCGATTCCAAAGATGCGTTTTATGGTACAAGAAAGAGTTGATTCCTATTTTAACATCCCCACTCTCGCCAACCTAAAAAATCCCCGTACTTTGGCGAGCTTTGCAGTCATGGGTCTCTGGGAGTTATGCACAAGATTTAACGGTACTTACGTATTATCCCGGCGGTCCGGCAAGACAAGCAATTTTTCAAAGATAAATGCCGGGCACATGAAATTGTTGATGGTTTCGAATACGATTGGTGTCGGTCTTACGATGGTGGTTTATAACATATATACCCAATTTGAGCTCAATCGAATGCCCCGTTTAGGAGCTATCGTGTTCACTCACATACACACAAACACACGATACGGTAAGTATCAAGTTAGGTTAGTTACGGTAAGTAAGTTTCAACGCTCCCAAAAGAACCAGATAAAAACTAAAGTAAACAAACTAGCGATAAACGCACCAGTTAAGGAATCTGAAGACACTTAATTATTAAAACTACATTAATTGGCAATTCAAAATAAATAAAAATGTAACGGCATGCTTTACTTACATGTTGTTCCAAATCGCCATTTTATTTCTAAATTACGATTGCCACATTAATGCAAAAAATCGTCATGGTAACTGCATATGTTTAATGATCGCCACCTTGGCGAGAGTCGAGGCGTTAAAGTAGGAATCAAGCCAAGAAAGACAAACCGGTACATTCATGGATTATGATGCACATTCGAAACAATGTATAAAACGATGAAGTATATTTGTAATATACTTGGCGAAGATTGTAAAATAGTTTTAGTAAGCGATTTTAAGATAAATTTCGATTCCAAAGATGGGTTTTACGAAACAAGCAAGAAAAATACAGCACAGTCATGAATAATGATACACTTTTGAAACTTAATGGAATAAGTAAGAAAAATAGGGACAACGTATAACTAATGATACGATTTTAATATATAGCACTATAGTGTGTATTTAAAACCTGAAAGTGTTTCAGATTTTCATCCTTTTTTCTTTCCGAACATGCACCCTGTAAGGAAAGTATTGTAATCATGAAAAAATTCGACTTCGAGATTTTGATATATTAACACGTTTTGAGGTCTTCTGAATTAATTTATGCTATTTTTACGAGATGTATGTTTGTATGCGTGTGTGTGTGTGTGTTTGTGTGTATGTGAGTGAACTCGATAGCTCCTAAACGGGGCATTCGATTGAGCTCAAATTGGTTATATATGTTATAAACCACCATCGTAAGACCGACATTGATTTTGATGTGTATAGAACTTATAGTTTTTCTACTGGGCTACTACAAAGATTTCTTTTACATTATGGCTTATGGGGGGGGGGGAATTCTTGAAAGTGCTCTAGCGTTTAAACGGTACATTCGATTGAACTCATATTGGGTATATCTAATAAATAAAATTCTCATGTCACAGTGTTAGTTACCATACTCTTCCAAAACGGCTCAACCGATTTTAAAGAAATTTTATATGTATATTCGTTAGGTCTGCGAATATGATTTTGTCTCATACCCCTAAGGCACAAGGGCGGTCCACCTCAAAATTTTTAGCACCAGAGTGCTAATAAGTTCAATCAGGATTTTTGTCTAGGCATTAGCGCATCGAGTCCCTTTTCAAATGTGTTTGCCAGATAACGTGGAGAGGGGGGGGGGGCGTTAATAAAATGTTGAAAGTCGCACAAGGATTTGCAATTTTTGATAATGGATCGCTAAATGGGGAGCCAAAATGTGACAATTTATTATAAATATATTTCGAGTATAGTTAGAAAACGCCTGGCGTATATTGTAACATAGTTTTATTAGGCGATTTTAATATTGATTTCTATTCTGAAGAAGTGCTTTTTGGAACAAGAAAGGAAAACACTGTACATTAATGGATTATGATTCCCATTTCATGTCTTTGCGGCATAGTTGGAATATGCCTATAGGACGAATATGCCTGGTGAAGATTGTAAAACAATCTCAGTAGGCGATTTTAAGATAGATTTCGATTCCAAAGATGCGTTTTATGGTACAAGAAAGAGTTGATTCCTATTTTAACATCCCCACTCTCGCCATCCTAAAAAATCCCCGTACTTTGGCGAGCTTTGCAGTCATGGGTCTCGGAGTAATGCACAAGTTTCAACGGTACTTACGTATTATCCCGTCGGTCCTCCAAGACAAGCAATTTTCACCAAGATAAATGCCGGGCACATGAAATTGTTGATGGTTTGGAATACGATTGGCAATAGTTTGCCAGCAAATTTGACGAAAAAGTAGTTTGGCGGAAGTGACCGCCGGCATAATACGTACGTACCGTTTAGGCGCTCCCAAAAGAACTAGATGAAAACTAAAGTACACAAATTAGCGATAAACGCACCAGTTAAGGAATTTGAAGACACTTTATTATTACAACTACATTAATTGGCAATCCAAAATAAATAAAAATGTAACGGCATGCTGTGCTTACATGTTGTTCCAAATCGCCATTTTAATTATGATTGCCACATAAATGCAAAAAATTGTCATTGTAACTGCATATGTTTAATGATCGCCACCTTGGCGAGAGTCGAGGCGTTAAAGTAGGAATCAACCCAAGAAAGACATACATGGTATACGCATGTATTATGATGCGCATTCGAAACAATATATAGAACGATGAAGTGTAGTTGTAATATACTTGGCGAATATTGTAAAATAGTTTTAGTAGACGATTTTAAGATAGATTTCGATTCCAAAGATGGGTTTTACGAAGCAAGAAAAAAAAATATAGCACAGTCATGAATAATATACACTTTGCAACTTAATGGAATATGAGAGAAAAATAGGGACGACGCATAAATTATGATACAATTTTAATATATAGCGCTATAGTGCGTATTTAAAATCTGAAAATGTTTCAGATTTTCATCTTTTTATTATTATTATTATTTTTTTTTTGACAAAATTTTTCATGGAATGACTATGAATAAGTCTCAAGGCCAAACTATGTTTGTTTGTGGCTTAGATTTGAGCACGCCATTTTTTCACACGGACAATTATATGGGGCATGATCTCGAGTGGGCAAACCATGCAGTTTGTTTGTGTTAGCTAAAAATATTGTTCACTCTATTCCGTTAAAGGATTGATATTATTTTTTAGTAAAATTATTGTAATTAGCGATATATATAAATTTTAAAGAATAAATTACAATGAATTAAAAATATAAATGTTTGGTATTGTGTTATTTTTATATTCCAGCATTGTTCACAGCGCTCCATGTCTCTTCCACTCATATACCACATCCTCACACACTTACAATAAGTTAGTCATTTCTTTCTACTAAAATAATCCTAGGAATAATTTATATGGCAAAACAACGTTTGCCGGGTCAGCTAGTATATATATATATATATATATAACTAACAAGTAAAACACAAAACATACTACAATATATATATATATATATATATATATATATATATATAATATAAAATAGCTTAACTTACGTAAAATGGATTCCCAAGTGAAATATTAATTGAAAGCACATTATAACAGATATAATACGTAATCATATATATATATATATATATATATATATATATATTTGTAAAACTATTGGATAACATTCGATACAACAAGGTTCTTGCTCGTCATCTTTGACGTAGTATGCTATATGCACAGTTGTTTATCAGTTATTTACCGTTATTTATATTTTTAAACAATGCAAATGAAACATTAGTACAAATTGCTCTGTTTGTTATTGATGTAACGATTAGTTGTTAAAAATCTTTGTTTTTCGTTAATGAGTTAATACAATTTTCACAAAGTAGATTTTTTCTTGCTGTTGTTCAATTGTAAGTTTAACTGTCAAAAGCCAATCACTGAGTAACTTTCATTTTTAAAAGATTAAAAAGGGATTTTAATCTGCGTTTATAATAACATATACTCAATACACAAAAACGTATCGATGACACTTCTATCGCATTATTCGAGTTTATTCTACAGACAAGGTTAAATGATTTGAAAAATTGTTCCGTATGCCACATCTGAATTAAGCAAACAGTCGCATTTGCATCGAAATGCTCTAACACAGGCAGCATAAGTAGTTTTTTTTAAAAAAAGATTTCGATTAGATTATACTTTACTCATCACAGACAAATGCCACTTTCAACAGTCTAAATTTCACCTCAATAACTGGACGCTGATGATCAAAATTATACATCTCACTCTACAGAGCAACGAAGGTGTTACTAAAATTAATTTTCCAAAGAACATTGACTCGCAATCCATACATGGTTCATAAAAAGAATACACGTAATAAGATGATGAGAGGCTTAGCGAAGAAGCAATCCATTTTCCGTAGCGAAATTGCATCAGGAACAATTATGCTCAATGCCTTGGAAACAGTTCTTTATCCTAATGGAGTCTCGTAATTCTAGCGTAGCTACATATAAAGAGGGTACATGTTCCCGATATTGATTCCACTGGTAACAACCAAGCCAGTTAGGATGAAAGAAACGGGTATGAAATTACATGAGAGTAAAATGACCAATTCAATCTTTTTATATTGCAGTTACCATTATGATCACTCGATAATGATTTACGTTCATTTATTTTCGGGGTGAATTTTATTCCAATAAAGTTATTTGCGAAGCATTCGAGCTGAATTTTATTCTTATAAAGATTTTATTTCAATGAAATTATTGATAAATATTAGAGTGAATTTTATTCTTATAAAGATTTTATTTCAATGAAATTATTGATAAATATTCGAGTTGAATTTTATTCCAGTCGGATTTACTTATACATGACCGACAACCTCGATACGCAAGTTATTTTCTCACATTTAATTTAGAAATGAGTAAATTTTTTGAAATGAAAAACTTTTGAAATAATTATCTAAAAAAATCCTTTCTCATCAAAGAACAAAATATTCAGTCTCAGAAAAATTTTACAGAAGCTAAACTTGTCACCTCAACTAATAAAGAGTTTTGTAAATAATAAGTAGGTATACAAAAAATAAAATACAGTAGATATATAAACATTTATAAAGTTATCTTTATTAATTTTAAACAATTAGTATGTGTGTGTGTGTGTGTGTGCTTATGGGTCGATGTTCCAAATTGGGTCGTATTGCCAAAAATTTTTGAATACCAGTGCCACAGAAGACAAACCAACATTTTTAAAGCATGAAACTATAAATTTGTGTTTTACAGTTATACTGGATATTTTTACTGTAAAATACCGCGGTTTGTGCACTGTTAATATTTTTAAAAATCACTTTATTTGGCCACTGCTTTACCACTGCAAAATGGCAATAATTAACTACACAGATAACCATTTTATGAAAATAAACTAAGTACTTTCTATAAAACTTGTCTTTTAATCCTAAGATGCTTGAAATTTTGAGGGGGGATATACTATTTCGAAAGTAAGCAATTAAATTAATCTCGCTGCGATGTTGTTATAATCACTCGACCACGGAGTATTGGGAAAGTTTTTTTTCTTTCTAACTCTTTTTTTGCGCCTTGACATGAGAAAATGACTAGGCAGGTGCCCAAGCGACTAAATGTCTTGCACTTTAATAACAGTTTTCTCTTTAATAACTCCAGAAGTGATTAATGCACTGTGTCTCCAACCTCGACAAGTGGCTAGAGCTTTCTGGCGTCGGAATTAGGCGTTGCAGGGGAAAAAAAAAGAAGAAAAAGAGAGAGAAACGTGGGGCTAGATACATCAAGGTAAAAGCATCGATAATAAAAAATTTTCCAACATAAAATTATTTGGGGTATTTCGACAAGCCTATAATAGATCAGGGAGCAAACTTCCTTTGCCGAACACGGGCAGTTCTCGTATGTGGCATTTCAACAGAAAAAAAAAACTGATTTTTGACACTAAACAACTGTAGAGTCAGATGGGGGATAATGGTGGGACAATCACGTATTTTATTTAAAATGTCTTAAAATCAAGCTGTTAAATTTATTTTAATTAAATTACTGACGTTTATTACATACATTGGACTTATTTAGATAGAAAATATAGCATTAGTTTTTAATTTTATCAAAATACTTTTCTACAGAGTCATTTTTAGTTAGGCAAGTATTTATAGTCCCCCCCAACATGGGGGAAAATGGATGTAGTACAAAAGTACCTGTATATTTTTAATTTAAAAAAATCATGTTAATGCAATGAATGAATGAAAAGGCACTCAATTCCATGCATTCTTAATATACTTCAAGAAAAAGATGCGCAGAAAAGAATAATATCCCAAAATATTTGGCTAAAGAAATAATGTCCACGATTATCAAATTCAGGTTCACTCAGTTTATGGCTAATGTTCTACTTGGTTCCTCAGAGGGGTTTTGGCAGGGGATGGTTGATGGGACTGTAGCCACCTACGAAATAAGTAAACATAAGCTATGAAAAAGATCACGTATTTGTGGATAGATTTGAAAGTTCCTTTTGAAAATTTTGAGGTTCAGATACGGATTTAAGCCAAAATTAATATTTTCTCTAATGTATGTTTCTCTAACTGCAAAGATTTCAAATTCAATTAATGAATTTATTTTCTCTTTCATTTTTTAAATTCATTTTCATTAGCGAACACTCGTAAGCAAAGTAAAGGGGTTCTATTCCACTCCCCCCCCCCCACACACATATACACAAAAAAAAAAGATATAGTTTTTTGAGTTTTAAGTCACTTTCGAAAAAAATTCTTGGCTATGCTACTAGTTCAACGAAATTAATTTCTACAATAAATAGTTAAAATGTCCATTTCACTGATTTTAACTGTTGTTTCAGGAATATTTAATCAAAGGAGAAATTTAAATGTCAGTATCATACAGAACTTCGCTAGGTCTGACCAAGCCCCCATTTTACCCCACCTCAGAAGAAAAAATTTAAAAAATAGAAATTACAATTTTATTCTTAATTTTTTTTAATACAATCCAGTTCTTTTGAGAGAAGTCCCTCTACTAATATGTATCAAAATATAAATTTTTTATCTAATTATAGGGAATCTAGAAGAAAGTTTTTCAATATCACTTGCTCACAGGCAGTAATGTCTAGAGCAAAAACAAGAAGTTTCGCACGCATTAATGTTGTTGAAATATTCTAAAACTCCATTAGAAGTACTTGTTATGTTGTTAAAATACATCTTCATAGAAAAAAATATTGAAACATCTAAAATTTATGGTGAAAAAGGGTATTTTTCAATATACCCCCATTTTCCCCCACCTCACCCTATTGAATTCAAGTTGCTGGATAATTGTAATGAACTGAACTTGTAAAGCATGCCTCTGACTGTGATTTTCCACCAGAATACTATCATGTCTTAAAGATAGTGAAAATGGATGTTTCTAACAGCCGTTTTCTGAGTTTAATACAATAGGAATAGAATGGGAAAACTTAGCAGTACGCTGTCATTTAGCCGTCGTATTGAAAATTTACGTTGAAATTTTCTGTACATGCACACAGACAGGGCGGCGGTAGCTTATTGCTGGGCCACAGAGGATCTTTAAAAGACTAATTCCGTGCCAGACCTACAACAAAGGGAGAGAACAGACATTATATATATATATATATATATATATATATATATATAAACAGCTTTCTTGTCTGTTTGTTCACTACAGGCGCCTGGGCCGTCCGTAGGATCTGGGCCAATTTGGCATACTGGCAAGAGACAGCTATTGTTTAAAAAAAGAATCCGATTTTTACTTTTTTAGTTATTTTATGTTTTGTCAGTTCTGGGCTACTCTGCGTGATCACCTAAATTTTTCTAAGAAAAATATATTTTTTATAGCATTAGAAAGTCCAGAGACTATTTTTTAATGAGCATGCTGGAACATCCTACATGAATTAGTTCTTTTAGCAAACTTTATGAGTTACGAAAAAAGAAAAAAAAATTCAGACCTTAACAGCGTCTTTTGAATTTAAACTCAAGTAAGAATTTATTTGTGAAAATATCTTTTCAAAAACAATAATTCGGGAGCAACAATTTCCTCGCTATTAAAAAAAAATAATTGAAAAATAACAAAAATTTATATTTATTTTTAATTTTATAAAGAATGCATTTTGAAATATCTAATGGAATTTTCCCCATTCAGTCATTCTTTCGCAGTAAGCTTCTGGAAGATCTCCCATCTCCATGTCACACCTTCCTTACTGGCTTCGACCCATCCTCGGGTGCGTTTGATGCTTATAACTTATTAACATATACGTGCGTTTAAAAGGGATCTGTTGTTCGATGATGGAAAAAAAGAAAAAGAAAACTTGGTGTACTTTTTTTTATTTCGTGTATCACTTAATATAATATCTATAATAGTTTTGAAAATATAAATATTTAAAATCCGGTCATTCACTCGTGCTAATCCTGTATAATATTTAACGATAGTAAGGCGATTACTCTAAAACGATATACGAGTTTTATTAGTCATCGCAATCAGGGACATATTACCCATAACGTTCAAGAGGCTTTAGCCTATAGGCCCCGATCATTTTAAAGGTCATGCAGCAAAAATCACTAGAATAACTATAATAAGCCGTTTAAAGTTATTTTAGTGTTTACCAACTAATTCTGATAATTAGTGACTCTATATACCTGAAAAGAATTGTTCGCGTTATCAGCCGTTTTTTAATTGAAATGTGAATTGATATGCTCTGGAAAATTCGAGGTTGATTATGCAGCTAAAGTATTATGCGAAGTTTTATGATATTCATTTTTATGTATTTGACAGATTATGATACATTTCGGAAAACTTTATTCAGTAATCAATATGTTTAGCACATCTAACCGTGGGTCAATGGTAAAAGTAAGAAGTGTTAAAGTCATTAATGGGGTCGGACCTTGACGACTATCAGTGTGTCATTTTTGTTAAAGGCCGGTGTGAAATATTATTTGGGCTTCGGTCGACTTTGAAATAATCCGTCCATTCAGGTATTTAAATCAAATATTGTTAAATATCCGTTTTAATTTTCTATAAAATGTAACAGTATTAAAGAATAAAATTTCAGCATAAATATAACCCCACGCCATGTATTGTATTGTGTATGAAAAGAACTGTCCATCACTAGTATAATACAGGACTCTAGCCAGAAAGAAATGTCGCAGGGAGGGGTCAAGTTTTTGTTTTAGTGTGCCAGTTTTTCCAGTACACTTCAACAAACAGTAACTTAAGTACATGAAAGTTTCGAGGTGGGATTAGCTCCAAATCTTCTCCTTGGCTGGGGCTTTAGTGCGAGATGCGTAACTCTTTCAGACCTGATTAAATCATTTCTCTTAATTAAATAATTCTTCTTTTGATAATAAAAATTAAATTTGAAATGAAAAAATAAAATAGAAAATTCTGATTATTAAGTATTAGATGAAAATAGTTTTTTCTTTATGTGCACAAATTAGGATAGTACAGGCAATTTTTGTGGTCTCAGTTGTGGACAAAGGTCTGAAAGGGTTAATTTACCTTCAAATCTTACACAATGAAATGCAAGACAAAGAGAAATATTTCCAATCATGATTTTCTGCACGAATATGAAAATCTCCCATCCTCGGTATTATACTGTACGGAATGAGTTGCTCATCACCATTATGCAATGCTTAAATTATTTTCAAGTTTCACACAATGAATTAAAAAAAAAAAAAAAAAAAAGAATTCTAATCTGAAGTTTTAGAATTGCCAATTAACGTTAGACGGAGTGGCACAGATATAGCCTGAAATTATTCCGTCAGTATGCAAATGCATCACATAAGTAACTACAGGTGTTATCGGCCTAATCTAGAAACACGGTCGGTAAATAATAAAACGTCCCGATACATGCTATTCTCATTATCATGCCTGCCTGATTAATATGGCGGGCCATATTTCTACTGACGAGGACGGCGCCAGTTGTGAGGGTCGCGTGCGGATTTCGCAGTCGATTGTTCGCCCCGGGGCCCTATCAATTCATTGCTCACAGGAACGAGACGTAGATAAAGGTATTAAAGCATCTGATAAAGAAGAGGTAAAGTGGATGGAACAGGGTTTTCACTCTCACTGCTCCTCAGCTTATGAAAAGTAAAGGGAATTATATTTTTGTCACGAGATGCCCATGAACATTCAACGTTCATCAATGAGAGGAAGTCATTCTTACCCTTTGACACGAAAAGCTTTGCCAAAGATAAGGTTTATGTTAGTAGTCGTTGCTAGCGGGGAACCGCTAGCGATGCAATTTGACTAGAGAAAAATTTAAATGTTTCCTAAACGAGGGCCGTACCCAGAAAAAAAAAATCGGGGGGCGGGAGGGGACCAAACAGTGAAAAAGGCCAAATTTTTCACAAAAAGACTTAATAAATGTTATTTTGTTAACAAAATTTTAAATTTTGGGGGGTCCAGACCCCCCGGGTATGGCCTTGGCCTAAACCTGAGCGGAAAAGAATGGCTCATTCTCACACGAAATTGAAAAAAAAAATGTTCTGTTATCCTTGCACTTGCAACCTTTGCACATCACAATGAGAAATTCAGGTAGTGGCATAAGGAAGTTTCAGGCCCATCAGTGGAAGATATACTCCAATACTAAACGCAAAATGAATCATGCATAAGACTTCTAGAACTGTCTGCGGAAAGGGGGCGGAAAATTTCTATATGAATACTTCCAAGCACGCGACATCCCAACTTTGTCTAGATTTACTTAGATATATGTTAATCAAAAACTATTGCATCTTGAGCACTGTGGAGTCAAACTATAAAAGCAGAATGCGAACTTGCTAAAAACCGAAGCTTTTGTTAGCTTGTATTCATTCTTACAAACCAGGTAATGAAACTAGAAACGTGTAGTGTTCGATCTAAAAACCCTAATGGACTTTCTGCTTGTACAGAATGAGGGTGAATTTTTACTACCAGTTTTAGCTGGTTATATTGATGCAATTTGTCACCCAGTAGCTTTGCTTCTGAGTGACAAAGCAAACATCTGATAGGATCCCAGTAGCTTTGCTTCCCAGTAGAGATTTTGCTTCTGACTTGAATAAAGCGCGACAGAAACTCTTGCAAAGCTTTAGAAAGCCTACCGAGACCGTTTTCAAGGCCCCATACTTCCAGTTTATGTTTAGCACATTTTCTAAAGGAAGAGAATCGTTTGAAGAAGATTATTTTGCAACAGAAGGTCTGGAACTACAAGATCTAATGAAATTTTTGCCAACCAGAACCCGCGTGGTGAGTCTTCTGATCATTACTTGACAGTTAGAATGATCGGAGAATTCGAATAATCACACCACAATTCAACAGGTTTTGAGAACAACTGAACCGAACAACTGCCTTTTCCATAAATGACATTTTTGATAATAAAATAATTCATGTAGTTTTTCAGTCTCCTTACTCCCCTGACAATGCGACTTTTTCCGTTCTAATGATTTAAAATTCACTTCACGTGCCATTTTAGGACCCTAGAAAACACTTAAATGCTCTTTAACCAGCCGAAAAGCATGAGTATCTGATTTCTAACCAAGCTATGAAGAATGGAGAAACAGTCTCCACAAAGAGATATTTTAATTTAGTACAGATATACATATAAAAAATAGTTTTGTGTATCTATACACATAGTGTATCAAAATCATTTACTTTACTACAATGCATTCGCAATGATATTGCTGTCGAATACGCAGACATACTCGTAAGATTCAGCAGTAATTGCAGCCAAGGGTTTCCGAACTACGGCCCGCAAACCCTCGAATCCAGTCTTCTGTATCTGATAGGAAATGCAATGTAACTAGGCCGCTATACTTTATTTCGATTACCTTGAAAACCAATTTAAAAAATGCAATATTTGATATACATAATTAAAACGAACATTTTAAATGTAATTAATGATATTAGATTTTTCCGAATACCTTAGGGCTTAGAAACATAAGGTAAACTACAATATGTTGAAATGATGAACAAAATAGATGCAAATCGGGCAGGCCAATAGAAAAAAGTTCCCATCACCATCTCAGAATTTCATGATTTTCTTTTATTGTGTTGCCTTACCCAAGGAAAGAACAAATCTGAAATATTTTTGATTTACCTCTTTTAGTTTTGGATTTATGGGGGGTCAAAGTACACCAGAGGAGCAACGTCGAATTCATTTAGGGCCATTTTTGCCAATTTATTGTCTCGACTGTGACTGGCTCAGAGGTGCTTCAGAGATTTTTTTCATTTTATCCTATAATATACCTTGTATATTAACATCTCAAATTGAAAATTCATTCAAAAATTGTCAGGGCCCCCAAAATACCCCCAATTTCATAAAAAAAAAAAACACAGTTTTAAAAATGCTTTAAATCTTGGCTCTGACGGGATACAGAAAAACTTTTTGCACAATGCAGTTATATATCTTCATATAAAGTGAACCCAATGTTAAAAATTTTTGAAGGCCCCCAGGGCCCCCCGGTGCGGGGCCCCAAACAGGGTCCTTAGTGCTAATTTACGCAATTTCGAAGCATTGGTACAGCTGAAGCCGACTTCACACAGGAGAACTATTCACATGGAGATGTAGTATCAACATAGTAGTTCGATATTATGAAAAAACATTTCTTGAAGGTACAACTGTTTCCAAGAAAAATCCCAAAAAGTACCTCCCTATTTGGGACATTCCACTGGCACGCATAGGGGCATTTCGGCGTTACTTTTAGAAGTTTAATCGACAGTGGCAATATTGAAAATTAACTTATTCTTCATATATCTCAAATATATCCTCCATATATCACAAATAGTTATTTTACAGGGGCACTCATAAGAATTACATTACGCTGAATGGGGGTCTCTGCAACTAGTGAACCGATTCGAAAAAAATTTTCACTGATAGAAAGCTACACTATTCCTGAGTATTATAAGCTACCTTTCAGCATGTAGCATAACTAGTTCTTTTACAGGGACACTCAAAAGAATTCCAGCACATGACGTTATTTGGACATCTCTATAACTACTGAACAGATTCTAAAGATCTTTTCACTGAAAGCTACACTATTATTGAGTAACATAGCCCAAAATTCATGCATGTAGCATAATTTACAAGAACATTCAAAATGATTCGTAAACATTGTCGTAACTGTCACCATTCGACACTCAAATCCGTTACCGTGTTGGAATAAATTTGAGTGTCGAATGGAGACAGTTACGACAATGTTTACGAATCATTTTGAATGTTCTTGTAAACTATGCTACATGCATGAATTTTGGGCTATGTTACTCAGGAATAGGGTAGCTTTCAGTGAAAAGATCTTTAGAATCGGTTCAGTAGTTAGAGATGTCCATATAGCGTCATGTGCTGGTATTCTTTTGAGTGTCCCTGTAAAAGAACTAGTTCTGCTACATGCTGAAAGGTAGCTTATAATATTCAGGAATAGTGTAGCTTTCTATCAGTGAAAAAATTTTTCAAATCGGTTCACTAGTTGCAGAGACCCCCATTCAGCTTAATGTAATTCTTATGAGTGCCCCTGTAAAATAACTATTTGTGATATATGGAGGATATATTTGAGATATATGAAGAATAAGTTAATTTTCAATATTGCCACTGTCGATTAAACTTCTAAAAGTCACGCAGAAATGCCCTCATGCGTGCCAGTGGAATGTCCCAAATAGGGAGGTACTTTTGGGGATTTTTCTTGGAAACAGTTGTACCTTCAAGAAATGTTTTTTCATAATATCGAACTACTATGTTGATACTACATCTCCATGTGAATAGTTCTCCTGTGTGAAGTCGGCTTCAGCTGTACCAATGCTTCGAAATTGCGTAAATTAGCGCTAAGGACCCTGTTTGGGGCCCCGCACCGGGGGCCCTGGGGGCCTTCAAAAATTTTTAACATTGGATTCACTTTATATGAAGATATATAACTGCACTGTGCAAAAAGTTTTTCTGTATCCCGTCAGAGCCAAGATTTAAAGCATTTTTAAAACTGTGTTTTTTATGAAATTGAGGGTATTTTGGGGGGCCCTAATTTGGGTCCCTGACAATTTAGAATGAATTTTCAATTTGAGATGTTAATATACAAGGTATATTATAGGATAAAATGAAAAAAATTCTCCGAAGCACCTCTGAGCCAGTCACAGTCGAGACAATAAAGTGGCAAAAATGGCCCTAAATGAATTCGACGTTGCTCCTCTGGGGTACTTTGACCCCAAGGGCGGATCCAGAAACTTTTTTCGGAGGGGGCGCAAATCGTGAACACTCATTTTTTTTCTAGTATAAAGCCCACTTAATATTGGTGAAAGCCCCATTTATCTAGTGTAAATATATTTTTCTCGGAGGGAGCGCGCGCCCCTTGCGCCCTCCCCCTGGATCCGCCTTTGTTTGACCCCCCCATAACTCCAAAACTAAAAGAGGTAAATCAAAAATATTTCAGATTTGTTCTGTCCTTGGGTAAGGCAACACAATAAAAGAAAATCATGAAATTCTGAGATGGTGATGGGAACGCCCTGCCCGATTTGCGCCTGCAATGCTTCTTAAGACTAAATGGAGGAGTGAGTCCCTTAGGCCAAAATTTTTCAAGATCCCTGGTGTAAGGTAAAATCGTTAGCGATCTGATGTCTGCATCTGAAGGTGAGTCAAAACATTTGAAAATTGAATTACGAACAGAATTGGACAAGGGAAAAAAAATGCACACGAAAACAGGATCTGAGTCTAACAGTCTGCTTAAAAAGAAGTTTAGCTTTTGTCCTTTCTTTATTTTAAGAAAAACATTTCAGCAGTCCTTCATTAGATCTCGCAGAAATAGGTGTAAGATCGATTTTCACTTCAGACAAAACTGTTAAAATTTGATCGACGAGATAAGCGCCAGCAAACAAACTTCTACATCATTATCCATCTTAATTATTCGTTGGAACGTCGCAAAAATGAAAATAAAATCCTAAATATTTATCAGTACAGTAGATGTTTAAGGATTCTTGTCTCGCACTAATGGACGGCTAGGAAAGAGAGAGGTGAGAAAAAAAATATGTGGCTGCAATTAGATGTCCTACTTTGGCATACACTGAAACTCCATTCATTTCGTATATGGTTACAACAACCATCATCTGTAACATTTCGAATCTTATGAAAGAACAATAAGATAAAGTACTTTTTTATTGACTGTAATTAAAACTTTACGATTTCTAAAATTGTCTCTTAGTTATTTATACGGAAAGAAAATGTGATTTTATAAATGAATCTGCAACCTCAACGGTAGTTTCCAACAAAGGTATTAGAAACATACTTTAGTAAAGAAAGAAATAAGCGGTACTTCCCAATATATTTTGTCTTTACCATCTTTTTTATTTCTTTTTTCCTTTTTTTTTAAATGTGCAATTTAATTTGACGCAAAAGCATCGTTCAAGCACAATACAATGTAAAAAATATTTTTTTTTCGAAGATCTTAGAAAATGAGTAATGATTTTAAAAATCAGTTCAGGCTCATGTCGTCCAGTTGGTGCAGTGGCTAAAGAACCATTCTATCACACCTTGGGTTCAGATTTGATTCCCGGCTTGGGCTTGTATGTTAACTTGTTCGCCCCTTCATAGGCGGTAACGCTGGCCGCCCACTGGGTGCTCTCATAATAAAATGGCCAGTAATTAGTTGTGACGAATGCTTGATGAACAAATGCTCGCCCTTTGAAAAAAAAAAGAGTTCAGGTTCATCACGGTTTTTAACACTTTCCAACAAGTTAAAAAATGTGTCGCTCCGTCCGCAAATATCGTATTCAGATTGACTTAATAGGCATCGATTATTAGGAAATTTATATATTTTATTCCTACGTCATGTACCATATACCTTATTGAAAAAAAGGTCTATGCATTAAGAATAGTACTTTTAAAAGAGCACTCAAAATATTTCTAATACATTACGTTCTACGAACAGTCATTGTTTAAAATGTACTTTAGAGGTATAAATATAGTTCAAACAAAACGAAATTATAATATATGTTACAAGGGGTTTATAAAAAAAAATGCTGCCCATCAAAAATAGTAATTATGGTTCTTTCACAGGGATACACAAAAGAATGAGAATAAATTACAGTACATAGTAATTTATAGACATATAAATTCATTTTAAGTGCGATAAAATACCTTATACAAAATTAATATATAGATGCTTATTAAAACTTTTCTCATCGAAAACGGTAGACAAAGCATTTGTAGCTCTTTTACCGGATCTCGTAAAATTACATGAATAGTATATAGAGTTAATGGGCCATTTTTTTTCACTGACGGCGATAGAAAGAAATACCTTGATGAGATTTTTTAATTTTCTTTATGCAGTTAAATATAAACAGCAATTAAGACAATTAACTGTGAATAAAAGTGTTTTAAAATCGCTGCGTTTAGTATGACTTGTCTTTCTTTTTATACTTTTTTACTGAATTTAACAATTTGTTGCCCATTACATGGTTTTTAAAGCTAATTACATACATTACTGGCCAAAAGTATTGCAAGTTTGAGAAATCTAACCATTTTTTCAAGAATAAGCCTAGCAAAAATGGATAGGAAATTTGCCAGATTTAAATATTTTTGAGAATTTATTTAGTATAATTGGAAAGAATACATCTGAAAATCACCAAAACTCAAAATGAGAGCTTCAGGAACCAATTATTTAAGTTGGAAACATGAAACAGCGAAAGAAGTGTTGTAAAACATTGTGGATTCCATTGAAAATTGAGTTCCCTGCTCGGCAACATAATAAACCATCTTTAGTTCAATTGCATTTATTTATTATCCTCTTTTTGCAGGCGAACTTTTGAAATTAATTCTTTAATTTTATTCCGGCAACCAAAGTGGATTATGATTTCTGTAATAACGTATATCTTTTATGCTATTTTTTTTATAAATTAAACAATTATTTTTGTTCTTTAACTTAATGCCATCTTGTCTTTGAAGTAATTAATTTGACATGTTGGCATTAAAAAATATCAGTTATACTGATTTTTCTTTTTGATGGGGAAGAAGGGGCTTAATCTTAAAAACGGCTAGATTTCTGTAACTTGCAATACTTTTGGCCAGTAGTGCACTTTGAAATAAAGTACAGAAAACTTATCAAATTGTAAGTAACAAAATATCGCTATTCTTTTTAAAGACGTAAACATCCTAATAGTCTAAGAGCCAGCGACCGCCAGACCTTCGTCATAGTATAAAAGCTGAAACTTTCTCTGCGCATATTCCCCAATACAGGTAGGAACAATCGGCCACTATGAAGTTTGGATGATAGTGGCTTTGTCAGGTAACAGGTGGCAAAGGTGTATAAAATTACCGAAAATTTCGTCATTTCATAAAGCTAAATTTTTTTTATATGTTTTTCTTCGCAGTACTAGAAATCACTTGATCCCTTGCCAGACACTTTTCCATCGTGGCAAACCCCCCACCAGACAACCTCAAAGTCATGGAAAACTGTTGTGTTCGTAAACTCCCGCGACGAAGTACGTCAAGCTGTCACAAAGTGACAAGCACATTTTATACTGCTACTTCTGAACTTTCTTACGCGCGAACTTTCTTGCAGCGCGCTCGTAATAGAATTACGTTTTTCAAGACTTTGAGATTGTCTGGCGGGGGTTTGCCACGATGGAAAAGTGTCTGGCAAGGGATAAAGTGATTTCTAGTACTGCGAAGAAGAACATATAAAAAAATTAAGCTTTATGAAATGACGAAATTTTCGGCAATTTTATACACCTTTGCCACCTGTTACCTGCCAAAGCCACGATCATCCAAACTTTATAGTGGCCGATTGTTCCTACCTCTGTTAGGGAATATGCGCAGAGAAAGTTTCAGCTTTTATACTATGACGAAGGTCTGGCGGTCGCTGGCTCTTGCTCTATAAACTTAACCCATTAACGCGCAGTATCCCCGCTCTGTGAACACCAAACTCTGACGTTTTGACTGTTGCCAGTCACGAAGAATAGATTTGATTTCTATAAAAATAGTTGCGGGTGACATAGCTCCACGAGAATCCTTTACTTTTTAGCGCGTCATTTCCCGTAAAAAAATGGTCACGATTCTTTTTAACAGCACTGACATCTGCTGAAAAATGGAAGAATGCGAGAGAACAGCTGGATAGATTGCCCAATGCTGAAAAAAAGGGCAGCCGTTGCCATCGCTCGACTTAACTACCAGCAAGATGGCGGACGATCGAAACTTTCATCGCGTGCCACAGATCTACAACCCTTTTTTGACGCAGCTGGCTGTGCGTACGCACAGCCAGCGTCAAAAAAGCAGTCTCTAGATCTGTGGCACGCGATGAACGTTTCGATCGTCCGCCATCTTGCTGGTAGTTAAGTCGAGCGATGACAACGGCTTCCCTTTTTTCAGCATTGGTAAAGGGTTGCGCCTCAAAGGGTTAATGTACATTTTAAAGGAACAGCGACCCTAAAAAGTTCAGTACGGCAAAACCAAACGATGCAACAATCTCATAGGACGTCCTTATTTTCTTTTTTAAGCCCTCGCAGAATTCGAATTTTCCAAAATGCAAATCAGGTTTCCGTTCCGAGTGGAACATCTTAAAATCAATTCCCTGGTGAGGTCACTCTTCGGAATTGCTTTATGAATAGTTTATTTAAAAACAGAAAAAAAAAAAAAGTTCTTTTGGAATAAATGGATGTCATGAGTGGAATCTGGAGGAACGTGAATTGAAACTGTTGACAATATTGAAATTGAGACAATTGTATTTTCACTGTCCACAGCATGCTTTTTTTTTAGTTTTTTTTTTTTTTTTAAACCACAAAATTGGAGCATTCTTCACCTTCCAAGGAAAATTTATTTTCCGATTTTCATTTAATAAGAAAAATACAGTTTCTGTCCTTATTTCGAAAATCTACAGTATTTTTTAGTTTAACATTTTGAGGAGCAACCCTTTCCCAGTGCTGAAAAAAGGGCAGCCGTTGCCATCGCTCCACTTAACTACCAGCAAGATGGCGGACGATCGAAACGTTCATCGCGTGCCACAGATCTAGAGACCCTTTTTTGACGCAGCTGGCTGTGCGGCACAGCCAGCTGCGTCAAAAAAGCCAGCTGCGATCGCCCGCCATCTTGCTGGTAGTTAAGTGGAGCGATGACAACGGCTGCCCTTTTTTCAGCATTGGGCAATCTATCCAGCTGGTCTCGCATTCTTCCATTTTTCAGCAGATGTCAGTGCCGTTAAAAATAATCGTGACAATTTTTTTACGGGAAATAACGTGCTAAAAAGGAAAGGATTCTCGTGGAGATATGTCACCCGCAACTATTTTTATGGAAATCAAATCTACTCTTCGTGCAACAGTCAAAACGTCAGAGTTTGGTGTTCCCAGAGCAGGAACACTACGCGTTAAAGGGTTAAAAGCATGAAGTCTGGTTAATTACGATGAGATAAAGTAAACAAAACGTTCTGTAGCACAGGAAAGTTACATGGTTTTTTTATGTTTTGCTCAAAATTTGGTTTCTCAATAATTAAGTACATATGAAAAAAGATTCAACGATCTTAAGGAAGTCAAATTTTTACAAAAGTCTCTAAGATAGAATGGACTTACATGCATGCTAAAGCATGTTCTACAATTGCTTCTTATGCGGGCAGAAAAAAAAAAGAAAAAAAAAAAAAGAAAGAAAGGAAAAAGGCTATTTTTCAAAAATAACTTCAAAATTAACTTTCAAAGAAATTTCATTTTTAGCGCCTCTGTAAAAATGGAATAAATGCTACTTGCACAAGTTAAAAAAAAAAAAAAAATCATGCACAGCACAGCTGCCAAAATTTAAAATTTGAAAATCTTACAATTTCTTTTTAAATAAGACTTCACGTTATCTGATATATGCGCATTACTAAGAAAATCGAAAATTAAATTATATTCGTTTTAAATTTACTTATTTTGCAGACTGCCAATAAATGATAATGAATGCTATTAGTAATGCAACTTGCTACTGAATTCATAGTTTTTAATTGTTGTTTTAAGAAATAGCTTATGAAAGATTTTTGAAAGATTTTCGAAAATTTCGTTAAATAAGCTTACTTTATAGCAACCTTGCATCACTGTAAGTTTAGATATACGTACTGTTCGCTAAATAAACGGTAATGATGAATTCAAATTTTATGGGTCCCGCAGTGGTCTGGGCGGTAAACTCCGTTTCCGTAAGAACACGGCAAGTGAAGCAGCATCCGGCTTGGTCAGTGCTTGGGCGGGTCAACTCCCTCTCGACTCGACTGCTGTGGCATCGAGTACGTTAATGGGAGCTGGTGCGCGTAAAATCTGTCGTGGCTCCAATATTCTACAATTTGTTAAACGATACCTCTGGGTTGCCGACTTCCGGGGGTCGGTCCCTCCTCTGGAATTGGTTCAAAGTTAGGGGACCCCGGGATAAAGTCGGACTTCCCCCCACTGGGGCCCACTAAAAGTGGAAGGCGCCCCCCCCTCTGCCCATCGCCTCCCTACCTGGGGATCTGGCGCCTAATGCGATTGTTAGAGGGCATAAGTAACAACAATAACAAATTTTATGACAATCCAAGCATATTTATAGATAGCAGAGTGAAAACGAACAGGCAGAGCGAAGTTATAAATTCAGTTTTTAACCTTTCAACAAATGATTAAAACATCAAAAAAAAAAAAAAAAAAAAAAAGTCAAACCCTTTTTATTTCATTTTTTCGTCTATCTCCGAAAAGCTTTTTATAAAATTATTCGCAATATGCAATGCATCCATCTGCATACTCGGGAAGTAAATATACCTGTATTAAATGCATTATTTATTTCTTGGAGTTTCCTTGAGCTGTCTTTAACCTAATTTTCCACTCATCCTTTTAACAGTATTCTTTTGCACACGTAACATGGGTATTTTTCTTTTGTCCATGTTTTCCCCATAACTAAATGAAGCACTCTGTTTATTCATGAGATTTTCTCCGTAAGTTTTCTACCTCAAATACACAAATCCGACTTAGCTTGCCCATCAAATATAGGAATTCAATCCCGGAGAAAGCCCCAGAGTATCTAGAAAAACTATTTTGCTACCAGGCTGTTTCAAGATAAGAGAAATAGATAATTTGAGATGAAAATGCTTACATATGATGCGAAAAATGTTAACCCACGATATCTACATAAACGTTATTTAAAATTTTATAAAGTAAATCGTAAGATCAGAAGCACATACTAAACTTACGATGTGAGTAATTGTAATGTACGTATAAATGGTAACGTAACCGCTCTTCTCCTCCATTGGAGCATTTCGACGAACATAGCAACCAGCATGACAAGTACCCAGAAAAAAAAAATCAGAGATGGTCCAAAAGCAGAACTTTTCACAACGACTCTTTAATTATCATTTTTGTCAACAGAAAACGAAACTTCGGAGGAGTATGGTCCCCTAAACCAGGGATGAGGAAATGGCCGCCTGCGGGTCGAATCTGGCCGGTGATATGATTTGATCCGGCCCACTGAATTGACCATTGGAAAGTTAATTTTTATGTTAGCTAACTAGATCATTCGAAAAACGTGTTCAACAGAATATTTGAAGATTTTAAAAAGACAGACTATGAATTACAAGTATTTTCTTCGGCATTCTCTGTAAATTGCGAGGAGATTTAAGCCTCCTCGCAATCCGGCCGGTGACATGATTTGATCCGGCCCACTGAATTGACCATTGGAAAGTTAATTTTTATGTTAGCTAACTAGATCATTCGAAAAACGTGTTCAACAGAATATTTGAAGATTTTAAAAAGACAGACTATGAATTACAAGTATTTTCTTCGGCATTCTCTGTAAATTGCGAGGAGATTTAAGCCTCCTCGCAATCCGGCCGGTGACATGATTTGATCCGGCCCACTCAATTGACCATTGGAAAGTTAATTTTTATGTTAGCTAACTAGATCATTCGAAAAACGTGTTCAACAGAATATTTGAAGATTTTAAAAAGACAGACTATGAATTACAAGTATTTTCTTCGGCATTCTCTGTAAATTGCGAGGAGATTTAAGCCTCCTCGCAATCCGGCCGGTGACATGATTTGATCCGGCCCACTGAATTGACCATTGGAAAGTTAATTTTTATGTTAGCTAACTAGATCATTCGAAAAACGTGTTCAACAGAATATTTGAAGATTTTAAAAAGACAGACTATGAATTACAAGTATTTTCTTCGGCATTCTCTGTAAATTGCGAGGAGATTTAAGCCTCCTCGCAATCCGGCCGGTGACATGATTTGATCCGGCCCACTGAATTGACCATTGGAAAGTTAATTTTTATGTTAGCTAACTAGATCATTCGAAAAACGTGTTCAACAGAATATTTGAAGATTTTAAAAAGACAGACTATGAATTACAAGTATTTTCTTCGGCATTCTCTGTAAATTGCGAGGAGATTTAAGCCTCCTCGCAATCCGGCCGGTGACATGATTTGATCCGGCCCACTGAATTGACCATTGGAAAGTTAACTTTTATGTTAGCTAACTAGATCATTCGAAAAACGTGTTCAACAGAATATTTGAAGATTTTAAAAAGACAGACTATGAATTACAAGTATTTTCTTCGGCATTCTCTGTAAATTGCGAGGAGATTCAAGCCGAACTTCAAATAATTGAACTACAATGCAATGATTCTCTAAAGTAGCTCTTTAACAATTCATCAAAGCTTTATTTCTACGAAAGTTTACCGAAGTTTCAATTCCCCAATTTTATAAAACATGCTGAGAAAATTATCTCGA
This sequence comes from Cheiracanthium punctorium, assembly GCA_038373885.1. NCBI lineage: Eukaryota > Metazoa > Arthropoda > Arachnida > Araneae > Cheiracanthiidae > Cheiracanthium > Cheiracanthium punctorium. The sequence continues at coordinate 907,574 of JAWZYV010005808.1, read as the reverse complement.
TGTTTGGGTCTTCATATATCAACCCCTTAGCTACTACGTTTGCATGGCATAAGCAAACCTCTTGTAGTTCATTTGAATGGTAGGAATCCGACTTTTAAAATCAAGAAACAAACACAGCAAGACATTCAAATTTTGGGTAATTATAATGGATTGAATTTGTTAAGTAAGCCATATACTTTTTAATGTTTTAAGATGATTTAACATTTTTCAGACCATTTTTTCAGTTTTTTGCAATAGAAATACAATGACAGTAGTCTGCAGCTGTCACTCAAATTACCACGGTGCAACACCATTTCGAAATGCTCTTTGACTCCAGGTTTAGCCTATTTGCTGTAGTGAAGACGCGACGACGGGAATTCCCGCTGTTGTGTATTTTCAGATTAATGCAAATTCAAAAAACTTCCAAGGTTTTGTTAAGGCTCAGTCAAACTCACAATTAAGACTGCAAATTTTATATGCAATAAAAAAAAATAGTTTAAGTTAGAGTAATCTGATAATGTTAGAAAAGCTTACATGCTTTAGTTGATTAATGCAAATGTGCTTCAAGACATTGCTTTTCAATATCATATTTTAAGACACATATCACGCTGAAACAATGAATTTGTGCACTCACGTGACGTCAGGACTCAGCTTCAGAGACTGTCAGTGACGTCAGAGGTGGGGACATGGTCATCAAATTGAATTTTACTATTTTTTCCTGTCGCGTATCCCACTCCCAATCATAAACGTTCATATCACTCAAACGACAGATAACAATACATGGACGGTTGTGTTGACAAAATACCGATTTTTTTTACCATAAATTGACTATCTTCGCCAGTTTTCTCAACCTTTTGACAACAACTAAAAAAAAAAAAAAAAAAAAAAGTGAAACAAAGTGATGTTTCTTGTCAGCCAGAACGTTCATTAAGAAATACGTAGCATTTACAAACTATTGATTAATTTTCGCATACATTAAAACAACAGATTACCGTGTCGCACCTGTCACTTCCCCCGGAAATGTTTTATTTCCGCAAAACCCATTCCGTTAATGGACCAACAGCATTAATATGCATGTCCTCAAACTGATATAAATACCATGTGCAGAAACACAAGCCCTTTGAAAATGAATGTCAATAAATTTTCTTCGTCATGCGGGGGCCCCGTCTCTCACTCTTTCCCAAGGGGGAAATGAATCGAGCGCCCTTTGTTGCCCCGGTAACGATGGTCGACTCTCATTCTTGAATGACACATTACAGAGACCCCTCTCCATTATTGCGTCGCTGGATGAAGAACCATCCTCCGCAATATCTAAACTTAGCAACTGTTAAAGGATTGTTCATCCATTGATTGATTGGAGAAGAAATACTGAGTATGGAAAGAAGATCAACACACGAAATAATAACCGTTACGCAAGTCACTCGAGAGTGGTCTTTGTGAATGGGAAGCTCTTAAAGATGAGATCTGAATGGAAAAGGTTTTTCTGTTACTGTTGAGCAGGGGTGGAGCATGCGTCAAACTTGGTGCACTCGATGATTTCAAGTATCGAATCGCATCCTTGCGCCTACCTGTTGTTATGAGAGAAATTGGAGGATTTTCGAAATAATTTCCTGCCTGTAAATATTTTATTTCTTATAATTTACGATTCTACGTCAAAAGAAAGCATTTGCTACAAAATACGCTGTCATCGAAAACTAAACCATTTCTGAACCCCTTCCAAATATCCGAAAAATTAATTCCAGAATCCTCTTTCTCAGAACAACAATTTCAGGGCTCGTGTTGCACGGCGCATCTGAAGTCGTCTGTGAAAAAAATTTGCACATGAAATGCAAAAGGTTCACCACCCCTCCTGAGAGATTTGAAAATGTTGTTTTCAGTAAACAGAAAAGACTTTTTGCATCAGCCATCTCCAGCTAATGCATTCCCATGCTAAAAGTTAATAATAACAGACCGATGTCTATGTGCAATCATGTGTTAACATCTCTTAATAGCAAGATGGTGGCAAAAAAGTCTCTATGACGTCACAGATGGTTACTGTGATCACAGGAGTGCCACATACTCGTCACATTGTGACTGGTAAGTGATCACTTTGGGGTCACTCTGCGACGCTCATTTGAGACCGATCACGGAATAAAGTAGTTATCAAGTCACAACGTGACTGATGATTTTTGTGACTTAAAGTGGCGTTAAATTGATTTTTTTTTTGGGGGGGGGGGGTAACTTTTAAATTAGCCCCATCATGGTTGAGTAGATAAGCCACTGAATATGGTATACGGCTGAAGTGTGAAGACCCATAGTTCTGATCTGCCGTGCGGCTGTCGATCTAATGGTTTGGAGTTTGGGACTTTTTAAGGTTTAACGTGAATATATAGGCGTTAGAACCCTTTGAAAAGTCTTCCACAAAGGTCACACTGTGACGTTACCGCGAGTAAATACGATACTGTTGTTTGGCCATATCATACATACTGTCGCATTGACTACGTTAATGCCTAATGTGACTGTTTTGTGATTTCAACCTCCATTTCTGACCTTTTTTTTATAAATAAATTACAGTCAATGACTATATTAAATTAAATAGAATAATTTTTAAATTTCCAAATGGCCTTGCCTTTTAGTTTAAGCTGAAATCAACTTTAATTGGACGTTCATCTATTAACGTTTCACTTTCGCACCTGTCTGTCGACTGCAGTTTAACTTGACGTTCAATATAGTCAATATACGTTGGTAGTTTTTAATAACGTTGAAGCGCTTACTTTTCAACGCGTCCGTTCAAAATCAACCAACAATTCATTATTCACCCAGACGCTGACATGCTTTTTCCCATTTTTTCCAAATGTTTCCCAGAAGTTCCTAAAATGTCTGCTGTTAGCAAAGCAGCACAAACAGTTTACTTTTGTACGGCCCCTAAAAAACTTTCCACTATTAAGTAATCTTCTTTTTAGATGATGCATCATCATCTGCAGTGTCTAAACATAGAAACTCCTGAAAGTGTAAAATGATTGAATGAAGTGAAATGCTTTGAAATGGGGGAAAAAAAATGTTAACAGCACTGAATATACCGAAGCGAGTGGCGTTACGCAAGTCACTTGAGAAAATAGTTTGTGAATGGGAGCTCTTGAGGCTCTTCTTAATGAAATGTTTGGTAAAGATTTTTTCTCTTCAGAATTTTTTCACCCCAGACATCCACTCCTCAGTGGAAGTGATTGTTTTTCTCTAAACAGCTCATTAAACAAGGATGATAAATCATGCTGAACACATCTGTCACAAAAAAATTTCCAACACGATCATATTGGTGCATACATATAACAGCGAAACATACAGTTTAAACATGTTCGCTATCATCGTTGCGAAAACGCGAATGTAGCGATTTCCCATCTTTACCCATCCTTGCTTCTCCATGAGTGTTTCAATGCTACCTCTAGGGTTAAAGGGAAGCTAAGACAGGTACAGATTAGAGATGAGGCTGGCTCGGGCTCTGAAATGCACGATTGCGTTCGAACTCGTGAGAAATTTCTCCTTTATTGAGCATACTCCTTGAAAACAGATTTTAAAAAGGAATTCATAGGAGAAATAATAATAATTATTTGATAAACTTGAATATAAAGAATGTGCTATTATACTTGTCTTTAACTTGTACAAACGGCGAAATTTATGAATATTCTATCAATGAAGTTATTGACTTTTATTTATCTATTAGTTCAAATTTTGGGCTCGGATTAAAAGTCCTCGGGTTCGGGCAGAACTTATCCTAGTTTGGGAATCACTGCAGTCAAAGCTTTTCAACAAAGGGGGAGAAGAGGTTGAAGCAAATGAAATACTATTTCTTTTTTTAAACATTGCTTGCAAAGCCCATTTATATGCTCTATCAATAAAAGAGCAATAAATGCTGCGTGTGAGTACATTATTTTAGAAATAAAGTATTCTTTTACAGAAACTTCACAACATGCATTAATTTTATGAAGTAGAACAGGGTTGGTCAACCTTTGGTTTATCATGCCAATTTCACCCCAATTTTTTCACAGACATGTTCAAATGCGCCAACTCAAGCAACTTTTTTTTATTTCCTTACGTTCACGGGTATGGAATATGGTAGTTGGAAAATGTGAATACGGATAACTATTCAGCTTAGGCGAGGAAAAATAATAACGCGCGAACATGAGGTTGAAAATGTTGTTCTGAGGAAGAGGTTTCCAGAATTAACTTTTAGGAAATTTGGTAGGGTATCAGAGATGGTTCTATTTTTGATGACAATACATTTTGGATTTTTGAAATGCTTCACTTTCACGCATCATCATAAATTACCAAAAATAAAATACTTCCTGCACGAAATATTTTTAAAAGTTTTCATTTTGTCTCAGAACAATAAGTGCAATGCGATGCCCCACTTGAAATTACCCAATGTTCCAAGTCTGGCATATGCGCCACGACTTGTCCACCCCTGAAGTAAATGAATGTCAATAAAATGCCTTTTATAGAATGACTGCCTATTAAATTATAATGTATTAAGAACTCTTCATTTCCTCCTAAAGAAGCTTTCATGCAGTGCGTATCATTCTCAATGGGCTACATGAAATAGTGCGTATCAAAAATATATTTCGTAGCCTTTAATACGCATTTACGATCGTTAGAGCACGGACAGACTATCAAATTGAAATTATAAACATATTTTTCAACATTATTTTTGTACAATTATTTATACAGTCAACGTACATCCAGCAGATTTTGTTAGAAAATGGCAATGAGTATGTCCCCGTAGCCAGATACTTTGTGCATTTTTGTGCCCAAAGTACTTTTCAAATGTTGCGCGGCTGTACAGGGTGATTCAATACTCTTGGATGTTAGGAAAAATGTAAGTGGTGGTAGAGGAAAACCATGAAATTTCAGTATCACACAGCAATGTGGAATTGGAAACTTCGTGCTACCCGTGAATAATCACGCTGGAAGAAGTATTGAAGTGTTCGTCTAGTTTCACAATCGAGTTTCGTAAGCAATGACCTTTTCTCCGACACTCTCATCAAAGAAATGAATAGAATTCGTAAACCAATTTCAGACAAGTGCTTTCTGTGAAAGATACATTAGTTTTTGACAAACCATGATTTCGCTGTAACAGACTTCGCTAAAACGGGATTCGGCTGTATTCTCATTTTGTCTAATTCATGCAAATAGCTAAGGATTACACCAATATCTTGGACTACTATCTCCTATCTACTTAGTATTTCCTTGGACCTATGACGCAGGACTTCAATTGGAGTCCAGTCAGGCCTCTAAGAAGTGTCAGTCTAAAGTAGTGTAAGTTCGTTTGCCAGTGGTTGTTTTCTGAAACAACTTTTAAAAAAATAATTGTTTTTCTTTTGGAAAGAATTTTTGGAAGAAATTTTTTGGAAAAATTTCTTAAAAACAAAGTTTCAGATATTTGGGATTTTATATGAAGTAGGTTCATGAAATTAATTTTTTTATTCATCCCCATGATGTCGTTAACATTTACACAATTCGTTTTGATGTATCAAAATTGAACAATGTTTTAAATCCCCCCACACACACACACACTCCTAAAAAGCAATACTGTAATAAAGATTGGGATGCAAATGCCATTATTTTCTCCTTATTTGAACAATTTTAATGTTAAAAAGAACTAAAGATACTAAATTAGTACAATTAAACATTCAAATTTTACATTTAAAAAACACAATAACAGAAATATTAAGGAAAATTCAAGATCACGTGTTTAACCGGTCTGAAACAGAATGATTTAAACAGCATTTGAAAGACTCATTAAATAGGAGTTAACCTGGATTTTATATTTTTTTTCCCCCATGTGCTTCTCACTAAATAAAAGTTAAAGCATCAGTAACAATAAACAAAACGGTGTAAGAGAATTACAAAAGCATCTAAACCAGAAGAATATTTTTAAAAACCTTTGAAAAGAAGCGGCGAAACACTCTGGCATCGATAAACGCTTACACAAGCCAAAGTGAGGACGGGGGATTGTTTTGTATGAATAGAAACTTTAAAAAATACCTGAATGGAACGCTTGAAAAGAAGTAGAAGCTATTTTTTAGAGAAATAGTTTACCCAAGAAAGAAATTTTAAGTATTTTTAAGCTGGATCCAGAAATAGTTAAGCAACGTCTTAGTTATATTTACGAAGAACAGGATAAATGCAGTACAGTTACTTTGAAGAAATGAAATTTAGTTTTAAATTAATTGCTTCGTTGAAAGCATATACTAGTTTCTTTTTTTTTATCTATCTATATAAATAAAACGAACTGTAAAATGTCAGTTGGTTTTTTTTGTTAGTTAGTTTGTGTCTGTCTCGCGTAGCTCCGAAACAGGTGATCGTAGACCTACCAAATTTTGTATGGGAATTCTCCAGGACGGGTCCCAACATACCTCGAAGCGATTTTTTCGTAATTCGAATTATTTTAGGTCATATCGATAAAAAACGTGTCGCAAAAGGCTAATTTTTGCTCTCCGCCATTTCGCAATTGTAACCCCCCCCCAGTGGAAAGAGTGAGAATTAAGCATATCTAGGTTGCCCTATTTGGCAAGTTTATTAAATGTTTCAGACTCTTGATGTAAAAATAAAACCATTTTTTATTGTTTAGATTATTTGCATTGTTTAGCATCGCATTATATTGTTTAGCATCGCATCTGGGCGCCGGCGTCGAAGGGACGCCATTTCGAACTCAAAAACTAAGTCGAGCATAAAAGGGGGAGGGGTCTTTTTTACCTAAGCTGGGGGCGTCACTTACCCTAGGGCCGCTTCTGTTTGTAACCATCTTCAGAATCTGAGAGATTTCAGTGCCAAGGAAGATAGTGAGGAACAGGATTCTCTCCGAACAAGATTTATTAACATGACGAACCAACTGGTCGCCGGAAGCGGCTAGTATGGGCAATTCCACGGTAACAGACGTATTAAACGGTGCTTAAAATGCCCCTTTAAGGACTCCAAATGTGTTAGATCCACATTTCGTTGCATACATTTTTTAAAGAACATACTCTGCTTCTATTTAACACAATTAAATTTTTAAGATTGCCAGAAATAATATTTAATTAATTTTTTTTTTTATTGGTAACGGACGTATCTCAGAAATGAAACATATTTTTATATCTTTAGAAAAGCTACATTTGTTCTGAAACTATGCATGCAATACATATTAACTGTAATTTATTTCAAACATCAAAAGCATGATAATTATATATGACTTAACAGAATTTTTATGAATAAAAAAAATGGGGTAAATTGTCCATTTATAGTTATACCTATTGTAACAGATGTATCATGAAAAGTAACAGACGTATCAACTCTGAATTTATTATACTTTTTATAAGTTTTTTCTGTTTTAAAACATTTAGATAATAATCACAGCTCATTTCAAATAAACAGAAACAATTCAAATTGCATAAATATTTTTATTAACATTACATAATTGCTGCTCATTTCAATTTATAACTAACGAAGTTATGCTCAAAAGAAAGTCTTCCCCTGCTATCAAATGAAGGTTCTGGAAGTAAGGTTATTATTTCTTTCGCTTTGATTACAGAAAGATCATCTGCAGACCACACAAACTTTTCTCCAACCTTCTTAAGAAATTTCACTGTTATGCTGGTCCTTGGATAATGAAAAATATCAGTGATTTGCCCAACGAAGTGATGGAATATTTTCTTTTCTGATTTTAATTTAACCAATACCCATTTCTCAGGCTCTGGATTGCAATCCAAATGCAGGAGGTTCTGTATAGTTTCTAATTCAGATTTTCCAGTTAGAAAGTTAAATTTAGTCATTGGATGACTACTTGATGTAACAGAGTACTTAATGCAGTATTTCTGTTCAGCCTTTATGCAATGTACTGTATGGGTTGATGGTATTGTTTTAATACCTGCTCACCTCTCTTCAAGTTTATTAACTATTGAAAGAACTTCCTGTTTTGGAATGAAAATGATTACTGTCTTCTTGCATACAGCTTCTGCACATTTAACAAAACTTTCAATGTCATTTACAATATATCTACGAGCTTTGGTCTCCACCCAAATATGATGCTTTAGTTGACCACCAATTCCATCCACCGGTCCTTTGCCATGAGAAGTAGCAAAGAAATGCCATTAAGCTCTTACTCCCATATCTTCTTCCATAAAGCTGACATTGTATAAATTAAATTTTTGTTTGAAGTGTTGCCCAGCTCCATCTGAAAAAAATGTCGATCTCACTAATAGTAGGGTACAAAGACACAAAATTCTCAATAACCTTCTGAAGAAAAATGTGTACTGCATATTTATCATGCTGCATGTAGTCTGAACATACAGCATATGACTTCATTATATCTTGATGCCAGATAACAACTGTAAAAATCGCAACCTGGTCATTCGTCCAATGAGCACTTTGCACCTCATCTTGGTATGTATAGTTCTCTACAAAGTCTGTTTGAACCAAAGCTCTTCTTGGATCTTCTTTAATGTCATCTTTTAACTTTGCATAATATTCAGCTTGTTTATCTTTTATATAACAGTGAAATATAAACTTAGGCAGTAACTTCTTTAAGACATCAATGCCATCATTTACTATACCTTCATACATTACTTTACTAACACGATTGTCCTCTCCAGTTTTCTCCCATTGATACCACTTCATTTGTTCACAAACATTATCTTCATGCAGAATTATTTCTGTGATACCAGTCCCTTCATTTGCAACAGATTCAAAAAATTCACAATCAAAAATCTGTAAATCCGCACAAATAGGACAATTATTAGGCATGCATTCTTCACTTCGAGTATCGCACAATAACCGCTGTACAATGTCTCATGCTTTCTCAGGAAATGCTATCTTATGTAATATTCAGAAGTTTTCTTCAATTTTTCAGTTCGTTATCAGTGAAATGACTGGCTTTGACAATTATTAGACAATTTTTTTCAATGGACTTATCAGTTCAATAGAGACAACTCTGGTTTTTTCGAACTTGTAGAGTCAGGGCTTAATTTGCATAGGAGCTCACCGGAGCTCTGCTCCTGTACTTCTTTTTCCAGAGTGAATTTTTGCATATTTGGCAAAACCCAGCGGAGCTTAGGAATGTTGCACTCCGGAGCCCACCAGTACATAAACTCAAAATTTCACCCTTTTCACACACAGACCCATTTTAGATGACAGACCTGTCATGGCTCTTTTAGCTTCGTACCGATTCGAGAGTCCTGAGGCCGACAGATTTTGGGTATTCTGCTATGCATTTTTTAGATTTTTTCATGTTCATTTCAGACTAATTCATTCATTTCACTGTTCTGCGAAATAAAGAAAATACATTCAATACTATTTCACGGAAAAATCTTTATCATTATTTCAATAGAATGTACAACCGACTCCCATATTGCAGGAATCACGGGAGTTCACAGTACATGTGACACTGAGTATGAACACAAGCTTTAGAAAATATTAGGGCTCCGGCACTTCTTTTGCTAGAAATTAAGCCCTGTGTGGCGTTATATGCAAACAATACTGACAAATGCCTGTCTCATTAATTCGCGGAAGTATTTTGGAAAAGGGCAAAAATGTGAAGTTGCTTTTACTCCATAGAAAGTTCAGGCCGATGTTGGGGGGAGTCTAACTTCAGTACAACCCAGTAAGACCGCGGCCAGAAGGGAGGGAGGGGATCATGGAGGGCTTAGATCCCTCCCCGAAATTTTAGTCAATGCATTAGTAGTTTTTTATTTGCATTGGAGATCAATTAAAGGCGAACAATTTTTAGAGCTACCTCCCCAACCCCCTGATTTATTTATTTTTCTTTCTGGATATGGCCTTGAACTCAGGGCCTGATCCGACCCATATTATTGCCACATTTTTGGGAGTTGCCAGATCATAAATTTTTACATAAAATTCCACATAAGCTAAGATATGAGCTAAATTTTTAGAATTTCAGAAAAATTTCCTATTTCTACTACTGATTACGGTCGACTAGCATGTCAAGAGAGGGTTCGAAACTCTAGTCAAAAGTGCTTTGAGGTTCTTAAGCATTTGTATCCACGTGTTGCAGATCTACAGCATACCAGTTAAAGCTGTATAAATGTAGTTAGTGCATTAACAAGATTAACAAGTGTGTATTATACACTGTTGTTAATACACTACCATAGTGTAGTGTTTATTCGTAGGTCAGCCTTACAAGAATGTTGGTGATTTTCTAAAAAGTTCTCAGGAACGGGGAACTATGTTTACCACTGAGGAAGATCAAAAAGTTTTGATCGAAACAGCTGTATGGCAGTTCAAGTAAACTTTAGCGTATTATTTTACAAAGTTTTTTATTATTTTATGCTTTAAACAACAGTTGTTTTGAGTTTTTTGTAAAAAATATTGTGCATTCTATATTTTCGTTACTTGGGAAGATTTCAACGCCATTAACCGGGGGGTTAAATTCAACTTTTCGTCATGTATAAAAATGACAGAAACTTTAAAAAACATTCTGGACTGACTGTTGTAAGAATTAATTGTAAAGTAAGACAATAGATTGTAGTTCTCTTTTTTATAAGCCAGTATAAAATATTTTTGTTTTTCGAAATGTCTATTATAGTCCTCCGAAACTGATACATATCAAAACATGTTTATAACATTCATAGCGTACCCCGACAACCAACAGGGGCGAATTTTTTTTTTTTTAATCAAGGTAGCTTGTCTACGCCTGGAAAAGGAAGGATATTCTACATTTTCCTTTTTAAAAAAATTGTACCCCTCCCCCCCCACCACCACCACCACAAAAAAAAAAAAAATAATAAAGAAGAAGAAGAAGAAAAGAAAAAGAAAAACAGAGACACACATACAGAGAGAGAAGGAGAGTAGCAGAATTTAGCATTAGTCCATCCCTAAGATCCCTAATCCGGGGGGTGGGTGCAGGATATCATAAAAAGCATTCAAAGAAAATACAAACGTACACCGTAGAAAAAAAAAATAAAAATCTGCCATGTCTCTCCCCCCCCCCTTTTTTTTTTTCGTTTTTGCCCCTAGACTGAGAACTACCAATTCTCGGTATGACATTAGGGTAGATTATTAGTTTCCGCATTACACTCTGTCTCTTTAATGGTATCATCACAATTATCTCTTGTGTTTAGGAGATAAAAATTTTTAGCGCAGCTGTAGTTCTGTCTTCCCTTTTTTCTCGAGATGGCCTTTATTTGCTTTGTGGAAGGTTTCAGAGTTGCCTTATTAGGGCTCGTTAAACACAATCGCAAAAAAAAAGCAGAAAACACGCCATATATTTGTTGTCTTATTATTCTGTTACAAGTGCTTCATAGACGTGGAACGATTACAGAATCGCTTACAAAAATGCTAAATTACAACTTTTACAGAAATGCTTTAATAACGCTATACTGTCCCTTTTGGCAGAGGTTCCCAACAAAGGATAACTTACGATACCCCCCCTCACATCCCACACATGCATGCAGTTTTCCATTTTTCAACTAGAGTAAGAATGGATCCAGCCCCTACTTAGCTGGACCCCTCCCATGTCACAGGTATATCTAAGCCCGTGCTTCTGAAAAATACACAATTTCTTTTCACAAATCTCTTGTAAAAATACGCATCACATAACTTATTGTTCAGATTCAAAGTTTTAAAGTAATATATAAAAATGATATTACGTTAATTGTCATTGCTAAATAACGATTTTTTTTTTTTTTTGTTCGTGTTATTGAAACAGTGAATTGAAACAGTGGCGGATCGAAAGGGGAGGGGGGGGAGAGAGAGAGAACGGGGCGATAGCACACCGGTTGAGCTCACTTTAACCCATTACAAAACCCATGTTCAGCCTGTTATCATGAGGGATAACAGCGTTATCCCTCATCATTAGAAAGGTGCGACAGAAAACATACTGTCCGTTTTTGACAGCTGGGGCCCAACGTTGCGCTTGCGCAACGCTGGGTTCCAAGGGAGCATTCAAAGAAGGAATCTGGGAGAAACATTAGTCTTCTCCGTTGCGCCTTTTTAATGATGGGAGCAAGACTTTAAACATGGGTTCAAGATTAAAAATGAATAGGTAAAAAAAGGTAATAATCTGCTATAAAACGCTTTGTCCTACTTATCCCTTCCTTGAAACTTTTGGAACTGCTACTGAACTCAATGGCGAGCAGGATTTTTGTAATACACGTTTATTATTATTATTATTATTTTCACTCTTGAACTGCGGTTTAACCTATTCACTGTCACCGCTGAAATAACGCAACGATGAAGCCCCCCCTCTCCCCCCCCCCACTGTTCCCTGCACGGATCTTTAAATGCACTCTAGAATGCAATGTAGTACTCTCTCACAAGACTGGTTCTAGCAGGGGTTTAAAAACCATAGCCAGGAAGCAACGCTGGGTACAGAAAAGAATAGTTAACATAGCATCTTTACAACGGTGGTTGCGAATATGTTAAACTCTTGTCCGCCAACGGTAAGTTACATAGCGTAATATTCTTCTCTTGCCCATACTTACACTGCGACGTCGCAATATACTTTACTGGTCACACTCTGGCTTTGTGACTGCAACTTCATATGTCTGTACGTTAAGACCCAGAGTGGTTGTAGCGGCGAACAAATTCGAACGTTCGGACCTTCGGCGAATGTCTCGCCGTCTGGGACAGTTTTTGCTACTGCACATGGTGACCTACATGGACGTCTCTGTAACATCACTGTGAGACACATTCTTGTCATACAGTAACGTCGCATTTACAATATATTTATCAATGACATTGCGATGCAACTCAGCAATGTCACATGTTTTACACGAAGGAGTCACAGAAGCGTGCATTCACATCACATTTGTGATGTGATGAACGTGACGAAATGCAACGTCGCCACAACGTGACTGTCAACATTGTTGCTGTATGGGTAAGTATGCAACTGCCTGAACTTATTTTGGAATGAAAAAAAAAAAAAAAAACTTTACATTTTTAAACTTTCCCCAAGGAGCTGAAAAGATTAACAAAGACTAATTCATGATCTTTTTAAAAACTGACAGTGATTGCAATCAGAACCCATTTCTTATCAATTCTTGAAATCGATTGCAAATAGTAATATAAACATCCTTTGTCTGCTTTCGAATTTTTCGACTGAAATCAGAAATAAAAGAAATCTATCCAGAAATTATTTATGGCTTTTTAAATAAATAAAATAAAATAAAGACTGAACGGGTCGTTCAAAACCTTCGAATTTAATCGCAAATATTTAATATTTATCACCCCCCTCTTCTAGTGAGTATGAATGGAAATATTAATAACATATGGAGCTACGTCGGATATATAGGTACCTATGATCTTTTTCAAAAATTCATTTTCATGTAGTGTGGTAAAAACCATTAAAAAAAAGAATAAATTTTCTAAATGCTTCATTTAGCTACACTGTCAACTAATCAATCTGTAAAAAAGTGGTTATACTGATTTAAAGATGTATTTATTAGCTAAATAATTATATTTATGCATAATATTTTATACATAAACTTTAAAAAAAATTAAGGTTATGCATGAGTAAAGAAAAGAAAAAGGTGGCAGAGAAAATCAAAATACTGGAAAAAATTAAATACTATTTATTATTAATTTGTTTTACATTTAAAAATGCATTTTGCGGTGAAAGAAAGTAAATGGGCAGGTGTAAGCAGAAATGTAGCATTGGAGGGGGCAAGTACATCCCCAAAATTTATTCTCAAAATCTTTTTATTTAAAACAAGTGTTTCTAAATACAAAAAATTCCCTTTTCTACTCTTCATTTCAATATGTGGCCCCCCTCCTTCAGAATGTTTGGACACACTATGCCTATAAACAAATATTTTCATTGATGCAATGCAACTTTGCAGATCGAAGTAAGTTTAGATAGGGGCGAAAATTCTATTAATAGTAGCTGTTCCTGCTTTGTAAATTTGAAACAAATTTACGTTTTGTTAATCCAGAATCTCTTTTCATAAGAGTTCTGACTTTAAAATAAGGTAAGACTCAGTCATTTATGAAAAAATTAGGTTTAATATGTTGTAACAAAAATAATTTCGTAGCATATGATTTTTATGTTTGCGTTAAAATATTTTATGACTAAGTAAGCCAATCCATATAAGCTTATCCTTCTGCGATCAGATATGCATTTTCCTTCTCAGGTAAAATATTAAAAGGTTTGTATAAACATTTTGCTTAAAAACTCTTTTTTAAATCAACCGGACAAGTTGTTTTAAAGTGATTTCAGAATGCAAAAATGGCATATAGATTCAAATCAAGCATCCATAATTAAGTATAGAGAAAAATTATTACATATATATATATATATATATATATATATATATATATATATATATATATTATTAATTAATTATTATTATTATTTTAGAGTTAGTATGATGCTACAGCAGTTTGTTTTATAACATATTTTCACGATAAAAGAAAAAAATTTGAAAGCATGCATTAGTGCAACCCATGAATATACCTGCATTTTATTTTTCTACGATAGGGACATATTCTCCCACCCAGTTATGCCAGTTAAAATATTTGATCAAATAATTATTTTAAATAAGCCAAATGTGAGATAAAAAATTGGTAGACTAAAATCAATTCACTCGTTGTAACTGAATATTATACTGATCTATTCAAATGAATTTTTCTTTTCTCTATTTCCTGTTGCTTTTTAAAAAGAAAAAAAAATAATGATATAGTCACACATGTTTTTAATGTAACGACGCTATGAAATTATGGATATTTATGATTCAATGCGAATTAACGAGTGATAAAATAAATAAAAACTTTGTGAAAGAAACACACATAAAATGTTCCTTATAAGATGTGTGTTTTTTTTTCACAAAGTTTTTATTTATTTTATCATTTAACACCAATATTTTAAGTGGTTTTTTTTCGTAATTTAACGAGTGTTTTGCGTTAAAAGAGAAATAAATTAATTTGAGTCATTCTAATTCATTATTATTCAACAGAAATTATTTATTTACGCATTATGGGAGTAATTTGTCCATAATACTCCACTCAAATTTATGAAAATGCAGTTACAATAAAGTACAAATACATTTCATATAAATAATGAAATAGTGCTACGTAAAATTCAATCAATAGCATTGTTTACGTACTATAATGTTAGAAACTTCAAAACCTCACATAAGAAACTAACAGTTAAATGCATTTTACCAAAACATAAATAATTACCAAATTATGTAATAAAAAAATAATTATTGTTGTATTAATTAGATTTTACTGGCTTGGAACATGCTAAATCACAACTATTGAAGACTTAAGAGTGACGCATTTTTAAACTCGTACAATTTTATCCGAAAGCATTTTTAATATAACTTATTTTATATACAAAATGAATGTCCAACAAAAAAGTTCATTAATCAACTTCGCAAAAAGCCCAGTTTACGTAATTAAGATAATCAGAGATGTCATATGAACGTATTTACTAATAAAACTATGAGTTAAATATATTTCGATGAAAGCTTAAACAAATTAAGTCTCGAAATTTAATAGCAAAAAATGTTAATAATTACAAGAGATTGATTTCATTCATTTTTTCCAACCTTCAACCATAACGAATATATATATATCCATATAGTAAATAAAACTCTCTATGATATACTTTTACGAATAGCATTCTCTAAATAATTATGTAAATAAATGGAAATGTATTATTTTTTAGGTATATGTATCTGAAAAACTAAGAGAGAATGAATCCTATTTCTTTGCTTTCCAGATAAATATAGGAGCACGGCAGTGAAAACAACACTACAGCCATTCAAATACAATTTTCGCCCAGTAGCCCCCCTCCTCTCCCCTTACCCCCCACACGTCTGATATGAGAACAGATGATCGAAGAACTACAACTTAGGGTAAACAGAAACCAAACTCACCTGTGGCACCAAGGGACAAAATCAGTAAAATAAACATCCGAGTGTCCATTTTGTGAGGATTTATTCAATCTTTGGATTTCAAACCGGGTGGTAAACGCAGGGAAAACGGGAAAATTTTCGAAAAACAGCCGACACGGAGCTTCATTGCGACGACTGTCATGGCGTCGCCGCCTTGTTTTTCTTAAAGAGAGCGCCGATCGTCTGCTTCTCTGCGCGCGCCATGACTGTATCCCTCCGCGGAGAATGGAATGGTCTTCCGGTAGGGGGACTTAAATATTTGTAATTTTCCCCCTTAGTATTGCTATTAAATATAATTCAAGGGGGAGGGGAGTCATACTCAGTGGTGAACCGCAGTAATTAGACCCCTGCCTCTTATATACGCAATATTGTTCTTTATACTGTACCTTACATTCGTCCTGCAAGATCATTCTGTAGCGATTTTTATAAACATTTAAAAGAAATTGAAATATCATTAAGACATTTTCTCAGATATCTTAAGGAATATACACGGTGTTTAAAAAATGTGGTGAAGCGTTTTAATTTTTCATCCTTTAGACATAAGTGGGCAATGTAAATTGAAGAAAATATTCGAAATAAGGTAGAGAAAAAGACTAATTTAAATAAAATTCCTCTCGTCAATTTTCATAAAATTACACTTTTTAAATTTGTATACGACATCCGTACAAAAGGTTCCCAATGAGTAAAATGTGCCCCATGCACTAATAAAGAGATAAACAAAATTTGCGAATTATTTCCTAAAAATTTTCAGAGATATGAAGATAAATATATGTTGACTGAAACCGCTTTTGAATAGCTCTCGGAGATCCTCATTCAAAATAAATAAATAAATAAAAAATCAATCAGGATGATCAAGTTTCGGGGCTCATACAGAAATTACGAAAGAAAGTAATTTTTTGCAACTCTAGCAATAAACGTTGCCATTTTTAAAAATGATTTTCAATCGGAACAATTACCTTTTATCATCTACTTTAAATAAATAAACTTTATTCTTTCAGGATTTCCTAACTTAGTGTTTTCATTATAACAAAATTTCAAGACATTTTAATAAATTTTTGATCATCATTAAGTAAGCAGTTGTTTTATTTTTTTCCCCTCACATTTGTTTTTTCATATTTATTTTATTCTTGTCAATTGAAAATGAATTATCCGAATGCCTGTCGAGACTAAATTTCAATGTTTTGAATAATCTCTCTCTCTCTCTCTCTCTCTCTCTCTCTCTGTGTGTGTGTGTGTGTGTGTGTTGTTAAATAATATATAATTTTTTTAAAACTTTTTAATAGTCTTACGGATAGTAAATAAGATTGTAAAATCTTAATACTCATAATCAAATGATACTAACAAAAGGCGTATTACTCATTCATTAACTTTTTTAACATGTGTTAAATGCAACAGTTTGAAAGCAACGTTTATAAGCGTTTCAAAATTCAGTTTCTAATCCTCTTTCTAAGCATTCTCTAGCAAAATTTTAAAATGCTGAGGATTTTCGTTTATCCGTTTATTTGCCAGTAGAGGACAGTTCACAGCATCGAATGCATCGTTTAGAGCTACGCATGTCCTTCCTGAAATCTTCAGCCACAGTTTGTATCCTCATCAGAAGGTGTGTGTGAGGGGGGGGGGGCTTTTGGATCTCTCGGAAACCACCAGCGACCGTTTAGGGGACTTTTAAAACCACGGACTTAATGTGCTCGTACGTCGCATGTACACGGAACAGTGGATCGGAATCGAACCCGCAACTTTCCGGTTTTCAGTTAAAGCCTTACCGCTGGGCTTGCTTGTCTGTCTGTTCGTTCTCTAAACCAAAAATATCGATACCGGCATTCTACCTTTGTTCCGGTATTGCAAAGATTAGCTATAGGCAACGAAAGTACACTTCGACAAAATGTGGTGGGAACGCATTTTACTTCGTTTTAAACGAAATTTTTTCTCTAATATGAAGCTGCGGAGTTCCATGTTATCCTATGGGAAACATATTTCACTCATATCATCTGCAATTCTGAGTCTTTGATGTTACTTCTGCTTATATTTTGAACTATTAAATTACTATTTGAATTGCAATACCGATGTTACAAATTTCAATTCTGTATTCAAAATGAGGGCAAGGGAAAAAAATGAAAATTTTAAAATACATAAATTGTGCATTCTGTCAATAGCTTAGTTTGGGGGTGTGGAGAAAAAGAGACGAAATATTAATAACTATAGAGGTTATGAATGAAGTAGTTTTTCCGGTGAGGCAACATTGGACTTCGCAGCTTCGTCTTTGATGTATTGTATTGTGTATATTAACCCTTTGAGGCGCAATCCTTTCCCAATGCTGAAGAAACGGCAGCCTTTGCCATCACTCGACTTAATTACCAACAAGATGGCGGACGATCGGAACGTTCATCGCGTACCACAGATCTTTTGACGCAGCTGGATGTGCGGCACAGCCACCTGCGTCAAAAAAGGGTCTCTAGATCTGTGGCACGCGATGAACGTTCCGATCTTCCGCCATCTTGCTGGTAGTTAAGTCGAGCGATGGCAACGTCAGCTTTTTTTTCAGCATTGGGCAATCTATCCAGCTGTTCTCACATTCTTCCATTTTTCAGCAGATGTCAGTTCTGCTCATAATAATCGTGACAATTCTTTTACGGGAAATGACCTGCTAAAAAGTAAAGGATTCTCGTGGAGCTATATCGCCCGCAACTATTTTTATAGAAATCAAATTTATTCTTTGTGACTGGCAACAGTCAAAACGCCAGAGTTTGGTGTTCCCAGAGCGGGAAAACTGCGCGTTAGAGGGTTAAGGCAAACCTGCACGAGGGGTATCTGCCTAGGATGGGGCGTGCCTTGGTCGGAGGGGATATCTAAGGGATTCTAACGCCTGTTCAGGTTACATCTGGACAAAACCGACCAAAACTCCAGACTGTTAGATCGACAGCCGCACTGCGGGCAAGAGCCCGGAACCATCACACTTCAACCGTCTCCATTTTGAGTGACTTACCCACTAGGCCATAGTGGGACTCTTAGTCTTCGATCTTCGATGTGTGATATCACCTTAAGAAGTTTTGCTTTGTTTTAGGATAGTCTCTTTTGAAGTTTATTAGCAGTATTAATGTGCACAATCTCTCAGCTCATCCCACTGTATGATTCCTAGAGACTAAAAAGAATAATGAAATTCTTAAAATTTTTCGAATGATAAACTAAAAAAGATGTGATTTTTTGAATATGTACTTCAAACAAAATACAATATCATGATCAAAAAAGAAAAAAAAAGAAACTGATTTTTCAGTATCAACTCTTCAAGTATGTTATAACAGTTATACATCTGGATTTATATATACATATATATATATATATCAACTCTTCAAGTTATACATCTAAAAATATGTGTGTATACATATATATATATATATATATATATACATTCTTTTTTCAAAGTTGCTATGTGACATTTTAAAATATGACTTCATGACTTTCTCACGCCCATCCGTATCTAAGAAGCGCTTGTTATAAATTGCGTATCGAATTTCTAATTTATATTTAGAAACTTCGTTCTTTAAGATAATCAGCTTCTGTGACTGTGAAGGTTTTCGAAGAATGTATTGCGTAGACAACATGAAGTACTAATAACTTGGAATAGTTTCTCATTTGAGGTTTGGGAGAATAACTGTTATTGACACCAGTATCATCTTTTTAGAAATTTCAATGAATTGAACGACATTCAGAGAGCTATTCCAAGTTTTTAAAGATAAATAACCAAATAAAAAATCTCGAAACAAAATATATTTTACTTACACATTAATGTATAATTTTTTTTAACTTAAAGATTTGATAAGTGGTCCATCTGGATGGCTGAGATGTAAAATTTTCTACACTTAACTCCAATTTTTAACGCAGTAGACAGCCGTTCCATATTCATAAAGATATCCACACATATGCATCTATGTACAGGGTGGCCAGTGGTAACGGTGCCCAATGGCTATTTGCCAATCCCTTAGTCAGAGACACATAGTTCCTGGCTGTGCAGCCAGCTGCGTCAAAAAAAGGGTCTCTAGATCTGTAGCACGCGATGAACGTTTCGATCGTCCGCCATCTTGCTGGTAGTTAAGTCGAGCGATGGCAACGGCTGCCCTTTTTTTCAGCTTTGGGCAATCTATCCAGCTGTTCTTCGCATTCTTCCATTTTTCAGCAGATGTCAGTGCTGTTAAAAATAGTCGTGACCATTTTTTTACGGGAAATGACGTGCTAAAAAGTAAAGGATTCTCATGGAGCTATGTCACCCGCAACTATTTTTATAGAAATCAAATCTATTCTTCATGACTGGCAGCAGTCAAAACGTCAGAGTTTGGTGTTCCCAGAGCGGGATCACTGCGCCTTAAAGTGTTAATATATTTTTCTTTTTAAAGATATGATTCTTTTTAAAGATATTTTAAAGTCATGAATTCATCTCCTCTCCTTCTATTTGTATGACTTTCTTTGTGTTCAGTTTCGTCCATTTTCCTGCGTACCCTGTTTGCCACTATGCAATCATATTAAACCTCAGTTCTATATCAGTCAGACTCAGAATTTTTTTTTAACAAAGTATAATATGTATTTTACTGTTTCACAATTTGAAGAGATCTTATTATTCAATTTTTCGTCTAACAAAAATTTTTGTTGTTGAGCTAGTAAATAATTTATAATACATAGTTACGCTGGTCCCTGACTCACTCTGTTAATCATTCCGGGCAACCTCTTCAATATAAATATTTTACCACCATTACTCCAAAAAGATTAAAAAGCAGAATAGCGTAATAACATCTACACCTTTTTTACGATCCGCTTCAAATTTTTCATAATTATGTAAAAAAATATATAAAAAACAACCTGTGCTACTTTGAAAATCTGAAAATCCACCGGTTCCCCCATTTTAAGCGATTTTTTGCTCTTTTCAGCTCCCTTTTATTTCCGACAGTAAAAGAAAAGAAGTGAACCGTTTGCTTGACAAAATGAGCTGTTGCAATCGATAGGACGTCATATTCATAACGGTCATCAGGCTTTGAAAGGAAGGTGCGATTCGAATTCGTTTAAAATAGTTTTTTTCAGATTACATAGTTTATTTTTTTTTTTCACAAATAAATCGTCTGCATGGATCCAAGAAAGGCTGTGTACACAAAACGAAATCTTTCGAATGCCAAAAGTTTCCGCGCGTGTCCAAAAGAGCATGAAAATCGATTTGGGTATGTATAATAAAAATTGAACATGAACATATTTATTTTAGGTGGACGAAGAAGAAACATGCTGAGTGTTGACACGCTTTCGTCAAACGTTTTTCCTAGCGCACGGTGTAATTGCGTCCACAACGGGCTTTGACTTCTAGTATACAGGAGTAAGAAAAAAAATTTTTTTATAAGAACGCTTTCAAATTACCAATAATCTCTTTTCTCGCATGAAATTTATTCTTTTCTTCTTTTTTAAATGACCGAAAAGGTATACTGAAAAGAGATACAAATGCGCAGTTGTAGTACTTACTAATCCAAGCGAGTTTAAATTTATACTTTCAAAAATATTTTTAAAAAACTATATTATTGAATAGCTTTGTCACTTTGAGATAATTTTGTGATATTAGTTTTGTAAAAAACGATTCCTTGTATTCTTTTATAACAGATATACGTTCATTAAATTAATTCTGGATTTGGCTTCAAGCAGAAAATTAAGGGTTGTGCAGCACAAAAGTTAAATGGTATTTTCTTTCCTTTCATCTTAAAATACTTTCGTGCAGTGAAGAACTTTTGAAAATAATTCGTTATAGTGCAGCAATAGAACAGTATTTCACATTTATTTTTAGCTGAAATTTGGTTGCTAGTCTTCCGTTCATTTGATATGCATCGGTTAGGTACGACTTAAATATATCAGTCAAAACAATATTGCAAATAATGCTTTTTAACGGAAGGGGGGGGGTATCAAACCCTTTGATTCTTTCTTACATAATATGCATAATATAAATATTTTGAAAAAAAAAAAAGAAAGAAAGGAAATTGTGTACGTTTCTCCAAATCACACCAAAAATAATTTTCTTGGTATCTACGAATGAAATATAAATTGCATGATGCATTAGATTCACACGTATGTTTATATTAAAAAAAAAAAAAAGCGTATGCATATTTATGGGTGAAATGTAGCCATAGAAACTGCACCTCGTGACGTCACCATCTGACCTCAGATGCTACTCGCTGGATAAATTCAATCGCCAAACAGTCAATTTTTTTTATGTTGTTTTTTTATGTCGCTGTCGGGTTTTGTGCAATTTTTATATTTTGTTCATTGTGTGCGAAAAGAACCGCACCCTAATAACAAATGATCGGAGCGTTGCCATCTAAAATAAAAATGCGCACGCAACAATCCAGAGGAAAATATTTCGATGATTGATGCATCCAAATTGAGTTCGATTCGAAGTGAGATGTTCCTGCAGAGCTCTTTAGGAGTTGGAAACGTCGTTCAACTTTCGTTCGCAGAGGTGTTAAACACTACTCCTATTCGATCTACCGCAGAAGCTGATACTCATTCAGTGGCGTATCGAAGAGGCAGATGGAGTGCAGGGGCGTAGCCAAGGGGGTGGGCATAGGGGGATCACAACCCCCCTCCCCCATGAGGAATTTTTTTCCATACGAAATGTATATTCTTCACTCCCTTATCACACACACATATATATACATCTGAATTACAGTAGTCGTAACCCCCTCCCCCCCCCCGCGGATGAAAAATTTCTGGCTACGCTGCTGATGGAGTGATAGTAATACAAAACAATACAAAATTCTAACATTCTTTAGCTAATCGTTTTTGAGTAATGCGAGATGCGTATATAGGTATGTACAGACGTCTTGCCGAATTTAGTCAAAATGTCATTCACGGTTGATCAAAACGCAACGTACAGAACTATATATGAAGGCGTGACGCAGACACTTGTTAAGGTAAATTTAGAAATAGCCAAAATTGATTATTTTATCTTTTATTTATTTTATTTTTTTTGTCAAATTTGATTATCGAATTTTTTTGTGATTTAAGCATTTTATAGCATTGCACAAGAAAGTTTAAAAAAAAATTCAAATAATCTCTTCTGTTGAAACTACCGCGGAATACATTAACGTAGGATTACGTTTAATGAGTTGTGGAGCGCCCGTTGGAAAATGATGATTAGAGCAACACTTTTATTTTAACGGCGAAGTATTTATTAGCACGGTACAGGGGCATAGCCAAGGGGAGTGACAGGGGGTCACAAACCGCACCCCCCATGAGAAATTTTTTGCCATAAAAAATGTATTCTTCACTCCCGTATCACACACACGTATACATATATGTGAGTTGCAGTAGTCGAAACCCTCCCCCATGAAAAATTTCTTGCTACGCCACTGACACGGTATATTGGGCTTTAATCCATAATATTATCGTAATAAATATACTAACACTATTACTTATACTAATTCGATCTATCTTTGTTTTTCCCACGTAAATGTTTAATGAAAATATTTAAATCTTCCGTAGTTCGATCGTTAGTATCAACGATTAAATTTGGAGGTTCAGTGCAGTCTGATAAGAATCAATCAATAGTTCAATTTCATAAAAATATCAAACTCTTCAAAACTTTTCATTTAGAATTGCACCAATTGCGAATTGGACAGAGTTTATTAATCTTACGTAATTTTTTGACTGCCTTTAAAGAAATTCCGTATAGTTAAGTCTTCACCTGGTTATTTCACACAATTAGTTTTCAAATGGTTAATATTAAAACTTGCAAATGCATTGAGGTGTTTTTTAAATTTACCTAGGATTGTTATGGAGGAACGTAATCTTACGTGAAAAAGGATTGGATTTCAAAAAAATACCTTTAATCCTATGGTCATAGAAAAAACAAGTTGTTTAGACATATATTTATGGCTTTGTGGATTTTCTCTTTAATTAGTTTTATTTACTTATTTTTAAAGAAGAATTTTACTTCGATAAATCTCAATTTAACTAAGAAACTCCGAACCCCGTGAAAGGGGCCCCATATCAAGAAATGTTCCTTCTGCATTTTGTAGAAATGTGTATCTGTCTCTGCTTAAACTTTAACAATTCTCTAAAAGAAGTTATTGAGTTATACTGAAGGAAAAGGTTTTAATAAAACATTTTGAGTACAGTGATGTACATGTCTGATCAATATAATGAAGTTGGTCAGTACCAAGGAGTTGCCCTAATTTAGTTGCAAAAAGTTCCAAGCGTTAACAAGAGTAAAAAGCTTAGACATTAAATAAGCCTGAAATCAGGCTTTCTAATTTTTGTAAAATTAATGGTTATCTATGACAGAGTCCCCAATGAAAAATGTTTGCCCTATGCCCTGTGTGGGCTCAGTCGGGCTCTGCTGTTTCGCCATGACCATCTTTAAAATTGAACTTTGAATTTGCACCTGAGCTTTCGCGATTTATCATGCAGATGACCACTCAATAAAAGTTTACCACGCGCCATAGTAGAACATATATTTTATGGAAGGAAAGCTGTTCATTTCTTTTGTCTGTACGTCAGTTTAAATAGATTTCTTTTTCTTCTTTAGCACTTTACAAAACCTAAAAACTACGTAAAGAGCAAACGTTTTATTTCTAAATGATACAGTGTCTTTTTTTATACATCATAATTCCACTTATCAATGCTCTTTTCGATGATTTAGTAACGGAAATGGGATAACAATTCATGCGTAATATGCATGAGGTTAGTTTTGCTGGATTCCAAAATTATTCTAAACTTTTGAAATTGCTGTATTCCTAATTGCATTTAATCAGGAACCGTAATCTGTCGGTGTTCATGCAGGTCTGATTCCACTCTTTCCTGAAACAGAAAATAAGAACGTGCTATTAGATCGAATTCTATGAAGAGAGAACTGAAAAATTGTTAGAATCTCTAATTCAGACATATAGCTTCGAGTTTTAACCCTTTCGGTCTCATTGGTTCCGTCATGACACCCCCTCATTTTACCACTTTCACTGCTAGTTGAAAAAATAATTTGATTAAATGGTCCCAACGCTGAAAAGGTGCAGCCGCTGCCATCGATCCATTTAACTAACTACAAACATACGTACAACATACTACAACTACCAGCTGGCTGTGCGATCGAGCAGCCAGCTGTGTCAGAAAATTTCTTTAGTTCTGTGCTGTGGCGTCAGATGGGCTATTCGATCGACCGCCATGCTGTTGGTAATCAAATGGATAAATGGCAACGACTGCACCTTTCCACCGTTGGGTAGTCTATACAGTTGCTATTCTGTATTGATGTGAAAATGCTTGCACTTCAAAGGGTTAAAAATATAAAATGTTAGCGGCACAATACAAACAAACAAACCAGAAACTGAAGTGTGCCTTTGTAACTAATGTTAATTTTATGAGACTTGTGAAACTTTTTCAAAAAAAGCTGACGTAACGGATGTCAGGAGTTGTTCCGTAATGGAGACCAGTACTGGAGACTGTCGTGTCTCCGGATAGAGTCATAAATCCGCTGTGACTCTTAACCCTTTGAGGCGCAACCCTTTCCCAATGCTGAAAAAAGGGCAGCCGCTGCCATCGCTCGACTTAACTAACTACCAGCAAGATGGCGGACGATCGAAACGTTCATCGCGTGCCACAGATCTAGAGACCCTTTTTTTGACGACAGCTGACTGTCCAATGGCTGGGGTCCAGCAATGGCTGTCCAATGGCCAGCTGGCTGGCTGGACAGCCAGCTGTCGTCAAAAAAAGGGTCTCTAGATCTGTGGCATGTGATGAACGTTTCGATCATCCGCCATCTTGCTGGTAGTTAAGTCGAGCGATGGCAACGGCTGCCCTTTTTTCAACATTGGGCAATCTATTCAGCTGTTCTCGCATTCTTCCATTTTTCAGCAGATGTCAGTGCTGTTAAAAATAATCGTGACCATTTTTTTACGGTAAATGACGTGCTAAAAAGTAAAGGATTCTCGCAGAGCTGCGTCACCCGCAACTATTTTTATGGAAATCAAATCTATTCTTCGTGACTGGCAACAGTCAAAACGTCAGAGTTTGGTGTTCCCAGAGTGGGATCACTGCGCGTTAAAGGGTTAAGGAGGACATAATATGATTGGGGGGGGGGACCTCAGTTCCTGCATTTATTTTTTCTCTGTAAATTTTCATATTAAATTTTAATAGACTTCATAATTCTTTCTATTGATATTAATTTCCTTACATTAGATTTACTTACAGTAGTAAGCAAAAAAATTACTAAATTTTAAGTAATTATTGTTGTAATTTACAGTACAACAAATCAGGGCCCCTTTCACTTCTTTTGTTACGAATTTAACTCTGTTCCCAAGGAGTAGAATAACCGCCAGAGTGCAATGACGTGTACAGAAAATTCTCAAGAGGGGCGGGATTAGCTGATATGTATAAAGAAGCATTTCATTTTATCAGGGGTGGATCTTTTCCCCCCCCTATTATTTATTAATCTTGAATCCAAATTCAACTTATATCCTCTCGTCGCTGTAATACGCTATGAGAAAAAATCCCCTTTTGTGACAAATGCTGCTTTCTAACACGAGTCTTTGAATGTTCCGCTAGCGTTTACGCTTGTTCTTGAGTCGATGGAGCATTCAAAGACTCATACTTGAGACACTGGTCATGGAAGGAGAGTCTTTTCCGCTGCGTCTTTCAATGATGAGAACGAACATGTTAAACGTGTATTCATTGGTTGTTTAAGCTTCCTCACGACTAAATTTTACAAATTCAAATGCGGGGAGGTTGATATCACTCCATCAACCAAGCCCCCACCCCTTTGAATCCGACACTTATATAAATAATGAAGGAAACCAACTTAATATTTTTGCCCTGGTATGTCATTCCCCACCCCCCCAATTGATTTTCGATTCTAAACCCAGGTTTAAACTTCTCTTTCTCATATTTGAAAAAAATATTGAATTCCTCATCTATGAACAGTTAAATGCTTCGCTACTCAAAAATTCCCTTGTAAAGAAGGCTGGGGTGGCATTCTTTTAAGAAAATATTGCGAAGTAGTTTAAGTATTTTTCCTTAATTTAATAGATTTACTGTTTATAAAAGTGCACACGGCATCTAGTGAAGAGACTATTCTACAAATTATCTAGCGGTCTTACAGATAATCAGAACAAAATGCCTAAATTTTTACCATCGCCTAAATCCTTCTTTTTCATAAATTTTCAGCGCACACTTTGCGCTTGCAAAGATGTCGTCACTGACGAGATCTGCAAATAGAAAAGACAAAAGTAAAATAATAATAAATTTAATAATTTCCCGTCCTACCACGAAAATGTAACGACTATACTTAACTCCTGCACTGTGAAACCGCGTTACTTCAGCGCTTTCACTGCTAGTCGCAAAAAAAAATGTAGTTATGTAGTTCCAAAGTTAAAAAAGTGCAGCCGCTGCCATTGATCTATTTAACTACCAACAGCATCGCCGTCGATCGAATAACCTACTGGTGCCACAGAGCTAAACAAGTTTTCTGATACAGATCGCTGTACGGCAGCGCAGACTGCTGTGTCAGAAAACTTCTTTAGCTTTGTGGCGCCAGATAAGATATTCGATCGACCGCGATATTGTTGGTAGTTAAATGGATAGATGGCAACGGCTGCACTTTTTCAGCGTCGGGCAGTCTATCCAGTTGGTCTTCTATATTGAGGTGAAAATCCTTGCTCTTCAAAGGGTTAACGCGTTATAAATATATAGAGGTAAATAAATAAATTCAAAATTTGAAATATCGGTGATTATAAGTTTTACGCTACAGCGGCTCACAAAAGTGTTTTAACAAAGCTTTCGTTGCCAATTTTATTTAACTTTTATGCGATATATATATATATATATATATATATATATATATTGCTTGACTATACCTATTTAATTATTAATGGGTACTGTAATTCGATGTAAAATTTATCGGACAAATTTGGTGTCTTACAGTAAATAAAATCTTTAAAGTAATGAAAGAGGTAAAAATATATCTTACCGGTACACTTGACTCCGCAACTTGATTTAGTCCCCAGCTTGCAGTACTTGTCATTAATCTGTAGAACAGATGGTTAAAAAGCATTATTATCTATTTTAGAAAATGCATCGATGCGCCAAATATTTAGAAAGTCTTATTCCAAAAATATGCATAAATAAAAATAAATGTATGTGCAATAGAATGTATTGGAGGGGAGGGGGGGGGGGGATCGAGATCCACACATACAAATAGATGTGGTGTGGGTGGAGCATAAACGCTTCCATTTGTGTCCTATAATACTGTGTGTCTCTTTTCTTTTCTTTTTCTTTTTCCGAATTTAAAGCCCCACCAAAGCCAAATGGATAGAACACTCAAAATAGTAGACGGCTAAAATATGAAGGTCCAACGTCTATCCTATCTCCCAGCTGTCAATCTAACGATCTTGAGTTTGGGGCGGTTTTCTCCCGATGTAACGTGAATACGCCTTAGAATTCCATAAAAAGTCCTCCACCCAAGGCATCCTCCTGTAGGCATATGCCCCCTTGTAGTCTTGCCATAACACTAAAGTTTCTTTCTAAATGGATTAAAAAAGATTTTAAAAATGTGATTTTATAGCGAAAATTTCATTTGAGGTTCAAACACCTGTGCAGAAAAGATTCCTTACATATATAATTTTTAACTTAATGATTGCACCTTAAAACATAATGATTATGCAAATACCCCCCCCCCTCTTTTTTTTCAGCTATAAAACAAGTTTGTGCACGCCACTGTGTATCACTGAATACAGTTGAAATGAAATATGACAATGAAAAAGTCTTTTAGCTGTCCTCTTCCTTCCTCCGAAATCCTGGATTCTTTGTTTTTAAAGCCTCACCATGGCACAGTGGTTATGCCACAGAAAATGGTAGATGGCCGAAGTGTGAAGGTTCCGGGTTCGGGTCCCATCGCGCGGCTGTCGATCTAACGGTCTGGAGTTTTGGTAGGTTTTCTCCAGATGTAACGTGAATACGCGTTAGAACCCCTTGGAAAGTCCTCCTACCAAGGCACCCCCCCCCTTGGCAGATCGCCCTAGTGTAGCGTTGCCATAATCACACACAACCATCTTTGTTTTTAAAGCACTTAAAGTTTGTTTTGTTTTGTTGGTTTTTCTCGAAATTAATTGCAAATCTTTCCAAACGAACTAAAACTATTTCGTGACAAATTGTATAATTCAAGTCAAACATATTTATAAAATGAATTTTTAAAGAAAAATTGAAATAATAATTATTTTAGAAAGAAAGGATAATAAGAAAAAATTTTTATACTTTTAAATTATAACAATATTACTAGATGGATATTTATTATCCATCTAACATATTTTTCTAGTTTTGTACTCATTTTATCTAAGCAAAATCCCAATGTTATCAAACCGTGCAACTATTAGTATTTTATTCTGTAATGCTGCCATCTACAGATTAAACTTATAACTATAAATATTTTATTATGTGTTGAAAAAATATTTTTTTTATTGTACGATAGAGAATCGTAAGGTAATTTAATTTCAAATATTTAAAATAAATATAAATATATTATTTAGTATATGTTTGGTAGTATTGCTTTTTATTCAATGGCATGGCTATAAAGTAGTTCATTTACTCAACACATTAACAATAACTTCGGAAGATTGAATTTTAGTGCTGCCCTCTAGCGTCTACTTAATAAGAACTGGCAGCAATGCATTTCATTTATAAGGAGCCTTTATACAGTGTTTGTTTTCTTTCCTTTTCTCTCTATTTTTTTTCCCCTCTGAGCAAAGTGTGGAAGTATCTGTTATCAGATAAATCCTTCACAGATTTTAATTTTATCTTTAAAATTACGTGACAGAGACTCAATAAAATTTATTGTTCTATTCTAACGAACAGAAATTAAAAGAAAATTGCTTTAAAAAACTTATAATGTTCAGTTCTTTAGTGATCAGAAGGCTATATTTTTCTACAGAAATTACGCTGTTTTCACAAATATTGCAAAGTAGCGTCACTCTCCTAAAAGTACTTTGAAGTAACACAAAGACAGCTACAGCTTCTCCAGGAAACATTTTTTCATCGTCCTCTGGAGGTATATTTCTGACAATTTACGTTTGACTTTCTGTCTTTCTATGAATAAATGTAATATATTCAAATGTACATGAAATTTGATTTTTTACTTGAGGTTAAATAATCTTCTGAATGTTGTATTTGGAAAGTAATTGGCAGCAGTCTTTTTCTTTTAAATAATAGATAAATGTCGCAAGTCAAAACTGTTTGGGGGGGGTGGGAAGCAGTTTCTCTTCATCTAAATATTAAAATATTAGGTTGTAACGAAAGTTTCCTGCCACCGCAAACATCGTGAGCACAGTTCGCGTTGGCGTATTTGCTCATATTTTGTCAAACGATTTTTGGCATTTGAAAGAAAGAGACTTATTTTATAACACTGTGCTGTGAAATCTATAAAAAAATATATAGTTATCATTAAGTAGAAGGTATCTCAAATTTAACTATCACTCTAGCAGATTAGAACCATCCTTTATTTCCAGTTGCTGCAAAAAGTCAGCTACAGAATATCAACGAAATATGTGTGCAGCTTTAAGTACTATTGTTGCATCATGTGACACTGTGCAGGTTTGGTACCGAAAGTTCAAAAGCAAAGACTTTGGCATTCAAGAAGCAGAGAGTTCTGGCTGATCTATTGATGTTGATGAGGCCAGTCTGCGAGAACTTGTGGAAGAAGATCACTAATTAACCACTCGACAGTTATATAAGGAGTTAGAAGTTAGTTTTTCAAGCAGATTTGGCGGAAAACTTTCGTTACAACCTGATAAAACAGTTTTTATAAACAAAAGAACCCTATTAGGACCACTAAAAGTCTTCTCTTTCTCCCAAGTTGTGACTACTCTTTAGCAATCAGCTGATTTCTTGTAAAATATTTTACTTCTTAAAAAAACGTAATCGTGAGGCACACTTGAGAAAGGCGACGCAACTTAATGAGTTTGTATTCTGTTAAGAAAAATGTGTGTATGAACGAAGTGTATCTGCCTGCGGGAGTGGGGGCTTTGGGCTGAGGACTTTTTAAAGGGGTCTAACGCGTATAAAACCGCCCAAAACTGTAAACCGTTAGATCCCCAATAACGTCCTAGGCCAGAATACTGGAACTTCATACTTCAGCCATCTAAGAAGCTCGGTATCTTGACCATTTGGCCATAGTCTTAAAAATTAAAGAACTGAGAGTAAAAATTACTTTATTGGCCATTATGTATTTAAAAAATCATTTATGGAAGCAATAAAAAGAAATGTAAATTATGCCTAAGTTTCCAGAACATCTTACTCAGGTGCAGAATGGTATGTCGTTATTCAGTTCGAACGTTCAGGTAACGTATCCTCTAGAACCAGATGAAACGTGAATGCGCGCTAAAACAACTTAAAAAGGCCTTCGACCAAAGCACCCCCCACCTCCATCTTTGGAGGATATCCCTTGCGTAGCTTTGCCACTACACAACTCAAGTAACGTATTGCATACACACGCAGTTACAGGGGTAGGATTATAGAAAGATCATACCTGAAAAATACCGAAATCGTAGCTGCCATCTTTATAAGGTCCATTCACTGCTTGTGTGTTGAAACCACTGGCAAATTTTGCAAGACACACCCCTAAAGAATGAAGTTGAATCTGCTAGTATTTTTTTAATATAACTCCAGATCCCCAAAATCTTCCAAGCAAAAATACATTTATTTTATCACACACACAAATATGCAACTGCATCGCGCATTTTCTTCGGTAAACAGATTTTTACAGAAAATGTCATGCACAGTTTTGCAATACGTTATTGCTTAGCCCTTTGAAAGGGAAACCTTTTTATCCCATTCTTGTACTTTTTGCAAATGTCAGTCACGCTAATAAATTTCCGATATTTAAAAAAAAAAAAAAAATTAAGCTTTTCCTAAATAAAAACAAAAAATGAAATATTCGCGTCTTTTTTACTGTCGGTAAGAATTTTGTAGAAACAATAGCTAGTATTTGTGAAACAGAGATAAGAAATTTGACTAATGCTTAAATATTTTTGCCAACAAATGTGATTGTGCCAGGATTTGATGGTTTCATGTTAAACCACCGCCTGTTAAGGGGTGTTAATACCAATATTTCAGTGTACGTGTAATCAAAAGGCTGATTCCATAATGATTGAGAGAGCTTCAATTCCTCTAATACTTTTCCAAAAGAGACTGAGCAGTGAGCACTAGAGATGGGGAAAGAATGAACACCCTGTTCTTTTGAACCTGTTCTCAAGAAAGAACGGGAACACCCTGTTCAGTGATCACGGCAAAAACATGTTCTCAGTTCATTAAGGTCCGACGCTTCAAAATTTTATGGCAGGCAAGCGTGTTGAAAAGAGAAATTTTGGAAAATGCCTTAAAGGTGAAATTTCTCATTGAAAGGCACGATTAATATTTTTTTGCTAAGAAAAATTTAAATTCTGGGGAAGGGGGGGCAGACCCCCTCCTCCCCCACATTGGCTACGTATCTGATGGTGGGAACAGAAGTTCACAATTTTAGCTTTATCAAATTCTGCTTGTGGAATCTTAGTTATTCTGAGAAATAATGATAACGAAGATGATTATCTGAGGGGGGGGGATAGAACTTTTAACCCAACCTACCATAATTTTAAAATGGACCCGGGCAAAGAATCTTTCTTATATGTTCAATACGAAATGCACTCACAGGATTACAATTCGTCAATTTTTATTATTCCAGCCAAACTACTCAATTTGAATCAAAGTAAAAAATTTAATAATAAAGAAAATGATAGTCTGAAACACAAACAAATCGAAAAAAAATATTTTATCAACGTCAAACAATAATATAAGCATTACACTATCTCCATATAAAACGCGCCTTCGCTTCATACGCTCTTAGCCATCTTTTATTGGCTGAAAAAGAACACGTTCTTTGATTACGACTCGAGGAGTTCTCCTTGCTGAACAGGTTAAAAGAACTGTTCTTCGGTGAAAGGTGTTCTTTCATTAAATCTGTTCCCTGTTCTTTTGCTTTAATTAAGTTCTGAGCTAGGGTCAAAGTTGTAGACTTGGAGTCAGAAGCAAGGCCGTACTTAGACGGGGGGGGCAAGGGCGGATTAAAGGGGGGCGGAGGGGGCGAGCGCCCCCCCCGAGAAAAAAGAAATTAATGTAATAGATCCTATTTTCCTTCCAAAAAATGGATGTATATGTCAATCCTCTAACTTACCGACCCCCCCGACAAAAATGCATTAATCCGCCACTGGGGGGGTCTTATGAGTTCGGACGTCGCTCCCCCGAACTTATTACATTATATGTACATGGTGTATTTATACAGGGACGTAGCCAGAAATTTTTTTCTGTGTGGGGATAGTGAGGGGCATGGGCGCCGGCAGCATAGGGTAAGGGGGGGCAATGCCCCCTCCCCCTGGATTTTTGTATGCAGTGTTATCCTTTGCTTTTTTGCTCTTTCCAACATGGTAACTATACCATGGTAACTTTCCACCATGGTAACTACGTTGAAGTAGTCTTTGCCCCCCCTGGGAAATATTCTGCCGGCGCCGATGGTGAGGGGTATGAAATGCAGTGATGTATAAATGAACGAAATGTTTGTGCAGTAATAAAAAAAAATTAATTTTGCTAAATTAGACAGAAATTGGGTGATGGGGATATATCCTGAAAATTTTATCCCGATATACGATGCTCCCCGACTCCGAAATTTTTTTCTAGGTATGGCCCTGGTCGGAAGCCATTTAATCTGGATTTTCGGAGCCATGTAATTTTATATGCCAAAATCGTATTCATTTTCTTAAATCGTAGTCGAAGCAATCGACATATTTATACACGCGTATTATTTTTAATCTGGAGCCTGATACTTACAGCTTTTTAAACGGAGTCTTTAATTTTTAAGCTGGAGCATGTACTTTTTTACCCTTTAAGGCGCAACCCTTTCACAATGCTGAAAAAAGGGCGGCCGTTGCCATCGCTCGACTTACTACTAGCAAGAGGGCGGACGATCGAAACGTTCATCGCGTGCCACAGATCTAGAGACCCTTTTTTTGACGACAGCTGCCATTAAAATATTTTTACAAAAAATTACTGTTAACATACTTGATTGAAGAAAGCCAGAATGTTGGTTGCAAAGTTTTTTTTAAACATTTTACAATTGTTGTTGTTGTTGCTAATGCCCTCTGGCAACCCGCGGGGCGGTACCAGATCCCTCAAATAGGCAGGCGATGGGCGGAAGGGGCTGCTTCCATTTTAATGAGCCCCAGTGGGAGGAACTCCGACTCAGCTTGGGGTCCCCTAATTTTGAACCAATTCCAGAGGAGGGACCCACCCCCTGAAATCGGCACCCCTAGAGGTATCGTTTAACAATTTGGAGGACATTGAAGCCACGACGGATTTTACGTGCACCAGCTCCCATTAGGGCACACGGTCCCACAGCAGTCGAGCCGAGAGGAAGTTGACCCTCCCAAACACTGGCCAATCCGGATGCTGCTTCACTTTTAGTGTTCTTATGGCAACGGAGTTTAGTGCCCAGACCATTGCGGGTTTTACAATTTTACTAAAGTATAGTACATGTTAAAAAGACGTATATTTTCATTTTTAAATTGAATAAAATAGTCATAATAAAGCTACCATAAATCAAAGAACCTGTTCTCAAAAGAACAGGAAAAAGAACTGTTCTTTAAAAAAGAACGGGAACGGTGAACAACTGTTCTTTGAAAATAACGGTTTTCCCCACCTCTAGTGAGCACCCATAATCATTTTATCCTAGAGTCACAAATATTACCTATTAACCGTTTTACTGCTATGCAGCGCTATTGCGCTTTTGGAATGTACACCCTCCAAAAGAAGCATTCGAGCAAGAGAGAAATTTCCTACGTTTTTTTTCGTATATTAAAAATTATTTATCATAGAATATGAGTTAGGCTATGCATAAATATGACATTCCATATGTCTATTAATTTGTGCGGTTTTCAAAAACTCAATTATTTTTCGCAAATCTAAAATAGGAAATTTTTCTCTTGCTCGAATACTTTTATTGGAGTGCGTATGAGGATTTTGATGGATAGCAGTCAAACGGTTAAGGTAATGAGGGGGCGGGAGGGGGTTCCAAGAGAACAAGTCCACCAACTATTCCTTTAGTATTTACCGAATCTAAATTACTATTGACGTGTCAAGTGGTTTATCAAATCAAGCATTCTTTATTTGCAGATAATTTAATGAAACTTTACTCCGCCTCTTGAGATTTTTGCATGGTTTTTAAAACATTCCCTTTTTTCATCATTTTTATTGCTTTTTAAATAGGAAAAATATCACATTTAACAAAAAATGTCTGGATTCTTTGTTTAGATATATGTAATGCTCATAGTACAGATTACATGAGTTTTTGCTGCGTTATAAGCATGCAACAAATCAGTTTCCACAGCCATACTTGTATATCATAATGAAGGTACACGATTTCGCAGTTGAGTGGGGAAAATGCATGCGTTTTTTAATTTGAGCGGAAAGTGTTAAAAATATCCATTTTCATTTAATTCTAAATATTCTTGAAAATCTCTGGTAGAACTTCCACCAAAATAAACGAGTCAACTCCCCAAGGTATTTTGAAAGTCGGAGACAGTGCATATGATGAAGTGGCTCTTCTCGCTTTCTCGTCTCGCAACCCGGGGTTCTCGTCTCACAAAAGCGCAAGACCCCGAGGAGTCTCGTCTTGTCTCGCGGTCTCGCTAGAGAGGGGATGGGGGAGAGTGAGATTTATTCCGATATCTACACCACCCGACCCTTGAAAAAAAATGTTTTACTTCGGAAATTATTCTCCATAAGTATTCATAGTAAATTTTACCTGATGCATTCTATTTTTACCAGCATAGCATAGTAACCGTTTCACAGAATTTTTGACAATGAGCATGAAAAATTTCCTTGACACAATCTGTAAATTTCTAAATGTGACATTTCTCAGTTTGGGTTGCGCAGGAAAAACCTCCCGCGGTCAGACTCTGAGTTAAGTAAACTAAATATACAGACGTTCCCCTCAGGGGGCTTCCATAAATTACGTAATGTTTGGAGAGGCGGAGGGTTTAACCCTTTAACGCGCAGTGATCCCGCTCTGGGAACACCAAACTCTGACGTTTTGGCTGTTGCCAGTCACGAAGAATAGATGTGATTTCTATAAAAATAGTTGCGGGTGACATTGCTCCACGAGAATCCTTTACTTTTGAGCACGTCCTTTCCCGTAAAAAAATGGTCACGATTATTTTTAACAGCACTGATATCTGCCGAAAGATGGAAGAACGCGAGAACAGCTGGATAGATTGTCCAATGCTGAAAAAAGGGCAGCCGTTGCCATCCCTCGACTTAACTACCAGCAAGATGGCGGACGATCGAAACGTTCATCGCGTGCCACAGATCTAGAGACCCTTTTTTGACGCAGCTGGCTATGCGCGAGGTCTCCAGATCTGTGGCAGGCGATGAACGTTTCGATCGTCCGCCATCTTGCTGGTAGTTAAGTCGAGCGATGGCAACGGCTGCCCTTTTTTCAGCATTGGGAAAGGATTGCGCCTCAAAGGGTTAACCAAATGTGACAATTGAGAGTCAACAACGCAGTTTTTCTAGCACTCATATTACAATGAATTTTCAGATTTCCGCGGAAATTCTTACACCTCGCCCACGGTTCAAAACTTTTCCACTGTTATAACTGATTTATAAATATAAGACTTATTACTCCAACACTCCTGAATAATTCCGGTTGGCGCGGCATCTTAATAAGCGAAGCAAATCAACAAAGGCAGATTGTCCACTATTACTCATATTCTCCAACATTGTCAAACCTAGAAAACTGGCCTCCGCAAAGTAATTTCAAAAAGGGAGACATCCATTATAAATAAATTTTGCTGGTTATGAATGTATCAGGCTTTTATGAAAATGATAATTAAGGTTACCATGTTTCGAATTTGAGGGTGGAGGGGTAGGAGGTTTGAAGTCTTATGACAAAATGAGATATAGGAGAAGGAAGGATCAAACTTACCAAAAAATGTGCTACGTCATTTAGGGAAATACCTTTAACAAGTCAAAATTTATATATAAATCTTAAAAAAACATTAAGTTACAAACATTATCTTTTATCTGTGACTGTTAGAATTCAAGAAATAGCTTTTGTTCAGATTTTTTTATTGAAGTAACTGCATCCTACATGCACCTTTATGAAAACCAGGCCTGTAGCCTTGTAGTCAAGGAGGTGCATTTGGGTCAGTGCCCGCATAAAAAAATTTTGTTCTCCCCCCCCCCCCCCGAAAAAAAATTTTTTTTTTACCCTACCCCCAAATTTGAGAGTAAGACAGAGAAGTTATTTGAAAATTTTGAAGTAAAAAAACAATTTGAAAAATCTTAAACACTTTTTTTAAATCTTTAGATCCCTTTACCACCTCTGAAGTATATACGACAAAGTGTGCCTTTTCAGCATTCAAACCACGACCCACAATGATTGCTTATCGATGTTGCATGACGAAAAAAATATTTTTTCTTACTTGCATTTAACCGAGATATA
Source organism: Cheiracanthium punctorium (assembly GCA_038373885.1). Taxonomy (NCBI): domain Eukaryota; kingdom Metazoa; phylum Arthropoda; class Arachnida; order Araneae; family Cheiracanthiidae; genus Cheiracanthium; species Cheiracanthium punctorium. The sequence goes on along the minus strand of JAWZYV010005808.1, from coordinate 870,206 downwards.
GTTAAAAATCCCGCCTAGACGAATTTGTGTTGATGAGTGTTAAATAATGGGATGACCGATGACACATTAGAATCACGAACAATAATCCAGTTATTACGATAATTTCGTAACGAAAAATTAAGTCAGTTGCAAAAATTAGGCAAAAAATTAAGCATGTTGAAGACTTTTTGCCACTACTGTAATTTTATTAACACATTAAACTAAATTAGTAAAGCCACTACAATAAATAAAATAGCCAAAAATATGCTTTTGTAACACTTAACCCTTTGAGGCGCAACCCTTTCCGAATGCTGAAAAAGGGAAGCCGTTGCCATCGCTCGACTTAACTACCAGCAAGATGGCGGACGATCGAAACTTTCATCGCGTGCCACAGACCTAGAGACGCCTGTGCGGCACAGCCAGCTGTCGTCAAAAAAGTGTCTCTAGATCTGTGGCACGCGATGAAAGTTTCGATCGTCCGCCATCTTGCTGGTAGTTAAGTCGAGCGATGGCAACGGCTGCCCTTTTTTCAGCATTGGGAAAGGGTTGTGCCTGAAAGGGTTAAAGAGGCCCCGCTCCTGGGCCATTTTTTGCTATCTCATAAGAGAAGAGGCCCCGCACTTCCCTCGGGCCGGCCCTGGGCCTGATGAAAACCATGAAGCTATGAAAACTAAGTGTTCGGGATCAAGTACCCTTCTAAATTATGCTCTCATTTCAATATTCTGGATACCGACACCAAACTTCTGCTGATCTATCTGTTTCTAAACCTCCTCGGATCTATACTTTCAATAAATGGCTAATCCCGTCCCTGAAAGGAATTATCATAAAAATTGGCACTCACAGCTGGCAGCATTGGCTCTCGTCTGCCCCAGTTTCAGCATTGCTTCCGCGACATCGCACTGCCCCACAATCTCGCAGCTGATAGAAACAACAGACAAACAGACAGACAGGGCCACGATCTGTACGGCAGAAACCATCTTTCTCGGTCCGACGGCATTCGCGTCCTGATCAAACACACCTCTGTCTGTCTATTCAATTCCACACAAAATAGTTCCTTATCTTATCAAACATTTTGTATTTGAAGGCTGCGAACGTGGATATGTCATTGTTGGAATCAAAACACCTGCCGAGCGAAGTGGAGATGAAATAAAAATGATATCTGTCGCTTTATTTCGTTAATGTATAATCTAGAACGATAAAAATTTTACCCTCTGTGCGCCTTAGACATAAGTGTAAATTGCATTTTATTTCACAAATACCAGATTCAAAAAGCAGAATGAGGTGGGAGGATGCAAGCGAAGCAGTATGCCGGGGACCTTGAAAAATAGGGGCCCTCAAATCTCCCGGCTTTATGTATTAACCCTTTCGCTACTACTGCCACCCATTGGCGGCATCCACGAAACATTCTCTGGGTTCTACCGCCGCCCATTGGCGGCATGCACGAAATGTTCTCTGGGTACTACCGCGGCATATAATTAACCACTTTTTGTAAACATATTAATTACATTCCAGAATTGTTGTCATCTATGATTATGTTCTCGATGACTGGTGTCCGAATGAAAAGTTTACTGTCGATCGCGCCCGAGAATTCTATGAATGCTGCATAACACTTTTCCGTGGCCATACAGTGCAACCTTCTTGTGGAAAATTTCCTAGTACCACAAATGTATAATCGTGGCCAGTTTCTCCGTACTAAAAGAGTTAAGCATAGATACCATTCATGTTTGTAAAAGTGATTACTGTTCTACTAGGCCTTTGATTTTTTTTCCGCCCTTCATGGTGAACAATGAAAGAAAAGGATTGATTTTATTGGGCTTCAGTGGCTTTTTAAGGGAAACAGAACAGAGAAATGCTCCAGCCTTGATAAAGGCGAAAACTCGAATCATACTTGAGTTTTTCACTGCAATTAGTCTGTACAGGAATGTTCCTCATTTTATTGCTTTTTTTAACATCTGCACAGATTTTTAAAGTTTGGTCTAGCGTTTAAGACCTACTTGCAGTCCCCGTGACAGTCGTCGAGCTGCAGGGGGTAAGGAGATATTGTTCGTGCTAGTTTTATGACTTTTTAATGACTTAAAGTGTCCACCAACAGAAGAAGCTGTGACCTATTTTGCGATGTCGTTTCGTATTAATTTACATTAAAGTCACTGGAAGTGTAAAGGCCGATTCATAGTTCCCGTGTCCTTCCGTCGCTACAGGGGGAAGGAGAGGCAGTGTTGGGGATCCATGGAAGAAAGATGTGCTAAACCGCAAACTCCGCTCCCCAGACTCAATGGAGAAAGAACGGGTTTTACTTTGGCTAGCGTTTTCGCTCCCCATTCAAATACATTGATTCTACGGACGCGCAAACTCTACATCGGACTTAAATAGGCCTTAAAACATTTATAGACATTCAAATCTACTGAACTTGTAATCGAGAAAAGAAAAAGACAGAAGAAAAGAAAAAACTAAATTTCTTTTGTAATATCTATTGCGTAATTGTCCAACAATAGATTGGGTTGAAAACTTATTTTCTGCTCCTTAAACTCAACGGTAATGGTTAATAAATTAATAAATAAAATAGTAAGTGTTTCTGAAAATGTATGTCCAATGGTTATTACAAAACATCCGTTGCTGTGGCGTAGCCAGAAATATTTCATGGGAGTGGTGGTGGGGGGGGGGGGGTACGACTATTGTAATTCACATATATGTATGCGTGTGTGTGGTAAGGGAGTGAAGAATACACATTTTGTATGGCAAAAAATTCCTCATGGGGTGTTGTGACCCCCTATCCACCCCTTGGCTACGTCACTGATCCGTTGATTAACATTTCCTGCCTTTATTTTTAAAAAGGGTATTTTCTGTTCTATAAAGACACAATTGAAAATAATTCCTATTGAAATATATACGTTTTGAGAGAAGATTAAAATAATAATAATAATTGTCAATTCGAATCAGTGGCGTAACCAGGGGGGTGGATATCGAGATATATCCCCCCCCCCCGAAATTTTTGGATTAGTGATGAAATTCCGTCTATTTATACACATATAAGTTCATATCCCCCCACCGAAAAAATTTCCAGGCGCATATATCCCGCCACCCCCCCCCGAAAAAATTTCCAGGTGCATATATCCCGCCACCCACCCACCCCCCGAAAAAATTTCCAGGCGCATATATCCCCCCCCCGAAAAAATTTTCCTGGCTACGCGCCTGATTCGAATGCATGCATTTTGGCGCACAAGAAAAATTTTCTTTCTCGCATGCTACGTAACTGACATTCCTGACTTCGCGTACATACCCGCTAATAATAAAAAATAAGTTTAAAATATTAAAATGAAAATAAAAGAATTTTTAAATATATACTCTTCTTCAAAACAAGTATAAATATGCATGTAATGTTTAGATACGATTTTGGAATTCTCATTTTTTTTATGTTGCAAAAATGTAGCAGTAGTCAAAAATGGGTTAAAATACTTGGGACAGTATGGTAGGGGCGAAGTAAACTTGCCCCCCCCCATGATCCCATCTAGTATGATTGTGCCTTGTGTGCATGAGGCAATAGCCTCTCCCTTGAGCGCACTTGAGTCTAAAAACCTGTCGAGCTGTTGGGAGTTTAAAGAGCACCACTGAACTCGGGCTTAACCTATTCGTGGTAAAAGTGGAAGACCTCTCTTTCTGTAACCAGTGTTGCTTCCTTGAATGTGTCTCGATCTCTTGAATGTGAATGATCCACCAAAATGCAACCATTCCGCAAGCACTATGCTATGCCGCTGCGGAGCAGCCGGGATTCATGCTGAGAATATTGGTCCTTTTTATGAGTTTATGTAAGTCTTCTCTGCTGTGTTACTGCAATGATAAGAACGAATAGGTTAAAGCTGAGTTCAGGATTAAATAAGGACTGGGAGGAAAAAAGGGAGGGCACGTGTCTCAGAAAATGCGTCACCAAACTTATCGCTCCCCACCCCCTTATTTGAACATCGTGCACATCGCCCCATCGTTCCGTTCTTTCCTCTACCGACCAACTCAGTTTTGAATATTAAACAACCATAAAATACACTTAAATATATACATCTATGAATTTACTGCAATAATCAGGGGCGTAGCCAAGGGGGGGGAGGGTTAGGGGGGTCATAACCCCCCCATGAGGTATTTTTTGCTATACGAAATGTATGTTCTTCACTACATTATCACATACGCGTATACATATATATGAGTTCTAGTAGACGTAACCCCTCCATGAAAAATTTCTGGCTATGCCCCTGGCAATAATATTCATTATTATTATGAATCTCAAGTTTACAAAAGTATTCGGTGGGGAATTCTAGGATCTAATACCCAACATACTTACATAGAATGTGGATCCAGAAATGTATGTGGATGTGGGGGGGGGGGGATGATGATAACATTAGCAAAGCATTTTTTCAGAAGTGCCAAATATTTTTCTTATAAAAAAGTCTTCGAAAAAAAAATTTTAAAAATTGGATTTATGACGGGGATAGAGGGGGTTTTTATGAGTTTACGTAAATTTAAGCCCCGATTATATCGCAGTGGTAAGCGCGACACTTACACTTACCGATTTAGAAGGAAACACAAGATTTCTACAAAGTCAGGGGCGGATCCAGAAATTACTCAAGCAGGGGCCAATTTTGTTTCTAAAACAGGGGGGGGGGGGGGTAGAATACGCAAAATCATTTTATAATTAATCAATATAATTAATTATACCAATTAATGTAATCAATTATATCATTGATAAAATCTATATATGAGCTATGATTAAAAAGGACAGGGAATAGTACCCGCCATACACCCCTTAGAAAAAGACTACTTAATTATCATTATACTTTCATAATATATTTTAATAGGTTATAACAGAGTATTGGACTTCGCCCAGGAGGGGGCGATCGCTCCCACCGCCCTCCCTTGGATCCGCGCCTGTACAAAGTGGTGCTGTGAATTTAGTTTTAGGATTTAATATCTTAAAATGAAAAGTTCTCACATTTTCAGGAATGAATTTACAAGTTCAATACATTACAATTAGATTTTTCTAAATCCTTTCTTTTCTTCTTTTCCCCCTTTTCTTTGAAAACACATACAGAAAATTAACCCATTGCACTAGAAGTGAATAATTTGCGATGAAATTTTCCCGAAAAATATTTGATAGCATGGCATTGATTCTTTCTTGGAACTTCTGCAACTTACAGATCTACCTTCAAGTTCAACATAACAAGAAGCAGGCGTGAGTTTATAAACAGCAAAACAACAGGAAATGCAAAAAACTAAAACCAAGGCACAGTGACAAAAAAGAAAAAGTTTATCTCCCTCCTAATTTATTGTACTATCTAACTCTATCCCAATAAATACACTCTTTTACTTTTTGAGCGTTTCTCCCAGCTACAAGTTAAGAGACCATTTCTTACTCTTAGGAAAAAAAGTGTTATCTTTCTTGCTATAACCATCTTCCCCTGATTTGTTGTTTTGTGGACGGCCAAGATGTATGCATTTCAGTACCAGCAGACATTCATACATCTTCAGCTTGCCTACGCCCTCTTTTTCGAATTTTTTTTTTCTTCTTGCTCATGGACGTCCTCAGTTCTCTCACGAGACCAATCCTCAGCCTGATTTTTGTTCTTCAGAAGAAGTGGAGTAGTTTTACCCCTTCTCATCCTTTCCCGCGTATTCCACCAAATTTATGATCGCCATCAGAAGTGCTTTAGTTTCTTTTTTTTTACCCCCTTCTTAAATAATTTTAAGAAGACGGGATACATCTGCTCATTTTGAGCTGTAAACTGGCAACGGACGAGATCAGTGGTCCACTGTGTTGCTCTGTTCGCAAAGTTTTTGTTGATGTGAATCGGCTCGAAATGTTTGGATTTTTAACAAGCTATTACGTATTTTTAACAACGTGAATGTATACATCTTTTTAATTCTAACAGTTATAACATGTTTACTAATGCAAAAGGTTTCCGTTTGCTTTTGCTCTGGGTCGGTGCATTTTTAAGTGTTTATGCAAGTAATTTTGGGAGAAAAAGGTAAGTGAATGCTTTGCGCTTAAAGCAACCATGAATTCCTTTTCATTTCTGTGAATACTATACTATGCAGTGCAGGTACAGCTAAACTCTGTCATGTAATATATAATATTGAAAAAAAAGACGTCAATGTAAATCAGGAGATAAATTCTTCGATGATTCTTATTTGATATTCTAGAAAGTATCAACAATGACTGATTTACAGAAGCACATGTGCATAAATCTAAAGCGGCAAATGTGGAATGTTTACAATCAGTATCACTGTTTACACTCAAACGGAATAAAGCACGTGTTTGGCAATCAATATGTACATGTATTAAGCGTGGAAAGGTGCCACTTAGATTGTACTAACTCATTTTGTAGATTCCTTTTAAATGTGTATGGATATCGAGCATAGCGTTAATTTTGCGTTTTCGAGCAGTCCTCCCCCCTTCTAAACTATACATCTGGTTCCCGTAGTTTTGGCCGATCCCCCCAATATTTTTTTTTTCCTTCAAATGGACTAAAACTCTATTGTAAACTAATTTTAGCATTGAAAATACTTTTATTTATTGTGTATAAAATAAGTAGTAGCAAATACTTTCAAAATATTTAGCTCCATTGCCTCAACTTTTCGTAGCTATAAACTGTTCATTGTTTATTGATAAATTATCCACCATTTCCCATTTTCTTCTCCTTGAAATGTGTTTCAGTGGTGTTGAAAGACAGAATAGATATAGATACGAAGAATGTAAGGGGGGGGGGGGGGTGTCTTGATGCGTGGAAGTGATCAACCCGTATTATATGGAACAGTCCCCATATGTTGAGGTTTTGTCGTGTATATAAAAGCAGTCCCGTATTTTCATCCCTGTGATCACCACCAGAAAATAGCCGTTCTGTGTTAAAAATTTCGATTTTAGGGGGCCACCCTGTTTAATTTGCAAATAGCAGCAAAAAATTAAATCTGTGGAAGTAGATATGTGATTGGCAATGTTATAATCTACTGAATATATATTTGCATTAAAAAGTAATTCGTAATTTCAAGTTATTTTCCTAAATTTAAAACCCTCATCCCCTTTCCCCCGGCTTACTCGAGTGTCCCATATTCGAGCTTCAGAAAGATAGTCACTTTGCAGTATTCATTATTGTGTGTTAAATGCTGTAGTGGTATTTTTAATGGCCGCAGTAAAAGCAAATTTAAAAGTTATATCTATATAGTCATAGTATGTTATGAGGAAAGTTTATCTTGACCCTTGCTCGAAAAAAATTCTGCTCCTTTGAATTCTAAGTACATAAGCTATGTTCTCTCAAACAAGTAAATAAAGAAGTCATGCTATTGCAATGCGTACTTATGTATATGCTCTCATCTAGTAAAAAGGCTAACAAAGTCCGAAATTTGTTATTTTGTACCTGTCGTAAGTTAGGAAAATCGTATGCTGTAAAGAGAAAGAAAGGAAAAACTTAGCACTTCATCTTAGTTTTCAATCTGGAATTCTTACTGATTGTAACAAACCCAAAACATTTGTATCTAGAATCATTAGTACAAAAAGATCTGGTCACTCGTTACCACGCGTTTTAGTAAATTTAACAGATCACTTTAAATGATTTGCGTCCATAAGCCGTAATGTTTAAGAATAAACGTCTAACGGTTCCAGAATTGACTCATCGCTCCCGGTGCATCTGTCGCCATGTTGAAATTTTGATAAAAACGACATTTTTATCTAACTAAAAGCAAAAACTTTTTATACAGTTCGAAAGATCTCTAAAAAATTAACCTTCTTTTAACTTGCAGCTACTTTCAACTCTAAATATCTAGCGAGGTACCACGCCTTGAAAAAGTAAACAGAGAAGCGAAGACGATTCATTCCTTGATTCTTTGAAAAATATCACGGAACATAATCTCTCGCGTAGATCGATTAGATGACGTCATATACTGGCGAAAATACTCCTTTTGCGTGACAAGCAATGCAAGGACAGTTTTATTTAATATTTAAGTTCTTCGGGGTCAGTCCCCAATTTCTGTGTTTTTTTTTGCGATCTGTCCCCAAAATGAAAAAATCAATTGGGGACAATTTTTAATTGTGACATTGTTTTTTAATTAGATTACTGTTAATTATTTCATTAATTAGAAAATGTCAAACAATTTTGTTTCAAATTTGGGGACATGCCCTCAATTTTATGTTCAGAAATATGGTCACCTTAATTTAACTGAAAATTTTGATAGATTTTGGACAAATTTATTGAGAATGTGTAAAATTTTGTTTGCACAACACTTAAGCACCTATTTGTAGGAATTCATTTTTAGAAATTGGCAACACTCTTTGAGATGAGAAAAATGTATTTGTTGTTGTCTGTGGAAGTCACGTTTTTTTTTTTTTTTTTTTTTTTTTTTCAATCATTGCTTTCATTGTTTTAAATGTTAATGGTGTGAAATTTGTAAAATTATGGTCACCGAAGGCGGCTAGTGTTTAACCCATTTGTGCCTGGATATTTTTGCGACTTTCTTCGATTTTTACTGATAACAGAAATAATAGATAAATTTCTGATGTCAACTTCTTGAACAAGGGATGATTTCTTTTAAAATCATTATGCATAAAAATCGAAATATCAACATCCCACTTGGTCATGTTAAAATATTTTGCAGAGTTGAGGTTCAATACTCATGAATAAAGCCTAGGAAAAATAAATAACGTTTTCGACTATTAGTGAAAATGCCGTCCCAAAAAAGGGACACTAGGCATAAATGGGATAAGAATCCTTTTTCCCAACCTTGTGAAAAAACTATTTTCAACACACCAAAATTATATTTTCAACACACCTATGCACATCATGTGACCATAAAATAATATACTAAATCAATTTCAAGATCAGTCGAATGCACCGTTTAAAGAGACAGTGTAATTACAAGAATTTGGTCCATAGGCTGTCATGTATAAGAATTCTTTTTTGTAGCCCTCTAAAAAAGCTAGACGTCCTATACACATCAAAATCAATACGTACAAGGGTGCTCCATAATATATATACCAAATCTGAGCTCAGTCGAATACATCCTTTTGGGTGCGCTCAAGGAATTTCGAGGGTGAAAATGAGTTCAAAAAATGTCCACTAGGTGGCGCTTTGCATGGAAGAACAGCAAATTTAACAATGAAAATGGCTAATTCAAAATGTACAAACACTGAACATTTATTCAATAATTTGTGAGAATTTATCAACTATTAGGGTTATTTCTTGATCTGATTTCAGCATGCAAAGCGTCATCTAGTGGACATTTTTTGAACTAAACTGTAAAAATAAACTTCCTTGAGGGCATCTTTTGTACAATCCATATGGCGTATTTCGTGGCAATCTGCCCATCTGTTTCATCTGCAGAATGTTGTTCACAGGGGAACTCTAATTATAAACACCCTGTACACACAAACATCACATTATCGTAAAAATAGCATAAACGAATTCAGACTACCACGAAGGATGTAAAATACACCAAAATATCCTGCTCGAATTTTTTCATGATTGCAATACTTTCCTTACACGATGCATGTTCGAGAAGTAAAAATACTAGCCTATTACGCAGGGCCGGATTATGAACAACAGGGGCCCCGGGCATTGATGAATTTGGGGTCCCCAATCTGTGAAATTTGTTTTATTTTTCATAAAATTTCGATAGAAAAAAGAATATTTCAAAACAGCATTTGAAATTGGGGCCCTTTCGAGCCGGGGCCCCGGGCAAAGTCCAGATTTGCCCATGCGATAATAAGGCCCTGCTATTACGAGTGGGTTCTTCTGTATTAAATATGGTTAATGAAAGTGACAGGCATTGTACTGGCCGATGCTACCAAATAGGCAGTGAGCTACGGCGGAATATATGAAAGGCTCTGAAAATATTGGCTTTGAAATAGGTAGAAATTTTTAAGAATCAGCCTTCGTTAGACATTTTTAACCTTTTCGGACCTGATTAAAAAATTTCTCTTTTAATTAAATAACTTTTTTATAAGATTAAAATTGTAATTTGTAAAACAAGAAAAATAATCTTGATTATTAAACGTTTGTGGAAAATTTTGTTTTTCTTTATATGCACGAATCAGGACTCCATCTTGTAGAATAGTATAAGGAATTTGCGTCCTCGGTTTTGGATCGAGGATCTGAAAGGGTTAAGAGCCGAGGTGAAGGCTTTCAGTACATGTTCCGATTGTGAGTTCGGTTTTCTCGCCCTAGCTTTGACTGTGATTTTGACTTGTGACACGGTGACTTGTGATTCTGAACAAAGCTTCGGCATCAACTGCGGAAATAATTTTATTTTTCAACACGTTTAAAAGAATTTAAACTCTAATGCAATGCCAGGGAATGATCGATAGAATGTCATGTCCACTGATCAGTATGTGTGCATTTATGCACTTTAGAGTAATCTAGATGAAAGAAAATTTGATTTACAGACTCCAGCTCTGACTGGAAAGCTTATAGAATGCATGCACAAAGGATTTAAGAACTAACCATATTATTCAAGCATTCTTAAAAATGGATGCATTTATCGTAGGATCATGTCCTCCATATCAGTGTCTTCAAAAAGGAAGGGGCTCGAGTCCTCCATACCCTTGTAAGGAGGAGGAAGCACAACATGGTGTCTTTGAACCTGGCTGGATTCAAAACGAAGTGGATTAACACCCCAACCTTCTTTTTCGCATATCTGCCCCTCCTCTCTTGAGGGGAAGGGGCAGATATTCAGGGGGCTTAACCCTTTGACGCACTGGGGTTACCTGTGAAACCAACTTATTTCAGCACTTTCATTGCTAGTCACAAAAAGATATGGTTAAATGGCCCCATCGCTGAAAAAGCGCGCGGCCAGTTGTGTCAGAAAAACTTCTTCAGATATGTGCTGCCAGATGGGCTATTCAATCGACCGCCATGATGTTAGTAATAGTAGGTTAATGGATCGATGGCAACGGCTGCACTTTTTAAGCGTTGGGCGATCTATCCAGTTGGTCTTCTATATTGATGTGAAAATGATTGCTCTTCAAAGGGTTAAAAAATACTGTTTCCTTAACCTCAAACTTGAAGTGTTTTTTGAGCGGGGGTGGGGGGTGTTGCATATCTACTTAGCAGTATTAACTGGGTTTTAATTTTATACTCTGTTTACCAGCAACAACTGGTGTTCCTACCAAGTCACACGCCTGGTGTCCTGCACTGAAATCAATGGGACAGAAACGTACATGGGACGCCAGTTTGAGAGGTGTTGGTACTGGCCTTACAGTGAAACGTGTGGGGGCAATTTAAGGTAAGTAGGTGGCTCTATTAATATGTTGACTTATTTTGATACAATAAATGAAATTCGGTTGTCTGTTTATACGTAAATATGTCCCACTGTAGTGTACAGAACGCGCTTGAAATATTTTTGTCCTAACGATAATTATTTACATTATGTACAAATTGGTGCAACCTTTACTTTGGAACCGATATCGTAAATAAACACATGATTTCTGGGGAACCCCCTGAGTTTTTATACTAAAGGAAGAGGCGACGACAGCAAATTATTACAATTAAAAATGGACTGGCTGATGGACAGATGAAGTACTTCACAAATTAGGAGAAACTATAAATTTACTAGAAACAAAAGCAGAAAAGATGGGGAGTATAATTTGTCACAAAAAAGGCTACTGCGCAGTTGCCCACAGTCCAAGATAGACTATCTTCAACAACTCTAAACTACTTCCTGTAAGATTTCATAGCTAACAAGCTCTGTGTGTTTTTTACTTGTTGTTTTTCTCGTTAAAGAAAAAATTCTAAATTTTATTTTTTTAAATGCAATAAACTCTTGGACCCTGGCGATTGGAGAAACTACGGTACGCCTCTGCTTCTCCTTCCCAACCCTTGGCTACGTCTCTGTTACAAATAGCTTTAATAATTGGAAACCACCCCAGGAAAAAGAAAAAGCCTCATAAGCTAATATTCAGTCTAGTATAATTTTCGCTTTACCCGAATGAAGTATCTATAAGAAAGATCCGAACTGGAGAAATGTTGACGATGAAAATTAAGAATGGTATATTTTCGGACGCAGAAATCTGCCTGCTTTCAAGCCTCCCTTTCCTAACTTCCCAATCGGAAGTTATCAACCACAGACAGTGAACCTTTCTTTCACATGCATTATTACAAACTTGCTGTGACTAAGGCCATTGATTTATTAAAAACTCAATCGAAATTTTAAAATTTGGATTCTTTTATTTCTCTGAAAATTTACTTATTGTATTATCAGTGTTGCATTTTTGGTTAATTTGTGAAATACGTTTTAATTCGAAAGTAGCTTCCATTTTACATTTTTGTCCGGGGGCAAAACTCAGAGCGGGTCCTGCTAACGACTTGCTGCCTCGGTCACAGAACTTGATTATGATTTGTTCTTATTACAAAGAATCTCAAATAGCTCCAATTTTTCATGGAATAGTTACTATTTATAATTTTATGAAAAACAAAATCCTTCCTTTTCTTTCCAGGGTAATGAAGAGACCCAAGTACGTGACAGCATACAAGGTAAAAACTGACGTACAGTGGAAGTGTTGCCCTGGTTACAGTGGTCCTACTTGTGAACCTGGTAGGTATGGAAACATTGCATTTTACTTATACACTGTACACTCTAAAGCTATTGAGTGTAAACTTGCTGGATATTGAAACTAATCTTTTTTTTTTTTTCGGGGGGGGGGGGGCGTATATTTTAGTTTACTTTCTTATTTTATTATTTATACAACTTATGAATGCCTTACATACTTAAAATATGCTGAATAATTCAAGATAATAGAGACCTTTTTCTTTAAATTACGCTGTTTACAATTTGCAAAAATAATGTAAAACAAATATACTTTAGAAAATACGGGGATTAATAGATCTTGAGACCAAGATTGTTAGTTTGTATTGTTACTCTATTTCTTCATATTTGTCTCTCCTTCTTAGTTTCATTTCAAATGTTAGTTCTTTATTAAGCTTTGATAATTCAAAATATCTTTCTGTTATTTGAAGAAAAGTTTCATTCCTTTGAAATATTTAAGCTTTTTAATCTCATTTTTTTTAAGCTGGTATCAAGTTGCTAGCATTCGAATAAAAAAGAAAACAATGAGTGAGGAAGAAGGGGGGGGGGGTCTTAAGTCCTCCGTAAACTGCTTTAAACCTACTCTACTAAACTTACTTTATGTCTAATAAAGTTTATGAAAGTCTAATAGAGATATTAGACTTTCTAACGTACGAATTAGAAAAAACTTCATCTAGTTACGCTAAAAGTCACCAAAATGAATTTCTAGTTGTTTTTATCTATACCTGTGTTAGTTTTCAAATGATTCTAAGTGGATTTCTTGTATTGTTTATTTTTAAAACTTTTAAAATATTTTTTTCCCCCTCTCTTAGTTGATTGTCCGAATTGTACTTCCACCAGCAACAGTCACAGTGGTATTCCCAGTCGAAAGACGAACGGTAGAAATGGGGTAAGATTTTTGAAAACGATAATTACAAAAATATTTTGAACTTTTTTTTTTTTTACTATAATTGGTCATTTTAATATGATACTTTAATTTTATTATGGAATACTTCAATTACGTCAGAATTGCATAGCTAATATAAACTACACAACCAAAAGTAATTTGATTCATCGATTTATTTATTTTTTAAAATTCTTATTCTGTAAATTTGACTTATTCTGTAAATTTGGGCATGAAAAAGCAATGTCTGAACTTACATTTTTCAGGGAAGATTTGGTGACTGATGAAATTGCTGAAGCAGAGTTTTCAAACTGTTCTTCTCGTGCAAAGCTGTATGAAAAAAAAAATATATTTTTTTTATTAGTTTAGCGAATTATTAGACTCACAGAATTCTTAGATTTACACAAGGTACTCCGTCAATATCCAAAGAAACTCCAAAGTGCTCCATTCGAAAAATAGTTTGAGGAACTCGGTGCTAAAGATAAACAGAAAGATGTAATTTCTCTGTACAATGTGTGTCCGTTAATAAAAAATCGACGAATCTGACTCGAATCACAAATAAAATCTTACTTTTCATCAGAATACAGAATAGTAATTCAAAGAGTTGTAATAAATATCTGAATTGAAACGTTTTTGACAGTATTTTCTGTTCCAGAATAAATATGGCAACAGAGCTGACATAGACCCCGAGGCACCAAAGGACTTTCCACTACCTCCGTCTTCCGGTGACGACTCTCGAAGGTATAAGACCCCTGAATGTCCGTGCACAAGAGGACCTCAAGGTCTTCCAGGCAAGCCGGGTCCCAAAGGCGATCCGGGAATCAGGGGTGAGCCCGGACCTCCAGGTATTTCTTTAGTTCCTGGAGAAAATGCTGATGCAAACGTGGGACCAAGGGGCCCTCCCGGTGAACCAGGACTGCCAGGCTTAGAAGGGAAAAGAGGTAAATACTTCCACTGTCTTAGACATTTCTGAAAGAGACGAAATTTAGACATGCTCTTCGTAAAATCTATTCTCTTTAGAAACAGTGATCTAAAATGAAATTATTATTGAACTCAGAGGTTCGCTAGATTAACCATATATATTTTCATACATTAGTGCTATTTTATAAAGTCTGTCTACAGTATCTTAACCGTGGAGGGAGATATTATAACTATAAAGTCAGTTCTTTTTCATACCATTATCGTATTCACCGTATTAAAAGAAGTAAAGTTTTTAAAAAGAACTAAGTAGAACAAGAATCAATGTATCGGTTGAACAAGTTGAATGAAATGCTCAATTTTTTCCGGGCCGGCTCGGAAAAGTTGCGGATGTTGAACGTACATATCGCACGAGGTTTTTCACTCAACTGTTGCGGAAAACAGTCGAACGGAAGTGTTGCTGGATTTGAAGATCGGGAAGGTGTGATGTGTGTGGGTTTAAGATTTCAGTTAGCTGAAGGGGTGGGAAGCTGCAAATAGGGAGTTTTTGCATACCGTTTCCTCCTCCGCTAACGATACCGCTATCCGCTAAACTGGTTTTTGACCGTAATGCGCATGCTCACGTATACCGGACGGAAGCATAACGTTAACGTAACCCGCTATTTCTCCAAGGTTAGCGGATGACGCTAACGTTAAACGCTATTGAAACAAGATGGCCGCCAAACAAGTGTGATTTAACATTCTTAATAAAATATGAATAAATATAGCCAACAAAGGAACGACATTTACTATAAAAGTTAACTTATTAGTGCCATAGGAGTTTTTAGCTCGAAATCTTGTCGAAAGATTTGTCGATCTTTAAATTCTTGCATCGTTCATTTGGTATCGCCATCTAGTGTCGGGAAAATAAATTGTTTTCCAAAGGATTTTTTTTCCCGTTTTGCATTGGTTTAACAAAATTTCGATTAAAATTTTAAACAAAATTAATTTATAGAATAATGAAATCCTCAGAAAATAGTTATAGACAAATTAAAGCAAAATTTTAATTTAAAGCAAAAAATTAATTTAGACGTATGTTTTTTCTTTTGATTATTTGAATAACTTTAGGAAAATACGGTTAAATTTTTAAAGAAATTAGTTTAAAAAAATTAAAATTCTCATACAATAATTATTTTTTATCTTTATGCAGTAAGAACCACTAGTTACAAAAACTAAAAATAATTATAGACGAATTAAAAATCCAGGTTTTTATAATTATTTTATTAATGACAAGTTTGTAAACAAAACTTGATTTTTTAAAAAATTATAGTAGACGAACTAAAAATTCCGGTTTGTGAAATAGTGTTCGCAGTGGGTTTGATTTATTTATAAGTATTTTGTAGGTTCTAGTTCTAATTGCTGCTCAAACAAATGCTCCATGTTAGTAGTTCGTACTGCATTTGAAAAAAAAATAGTTTATGGGGATTTTAATTATTTTAAAAACTAATTTCGTGAAAAATCCAACCGTATTTACCTAAACTGTCCAAATACAGAAAAAAAAAAATCAAAAAGAAAAAATGCGTGCAAAAATAAACAAATAAGAAATTTGTATTTTAATTTTTCATTAGCTTAAAGTAAAAAATTATGCTTTAATTTGTTTGTAACTATTTTCTGAGGATTTCATTAATTCTATACATTCATTTTGCTGAACATTTTATACAGTAATATGTAAAAGCAATGCAATGCAATTTTGGGGGGAAATTTTCAAAGGAAAAAACCGCATAAAAAATTTATTTTCTTGCCACTAGATGGCCATACTGGAAGAAAAGAAGAATATAGAATATAATATGATAAATGCTTAGGGAGCACAAACGTTATGCAAAAAGTCTCTTTTTGTTAGTAGTTCAAATACCGTAAACTTTATACGGGCTATTCCAAATTATTTTGGGGAGCCAAGGTACTTGCCCCTCAGGGGCTAGCTGATTTATGAGTGAGTACGGGCATGGCGAACCCGAGGTGCTTGTGCTACCCAGTACCTGGGAAGAATATATCCAGGTTGGACGTACTGTTGACAACTCCACCCCGGATAGCGTTGTCAGGCATCCGGATAAAGCCGGACATAATTAGGCTCTTTGATTGCGTGTCCGGCCAAAGTGAACGGTGTACGGCTTTTGTTAGGGTTTTACTGGTGACTTTGGCTGATTAGTAATTAAGTACTTGAACTGATTTGGCATTTGATGTTATTTATATTTCATTAGAATTTAACAAGATTCATGATAATAATCAAAAAAGCATGATTTTACATACAATTTTTTTGTCGTACCTAGTAATACTGAGACAAAATCCTCTATATTGTAGGCTGTCCAGCCTTTTTGCCCAAATGTCCGGCCAAACTGGCTGGTCTGTCCGGCTATTTGGTTTGGCGACCTGGCAACCCTAACCCCGGAAAACCCTTCTGTCTCGAAATCTGGAGAATCTGAAACCTGCTAATCTCTCGGAATCGACCTGGGAAACGTTTTAAGGACTTGAGATTGGGATGCTAGAATGTTTTATCACTTTATGGATTGGTGGTGTGAAAGAAAACCTTGAGCTTTTACGTGTTACCAACTGGAGAACGTTGGATAGAAGGAAGTCGGTATGGAAGAAAGGTTCTCGGGAAGGTTTTCGCCCACTAGGTAAGGTGACCAGATTTTTGTAGTCAAAATCGGGGACATGTCCCCGATTCTGACAACAAAACTGGGGACATTTATAATTAATGCAATAATTAACAGTAATTTAATTGAAAAACAATGCAATAATTAAAAATTGTCCCCAGTTCCATTTTTGCATTCTGGGGTCAATTTGAAAAACGTCCTGAAAATGGGGACGTTTGGTCACCTTACCACTAGGGCGACCAGAAACTGTCGTGTCAATAGAAGAAGAAGAAGGTACTTGCAAAATATAAATAAACTGGTTAATGATCATGAAGGCTTAGAGCCTAAATTTTTTTTTTAGTAAATGCTCATGATCATTGATGTATGTAACTTATGCCCAAATCATTTCTTCACTTTTTTACTTAAAATTTCAAACTGCTTATTTTTAATAAAATTGCTAAAAGAATTGAAAAGCAGACATTAATTTTAAACGGTAAGCCTAGAACAAAGTCAGTGTGATTCAGAAACCTATCGATTTGATTAAACACTGTATCTGAAAATGTAACTGAAATACAATTAAACTCTATCCTTTCAGGTAAAAAACTGAGATTGTTTGTTAACTATTAGTTTAATACTAAAAAATATTTAATTGTTCCCGTATTTAATTATCACTGTTTCAAATTTTCACACGAAAACTCGGGTAATTTGTTTTTCATGTGCGAACGCTATGAATTCCCGAATTTAATACTGCGGAAATAATCTGTGTCTTTTATCGTTTCAGGTCCACCTGGGTACAACGGTCTTCCAGGACTGCCCGGACCCCCGGGTCCCAAAGGCGATGCCGGCAGAGACGGTGAAGCTGGACTTCCCGGTCTGCCAGGACCTCCGGGACCTCCTGGACTGCCAGGACTTGGATCTCGGGGAGGAGATGGTAAGAATAGCGTCATTATCTCTACCTCCGTAACAAGACATGAATTAAAATTGCTGAATATCATCTACGAGGCTAAACGGCCCTTTCACATTTAACGTCGCTGTTGACATTACTGTTACTGCTTCAATAAACATTTACCCTTTGAAGCGCAAGCATTTTAGCATCAGTATAGAAAACCAACTGTATAGACAGCTCAACGCTGAAAAAGCACACCCGTTGCTATCGATCTATTTAACTACCAAGAACATGGCGATCGATCGAATGCATCAGATCATTCATTCTTCAGTCGTTATTAACGACTGAAGAATGGAAAATGTATGTGGGTCACCCTTTGAAGCGCATTGGTTGGCCCGTGAAACGACATTATTTCAGCGCTTTCACAGCTAGTCGCAAAAAATTAGGGTTACCCCTTGCCGGTGGAATATATTTGAGAAAAACAGGGGGGGAAATTCTCTTTAATTTTGTTAATTAACTCAGGTCGGGCATTCCAAAATTGGCTCGTTTGCGTTGCTCGAACTAAGTGCGGTCGTCACAGGCAAGAGGTTAAATGGTCCCAACGCAGAAATCTTACTGAGGTGTGGAATAATGGTTTGGGCAGGGATCTCACTCGGTGGTCACACTGACCTGCATGTGTTCCAGAGAGGAATTCTGACTGGTGTGAGATATCGGGATGAGATCCTTGATCCATATGTCCACCGTCCGCCCATATGCCTGTGCAGTTGGCAATAATTTCATTCTGATGGATGATAATACACGACCTCATCAAGCTGTAGTTGTTGAGGAATATCATGAGGATCTTGATTTAGAGCGAACGGAATGACAAGCTCAATATCTAGACCTGAATCCGATATGACATCTTTGGGACTATTGTGATAGACAGGTTGCTGCTTTAAGTCTACCTCCAAGCTCTTTAGGAGAGCTGAAACAAAACTTACTCCTTGTCTGGTCTTAGCTTTCCATTTCGGTAACCGGCAATAAGCCTTTTCAGCCAAAGCCTTCAAGCTAGGGGGTGGGCATATCCTTATTAAAACTCCTTTTTATGTTTATGACATTTTACCACATAAAACTGCGATGTATTATTTTTCCAAGAATGGACTTTTCAAGCGAGATTGCTTTTTTCTTATGTAAACTTCTATGGTTCAGTCAGTACATAACTTTATTTTGCACATGTTATCCAAATTTGGTGTTTCTATATTCATTCATTTGCAAATTAGGCGCAAAAACCAGTTTCTCCTTAACTTTTGGAGGCGACTGTATATTAAATGTATTTAATAAAATATTAAAAACAATTTTGTTAATAAATGAAAAATAATGAAAAAAGCAGCTGCATTTTTTGTTCGACAGAGAAAAATTGGAAGTCTAGTTCTCAGATTCAAGCATTTTTCTATAATTCTCTTCATCGAATTTTTTTAAATTAAAATTTGGCATTACAACCTTTAATTTGTACAGTTTTGATTAATGTACCAGAAATTTTTGATACCATCTTTTAAATTATGCAGTACGAGCTTTTGTTGAAAAAAAATCAACTCCCGGTTAAAAAAATTGATATAAGATTTTAAATATGTTCCTTAATAGGATTGTAAAAACACAAATGAAAGAACTTTACAAATTTGAAATGACAAGATCATTATTGTTATTAGCTGTATCGTATTGTGGTACCTGGTACGAAATTTAAAAAGCGCAACAGGAAGAGCTGTATTTGTAACAAAACCCCTGCCTGATTTGTCTAAGTGCCATATAACTGTCAGCTGTGACTGTGCAAAATCAAATTAACCCTTTCGAGCGATGGCAACGGATGCCCTTTTTTCAGCATTGGGCAATTATCCAACTGTTCTCGCATTCTTCCATTTTTCAGCAGATGTCAGTGCTGTTAAAAAGAATCGTGACCATTTTTTTTACGCGAAATGACGTGCTAAAAAGTAAAGGATTCTCATGGAGCTATGTCACCCGCAACTATTTTTATAGAAATCCAATCTATTCTTCGTGACTGGCAACAGTCAAAACGTCAGAGTTTGGTGTTCCCAGAGAGGGATCACTGCGCCTTAAAGGGTTAAGCTACCTGCTATTGAGCTAAGGTTTGTTTTAGGTAAGGTTCGTTTCCTTACTACTGTTTGTTTGTTTGTGAAATAAAGGCCGATTATTTACACTAGGGATCTAGCCCGAGGGTGGCTGCCATCCGTGGTGGTCTTTTTAAGAGGTCCTAACCCGTATTTACGCGAAGTTTCGGGGAAAACCACGGTAAGCTCCAAACGACTAGGTGCTAGGTCGACAGATGTGACCTGGGCTTCAGGTACGCTCGGTCATTGCCTGGGATTCCTTGTTAATAAAACACAGAAACTTAATCATTGGAAAAGAGGTCACATGACAGCCATTTAACTTTCGATGAGAAATCTAAATCTGATCTGAACTCCCCGTGCTCGCATTCAAACGTAGATTCTGCGCATTTTCTTTTCTATGCATCCTACCTATGTTCTGTTTCATTCTCTCATTTCCCTGTCTTCCTGTCTAAATACATGTTTGAGCATTATTTTTTGTGACTTGAATACATAGGAATTTGAGATATTACTTTCGGAAACGGGCTAATTTAAAAACGTCACAAATTACTGCAAAAACGTTAAATTTTCCGAATTTCAGCTAACTTAAGAGCAAATGCGCGATCGAAAGATATTAACCGATTTCGTTTCTTTTATGACATCTCTTTAGTCATTCGAATTCGCAACTTTTCTGTGGTATTACAAGTTTTTAAAAAAAAAGAATTTCGGTTTTTTTTGACCCACCCTAATATGGCTGGGGATTAATAACATTTTCTTTTCCTTTCAGTATTCATACCAAGGAAGGGAGATCTACCCCCAGATGAAGATTACCAAGAAAACATATCTCTAATGCAGGTATGGTCCTGATTTTTTTCTGATTCTGTAAGTTTTGCATCAATTTAGTCAGTACCAATTGATTAAGAAAAATTGAATATTTAGGATGCGCGTTCTCGTATAATACTTAGATTTATAGTACTATTTCAACTTCAAATCAATGCATCAAATTGAAGGGGCCCCGCTACGGTCGAGTGGGTAAGACGCTGAACGAACATGATGGATGGCTGAAGTGTGAAGGTCCCGCGTTCGGGCCTATCATGCGGCTGTCGATCTGACGGTCTGGAGTTTTGATCAGTTTTCTTCAGATGTAACGTGAATTCGCGTTAGAACCTTTAAAAAATCCTACCAAGGCACCCTCCCGTAGACAGATGCCCCACGTATATTCTTGTCATAACTCAAAACACTTAAATTTGAAGGAATGTGACGTCAGAAAAAAAAATGTGTGACTTGTAATTGAATACCTTTTATGAGTGATTGTATGATTGTAGGTCATCTTAGAGAGCATGCAGAAAACAAAACAAGATATTGAAAATTTAGAAGCCAGAGTCAGTATATTAGAAGAGTCTCTACCAAAAATTTTAGGTAATGTATATTTCTTTCTTTCTTTCTTTTCTTTTTTCTTTGGGATGGGAGGGGTTTGCAAAACTTAGTAAAAGTAGAAATGATGATTATTATTACACAGAAATGGTAATTTACATTATTCGAAATTAAGATTGTGAATAACGACATTTTTTTAATACTGTAGCCAGTCTTAAAAGACACGCTGGTATGTGCTGTTATGTGCCTACCACCAAAGATCTGCTGTGGCCAACACATTTCCTAATTCAAAGTGATGAAAAATATGTCAATGAGCCGTTTTTGTAGACAATAGTGATAAATAAATAAAACTTATTATTTTGATTAGGATGCAATATCTATCAATAGCGTAGCCAGATTTTTTTTTTTTTTTTTTGAGGGGGGGGGGGGTTGACTGAGAACTCAAAAACTGTGATGCATTAAAAATTGACCCATCTTTTGCTTTAAGGGGGAAGAGGGAAATGGGCTCTCTTTACTTTACCTAAAAGTGTTCGCATATAAAAATGAGTAAAAATAAATAAATGAAGGACAATTAGTAAACCGAGTTAAAAATGTTTTCAGTTTGAAAAATACGCATTAGAAATTTAAAAAAAAAAATGGTTTAGGCTCTGTACCTGAACCACAAAATTCTCAAGGGGATCTTTTAGATATACCGTGGGGATATCAAAAGGAACGTTCAAATTTATTCACGAATGCGTAATTTTTCGGTGTTGTGCTGGAAGTGGACATCCCATTAAGCGTGTTCTGAACTGACATATGTTGTTAGAAGTGGACGTTTCACCCCAATAACAATGGAAAAGAAACATAGAGGCAAATCCAACTAAATGCAAATCGACTTATGTAGCGGACATTTTAGTCCATAAACTCGTAGACTTGATTGCTACGGGTTGAGAAAAGCTTCTACAATAAAGCAGTCGTTTTGGGTCATGCGCCAGAGTTTTCATTCTATTGAGAGGGCAAAATATAAAGGCTTTCTGAAGACATTTCAATGTTTTTTAAGGCTAGTATATTAATTCGCGACATTATTATTTTGAAATATGTATTGAAATAATTGTCAAATTAAGGATACTTTTTAAGTAAAGATTAAGTAAAATAATTTTGAATTATTTCATATATATTTTTTGAGTTCAACACTAAGAATCAAAAAGATAAATCATTCTATTTTTAAAATAATAAGGTAAAAGTGCTCAAACGTTAAAAAACAAAACTTAAGTTTTCAAAACTTAAAAATCTTTAAAAAATAAGGGACTTTTTAAAAATATTTTAGCTTCTGCATATGTTCTACAATGCAAACCACAAAAAGGCTACAGAATGTGAATTAATCACATTTTTTAACTTTGTGCATTTCATTATTTATTTATTTATTGTTGTTGTTGTTTCCTTCTCTCAGCTACAAAGTAGATCTACATTTGGTTGGATTTGCCACTTTATTTTTCTTTTCCGTTGTTGTTAGGGTGGGAATAGTAATAGATAAGGGGCAAGGCATCCGCTTCCAGCACCATATATCCGCTTAGAACACTCTTAATGTGATAACCGCTTCTAACACTGCACTTCCAACACGTATAACTAATTTTCTAATGTTTACTCATTTCGGGATGCAGCCCCCATCAGCCACCCCTTGGCTACGCCTCTGATGTCTATTGTATGTTTTTTTTTTTTTTTGTAGATTCTTTAACAGTAAAATAAAACTCTTGTATGTGTATAACTTGGAATTAAAACCTTTTTGAAAATTCTACGAGTCTCAACACCTAGGAAACCAAAACGACCTTTGGGAAAAAGAAAAAAGCTGTTGTTCTATGATTCTGTTGAGACGCTTTTCTTCGTGTATTATGAACAAATGGCTGAAGCTAATGACCGGTAGACACTCAACTTAAATTATGTTTTTGTTGTTGTTGTTGTTTTCAAATTTTTGAATAGGTTTTGAGATTTCTGAAAATTTATTCAAAATATATCACTTTTTGTTCGAGCATCATACAAGAATGTCTAAAGCAAATCAGATGAAATTTGGCGACATTATAGGTGCACTGAAAAAAATTATGTGGATTCACTAAAATTTTGGTTGGCTCTACTTCAAAGAAATATCTTTGTTAGTTCAACGAAACGTTAATTTAATAATTTTATTAAAAAACCAAAAAAATTATTCTGTTGAAATTTTGTTGAATCCCTCAATTATTTTGATTAAGTTTTTTCAAAATTTGGAGATTTTACGAAAATTGGTTCAAAATGTGTAAATTTCTGTTCGCTTATCATGTGAAAACGGTTAAAGCGGATAAATACAAATTCACTAACATGGTAAATGGTTTTTGAGATTTTGTGAAAATTGCATATTCGTATATTACTCGGAAACAGTTCAAGCGAATGGAAAGATTTCAGTAAGACAATAGATTTCTCCAACAGAAGGAACGATCTCGCCAGCTGAGAAATGGACCAAAAGCGGGCCTTTTTAAAGGTTAGGGCAGTTTATTGTTTAATGAACTAAAATGGGCCTTTCAAGACCAGTACTGAGGAAGCACCATTTCCGATTGTAAAACTGTCCCACACTCAAAAGCATTGACTTTTTTTGCGGATTGATATAGCTAGGGAAGGGAGAATTGGATGAGCAGTGCTGAAAATCTGTCCTTGCTTGAACCTCCTCTTGATGTACTCACGGTATATCTAAAAGTTCCCTTTGTGGAATTTATGGTTCAGCTACAGAACCTAAGCCAATTTTTTTTCGATTATCGTGTACGATCTGTAGTTGTGACCTCCCTGGTTGTGACTTTTGAGTTATGCCGTAGTGACAAGTGAGAAAAGTTGATAGTTAATGACTTCGTCTCTCTGTATTTGTACCTTTATCAGCATGAGCGTTTATGTTGTAATTTATTTTTATTTTGCAGAACAAAAAGAGCGGCCACCTGTGTTCAGTGTTCTACCTCCTGATGATCAAGATCAATCTGGAGACAATCAATACAGACCTTTCGGCTAAAACTACCGACTTGTTTCTGTTGAATTTCCAAGACATTCTTAGAAATTGTTTTTAATAACTAATTACTTGTTCGTAATTATTTTTTAAGACGTAGACGGGATTTATATTTCATCGTGGAAAATGTTTCTAATAAAAGTACTTACTTTAGAGTGTCGATCCATTTCCTTAACATTTTCAATGCTGTTTAGGTTGTCGAAAGTGGGATATAATTTGTTGAAAATAGAAAAATCTGTTCTTGAAATTTACCGTTAATATACTTTAAATTAGTATTGGCTTAAAAAGAAAGAAAGCTTTCTAAAGTAAAGGTTCCCCACATTCACTAGAAAACTTTAATGTGAACTCTTTCGTTACAAATACAGTAGCGTATGATATCCTCCTACCATACGCAGTGCATGTGCTCCTTCAATAGATTCCTTTTTTCCCCATGATATGGAAGGGAACAATTTTAGGTTTTAATTCTTTGTTTCATTTAATTGTAAAAAATTCAAACAGTAGAATATAACAGCTGAAATTCTTTCTTTTAACGTTTATACAAATCCGCATTTCTCCATTGTCCTTTCTATGTTTGTCGAGGTATCCAATAATTCGTGAGATGATTTATTCCTTTTTCAGTTTTCCCCATAAAACCTCTTGTCTATAATAATTGCAACTGCTTGTTTCTTTATAAATCGTTAAGTTTAGAATGCTACATATTTATTTCCTGGACGAAACCCATAACACATACCATCATGTTAATTATGTGTAAAAATTGCTTAGAAGAAAAATAAATTTTAGTCTTTTGCTTACGTGAAGATCAGGAATGTGAAAAACATCTTTTGGCATAAAAGTGGCAGGACCAAGCATTTGGGATTCACATATCGAAGTAGAGGTAATATAGGGGTTTTGGCTCACCGAGGATTGTAAGGATTGGGAGGATGGCTCACCGAGGATTGGAAGGATTGTGTGAGGATGGGGAGGGGGGGAAATAACCCAAACACGATAACGCAGACTGCGGAAAAACCTGTGCAAGGGGGTGAGTCACTTGAGAAGGATAACGCCGATGGGTTTACGAATTACAGAGATAAGGATTGGATGCGCGCTTTTCATACTTTGAAATATTTGAGAGGAAGTTTAAAAAATGGGATTATAGGATTTTTTTTTTTCTGTAAATACTTTTTTAGAATAGTGGAACTTAACACTATTTCAAAAATTGTAGGTTTCATTGAGGGTTAGTTATTGCATTTTTAGTAATCCTACAAAACTTTTTTATTGTATATCACAAGTAGTGTTACTTGATTTATACAGATTCAATACGATATAGATATTTTTAATTTTATGTGCAACACTAATTTCAGTTTTACTATGAAAGCATCGTTTTATACATGAATCAACCTTTTGAGTGGTATTTTATTTATGCACTTAACATATTTTATAGAACGGTGAGTATAGTTTTAACTAACACATATCTTAAATTTGCATGTGGATAGTACTATTATTAGAAACTTGAACTATTGAAGATAAAAATTCAAGATCCGTTTTAGCATACTAAGACAATTGCATGTACAGTTTTACATAAATATCTTTCAACTACTTAGATAAAATTATAGTTTTAATCGCGAAAGCTATTAAATTGCAAAGAGTTACCATAAATGCTAATTACTTGAACTAAAAAATACAAGGTTCTTACTTACTTCAAGTCACGTCTTGCACTGGCAGCTTTATCTTAAAGATAACTAGGCTAGCAAGTCCGGAAAATAGAGTAATGATTTAAAATACATTAGCCCTACTTTCCGTTCCAACTAGCTATTCCATGTAATCATCTGGATTAATTCTAAATTCTTTATACACACATTGGCTAAAAATAGGGATATTATTTTGAGACTAAATACCAATAAAATAATAAATTTTTTAAGATATTAAACGCTTAAAACTATTTTTTTTTTCTTATTACAATTTATCAGATTCACACTAAACGAATACCATTTTATGTATGATGAAAATATTCAATACTTTAGTTAGCAAGCGAAAATTTAATCTTAATTAGAATGTATGCATTTACAGAAATACAGATTACATACAGACTTTATTTTCTATTAGGAGAAATCCCTTTCACCATATATCCCTCAAACCCCAGTTTTTGCATACAAAATGTACGAATACTTAAAGTCTATTGCTATTAATAGAGCTCAGTTACACTAGTGGGGAAAATACACTCTTTGGATTACCAACTCAAATTTTTGCAAAACACCAAAATACAATACAGGAAAACATGCAAAAATCTTTTAACATAGAATTAAAAAAATCACACTTAAAATTAGAGCACCTCAAAATGCGGACCAATGTAAAATATAATTATCAAACTATTAATAACCACATAATTATTTTAAATTAAAGCAATTTGAAAAAATGTAAATAAGAGCTAATCAAGCAATGATTCATGTTTAGAAATTTATTAATAATTGTGATAATCAGGAAAAACAAATTAGAATTATGGTATCATGCTATATGTGACTAAAATAATACATAGAAAATGTTAAACTTGGCGACTTACACTGGTGATGACTGGACTTGCATACGCGAGAGGTAATAATAATAATAATAATAATAATACAATAACACTGAAATAATGCACAAACGTTATATAATTCACTGCAGGAAAAAAAACCGGGCTTACTGAATATCCCAAGCCTACGGCGAACCACTGATAAGATAAGGAATGGACGATAAGGAAGTGTGTTCAGATCGGGAAAACCGGTTAAATAACACTGGGCTAGTTTGCCGATACGGTAATACCATGCAGTTTGTAAGGGGGATATGCACGCTGCAGTACAGAATTGGGAACATGTGCTTAGTTCTACGTTCAAAAATATGGTTGTCTTAATCTAAAGCCATTTCAATGTTTCAGAAAACATAGTGGAAACCTATCCTTAAAGTATACATGTATCTGATCGGCATTATATCCTAAAATAGAATTAAAATATCAAAGTTAGGCAACAACGATTAATGTATTTTACATAGTTTAGAAAAATAATGAATCATTAAATTAATTTCTGTAAAACTATTAGCAAAGATCAGTATACTTTAGAACGATAAGCATAAAAGCAAATTATTTTTTGTTAAGTTTTGATGAACAGTGCAGTAATAAATTATACGCATTGTACTATACTAAGATTATTGAGTATTCATTTATAAAACAGGTATTTACTACTGAAAAACATGATCTAATTTTGACAAATGCATTGGAGTATTGCATAGGACATCTATTGACCAAACGCTATACTTGTACTAAATATATTATGATTATTCTAATATTAAAAATAGGGTTAAGATTCTTCACTTGCGATGAAAGGCACTCAATTTTTTTTTATATACTTAATTTTTACAAAGATGTAGACATCATTTTAATAAATTCATAAACTAAAACTTTTATTTAATAAAGTCATAAACTGAAATTATTAATTAAAACCTGCTAATAAACTTATTAAAATTTTTACTCTAAAAGATAGCTAATCACAACATACATCAGAAAAAATATAAGCAATTAAATACCTCAGAAATACCGGACAACACTCTAGTTGCATGCGGTCAAAACTGCATCTTAGGTCCGCTGTACAATGGGCAAGGGTCCGTTGCAGGAGAGTTTACCTATAAACTCTAAAAATTTGACGGCAACTGAAGAACTGGTTTTCTCTTATCAGTCATCACAGATCAGATAAGAGATAAGGAAGTGGCACGCGCAGAAGACACGTGATAGTGACGTGTGCAAATCTGTGTTGATTCAATATCCGGTAGGTTTGCTGGCAGGATGTACTATTTGCAATTAGTGGCAACTCTCTCTAACAGGCTAAGACATGCTAGATGACGCAATATCTACAGGGTTGAGAAAGTTTTAAGGTAGAGGGCGCTTGGGTGAAATCACATGATTGTTTAGAACCAGTAGGAAGACATTTTAGTTAGATAAAGTGGCCAGGTGTGTGTTGCGAGACCCACTTTACGCTGTGTGCGCCTATACTTCAGACGTATGTTTTAAGTTTTAATATATTTTTCACCGAGTTTCAAAAATGTCTTTGCTTGAATCGATCGAAAATAACTTTAACATTGAATACACTCCCGAGTTTTATACTCAAAGTGATGCTGATGTGTTGCTGCAAGAAATAATACAATTGCCTTTAGATGTAAAGCCTCTGCAAAGTATTGAAAAGGAAATTTCCCCCGAGTTTTGTACTGAAAGTGATGTTGATGTGCTACAGCAAGAATTGTTTCAATTACCCCTGCAAAGTAGTGAAAAGAAAATTTCCTTGACCCGTAAAGTAATTACTTTTGCTGATGAAGGAATCAATTACAGTTTACCTGGAGCAATAGTCTCTGTTTACTCTTGGATACCCATTTTGCAAAAAATACGTGAAGATCTACAGAAAGTGACAAATTATGAATTTAATATGGTGCAAGTGAACTTTGGCTCTGAAGAACAATCTAAAATTGAAGACGGCAACTACGAAGATTTTAATCTAGACCTATCATCAGGTGTATGCATTCTAAGTTTTGGATCTAAACGAACTTTGGATTTTAAACCAGCGAACTGTGAAACCGCTACCATTAAATTAGAACATGGCTCAATGTGTAAGATATATCCCCCAACCAACAAACTTTTAACGCATGGTATTTCTTCTGAACCTTATGTGACAGACCCGCACATTAACCTTACATTTGCCAAAATGTACATTTATGAGCCTTCCCCGAAAAGGGCAAAGTTGGACGATTGGACGGACGATCTTTACCATAGCTTATATGCTTCTGTAAATAGTACATGGCACTTGGAAAGACTTATCTACGTTTCACTTCACGATGAAAGAACTGACTTGAAGATCCATATTAGACAATTTATTCAGAATGCCCAATTAGACTATATACCAACCGGTCAGGGAGTCGTGATGAACCCTTCCACATGGATCGAATTTATTGTAAAACTATTAGATTTTAATATAGGTCATAGCAATAGCTCTTTTATTTGTAATAATCAATTATCTGTATTTAATGATGATGGAAAATGCATCTTACAACAAATTTACAAAACTGGAGATTCATTCACGTTAAATCCAATTTCCTTAATACTTTTAAATGATCAAGTAAAAAAACTTTGCGAAATGAGAAATGAAATATTGGAATGCATTTTAAAAACGCTATATACGACGACCCTACCCCATTTAATTTTAAAATTAAAGCCGAAAAAATGTAATCGCGAACCCCATTGTACTTATGATGAGGCTAAACAACAATTAATGGATATAGTACATCAGGAAATTTTTAAAAACATAGGCCGGGTTCAAGATCATCCTTCGCAAAGGATACATGCTTGCTCGAATAGAACACATGTTGACGAGAGAGAGGGTCTTATAAGTAGTAAAGCATGGTTTATGGTCGACATGTCGTATATTGCAAGAGAGATATGCGAGAACAAATGTACTTGTCATTATGACGGAGAATTTTTTTCAAACATTTTCATTGAAGACTATATGAAGTATCTTCAAAATGTGCTATTTAATACATTTTTTCAACCGTTTTCAGATTTTGCTAATTCTAAGGATGGCAAAACATGTGTAATTATGTGATGTTATTGGTGTATAACTAGTATTGCGATTGTAAAAAATATATTAAAACCATTGTGATTATGTAGAAAAGGCATGCTTGCTTCTACAACAGTAAGATTTTACTGACTTGTGCATGCTTAGTTAAAGAATACTCATTGAAAAGTTATTATTTTCTTAATTGTGTAAATAGTTTGTGTAATTTAAAATATATTTTTGTAAATAAATAAGTTTAAATACGAAAACTTTTCTGTGTTTTCTTTATGTGTATGTGTGTGTTGATTACTTGCAAAATAAAAATCTATAAAATTTTACTGAAGCAAAAAGTGGTAAAGTTAACATACTTGGTCAAGATTTAAGGTTCTCGCGTTGTGTTTTATACTTATCTTTTATACACTACAAGGTAAAAAGTTACAAATTTAACAAAATTTATTGAAGCATGTACTATGGAAACATTAATCTACTACATAGAAATAAAATGTTCTGATTAAAATCATAAACTTAAGTGTAATAGGTAAATTGGGTTACATGAGAATTCACAAAGTATTAATTTTTTTATAAAATGAACTTGGCTAAAAAAAGTAAGTTTCCATAATTTTATAACTTAATCGATTTTACAGGTTTTTAAAAAATAAAGTTAAGTGAGATAAAGAAACTTAGTATTTTTAAATAAAGATTTTTTGAGGTAATCTTTAATGTAAAGATCTTACCACATTTTACTTGAAGTAACAGAATATTTTAAATCAGACACTATGTTTTTAAAACATCAGAGTATTAACTTAGCATATTTTTATAATTTTTATTAAGTAATGGGCTTGAATATTTTTATAAGAAATATCAACTAAGTGCACATATTACACATTTTACTGATTAAGATGGTTATGCTTACAAATTTTAAATAAATATGCTCTTACTTTTATACATGTTACTTGTTCAAACTAAGTGTACTTTTGATTTGTATACGTTTATGAGTTCTCATAAGTTATGAAATTATTTCTCGAAAGGAACTTAGCTATTAGAACTTTGTAAATTTTGTAGAAGTAGTATGCTTAACATGTTTTTGATGAAATGGATTTAAATTTGGTATAGAAATAATCAGTTATTTTAGCATAGATGTATAAACTTATCTTTATGTAAACCATAACTAATTAAAAGTAATATAATTTATGTCTATACAAAGTGAGGGACTTAAACTATTTTTCAGAATTATCAAGTAAAGGATTTTACAAAATACTTAGTAAACTGCATTAATAGATTGTAAGTTGTAATTTTTTTTTCTTTTAGAAGTTTTGCACATTGGTATATTTTATGTTCTGATAAGTCGTTGAATATGTTCTTTAAATAAACTAACAGATCTGTACTTTGAAAATTTTATTGAAGTGTTGAACTTTGGTATTTTTCGAATATTACGAACTTGATACATTTTTTCTGAAGTTAGGATTTTTTAAAATAGCAAGCTAGTACTTGTAAACGTTCTTCTGCAATATTTTTAAATACCGTTCTACAATTCACAAAGTTTAATAGTATTAAGGAATCATATTAAAAGTATTAAGGAAATTGGATTTAACGTGAATGAATCTCCGTTTTGTAAATTTGTTGTAAGATACATTTTCCATCATCATTAAATACAGATAATTGATTATTACAAATAAAAGAGCTATTGCTATGACATATATTAAAATCTAATAGTTTTACAATAAATTCGATCCATGTGAAGGGTTCATCACGACTCCCTGACGGTTGGTATATAGCTAATTGGCGTTCTGAATAATTGTCTAATATGAATCTCAATCAGTTTTTCATCGGAAGTAAACGTAGATAGTCTTTCCAAGTGCCATGTATAACAGAAGCATATAAGATGTGTAAGATAACCATCTAATCGTAAATTTGCACTTGTTGAAAGTCCCTTTGCTTTTGGGAAGGCTCATAAATGTACATTTTGGCAAATGTTAGGTTAATGTGCGGGTCTGTTACATAAGGTTCAGAAGAAATACCATGCGTTAAAAGTTTGTTGGTTGGGGGATATATCTTACACATTGAGCCATGTTCTAGTTTAATGGTAGCGGTTTCACAGTTCGCTGGTTTAAAATCCAAAGTTCGTTTAGATCCAAAACTTAGAATGCATACACCTGATGATAGGTCTAGATTAAAATCTTCGTAGTTGCCGTCTTCAATTTTAGATTGTTCTTCAGAGCCAAAGTTCACTTGCACCATATTAAATTCATAATTTGTCACTTTCTGTAGATCTTCACGTATTTTTTGCAAAATGGGTATCCAAGAGTAAACAGAGACTATTGCTCCAGGTAAACTGTAATTGATTCCTTCATCAGCAAAAGTAATTACTTTACGGGTCAAGGAAATTTTCTTTTCACTACTTTGCAGGGGTAATTGAAACAATTCTTGCTGTAGCACATCAACATCACTTTCAGTACAAAACTCGGGGGAAATTTCCTTTTCAATACTTTGCAGAGGCTTTACATCTAAAGGCAATTGTATTATTTCTTGCAGCAACACATCAGCATCACTTTGAGTATAAAACTCGGGAGTGTATTCAATGTTAAAGTTATTTTCGATCGATTCAAGCAAAGACATTTTTGAAACTCGGTGAAAAATATATTAAAACTTAAAACATACGTCTGAAGTATAGGCGCACACAGCGTAAAGTGGGTCTCGCAACACACACCTGGCCACTTTATCTAACTAAAATGTCTTCCTACTGGTTCTAAACAATCATGTGATTTCACCCAAGCGCCCTCTACCTTAAAACTTTCTCAACCCTGTAGATATTGCGTCATCTAGCATGTCTTAGCCTGTTAGAGAGAGTTGCCACTAATTGCAAATAGTACATCCTGCCAGCAAACCTACGGGATATTGAATCAACACAGATTTGCACACGTCACTATCACGTGTCTTCTGCGCGTGCCACTTCCTTATCTCTTATCTGATCTGTGATGACTGATAAGAGAAAACCAGTTCTTCAGTTGCCGTCAAATTTTTAGAGTTTATAGGTAAACTCTCCTGCAACGGACCCTTGCCCATTGTACAGCGGACCTAAGATGCAGTTTTGACCGCATGCAACTAGAGTGTTGTCCGGTATTTCTGAGGTATTTAATTGCTTATATTTTTTCTGATGTATGTTGTGATTAGCTATCTTTTAGAGTAAAAATTTTAATAAGTTTATTAGCAGGTTTTAATTAATAATTTCAGTTTATGACTTTATTAAATAAAAGTTTTAGTTTATGAATTTATTAAAATGATGTCTACATCTTTGTAAAAATTAAGTATATAAAAAAAATTGAGTGCCTTTCATCGCAAGTGAAGAATCTTAACCCTATTTTTAATATTAGAATAATCATAATATATTTAGTACAAGTATAGCGTTTGGTCAATAGATGTCCTATGCAATACTCCAATGCATTTGTCAAAATTAGATCATGTTTTTCAGTAGTAAATACCTGTTTTATAAATGAATACTCAATAATCTTAGTATAGTACAATGCGTATAATTTATTACTGCACTGTTCATCAAAACTTAACAAAAAATAATTTGCTTTTATGCTTATCGTTCTAAAGTATACTGATCTTTGCTAATAGTTTTACAGAAATTAATTTAATGATTCATTATTTTTCTAAACTATGTAAAATACATTAATCGTTGTTGCCTAACTTTGATATTTTAATTCTATTTTAGGATATAATGCCGATCAGATACATGTATACTTTAAGGATAGGTTTCCACTATGTTTTCTGAAACATTGAAATGGCTTTAGATTAAGACAACCATATTTTTGAACGTAGAACTAAGCACATGTTCCCAATTCTGTACTGCAGCGTGCATATCCCCCTTACAAACTGCATGGTATTACCGTATCGGCAAACTAGCCCAGTGTTATTTAACCGGTTTTCCCGATCTGAACACACTTCCTTATCGTCCATTCCTTATCTTATCAGTGGTTCGCCGTAGGCTTGGGATATTCAGTAAGCCCGTGTTTTTTTTCCTGCAGTGAATTATATAACGTTTGTGCATTATTTCAGTGTTATTGTATTATTATTATTATTATTATTATTACCTCTCGCGTATGCAAGTCCAGTCATCACCAGTGTAAGTCGCCAAGTTTAACATTTTCTATGTATTATTTTAGTCACATATAGCATGATACCATAATTCTAATTTGTTTTTCCTGATTATCACAATTATTAATAAATTTCTAAACATGAATCATTGCTTGATTAGCTCTTATTTACATTTTTTCAAATTGCTTTAATTTAAAATAATTATGTGGTTATTAATAGTTTGATAATTATATTTTACATTGGTCCGCATTTTGAGGTGCTCTAATTTTAAGTGTGATTTTTTTAATTCTATGTTAAAAGATTTCTGCATGTTTTCCTGTATTGTATTTTGGTGTTTTGCAAAAATTTGAGTTGGTAATCCAAAGAGTGTATTTTCCCCACTAGTGTAACTGAGCTCTATTAATAGCAATAGACTTTAAGTATTCGTACATTTTGTATGCAAAAACTGGGGTTTGAGGGATATATGGTGAAAGGGATTTCTCCTAATAGAAAATAAAGTCTGTATGTAATCTGTATTTCTGTAAATGCATACATTCTAATTAAGATTAAATTTTCGCTTGCTAACTAAAGTATTGAATATTTTCATCATACATAAAATGGTATTCGTTTAGTGTGAATCTGATAAATTGTAATAAGAAAAAAAAATAGTTTTAAGCGTTTAATATCTTAAAAAATTTATTATTTTATTGGTATTTAGTCTCAAAATAATATCCCTATTTTTAGCCAATGTGTGTATAAAGAATTTAGAATTAATCCAGATGATTACATGGAATAGCTAGTTGGAACGGAAAGTAGGGCTAATGTATTTTAAATCATTACTCTATTTTCCGGACTTGCTAGCCTAGTTATCTTTAAGATAAAGCTGCCAGTGCAAGACGTGACTTGAAGTAAGTAAGAACCTTGTATTTTTTAGTTCAAGTAATTAGCATTTATGGTAACTCTTTGCAATTT
Organism: Cheiracanthium punctorium; assembly: GCA_038373885.1. Lineage (NCBI taxonomy): Eukaryota > Metazoa > Arthropoda > Arachnida > Araneae > Cheiracanthiidae > Cheiracanthium > Cheiracanthium punctorium. Next base: position 835,331 of record JAWZYV010005808.1, on the reverse strand, counting down.
AATAGCTTTCGCGATTAAAACTATAATTTTATCTAAGTAGTTGAAAGATATTTATGTAAAACTGTACATGCAATTGTCTTAGTATGCTAAAACGGATCTTGAATTTTTATCTTCAATAGTTCAAGTTTCTAATAATAGTACTATCCACATGCAAATTTAAGATATGTGTTAGTTAAAACTATACTCACCGTTCTATAAAATATGTTAAGTGCATAAATAAAATACCACTCAAAAGGTTGATTCATGTATAAAACGATGCTTTCATAGTGAAACTGAAATTAGTGTTGCACATAAAATTAAAAATATCTATATCGTATTGAATCTGTATAAATCAAGTAACACTACTTGTGATATACAATAAAAAAGTTTTGTAGGATTACTAAAAATGCAATAACTAACCCTCAATGAAACCTACAATTTTTGAAATAGTGTTAAGTTCCACTATTCTGAAAAAGTATTTACAGGAAAAAAAAATCCTATAATCCCATTTTTTAAACTTCCTCTCAAATATTTCAAAGTATGAAAAGCGCGCATCCAATCCTTATCTCTGTAATTCGTAAACACATCGGCGTTATCCTTCTCAAGTGACTCACCCCTTGCACAGGTTTTTCCGCAGTCTGCGTTATCGTGTTTGGGTTATTTCCCCCCCTCCCCATCCTCACACAATCCTTCCAATCCTCGGTGAGCCATCCTCCCAATCCTTACAATCCTCGGTGAGCCAAAACCCCTATATTACCTCTACTTATCGAATTAAAGAGAGGAAAGTTTTTCTTTAATTTTAAAACAATGTTATAACCTTCTCACGCCGACTTTCGAGCCGCATACGTAACAGGAAAAAAAGAATAAAGCTTTCAAAGCAAGCTGGCGTGCCGGAGCGTTTTCTTGTTCACCGAAATCGCAATCGAATTTCGCTCGTTTGGTTTAAGCGTGTTCTTTGGAATCTAAATCTATATCAAATTCGCCTACTAAAATAGTTTTACAATCTTCGCCAAGGATATTCTAATAATACCTCACCTTTTTGTTTGGAATATGCATTATAATCCATGAAGGTAACGTATTTGTCTTTTCTGTTCCATAAAACACTTCTTTGAAATTGACATTCACATTGAAATCGCGTGCTAAAACTGGTTACGATACGATCTTCCTTTGTATTAAAATTTAGCGTTTGCCAGTTTCTAGCTAAATTTGGAAGATATCGCCAAGCTTGGTTCAGTTTTGAGGACTTATTTTTTGGCGCCAAACTTGGCGATAAATAATAAAAAATGGCAAACTTCTGCGACTTTCACCATTTTATTCTCGCACCCAGCGCCATCTGGCCCTTTTAAGTATTTCTCTCGATAGGCCGTAACACAGGTGCAACTTCATAAGGACAAGAGGAGGCAATTGCCTCCACTCCCAAAATTCAAGAAAATTAAGATATCACCTATTTAAAAATGCTAATTTATACAATAGGCAACATTCTGACTCCCTCGATGCTACATTTGCCCCCCACCCAATCTTACATGCCAATTTACGCCAATGGGCCTTCTAAACGAAACAGTAATGTAGTGCTTAAAAAAAGAAAAGAAAACCGCAAAGTCCTGTTGTCCTAAAATTAAAAATATCTTCCAGTTCCACTGTTTAAAAGTTTATAAATAAAGAAGTAATTACATAATTAAAATCCATGAATAATAATAATAACAACAAAATGACTTCCTGAAAATTGTCATTACTTCAAAAAAGAACACCTCGAAGTTATCTTGGAAACGCTTCAGCCAATGGGGAAATCATATTAAAAAAATCTAATTAATATTTCTGCATAGTTGAAAATTTAAGAGAGCGAAATAAATGTTTTATCAATGGTAAAAGATGGAGAATTTTTGCGTATTAGAATTTTCGATGCGACAGTTTCTATTTCAAATTGAGAAAAAAGTTATCTTTATTCTTAAAAATCTGCAAATTTAAGTGCGACTTTGAAACAAAACTTGTTTGAAAAAGAATACTCTGGAGTTTCTGATGATATAAAAATATAGTTTTCGGCAAAAAATTTAGCTCGCGATAACGCAAAATGAGCGGTAAATAGCCGAAAACTGGGCAAAACATAAAATAACTAAAAAATTAAAAATCGGTCTGATTTTTTTTTTTTTTTTTTTTTTTTTTTTTTTTACGGCGAAGCTTTTCTTTGTTCTTTTTAACCAGTGTGCAAAATTTGATCCAGATCCGACTAACGGTCTAGCTGCCTGTAGCGAACAAGCATGCATACATCTCACTTAATTCGTTGTAACAGTTAAAACAGCAAAATTCTAGACGTGATTGGAGAACTGCTTTCCTTCATCCAGAGCCTTATTATCGCATGGGCAAATCCGGACTTTGCCCAGGGCCCCTGGCTCAAAAAGGCCCTCAATATCAAATGTTGTTCTGAAATAGTCTTTCTTATTAAAAGATTTTAATATAAAATTATTAAAAGATTATTTCAAAAAAATATTAAAAGATTATTACAAAATTTTATGAAAAATAAAACAAATTTCGTAGATGGGGGCTCCTAAATTCATCAATGCGCGGGGCCCTTGTTGGCCATCATCAGGCTCTGCCTACACTTTAAGAGAATTTTCGTATTTACATCTTAACCTTTATCCATACCCTCCAACATTGGCCTTCACCTCATCAGTAGCACTTAAGCGATATTGCCGGGGGGGAGGGGGGTTAGGGAGTCATAACCCCCCCCATGAGGAATTTTTTGCCATACAAAATGTATATTCATCACTCCCTTATCACAAACACCTATACATATATATGAGTTGAAGTAGTCATAACCTCCCGCTTTTTAGAGGTTTTCTCAACACAGGATGTCTACCAAATTTCTGAAAGCCAATTTCCTGACTTTTGGGGGGTCCCTCGAAAAAAATTCCTGACCAATGCATTTTACTTAGGGAAATTGCACAATGCTTGTCTTTATATTTGCATATTTTGTACAACTTCTTTAAATCAATTTTGACTAAAGTATACAGGATTAACATACCTGCCAACCTCCTTAAGCCAAAAGTAGGAAGACACGGTTTGAAAAAACAGAAGATTTTACAAAAAATCAGAAGATAATTTTTAAAAATAAGAAATAATAACAGAAGACTGTTTTCCCCAGTGTATGATCATTTCTCATTATTTTTTTTTATATCAGTATTGTATAGAAATAAAAACAAAATTAAATAGTAATAGAAAAGAGCTTATGTGAATTTTTTATGTAAAATGAAAATAGATGCAGTATTTTCACAAAGTATGTTGAAATCAAATCCATTAAATAAATGGAATCTATTATATAAATGAAATCATTAAATAAATAGAAATTTGACTTAATTTTTAACCAAAGTATGTTGAAAAATAAACAGATTAAAAATTTGTTTAGCTGATTCAAAGTAGCTTTTTTAGCTTTTACTAATAGTTCATCAGAAAAATTATTTTCAAGCTTTAGTTTTCAACACTACAAATTCCCCAATGAATCTCTGAGAGAGGAACAAAATGAAGTTGTCTTTAACTATCGAGATGGTTACCTTAATAAATTACTTTGAAATAGATTTATTAATTTACAATCTTTTTTTTTTTTTTTTTGCATAGATTGATACAATTAAATATATCGACTAAAAATTTAAAAAAACAGAAGATTTTATCTTCTGGCAGAAGACCGGAAGATAGCTTAAAAAAACTGAAGTCTTCTGTCAAAACCAGAAGTGTTGGCAAGTATGGATTAAGCTTTCATCAATTGAGAAACAGAAGTAGTTGCACTTTCTGATAGAATTAACTAACTGTTCTTGGAAACACAGTCCTAAGATATAAGTTACCAAGTAAGCTAATTTGTCTTTTACCCTCACGTCACGATTGATGAGTCCCCCATTTTCCCCTCCTTATACAAACACATCGCTTGATGCTTTCGCGGTCCGAAAAATGCGTCGCAGCTGCTTTCGGTTTCCAGTCTGACAATTAGAGAGAAAGTGTAGAAAAAACAAAGACACGACGAAAAAAATTGATTCTTTTGGTGAATTTTCCGGACCCATATACCCTGTACCAGCAACATCATTATTAGATGTTTTTTTCAATATCAGTAGTACTATCCCGTTTTAAAAAACGATCCATGTGAACAAAGAAAACAACGTGCGCTGCACTTTCCTTCCACAAATGAGCTAAGCTTACATCCAAACACAGGACGGAGCAAGATAAGGTGGCGGGAAATGCGAGAGGAGACGTGACGTAGCAAGAGAAGGAGCAGCAACAGCATCCCCCCCCCTCCCACGCACACCACACTTTCGCCGACACAAGTTCGCTCACGGCTGCCGGCGCCGAGGGAGAATGTTGAATTCCCTTCTTTCATGATCGGCGCCGACACACAGGAGTGTTGACTCACAACAAAGCAGCTAGGGTTGCAAACCGCACCTCCGTGCAGGCATAATGCCCTAAAAAAAGTAAACATTTGCTCAATTCCGCAGTTTTTTCGTACCATCCGTAGCTCCGTAGTTCATGCTACTTATCCGTATAAAATACGGATAATCCGTAGCAGTTGGAGGGTACGCTTTATCTATGACGATACTTCGAAGTACAGTAAAAATTAAACTTTAAAAAAAAAAAACTGTGAAAAATTAGTACCAAATACTTTATTTAATCAGCTTACATCACGAATGCATCTTCTATTACAGTAAGACTGTTCTTCGTGGGCATCTTTCAGTTCACTCTCTACTAAACATCTGAGCCAGAGAAAAAAATATGAGCATTATTGAATTTTCAGACGTCGGATTTGAGACAAGAATTAGGTTTCCCAAAAGTGTGTCAATCAAAGTATTACTTGACTTCTCCAGTTTTGCTTGTACTATAATTATTATTTAAAAAAAAAAAAAAAAAAAAAAAAACATTTATTGCTAATGAAAAGTTATCAGAGGTATAGCTAGTGTTTCTTAAATATTTTCTCCATTTTCTTTATTTTAAAGCACGTTAATCAGTATTCATTGTCTAACTAGAACAAGAGAAAAGGAACAGTTTCAAGTTGATATTCTTGGCAATTGGCCTTTTTAATTCGAAGAGAAAGGGTTAACGAAGTTCAGCTGTATGAAAAGCACTGTAGCATACTAAGAATTGATGTAATTGTATCAAAAACACGTAATAATGAAACACAGTTCTTTAAATAAGCTTATTATTTAATATTCTTAGAGTACATTTATAAGTTATTACAAAATCAGCTTTTATAGAACATACATAACAGACAGAGAAAAATATCTTTGGTAACGAAATTTTTAAAAACATTACAATACATTTTTGTACAATAATAATGGTATTTTTTTTTACAACATTCACACATTTAATCCTGGGTTAGTATAAATTCATTGTCCATTCCTGATTTAGACAAGTTTTTAGACTCATTTTCTTCAAGCTTATTTTAAAATATTTTATTTTATTCATTCATTCATTTATTTAGTCAAGGCCCCATTATAACGAACGCGTTATCATGAGCAATCATAAGCTATAATTTTTTCTTTGATGACTTCTTGCTTCTTATACATAAGCTAATACTCAATGCGTTTGTAGTGACAGACAAAGCATCATAAGCGCACCCACGGAAGAGGATATAGAAGGGCTAAAGGTACCCTAAAAGTTAAGAAATCCAAGCGAAAATCTTAAAAATAGAAATTTATCACCACAATGAATTGAAATAGAGTAAAGCACCATTCATAAGTTTCACATTTATACGTCATTTTCGTGAAGTCCCAATTCATTCTTATTCATTTTAATGCAAAAATGCTTTAAAACGATGCAAAATTTCGGTTATACGTCATTTTACAGCCCTAAACTTTGAAAATTGTCTGTCTCTTTAATTATTTTCCTATATTTAGGGAGAAACTTTTCCTAGATTTCCAAGTCCAATAAAGGATGAAAGGATTGATGACCACATGAACAACCTTCCTCCAAGCACGCAATCGACTATTACTGAAAAACGTCAGAACGCGAGTGTAAAAGCATTTCATGAACTGAGGGCAAGATTCAAACGAAAGAGAATACGAACGTTTTCCTTCACGAGAGAGGAAAACTTCGAATGAAAGCGAATTTTCCTATTCAAAAGAAACAAGTCGAACGCTTTTTGATCACTTGACACCGGAAACACTCTTGCACTATTGTTTTCTGAAAGTCTATCATTTTTCGGGAAAAAAGCCGCAGCGTACTTTCGTAGGTCGAGAAAGGCTTAGCAGCTGGATTCCAAGTTATCTTAAATTACGAGGAAATGTAATGAAATTTCAATAATTAGCCCTTTTATTTAAGATTCTTAGTAGTTCGCGGAACTTTTTATTATTTTACAAGAAAACATTCAGTTGAAACGAGTTCGGCTAGCTATGGATAAGCAAAGTAAAGTTAGGTCAGGTAACACCATCTTCTAATTATAACGTAAAATTTTGTTTTTTCAGGCCTTGAATCATGGGCCTAATTCAAACGATACGTCAGCAATCTTCTCCGAAACGAACGTTTTCAGTTCCACAGTTCGATCACTTTGTTAGATTACAGCAAATGCTTATTCAAATGAAACAAACGACAACGACCGAATTTGGAGGGTTGCAGGTGCGAAAACTTATCGCCAATCTATGATGACGTCAGATGTCAACCAGGTGGCGCCATCTTTTTTCTCATAAACATAAAAATTGCAGTGATACTTGTGTGCTTCGATTATTATTTTTTTAAATATATGCTTGCCTAAACCGGTAGAAAAATTGCTTCTTACCATATATTCGATGTTAAAATATGTGTTATGTTATGACGAAAATACTAATTTTGTGAAATAAAAAAAAAATGCAGTAAAATAAAAAAATGAAAAGAAAAAGTTTAGAATAAAATTTGTTTGACTTTGAAAAATTAATATAAATAAATATACACATATTTATGTATACAATTCATTTGCACTTCAAAAGATTTACTCATAAAAACTGGCATGTTTTTTCCGAATGAGTGATAGTAAAAAAAAAATTGCTTATGCTTTATTATGTTTGTTTTTTAATTTTCCTAGTTGTGTTCACTTATTACTATTCAATGTAATGTGAGTAATTTTGATTACAAAAATTTTAAAGTGTGGTATATACATGTTTATATTAATGTTCCAAAATTATAAAAATTTTATTCTAAACTTTTCTTGTTTTTATATTGATGTGATTTTCTTTCTTCTTTTTTTCATGAAATTAAGTATTCTTTCATGAGATTAAAACTCATATTTTTATGCTATCAAATAACATACGATAGGAGCAAGTTTAACCAGTTTAGACAAGCATATATTTTTACTAATTATCAGGAATAAAATACAAGCAAAAATCACTTCAATTTTGTAAATTCGATTTTTTAAAAACAAAATTTCACGTTGTGATTAGAAGATGGCGCCACCTGACCTAGCTTTTGTTAGCTTATGAGTTATGCGTAGGCTAGTCTGAACTTGTTTCAGATGAATATTTTCTTTTAAATCAATGTAAAATAATAAAAAGTTTCGCAAACTACTAACAGAATCTTCAATAAAACTGCCAATTACTGAAATTCCAAGTCTTTCCTCGTAATTTAAGATAGCGAGAAATCCAGCTGTTAAGCCTTTCTCGATCAACGAAAGTACATCCGCCATCTTTTTCCCGAAAAATGATCGAATTTCACAAAAAGATAATGCAAGAGCGTCCGCGGTGTCACGTGATCAAAAAGCGTTCGACTTGTTTCGTTTGAATAGGAAAATTTGCTTTCATTCGAAATTTTCCCCGCTCAAGAAGTAAAACGTTCGAATTCTGTTACTTTTGAATCTAGCCCTTTTAACCAGTTTAGACAAGTAATCAGTAATACTGTAAATAATCAGTAATACTGATTAATTAAACTGATTGATAAAAATTATCAATCAAAACTCTAATACTGTAATTAAATTCACAGACAATCAGACGACTATAAAAATTTTTTTTTTAATTGAATATCGATATGGAGCGTAAATCTCATCATAATTTGTACGCCATTTGTATTATTTAAGCTTAAAGATATGCAGCATTTAAGATACAGTACAATAAAGACATGATTTGTTTAGTTAAAATTTCATTTCATCAAAAATATAGTCACTGTTTTCAATGTACTAGTACCTAAAGTTATTATATTTACTTAAATTTACATGATTAGAGTTAAACCTGTAATGTAATGTAAGTTGTTCATTAATGTTCCAGTTATACGTCTTTTCATCTATGCGTCCTTTTAGATCGGCAATTTGAAACATGTATAAACGGTGCTTTATTTATTTTATTTTGAAAAATTGTCTAAAAATTATTTCGAAAGTATATTTTTCAAAACAGTTGGTAAATTAAATATTTACTTACAAATAGTACAAGCTATGCTGTTGAACTCGGTTGTAACGTCAATAAAAATACCAGACAATAATTTATGACGTTATAGCCGAGTTGGGGTTACTTTATAATAGACTAGTATTCTATGGGGGAGTACAACAGAATATTTTGCGTTTTAAGTTTTCACTTACAAACGAAGTCACTGTAACTGAGCAACAATATTCGAAACCCCTTAAACTGAAATCCTGCGTACACCACTGCAAAGTATATTATAATTAGCTATAAAATTAGTATCATTGACTGATGAGGCGGGAGGATACTTCAATATTTTTATAATTTAAAAATTATCAACCAAAGAAAAGGTTTTCCTTAGGGAATTTCAGTTAATTAGCTCGAACAGGTTCGTTATCTATTTAATAATTGTTTGTGCAATAAAATTATAAATTAATGCAAAATTATTAAAAAACTGCATAGTAGACTATCAATCTCAACTCTTCCTAATATTAGATTTATCAAATTGAAGTAATAACTACCCTTTGTTCGTAGGTGGTACAGTACTAATAAAATCATTCGTTTCCTTTTTGAGACGTTCGTTATACTGGGGTTTCACAGTGTGTTGTTTCAATATATCACAAAATACATACTTTATAAGAGTTAAATTCTAATATCTACAGAGTGATTAAAAAAAATACCAGTCCAGTTAGTGGAGGAGATAGTCCACAGACAAATGGGAATCGTACAGCAATGCACATATACCCTGCATAGTCAAGTTTCGTATTTATTCACTGTAAGAGTGATCCCCCCCCCCTCCAAAATCTGAAGTATTCGAATAAATTGCATCCGTTAGTCGTATATAGTTTACTTCGAAAGACTAGATAGTAGTGTTGCATGAAATCACCCAATTTGTCTTTTGGCATTTCATTTAAATTTGACCCGTAATTTATGAATTAACCAGTATCTCGTTTTTCAGTAATAAAATTCAAAGACCTCGTTGAAAGTCTAGAAACATGAAGATGCTTGATAAGACAAAATACTAGTTATTATTTCGAGATAACATAGAAGAAATATGTACAGAATACCAGTTTGTCACTCTTCTAAATAAGAGTAACACATTTCGCTGCTTTTTTTTAAAATTGGAGTCTTATGGCTTCTGCGATAGACGATGAAACAATATCTGTTACGCCAGACTGAACTGATGCATCTGAATCGGACTGAGGCGAAAGGGAGAAATTTGAAGTTGGTGAAGGCGATGGTTTTGCTGCAGAGCATGGAGGTTGTTGCTGGAAAGTCGATGTTATCTCCGCATCCGAATTTGAAGACGGGGTAGCTTGGTCACTGCTTTGCGCTTGCCTTTGCACGGCACAAGCGACGCAGTTGTGAAATCCGTCTCTACAACTGGGACATATGTTCACGCTGGCAGAACTGCATGTACTGGATATGTTGCAGTCTTGAAACGTGGGATATCCGGCAGAATGTATGCTGTGAGAAGATAACGGTTGGTTGTATGGACATCTCTGTGGGTACATTTGTAGTAGTAAGGGATCGTAGCGTGGTGAACAGTCTAGTGGGAAGAAAGGTGGTGGTGGTGGGCAGTAAACAGTAAGTGGTGTGGAAAAGGGAGTTCCTCCAGCTGTGGTTGCAGGAGCTTCGATTCCTCGGTATTTGGGTAGTATGGGCATGGTGAAAGGATCGCTTCTGTTCAGGAAATTCGGTGGGCTATGATAGAAGTCGCTCCATTTAGGAAAATAAGGAACTGTAGGGGTTACAGGATTCATTGTTGGCTCGTTCCTTGTGGCAAAGGATTTTTGGACGCTTGTAAAATTGAAGCCAGCTTCCAGTCGAGGTCTTTTAGTTGGATCTGGAGAACAAACAGGTTAAAAGAAATTGTTAGTAAAAAAATTATGCAAATAATCAGAATTTGAGCATTATTTTAATACACATAGATTCAAAAGAATTTAGTAAAAGTTCTACTTTCCCTTATTTCTTGCTGCTACATGAAAAAGACATTAATCCCTCACCAGAAACTAAACTTTGTCCCTGTTGGGAGAATTAAGATTCCTGTATTGGATTTTAAATTAGCTATTGCATTTACAAAATAGTTGTTATACGAAAAGTCCATATGAGCAGGGCCTTATTATCGCATGAGCAAATCGGGACTTTGCACAGGGTCCCCAGCTCGAAGGGTCCCCGATTTCAAGTGTTGTTCTGAAATATTCTTTTTCATATCAAAATTTTATGAAAAATAAAACAAATTTCATAGGTGGGGGCCCCACCTATGAAATTTGTTGCCATCAATGGCCGGGGACCCTATTGGTCATAATCGGGCCCTGCAATTATTGGATTTTCACCATTGAAAGTAAGTTTCGTACTAAAAGCAATTTTGTTTTACCTGCTTGTTCTCAAGGGTGTAATTATTTATTTTTAAACTATTGTGAGCACTATGTTATGGTCTTCATACTCCCAAAGCCAGAATTTAAAAAATTAATATTAGGAATTACTAAAAAATTATGTATTTTGTTGCCTCAATGTCGGGTACAATGATACATATTGTATTGTACCCCGTTACTCCCGGGTGAATGCATTCCCTTAAAATAAAGATGTTACGCTTAAATATTTAGGTAGACAGCGCATAAAGTTAGCGAGAATTTGCTTTTAAATCGTACTCCCATCTTCTTCAGATTCAGAAGATGGTGACAATCGAGATTGCCTTTAAATCATCAATCCAAACTGTACAGATTATGAGCTATCCTCGCAGTTCTACTTTCCATGTAAGACACAAGCAGTATCGCTCTAAATGATTATGTTTTAATCAAGGAAGGTGAATTTAAACGTTAAGAAAGATACTCTGTTGGTCAAGCAATAAATTTAAAATCAAATGGATTGTGAAGTTTTGTACGTCAAACGACTGCGTCCAGGCTTCAAATTTGTGCGTTCTTTGGAAACTGAAAAAATTCCTATTGTATAAAAACTACCACCTCCTGTTCCGTCAGGTGGTACAATAAGGAAAGCAGAAATGATAATTTCTGAAATCGATGTAAGTCAAATATGATAAACTACAGGCTCACCTCTAATTAAAATACTATGCTTTCATCTTAAGCTATAGCAGTTTAATCGTATATATTTTTTTTAATTTAAATTTCATATTTGGGTCTCACTAATGTTTATTATAAATGTGCATAATATGCTGAAATTTGAATTTTGAATCACATTATTTGAGCGTATGTGAAGTGTTACTGGTGTTTCATTGTACCTCGGTATATGGGATACAATGAAACACAGGCAGACATTTACCTTTTGTTATTTTTTGAATACGAAAATGCTATTTACAAACTCAAAAATTCATTTAGATGGGGAGAAGAGAAGATTAAAAGCGTCCATTAATTTTATTTTCATACACGCAAATTTGTGACCAGGGAAAAAAAAATAATAATAACTTTTGTTTCATTGTACCATGGCTTTCCTTAACACATTTCAATAAATTAAAATAATGTAGTAATAAGTAAAAACTAGATCTCGGACGAGAAATCAAAGAAAAATTTTCTTCTGTTTGTTACTGGAATGAGATATCTGATCTACGCACCCCATCATACGCCACTCATTTTAGCCTAATTTAGATCTCTCTAAGCATCTTGGAAAAGGGAAAAATTGTGAAACTGTTTTCAGCCCACAATAAGCTCAAATACAGTTTTACGCAAGGTGGATAAGCAGGCTAGGGTTATAAATTTCTTTCTAGATAATTCATTCAAAACCCGTTATACTGGCTCGAAATACAGGCATTTTCCCGTGCTGATGTCAGGGGTAAAATGTTAAAGACATCAAAATTTTGCTATTGTACGAAAGTATGGTAGGAGGTACTATAACTATGTCAACCGAATAAGTTTATTGGATTAACAGGATTTCGTTTAAGCAGAAAAAGTATTAAGTTCCTTTAATAAATAATTTAAAAAAATATACAAGTGAGATATAGATTGCACAGAGCCATTCCGTCAGTGCAAAGAGCTTTTATTATAGACAAACTATCTATAATCAGTGATTTGGAGACAATCGCATTTTTACAAGAGCAAAAGACAATTGAGTCATTAACAGTAACAGATGTCATATTATTTATTTTGTAAAAAATAATAATTAAGTTTATAAACAAGTTTTTGGAACTCCAAAATGCCAAAACTAGTATATTAAACGGAAAAAAAGTTATATAAAGAAAAAATTTAGGTAAATCTTTATACTATTTAAAATTTTGAAAAATTACATAGGGTTAGCAAAAAATAAGTTCTTCACTTTAGGGGGGTTCTAGAATTAATTCTATTAATTCCAAATGAGATAAAGTTTGAACTAGAGATAATTCAAAGGATGCACTTGACGTTTTTTAAATTTAAAAGAAGTTCCAAATTCTGCCGATAGGTGGCGCTGTAATACAAATAGAAACATATAATTTGTTGCATAGAAAACAAATAGCACGCTCACACTGCCATACGGCAGCTGACTACTGTCTTCAAAGATCACAATAGTCACATTTTCGAGGCTAGAAGATGGATTGGCTTTCGTTTTCTGCTTAAAAGTATAAGTTTCCCAGTTATCTTAACTTTCGGTAGCTTCTTGTCTAGAGCAAGTAGGAACATCAAACCGCTTCATATGACGGAATATATGGAGTTTGCCCGTTTCAGGTAGAACCATAGTTTTACCATTGCAGGGATGAGATTGACAAAAAAGGAAAAAGTCTGAAAGAATGTGCGAACAATATTTGAGCAATAATACTTATGAATTTCAAGTTTAATAAATATTGTAATTACTATTGATAATAAGTCTATCCAACATATATACAATTTTGCCAATATAAAAAAAAAGGTCAGAAATTTTTTGAAAAGTTGAAAAAACTGATTTGTTTTGAAAAATTGAAAAAGTCTGAAAATCAGACAAAAGTCTGCAGAATCTCATCCGTGCCATTGACTCTTTTTCTTGAAACATGGGCACGATGGGCAGAAAAATAATTAATTCTGGCGTAGAATCCACCTGTTTATCTGAAGAATAATGTGGGCTAATAGTAATGCGCTATAAAGCAAATGGTGCTCCAGCCTTTGTATATGCAATAATACCATTTGTGTTACTGCACTACCTATTGTCGTGTGTGTTTTACTACTTTTTTGCATTACTATTTAATAAATGCCAACAAAATCATTTGAACTATCTGTAGTTCAAATTTTATCTAATCTGGAACAATAGAACTCTCAAAGAAAAAATAGTTTGGAGATTTTCATATTCCACTCTTGGGAGGTTTGATTTATTAAAATATAGTTGTTAAAATATAATTCATTAATAATTTTCGATGCATGCACACTATAGCCATTTTCAGTGTGCTAATAGAAATCGTTCATATTCGACCTTTCAACATTTGACATGATACGGTAGTAATAATATATTTCTTGTATTCACTGGTGTCTGTCTATACGTTGCACAATTTTTATCCTCTAAGCGATAAAAATTGCGCAAAAAAAAAACTATTTAAGACCATAGCTTTATTTCCCACTTTATGAGCAGTCATTCATAGGAACTTAATTGAATAAAGTAAATGCTGTCCATAATACGAAAACATTATCATACATTGTACGAAAATAAAATCTTACTTGGCGTCGTATAACCGTCGTTTTCCGAAAATCTTCTCTTAACATCGTCGCAGATATCATGGAATTGTTTCAGTCTAGTTAGGAGAAGAGAAAATTTAAATTCATTTATCGATCTTCTTAACGCAGTGTTTCTCAACCTTTTTTGGTTGACGGCACACCTGAATATAAAAATTGCAAAAGTTGTATGATACAAAAAATTGATAAATATAAATAACTATAAAAAATTATTTATTTACAAAAAATTTTTTTTAAAAAATTCAATGAGTGGGAGCCTGTTTTTGCATGGGTCTTGCTGCAAACAGCTCTTTTGAAAATCGTCAGAACGGTTTACCATTCCAAGAAATAAAAGTTTCGCCCTTCATAGTGTTTAGCTCAGTGTAAGTGAGCAAAACAACACATGATAAATAGAAAATGTCATATCGCTGATATGACACCAAGCAGCTTTAATAATTTTTCAAAACCCTCGCGGCACACAGGTTGAGAAACACTGTTGTAACGTGATCTAACATATGCCGATAGACAAGACAGTAAATGAATTAATTCTTTCAGCTGGATTATCCAGCTTTTTGATGTCTAACACAAGGCAAATAACATCATGAGAAATGCATGCATTATTATTTTTTAAATATGAGTAAACTTACTTTTTTTGTCGTATCCCTTTGGCATGTATATTGGTCGCTGTCTTTAGTTCTTTCACCTAGAAAACATTAACTATCAGTTTTTCTGCCTAAAATTAAATTCTCAATCATTCTAGTGCTTCAGAGATTCATAGATCGGACGAGTGTGAAAATCTGAGTTTTCCTAATTTTCAAGTCTTATCTTAGCACTAGAGTGCTTTTCTAAAACTGCCATAAATTTTCACTCCAAAGCTTTATTACTATTATTATAACAACCAAAGGTTTTATCAGAGAAAGTGGTTTCGCGTTACAAAATGGACGTAGAACACTTTCGCCGTACATTTGGCCTGGCATAAGTCCAGATTGGCGTTAAAGCAAGATATAGCGCCGGAAAGATCAGGGATCGATCCAGGAATTTTTTTCATTGTCCCATTTGGGGAAAAATTGCTCATTTTTGTGAATTTCAATACTTAATTTTGTAAATTTTAACAATTACTTTTGCAAATTTCAACATTTATTTTTGGGAATTTTCATTAAAATTTTGAATAAAAGTCACTTTTTCGTTAAAATAATTGATAAAACAGATTAAGATGACGAAAAGTTCGAAAGCTGGTCAGTTTCTTTATATTTTACTTTTGCCACCATTGGCGTAAATTGACATGTAACATTTGGGGGGAGGCAGATTGCCCCCTCCCCCAACTTTCATCAACTTTTTTTTTTTTTCAAACTTAGTACTAGGAGTACTAGGGGATAGTCAATTGTACAGGTCGCCTGTACAATTGATTATTGACACACGGTGATTTTTTAGAAGGCAAAAATATTTAAGGACTTTGCCGTTTCAAGTGCTATGTCATCTGCCAAATCTGGTTACAGAGAAGTATCGAGTACTTTTCTATTTGATTGTTTTTTTTTTTTTTTTTTTTTTTTTCCCTGTGCTGGCATTATAAAATTCAAGAACTCTCTCCAAGCTGATTTTGAACATCCAAAGACTTTCCAGTCCTTAATTTTATTATTTTTTTCCTACAAATTTAAGAACTTTTCAGATTTTCAAGGTCGCAGAGCCCAGCTTGTAAAAAGTAAAACATTTAGAATCATGTAGCTCACCTCTGGATTATGATAAGTAGTCACAGATATGAAAGTTGTATTTATGAGGGGGAAGGTGCGTGTCATCGTCGAATTTCTTTGTGCCGTGTTGCATCCTTCTTCGACGTGGATGATTATCTTGTACTTGTACATAGAACGTAAATATGCCTGAAAGGAAAAAAAGATTTGTTTTGTCTGCATACTAAACTTCGTTGAAATATATATAATGTATAAAAATAAATATCCTGTCAAAATTCAAATTTTCTATTAGCTCCCTTCAAAATACTGAAGGGGCGTGGGCGTGGCAGCTTTCATTTTCAAACAAAAGGTTTGTCTCTGGATCTAAATTTAATAAAAAGGCATTATATATATATATATATATATATATATATATATATATATATATATGTCCTTGTTCTCACGCGTTTCATAGTCGTCAGAGCTCTCAACAATTTCTAGGTACTGTGACATGAGACCAGCACATTTTAATAGCCAGTAAATGCACCTGTTTTTGAAGCATGTGATCAGTTTATAAACCATGTGACCTTCGGTAATAAAAATACAAACATTGTTTAGAGAGCTGATGTTTCGTGACCTCTGCAGCTATATAAATCCGAGTGAAAAGCTCTTCAAATAGAGATATGTTTTGAACCAGGAGCGTTTATTTAATACATCCACGGCTCCAGCCTGTGGACTGCTGTAAAGTTACGGCCGGGCCAGACTTCAACCCCATCGAACAGCGGCCCATCCTATTTCAAAAAGTCCAGATCAGGGCTCAAAGCAAGTGTCCAGCCCCTCCAGTTACCAGATTCTTACACACACACATACAATAAATTTTACAGGGAGAGGAGAGTCTTTTGTAGAATAATGTGCGTTTGCACTTACTGTTTCTCCGTCGACGTTTTCCAAGCAGTTGGTCAGCTTGACATTGAAATCAAGAGGCTTGATCATCCACTTGTAGCCTTCGGCGGGTGACTGAGGGTGCTCGATCCAAGCAGACGTAACCGCAGTTTCTGGTGTGCCTTTTGGTACCCAGTTGTTTTTGTTGTACTTGTAACGTATGCCGTCCACAGGAGCTATCTCCATGTAAACTTTGTAGAACTTATAAGGGCTGAGGTTTTGCAGGACAAGCTTGATGGCGGGAAATATTTGTCTGAAAATAATAACATTCGATATCACAAAAAAGGGCAAATATTTAATAGCACATGTACGTACTATTTCCAGAAAAGCAAGCCTAATTTTTAGATTGTCAAGCTCTCGCTATCGCAGGCATGTGCATTGGGATCACTAACAATTCTAAATATAACAATTCGGGGACGTGAAAATAATAATGATAATAAATTTAGTGTCCTATTTGGTTTAATATGCTTTCACTCCTTCGTCACAAAGACGCGGATCCCCTTTTTGCAGTGATCATTGCTCCGCGTGGAATTTTGAAATTACCGCTGCTACACGAGCGATCGATTAAAGGCCAACGTAGACTCACGTGCGATTGCCGGACGCTGCAGAGTATGTGGGGGATTTTTTAATGGTCAATTTGCACGTGCAGGCTTTGTAAAAAGGGGGGAAACATGCAGGGGCGAAGAATTTATTGACTTTTAATGACCAGTCGGGATTCGCCGACAAAGAATAACCCGTGAAATCACAAAAGCACGCCAAGTGCACGATGGGGGCACTTTTCTCCGAAATCCGTCTTCCAGATACTGAAAAATTCATTGAGTTCTCATTCTAGCGTACTAAACGCACGTGAGTCTACGTTGGCCTTTATTCGAACGCACCATTACAAAGGAAGCGATCAGGTTAACTTTGCGTTATAAGAAAATGCCCTTAAGATTATTAAACAGTGTATTATAATCGATGTGTTTATCATGATTCAGCTTTCTTTCTTTAATTTCACCTATCTTAAGTCTTGTTGAAGACAGGGACAAGATAATATATTTTGCCTAGTTCCCCCAATAATCATTCAGATGGTTATAACAAATGCCTAGATATCTGCTATTGAAAAGCCTACCAGAACCTTAAAATCCCTTCGTTTATTGCAAAGACGTAATCGCAGAGATTTCCCTTTCTGTACACACCGTTGTTTTCTAGCATTATCACTGAGTATTCGTTTTTGGATGTTAAGCTTGAAAAAGTTTTCAGGTTATTCGTTTAAAAGTTATATCGTTTTATCATTTGTAAGAGAGCACAATAAGCCTCAACATGGCCGAGTGGATTAGGCACTAAACATGGTAGATGGCTGAAGTGTGAAGATCTGGGGTTCTCCCTGGACAACCGCACGGCCTTCGATCTAACGGTCTGGTGTTTTGGGCAGTTTTCTTCAGATTTAATGTAAATACGCGTTAGAACCTTTAAAAAAGTCCCCCGTCCAAGGCACCTTCCGAGCCCCAGGCAGATATTTCTCGTATAGGTTTGGGTTTAAGCACAATACATACGAGAGAGCATAACACAGTCATCTTCTATCACACTTTCAGGATTGAAATTTTCGTACTGAGTGCAAGGTAACGGAACAAAATGGAAATGTTTATCTAGGGCTTACCTTCCGCTTCTTGTTACGATCATCTCAGTTCCGAGCCTGCTGAACTTCGACCACAAGCCCTCTTCATCCACCAAACTGACTTTCATGGGCTGGTAGGACTCACAGCCTGGAGTAACTCTGTACATTGAGAAGTTGCCACCGTCCGGAGATGATGTGGTGGAGACTTGTGCTTCTTCCATTGTTTTCTATATCTAAATGAAAGTGGAAGGGGGAGGGATGAAAGCTTATAAAT
This sequence comes from Cheiracanthium punctorium, assembly GCA_038373885.1. Classification (NCBI taxonomy): domain Eukaryota; kingdom Metazoa; phylum Arthropoda; class Arachnida; order Araneae; family Cheiracanthiidae; genus Cheiracanthium; species Cheiracanthium punctorium. Next base: position 816,942 of record JAWZYV010005808.1, on the reverse strand, counting down.
AGGCATTACACCGATGTAAACTGGCATGCAACATTTGAGGGGGGGGGGGGAGAGAAATGTTTCCAATTGTAGAAAATGCTATTTTCAAATAGAAGATATCTGAATTTCTTGAATTTTTAAAGGGGGGGGGGTAGGAGAGAATTGAATTCCTCTTGTCCTGAGTAAGTTACGCCTATGGTTATACATATGTATTATAGAAGATTTCATTAAATAACTTCTGTAAATTATTGTTTTTTTAGTCTCTAACCCCAGTTAAAAATAATTTATATGTGCATATTTATATGTTAAATTATATCCCGATTTGCACAAAACTGACTAACGCGGTTACCACTCGGTCCCACCTATCGCATTAAATTCGGAGTACCGTGTTTACTCGCGTAATAGTCGCACCCCCCGTTCTGAAGCAGAAAAAATAGCTTCAGAGTTACAGTATTATGTAGTAGATTTTCCCCGCATAATAGTCGCGAATGTAGGAAAAAACGACACCGGAAAAAACGCACCTCCAAATTATAATTTTCATTGGCGAATCCAAAGGGGGGGGGTCATAGGGGTACTCACTCTCATGATAAATCAATATCGAATATTGGCCTCTTTTGTAAATTGAAATGCATTTACAGGAGTTTAAAAAAAAAAAAAAAGATCCCCCCCCCCCCCACACACACACGGCAGAATTTTTTTTTTATTTGATTCGCTTTTAATGGACTCTTGAATTCGGAACGGGGGGGGTCAAGCACCCTCCTACCCCTTATATGGGTTCAGAGTACATGTGAATATTCTATTTAATTTGATTTTGCGTCCAAATATCCGTCAGTTTAAAGTGCATGAGTATATATCGAGTGCCCCTCTCACCCATTTACACACTTACAAAAATAAACTAACCGTTATAATAAATAAAACCGTTGCAAAGACGTCAATGTAGCGTTTTTCTTTCTGAGTCCATCGTTGTTTCCCGGCATCGTTACTCATGCTGGGGCCCACCCCTGGGGCAAAAACCAGGCCGGTAAGCAACGATGGACACAGAAAGATATCTCTCAATGGTCCAGTGCGCTAAATTTTGTCCAGATCCGATAAACGGTCTAGGTGCCTATAGCGAATGAACATACAGACAGACAGGAAAATTCTTATTATTTTATGTATTTAGATTATTGCATTATTTGGATGAGCTTTAATAATACTGATTTTACTTAAAAAATAATAAATTATATTGAAATTAATTTATTTGAGGTAGAAATAGGCCATTGATAGGGAATCGTACTATGGATCCAAGAAAAACATGTACACACGATGAATGTGCCCGTCAAATCTGTAAGGCCGATTCTGGGTTATCAAGTTCTTGATCAACAAAACAACCAAATGAAATAATTGACAAATTATAATAAATTTAATGAATTAAGTTATGTAACGAGTTTAAGTATTTTTTTAATTGATTATTTTCAACAGGAAGTGCTTGTTTATGTAAAAATCTAAAGAAATTCTGTTAATACCTAGTCTACAACAGAACATGTATTATTTGTATGAATCATTTTACACTGTAAAATTTTGTATTTTGATACCAATAGAAATAATTACGATGAAACTATAGTTCATAGAAGGCTTCTTTTAAATATATTTTTTTGTGCGTGTTGGAGGGGGTGTCTTTCAAAAAAGGATAAAAATTATGGTGATTTATCTGGAAGCATTTAAAATGTAGTCAAATAAATGATATAAAATGCGTAAGTTATTTAAAAAACATTTTAAGAGCAATACACATCACTAAAAATAAAATACATTTAAAAGATTAAAATAAATAAAAACTTTGTGTAAAAAACACAGATAAAAGGATACTTAATGACAAGATACGATCGTTTCGACTGAAAATTTATTCAGTCTTCATCAGTCATATCCCTTTGACCCACGATCCCACTGTTTAGTGAGACGAAGGAATATGACTGATGAAGGCTAATTAAATTTTCACTCGAAACGATCGTATCTTGTTATAACCATTAATTTATGTGTGTTTTTTAGACAAAGTTTTTATTTGTTTAATCTTGTAACACCAGTATTTTGAGTGTTTTTTCTGTAATTTAAAAGATTAGTTTTTTTTATCAAATAATTTTTAGTTTGTCTTGTTACTGCGAAAGTGATTAAAACGTGAATTTTAACTATTTACGTAGGGTGATTTAAGTTATTAAAAACTGACCGGGAATAAAAACTAAAATAATTAAAAAGAGTAGTTTTATTATCTTTTTTTTATTTTTAAGTTCATAAATACTTTAAAATCTAAACATATTATATTTATTATAAAGTAAAATTTATTACTCTATTTTATAGTAAAAATAACATGTTTAGTTATAAAATAAAACTTATTATCTTTTAAGTTTAGTGCGCGTGTGTGTGTTGGGGGGTTGACTCTCGAAATACATACTTGCGCTTTAATATTCATGAAAAACTATGAAATTACTTGTAAGGCCTAAATAAGATTTTGGGGAGGTCCAGCATGCTAATGCATTCGATTTTATTTACCTTTCTGGCTTTCATTTGTTGATAATAAATATTTTTTAATTGATGAACTTTGTTACCAAAAATAATTTTGATTGAGTAGCCTTGTCTTAAGCTATATTAACAATTGCCCCCTAAAATTTTAGGGGCCTTGGACCGTGGCCTAGTCCTTTTCCGGTGTCGTTTTTCCCGCTCACCAATAAGAATACCTAGACTTTCACCAAGAAAAATTGATTAAAAAAGTTATTACTGTATTTGTATATTGAATAATCCCTCCCTTCAAAGGCACGCTTAAAAGTATCAATCTATCGAGTTGTTAAGGAGTTTAACCACCACTGAACCCACGTTAAATCTGTTCAATCTCATCATTGAAAAGGCGAGACTCTTCTTATTTCGTCAGTGTTGCTTTTCAGTATGTGTCTTTGAATGATCAGGCTGAATATAGAGTTGCTCAGCAGCACTTTTTCAGTAATCAGAACGTACAGGTTAGATATGGATTCAGTATTAGAAATAAATGGGAAGGAAGGATGTCCCATCTTTGGTAAAATGCTTCGTCATGCTTACTGCCCATTTCCTCCTTGCAGTCTTCCGAATCCGGAACTTCGCAAGCATATCTGATTCACCAACATATCTAGCATTTCTTTAAAATAAGAAAACACCTCAATTATTATTATTATTTTTATTTTTATTGCAATATCAAATTAGACTCTGGGAAAATGTTAAAAAGTATAGTAGAGCCAAAGAATATACATTTGCATGAAGAAGTCCAGGTGCTATAGAGCGTGCATAATCTGGACATTCGACGTCAAAAATCCGGACTGTCGATAATCCGGATTCAATTCCGGTGGGAAAAAGAAAATTAAAGTGATATAGTATAGATAAGGAAATCCATTGCCAGTGCCTATTGGTGAAATTTTTTAAATCAATTTTTCTCAATCTCTTGCCTGTTTGTTGGCATCAGCACAGATACAGGATTCCCTTACTTATTAGACCTCCCAAACAGGTGTTTGCTTTCTTCTACTCTGTATATTTTTGCTTTTTGTTCATGGCTCTATTTTGTGCTAACAAAAGTAAGCACATAAAATATATTCTAGTTCAAAGCTTGGAAGTTTTATTTAGTGCAATTATTTTGATATAAAAATATTTTTATTTTATTTAATCTGCATTAAATTATGACGATGTATAAACTGTGCAGTATTATGTACAGAGCCGGTCCTGGGGTGGAGTGAACAATACGACCACACCCGGCGTCATCTCTGTGGGGGCACCAAAATACCTTACTTGGTAATATGTATATTTGAATACCCATATATTATTGAACTTTCGTTTAAACCCCTTTGAAAACTTTTCTAGGTGCATGTGTGGGGGGGAGGGGGTGCATTTTTTGTATTTTGCACCACCTGGAAAAATAGCTAGGACCGACACTGATTATGTATATACGTATGTATCTAAATATTGTACATTACACGTGTATGTATATTCTATCATTAAAATGCGTCATAAGTTCCTATTAATTAATGGTTTTATTTTTATTATTATTTAACCAATTATTTAACCACTAAAGTGAATTATTAACAGTTTTAGGAAGTTTTCTTTTTCACATGAGCGTAAACGATCTCTTTTGGTTCTTTTCGAAAATCCAGACATTTTGATAATCTGGACAGGGTCCTGTCATAGTTTATCCGAATTATCAGCGCTCTACAGTAATATAAAAGTAACTTTTTTCCCCACTGTTTTAAAACTGTATCTTTTAATATACTTCATTTGTATTTATTTTTAGATTGTAAAACTTGTCTGTCTATAATTTTTCAACACTGCATATCAATGTTCATTAAAAGTGCTTCAAAATGAAATATTAGTTAGATATGTATTTTGTTTAGTTCTCAAAGAAATGTTTTCAATGTATTTGAAATTGTAGAAATTTTCGTTGGAAATCATAACTTTTCAATAAATGCATAAGTAAACTTTTGAATAAAAAGTTTTAAAATATCACTTTTAAAGTTTATTTTTATAACTATGATAAAATGAATTTTATCAGAATCTAGAAGTTAAGATAAAATGAGTAAATCTATTAAAAATGGAATAACCAGGATCATTTTTACTGCTATCATAGAACACGCCAGATACTTCATTTCTCGTACAGCTTACAAAGAAAAATGCACAAAAGAACTGCTAAAATCAGTATTCTGTAGAAAAGATAGATGTCAGATTTATTGCTGGTCTTGAAACGATGAAACGACAATGTCCACGTGCCCAAATCGCCATGTAGATAACAGACAATACTAGCAACTTTTCAACGCTGGTACCACCATGTGTAATGTCTTTGTACGGCGGCAACTTCAAAAACATCGGTACTTTTCAAAGATGAGAGCTGGAAAATATCCACGGGCGACTGGGGAGTTAAAAAGTCCTCGCTATCTCAATTTGAAGATCTCTCTTTGGAAGTGGACATTACAAAAGTAACCACCGTGGCACAGCAAAAAGACATTGAATGGTTATTATTCAAAAGCATCATTAGTTTCGAAGCAGGCCACCCAGAGAGAAGTTCTAGTCAAAGGCGTCATTCTCAACACATGGCGAAGAAGAAAAGGCGAAGATCCATCAAGTTCTCTACAGCAAGGGAAGATGGGCGAAAGTGATGAAAACGACACTTGAAAAATAAGTAACAATTTTGTAGGGGCACTTTGCACTTGGGTTTTAATTAAAGCAATTAGTAGACAGAGTTAAAAGTCTGTTTCATAGGTAAGGATAATTTATTTTTTACGTCTGCGAACACGGATATAGAGGAGATACGGATATTTGGTGTCGACATCCGCGCATATTTATACGAATCTTTGCGCAGCATTTCAAAGCATATTACCTCGAACTAAGTTTTGTACAAATTGTATTATTTATAAGATATGTTATTCAACCAACAAATTTCCGGATTAAGTGCCACGAGAAACTTAGTCAAGAGCAAGTGTTAAAAAAAAATTAATTTTCTAAAATAGAATTTATTCATTTATTTTTCTTTTCTTTTCTTTTGTAATTCTAAATTAAAGAACTTAATGGAAGCAATAATATATTTAAACATTAATTGTAAATGAATGCTTAAAAACTTTTTTCGTTAGAATTAATCTCAGATTAATCCATCTCGATATGGATATAAATGAGTAATGGATATGGATATAATGGGATATATACGATATATCCCATTATATCCATATCCATAGATTTTGTTGAAACAAAATTTTGTTGAAACATTATTTAATTTTATAATTAAAAAAATATATATGTAATTTTATATAGTAATGATTAAGGCTCTGTCAACAAGCCGATTGATTGACACGAATATTCGATCAACTCTTTTTCTGGTTAATATTTTTATTCTGCTAGTTGGTTTACAATGCGATTCAAAAAAATTTTATTCGGTATTTATGTTTTTAAAATCATATTTCCTTTATTAACAAAAAAGAAAAGCTTAATAACAAATTTCAATTTAATGACCCTTATTTATATGATTAAAAATCTTATCAGCCTCCTTATTTTAGTTTTCCCTTTCAGGACTGCTAATTTGAAGTAGTGAACTCATGTAAAAGAACATTTTAAACTAGAAGACAAAGCCCGTTGTGGAGGCAATTACAACGGGCGCTAGAAAAAACATTTGACGAAAGTACACTCAGTATATTTAATCTTCGTCCCCCAAAAATAAATAACTTCATATTCAATTTTTATTATGTACCCAAATCAAATTTCACGGGCTTCTGGAAACGTGCTGGAAATTTTCGCATTCGAACATTTTCATTTTGTATATATCATTTTAATGAAACTATGTTAGCTGGAAAAACTGTTTTAAACGAATTGGAATCTCAACTTTCCCTTCAAAGCGTGATGACCGTGACTTTAATATGACGTTATGTCAATTGCGACAACTAATTTTATCACTAAAATAATTAACTTTTTTTACTCTCGGAAATTAAATGGAGCTGAAAATAGCGAAAAATTACTTAAAAATTAGGGAACGGCTGGATTTTCAGCTTTTTAAAGTAACGCAGATTGTTTTCTATATTTTTATACATAATTATAGAATTTTCAGGTGGATCCTAAAAGCGATGTAGATGTTATTACGCTTTTTGTGCTTAACTTTTAATCTTTTTGGAATACTGATGGTAAAAGTTTTATCTTTGAGTGGTTAACCGGAATTGTTACAGAATCAGTGAGTCGGGCTTCAGTGTAACTATATAGTAGGATTAAAGACCAGTACTACTCAGTTTCACTAATGGCGGTTTTTTTACAGGCAGACTTTTTTAGCGCTTCTTTTTTAATATCAGTTTTGTAACCATCATTCTTTCTAGACTCTCAGCTACAAATTTACGTTTTCGGCAAATGTTTTTGCGTCTACCCGAAAAATGTTAATCTAAAATAAATAAATAAATAAATAAAACTTTTCAAAATCGGCTATAATGCTAAAATGCGAAGGTTTCAGATAGAAGCACTGCATTTTAATTTATTTATTTCAACTAACTGCTTTATATTTTTCTCTTGATAACACCCTTTACTTAAAAATTTGCCGTGTTAACCCTTTAATGCGCGGTGTCCTCGCCGTGAGGACACCAAACTCTGACGTTCTGACTGTTGCCAGTCACGAATAATAGATTTGATTTCTATAAAAATAGTTTCGGGTGACATAGCTCCACGAGAATCCATTACTTTTTAGCAAGTTATTTCCCGTAAAAAAATTGACGTGATTATTTTTAACAGCACTGACATCTGCTGAAAAATGGAAGAATGCTAGAACAGCTGGATAGATTGCCCAATGCTGAAGAAAGGGCAGTCGTTGCCATCGCTCGACTTAACTACCAGCAAGATGGCGGATGATCAAAACGTTCATCGCGTGCCACAGATCTAGAGACCCCTTTTTGACGACAGCTGGCTGTGCCGATGGTAACAGCTGTCCTTTTTTCAGCATTGGGAAAGGGTTGCGCCTCAAAGGGTTAACAAAAACTTTTAAGAACTGAGACGCTCCCATTGCGCCTGCAGACTAAGCAACAATGCTTCTGTTTACAGGAAAAACACTCAAAGTACTGGTGTTAAAGGATAAAATAAATAAAAACTTTGTGTAAAAAACTCACATAAAATGATACCTATAGATACTTATACTTAGGTTCGATCGTTTCGACTGAACATTTATTCAGTCCTTATCAGTCGTAACCATGTGCTTTGGTCGTAACCCTTCGTCTCATTAAACAGCGGACCACTGTTTAGTGAGACGAAGGGTTACGACTGATGAAGACTGAATGAATGTTTGGTCGAAACGATCGTATCTTGTTATATGTATCATTTTATGTGTGTGTTTTTTACACATTTACTTATTTTAATACTTCTGTTACGAAAATCCAATTAGTATTTCCCCACAGTTTAGCCAGTAGTCATACACTTCATTTTTTATAATTGATTACTCTGTAATATAATTCTACAGGATTAAACAGTGGCATAGCCACGGCGAAATTTTTTTGTCATACAAAACGTATTTTCTTCACTCTCTAATCACACGCACGTATACAATATATATGAGTTGCAGTAGTACTAACCCACCATCCCCATGAAAAACTTTTGTCTACGCCACTGGGGTTAAAGTTATAATAACTTATGATGATTTAATTATTTATTTTTCCCTCTTTTATTCTAGGCAAGTGTCTTTTACCATTAATCTGTTTTATTTTTTAAAACATTTTTATTAGTAAGAGAAAAACATAGATTCCATGTGAAATTATATTTATATTTTACTGTTTTCATGAAATTATACGTTTACGTAATCATAAAAAAAGGTTTAACTAATAATTTTATGCAGCTATTTAAAGAACAGTGAATTAACTAAAAACTTTTATTTTTCCCCGAGAAATAACTAATAATTTATTAATACTTTCAGTTCAGTATCTTTTAAACATATTGAACTAAAAGAATGTGATAACTAAAACTTTCAGTACTGCAACGTGATAAAAAAATTACTGCACATGTTGTAAGCTGTAAATAACTAATAGCTGGGCGAATCCAATCCCCCCTGCCCACTCCAAAAAAGACACAAAGGCACTTTTAACGATGCTGACTGTTCCTAATTAAGCTAAATAGCCAAGTTTGTTTGTAGCAAAATTTTACGTAACTGTCGCTCTCAAAAGCAACATCTTTGCCACACATGTTCTCTTTCGAAGTTACTCCCCCGTCCCCCACAGGTCTTTGTGCACACACACACACACACCTGAGTGTGGGAACACAATGGACCTGTTCGGAAGTAATGAAAGCGAACTTTTTAAAGGGATCTACCTTCTAATCAGATAAGATTACTTTCTTAGGAATGGACAACGCAAAACAGTTTAAGAAACGATTAATCAATAAAAATGGTTTGTGTCTTATTGATTAATCGCTGAAACTATCAAATGTTAAAAAAGAAATTATTGAAAAAAGATGAGCATCCTACTAACATAAACAGACACACAAAATAATTAAAATAAAATAAAAATCATGAGTCACAGAAGCGTTGTATAGATGTATGCCCACGGCTTAATGTTCTCTGTCATAAATTTTTAATTTTGGGGAGCTATCGACATATTTATCATTTAGTTTAAAATTTTCTAAAAACAGGGGGGCGGACTGTTATTTTTTAACTTAATTTTAAATTATTCAGCTTCGCTTACCCTATATATTGTAATAATCATAATAAGAAATTTCGTTACTCTTCCGTAAAAAATGAAAAATGATGCAGTCATTAAGTTAGCACTTAATGACTGCATCGGTAAATATTTAGCTCTGCCATTGGGAAGTTGAACATAATGAACGACAAAGAGTGAAATTGTAGAATCTAAAATACAGTTCCTGAAGGCTCGATTTCAACCATTATTATGTGATACATCTTAAAAATCCCTGGTCAAAATGAAGCCAGAATTCACGTGCAGCAAAATTGTAGAATCTAAAGTACAGTACCTGAAGGCTTAAAGTACACTGATATCTATAAAATACAAATACTCGTACTAGAAATGTACATTCCTACTTATGAGGATTTGGAATATGATTTAGTAGTCATAATTAACCTTGAAATAGTTATCATTTAAAAATGCCGTCATGGTTATCTTTGTTTGGACTTTCATAAATTGTTAAATGAAGTGTAAGGAAATGCACCCAACTAGCTAAAAAGCGTATTTTTCACATTCAGAGTAGAACTTTCTTAAAGAAAGGAAAAACGCATAAACTTTTATGAGGAATTTAGAAGAAAACAAAAGGGGTTCCTGGACCATAAATTCCAATTTACTGAAGCAAAGCAATATTAAATCGCAAAGAATCTCTAGCATTCGAAGGATCATTATTTAGTGGCGTGTAACTCTTAAGGTATTTCTTAAAAATAAATCCAAATTGATGTTTTAGTTTTTCTTTCTGACTAACTGAATTTGAATTTGAATTTGAGTCACGGAAAGAAGCGCACCCGTAAAAAAGCGCACCGGACAAAAGCGCATAATATTGAATGGGTTTTTCTTCTTGAGTTGAGACGGGGGGGGGGGGGGGCGTGAAATTTAAAAAAAAAGTGAGAAGCAAGCGGGCGTCCAAAAGGGCGTAAATAGATGTACATTAGTGTATTTTGCATTTATATCTATTGAAAATAGCTATTCAGATAACTTTTCCAAGGATAGTACAGTAACACAGTATGCACAGCACAGTAGCCCCATGGTTGTCCGAAACGCCTTACTGCCCTTTAGCTTTTGATGAAGTTTTTTTTTTTTTTTTTTTTTTTTTTAAGTATTGTGAATTTTTTGTATCAATTTTATACTAAATTTTTTTATACTCTGAATGGCCCTACTCCCCCCTCCCAATAGAAGCACTTGTATGTGCGCCCTTTCAAAATTTAAAAAGCCTACTTTGATTAACCTAACAAAAAAATAACATTAATTGGTGTACTATTCTTTTTCTCTTTTATGAGATGTATAAATGTTATCTATTGCGTATATAAATGTTGTTTTATAATATTGCATCACATATCACGTTACTCTTTTCAAAGTAGCTAATATTCCTAAGTGGCTGCTTCCAGAAAAATCTTTTTAGTAATCCAATCCAAGAGGTCATACCTTCCGGGTGCGCTTTATCCCGGTGCGCTTTTTTCCGTGCGGTTTTTTCCGCGCACCGACGTGAGTAAGTAAATTTTTATACCATCTCATATACATACTAGTTACATACTCAACTTGAAGATATTGTAACGAAAGTCAGGTTGCAGAATGATTGCAAGTGAATATCTCAACTTTGAAACGCTATATCTTTTAAACCAGCGGTTGACAAACTTCTAACATTGGGCCTCACAACTCCAAACAAAGGATAACTTACAATGGCGCGCCCCTCACACATTTCTCTACATAATACAGTTTTTATTCTTCAACAATCAACATTTAGTTGACTTTTCTACAAAATAATGCTATCGGTAAAAATAATCGGTAAGTTCGAATAAACATTTTAAGCGAAAATACATATGTTGAGTAAAAACGTGCATTATCACTTCCTCTTTGCCATTTTTACTCGCCTCCCCCCCCCCTGAAAACGTTCTGCGCCCCATCTTGCTCTAAACAATTCAAGTTAGAATAAATAAAAACTTCGTGTAAAAGACACAAAAATTGGAACTTATGGAATGGGACGATTGAAACGATCGGCCGCTGTATAATTAGTTTATAGATGTTTATCGATTTAGACTTGAATATGAATAACACTAATATCAATTTAGAGCCAAACAAAAGCTATTCGGCCTCGCTCTACAGTGTTTATATACTTTTTAAAATTAATAATATATTAATGATGCATTTAAAATTGTATGCATATTCAGACCTAAAAGAAAGCACTTGCCCAAAACATCAATTTAAAAATTCGCCTTAAAGCTTTTTTATTTTAACTTTTAAAAGCAGTTTAAAAATTTGTCTTATCTGCTTAAAGTTTGGGAAATATTTTAAAATCTACAAAATTGGATCGACTTAAAAATGCTTTAAACACGACTGCGATTTGCTGGTTTTATACTGACAGGAGTTCGGAAACCTATTTTGTATGCTTTTGGAGAAACGAAACATTTAAACCTCTTTTCCTCCATCTTTGTATCTTTTTTAATATATAGAATGAAAATAGCTATAGTTGGTTAGTTAAAAAAAGTGCTCTACAAGGCATTCAGAGATCTTGGTATTAAAGCAACGTCTTTGTAGTGACGAGACCTAACAGGTAAACCTGAACTTTTAAACAACTTAAATTAAATACCATTAACACTTTTTCCATGTATAGATGCCACAGGATTCCCGGCAGCCAAAAGCTTAGTGTGAGCCCTTAATGCACAGCTAAATTTCACTGACAAAAATTAGATATCGGTAATTTACAATCAATGCAGTACATACACAGCTTTTACATAACATGTGTAAATGACATGAATACATAAATGTAAGCAGTATAGGAAACTTTAACAGAAGGGTATTTAATTTAAAATTTACATACTTATTTATAACTGTTTTCAAAATGATTTTATATTTAAATATAATTTTTTAGTTTTTATTTCAGTATCTATAATCCATTTGCAGCATTAACTTATACTATATGAGCACAGTGTTTGTAAATTGACAGTAAAAGTTTAAAACACGAACAAAACTCCTAATTCAATTTTACAAATAATTCTTTATTTCCTCAATAAAAATCTGGAATTACATTCTTTAATTTGAATATCTTTATCAGAGAAAATAAATAAATAAATAAATTATGCCATAAAGGCAGGGGCGTAGCCACGGGGGTAAGGGGTTAGGGGGTCATAACCCCCCATAAGAAAATTTTCCCATACAAAATGCATATTCTTCACTACATTATCAGACACACGCATACATATATATGAGTTGTAGTAGTCGTAACCCCGCCCATGAAAAATTTCTGGCTACGCCCCTGCATAAAGGCAAAAAATGTAGCCAACTGGTATTTTGTAACTAAGTAAACATCAATTCTTAGAAGATATTTTTACTGTTTTATTTATTCATTAAATGTATTAGCTATAATTAAGCTATATTGAGCTAATTGAGCTCATAAAAGCTATATTGAGTTTGAGTAATGAAAACTGTACGGTCAATACTTAGTTGAAAGGACAGGAATGAATCTTAACCTCTCGGAAGTGACACATAAATGAGAAATGTAGAAATTGTTCTCTAGTATACAAATAAAAATACACGGTAAACGTTACTTATATTACCTAAATCTCTAAGTATAAGCACACAACGGAGGGATATATAGGGGATAAAACCAACTCCCAATCCCTAAAAGCAAGAAATTAAAAGGAAAATCTCTTTAAAATGCAGAGCTGTCACATAATTAATGGCAAAAATATTTTATTTTAAAAAATTGTCATCAAGTTATTTTTCAAGTAGATTTCAAAATATTTGGTTATTCAATAAATGTTTACAGATAGTGCATGATATACAGCTGAACTTAACTTCAACGAAGGCAGTAAACAGTCAGTAACCCTCTAATGCTCACTAAGAAATTCCCAAGCAAAAAAAAAAAGAAAAAGAAAATTGTTCGAAAGGTGTTAAAAAACACAATTTCAGCAAATAGCGTAAATATAATAAAAAATTGTGCAAAAAGTTATTTTTATATGTTTTTTACAATGGTAAAACCATGATTTTAAAACTTAAAAGAAAATATTTTGTATCTAGTGAAAAAGCGTATATTTTCTAACATATAAATGGCAATTATTAATTTTTCTTCATCTTAAATATTATTGAAATAGTAGAAAAACTTATCACTGGAAACGGGTTTTCTTTGTTGACTTTGTTTCCATATTGCTTATAAAATATTTTTCATCCATCCATGCTAAAATCTGGGTCCCACAAGTGGTTGAGAGTTTCTGCTCTCGACACTGAAAGGCGGGAGATACCAAGTTCAGTCGCGCCTGTCGACCGAGCCGTTCGGAGTTTACCGGGGTTTTCTCCGAAACCTCGCGTAAATACGGGCTATGATCCCTTAGAACTTTAACAGAAGGGTATTTAATTTAAAATTTACATACATATTTATAACTGTTTTGAAAATGATGGTATATTTAAATATGATTGTTTAGTTTTTATTTCAGTATCTATAATCCATTTGCAGCATTAACATATACTACATGAGCACAGTGTTTGTAAATTGACAGTAAAAATTTAAAACACGAACAGAACACCTAATTTAATTTTACGAATAATTCTTTATTTCTTCAATAAAAGTCTGGAATGACATTTTTCATTTTGAAAATCTTTTATCTGAGAAAATAAATAAATTATGCCGTAAAGACAAAAAAATGTAGCCAACTGGTGTTTTCTAACTAAGTAAACATCAATTCTTAGAAGATATTTTTACTGTTTTATTTATTCATTAATGTGTCATAAAAGAAAGTCCCCCTTAGAAAGTCCCCTACAGAGGGCATTCCCTCTATAGGCTTAGGATCCTAGTGCAGTCAATCAGCCTCAACCCACAAACAAACAAGCAAATATGCTGGCATCTGTGGACACAAACTACTACCATTATTAATTGAAGGTACAATTAATGATTTTATAACATCAAAATTAAATTTCGAAACATTTTTTCCAGTAAAAAAATAGCGTTCAAAAGGTGGTAGCATGTACGCTATCATGAGCATTAGAGGGTTAAAGACGCTATAATTATGTTAATAGTGGGCTAATGTTCTACGGGGGAACGAAATATTTCGATGAGAAATATTTCAATGCTAAAGAGTTATGCCGCTTATAAATGAGGTCACTAAAACTGAGTTCAACAGTATTCGTTGAACTAAGTTATACACTCTTCTGAACTAAAATTTTGGGAGCACCTTAGTCTATTTCACTTTTTATAAACATACAAGTAGATATATGACCAAAAATAAACAACTATTTTGGGAGCACCTTAGTCTATTTCACTTTTTATAAACATACAAGTAGATATATGACCAAAAATAAGCAACTAATGAAAGTACTTACAGTTCTGAAGAGCAGTGACGAAAATACGGTATACTGGTGTGCCGTAAGACCCTCGACGGATAGTGCAGCCACTAAAACTAAAACACCAACTGACTGAGGAAAAAGAAAAGGAAAGAACTTGCAAAACCCCCACCACCCTCAAGCAAATGGACATGTGGTGACGACTGGTCTTTTGTCCTGCAGGCAAGCGGCGAGGTCCGAAAAAAGTAATCAAGACGGTCTGCAGGGGGGTCGTTTTGTACATCTTTCTTGACTTTTTCCATTGAACGAATTGCGAAACTGCTTTGATCTACCGCTAAACGCTGCAAGATTGATGTATATCTCTAGTCACAAAAAAGGGCACACACGCACATGACCACACTACGGCCAGTATTCTGGGTCCCCAGAAAACTTTTACGTGATGTCCAAATATGTGCTAAAATTACCTTTCAAATACTAGAAAGGACTGATTTCTGTCGGAAAATAAAAACAAACTGTACAATTATATTTTCAGTCCATGAAAAATACTCAATTTTAATTTAATAAATTAAATTTACATTTATTTTTCATTTTAAGAAGATGAGCGTAATTCAAGTAAAAATGTATAAATTTAATAGCACCTGATAATTGATTTTTTTTTTTTTTTTTAATCACAATTGCGGAAACTTTTCTTTTCTGAACAATTTATAAAATTGCGAACAGGGGAAAAGTAAAAATAAGATTTTCGTCTGAAACAGATCTCATCTCATTTTGATCTTAAATATTTATAGATTTTTCGATAGGCGACTTATGACACCAAGGGCCGAATTTATGTTAATTTTTATTTATAAAAAGGTAATATTCGACCCTTTGATAGCGTGAAAATTTTTATAAAACATTTGTCTAAAACATTTGTTCATCGATATTTTTCTTTTCAAAGCACACAGGAATGTAATTCATTTGAAGTATTTTATGTATTGACTCTAATGAATTCTTAGAAGATCGACCGAGATTTCAGTGTAAAGTAGAGTATGTTTATCTATGAGTGATTTAATATAAGCAAATTGTATTCAATTTAAATAATTCTCTATGGTAATTTTTTGTATCTATGATAAATTTTGCATTGACTCCGCAAGTATGTGTGCCCTGAGCCCTTAACACAGAAACCGATTTACACAGCTGCTGGGGGCCCGGGGCACAGATATTTGTAGGCGCCCTTTACACAAAATATTACGGTAGAATATAATTTTAATTGAAACTAATTTACTTATCTCAATTGAACTAGCGTTCGCAACTAATTCATTTATCACACATGCATTAACATTTACTTTACATTAAAATTTTGAACATCATACTCATGTTTCGCAAGAATTCCATAGGTTAAATGCATAAAGTATTTTAAATGAAATCTCTTCTTCCTTGAAAATACTCAAGAATAAAAAATGAGACAGGAGTTTACTGTTTCAAATATATATATTCCTCTTTCTAAAATTAACAAAATTGTGAAAGAAAATTGACTAGAATTTCACTTTAAAACTCTTGACTACTAACTTGGTATTAGTTATATTATCAGGTACTGTTAGATACAACTGCAAATCAGTGATGTACCCAGTAGGGGGGGGGGAGAGACACATGCCTCCCCACCCCCAAGATTTTGTCTCAAAATTAAAATATTTCAGGTTGGGGGGAGGGGGAGGGTTTCTGCATGGTTATTTTGCTTTTTCCTCATGAAAGGAAACCATGATTCCAGCTAAACGAATTCTCAAAAAAAGAACAGAAAGTCTGTGACTCAAAAAATATGCCTTCGTGTTCATGGGAACAGTGTTTGTAGACGGAGGGGAGAGACGAGAAGGGTGGGGGTGCATCCCTATAGAATATCGATGGAATATTATATTGTATTTGTACCTGTGGAAGATGTCTCCCTGATGTTATTGAACAGTAGCAATACTCTGAGATTTCGAATTCATTTAACAGACAGCAGTCAGGAAACATTTGTCAATCTATTTTCTTTGCTCGAATCGCTAAGTTCATAATTTTAGAACTTTAAATTTGCTTAAATCTTTTTTTTTTTTTTTTTTTAATCCGAGAATGAGTAAAAGGAATCAATAGCACTTTTAAGTTATTTTGGTGGAAAAAATAAAAAATCCAAACGTCAATTTGAAGCAGGTAGGTACACATTAACTAACAGTTTCAAGTAACAGTATTAAATTTTTGTATGCTGTAATTTTCAGAAAACACTAAGCAATTTTAAGATAATTAAATGTTTGAGTTACACTGGAAATGGACCTCATACTTATAGATGAAAATAAATTAGAAATGCTAAGAATGGTAATGATTATAGAATATCAGCCATGGAAAAAGAAATTACTGGAAAACAGAATAGATTAACTGCTATAAAAACTTTTCAAGTATGCAACGTTGATATGTTTCCGGATACCCATAAACTTTTAAAAACTTAAGTCACATTGCCTGCAACAAAATGTGCTGCTGGAGGATCATTTTCAGTTATGAAATATTTAAAAAAATTACTTAAGAAACAATATATTTGAAATGTGTTTAAATGGTCTCTGGTATCATGGATAAAAATATATCTGTAAGTGAATAAATCTTAAATATTTTGTAAAATCAAAAAGGGAGAATAAGTATAGCCCTGTGAAAAACAATATGTATAAAATTTTTCATTTTATTGTAATTGCTCTTTTTTAACCATTGTTTAAATTGTGGCTATTTTTATTTTTTCAATTATTAAATGACTTTTATTAAATTTTCAATGATGCTGAATTCCACCGATTCTAACAAGTTGTAGTTTTTGTTCTCATGCTATCTTCACTATTTTTTTTCCGACGATTTTCATTTTCGTAACCTTTTATAACTTGATGAAAGTTATATTAATTCTTGAACTTGGCCTCACCTCGAGTTTTCAAACACTTCAGAACTTAATTAATTTGCAAGATTTCAGTATGCTATACCGTGTTTACTCGCATAATAGTCGCCGTCGCATAATAGTCACACACACACACACACACACCGTTTTGAAGCAAAAAAAAAAAAAAAAATAGCTATAGAGCTACAATATTATGTAGTAGATTTTCCTCGCATAATAGTCTCACCTGGACTATTATGCGGGGTGAACTATTATAGGCACCAGGAAAAATTGGCAAAAAGGTGCGACTATTATGCGAGTAAACACGGTAAAATTGTTCACCATACCGATGGCTGCGATGCACGTACGCCTTTTAAAGGCGCGCATAATAGCATATTCTTTCGTTTTTACCAAGTCGTGCATTACTTCTTTCATGACAGTGACGATGTGTGCCCTAAAAATGAATTTCTGGGTACGTCACTAGTGCAATTTGATTAAATTAAAATTTTTTTGAATAATTTTTATGGATTTAATTTGATAATCAGGCATTTTACTTTGATTATCAGCTAGAAATCTGTTGTTTAAAGTGTTTAAAATAAAACATAATTTTATTTTGATAGTACGGAGAACGTTTTGCGGGCCCAGATCACGTATGCTTCTAATGCCCTGTCGTAAATTAGTCTCTGCTGCGTAAATCCGTACCGATGTACAGAGAAACGGAAATTGCACAGGGGTGTACCGTAAACCCCCGCAATGCGCGGGTGTGGGGATGGGAGGCTCGGCTGAAGAGGGGCCCACACAAACTGAATTATTTAAATAATAAAATGAAATACATACAGATATGAACTTTCACTTTTCGTTTCATAGAAGTTACAGTAGAACGTAAGGGATAAAATTTTGTTTTGAAACAAACACCTTAGAACTGGCAAGAAAAGATACTAAAATTTACAGTGTGATTTCTCTTTGTGCTTATTCCTTTTCCCACTGAACTCCCGACAGCCCCTTACTTTAAATAACCGTAACATCATATTCTTGTTACCTCTGATAAAAAGAGAACTGATGTGATACTTTAAATATCAGGTTGTAACGAAAGTTTTCCGCCAGATTTGCTTGAGTCAGCTCACGCGGTACCCAGCTATTGACCTTATATGTCAAGTTTATGCGATGCTTAGCGCGACTAATGGACAAGGCACTAAAATCTAACTCTTTTAGCTAGCTCTCGAGTGGATGAATATTTTATCCTCTTCCACAGATTGTCGTAGGCGAGCCTCATCAGCATCATTAGGCCGGCCAGAGCACTCTGCTTCTTTAATGTCCTAGTCCTCGTTTTTGAACTTTCGGTACCAAATCTTCACAGTGCCATATGATACAACAGTAGTACCTTAAGCTGTATACATGATTCGGTGCCATTCTGTAGCTGACTTTTTGCAACAGAACTGAGAGTAAATGATGGTTCAATCTGGTAGCGTGATAGTTCCATTTCAGACACCTTATACTTAATCATAACGATATTGTTTTGCAGATTTCACAACACAGTGCTCTAAAAACAAGTCTTTTTCTTTCAAATAACAAAAATCATTTCGCAAAATATTGGCAAAAACACCAACGCGAACTGCTTGTGCAGGCAATACTTGCAGTGGCGGAAAACTTTCGTTACAACCTAATACTTATGTACTTCTGATAAATTGACTCTATCAGGTGTATAAATGTGTAAGTTTGTCTCTCTATCTGGCATTCGAATACAAATTCACACTGTAAGATCGATCAGCTTGAAAATTTCAATAGATTTGGAAAACGATATGGAAAACGCCACAGGCAACTTTATATAATTTCGAAAATCTAACAATTCTCATATTTTAAGTGAACTTTCCTAATTTTCGCGTTCAAAGTACTTTTCAGGTGAGCCTGTTTATAGCCAGGGTAACCAGGGCACTTGCCCTGGGCCCATCAATTTCAAGGGCCCAAAAATTTTGTACTTTTTGACAAATTTTTATTTATTAAAACAATTAAATTCTGTGTGTAAAAATTTAATTGCCCCTTTCTCGAAAATACTTAAGAGACGGTAGCTAATTCTGTCATTTTTACTCCATTAAGGGTATTCATTATTTGTGAAAATAAACGTCATTCATAAAATAAAAAGACGGAACCTTCCCTATGACGGAAGGCTTTGTCTGACGAAGACCAAACGAATTTTCGGTCGAAACGATCGTTACGCCTTGAAGTAACCTTTTATGTGTGTTTCTTTCACAAAGTTTTTATGTATTTTATCTTTTAAGACCAGTTTTTTGAGTGTTTATTTTCAAACGTCATTCATGTACATACAAAAATCCTTTATATTCTTTACTAAGTATCATATATACAAAAAATCCTTTGATATTCTTTACTTAAGTATTTATATATTGAATTTGATATATATATATTTGTAGCTGTATGTGCCCAAAACAACTTAAATGTGTATAATACAATTTCCCATGAGTGCAAAGGCCAAAAATTTGTATTTACCCAGGGCCCAATATTGTGATGATCGGGCCCTGCTTCTCAGATACCCTATCCAGTAAAATTGACTGATATGAGATATCTTTTTATGCACAGCTATCTATAGCAAGTCAGATCACTGTTGTTAGTGAGATTCGGTAGCGGATCTAGGGGAGGGGCTAGGGGACTCCCCCCCCCACACACACACAAAAAAAGGGATTGCTAAAGGGTAACATTCTGCTTTATTATAAACTTTAAATAGCTAAAATGATCACATTTTATTACTTCGTCCCCCCAAAAGCATGCACATTGGTTTAGACTAAAATGTTATTTATAGTACATTTTAATTGCGTGAAATAAGCTCTTTTAAAAATTTAGCCCCTCCCCCCAAAAAAATTCTGGATCCGCCACTGGTGTGATTAACAAGTTTAAAAATGACAGAAATCCCTTTATGTTAACAGACTAACGAAAAAAGTACGTTAGACTTGAAATAATTCCTTAATTTCTCAAATTCTGATTAGCATAAGAATATTCCCCTTAATTTTCTTTTTAAATCTCCTTGAGCCATGAATTATTAGACTGGGCTTCTTTGTTTCCTGTAGAAGAACAGTCCCTAAGAAAATATAAGTGAGATTGCAAATGTCTTACTCCACGATTTTAAAACCTTCGTAGATAATTTCTTTTCTTTTTAACCCTGCCTAATTATTGCCAAAGTTAGCAATTTTTAGTGATATGCTACCAGATATTTCTCAAAAATGACTACTGAAGTGACTTATAAGCAACAGAATGACGCCTTCTTTTTAGCCTAAATCAAAGCTTAAAAAAATATCAGATCTTTAAGAAATTTCACATTTCCAACTAGGACTCTACTGCTTCTATGAAGAGGTGACATTTATACAAGCACAGATTCTTTCTTCCTACTAAAGAAAGCAAGAAAAGCAGTTCTCCCCGATATTTGCTAGTTCCTAATCAGTGTGCTCAACCATTAACAAAACACTAGTATTGTCTCGTAACAAGTAATCGGCATATCTTATAAATAAAAATGAAATTCTGTTTGTTTGTTTGTGGATTTGATTCGTATACAAATCCACAAAAATGGACATATCGGCCTGAAATTAAGCACAGATATGTAAAATAATATAGAATAAATCATAGTCCACTTTAAAACTTTGAAAGTCCACCCGTTCCCGGAATTTAAGAGATTTTTTATGCTCTTCACGCAAAAATCTTTCCGTAATTGTAACCCCTGTAGTGAAAAAAGTGTGAAATAAGGATCGTGGTTGCCGTGTGTGGCGATTTTGCCGAATAAAATGTCGTTCGTATACAAATCCACAAAAATGGACCTATCGGCCTGAAATTTAGCACAGATATGTAAAATAATATAGAATAAATCGTAGTCCACTTTAAAACTTTGAAAGCCCACCCGTTCCCGGAATTTAAGAGATTTTTTATGCTCTTCACGCTAAAATATTTCCGTAATTGTAATCCCTGTAGTGAAAAAAGTGTGTAATAAGGATCGTGGTTGCCATGTGTGGCGATTTTGCCGAATAAAATGTTTTAAATTCTCAAGGTAAAAATAAAAGAATAATAATGATTTTTTTTTTGTTAGTTTATATTCGTAAGGTTTTTTTTTTTTTTTTTTTTTTTTTTTTTTTAATTATAATATCATGTGCATGGGAAATCAGAGCAGGAATGTAATGCTTTACACGCAAAACAATAAGAATTGAAAATTTCCGAGGCTAATGTGTAAATTTTTTTAGCTTGGCGAAAAAATAAAATGGCTGAAACATGGATTTTGAGTAAGTGAGTTCTAGCGGTTTGCACAATTTTCGGCTTGGCGCAATTTATTGAGAGCTTAAGGAAATAGATTTTTGAAAACAAGTGCAAAGGTTTTATTAGAATACAGCGTTAAATTTTAATGATCCGTGAAGAAATAATGCAGTTATTAAGGGATTTCAAGCAATCTAACTTCAGAATTATCGCCAATTGAGTACATTGATTTAAGTTGGGGGAATTCCGCCAAATTTCAGAAAATTGAAATCTTCTCATTTAGTACATCGGAGTAACGATGAATAAAACACATTATAGTTGATAATTTAAAAAAAAAAATCGGCTGTATTAAGGGATTCCAATTTTCAAATAAGGCTTGCTTTACTTTTTCGCGGTCGAACCATTTCCCATATTGATTGCTGCTAAGTCAATGCTTCGAATGATTCCCTGAAAAAACTCTTGCAAAATGGCGTATGTTGGCACTTTGGCGAGGCTTAGATTTGAAACTGGATTTTATTTGAGACTGGTATATATAATAACACTGGTTATAGATAAAAATGAATGTTGGTATGTGTTTATGAGGTTGAAAAACTCCAGCACCGTTGAGCACCGTTGCACGAGGAAATTTGGTTGACCTAAGTCTTTTATGATGGAGAAGGTTTTTATGCTATCCGTTTTTCCTTAACTTGCCACTTGGTGCCGCAGCACAACGTTGAATTCTATTCCGTTTAGCCGTTTGCTATGCGAATATCGTCCAACCGATTTCGATGAAATTTAGTACACGCGAATATTAGAACACGGAGAATATTTTTCACTATCCATTTTGCTGTAACTTGCCGCTAAATGGCGCTGCAAAGCATCAACTTCTATACCGTTCGACCGATCGGCATAAAATTTTTTATACTTACACATTTGAGCACGAAGAATATATTCTAACTGCGTTCCTTTTGATGTTACTCACCACTAGATGACGCTGCAATGCATTATTATTTTAACTCGCCACTAGATGACGCTGCAGCAGGCCAAATTCTTGACCATTCAAACGGTCGCTATGAAAATCAGTATACATAGCTATTTGAACAATGAGAATATTTTGGCGTTATCCATTTTGTTATAACTCGCCACTTGACGGCGCTGTAGCAAATCATTACTTTAATTAACTACTAGATGGCCCTGCAGTGTATCACTTCTTGACTGTGCAAATGATTGTTATGAAAATTGGTATACGTAGATAGTTGAACACGGCCGCAATGAAAATTAGTATACATAGCTATTTGAACAATGAGAATATTTTGGCGTTATCCATTTTGCTATAACTCGCCACTTGACGGCGCTGTAACAAATCATTACTTTATTGAACCACTAGATGGCCCTGCAGTGTATCACTTCTTGACTGTGCAAATAATCGCTATGAAAATAGGTATACATAGATATTTAAACACGGGGAAGAGTTTGGCGCTATCTATTTTCCTATAACTTGCCACTAGATGTCGCGTCAACACATGAACATCAGGACTGTCCAGCCGATCGTCATGAAAATTCGTATACATCGATATCTGAATGCGAAAAATATTTTCGCCGTATCCGTTTTGCTAAAACTCGCCACTAGATTGCGCTACGCCGCATGGCCTTCTGCACCGTACAAACAATTGCCTTGCAATTCGGTATACATGATTATTGGACACAATATAACGCGATATCCACTTTGCTATATCTGTTTATTACAATGAATAGTAATCACCACAAATCGTAATATCAAAAAGTCCATTCATTCCCGTGCGAAGAACGGGTACTTCAGCTAGTTTTATATAAATTTAAAATTAAAAATTCAGCATCTATCTCAATTTTTTGTTTTGAATCTTTATGATTATTAATATTCATTCATTTTGGCATCATAAATGCAAGGGATTGCATGAATCTGGCAATTACATAAATTATTCAAAGAGGGGCCCCAGAAAAATTTTTGCGGGGGGGGGGGGCTCGGACTTTTGCGGTACGCCACTGATTTTACGCAATTTCAACTTCGTCCAAAAGTGTCTAAGAAATGTATTCTCATTGAGACTTCTAACCGATTTTTTTTTTCTCAGAAAAAATAAGCTGAAAACAAAGTTTATGACATACGTTCTTTTTTCTGGAGTCTCTTTTTCTAGCCGCAGTGTAAGAATTTGTGGTTTTTCCTGACGCGTGGCATGGCAGGGGGGAAAAAATCACAAAGTACATCTTTTGTTCAGTTTTTATGACGTTCTTTTGACGAAGAAAAGATACTGGAAAATGGCGTGAAATTCTCCCTCCCAGCGCTTTCACTTGAGATCACAAGATACCGACGGCGTCAACTGAAAACTGAAGCCCTGGTTTCCTGGAGGCGGCCGGCGTCCAGCGACCAGAGTGATTAATGACCTCAGCGGTGCCTCTCGCGTCCAAAGAACGCGTTTGTTAAAAAGTGGTTTGCTACTCGCGAAAGCGGCAGGAGGGGACGCTCGGCGATCGCCGCTTCCGTCCAGATGTGGTGGACGCTCGGCGAACGCCGCTGCCCGTGGAGAATTCGTGGACGCACAAAAGAAATACACACCATCCAATGTACCTTGGATTTTAACGAATTCACATTAAATGAGTATTAATAAGTAGTTATTTATTGTGAATGGAGAATATAAGTACTAATTAATGCTTGATTAAACAGAACTTAGCAGTCGCATATTTTCATAAATCACATTTTTTTTTTTTTTTCATAATTATATACTCAACGATACAAAAGAATAAAAAAATATATTTACATGTTACAAATGTATATACTGTTTGCTATTACACACATGCATTGAATGAGATATGAAAAATATCAAAATACATTTTGTACGTTCTTTTTTCTAAACAAATAAGGTTTAATTCATCATTAAGTATTAATTTTGTATTTAAAGGGACTTTGTACCTGAAATATACTAAAAAACGAATTTTCGATGGTGTCTAGAAATCCCCTGTGATTCTTTATTGTGTTTAGGTAAACAAATTTTTTAAAAACATCCTATTTTACTTTTTGTTTCTTGATTCAATCCAGTGCCGCAACCTGGGTTTACGAGTTCCAGGGGCGGGAGTGAATCTAGGGGCCCTTTTCATGTTATATTTGGTAAAAACGAAAATAAATTAGCACGTTTCATACATTTGTATGTACTCAAAGTCAGAATTAAACGCTTTTAGATAATAACAGATATAACATGTAAGTATGTAGTCAATACAAAAAAGAAAAAAAAATCAAAAGAAAAAAAATAAAGGAAGAAAAAACAATTCCAAGAGGTATGAATAATAATTAGATGGATTTTGAGGCCCCTACGTGTAGGGGTCCGGGCATTCGCCCCGCTATGCCGCTTTGCACTGGTTCAATCATTATGTACCTCTCGGCCTAGATCCTTTGTGCAGATAATTTTCCGTAATTTCCTAAAAACAATATCAATCATTTTGTAAAAAATATAATACTTAGAATCAGGGGCGTAGCCAAGGGGGGGGGGTGTCTGTTTTTAGTCTTGGTACACAAATTGAAATAAACTAACAGCACCATGGTCTCCAAAAAATTCACGATGGTTCTTCATAAGCTGCTTTACGCACTACAATAAGCGAAAATGCAGTGGATTTTGTGAAATTTTCAGAAAAAATTCTTATTAAGAATATTTTCTAAAAATCTTGAAACTGATACAGGTTGATCGATATGTAGTACAGCTTGTAAAGAGACAGTTTCAAAATTTTGAAGTACCTGGCATAATTAGTTTATTTGTAATTATGTACCAAAATCACATGATTTTTTGATCACATCCAAATCACATGACAAGAGCGATAATTTCATATTCAACACTTTCAGCCATTTTCAGTGTGCGAAGCGTTTTCAGAACGAAGAATGCCTGCCCAACAACCGTTTTCCAGAAAGTGGACGCAGAAAAATGCCGCGCGCTCGCGCGCCTGCAGGAAACCACCCTTTCGCGACAGCTGTGGACAGTTTTTCACGGATGTCACCTCGGGCACTTTTTCGCGGTTGTCAAAGGCGAGCGCTGGACGCTGCCGCTCCCAGGAAACCCGGGCTTGAAGCGCCAGTGGAGTGATAACAACACTCACCGCCCACCGCAGGCGACTTTCTAGAGCGTGCATTTGGGGCCAGTGCCCCCCTGGAAACATATTTGCCTCCTTGAAAAATTTTTGCCCTCCTACTAAATGCATGCAAAATATTGAAATCTAAACAATCCTATCAAAGACGAAATATCTTATCCTAATATCTAAAAATATATTTAATTGTAAAGGAATAATAGACATTTACAGCTATTTTTAATATCTGAATATGGGTATAACGCATAAGTACGGTAAATATTTTTATGCAATTGTTAACTTTAAAGATATTCGCAAGCATATGCAGCGTTTTAAAAATAAATAAGCAACGTAAATAGTTCAAGTGTGTCAAAAACCTCCATTTACTAGAAAAGAATTACTTATGAATGCTTGATTAAAAAGTTTTCATGTATTCCTTTTTAAATTACAATTACATTTGTTTAACTATTATATATACATTAAATGATACAAATAAAAATAATTAACATAATAAAAGACTTTGTTGTTGTTATTATTTATACTGAATAAAAGATTAAAAGTATAAAAATATAAGGGTGGATTGGATCAAATGAAAATGGAACAATTATCATAATTTGGTGTGTGTGTGGGGGGGGGGGGGAGAGTGTAAAACGCTGTGCTTAGAGATAGAGTGGGAGGTAAAAGAACAGAAACCTTATTGAAGAATGGGCTTGCCCCCTTTTTAAGCGCGCCCAACCACGTTATATAAGTTGGTGGTCGGTCAGCCAGCCAGATGTATTGTCCTGGTAGAGGGCCGAATTCATATAGATGTCTTTTCCTGGATTTTCTGGGCCGTAGTCCCGTAGTCAACAATCGACAGTGTTGACTGACTATAATCGCTTTACTCTATAAGCTTATTATGAGTATTGCACTACCCTTGCATGTGCTGCAGTCAAAGTCATGCTCTCTGGCCTTTTGTCTTCTTGTGTGGTTTTGCTTCACGAAAGGCGTGACCGCATACGGCCACTCGCACACTCAGCTTGCTGGAGCAGTTTTGGTGCAGTGTGTAGGAATATCCACAGTACAGCTCTGACCTTTCACCATGTGATTTTCACATCTTTGGTCCTTTAACCCTTTGAGGCGCAACCCTTTCCCAATGCTGCAAAAAGGGCAGCCGTTGCCATCGCTCGACTTAACTAACAGCAAGATGGCGGACGATCGATACTTTCATCGCGTGCCACAGCTCTAGAGACCCTTTTTTGATGACAGCTGGCTGTGCGGCACAGCCAGCTGCGTCAAAAAAGGGTCTCTAGATCTGTGGCACGCGATGAACGTTTCGATCGTCCGCCATCTTGCTGGTAGTTAAGTCGAGCGATGGCAACGGCTGCCCTTTTTTCAGCATTGGGCGATCTATCCAGCTGTTCTCGCATTCTTCCATTTTTCAGCAGATGTCTGTGCAGTTAAAAATAATCGTGACAAATTTTTTTACGGGAAATGACGTGCTAAAAAGTAAAGGATTCTCGCGGAGCTGTGTCACCCGCAACTATTTTTATAGAAATCGAATCTATTCTTCGTGACTGGCAACAGTCAAAACGTCAGAGTTTGGTGTTCCCAGAGCGGCAACACTGCGCGTTAAAGGGTTAAAAAAGACGTGGAAGGGTAGACGTTTTCACTTGGATAGTGAAGTCATGGACAAGGTTTGGGTTTGAAACTGGTTTCAATTTTAGCCAAACTCTTTCTGAGAACGAGGTATTCGCAGCTTGCTCGGTACAACAGTGGGACAAGTGCTTCTGTAATTTTGATGATTACATTTGAAAATAAATAATACCTTTTAATTTTGTGGCTGCTATCCCGTTTTCATTTGATCCATCCTTATATTAAAAATATCTTTTTACTTTTTAACGGGGGGTAAATATCGTGAAACATTTTTAAAAATGTATGACAGTGTATATAATTAATAACTCATAATCAAGCTTCTTAATTATTTCACTTACAAAGTTCAAGATGCACCAGCGCTTACGCACTATCAACAGAGGGACTGCTCTATTTTTTTCTCCCCGGAGTACCCGTTCAAAACATTGCTCTCTTGGAGAGCGCCGTCTTATGGCATAATTTGGTACTCAGAAAATAAAATTTCCAACAGTGTATATCATAAATTACATATTATATAAACAGTTAAGAAGTTGAGTTTTCGGCTCCCATTTTTCCGCTATTCTTAAAATGCTAAAATAACCCGTTTAAAATGCCTCGTACCAGCTTAAAAAATTTCCTTTTAAAACGTTTATATTTAATCCAATTCTGCCCCCCCCCCCTTTCTGTCTTTGTTATTTGTGAAAGTCAAATAATTTTTCAAAAGGAAAAAAACCCTTCCTCACTTTATCGAAACTGTTGACAAAGTTCCTGAAGAAGTTTTTAAAAACTTCATGCAACTGGATTGTTATCACTTATAGGACTGCCAATAATAATAATAATTAAAATAACCCGATTTTTTCTGTAAAATCAATTCCAATGATGATTAAAGTGAGATTTTTTAGATTTAATATTGTAAGGTAATTATGTTGTTTTACTTCATTAAATTTTTTTAAGCGTGCAAAATAATTTAAGTTTTTGAAGTAAAACTAAACTTTATATTATGTATGCAATACTTTAATAATGCAGAAAAAATATCTCTTAAATATCTATACTAAAATTATTTTATTTTTCAAAAAAAATAGTTTCCCGTTTGCGAAATTTTCCCCCTTGAGAATCTTTTATTTTCCATTCTCTTCGAAACTTCTTAAGCGGTTTTTACTCTAATAGAATAGTTTTAACTAATTAAAAAATCAATTTTTGAATAACATAAACAATAAAAAATATATTAAACAATAAGTATCAAGTTTTCGCGATTCCAATACTACAGTAATAAAAAGAGAATTCATATCTTTGAAAAGTACCCATTTTCTTGTAAAGACGCATTTTACTGTTCATATTTATGTTTTACATTTTTGTTGTATGCAACGGCTGAAATATTAATAATTTTTAGTAGGGATGGACGCGAGACGACTTTTTTGCGAGACGAGACAGATATTTACAGCTTTTTTGCGAGACGAGACACACATTTTTAACATTATGATATAGGGATTTTTGCGAGACGAGACAAGCTTTTAGGCTATTTTGCGAGACGCAGGACGCATATTTTTCGTCTCGCGTCCATCCCTAATTTTTAGAAACCGTACTTTGTATTATTCGTTTGAGAGTACTAAATAATTTAATCTAGCCTCAAAAGATAGACACACACATGCACAAAGCACGACCCCATATGAACTTTTCGTTTTATCTGCTCGAATTCTTCATATGACTATTCAAGGAATTTTTATAACATTCATTATTCATTACCACGAGAGAGAGCATGATGGACGAAAAGGGAAGCAAAGCAAAATGGTAAATGGTTTAATATGGAGCGCCTTATTTGATTCTTTTTTATGTAAAAATTTGAACTTTAATCAAAATATGAGATTATTCCTAATTATAGTCTAATATAATTAGTAACTTATAATTTTTTAATCTAATATAAATTATTTCTGCGAGTGAAAACAGTGAAACTTAAGGTGAACTTTATGTAATTTGATTAACCCTTTGAGGCACAACCCTTTCCCAATGCTGAAAAAAGGGCAGCCGTTGCCATCGCTCGACTTCACTACCAGCAAGATGGCGGACGATCACAGCCAGCTGTCGTCAAAAAAGGGTCTCTAGATCTGTGGCACGCGATGAACATTTCGATCGTCCGCCATCTTGCTGATAGTTAAGTCGAGCGATGTCAACGACTGCCCTTTTTTCAGCATTGGGCGATCTATCCAGCTGTTCTCGCATTCTTCCATTTTTCAGCAGATGTCAGTGCTGTTAAAAATAATCGTGACCATTTTTTTACGGGAAATGACGTGCTAAAAAGGAAAGGATTCTCGTGGAGCTATGTCACCCGCAACTATTTTTATAGAAATCGAATCTATTCTTCGTGACTGGCAACAGTCAAAACGTCAGAGTTTGGTGTTCCCAGAGCGGGAACACTGCGCGTTAAAGGGTTAACTACCTAAATCTAGAGGCGAATAAGGTAGACCGAAACACGAGACAATGTTTGAAGGCAGCTCCATTTCTTTTCTTTCCTTCTTCTTTTTTTTAAGCGCTGTAAAATTTTAACATAATCAGAACATAGTTTTAAAAGTGTTTGGTCCGATACTAAGAGATACTCACACCTAAAATACGCTATTTGAAAAATAAAGCTGCGGTCTAGGGCAGACTGGCGAACCAATGGCAGGCCACTGATCAGAATGGTTCGCATTTTAATTAAAACTAACAAAGTTCACTATAAAGAATCACCATCAAACGGTCACCATGTCAAAATCATTTGACGGCACTTTATGACCTCATTAAACATTTCTTTAGAAAAAATGGCACATTGATCCATAAAAGTTCGCCACCCCTGGTCTAGGAATGCCCGACCCGTAGTTCGTGAGACACAATTGGCAACTTTTGGTGCGACTCATTTTATCAACTGGGGCATGTGAATTCTCTAAAATAGTTATTTTCTAGTTAAATGAGATACCGATAGAAAACACTACTTATTATTATTGTTACGTGGCTCCCCGAAAAATTTCCCCAAAAGGTTGGGCACCACTGCAATCCAACTGACGCAGGGACGTGCCAACGTCTTGGAAAGTGGGGGGGCGAACGATTTTTTCCGACATCGGGAGGGGGGGGCAGTCATTTCCCCAGCCCCTCATCCCCCCCCTCCACCAACAAATGTTTTTAAAATAAAAGGTGTCAACCTTGGTACCAGGAAAATTTTTGTTTGTACTTCTATTGTTCAATTACAATAATGATTTTCTTCAGAGACGGGGCAGCTATTTCGCCCCCCCCCCCCGCCAATTTTTATAAATAATCGGCTTCAATCTTTTTTAACCTCCTCTGTACACCCTCTCAAAAAAGTATCCGAGTGTAAGCTAAATTTCCTGTATCATTTTCATGTAAACTAATTAATTTACCGATTTTTTTTTTTTTTTTTTTTTTTTTTTTTGTATCTCAAGAGTTTGCTTAAAATAAGTTTTCCTCGTGCGTAAGGGGATGGTGGTGGCAGCTATTTCGCCCCCACCACTTCCGTTTGAGCTAGTAAAATTTTCGTTTATGCCTAATTAGTTTGTTTAAATAACCGTTTTCTTGAGGGGAAGGCCTAGAAAAATTGCTTTCCCCCATCCTGAAAAAAGCTATTGTAAGCAAACTATTGAGGGGGCTAAAATACAGAGGGGGCGAATTATATAGTTCGCCCCTTCTACTCATTTACCGAGGGCGCGATAAACCCCCCTGCCCCCCCTGTTGGCACGTGCCTGAACTGACGTAAACCAAACATCCCCCCCCCCCCAAATATAGATTATCTTCCTGTTTACGCCTGATATAATAAAAATAAGTGTCTGTGTATCAAAATTTGCAATATTTTTTTGAGATATTGAAAGATGTACACATCAGACACACGAGGATATCTATAAACAAGGAATTTCGTCCGTGTGTCTTTTTGCGAGAATGACCCTGGGCATGACTATAATGTTTTTGTGTCTTGGGCACTTTTCAAATGTTGTGCCCCTGGTGTTTATATAGCTGGCTCAATTTTTGTGCCTGTATGCCTAACTTTAAACTCAATTTCTTGGCCCATTTCTGCATGTGTGCCCGGTACACGGGCCTCAAGTAAACGTGATAATTCGGTCTTGGGCTGACCCCCAAAAAGACGGAAATTGATAAATCGGATATACAGTACAGGGTGTCCCAAAAGCATTGACCTAGGCTTTTATTCTTTAAATATTATCATAGACATACACAATAAATTACATAGTAAGAAAGGTAAAACATGTTATGTTAGCGATTAAAAATTTCAGGGAGTGAAACCTAGTAATCTATATAAATAAAATTAGACTTTTGTCTGTACATTTCTTAGAATTCAAAAATTTTGCGATTTCTATCCGTTTCAAACACCCGGGAATCCGATGCGACCCTCAAAAAAAAGTTTGTCTGTCTGTCATTCTGTCATTCTGTCCGTGACGCTTTTTTTGTTTAAGCATCACGTAAAAACGGCTGAAGCGAATGATATGAAATTGGGTGTCATGATAGGTGGTCACTCAACTTAAAACATAGGCGTCGAATTTTTAAAAAATATTGATTAGATTTTCAGATTTTGCGAAAATCGTTTCAAACTGCGTTAATTTGTGTTCAAGCATCACGTAAAAACGACTGAAGCGAATGATATGAAATTGGGTGTCATGATAGGTGGTCACTCAACTTAAAACATAGGAGTCGAATTTTTAAAAAATCTTGATTGGATTTTGAGATTTTGCGAAAATCCTTTCAAGCTGCATAAATTTGTATTCAAGCATCACGTAAAAACGACTGAAGCGAATGATATGAAATTGGGTGTCATGATAGGTGGTCACTCAACTTAAAACATAGGCGTCGAATTAAAAAAAAATCTTGATTAGATTTTGAGATTTTGCGAAAATTGTTTCACACTGCGTATTGTGTTCGCACATCACGTAATAACTGCAAAGGTGAAAAAATGGTATTTGGGTGAAATGATAGGTGGTCACCTTAAACTATAAGCATCCAAAAAAAAACGATCAGATTTTGGGATTTTGCGAAAATCGTTTCAAACTGAGTGAATTTTTGTTCACACATTACGTAATAACGACTAAAGCGAATGATATGAAATTTGGTCACATGATAGGTTGTTGTTCAACATAAAGTACAGGTGTCCAATTTTTTAAACTTTTTATTAGATTTTGAGATTTTGTGAAAATTCTCTCAAAATGCGGTTATATTTTTTCAAGCATCGCGTAATAACGACTAATACGAAATTTGGTGATATGATAGGTAGTTGCTAATCTTAATTTATAGGTGTTGAATTTTAAAAATATTTTGATTACATTTTGAGATTTTGCGAAAATCGTTTAAAAATGCTAAAATGTTTGTTCCAGCATCACTAAATAAAGACAGCAGGGAATTAAACAAAATTGGGTGACATGATAGGTTGTCACTCAACTTAAATTCTAGGCTTCCAATTTTTCAAAAATGTTGATTAGATTTTGAGATTTTGCGAAAATTATTTGAATATGTGTAATATTCGTTCGCGCATCCCATAATTACGACTAAAGCGAATGAAATGATATTACTTAGTTACTCTCTAACCTGTAATATTTTAACAATACATAAAAATTATAATTGCGCTTTCTTTACTTTGGCAACATACTATATCCATTCTGTGTACTCCAACAATGCTGACGAAAGTTCTTGCTTTTAGAAATTTGCATTCAGTACTAACCCGTCAACGACTGGTACTTCAGCTAGTTCAATATAAAATTTAAATTTCTATAGGGCCTCGTATAAAAAATTCCTAATTAGTAAATTGTGTAACGTACATTAATTAAATGAGATAGGTATGTTTAAGCTTTGTAATGGGCTGTAATACTACCAATAATAATACAATTTTTTTTGTATTTATGCAATCATTGTTTTTTCCCTAATTTCTCCTGATATGGCTCCTCTCGGCTCCTGAAATGTGATCATTCGACTTGATTTTTAATTCGAGAGCCATTGAGAAGTGGCTTAGGTCAATATATATTTAATTTTATATCTCCGGCACTTTTTAGGATGAAATGCTTAAGTTTTGTTCTTCAACTTGTTAATACATGGGACATATTTTACAAACTGGAATTTTTTTTTTTTAACTCGGGGCCGTATAAAAATTTATTATTATTATTATTATGTTAAAATTTATTTAGGTTTAATATCCTGAAAATGTTAATCGATACCATAGAATTTTGTACCTTTTTTTGCGTCACGGTAATTTATGTACATGAGACATCCTGTGTATATTAAATACTAGCTGCGCGCCCGTTATTCGCACGGTAGGAAACGAATATTTTACTAAAATGTAATCGTAACTATCTATCCGAAAACAAAATTTCAAAAAGTTCAAGTAGTCCTTTTGATGAAACTACCGCGGGATAGTAAACTAATTTTAAAATTCTAACATAACTAATGTCACGCTCATCATATGCATAATTATGCCACAAAAAATAGGTTAGGAATTTTTCCTCAGAAAAATTCATTGTGATCACTTACAGCATTTAACTTTTCGTATAGACAGGCCAAATTTCCACAAACACTTGAAATGTGCCACAGCAAGAGTGGCTTCTAACAGTACTTTTATCGTTTGCGAAATATTATTATGATAATACAAAATAGCCCATGCCCAGATTATCAAGTAAAACTATTAGTGTTTAAAAAACAATTTCTGTTTAAAAGCAAGAAATTAGTTCAGAAAGAACGTGGTCGAGATAAACAAGCTACATATAAGGATGAAAGTTATTAAATAAACATGATCAAAGAGTTCATTTTTGCCCTACTTCTTCCCATAATATCATTCCGTTCAGTTGTTGAACAAGGGCGCAACAAAAGAGTTTAGTTGCATAACTCAGCATCAGTAATGCCATTTTTGAAGTAAATGTTCAGTTTTATCGGTTTCTCGTCTGTTAAAAGCATACATTATTTTTCACAATATACCTAAAGAAGGATCTTTTTTTTTTTTTTTTAATCAAAAAAATCTTGCACATAAAGTTGTTTCTGTAGCTGCTGGTGCAGCGTATTTCAATTTAAAGCACCTTTTTTTTTTTTTTTCTTTTTTTTTTCCCCTTAAGAAAGAAAAGAAGAAGAAGAAAAGAAAAGATGTCTAATATACAAGAGCGTCTGGTAAGACATTATGAAGGCGGTTAGAGTCATTCTAGATGGCACATAAATCACAAATACGCCACTTATCAACAAAGAGACGCTCTGCGCCTCCGCTTCTTGTTTCACAGTTATCGCTATTTATTTGGTAAGAATCGTGAAGTATGGTTATGATGCGAGTTAGCGCATAGATGATATTCCTCTTGGTCTTTACTGCGTCTTCTACATCGCAAAATGAAATTTAGAAAGTACCATTAACAGCCGGGGACATGGGCGCGAGGGGGTGACCCCCGCTGGAGGCGCATGTGAAAAGGAGGGGGGGGTGTCCAAATTTTTATAGTTATTGTATAAAAAGTCAGTGTTATACATCGTATTGTTTTTCGGGGTTTTATTTAGGCTTCGATTAATTTGTTTTACATTTTAATAGAATAAAAAAATACATTAAAATCCTAATTTATTCGTTGAATCCTTTTTTTTTACGGTTCTATTTACAAAGGGAAGTCAGGATCAAACAGTGCTCAATCTTCATTTGAACTGAAGTTTTGCAATGCATCTTACATGAATTAATTGTATTGATGTAATTGTAACACATGAATTAATTGTAAAAATCTTTAATATTTAAAATTCCTTTACAAATCCAGGGCCTATTAACATTATGGTGCTCAGGGCGCTTTTCAAATAATGTGCTCCTATACACAGGTAGCTCACCATGTTGATACGGATGTATTACTCTAAAGCAGGGGTTCCCAAAGTGTGTGTCGCGGAACCTCAGGGTGCGGAGAAGAGAGCTGAGGGGAGTCGCGAAACGCTCATGGTCTGATTAAAAGACTTGCTTGAATTTTTTAGAATTGCATTATGTTCTTACTAATTTACTTCTCCACAATCGTGCAAATATAAAATACACCCTCTTAAAAAAGTATTCGAGTATAAGCGAAACTTCCTATTTTAGCTTTGAGAATAATTAATTAGTTTTTAAAAGCCCACAACTCTAAAGAAATATGAAACATTAACTATACATAACCTTATTCATATCTTTAAAAAGAGAGAGAGAGAGATACGAAACAAATATATGAAGTTTGAATTGTTTGCTCCAATACTTTTTTTGAGAGGGTGTATATGTAATAAATATACATAAAATGTAACAGCAGTCATTATACCATCCAGAGATATTGTATGATGAGGGTGCCGTGTGAAAATTCTATTATCTTAAGGGTGTCACCGCTTATATAAGTTTGGGAACCCAGGCTCTAAACTCAATTTTTGACTGCATGCACCCAAATAACACACATGGTCACAAAAGAGTCACTGTGATGCAAAGGCGGATCCAGGGGGAGGGCGCAGGGGGCGCGCGCCCCCTCCGAGAAAAATTTATTTACACTTGATAAATGGGGCTTTCACCAATATTAAGTGATCTTTACACTAGATAAAATGAGTATTCACGATTTGCGCCCCCTCCGAGAAAAGTTTCTGAATCCGCCCTTGGTGTGATGTCACAGAGGGTCACATTGTAACTGGGCAAGGTGCGTGAAATTGCATATAAAATCTTCCTGTTGCATGTGGGCAAATAAGAAATGGCACAAAATCTTCAGCTGTCCCCGGACGCTAAAAGCCCTAGCTACGCGTCTGACTTGGAGCATGCGTCCTGGGCACACATCCAGAAATAGGCCGAAAAATTGAGCCATATACAGGGGCACAAAATTTGATAAGTGCTCTGAGCACAAAAGTATAGTAAGCTCCGGACCTGACTTCACAGTGACGCTTCTTTGTGTCTTGGTAAAGTCATGCTGACGTCGTTGTCAAGCCATCATGTGACTGCTACTGCTGATTTTTGTGATTATAAAATTATCGTTTTTGTAACTTAAATTTCATAATATTGCATATATTTTAACGAATGATTTCGGTAATAATAATGAAATACGATAAAATTTTGAGATACTTTCGTGTGAATTAATTTCAAAGAAAATAAATTACTGAAATTTATAAGAATTTCAAAATGCACTTGTCGGCAGTGGCATACCGAGAAATTCATTTTGGGGTGTGCGTATCCTCATCAAAGAAGCAATTTACCACTTGATAAAAACTAAGGAATGTGCTATTATGGGCGCCCATAGAGGGGTAAGTAGGGGAAGGAGTGGGGCACCCCCACCCTCCAGTGAACAATTTTATAGCATTTTGAAATCTTTCAAATTCATAAAGTTCTGAAGTATCTGACAAAAAAAAAAAAAAAAAAAAAAAAAAAAATAGACAGCCCAAATATAATTTTTTTGTTATTCCCATTCAAAGCCGTTCACGTTCAAGAATTAACATAATTTTTATCAAGTTACAAAAGGTTACAAAAATGAAGGTCATGGAAAAAATAGCAAAGTCACCAAGAAAACAAAAATTCCTACTTAATTCCTACAGAATTGGTGGAATCCAGCATCGTTGAAAATATGTAATTAAAAAAAAAATAATACTTACTGATTTAAAAAACCGAAAAAACAGCCTCAATGTAAAGAATAGTTAAAAAAGTACTATTATAATAAAATGAAAAATTTTATGCACACTATGGTTATATTTATTCTCACCGTTTGTTTTTGAAAATGCTTCAGACTTCTTCACTTACAGATATATTTTTATAACGGAGACAATTTAAAAGCATTTCCAATGTACTGATTCTTAAGTAGTTTTTTAAATATTTCATAGTTGAAAATTATCCTTCAGCAGTGCATGTTGTCAGAGGCAAGGTGATTACAGTTTTAAAAGTTTATGGATATCTGGGAAACTATCAACGCGTCACATATTGATAAAGCTTCTATAGCAGTTAATCTAGCCTGTTGTCTCAGTAATTTCCTTTTTTTTTTCCCCACAGCTATGATATTCAATAATTATTAGCATTCTCAGCATTTTTAATTTATTTTCATCTATAAGTATTATGAGGGCCTTTCCAGTGTAACTAAACTATTTAACTATCTCAAAATTTCTTTGTGTTTTTTGAAAATTACATCACTCAAAAATTTATTACTGTCACTTTAAAACGTTTATTTAATGTACATTTTCCTGCTTCAAATCGACGTTTGGATATATTTTTTTTTTTTTTGTTTCTTTGTTTGTTTGTTTCACCAGAATTAAAATAACTTAAAAGTGACTACTGCTTCCTTTTGCTCATTCTCAGATTTAAAAAAAAAAAAAAAAAAAAAAAAAAAAGGATTTAAGCACGAAACACATTTTTTCCCCTTAAATGTTTCAATTTTGAGAATAAATCTTAACATCCAGTGTCATGCACTACAAGTCAAAGAAAATTTACTTGAACTTGAGTGGTTGAATAAAAAAGTATTTTATTAACGATTGAAAATTTTTACAAGATAAATATAGGGAGAGTGTGAGCTAATAATAGGAATTGTAAAAATATTAAGTACACTTCTAGATTTTGGGGGATTTAAAACGTGAGCTTTACTCCCCCCTCCACACTATTATTAAATACGTTTATTATAGCTAACGCACTATTTTGCAGGTTACTACAGCATAGTATTTCCACCGCTCGCACGTGCGATCGGCCAAATAGCCTTCTGAACCGCTCTCTTAGAAAAGACGCGGAGAGCGTTGGGGAGAAATACGACTCTGCTGATATCCTTCTGTTCGCACAATTTCATTTTGTACAGAGAACATTTTTTTGCAGTTATCTCTTCCGGATTCTCCCTCGGTTTGTTATGTTCGGTTAATGCTTTTGTAGGTTCACTTTCTTTTTTTTTTTTCATTTTTCACTATAATATTTCTAACAAACTAGTGTAAATAATTAAGCTGGAAGTAAAATAAGTATTTCGGGGCTAAAGCAATCACATTTTTCAAAATCATTCTTTGAAAAATAATCGAAATAAAATAAATCAAGACAACACCTTTTCTAAAACTTATCTTGTCGACGAAATGCAAAAGCAAAGATTACTTGTGTGCATTGTTTTCCTTTAACTGCTGGAAACGCAAATATATTTCAACGTATAAGTTGTGTCGTATCTGCATACTTAATTTTCGAAATTTATTTTGTGAAACTCCACTTAAATAACTCACTAGCCGCCACTCCGACATAATAGATCAGGCAATTTTAAGAATAACAGAGGGAGAGACAGTTTGAAACTAGAAAAGGGACAAATCGGGAAAGCACAACCTTCTTTGACTCGGCAACATGAGCGCATACAGATCAATGCAACCCACAATAACACAGGAAAGTTACCAACAATAAACTGTAAGATAGGGGAAATTAAAATTAGAACTTCAATAGATACTGGGGCGTCTATTAACTTAAGGAAGCAAGAAATTGCAGAGAAGTTAGTAAAAAAAAAAAAAAAAAAAAACTTATTTTGGAAACAGAAGCTTGTGCTGTAAGAGTAGTTGGAATAACACTTAATGATATGTTTGTGAATGATAAAATTAAAATAAACTTAAATGTCAGCAACTTATTAGTTCAATCAAATTTTTATATTGCCCTCACAACTTATGTAAATTATAATGTAATTCTTGGAATGAAATTCTTAATAGACAATAAATTAATTGTAGATATTCCAAATTCTAAATTAAGACATGAGAGAGGGGATATTTCTTGGGACAATAGTTCAGTGGTTCAGTTCACAGAAATTTTGTTTTTGGCTACAGCATAAACAAACATATCATTCCACCTTTCAGTGAACAGATGATAAAGGTTAAAGTTAAAGCAAATTTTCAAGAAACTCCTCATGTGTTAATTTCTCCATCTAAACATTCATTGAATAGCGATTGGACAGTTTCTCATTCTATAAATAATAATAATAATAGCTTCTTTATTAAGGTGCAAATTACTCAAACTCAAATCCAGGGCCGATTCCAGAAGAAAATCTTGGGGGGGTGAAGAGAAGTAAATTGCCGACTGAAAAAACAAATTTGCCGATTCAGTTTCCAAGTTGGTCACCTTCGATTCACCAGCATTACACAGTTTTCCGACGAACAGAACGTACCCATAACATAGAAACAGCATAAATACCTCTGTAAGTTGTACAGAGGGAGCCGCTAACGTTCGACTTTCAGAGGATTCACATTATTTACGCATTAATGATCAGTCTGGTTTTTACATTAATAAATTGCAGAGGGGAGTACGCAAAAGGCGGAATTTTCTACAAAAAGGCTAGATTATTATCACTTTGTCAACTAAACTCCACATTTTTGTTGGGGAGGAATGGTTACATTCCTGACTCTGTCACAAGTAATTAAATTTTCATAAAATATTCATAACTTTTAATTGAGTCATAAAATACTATCTCCGGGCTTACGAAAATATTTGCTTATTCGTATGCGACAAAACTATCAGGCCATAGTTTGGGTTGGCGAAAATGAGTTTGGGGGTACCCTGAATGGAGTCTTTACATTAACTTAAAAAAAGGAAAGGAAGCCATACAGAGAGCACTGTTTATACTTTCAACACTGTCTTATTTGCGTATATACTATTGTATACCTGCCAATTCTACTGGATTTTTCAGGAGAGTACTAGATTTTGATGGTTTCTCCTGGTCTCCTGATTTTACATTAAATCTCCTGGTTTTCTAACATTTTGAAGCTTTAATAATCGATACATTTATTTCTCCACCAATTCTGAAACATTACCGCTCTCTGGGTCTATTCATTCAATATAGACAAATATACCATGGTATTTTGGTCCAATAATAAAGGTTTGTGCTTATATTTATAACACATTTGTGAGCAATTCTTGAAGTTTTCAGAATTTGATGGCAAATCGTTTAATTGTAACATTTTTTGAGTTCAAAGTTCTAAAATTTTACTACTTCTTTTCGTCTTAGATTTTGTAAAATTTCGAACATTTGAGAAAAACGTGAATGTAAAGAAACATTGACGTTTTATTCATTTTATGTTAAAAGAAGTCTATTTCTGAGCTCTTTTACAAATTCTATTTTTAATATTGCGACCGTATGTTCGACCTTATATTAAAATTTCAAACATAAGCTGTTATAAAAAGCTTTTCACTTTAAAAACCATAACTGTGTCGTGTTATGTCAAATTTTATTTTTAAAAAAATGATACATAGAATAAATGGCGAAATTTAATGTGTGGAAAAATTTCGAAGAATGTTTTGTGACTTAGATAAGTAATTATGACTTTAAGATTATGATACCACATAAATATACTGGATTTTCTTAGATGTTGGCTGGAATACTATTTTACGACGAACAGTTAACTGTTTGCTCCCGGCGTTGTTAACGACGCGATGGCAGAGATTTCTCCTTTCTGCGTCCATCGTTGCTTTCCGGCATGAGTCTTAGAATGTTTCTGCTCTGGCCACAGCCTTGCACAAGCGCATGGCTGGGCCATGCCAGGGCATTCAAAGACCCATGCCGGAAAGCAACGATTTATACAGGAGGGAGAATTTTCTGCCATTGTATCTTAGCAACGACGGTAGTGAACAGGTTAAAGCCAACAAGAAACTAAAATATTGTTTTACTGCTCTTAAAGCCTAATCAATGAGTGTTATTTTGTTAGCCCTGAATAGGTGTCAACGCTACGTCCACCCATGCCGATGGATAGAATGCCCTCATAAACCTCAATAATAAATACCAATTTCGTTCTGCTTGAAGTGGATGAACGCTTCTAAAATGTACTCTAAACATTCCCTGCCCATAGGCTGCAAAGCATTGGAATTATTTTGTATGTTCCTGTAAAAGAACTATAAATGGTACGTACATCCTTTTCAATAGGGTACATGGTACGGTAATTTTCATTACCACATAAAAATTCGATCGATGGATATATGCGGCAGTTAGAGCACGGGCAGACAAACTGAAAGCATAAACATTTCAAGTTCTTTGGAAAGCGTTAAAAAATAAAGGCTTAAAAAGAATGTGAGGCTTAAAGGGGAAAAATGGAATAAGGAAAGTAATTCTAGCTCGAAAAGTTAATTTTCCCTGTAATTTAAGAGAAAATGGAAAATTAAGCATATTGATTTCGAAGCTCCTAAGGTCGCGACTCCCCACTATTTGCTATGCCATGTCTTCCTATTTTAACGGGCCTTTGATCTATACTCTTGCATTTTATCTCTTATAACTGACCTATTATTTTTCTAAAATCAAATTAAATTACAAAATTGGGGTTATTTCTATATGAATGATATGAAAGTAAATTATAATAAAAAGTAGTACCAATATAATCTAATCGGCGATGACCTTTTTCTTGGATTTGACGGAGCTCCAAGAGTTTGTATAGAAATTCTCTTTCCATTATGACAGTTATTTCGCGTTCTTCTTTTAGTCATTATCAAAGCAACTACATATCACATTTTGTGCACTGCACTTTTTGTCATTTTCTTTTGTTTACAACTACTATATGTTTCATGTTTTTGTGTACAACTGGTTTTAAACTTGTCTTTTAAATGCACACTGAAGCAAACTTTTACTTCATTTTATTAAATGCTAGAGATTTTTTTATTTATTTATTTTTACCAAATTGATGTATTAATAATATCTTAAAAGCTAAATATGGTTTTCTTCTAATCAAAGTATGCTTAGATTCTAAGGTATGCCAAGGCTCCAAGTATATGTTTGACTTTGGCTCGGTTGCTGTCTAGCTTACCGGAATAGGGGGCTACTGTTCAAAGTGAATTTCTTTTTCCCATGCATTTCAAAGAAGCAAAGAAAATACATCTATTTCCCAGAAAAGACCACGCTGGACCAAAGGGTGGTGACAGCCTCAGGCCAGTTGCGGCCTTCTTGCGATATTTTTACTTCTTACAGAATGGTATTTCTTAATTTGTCTCAGGGCAATATATAAGACTGGAACATTTTCGTTGTTGTTGTTGCTAATGCCCTCTGGCAACCGCGGGGCGGTGCCAGATCCCCCATATAGGCAGGCGATGGGCGGAAGGGGAGTCTTCCATTTTAATGAGCCCCAGTCGGAGGAAGTCCGACTCAGCTCGGAGTCCCCTAATTTTGAACCAATTCCAGAGGAGGGACCCAACCACCCTGAAATCGGCACCCCCAGAGGTATCGTTTAACAACTTGGAGGACATTGGAGCCACGACGGATTTTACGTGCACCAGCTCCCATTAGCGTACACGCTCCAACAGCAGTCGAGCCGAGAGGAAGTTGACCCTCCCAAGCACTGGCCAAGCTGGATGCTGCTTCCCTTGCCGTGTTCTTATTGGAACTGAGTTTAGCGCCCAGACCACTGCGGGACAGAACATTCTCGTTCTCATCCTCAGTATTTCTCCCAAAGAGATGTGCACAGAAGATTCTTAATTAGATTACTATGGACATGTGAGATGACTATTTGCATAGGGAAAAATGCCGAGGCAGGTGCTATGGGATGTATGTGGTGTCAATTGCAGAGAGCTGATTTTCCGACTCCTCCTTCTGTGTATCTGGCCACCCAGTGCCGAGCGCTATTTATACATTCCCACTTCTTTCTTTTGACTGATGCGAATGAGAAAGGAATTTCTCACTCGGTTTTGTATGCATTGGAAGTACTAGGACGTCAAAGGGACAAAAGTTAGGAAAAGTGCCGATTAAAAACTCTTTTGAATACTAAAATGAGAAGTTTGGAATAGCAATTTTGCCGACTGCATTTTCAGTGGGGGGGTGTCTCACCCCCCCCCCTGTGGGATCGGCCCTGCTCAAATCAGTCGATGTAGTACACACAGATACCACCAAGTAAACGCTGGGAATGCTAGAACATTAGAGGAAGATTTTGACTTATATGGGAGGAAATTTCAACTAGATCATTGGGAAGAAGATCAAAAGAATCAATTAATGGAATTACTTGAGAAGCACAAGTCAGTTTTTGCTGAATCAGCTTCACAACTGACAGGATGCAAGATTTTAAAACAAAAAATTTAATGTCACCAGTCACACAGAGACTATATAGGACTCCTTATGCATTCAGGAAGGAATTAAAAACTCAATTAGATCAATTGCTTGATGCTGGGATAATTTCAATAAGTGACTCCCCCTATTCATCACCTGTTATTTTGGTTTAAAAAAAATAATACTTACCGATTAGAATGCGACTATAGAAAACAAAATTAAAAAACTATGCCTTTACCTTATCCTTTACCATTAATATCTGAATTATTAGATTCATTAGAAGGAGCAAAATTTTTCTCATCACTAGATCTTTGCTCTGGATTAGAGGTGGGGAAAACTGTTATTTTCAAAGAACTGTTGTTCACCGTTCCCGTTCTTTTTCCTGTTCTTTTGAGAACAGGTTCTTTGATTTATGGTAGCTTTATTATGACTATTTTATTCAATTTAAAAATGAAAATATACGTCTTTTTAACATGTACTATACTTTAGTAAAATTGTAAAACCCGCAATGGTCTGGGCACTAAACTCCGTTGCCATATGAACACGAAAAGTGAAGCAGCATCCGGATTGGCCAGTGCTTGGGAGGGTCAACTTCCTCTCGGCTCGAATGCTGTGGGACCGTGTGCCCTAATGGGAGCTGGTGCACGTAAAATCCGTCGTGGCTTCAATGTCCTCCAAATTGTTAAACGATACCTCTGGGGGTGCCGATTTCAGGGGGTGGGTCCCTCCACTGGAATTGGTTCAAAATTAGGGGACCCCAAGCTGAGTCGGAGTTCCTCCCACTGGGGCTCATTAAAATGGAAGCAGCCCCTTCCGCCCATTGCCTGCCTATTTGAGGGATCTGGCACCGCCCCGCGGGTTGCCAGAGGGCATTAGCAACAACAACAACAATTGAAAATGTTTAAAAAAAACTTTGCACCCAACATTCTGGCTTTCTTCAATCAAGTATGTTAACAGTAATTTTTTGTAAAAATATTTTAATGGCAGCTGTCGTCAAAAAAAGGGTCTCTAGATCTGTGGCACGCGATGAACGTTTCGATCGTCCGCCCTCTTGCTAGTAGTTAAGTCGAGCGATGGCAACGGTCGCCCTTTTTTCAGCATTGGGAAATGGTTGCGCCTTAAAGGGTAAAAAAATACATGCTCCAGCTTAAAAATTAAAGACTCTTTAAAAAGCTGTAAGTATCAGGCTCCAGATTAAAAATAATACGCGTGTATAAATATGTCGATTGCTTCGACTACGATTTAAGAAAATGAATACGACTTTGGCATATAAAATTACATGGCTTCCGACCAGGGCCATACCTAGAAAATAATTTCGGAGTCGAGGAGCATCGTATATCGGGATAAAATTTTCAGGATATATCCCCCACACCCAATTTCTGTCTAATTTAGCAAGATTAATTTTTTTTTATTACTGCACAAACATTTCGTTCATTTATACATCACTGCATTTCATACCCTTCACCATGGGCGCCGGCAGAATATTTCCCAGGGGGGGGGCAAAGACTACTTCAA
This sequence comes from Cheiracanthium punctorium, assembly GCA_038373885.1. Lineage (NCBI taxonomy): Eukaryota > Metazoa > Arthropoda > Arachnida > Araneae > Cheiracanthiidae > Cheiracanthium > Cheiracanthium punctorium. The sequence continues at coordinate 772,309 of JAWZYV010005808.1, read as the reverse complement.
CGTATAGTTACCATGTTGGAAAGAGCAAAAAAGCAAAGGATAACACTGTATACAAAAATACAGAGGGAGGGGGCATTGCCCCCCCTTGCCCTATGCTGCCAGCGCTCATGCCCCTCACCATCCCCACACAGAAAAAATTTTCTGGCTACGTCCCTGTATAAATACACCATGTACATATAATGTAATAAGTTCGGAGGAGCGGCGTCCGAACTCATAGGACCCCCCCAGTAGCAGATTAATGCATTTTTGTCGGGGGGGGCGGTAAGTTAGAGGATTGACATATACATCCATTTTTTGGAAGAAAAATAGGATCTTTTACATTAATTTCTTTTTTCTAGGGGGGGCAGTCGCCCCCTCCGCCCCCCCTTGCCCCCCAGTCTAAGTACGGCCTTGCTTCTGACTCCAAGTCTACAACTTTGACCCTAGCTCAGAACTTAATTAAAGCAAAAGAACAGGGAACAGATTTAATGAAAGAACACCTTTCACCGAAGAACACTTCTTTTAACCTGTTCAGCAAGAGAACGCCTTTTACCCCGTTCCCGCTCTTAGCTCTCCGTTCCGAAAAAGAACTCCAGCTCAGGAAAAGAACGCTGAACTAGGTGTTCCCGCTCACTGCTCGGAGAACTCCTCGAGTCGTGATCAAAGAACATGTTCTTTTTCAGCCAATAGGAGAGGCTGCTCCGGAACAGGTTCTTTTCCAGCCAATAAGAGATGGCTAAGAGCGTATGAAGCGAAGGCGCGTTTTATATGGAGATAGTGTAATGCTTATATTATTGTTTGACGCTGATAAAATATTTTTTTTCGATTTGTTTGTGTTTCAGACTATCATTTTCTTTATTATTAAATTTTTTACTTTGATTCAAATTGAGTAGTTTGGCTGGAATAATAAAAATTGACGAACTGTAATCCTGTGAGTGCATTTCGTATTGAACATATAAGAAAGCTTCTTATTCTTTGCCCGGGTCCACTTTAAAATTATGGTAGGTTGGGTTAAAAGTTCTATCCGCTCCCCCCCCCTCCCAGATAATCATCGTTATCATTATTTCTCAAAATAACTAAGATTCCACAATTAGAATTTGATAAAGCTAAAATTGTGAACTTCTGTCCCCACCATCAGATATGTAGCCAATGTGGGGGAAGGGGTCTGCCCCCCCAGAATTTAAATTTTTCTTAGCAAAAAAATATTAATCGTGCCTTTCAATGAGAAATTTCACCTTTAAGGCATTTTCCAAAATTTCTCTCTTCAACACGCTTGCCTGCCATAAAATTTTGAAGCGTCGGACCTTAATGAACTGAGAACATGTTTTTGCCGTAATCACTGAACAGGGTGTTCCCGTTCTTTCTTGAGAACAGGTTCAAAAGAACAGGGTGTTCATTCTTTCCCCATCTCTACTCTGGATATTAGCAAATTGAACTTGGCCTGAAAGAGCGACACAAAACTGACTTTACCACAGAATTTGGATTATTTCATTTTAATTGTCTTCCTCAGGGACTTAATACTACAATATTAAAGTAAACCCAGCAAAGAGCCAGTTAATTAAAGATAAAATTTCATATTTAGGATTTCAAGTGACCAATGACAAAATTTTTCCTGATACTCATAATAGACACTGGAAAAGACTTTCCAGTTCCTAAGACTAGGAAGAATGTATGATCATTTTTAGGTCTTTGCAATTTTTATAGAAAATTTTGCTGAAATAGCTTTACCTTTAACACAATTTACAAAAGGACAGAGCCGATCCCACGGGGGGGTGTGGGGGGGGTGAGACACCCCCCCACTGAAAATGCAGTCGGCAAAATTGCTATTCCAAACTTCCAAAACTCCTCATTCTAGTATTCAAAAGAGTTTTTAATCGGCACTTTTCCTAACTTTTGTCCCTTTGGCGTCCTACTTCCAGTGCATACAAACAGAGTGAGAAATTCCTTTCTTATTCGCATCAGTCAAAAGAAAGAAGTGGAAATGAATAAAGAGCGCTCGGCACTGGGTGGCCAGATACACAAAAAGGGGAGTCGGAGAATCAGCTCTCTGCAATTGACACCACATACGTCCCATGGCACCTGTCTCGGCATTTTCCCCTATGCAAATAGTCATCCCACATGTCCATAGCAATCTAATTAAGAGTCTTCTGTGCACATGTCTTTGGGAGAAATATTGAGTATGGGAACGAGAATGTTTCAGTCTCATATATTGCCATGAGACAAATTATGAAATACCACTCTGTATGAAGTGAAATAAATGCATGGGAAAAAGAAATTCGCTGGTACAGTAGAAAATAGTGTCCCCTATTCCGGTTAGCTAGACAGCAACCGAGCCAAAGTCAAACATATACTTGGAGGAGCCTTGGCATACCTTGGAATCTAAGCATACCTTGATTAGAAGAAAACCATCTTTAGCTTTTAAGATATAATTAATACATCCATTTGGTAAAAGTAAATTTAAAAAAAATCTCTAGCATTTAACAAAATGAAGTAAAAGTTTGCTGCAGTGAGCATTTAAGACTGAAGATTGAAACCAGTTGTGAACAAAAACACGAAACTAGTTGTAAACAAAAGAAAATGACAAAAAGTGCAGTGCACAAAATGTGATATGTAGTCGTTTTGATAATGACTAAAGGAAGACGCGAAATAATTGTCATAATGGAAAGAGAATTTCCACACAAACTGTTGGAGGACCTAACGGAGGACCTAACTGACGGAGCTCCAACACAAACTGTTGGAGCTCCGTCAAATCCATTCTCCAGGAAAAAGTTCATCACCGATCAGATTATATTTGTACTACTTTTTATTATAATTTACTTTCATAACATTCATGTAGAAATAACCCCAATTTTGTAATTTAATTTGATTTTAGAAAAATAATAGGTAAGTTATAAGAGATAAAAAATGCAAGAGTATAGATCACAGGCCCGTTAAAATAAGAAGACATGACAGAGCAAATAGTGGGGGGTCGCGACCTTAGGAAGGAGCTTCAAAATCAATATGCTTAATTTTCCATTTTCTCTTAAATTACAGGAAAAATTAACTTTTTGAGCTAGAATTACTTTTCTTATTCCAGTTTTTTTTTCCCCCCGTTAAGCCTCACATTCTTTTTAAGCCTTTATTTTTCAACGCTTTCCAAAGAACTTGAAATGTTTGTGATTTCAGTTTGTCCGTCTGCTCGTGCTCTAACTGCCGCAAATATGCATCGAATTTTTATATGATAATGAAAAGTACAGCATGCAGGGGCGTAGCCAGGGGGGGGATATCGGGATATATCCCCCCCCCGAAATTTTTGGATAAGTGATGAAATTCCGTCTATTTATACACATATAAGTTCATACCTCCCCTCCCCGAAATTTTTTCCTGGCTACGCGCCTGATAGCATGTACCCAATTGAAAAGGATGTTAGTACCATTTACAGTTCTTTTACAGGAGCACACAAAACAATTCCAATGCACTGCAGCCTATGGGCAGAGAATGTTTAGAGTACATTTTAGAAATGTTCATCCATTTCAAGGAAAACAAAATTAGTATTTATTATTGAGGTTTATGAGAGCATTCTGTCCATCGGCATGGGTGGACGTAGCGTTGACACCTATTCAGGGCTAGCAAAATAATACTCATAGATTAGGCTTTAAAATCAGTACTTAAAACAATATTTTGGTTTCTTGTTGGCTTTAACCTGTTCATTACCGTCGTTGCTAAGACACAATGGCAGAAATTTCTCCCTGTGTAAATCGTGGCTTCCCGGCATGGGTCTTTAAATGCCCTGGCATGGTCCAGCCATGCGCTTGTGCAAGGCTGTGGCCAGAGTAGAAACATTCTAAGACTCATGCCTGAAAGCAACGATGGACGCAGCGGGGAGGAATCTCTGCTGTGGCGTCTTTAGCAACGCCGGGAGCAAACAGCTAACTGTTCGTTGTGCAATAGCATTCCTGCCAACATCTAGCTAAGAAAATCCAGCAGATTTTTGTGGTATAATAATCTTAAAGTCATAATTACTTATCTAAGTCACAAAACACTCTTCGTAATTTTTTCACACATTAAATTTCGCCATTCATTCTATGTATCATTTTTTAAAAATATAATTTGACATAGCACAACACAGTTATGGATTTTAATGAGAAAATTTGCTTTTTATAACAGCTTATGTTTGAAATTTCAATCACACATAAGGTCGTGATATTAAAAATAGAATTTGCAAAAGAGCTCAAAAATAGAATTCTTTTAACATAAAATGAATAAAACGTCAATGTTTCTTTGCATTCACAAGTTTTTTCTTAAATGTTCGAAATTTTACAAAATATCTTCTAAGACTAAAAAAAAGTAGTAAAATTTTGGGACTTTGAAATCAAAAAATGTTACAATTAGACGATTTGCCATTGAATTCTGAAAATTTCAAGAATTCCTCACAAATAAGTTATCAATATAAGCACAAACTTTAATTATTGGACCGAAATTCCGTGGTATATTTGTCCATATTGAATGAATAGACCCAGAGAGCGGTAATCTTTCAGAACTGGTGGAGAAATTAATGTATCGATTATTAAAGCTTCAAAATGTTAGAAAACCAGGAGATTTTAATGTAAACTCAGGAGACCAGGAAAAACCATCAAAATCCAGTAGTCTCCTGAAAAATTCAGTAGAGTTGGCAGGTATGCAATTGTATATACGCAAATAAGACAGTATTGGAAAAGTATAAACAGTGCTCTCTGTATGGCTTCCTTTCCTTTTTTTAAGTTAATGTAAAGACTCCATTCACCCAGGGTACCCCCTCATCCACCTAGGGTATTTTTCAGGGTACCCCCAAACTCATTTTCGCCAACTCAAACTATGGCCTGATAGTTTTGTCGCATATGGATAAGCAAATATTTTCGTAAGCCCGGAGAGAATATTTCATGACTAAATTAAAAGTTATGAATATTTTATGAAAATTTAATTACTTGTAATAGAGCCAGAGATGCAACCATCCTTCCCCAACAAAAATGTGGATTTTTATTGGCAAAGTGATAATAATCGAGCCTTTTCGTGGAAAATTCCACTTTTTGCGCACTCCCCTCTGCAATTTATTAATGTAATACGCTTTATTAATGTACCCGATGTAATTACAATCGGGGTAAAAACCAAATTGATCATTAATGCGTAAATAATGCGAATCCTCTGAAAGTCGAATGTTTGCGGCTTCCTCTGTACAACTTACTGAGGTTTTTATGCTGTTTCTATGTTATGGGCACGTTCTGTTCCTCTAAAAACTGTCTAATATAGGGAGGTGACCAACTTGGGAACAGAATAGGCAATTCTATTTTTTCAGTCGGCAATTTACCTCTCTTCACCCCCCCAAGATTTTCTTCTGGGATCGGCCCTGCAAAAGGATCAGTTAAATTTCAGTGAAGAGATAATGAACAACTCACTTTTGATACCTTAAAGGAGAAATTAATATCTTATCCATGTTTGATTATACCAAACATGAACAAGGAATTTACACTAAACACTAAAATGCCTTGGGTGTTGCCATAGGGGCACTTTTCAGCCAAGGAGAGGATGGTTGTTTACATCCAGTTGGGTATGCCAGTAGATGATAAATGAAGCTGAGACTAGATATAGTGTATATGAAAGAGAAGCACTAGCTGTAGCGTGGGGTATCAATCATTTTAGAAATTATGGTGATAAAAAAATTATTTTGTGGTGTGACCAAAAATCTTTGAAGTATGCACTCAAATTAAAACATGGTGTTCGAGTCTTACGATGGGCCTTAAGTTTAGAAGGATACAATTATGAAATTAGACATATCTCTGGGAAGCAAAATATATCTGCCGATGTGCTATCAAGACCTGTCAATGTCGTAAATGTTATAGAACAGACCCAGATTCTTTTTCTACAGACAGAATTAAGCTTCTACAAGAAAAAGATAGTAAATATCAAAAACATACTAAATCAGATACCAACAAAAATTTAGTTAGATACAAAAGTAAAAAACAGATTTGTAAGATACTCCCAACTTCCTTAATATACTAGGCCAGACAAATTTTCACAAGTTTACTAGAACTCATTATTAATACAGGAACTCCATCAAGAAAATGACCTGATTTGCCCTTAATGAGAATCTCTCTATTCTAAAAAAAAAGTAAAGGCCACTGTCGACGCTGGTTGACCTATCTTCTCCAAAACCGTGGGGATTTGAATTTTGTGAAACATGTTCCCGAAAGCGGAAAACTCCGAGGAACCTGATAAGGTGACTTAAATTTTGAAAATCAAATTATTTTAGAAGATATTAATAAAAAACTGAAAAAATAAAACATAATGGTTGCCAGATTTGGCATAAAATCATTCATTCCTTTGCAACAAAGCAATTCCAATTATGTAGAATCACGTGAAATTGTCAAACATGAAGTAGAATTACATCCTCCATTTTACGCCAAATTAAAAAATATATGAAATAAGTAACTCAAAATGTGTTGCACAAAGTTGACAATTTTCAAATAGTAAGTTCGCTTAGACAACAGGAGTTTAGAATTAGCGATTATTTGTTTTTCCAAAACAGAATAACTAATATCTTGAAAATGAAAAATAATTAAAATGCAGATTATTTTAAAGCCGATTCGGTCCAGCTGGATTATTTGCTATCAGTAGAAATATTTGGTGGCGTTAACTACGCCATTAAAGCAGTTATATTACACTTTGGATATTTGCCAGCGCGGCGAGATGGTATAATTTGTGGTGCTAAGTACGCCAATCTGCAAAGGATTGTGTAAATGAAAATATGGATAACGGTTTTCTGGGAACCTTAAATGAACGGTAATTTTAGGTTGTGAGCATGTGTAAATTCCCAAATAATGAAAAGTCGCCATTGGTGGCAAGCTATTCTACCTATTCCGTAGTTTTTATCAAAGAAAACATATGAATTACTGTTTTCTTAGAGCTAATTATTAACTATACATATAGGCAAGTCGCCAAATTATGAAAATTCTCCATAATTGGCTAATATGCGAGGCATACCATGGGTTTCACATAATTACAAATAGTGAGAGGTTTAAATTTTTATGTTCCAAGCAACATGCAAGAACCAAGCAATGTGTAGCTCAGTAACATTCTATCTTATCCAACGTTTGGGTTTTGTTTGTTAAAATTATGTCTTTTTTACGAATAAGTCTTTTTAGGGGCCAAATGCCTCATACAAAATGCGAGCGTAGTGAGTCTAGGGGCCTTGGCCCCTAGTTTTTTTTAAAAAAAAGTTCCTATATTTCTATTGTTAAAGGTGTACTGCATAATTTACTAGTAAATATTTTCTTCAATTTTAATTACATATGTTTCATATTATGCTTTGCATAACATCAAATAACTTTGGATATTCAAATATTTCAGTACATATCAAAAAGAATTTATTAAATTTTTTTAAAAATTCGATAAAGTATTACAGTGGTAAATACCACTATAAGATTTTGAAAAAATTACTCAGCTATTTCAATTAATAAGAAAACGGTCAACTAAAAATAGGAAAAAAAATGTTAAAAATGGAGAAAATAATAAAATGAAGGGTCTCCTTATCATCAGTTCTTCAGATCTCATGTCAAGTTATGACCCTGAACTAAATAAACAAAAGTAGCTATAATATAATTTATTCACTTAGATTTAAAACAAATTTATAACAAGATTTTTAAAAAGTACATAACTGAACTTTAAATATGAAAATATTTTATTTGACTATTTCATTTGAAAAAGATTGCTACAAGATATAACATCAATTTTACAAAATTTGTACTTAATATCACATAATAAAAAAATCAAAGGCACTACCGATTTTACTGAAAATTGAAAAATTAAATTTTTTCTCATTTCATTAAATTAAATATTGTGCAATAACAATCATTAACAATTCATAAGAAATATGAACACATTAAGTCAGTTTATAACATCAAATATGCATATAATAATATGTATTTGATACATTCATCAAAATATTTTAGTAAATTAACAATCAGTACTAAAGTCACACTTTCTGTAAGCAGAATATTCAATGAAGGGAAAATACTAGAGAAAAAAATAACAGACATGTCAAAGGCTGGAGATATCAGTGAATTTTACAGTAGGCACACACATTTTCTGCCTGCAACTTTTAATACCTTTATGCATATTTTAATATAAAATCTGTACAAATATATTTGCATGCAAAAATGATTAAAAATTAATTTAATGTACTAAAGTCACATTTATCATTAATCTACAATTGCATTGCCATGAGATTCTGTGTATATTGGCATGCCATATTATAAAATGTCATTATACTAACAGTTATAAAAAGTACACCCACTTGGTTTCCAAGATTGTAAATCTTTTTTCAAACAAATCACATTCTACGCTAAAATTTTCTTGGAATAATAAACACAGATAACTAATATTTTGACACATAAAATGTAAACATAAAAATCAGAGACAAAATATAAGCAAGTATTATCTTTTTCAGTCCAGTATCATGGCACTAAATATATACTTCGGGTCCAGGAAGAAATTTAGCAGAAATGAGCAGTTTTTTAATATAAATAATGACATTGTTTCTAAAAATAACCGTAGGTCTAACTTAGTAGGCGTACAGGGAGTTAATTGCCCCTCCCCCTAAAAAAAAAAAAAAAAAAAAAAAAAAAAATCAGATATCACTTATTTGAAAATATTTTCTACAATACTAAACATTTTACATCCTCCTCCAAATGTTACATGTCAATTTATGCCAATGAAAATAACTGTGCCTTTTTTTGTTCCTTATCTTACTATGTTTATTTGGGAATTAAAAAAAAAAGTTACAAGTAAAATAATATCTAAAAATCATCCTTTACATTCAGCAAAAATTGCTCCTTCAAACAAACTTATTATTCTTTGTCTGATAGTTACAATAGTCAGTGTCATCATAAGTACTGAGAAAGTCTTTAAAAAAAACTGACAAAAACATTTTTTTGAATAATTCTTTTTTATGAAAAAACTAGTTTTGTCAGCCAATGTCAAATTTTATTGAATTTTTTAAATGTTTACTCTGTTACAGAAAACTAGATAATAATAAATTAATTATACCAAAATTAGTGTAATCCCAGGAGGAATTTATTTTCACTTACAATCAGGCATATTGAACTAAGTTTTTAAGAACAAAATAAAATGAATTTTATGTTTTAATTATAATAAATTCCTCTGTTGCATTGATAATCCAATCTCAAAAAATAAATAAATATTTTAGAATCATGTGTGATCAATGTAAAAAGTTAAAATACTTTTAAATGAAATATGCATACTGAACAAAATAAACATCAATCTTACATTGAAAAATGATTATATTTGAATGAAATACTTAAAATCAAGCGATATATAATGCTTTAAAAAAAAAAAAACACTCTTATAGAAGGTCTTGAAGTAAGCACAGTAAATATAAAATACAATGTTTATTTGAAATGGATAATAATTTTTCTGAAAAACATGATAAACAAGGTTAATAGAATATCTACAACAAAATCAGCTTTATTCTTATATTATGGCACAATTTAAGTAGATTAACATTATCTTAACGTGATTCTTTACCTTTTAGCATGTACAATAAATTTATTTGTGCATATCTGGAGTAGTAAAGTTCATAAAATTAGATAATTAATACAGATAAGCAAAATTTGTTTTACACAGCACAGTGGATAAATCCCACTTCTTTTGTTAAATAACAAAGAAATCGATCAACATTACTTGACTGATAAAACTGAATTATATACTATTACAAGTACACGTTCTTGACAATCCTTTAAAATTAAAATTACTAGTGGCAGATTCATGGGCAGAGGGGGCAGGGGGCTTAAGCTTCCTCAATAAGCATTTCCTTGAGGGAACATTTTGTTCAGATCAAAGGAGCATTTTTATTAAATTAGCCTCTTTAAAAATTGCATTGCTATAAGGTAGCACTTTGCTTTATTGCACATTTAGTTGAGATCAAATTCATTTTTTAAGTCCCTGCCCTAAAATGATTTCTGTACCTGCCATTGTATCTGTTTACTAAGTACTGAAAAGAGGAAGAGAACTCCAGTCGACTAACAGGACAGTAGTGTTCCTGTTAGCTGACTTATAAGTGGCAGTGACTCTAAAGCACTGAGAGGATCAGTTGCTAAACCAGCAAGTCTTAAAATGCAAAGATTACTGATACACCTAAATATTATTATAAATAATTTCTAAACTACCTAACAAAATGTTTTTACAACTAGCTAATAAGAAATAATAACTGTAACTTAAAACCTAAGAATAAATTATTATCACATATGTATAGAACACACTAGATCTTTTTCTAAAATTTTCGCTAAGTCCACTGTCACCCCAATAATTTCTGAGCGGCAAAAGCTGTAGTCATAAAAGTGGGGTTTAGGTGGCCATGCACTAAGTAAAAACTTCTGTGCCATCTGGTGGCTAAATTTGGAGTTAGTGTTCTTATCTCAAAAACGGTGAAAGAAAAAAGGCAATTGCAAAGTTGTTCAGCACCACCGATTTATTAAGAAGAGACAACTTAAGCACGTTAATATTAAATATTAAAGGCATAAAATGCAAGGTGTAAAAACATATTTTTGATCCTTTTACCTCCATGTTACCTGTCATGTTACACAATTTGCAACGGATATTGTAAAGCAGGATCCATATGTACATTATTTCTTTCTGTTAGAAAACAGTTTTAACAGGAAGAATAAATGAGCTTAATGTCAGGTAAGTGCAGTTATTGGGGTGACAATGGACTTTAGCAGGCACACTGTATAGTATCTAAGCACTAATATTATTTTTATGACTAGTTTGTGTACACACACATTAAATCCCTGAATGCCTAGTCAAATTTAAAATAAACATTTTTAACAACTAGAAATATTCTACTTAAAACAAACAACAATGAATTCAGTTTTATAGCAATAATTTATTTTTTATGGGAAAAAAAAAACTACATTGGATACTTGTATATTCAATGCATGTGTTCATTAGATACTTGAATCTCTACTGTGTTTCAGTAAATTGCTTTTTTTACAGGATCTAATATACATACATTTTTAACATATTAAAGAACTGCCTTCCTTCATAAATCTAGAACAACTATCATAATACCCTCTAAGAAAGTTTAAAAAATCATCACATGATGAAATGAAATAACTCAATTGTGCACTGTCGACTAAATCATATCTAGGATTAAACCATCTAACCTCACCTTTAGTTACTAGTGTATCAGCTTTCTTATAATTTTCCAAACTTATTTATCAGAGATCCAATGAGTTATGTATAAATTAATACTACTTTCATGCTGTAGTAGAACTTCAGTGCCCAAAACTTAGGAATTTTCTGAAGCTTCCTTTAATTCAAATGATTTTTAAGTATTTTTTCATATAATTTAGAATTATTTTAAAATATTGCCAAGTTATCTACATAAGCATAAATTACAGATACACATCTAAACTTTAATTATCTTTCTTATTAGAAAAATATATTCATAATCGCATTTCAAGTTGAGTATTTAGAAAAAACAGAGATGTAAAAACATGAAACTATTCATTGACAGAAAATTTACTGCTGCACATTCTTATTAAGTCAAGAATTATGACAATAATTTAAAAAAAAAAAAAAACTCTTTCTTTAATACAGTTGACTTCCAAAAATCCACCGAATAGAAATCTGCAAACATACACAAACGTAAAAAGTGAAACTTGCAGTTAACTGAAATTAAACAGTGAATGTGACATTCATCAACATGGTGCATTATTTTTATCTTAGCAAATTGCCATTTTCCATACCTGATTCCTTTTTTTAATAATGACTGGTGGGAATTTTGGTGATCAAACCTTTCTCACAACAAGGCCAGAGTAGTTAATGATGTGGCACAATTTATGGCTATCTCAATTCATTAACACCGACACCGAAAATTATGACTATGAGTGGTCTAGATTTATAAGAAATTCTGCAAATTCCACGGCAAGGGAGTTACTCTGGTATGCCAAGAAAAAAAAATTGAGGGTAAATTACTATATAAAGAAGAAAATATTGTCTTTGTTATTCTGATGTAGAAAAGATAAAATTCTCTTTGATGAAAGGTTAGAATTGGGGGGGGGGAGAAATAATTGAAATTCCTAGAACAACAGAAATGTGTTGCTGAACTAGAAGTTACAGAGCTGTACAATGCTCAAATGTAAATAATTTAGGTGAAAATTCGTGGCATCATATTTTTGAAATTTTTAGTTTGCTTATTCTTAAAAAAGTGTTTTATGAAATTTAGATTTTTATGGTCAAAATTTTCAGCTTGAAATCCCGAATCTGCATAAACCCTTCAGTGTTGTGCAGATTTTAGGAGTCCACTGTACTTGCAACAAATTCAAAAAATGTATTGTTGTTCTCTCTTAACTGAATGACATGGCAGGGAAGACAGAAAGAAATTACACATTAAAAATATATCTTTCATACTCACAAAAAATTTTGAGTAAAAAAAAATGTAAATCCTCATTAAGGAAACAGAGCAAGGCAGTTTTGAAAATTATAATCTTTCTGTTAGGAGGAATACTAATAACCATATTTTCCGATACATAATCTAGAATCAAAATTATAATACACAAATTTTAAAAAGAAAGAGAAATTAACATATTATAATTTGTACCAACTGTTGTAGTATGTAAAAAAAAAAAAAAAAAAAAATTGTACAGCTCTCAATAAAACTGACCACAAGTGTTGCTAAGTGTTGATTATTAAGGGGAACAAAGACAGAATTATGCTCTCTTTTTCCTATGTTTATTAAAAATTAATTCAAAATATTTGGGGGGACACATCCGTGTGTCCCCTCCCCAAAGCATAATCTGTCTACAATACCTATACCCTCAACTTCTGCTATAAAAATTCTAAGATTCATAAAAGCCCTTATTTTTTAGGCCCTCTTCATTCCTAAATAATCTAAATTAGACTAATATCTGTCATGAATATTCACTGTATTTTTTTAATATAAATATAAATTTATGAGACATACTATGCAAAAAAGTTGAAATTCCAATTTATTCTTAAAATCAAATTGATAAAATTATTCCTTTTTATAAAAAGGGGGCGGGAAACTGTTACAGTTATCAGTCATACTTAATGTATTAAATAATTTTTTAAAATTTTAACTTTTGCTTAAAATGTGCGCTCACAAAATAAATTAGTCATCATTTCTCTATAAACCTCATTCTACATTTGACAGTAGAATAAAGCAGAGTATAGATTTTATGAGTTTTAAAGATAAAAATATTAATCTGAAGATTAGACTATCACTAGTACCACACTAAAAGTGTGAACCTGCAAATTTGCTGATTTTTACCTAAATGCATTTTCAGAGTCTCTTAGCAGTGCTGTTTAAAATGACAAAACAGCAAATTAAAATTCTGAATACTTTAGGTGACAATTGATCATTTTGTTTCGGATATCTACACAATTATACTAAAGCAACAAAACCTTGAAGGCATTTTCCTCAGGACTAAGAAAATGCAGATTCACATCTTTGCTGTGGTGGTAATGATTTGTACAAAACAATCCAGCTACATGTAATTTTTAATTGTAAATGCAGATTATGTACTGTGAAGATATGATTATTAAATAACATGGGGAAGCAGATAGTTTATCAGGCTAATATAAACTTCTAATACTAAGAAAACCATTTTCTAAAAGAATTATTCATTAACATGTCCACTAAATGATCTATAGGTTTTACAATGAAGGGTATACTTCCCAAACCAATGGCAACTGTAGTCCATTTCCTTGTTACAGATGGCATTTTGGTATGCTTTTTCAGAACATAAAGAGAAGCTGCACACAGTCGATTAATAGTGAAGCCTGGAATAGCGACAGAAGCAAGAGTTTGCCAGACTAGTGTATCAACAGCAGAAATTACAAGTTTTTCTTTTCTCTTAGCATCAACACTACTCAAGGCCTACAGAAAAATCATAAGTGGAAATTAGAAAATGACTACAAAAAATGAAGTAAATATTGCATAGTTACTTCAATGCATTAAAAGAAAGTTAAAACAGACACAAAAATTTTGCTTTGATTAGTTGATAATTTACTTGTGTTAAATAATCTTTTAAACTGTCATTTACAAAAGCGTACTATAAACAAGTGAGAAAAAATCTCGAACATGCAAAAATAATAAAACTTATTTTGATGAATGAATAAAAAGCTTAGAATAAATACTATTTACTTAAGCATTATAATCAAATGACCTTAAAAACACAGCAAAGTAATTAAATACACACAGCTATATAATAATTATAATTATTTATTATTATAATAAATACAGAAACAAAACAAAATTATAAATTATTGGAGAAGAATATATATACAGTGAAACCTCTCTGAGCGGCCACTCCACCGTACCAAGAGAATATCTGGCGGATCAGAGGGGTGGCCGCTCAGAAGGATTTTATTTATTATTATAAGATAATGGCTATAATGTGTAATATAAACAAGTCTGACACGTATTACTTATTTAAAATGAAATTTAAAACTTATCTAAAGAGAATGCATGTGTTTCGGTCACATGCGTGATGCATGTGCATATTACTCATTTGACCTTATGTGTGATGCGGTGCAAGGGGAACACATTTCGTCTTCACTGCGTTGCATTACAGAAAGATAGGCTGCTCTCTGCAGTTGTCTCCTCAATGAGAATGAATGACATTTTTCTCCAAAATTATCAGAATCTGCCTGTGGTCAATAGTAAGCAAGAGGTGCAATTCTCCCTTAACTTTACCAATTGGAATTCCGAACAAAGGTCCTAAGACACCTTCAACACCTGATTGTCCAGTTTCTTTCTCAGTTCCCATCATAGAACTTATACACGGTTATAAGTTCTATGGTTTATGTGGGTGGTGCAGTAAGGATTCCCCATCTTAAGGGTGTGAGGAAAATACAAAAGAGATAACAGATTCAATCTTTAACCCTGACTCTAAGAAAGGTGGGAGAAACCTTGGGAATGGACTTTGCAAGTTATTCCTGGGTTTTATATTTGACCATAAACCTGACCTTGAGTTTTTCTGCTCAAAATTAAAGCATGGAGTGATTAAAATTTCCTGAAAAATGAGATGGGTGATCCCACTCGGTGCCCGTATGTTTAGAGGTTGACTGCTAATAGAGGTTATTTTAACATTAGGTCTATGAGCCGAAAAATCTGTGCCATGAAAAATTGCCCGTTTAGAGGGGTGGCCGCTCAGAAAGGTTTCACTGTATATATGTGTAAAGGGAGGCAGGTCGGAAGTTCACTTTGAGCCCTAAGCTGGGCCCACTCTTAGTTTAGTGAAGTAGACATGGTGGGGGTTTAACTTAAGATAAGCCTTACTTGCCCTTCTTGGTTGTTGGTAATCTGCTGGGCAACCCCGATTTTCATGGCTCTGCAACTGTCATTTGTAAATTAATCAATGCTCCTGGTTTAGAGCATACTTTTATTTTAACAGATTTATGTTGCTAGAGAAATCACAAAAAATCTACTCTCTTTTCTGTCTTAACACTTGTATTAGCTAGGGTCAGATGATTTATAAATTAATTACATGGTTCAAAGAAGGCACATTTACTGGCTATTAAAATGTCCAGGATTCTTAGTCCCTAGAAATTTTCAAGAGCTGTGGTGGCTATGGGAGGGCAGATATATCAATTGTCTTTTTTATTAAACAGAAATTTGAAGATAATAGAAAATAGAATTTTGTGAGGAGATAATAGAAAATTTAAATTTTGAGAGGATGTATAGTATGCTATACATATGTATAATATTACACATCAAAATGAATAATACAATGCATTGTGTGCTACAATTCATATTAAAAAGAAATACAAAATCAAGAAACAATTATAAGTCAATACCTTGTCCGTTTTCTTCACTTTGTCTGCAGTATCAGCCAAGACATATCCAAAAGCTACTACATAACTGGCGCGTACAGCATTTACATGAACCAATGCCCTAAATGATTCTCCAACTTCATTTGTATAGCCTATAATATTAGTTATAATTAGAACAGATTTTTTTAAAAGCAGATTTTACTTAATATGATTTTAAAAAGCTTCGTACATTTACTATAATATTCTTGAAAATTTCAAAGTAATATGTGCACCACAATATAATTTAAGTATTTCCAACACTTTGCTTATTTTGAGAGGTTGAAAAATTACCAAAAAGTAATGACTTCTGTTCTGTTATGCTGCAGGTTCAAAAATAAATAAATAATAAAAAACTGAAAGTCTTCAAAGAATAAGCACAGAAGGTAGAGATATTAAATACATTTTCAACACACATTCTGCACAACTTACCCTCAAAGGGAAAGAAAAAAGAATTTTTTTAAATATATTAAATTAGTATAATACAATACTCCCTCTAATCCACATGGATTGGGACTAAGGGTGGGCAGATTAAATAATTTTGCAAATTATAGGTCATTTCTCTGTTGATATATCTAAATTACGAATACTTTACTGAGGAACATCATCAACTGCATACCATCAGATATCGATAGGGATTTTTACAAGGAGTGAAAAGACTCCCTGATTTATTTTGGAGGGGTGAATTTAAATTTAGAGGAGTAAAATTAGAGGCTTAAAGAATAAAAATAAAATCAGGTATGAAAGTTACCAATGACGGGGAAAAATCTAAATTGAAGTTAATTGGTAAAAAAATAATGTAGTTTAATGTTAAAAATAAAAGTCGCATTTATACATCATTTGTTATACATTAATATTCTTCCCACGCCCTTTTATGCAGTTTCCTGACTAAATAACAACATTAAAATCAAATATTTCATAATAAAATTGGAAAAGTAATATAATTCAACAATGCTGTTCAAAGTATTAAAATATGTTCAGAACAGGTTTACACACAAGATATTCTTTTGGCAACATCTAGCAGCTCGTTTAAGCTGTAACACAAACCACCACTGGCATAGACGGGGGGGGGGAGATCATGCCCATGCCCTCCCCCTAAAATTTTTTTTTTTCAGTTAATATGTAAATAATGTATTAAATTTAATTGTTTTGACTTTAAATTGTAATACAGATATACACAATGCAATTTGTAAAACTTGATTGTGTCAGAATCCTTGTCGTATGACATTTTTCTCATCTTTTTGATAAATGTTTTCTAGACCCTTTCATGTTGAGAATAGACCAAAAAAACAAGTCAATAAAAAGGTTAAAAAATGCCTTTAATCACTAGCCCAAGGAGTCTTAACTGTCCTACATCCCTACACACCAGAAAAATACAAATCTGGGCAATAATCCCCCACTCCCGGGATAACAAAAATCTCCTCTTTAACCTCAGCTTGTTTTCGTTGTACCCTGTGAAGTATCCCCAAGTGTTATCTACTTTCAGTTCCACCTGTGGTATTTTTAAACTGTGGTGTATACAAAAATCTTTCTTAGTTACTACTGAAGATAAAATTTGAAAGAGGGACACACTGGCTACTACAATTCCCAGGGTTCTAGGCGCTTGTGTCTTTTAATAGTGTGATGAGCTATTCAGATGGTGTAGTAAAGTTCAAATAGAGATTATGATCTTAAGAAAATGCCCATTGTGTATGTATAGGAGAATTTTTGGACTATATTCTGTATCCGGTGCTGTTTACATACCAATGTCATGTTTGGATGCTTCATTTGGTGATCGTTCTGGCACCATCGTGGGCGATGCACAGCGGGAGTGAAGTACCCTGCCATTGGTAGTTTTGACTGGCAACCATAAAAAGACACATATCATCAGTTTTCGAATTTGAATTTGTTTCATGTTATGGATGGAAAGGAATTAAATATGTTATTGTATGAAAAGGAAGTGTGTGTGTGTTTGTTAGAAATATGATTGAATATGAAACTAAATAAAAGAAAGCATGTTGGTTTAATGTTATATGCCTGTGTGTGTGTTTGTTAGAAATGTAGTGTGAATATAAAACTAAATAAAAGAAAGCATGCTGGCTTTGCATTATAAGCCGGTGCGTGTGAGTGAGAGTGAGACATCCACTGAAGGGGCCGACCCGAAGGTTTTTAGCATAAAATCCCTCCAAAGAAACCAGTGGGTGCTAGGGACATTTCTGAGCGGTTAAATAAAAAAATAACGGTAAGTGCTTTTTTTAAAAATAAATCTTTGTGGTGCTTAAGGTTTATAATGTGAATTTTTTAAATTGATATTTGATGTTTTTATGTTTTTGTTAGTGCTATTTATGTGCTATGCTAATCATACTGACTTTGTATGAGGTGTGCAACTAGGTTGTTTAGTCCACCAATGTTTTTTTGAGTTGATAACGGGCCAGTGTTTGCCCAGTTTACATTAGCTATACAACTAGGTTGCTTAATCCACAGTAGTTTTTTTGAGTCAAAAATGGTCCATTGTTTGCTCATCTTAAATTACCTGTTACTGAATTTGCAGACTTTTTTAGGTATAATATGGACAGTGTATTTTGTTTTAATGTTTTTGCTAATGGAATTTATGTGCAATTTTAATGTGTTAAAATTCTTTGACTTTGATTTACTGATCATGCAAAATGGTTGGCGACAGTCGCTGAGGCTTGGCAGCCGCCAAACTCCAGCAACTTTCGCCGTGTTCAAGGATGTGCCAACGTCTTGGAAAGTGTGTGGGTGTGTGTGTGGGGGGGGGGGGGGGGGGGAAACGATTTTTTCCGACATCGAGAGAGAGGGTCTGTCATTTCACCAGCCCCTCACCCCCCCCCCCTCTCCACCAACAAATGTTTTTAAAATGAAAGGTGTCAACCTTGATACCAGGAAAATTTTTGTTTGTACTTCTATAGCTCAATTACAATAACCATTTTCTCAGGGACGGTGCAGCAATTTGCCAATTGGCTTCCCCGCCAATTTTTATAAATAATTGGCTTCAATCTTTTCTAACCTCGTCTGTACACCCTCTCAAAAAAGTATTCGAGTGTAAGCCAAATTTCCTGTATCAGTTTCATGTAAACTAATTAATTTATCGATTTTTTTTTTTTTTAAATCTCAATATTCTGCTTAAAATAACAGTTTCCTTCGTACGGAAGGGGTTGGGGGTTGGGTGGTGGCAGCTATTTTGCCCCTCCCCCCTTCCATTTGAGCTTGTAAAATTTTCGTTTATGCCTCATTAGTTTGTTTAAATAACCATTTTCTTGAGGGGAAGGGCTGGAAAAATTGCTTCCCCCCATCCTGAAGGAGAAAACTATTGTAAGCAAACTATTGAGGGGGTGAATATTGAGAGGGCTAAAATACAGAGGGGCCAAATTATATAGTTCGCCCCTTCTACCAAGGAGGTGATAACCCCCTGTTGGCACGTGCCTGGCCGTGTTACATGGGGCGTGCACCGTCTTGGTCCATTTTACCGAATTTTTTACTAAAATTTTTAAAAAAGCATACATAGTTTGCAAAGTTGCATTTAAGGGGTGGAGGTCCAGACCCCCCCCTCCCCTCTGAAAATTTGATTTTTATTACTAAAATGATATAGTCTTTTTGTGAAAAATCCTGCCTTTTTTAACCGTTTGGACCCCCTCTGAAATTTTTGAGTCCCCTCCAAAATGTTTTTAAGGATAGGTGCCTGATAGTCTGCCTGCTGACAATGAAGATACGAATCTACAGGAAGCAAGAAAAACCACAGATGAACAGATATTTCCAGAAAAACAGGTAACTTCAAAAAGCACATCAGGAAAAGAAACTCAAGTAAATACTCAATATTTCATTGTGCCTTTTTAAATGATATGTTCTCAAGTATGTCAAAAATTTTGTATTTATCATATTTTCATTACTATGTAATTAAAAAAATTTTCCCTTATACCCTTTCAACTGACAAGAGGGTAAATCTGTAATTTGTTTTTCCGTTCTAAAATTTTATAAAACTTTATAAATACTATTTTATAATATGTTCTGGCAAATGAATATTTGAAATACCTAGGATGCACAGAGTATCCGGCTGATTTATCAATATCCGAATCCCAATCACTGGATATCCGACTCACGACTACATAAGCTCTAACAACAGTCCACTAAGTCTGACTTTTTAAATAAAAATTGCTCTCATTAAAGTGTTTTCTTCTTAATACTTTTACTACTTATGCTTAATAAAATGTGATTTTATATTAAACATACTTCGTTCTTTTAAGTAAAATTAAAGACAAATATAACAACAAATTCTGAATGCACATTCTAATTCTTTGTATTCAAGTTTATCAAATAATAATAATTAGTTTATTTCTCACATGAATCATTTTTTTAAATTTCTGGATCCGCCACTGTCTGCATTGTATATAATATTTTAATCCTGTCACCAACCTTATGCAAAAGAGCAAATTTTGTATTCTCCTTAAGTCTTATCTTTGTTACTTTAATATTGTATTTGCATTGTGCAGAGTAGACTTTAATCTTGTGATCCACTTTATTCCAGAAACCAGAGTTTTGGAAGATTTTCTTCAAGCTATGTTATTTTAATATTGTGTCTGCATTATTTAGAACATTTTAAGTTTATGAGAAACACTGAATTAAAAACAAGTGTTTTGATAAAAATAAATAAAAATCTAGTCATAAGATTTTCTGGGGGAATTATGTGTTACTGAATAAAACTGAACATTTTGACTTATTAATTGCAATAAGAAACTGTGCTAATATATCCTGTGCTTTATAACTGGAGGTTTTTTTTTAATAATTATTAGTGTCACTGTCCTGTGGGACTTAATTTTAAAAATCAGTGATGTCGCTAGACTTTGGAAGAGACGGGTCCTTGGGACCCAGGGCTCCAAAATTTACGGGTCCCTTTTCCAAAAAGTGGGTCCTTTCCTTATCGATATAAAAGCGTTTGGTTAATTTCACAACTGATGTTATCATGTCTCACCTATTTTGGTGTGCTGATGCGTATGAATATCTTATTTATAAATAACTTAAAACTTATATTTCAAAAAATAAATAAAGAAAATGAATTATAATTAATAAAGAAAAATTTGTTGTGACATGCATGTCATTTACTTTGCCTTCACGGCAAAGGCTTCCTGATGACGCCCTGAATCCTAATAATTAATAAATCCTAATAATAAAATCCCCTTTTGTATGTACAGTAAAAACCGGGAGAAAGGCTGCATCGGTAGAAATGTTTAAGAAAGTAAAATGTACTCGCAGAACAGCCGCAACATCTTAAATTATTAAAACTACAATAAAATACCGTTCAAGCGCCCCTCCATCTTATATTAATTTAAAAAAATAATTACTATGTATTAGTAAATTTATCACAAGGAAAATCGGAATATATTTGAGGAAGGAAAGGATATACAACAGTAAAATATGGAACACCCCCCAACCCTTTTCTCTTCTAGATTGTTTAAAATATTTACCGTTTCTATAGCTTATAGATTTCATTTCTAAATAATAATTGTCAGATTTAATATAAAGCAAATCATTGTTTACATTTACACAAGTGAATATTAAAAATAAATAATGAAAAAACTTTATTCAATTCCGATAGTCCACCATCTCTAACGGAACAACCTCTAACATGAAAACGGAAGTGTGGGGGAGGGAGAAAGGAGAAGACCGTCAAAGTAATCCCCTTTTTTTTCAGCTTAACCACGTGTGCGCACAGCACGATATATATCCCGGGTAAAAGCAGAGTATAGGGGAAAACTCGCAATGCATCATGGGAAAGCGAACACTCCTATGCCTCCTTTCGACTAGGGATCTTTCTACCCTGCATTTTTTCCCCCATGTAGGGGAAGCGTTACTCCGCATTTGTGTGCATGTAAACGGGCCCACAAAGCCGTTCACGATGTCAATCTCCCCGAGTAAAACACGAGCAGTTTGTGTTTTACTAGAGATTTACCCAAAATCACCTTTTTTTTTTTTTTTTCAAAATTTTGCATGATGGAAATTACGCGTCCCGGGGGACGCGTTGTAACTTTTCTTTTGCGTCCCATCATCGATTTTTTGCATATTTGACGCGTTATAGCGCGTAAGCGGCATCACTGAAAAATAATAATATGTCTGTTTTTGCATGCTTTTCGTTATGAAATATGTATTAGTTATATGCAGCTATGTATGAGCGGATTGAAACCCAGGATAAATTAATATATTTCCTGTTTATAACAAGAAAATTTTGTATAGGCATATTTTTTTACTACGGCCGCTTATTGAGATGTGAACAGGATTTATTCTGTTTTCATATAATCAGTATCTTTCTTTGTGTATATTTATTGTAGATTTTATGTAGTAGCAGACATGGGCCTGGATAAAAAAAAAATCATATCTAGGTTGAGATACTCGGCAGACTAAACTGGAATTATTATATTGAAGAAATATTAATTCACTTGCGAAATTAATACTGAATAGCATCTTTAAACATATATTTAAGAATATTTTTGAAATTGCTAATTAAATAATATTCTAATTAGAATTACTAATTATAATATTTTTAATTATATTTAATAATTAGAATATTATTTATAATTACAATTAATAATTAGAATATTAATTAAATACCTATTCAGGGGGACAAAATTGTCTGTGCCCCTCCCGAAACAAAATCCTGGCTACGCCAGTGCCAACCACCTGGGAAAAAATAAATAAAAAACCTAATGACTACATCTCATGAGAGCCCACCAGACAGAGCTTTGCGGATCTAGGGGAAGGATTAGGAGGCTTTAGACCCCTAAAGAGATTGCTAAAGGGTAACATTCTGCTTTATCATACAATTTAAACAGCTAAAATAATCATATTTTATAAATTATTCCCTCCCAAAAGCATGCACATTGGTTTACACTAAAATTTTAATTTATAGTACATTTTGTTTGGGTGAAATAAGCTTTTTTAAAAATTTAGCCCCTCACCAAAAAAATTTTTGGATCCGCCACTGCTAGGAAGGGTCAAAATATCCTGACTCATCAGACTTTGAAAGACAACAACGCAAAAAATTAGTAACTTCCAACCAATTAGTAAAGTTTTAAATTTTACCTTAGATTAATATTCAGGCAAAAATAACAATAAATATATACATTCATTTTCAATAAAATATAATTAGCACACATGCATTTTAATGTGAGCATGCATATTTAGACAAAAATAAATGAGACATAGTCCTTTTCATAGGCGCACCCACGGAGGGGGCTATGGGGGCTCAAGCCCCCCCCCCCTAAAGGTGGAAAGTTAGAAGTGAAAAGCATTGAAAATTGCCCCTAATGATTTAAATTTTCTCTTTTTAAAAACTGTCTTTAAATTATTTCTAAAGTACTTTTTATAACAAGGGGAAACAATGTTAGTTTTTAAAGAAATATTTACAGTTAGTGTACGAAACACAGTTAAACTCTGTTTCAACGATACTGTAAAGATCAGATAATTATTTGACTATAACTAGTTACATTGCTTGTGCGCGTGTTGTCCTATGGGCAAGTCACGTGGCACAGAATATTTTGACGTTACGGGAGAGGTATAACTATAATCGAGTTCACTGTAATCGAGCTCAGCAGAATTTGTAGCCCAGCCCCCCTAGACTAAAATCCTGGGTGCGCCACTGGTCCTTTTTAATCAAATATATTATTAATAAACTCTTTCTTAATACATTAACAGATTTAAAAAGTTAGATTAGAATTTAAACATCCCGATACCGTTTTAATCAAATATATTATTAATATACTCTTTCTTAATACATTAACAGATTTAAAAAGTTAGATTAGAATTTAAACATCCCGATACCTTTTACTAACTATTGTAAACTAAGATCTGTCTTGTTTGGAAACATTATTGGTATATATATCATGATACAAAACCAACATTACAATACCTAACAACCGTAAAGGTGTATCTCTATAAATGTCGACTGATTTTTCAATATTTTCATCTTCCATAGCAACGCCAGCGTCCTTGTCGACCGCCATGCTCTTCACCATCACCTCTAAAGTAGTTGCCAGGTTTCTTATTTGTGTGTTTGTTCTCGCATGGCTGACTGGGATTTTCCCTTCCCCGGCTATCCAGACGAAACCTAGAACAATAGGAAACCCCGTATAAGCGGTAGTTCGCATTCCTTCCGCCGTGGCGTAGTTATATGTCCTGAACAGAGCGATTTAAAGGGCCAGTCCATATGATTAAAAGGGCATTAAAACTGTCAAAAATGCTTGATTAAAATTTTTTGTTTGTTTGTTTTGTTTAAACAGAATGTATCTTTATCTATAAATATTTTGAAACGTTTCTTCATCCATGCACATATTGAAAAAAAATTTAAGAAATTGTTAATTGGTTAATGCTTTTAGGAGCTTCTTCGACATGTAATAAATTAATAATAAATAAATATATTAATTTATGTTTTATTTAAATCTTCAGAAGACTGTAATATTTTTTAAAGACTTATTTTTCGGAACTCCTACATATTTTAATATATTAATACAGCATTCTCCCTATACGTAAAAAACACTCAAAATACTGGGGTTAAACGATAAAATAAATAAAAACTTTGTGAAAAAAACACACATAAAATGTAATTTATAATAGTTACGATCGTTTCGACTAAAAAATTCTTTCGGTCTGCACCAGAAAAAGTCCGAGACGCAGGGGCGTAGCCAGAGGGGGGCTGCTGCCCCCCGCCCCGAAATGGGACAATTTACTTAGCTTACAATTTGATATTTAGCTTACAATGAAATTTAGCTTTTTAGCTTTAAATTTAATACCCAGCCCACCCCGAAATAAAATCCTCGCTACGCCACTGCGCAAGACGAACGTCTTTGTCTGATGAAGACCGAAAGAATTTTTTGGTCGAAACGATGGTAACGTATTATAAATTACATTTTATGTGTGTTTTTTTCACAAAGTTTTTATTTATTTTATTCTGCCTATACTTCCGTGTATACGTATGTTCGAGTCAGTGGCGTAGCCAAGGGGGCAAAGCCATACAAATGCATATTCTTCGCTCCCTTATCACGCACACTTATACACAAATGTGAGTTGCAGTAGTCGTACCCCGCCCCCCCTCCATGAAAAAATTCTGGCTATGCCACTGGTTCGTATTAATAGGTTTTGGTTTATTTATTGAGGTTGGGACACCCGATCAGGGTAGGAAATTTCTAGAGGCGGTATAACGCCTATGGTTAACTTATTTTAAAAAGATTAAAATATCATGGAGTTTTGGGAGGTTTTCTCCAGATGAAACATGAATATGCCTTAGAACCCCCTTAAAAAGTCCTCCGACCAAGCCCTCCACCCTTCTGCTTAGGTGTATTATTAAAAAAAAAAGAGGAAAATTCTCTATGCAAATTATTCAGGAGTTAAGTTAAATTGTTAAAAATTACTCTAACAGATTAAAATAATAATAAATAAAAATATGAAATTTTTCTGGAGGATGGGTTCAGTTATCTAAACAAATTATACTGCAACAAATAAATAAGTAAGTAAATAAGACACTGAACATGGTAGATGGTGGAAGCGTTACGGTCCCCCGTTCGGGCCTACCGCGCGGCTGTCGATCTAACGGTCTGTAGTTTTGTTCGGTTTCCTACAGATAGAATTTGAATACACGTTATTCATACGGGATTTTCGCAGTGGCGTAGCGTAGGTGGGGCGGTTGGGGCGCTCGCCCCGTGCAAAAAATTTTTGCGGTCGGTAAACCCCTATCGTTGACTTACTTATACCATTAGAAAGCCATTGCTACATCCGTAGTAATAATATTAAATGCAAATCATCAAAGAATTGACGAAATAAAAGTGCTGCATTGGAAACATTTATTACGTAATTTCAATAACAAAGAATTATTTTTAAAAAATTACAAAGGTTTCATTTAAACTTGAAATGAAAACATGAATTCATTTTGCTTATTGGTAACACTTCCACCATCTACTATGTTCAGTGTCTTGTTTACTTACTTATATATATATATATATATATATATATATATATATATATATATATATATAATATTTAAACTTGAAATGAAAACATGAATTCATTTTGCTTATTGGTAACACTTCCACCATCTACTATGTTCAGTGTCTTGTTTACTTACTTATATATATATATATATATATATATATATAATATTTAAACTTGAAATGAAAACATGAATTCATTTTGCTTATTGGTAACACTTCCACCATCTACTATGTTCAGTGTCTTGTTTACTTACTTATTTATTTATATACATATATATATACTAGCTGAAGTACCCGTCCTCGACGGGTTAGTGAATGAAAATTTCCAAAAAGCAAGAACTTTCGACAGCATTGTAGGAGTACACAGAATGGATGTAGTATGTTGCCAAAATAAAGAAAGCGATGTTATAATTTTCATGTATTGTTAAAATATTACAGGTTAGAGTGTAACTAAGTAATATCATTTCATTCGCTTTAGTCGTAATTATGTGATGCGCGAACGAATATTTACGCATATTGAAATAATTTTCGCAAAATATTAAAATTTAATCAACATTTTTGAAAAATTTGAAGCCTAGAATTTAAGTGGAGTGACAACCTATCATGTCACCCAAATTCGTTTCATTCCCTGCAGTCTTTATTTCGTGATGCGGGAACAAATTTTCAGCATTTTAAAACGATTTTCGAAAAATCTCAAAATGTAAGAAAAATATTTTTAAAATTCAACGCCTATAAATTATGATTAGCAACTACTTATCATATCACTCAATTTCGTATCATTCGTATGAGTCGTTATTACGTGATGTTTGAAGAAATATAAACGTATTTTGAGAGAATTTTCACAAAATCTCAAAATCTAATAAAAATGTTTAAAAATTGGACTCCTATAGTTTATGTTGAGCAACCATATCTATCGTGTGACCCAATTTCATATCATTCGCTTTAGTCGTTATTACGTAATACGGGAACAAAGATTCACTCAGTTTTAAACGATTTTCACAAAATCTCGAAATCTGATGGATTTTTTTTAATTAGATGCTTATAGTTTAAGGTGAGTGACCACCTATCATTTCACCAAATATCATTTTTTCACCTTTGCAGTTATTACGTGATGTGGGAACACAAATTTACGCAGTTTGAAATGATTTTCGCAAAATTTCAAAATCTAATCAAGATTTTTTTTTAATTCGACGTGTATGTTTTAAGTTGAGTGACCACCTATCATGACACCCAATTTCATATCATTCGCTTCAGTCGTTTTTACGTGATGCTTGAACACAAATTTACGCAGTTTGAAACGATTTTCGCAAAATCTGAAAATCTAATCAAGATTTTTTAAAAATTCGACGCCTATGTTTTAAGTTGAGTGACCACCCATCATGTCACTCAATTTCATATCATTCGCTTCAGTCGTTTTTACGTGATGCTTGAAGACAAATTTACGCAGTTTGAAAGGATTTTCGCAAAATCTCAAAATCCAATCAAGATTTTTTAAAAATTCGACGCCTGTGTTTTAAGTTGAGTGACCACCTATCATGACACCCAATTTCATATCATTCGCTTCGGTCGTTTTTGCGTGATGCTTGAACACAAATTTACGCAGTTTGAAACGATTTTCGCAAAATCTGAAAATCTAATCAAGATTTTTTAAAAATTCGACGCCTATGTTTTAAGTTGAGTGACCACCTATCATGACACCAAATTTCATATCATTCGCTTCAGTCGTTTCTACGTGATGCTTAAACAAAAAAAGCGTCACGGACAGAATGACAGAATGACAGAATGACAGACAGACAAACTTTTTTTTTGAGGGTCGCATCGGATTCCCGGGTGCTTGAAACGGGTAGAAATCGCAAAATTTTTGAATTCCAATAAATGTACAGACAAAAGTCTAATTTTATTTATATAGATATATATATATATATATAATATATAATAGCATACTTACGTAAAGTGAAATCCCAAGATAATCCATTGATAAAGTGAAAAAAATATAAAAATAAAAAAGTAGATAGCACATGGTGCCAATTAACGAGCTTATACCGGATAAGTGTTTAAATATAGCCTTTTAAGGCAATGAAAGAGTGGATAAATTGGATATAAAGCGCCAAATTAGAACTGGTGGGCTTTTTAAGCCTAATCACATGTAACCTCAAATAGACGGAAAATGGAATGGATATTGAAATGGTGTTCTCTATCATCAGGCCCCACCGCACACACATTTCAATTTAATCGAAAAAAACAATAATAGCTAGGTTTCTGCAAGTTACCTGACCAAAATTAGGGTCCTTTTGTAACTTGGGGGCGCGACCGTAGCTATTAGAAATAAACAACGAGGAAGTGGACCGACAAGAAGATCAAAGCTCAGTAATGGAGGCAGTATTAGTGCATGTTGCCATCAGAGAAGACTTAATGCAGACCCTTATTATCGCATGGGCAAATCGGGACTTTGCCCAGGGCCCCCAAAATCAAATGTTGTTCTGAAATTTTCTTTTTTACATCAAAATTTTATGAAAAATAAAACAAATTTCATAGATGGGGGCCCCCAAATTCGCCAATGCCCGGGGCCCCTGTTGGTCATAATCAGGCTCTGACTTAATGCCATCAATAGACAAGTAATGCCATGGAGTGTGAAAAAAAAAGAATGATATATTAATAATACTTTGGAAGTATGGAAAGGAAAGGAATAAATAAAAAGTAATAATTAAATGAATAAATAATAAAATAAATATAACACTAGTATAGCTAGCCTATGTTTAACGTAGTACTAGCTGCAGTAGCTAAGAAGTACTTAGTTAAAGTTGTAGAAAAGGAGAAAAACTGTAGAAATAATTTTAACAGTAATGATATTGATAATAATTATACACATTTATTTATTGCTATTTATGCTAATATTGTTGTAAAATATTTAGGTAGAACAGTACTCTGTATGGCTTCATTGGTTACAGACTCACATAAAAAAGGAAAAAGTACCAGTAATCAACTATTCTTAATTATAGATTTTTTTTTTATAATATATATATATATATATTTTAAATATAGAAAGAACCAACAACCAACCCCATCCTCACCAACCAATATTCTGATTAGGGCATACAGTTTTTTTGATTACATAGAGGATATAAAATGGAAGTTAGAAATTTACTGGGATAATTTTACTTTATAGCAGTTTTATATAGGTCAGTTAAGTTACTGGCCTTAAAACTATTGGTACATAGCGACTCTATTCTCAGGGGCGGTTCCAGACTGTCAGTTTAGGGGGGGTCACTCCGAATGACGAGGGTCGTCTAAAGACTTCTTGAGTCCCTTATGCAAATGTAGGCCCCGAAGAGGCAGATAACTAGGCAGGGCCCGATCTATGACCAATATGGGCCCCCATCTATGAAATACGTTAAAACTGGGCCCCGTACTCTTTGAACAACTTAATAACTATTCAACACCCCCCCCCAACCCTAAATCATTGTACTTTTCTAAGATTCTATCTATCCTCCCCTACAAAAGTGCTTTTAAAAAAATGAAAAACAAAAACGGTAAAATTATATTTAAACTTCTCGTGTTCTAGCTGAGTGTGCGCCACTTTTTCCGCTTGCATCCCGGGGGGGGGGGGGGGGGTGGGAGCAAACCTCGCCAGCCCCTAGCTTCGGCTCTGGCCCCAACTGCGAGCTTTTTATTGAATTCATTGCAGATACATGTATTCAACAAAAGCACAATCCATAATAAAATTAATTTTTAATCGAAATTTCGTCTTTTTATTTCAGATAATTTTATGAGAATGTGTCTGGAAATAACATTTGACGATTAAAATTATTCGGATCATCACTTATTCAGGTTGAGTGGAGAATGAGACTAGGCTTACCTTAAGACCAAGGTCTCCCGCTATCTAAGTCTTTGCAAATACCTTTTCAGAGTAAAATTAGAGTTTATTGTTACAATAATGGTTATTGTTACGAGACTAGGTTATTGATTAAAGCAAAGCTACACGAGAGTTATATATCTAAAGGGGGATTATGCTTTAGGTGGTGGACTTTTGAAGGTGTTCTAGAGCATAATCACGTTACAACTGGAGAAAATCACCCAAAACTCTAGACCGTTAGATCGACAGCCACGTGGTAGCCCAGAACCCTAGATCTCTACACTTTAGCCATCTACTACTTTCAGTGGTCTTAAGCACTCAGTCAATGTTATTGTTCCAAATCAATTGGAGAATCTTATATAATAAAATCCGGGAGTAAACATTGTATGTAGCTATGTAGGTTTGTAGGTAGGTTTGTGACCACCTATCTTCTTGCGCGCGTCTCTCGATCGCATTGTGACGAGACGGTTGGTCGCAGACCTACCGAATTTTGCATACGGCTTCACTAGAACAGATCCTAACACTCCTCGGAGCAATTTTTTCGAAATTCGAATTAGAAAATGTTTTATTTTATGTTTTGTCCGATTTTTAGCGATTCTTCTTGCATAATACGTAATAACGTCGGTAATTGCACTCGCAGTAAAACGATGTTTGCATCATCGGATAGAGGAAAAAATTTTCTTTCGAAAACAGTTTGTCTTGACTGTGTAATATATTTTGCCGATTTTTGGGAATTTTTAAAAAGAATTTCTCTTTCGACGACGTTTGCGTTAAATAATTTTAAAACTGTTGCAACTTACATTCTATCTGTCATAACTTTTTTATATTTCGGCAAAAGACGGAGGATACATTTCGCCCACTTTTAAAAGAAGAACGGAGGGAAAATATATATTAGGAGATTTTTTACGAATTTTTAAGTAAAGAATTATTTTCATTTCAATAACATTTGCTTAAAAATTTCGGTATGATATCTTGCGGTTTGGTTGTCTTGGAGACAGTAACAATGATTAAAATTGCCAGTTGAAAAAATAAAATTACTTTAAAATAAGAGCTTTCGCATGTGAAATGTACGATATTTTGATGTCACGAGTTTAAAACCCCTTTCGAAACTCAATCAGAATAACGGACTCACAAGCAAAACATACACCACGCACGAAATAATTCTATATTTTATATTACGTTGCCAGAAAAAGAACTAACTGCTGTTTTTTCAACAATTAATTACCCAGCATTACTTTTGATTGAATTTTTAAACTAAACACGTTTTCGAATAGCTGGAAATATTTTATGGTGCTAAATACACCAATCTGACAAGAATTATGCATAATAATATGCATGAAAAAAATTTTGCACAGTGCAGTTATATATCTTCATATAAAGCATGCAGTTATATATCTTCATATAAACGTTAATTGTCACTATCATTTGTGAGCTTGAATATGAAATAACGTTTAAGAGGCATTGCAGAGGCAAATTGGGCAGGTCGTTCCCATCACCGTCTCAGAATTTCATGATTTTCTTTTATTGTGTTGCCTTACCCTAGGAAAGAACAAATCTGAAATATTTTTGATTTACCTCTTTTAGTTTTGGAGTTATGGGGGGTCAAAATACACCAGAGGAGTAACGTCGAATTAATTTAGGGCCATTTTTGCCACTTTATTGTCTCGACTGTGACTGGCTCAGAGGTGCTTCAGAGAATTTCTTCATTTTATCCTATAATATACCTTGTATATTAACACGTCAAATTAAAAATTCATTCGAAAATTGTCAGATCCCCAAATTAGGGCCCCGCAAAATACCCTCAATTTCATAAAAAATACAGTTTTAAGAATGCTTTAAATCTTGGCTCTGACGTGATACAGAAAAAATTTTTGCACAGTGCAGTTATATATCTTCATATAAAGCGAATCCAATGTTAAAAAATTTTGAAGGCCCCCAGGGCCCTACGGTACGGGGCCCCAAACATGGTCCTTAGCGCTAATTTACCCAATTTCGAAGCATTGGTGCAGCTGAAGCCGACTTCCCACAGGAAAACTATTGACATGGAAATGTAGTATCAACATAGTAGTTTGATATTATGAAAAAACATTTCTTGAAGGTACAACTGTTTCCCAGAAAAATCCCAAAAAGTACCTCCCTATTTGGGACATTACACTGGCACGCATTGGGGCATTTCGGCGTTACTTTTAGAAGTTTAATCGACAGTGGCAATATTGAAAATTAACTTATTCTTCATATATCTCAAATATATCCTCCATATATCACAAATATTTATTTTACAGGGGCACTCATAATTATATTACGCTGAATGGGGATCTCTGCAACTAGTGAACCGATTCGAAAAAAATTTTCACTGATAGAAAGCTACACTATTCCTGAGTATTATAAGCTACATTTAAGCATGTAGCATAACTAGTTCTTTTACAGGGAGACTCAAAAGAATTCCAGCACATGACGCTATATGGACATCTCTGTAACTACTGAACCGAATCTAAAGATCTTTTCACTGAAAGCTAAACTATTCCTGAGTAACATAGCCTAAAATTCATGCATGTAGCATCATTTACAGGAACACTCAAAATGATTCGTAAACATTGCCGAAACCACTCCCTTCGCCACTCAAATTTATTCAAATTTTATTAAACTCCATTCAAATTTTTGAACAGTGCAGTTATATATCTTCATATAAATCACTGTATTTTTATGAAATTGAGGGTATTTTGCGGGGCCCTAATTTGGGGATCTGACAATTTTCGAATGAATTTTTAATTTGACGTGTTAATATACAAGGTATATTATAGGATAAAATGAAGAAATTCTCTGAAGCACCTCTGAGCCAGTCACAGTCGAGACAATAAAGTGGCAAAAATGGCCCTAAATTAATTCGACGTTACTCCTCTGGTGTATTTTGACCCCCCATAACTCCAAAACTAAAAGAGGTAAATCAAAAATATTTCAGATTTGTTCTTTCCTAGGGTAAGGCAACACAATAAAAGAAAATCATGAAATTCTGAGACGGTGATGGGAACGACCTGCCAATTTGCCTCTGCAATGCCTCTTAAACGTTATTTCATATCCAAGCTCACAAATGATAGTGACAATTAACGTTATTTTACAGTCATTTTAAAATTCTTAATTTAAAATTAGAAACTCCTACTTTAAAATTACTTTTAAAAATCTTAAAGCTATTCAAAAAATTAAAACTGTAAAGTTACACATAATATAATTTATCTTCATGTAATTAAAATATTCATCAAATTATATATTAATTAAGTTAATAATAAACTATTGTCTTGCATATGGAGCAGACTCGTATTAATACTTTAAAAACATTTTTTTTTTCTGTGCCATTGAAAAATTACGATAACATAAAATATACATTTTTTATTTAAAAAAAAATAATCAAAGCAGGAAATTTTATCTGTTTAATAAATAAAAATATAATATATATATAAATATGTATTTACCGTATCTTTCTCCATTTAGTCTTTCCTGTGTAATCTCGTTAGGTAAGCGATCAGTTATTTCACTTCTATAGTATAGTCCACTATGTTTCTCGTTTTTAAAATATTTGCTCATCCGGATATTCCACTCCACAGACCCACAGACCTGTGTAGAGTATAGTGTAGAGTTCTTCGGATCTTCAGGGCAGGGCGGGGGGCTATATTGTTTTTCCCCTTTTCACTTTTCTCCTTGTCCATTGTCCACTGCGGGTGGAGCTGCTCGCTTTAAATCATCGGATTGGCGTTTTCTTACAACTTTCGAGTCTTGCAGATGCAGACTTGTTTGTCCCGTTTGTCCCAATCAATCTTCGCATATGTTTCAAGTTTAGTTCCTTGTATCCGAAATACCGAAATTGGCGACACTAAACCTTTTACTTTGTCTGGGTTTAAAATGGAACAATAGTTTATGTCTGCTACCTCTGGAGTCCCAACGAGAGTTCTACACCAGAAAGCAGATGCAAGAAGTGTTTGCTTTTCCAAAACAAATCCACATGCTGTTCATTTGTGAAACACATAATGGAACTGAAAAATGGCTTTTGGGGGTGTCGGCAACTCCCTGGTAAACTAATAGCTTTCATGCCAGGAACAGGCATCGCTAAGAATTTATAATGGTTCTTGACCCCCTCACTATACCCATCTTTAAACTTAAAAAAATATGCCACTACTAATTAATGGATTGGTGTTTCGTCAATGGAAAACACCTGCTTAGCGCTTAGTTGAAAATGCGATTTCCCTTAGAATTTTTTTGGACACTGAAAGGATGCATAAGTTTTCGGAGAGAAAAATGTTTTACAGAACACAGGGTTTTTGCCGCTAATGTGTAGTGTATCATCCCATATTTAAATTTTACAGAGCTGCTTGCTTCCAGATATTTTCAAAGGGAAAAACAATTTCTTCTATGGAACAAATTTCATAATTAAAAGCTTATAATCATGGAGTGTGATGACAGGGTTACGAAGGTTTTTTTATTTAAAAGCCTTCTTATGATTACCATAGCCCTTTCGAGTTTCGAGTAGACGTAGTGCTAAAAATTCTCATTACTTTACTGAATTTCAAAATATATCACAATGATCTGTCTAATGCAGGACATCACTGAAATGTGCACATAAAACTTCAAGCTAATTAGTCAGCTTCAAACTTTCTAGCACATATTCATTCAAACTTCAATTAAGAAGTGTAGTGGCTAACAATGCCGGAAATTTTTTATTGTGTACAAAGTAGCTAATTAATCAGAATTATTTTCTCGGAGTTACAAATGCTGTAAAAATATTAACACTAAAATAGCTTTTATGACGTTTGATTATAATTTTATTCTTCTAAATTGTAACGCAGGCCGCCTAGGAGCCCATAGCCCCTAAGCGGAAGCATACTCAATGGGTAATCCGGCCCTGTTTAGGTATGATCCCTTCCCTCGTGACCCCCCCCCCTTTCCTCCTCTATAATTTTTATGATCTTGTAGCAGTTACGGTAGATTTGGATTCCATAAATTAATTATTTACAAACATAGGTGCTCCTTAGACTGCTTTTCAAGACGAGGAAGGCTTTTTGAAAGGGGGAGGGGGGTTCGAATACGAGTGTAATAAATTACGCACACACAATTCACACATTTTTCTATAAACCATTTTTTGATTTTGAGTTTTCTTTTATTATGGGTTTGGGGCAACTACCCCTTCCACCTTTACCTTAATCAGGCTCGTTGTGACTCCCCCTTCCCTTGCTCTCCATGGATATGGATTAGCGCACATATTTACAAAACGGCTGCATATTTTTCTGCCAAGGAGGAACGTCTGAGTACATAGAATATTGTGTGCATACTTTAGTATTATTATAAAATAAACTAGTAAGACCAATGGTCTTCTAAAGAGAAATTCTCTTTCAGCAGCACAGTGTGGTATGTATGCACATGATCAAGGCCTTTCTGAATTTTGGTCCCTTGTCCAAGCTCGACTTGGGCCCTCTTTTTTTGGGGGGGGGGGGCGGGAGATGGTTAATCTAGGCCCCTATTTTGGGCCCATGTCCGAGCTCGATTTGGGCCCTCTTTTTTTAAGGGGGGATGGTTAATCTAGGCCCCTTAGTCGAAGACCA
Organism: Cheiracanthium punctorium; assembly: GCA_038373885.1. Taxonomy (NCBI): domain Eukaryota; kingdom Metazoa; phylum Arthropoda; class Arachnida; order Araneae; family Cheiracanthiidae; genus Cheiracanthium; species Cheiracanthium punctorium. The sequence goes on along the minus strand of JAWZYV010005808.1, from coordinate 737,051 downwards.
TTTGGGAGGGTCATGACCCCCGTGACCCCCCCCCTGGAACCGCCACTGTCTATTCTATACTTATGATTAGAGATAATATTTCTAAATACAGAAGTGTGCATACATGAAGTGAAATGAGTGAAAGTATTAACCTGAAAATTAAAGTCATTTCTTTTATTATATATATTAAAGGATAGACTCTTATCATCATTAATTCTAATTTGTAAGTCTAAAAAATTAATTATTCTATTATCATTAGGATTTTTTATTAGTTCTAGGGCTGAATGGTAAGCTATGGGTAGGTGGTCAGTATCACTATAAGTATTGTCAGTAGCTATTGTTACTATGTCATCTATGTACCTATATATTGTAAGAGAAGGATTATTGTAATTTTTTTCATAATTATATAAATATAGGTCTGCTAAGTAACTGGAATTAGAACCACCTTGTGGTATTCCTATAACTTGCTTATATAATTTATTATTATGTAGAATGTAGTTATTATAGACTATGAACTTTAAAAGATTTTCGAAATACATAGTATCTATGTAAGAAGGCAGGGTTATATAATTATTACTATGTATAAATAGATTCAATATTATAATGTATAAGTCGTCTAGTGGTATACTATTGAATAAGTCTTTAAAATCATAAGTTGATATATTAATTACATCGTGTAGAGCATTAATCTTATTTTTTAGTTCATAGCTATTACCTATAGATACAGAAGAAGTGTTAGATTTTATGTACAGATCATGCATAGAAGTAAGTATTTTTAGTAATATTTTGCTTGCTACATTATTATAAGTGTTACATCCTTTAGTAACAGTTCTGAATTTTAGTGGTGTTTTATGAAACTTTGGTATTAGCACTAAGTAGGGATATTTTAGATTGTCATGCTTGATTTTAAGTAACTTGTGGAAAGCTAAGATCTTTTTGTTAAATGTTATCTCAGAGATAGATGTTAGACTGAAATTTGGATTATTGTTAATGGATGAAGCTAAGAGATTGTGATATAACTGCTTACATATTATAGCATAGTTATTGCTAGACTTATCAACATAAGTAATGATAAAGATTTAAAAATGTCATTTTAATCTTTTTAAAATAAATAAGTCAACGATAGGGGTTTTCCCGCACGCAAAAATTTTCTGCACGGGGCGAGCGCCCCATCCGCCCCACCTACGCTATGCCACTGCGAACATCCCGTAGGAATAACGTGTATTCAAATTCTATCTGTAGGAAACCGAACAAAACTGCAGACCGTTAGATCGACAGCCGCGCGGTAGGCCCGAACGTGGGACCGTAACGCTTCCACCATCTACCATGTTCAGTGTCTTATTTACTTACGTATTTAATTATTTATTTATTGCAGTATAATTTGTTTAGATAACTGAGCCCATCCTCCAGAAAAATTTCATATTTTTATTTATTATTTTTGTTAATCTGTTTAAAGTAATTTTAAACAATTTAACTTACCTCCTGAATAATTTGCACAGAGATTTTTCCTCTTTTCTTTTAAATAATACACCTAAGCAGAAGGGTGGAGGGCTTGGTCGGAGGACATTTTATGGGGTTCTAAGGCATATTCATGTTTCACCTGGAGAAAACCGCCCAAAACTCCATGACATTTTAATCTTCTTAAAATAATTTAACCATAGGCGTTATACCGCCTCTAGAAATTTTCTGCCTGGGTCGGGCGCCCCCCCCCTTACGCCACGCCACTGCGAACATCCCCCACTAATCTGAAATTTTGTTTCTGATTGAAATGTAAACGCATCCTTTCACAAATCTTTGAAAAGCGAAAGTACTACAAAATTAGTTTTTCTTTTAAATATTTCAAAATGAAAATTGGCCTAAAAATTGGATTATTTCTTATCTTAAAAATTCTCCGACGAATGAATAAGGAGTCCCCGAAAGGGGAGGGTCACTGGCTCCCTGACAGGGGGCACGTGCACCCCCCCTGAATCCCCTGCTGGCGCCTATTTTGATTATTAGAATAATTCGTTAAAGCACAAAAAGATTAAAATTTATCCTTGCCATGGGTATACTAAACCAAAACCTAATAATACGAACCAGTGGCGTAGCGAGAATTTTTTCTGGGGGGGGGTTACGACTACTGCAACTCACATTTGTGTATAAGTGTGTGTGATAAGGGAGCGAAGCATATGCATTTTGTATGGCAAAAAATTTCTCATCGGAGGGGGTGACCCCCTCTGGCTACGCCCCTGCGCTAGGACTTTTTCTGATGCAGACCGAAAGAATTTTTTGGTCGAAACGATCGTAACTATTATAAGTTACATTTTATGCGTGTTTTTTCCACAAAGTTTTTATTTATTTTATCGTTTAACCCCAGTATTTTGAGTGTTTTTTACGTATAGGGAGAATGCTGTATTAATACACTGCTGGCCACCCAAATTGCAACACCAAGAAAAACAAGAGATATCACAACAAAATTTATTGTGTAGATAACATGTTGACCAAGTAACAAATGATTAAATTTACAGCATTCTATGAAGCGTGGTTCCTGCCAAAATCAGTACCCAGAGTAGCCGCCGTTGTTGGAGATCACAGCTGCCACACGCCTCGGCATTGATTCAAAGAGACTTTGAATGTGTTCTTGGGGTACAGCAGACCAAGCAGCTTCCACACGTTGCCAAAGTTGATCTGGTGTGACAGCTGGGGATGAACTCTGGGTCAGTCGTTGAGCAACCATGGACCACATGTTTTCTATCGGCGAAAGATCCGGAGAGCGCGCCGGCCAGGGAAGCAATTCAATCTGGTGATTGACGAAGAACCCTTGGACAATGCGTGCCACGTGTGGCCGTGCATTATCCTGCTGAAATATGGCTGTTGGCAAGCCCTGAAGGTAAGAAAGGACAAACTGGCTCCAACACCTCGGAGATGTAGCGCTGGCTGGTTAAAGTACCGGCAATGCGTACTAGAGGAGTGCGAGAGAGATATCCGATACCGCCCCATACCATAATACCCGGTGCAGGACCAGTGTGACGGTGCATAATGCAGCTGTTCAGCATCCTCTCTCCACGGTGTCTCCAGACTCGAATCCGACCGTCGTGGTGTTGCATACAGAAGCGTGACTCGTCAGTAAAGAGAATTTCATTCCATTCTGTCGTCCACATCCTTCTTTCATCGCACCATTGGCGGCGGAGACGTCTGTGGTTCCACGTCAGAGGTAGACAAAGCAACGGACGTCTTGCGGACAGACCATTCTGCTGTAAACGACGTCGAATGGTATGCGCAGACACTGGATGATGCGTTACAGACTGAATCTGCTGTGATATGGTTCGTGATGTGACTGAGCGGTCCGTCACTGCCATGCGTACAATCTGCCTGTCATCACGTGACGTGGTGCACTGAGGTCGATGCGGTCGATCACGTCTGTCCGTCGTACCCTCCTGCACCCAACGATCACATATCCGCATCACAGTTGTTTGGTTTCGTCCAATACGACGACCGATTTCCCTGAAAGATAACCACAATCTCGGTATGCCACTATCCTTCCTCTGTCAAACTCGGATACTTGATCAAAAGATGATCGTTGTTTCCTACGAGGCATAATTTATCGTTTTTTTGAAAAAAAAGCAAGAAAAACACAATTGCTGTACTTGAAACCGTCGAAATCTCCAAGCCTTAAATAGCGCTTTGAGGTGGCGCCACAGGCGCGCTTGATGTGCGTCTGCGCTGAAATTCTAATCATTTGCATATCTCACCTCAGCTAATGCATGTTGTAAATTTCATATTATTTGCATGCTTCCTTCAGGGTGTTGCATTTACGATGGCCAGCAGTGTATATTAAAATATGTAGGAGTTCCGATAAACAAGTCTTTAAAAAGTATTACAGTCTTCTGAAGATTTAAATAAAACATAAATCAATATATTTATTTATTACAATTTATTACATGTCGAAGAAGCTCCTAAAAGCATTAACCAACTAACAATTTCTTAAATTTTTTTTCAATATGTGCATGGATGAAGAAACGTTTCAAAATATTTATAGATAAGATACATTCTGTTTAAACAAAACAAAAAAAAATTAATCAAGCATTTTTGACAGTTTTAATGCCCTTTTAATCATATGGACTGGCCCTTTAAATCGCTCTGTTCAGGACATACAACTACGCCACGGCGGAAGGAATGCGAACTACTGCTTATACGGGCTTTTAGACCCGTTTGGAAAGCCGGGGAAGGGAAGATCCCAGTCAGCCATGGTTCATGGCTCACTTGGATAAATACAGGCTGTCCGAAAACCAGGTTCTCCTATGGGATTTTGCGTACGAGAAAATTTACGCTTCTTCGCCAATTTGTCGCTTTTACCCAACAAGTCACTGTTGCCAACTCTGCCGGAGAAAATATGCCTAAAATCAAAGCTAAAAGTATCCAGGAAAAGATAATAATGACACATTCAAATATAACAATCGTGTCTACACAAAAACCGTGCTCGAGCGAAATAGCACTCAAGTGCTAAAAAAGGCGCCAAACGCGGCTTTCTTTTTTTTTTTTTTTCTCGGCTTGAAAACATTGGCTGCATTCGTAAACGATAAACTCGTTGCACGAGTGTAACTTGTTTGGCGTTTACGAACACGGCCATTGTTATCCATTCCTGGATACTTTTAGCTTTGATTTTAGGCATATTTTCTCCGGCAGAGTTGGCAACAGTGACTCGTTGGGTAAAAGCGATAAATCGGCGAAGGCGAAGAAGCAAAAATTTACTCGTACGGAAAAACGGAGCTTTTTGGACAGCCTGTATATATCCCAGTGAGCCATGGTTTGTTTGTGTTGCCTAGCTGGGATCTTTCCCGGCTATCCAAACGGGTCGAAAAACCCGAATGCACGGTAGGTTGGCATTTTCTCCAATGTGGCACTGGTGTTATCCCCGTTACAGTGCGTCCAGAAACATTTTGTTATTTTTTAATCTGTTAGAGTAATTTTAAACAATTTAACTTAGCTCCTGAATAATTTGCATAGAGAATTTTTTTCGTTTCGTTTTAATAATTCATCTAAGACGAAGGGTGGAGGGCTTGATCGGAGGACATTTTAAGGAGTTCTAAGGCATATTCATGTTTCATGTGGAGAAGATCTCCCAAAACTCCATGATATTTTAATCTTTTTAAAATAAGTTAACCATAGGCGTTATACCGGGGCCGTGTAGGGGCGGTAGTAGGGGCCGTCAGCTCCTGAAGTTTATCACTGATAACAACATCGCGCTAATTAAAACAACCACCCCCACTCATTACTCCCAAGGTAATCCCTCGTTCATTGATTTCTGTCTCACCAAAGACTTTCATTATAACACTGCAGCTCGTACAATAGACATGTTTGACTCTGACCACCTTCCCATTCATATTAGTGTTGACTTGCTCTTGCACTCTCCTCCAATTAAGAAAACATACACTCGTACTAATTGGAGAATTTACACAGAGTCTTTGTTGGATGCTCAGTTTGAAAACTTGCATCTTGACTCTCCCACCTCACTAAATTCTGCAATTAAAGATTTAAATGATACCTTAACCACTGCCAAAAATCTTACCTCTTACGAGTGCCCTTATAACAACTTCAATCTCCTCCCTGCTGATATCAAACAAAAGATTAGGGATAGGAACAGAGCGAGGCGTCTTTACCAACGCACTAAGTCCCCCCTACATAAACAAGATTATTATCGACAAAAATTCCTAGCTAGAGAGGCTGTCTACATACATCGTCAAGAGCTCTGGGAGTCTTTTCTAGAAGAACTAAATCAAGGCGAGTCCGATGTTTGGAAAATAATTAAAAGATTTCGGAGGAAAAAATACGATTTCCCCCCCTCTCCAGAGCCCTTCAGGTATTGCTTACACGGATGAGGACAAAGCCAACACTCTAGCGCAAGCTTACAAGCAACAATTCACTGTACACTCTGATCTTGTTAACCCTGATTTTGATAGAGATATCAAGGCTCAGATTGAGGACTTAGGAGGACTAAGGGGTAAGGACTAAGTCGTCCCCCGACTCAGTCCTTACCCCTTACTACTAACTTAGAAGTAAGCGAAATAATTAGCAAACTTAACAATAAAAAAGCCCCCGGCATAGACAACATAACTAATCTTATGCTTAAAAATATCCCACATAACATTCTTGATCTTATAACTCAAGTCATAAACACAATTCTCGATCTCAAAGTTTTTCCTGATGTTTGGAAAACGGCCATTGTTTGTGCCATTCCTAAGTCTGGTAACCTGGCTATCCCAGAAAATTACAGACCCATTAGCCTTCTGAGCAGTCTCAGTAAAGTAGTCATTCCTGAGCAATTTGGCTTTAGGCCCAAACATGCTACCACTCACCAGCTCCTCAGAGTAGTGGAATTTCTTTCTGAGGGCTTTAACCTCAAGGAATCCACCGGAGCAGTAATGCTGGACATTAGCAAAGCTTTTGACCGCGTCTGCCATAACTCGCTTATTTACAAACTAATCACTATAAACACGCCGGACGCGTTGATTCATTTGATTAACTCTTATCTGAGAAAATCGAAAGTTCTCCGTCCGCATCAACAACACTTACTCCAATCACACTCCTATTGAGGCTGGTGTACAACAAAGATCACTCCTTGGTCCTACACTGTTCAACATCTACATAAATGATATTCCAAGAGATTCTCACACATCTTTAGCAGTATATGCAGACGATACGGCTATAATGTCCAGATCCACGCACCCTGACACTATGGTCAACAAAATTCAGCACCACATTGACACACTTGAAGATTGGTTTGCCACTTGGAAATTAAAAGTAAATCCCTCTAAGTGTCAGGCCATTCACTTCACTAGATCCCGCAAGATTGCGAAACCAATATATATTAATGACCAAAGAGTTGAATGGGGCAGGACCTGTAAGTATTTGGGAGTCATGCTGGATTCCAGACTGACTTGGAAGGCACAGGCCACCTACGCCCGTAACAAAATGATTGCGGCCGAAAAATCTATCTCAAAGTTACTATACCAAAGCAAACTTAGCATTCCCAACAAACGAAAACTGTACAACATGATTGTCCTCCCTGCAGGTACATACGCTAGCCCCATTTGGGGTTATGCTGCGAAAACATATACTTACGCTAGCCCCATTTGGGGTTATGCTGCGAAAACAAATCTAAACTTAATCACAACTCACAACAAAATACTGCGAAAAATTAGACATGCTCATATATAGAGAAACACGGTTATACCGGGGCCTTCGCAATTAGTAACGGGCTTGCGCGTGTATTTTGATGAGCCATCTAAAGAGGCCTACGGATGCTCGAGTCTTCACGTATACATCAGGCATTTCTCAAGCTTCCCAGTGCTTTCAAACGTTATTTAATGTAGTTTTAAGTAGTAATTGTGTTACTAATTCAAGTACGAACTCATGATTAATTTGTTTGCTATGATACATATTGACATAAGAAAATAGATGCACATAATCTGAAGGAAAAACAAAGTAGCGCTTACTCTCATGATTCACGATTGCTTATTTTAGTTTCACAAGTGGATATTTAATATACTTTAAAATAACTAAATACACAAATGAGAAAGACATTTTTATAATGAATATTTCATGAACGTAGTCGTATTTCCTACGTTATTTTAAACAATTCAAGATTAATCTTTAACAAATGATGTATTAAAGCGCATTTCAGTGTTTTCGGGATATCCTGTATATTGGAGAAAATTGATAAAATACGCTCTATAGCGCGATCCCTGAATTAATTATTCTTTAATAAAGACATTTCATGTAGTATATATTATTCTTTTGTCGCTTTCTCAATCGAACTTTGGAATTGAGCAAGCATAATGAACGCTTGTACAAAATATTAACTACATTTGAAGTTTCTGTATAAACGGGCAAAAATCAATAATTTATAATTTACTGTATTTCTGCACTGTACCAGATGTAAGTCTTAATCACATAATCAAGGCATATATAACAGATAAATAACATTTTCAACTGGCAAAATTAAATTGTCTAAATAGTATCACAACGTCATGCTTATTTACAAGAATAAAAACTACTCAAGTAATACGATTTCTGATTAAAATAATTTATTTATAAATAACACATGAGTAATTATTCACTAAACATGATTTACATACATATTTTTAGAATTTCTAAATACATTATAAGCGTTCACTTACCTTTACATTCAGAGCAAAATGTTCGAATTTTAGGATAAATTTTCATGAAAGAAAATGGCGCAAGATTCACAAAACGATTACCTACATCTAAAGTTCTTTAGTACGACAAAAGTATCAAAAAATTGTTTTAAAATAATAAAATAATATAACATTTATAATACTTAGAATAATAAAATAGAATACTGTAACTAGGGAAAACAGGCCTCAATGATAAACTCATTTTTAGCGATGGCAACTCATACGCAGGCCCGTTGCTAATAACGACGGCCCCGGTTATACGTAGAGATCTCATGATTCCCTCCATGTACGAAATTATTAAAAAACAAGCCCAACACTTTTATGACAAAGTCTATAACTTACCAAATGAACTAATTGCAGAAATCCCTGATTATGACTTCAGCGATTCAGACAACCGGACACGGCCTAAAGCTGTCCTCCTGCTTAATGAGTAGGATTATAGCACAAATTCTCAGTACCTTTTCTTCCAAATTACGACTTCCCTATTTGTGAGTCCTGATCTTGTCCCCCCTTGACATTGTCTTCTAGAGTCCCTGGTATATATTGTATATAATTTATTTTCATTTTGCATTATTCTCATACTGTTTTGCTCTAATCTATATTACTATTTACCTTTTCTATTATGTATGTTCTGATACTGCATTTTCTCTTACATGTCCCATCGATGTATAACTACTCATCAAACAACGGGAGTTAAACCGTCATGGAACAGGCACTCCTTTCAAGAACAATTCGATGATGATGATGAAGTGAGATGCACTGATTTTAAGGCACGAGGCTAAATGATCATCTGTCTGTCTACTTCTGAAAGAATTCTTTCTAAGGTTCATAGTTGAAAGCACTTGTTCACATATATAAAATGAAGCAAACATAGCACTGATTTTCTGGGGGTGATATTAAATTTGGGAAACTTACTTTCGATAATGATTTGTAAAACTCTGGCATATTTAGAAACATCTGCTTGAGGTGATTGTTAGATAGCAACTCAATTAATTCAAGCTGCAGATCTGACCTCACTGCTTCACAATTTACGATTAAAGGCATGGTAAAAATATCCAATTCTGTTTGAATGGAACTGAAATCTTGAAATCTGCGTTCGAATTCAAAATGCAGTTTTTTCAAGCTATCTTCATAATTCTTAATATGGATATATAATATAAATATATATTTTCTTTTGATTTCCGTCGGACCGGCAAATTAAAATTCTATCCGCGGGCCGGATAAAACCTTCCGGCGGGCCTTAGTTTGCCCATCCCTGGTGTAACATATATGAAGGTAGAGTACAAGGAGGTTAAACGCCATGCTATAAAAATAGCCCAAGCATCCCAATGGGAGACGCATTATTTGATGCTGCCATCTAGCGATGAAAGTTGAAAACAACTTTCAAGATCATCTGTTTTTCCGTAAATTACTCTAGTCGAAATAATTAATTTTATTAATCCTCCTGTTTCAAAATTAAAAGAATAGTGTAGCGCTTTTAAAAATTAATAAAAATAATATTTAAAGTTCTGTATGCATATTTAAAGAGTTTTTGTGGTAATCCTAGAGGTTTATGTAGCAACTGCATTTTTAACATTTATAAATAAATCTTCATCAAAATGAAGCTCACATATCTTACTTGAAGGTTGTAAAACCTAAACCTTCTAGAAATTGCTTTCCTCCACTGCTCTAAAAGGGCAACATCCTAGTTAAAAGAAAAGAAATTATAAAAATAATTTACTTTTAAACTATGCAATTTGTATTATGTAACACTATTTAAGTTTTAAGAATATATAAAGCAGCAGTATATGGTCCATAAAGCAATGTAATCATTGCTGACCTTTAATATTTTAAAGCAAACTCTTATTAAATTTAGAAAAATGTATTTTGAACATGAATTTCAATTCCAATAAATGATGCTGCCATCTAGTGGTCATAACACAAGCAAACATCTTTTATTTTAGTGAAATCAATTTTAAACAAATTGAATGTTATAAAAACTGATGGACCGACATTGTAACATAATAAGCATAAAATATGGAACAGCTTTAGCATCGGTCCTGGACTATATTCTGTATCTGGTGCTGTATACATATCAATGTTTATTTACATGTTTCATTTGGTGATATTTCTGGCGCTGTCGTGGGCGATGCACATAGGAAGTGAAGTACCCTGCAGGTGGTTGCTGTGACTGGCAACCATAAAGAATACGTGTATCGTCAGTTTGGGAATTTGAAATTGTTTCATGTTATTGATGAAAGGGAATGAAATATGGTGTGAATATAAAGCTAAATAAAAGGAAGCATGCTGGTGTTACGTTATAAGCCGGTGGGTGTTAGGGACATTTCTGAGCGGTTATTTAAAAAAAATAAAGGTAAGTGCTCTTTTTTAACAAATCTTTGCAATGTTTAAGGTTTTTAATGTGAATTTTAAATTGATATTTGATCAGTGGCGGATCTGGGGTTGGGTAAAGGGGGGGCTAACTTACTGGGTCTTCAATAATTTGGGTGCAGTTATCCACAGGCCCTACGAGAGGGGGGAGGGGACAGGCGGAGCATCACCCCGGAGCCCGTGTTCAGCTAAAGTGCGTCCGTAAATTTTTCAGAATACCTTAAGAATTTCATTTATAGATCTGTAATTAAAATATTTTTCTTTTAAACAGACTAAATTTCGAATGCATCCCAGATAACACAAACTTGTTCAAAACCCTCCTAGACGACGTCATATAGAAAATAAAGTAAATAAAAAACTTTGTAAAAAAACACACATAAATGTTATAGGTAAGAGGATACGCACGTTTCAACCAAAAATTGTTTTGGCCTTCATCAGTGCAAGCCCTTTTTATCTACTTTATTGTTTAACACCAGTATTTTGGGTGTTTTTTCCGTCATATAGACAAGTTGAGATGTCCATTAAACATCCAGGATTCGTCGGATTCTCGTCCCTTTTACGTCAATATGGCACTATAGGACGCCCATATGACGTCTTATAGACATCTATATAGGCGTAATTATGGACGTGCTTGACTATTTATGGACTTAGTATGGGCAAGTCTTGGACATCAATGCCTATATATGGACCTACTTAGGTGAAGTCTTGGACATCTCCATCCATGCTTCTTGCCATTTCACTAAGGTACTATGGATTATCTGGGATACGTCTATAAAAAAGACTTACTCTGGAAATTCCATGTATAGTTTTGGTCTATTCATGGACATTTTCTGGATTTTCCAGATTATGTTCATAAATAGATGTCTATCTATAGACATGGACGTAATATGGGCGAGATGGATCAGAAATAGATATAAAATGGACAACTGTGCTATCTGGGATAATTCTAAAATGATTTACATGGCAGAAATGTTTATTCTACCATTTAAATATTAGTATTTTTTTTTTTCAATCTTCGAACATGAATTAAAAGTAACATTATCTATCAGACAAACTTCCCTCCCACTCTATTTCCTTTTAGCATTTTATATGAAAATCATTAAAAAGACCAGTTTTACAAAAAAATCCCTTCCGTCCCTCCTGTTTTTTCGAAACTTTGGTGCTTTACGAAAGAGGCCGGGAAGGATTTTGCCCCGCCTTATAAAATTTCTCTCAGAGGCTCTGGTTATCCAAACTTGGCGACATTTGGCACGATTTTTTACATGTCGCCTATATATTTCATTTTTCTGCCTACATATAGTATTACGTAATCGAATTTCGAGAAAGATGTGCGAATTTCCGATAAAATAAAGTACTCGAACCTGCTAGGACTTCATAGGAAAAACAATGTCTGAAAAAATTAATTTAAATCATACCTCTTTTTTCCATAGTGATATCATTGTATTCTTTCTATAATAATGCACCTCTTTACAAACTGCCTGTTAGTGATGCATGTGGTATATTTTGTGAGTGAAATAGCTTGTTCTGGGGCTGTGCATTTATGATTTCTTCCTGATGATTTGCGCTTTCACTCTCACTAGACAAATTATTATTTTTCGGAATTTTCATAAAAATAATCTCCTATATTACGATTCAATGACCGCATTCTTGAGGCCATAATATTTGCATTTAAATTAAATTCTACCAGTGGTGGCTCGTGGGATACAGCAAGTACTGCCGGGCTGCACTTGAAATTATCAGCACATTCTTTAAAATAATTTATTCTACTAATTTTCTTAAATTCAGATTAGAATTATGGAATTTCTATGGTAAATTTTAAAAAATCTCAAAAAAAAAAAAAAAAAAAAAAAAAACACCGTATTGTAGTAACTGCCGGATCGCTCATTCAGAAAAGAAAGCCCTTTAATCTTCCCGCAATTCAACTGTGAGTCTTGGTACAGTCCTCATAGCTGATAACGAAATTGGCTGCACCGTTGCCATGGCAACGACTATGTAAGCAGTACCTCCGGCATAGGGAGTATGTAGTTAAGATACAGCTGATGAAAGATTTTCTATCGACGGCTGCACTTGTCAATTCGACTAACTCATTGGCTAGAGAAGTGAGGGGGGGGGGGTTAAGGAGAATATATGTTCGGAAAACTCTCGACTTTATATTGCTGAATTTATCAAGAAGGTAAGCCTGAATAGACGCTTATGAATGGACAATTACCCATCAAAGCAGTATTGTTTTTAAGTAAGCAAGAACTGGCATTTAGAGGACATGGCGAGCGAGAAAATTCTTTAAACATAGAAAATTTTAAAGAGCTCTTAAGATTATTGATATCTGAATTAAAACAACGCCTTTTTATGAAGACATCACTGACTGATTCGTAAGTTTAAAAGAAAGGAGGATTGATTTGACATAGAAAAAATAAGTAAGTTTTCTTTTTTTTTTTTTCTTTTCTTCTCAAGTTATCATTACAAAAGAAAATTCTAAGGAAACTTCGAATCAGACACGTATTAATGCAATTTTGAGGATAAGAGCTGGTTGAAATTTATGTCCATTTTATGGAAGTAAAATAGGATCTCTTGCATTTTTTTAATGTAATTTCTTTTTTCTTTTTTTTTTCCTCGGTGAGGGCTTAATCCGCCAGCTTTCGAATTCAGTAACAAAGATTTTCCAATCCTGTCCGGAGGAAGGAAGGGGGGGCTCATATGCTTCCGGCTGCACTAACAGTTTTGATCACGGGTCGCCACTGAATTCTACACACGAACGGGGCTAAATAGAGAACAAATGAATCACACTAGCGCTTCACCGAAAAGAACGACCAAGCGGCGAAAGCAATTTCGCTCTCTACACACGCTGGAAATGGCTGCTCTTATATGTAGTTAATGATGCTGCAAAACAATATAGCAACATGTAATGTTAGATATAATATCAACAGGCGCGAGCAACCTACATAACCACTAAGATCCCACACTATACACCATCAACCCTCTCCAAGAAAATTCTCTCCCCCAATCCAAACCAACACACGAAGTTAGATCACTCCTCATCCCCTCGGCCCCGCCTCTAGCATGATTTGTACCTCCTCCCCATCCACACCGTAAATGTCAACACAAAACCGAGGCTCAAGGACAAATTAGTTATAATAATTGTATTCTTTCAAAATACCACTTGAAACCAATCAAATGGCGGAACAAATGAAACGTCTTCTCACAAATGATACAGGGCATAGACACTTGCCGCGAGGTCTCTTGGATGCAGCTTAATGCTTTGACACCTCGCCCTACATCCCCACACCATCTATTGTACATCCACAGCACCACACACCCCTCAAACAATTAACAAATAGACTAGTCAACCTATTTGCTTTCTGCTGTGACTAAAATCATGGGAGCGTAGGAGGAGGTGGTCAGCTGCCAAGGGAGTCCCACAAAGATGACGATTGGCATAATTCACACTCTTTTCGGTGCTAGGGGGGAGGGTGGATGTGTTCGCCTGCGCGGCTTACCCCATATCTTTTTCCTACATAATAAGCGAATAACTAATCGAGTACCTATCTTTATAACATACCAATACCCCCCCCCCACAACTTTTTCCCCAATATTACCCCCCTCAACCTCACAAACCCCCCATCCCACCCACAAAAAACCCATCTCCCACCACTTTACTTTACTTACACATATACAAAATCTACATATATACCAAACAACTCCAACCTTACACCCCCACCTTACCCTTCATCCATACCCCCCCTACAATACCAAACATAACCCCTCTACAAACCTCTAACTACACCCCCCCCACACTAAACATCCACACCAAATAACAATTACCCCCACCCCTCCACCCAAAATCCAAACTACACCTAAAACAATATCCCACCTCTCTAAATAACCCCTAATCAAACCCACACAAACCAACTCCATCCCACTCTCCACACCACTATAAAAACACCCCATTTCACACCCCAAAAAATCAAAAAAACAACTCACCGTCACCCCACTGTACATCAAACTAACGCTAACACCAAACACCAAACACAAAAAACAACCCCTCATAACCTCACACAACACAACCTTCCACTCACACTACTTAAATCCACCTATACCAAACCTTCTCACATTCTCCAACAAAAATTCTAAAAACCTTACGAAACATCACACCAATCCCCCCTACAAATACTTACCTCCCAAAAAATCCCGAGAATAACCGCAACCAGTAGCTCACTCTTCTACACTGCTCGCTCCAAACCCTTCACCAACAATAATCCGCAAACCACACTGTGTCAATAAAAATTACCATATCCACACCCCTTATCAAACCTTTACTCACACTAAACAAACTACATATTACCAAAATACCTATCTAACAACACAACCCTCTTAACTAACCCCATAAAAACCTTTTTACAAATCACAACATCACCCAATCACATTACACATATAAAAACCACTCATTCATATCTCTGAATTGTCTCCTAGTTGAAACCAGATCTCGTGCGCCAGAGATGTCTAATACGTAATGAGATCTCAACATGACTCCTATAGATCATAATGGCTCTCGCGTCCCTATCTCTATATTCCGGTAAGTACATCCATTTCCTCTATATACACAGTAACTGTGTATGTATATATAAACACGTAATCAACACCACTCAATGTTGTACATCTAATCTAAAAGGTGTGACACACAGTTTCGAAACATCTTATAACTGAGTGTGATCATACATGTCCTTCTCTCGTACCCTCCACTCGCTGCACATCTCTCAAGAATGAGAAATCCACAACACGTGTGTATAGTCACTCGGTTCACCACGTCCCACAGCTCAAACTCTAGTTACAGCTGACATAGTCGATAATCTAGTAATAACACAGCTTCAATAAAAACACTACTGTGATACACACTAAACTCCACCAAACAAACTACAGACTTCTCATCAACATCCCACAACATAACATCACAAACAAGAGACTTATTAATAGCATCTAGCGTACCTCCCTAAATTGCTTAATTCATAATCACATTTTTTATTTATCTTACAACCCCCTCTGTGCCTGAGAAGAACCTACAAATCAAACTACTGTCTTAGAATTGGTAATTGTATTATAATCTGTCATTATCCCTTATACTATTTACGCACGACTGTATTATAGATAAGGTATTTACCATGAAGAATATAAACACATGTGTATATCAAAACCCTCCGCATCAGTCTTGTGGGGCTCTAGCACACCAATAGTCCCCCTATGAACAGCTCTCCTACGCCATCACACCTGCATGTTCAACGCTGGCGACTCGCAGACTCGATACCCACCCAATCCTAGGCACTCACCAGGTGTTATTCTGATGTTGTTTAGTGTTATACTGTTGAAGATGATAAGAAAGTTTAGACAGAAGTGGTGATATAGAGTGATGGGTGGTGAATGTCAGTAGTGTTAAGAGAGCCGCGTTGGCGGCTCACGCTCATACCAAGACACGTTCTCGCTCTCTCATCTGAATATTCTCTCTGTATAAAGGTACAACCTTCACGCCTGGAACCATGCCTCTCGAGCTATTTTAGTTTTTTCAGAAAAACACTCGGTGATCGTTAAAATCCAGTGACTTCGCCACACTCCCATAAATCACTCTACTACAAAGCAATGTACTAAGTTCTTCATCTCAGCGCTCTCTATCTCTCTGTTCATATCCTTGCCCCCGAGGAGAAGAATAAGGCATATTAGACCCAGTGACAGCCAGAGCTAAATCTGAGTTGGCGAGATCTGAGAGTGTTCACATAGATTACATAGACCAAGTCTCATAATGCTGTTGTGTCTCGGTACCCTAGATACAGATATAGTGGATAGAGAGGTCGTATGCATTACATCTCAAAATCTGTGTGTGGAATGTGTTGTAAATCGCTATCGCGTATAATATGTTTGTATGAGAGTTGTTGTCGATGAATAGCAATTAGAGAAATTACTAAATCTCGTTCTCACGAGTATATAATGTGATCTCTCGTACAAGATGGTTTAGTCTTCGGAATTGTAGCTGAGTCCGTCCGATCGATAATTGTGTTGTAGACTGAGATCGCATCACTCGCGCGCCACTGTGACACCTCTTGTACCTATAATCTGATCACGTTATCAGAGACTACTCTAAGTGATCCTAGCTTTACTATGTATTACATATTTCTACTATCATCTCATTCTAACTATCCCCCAGACACAACTAGCGCACAATACACAATCGATCGATATCTGTTCTCTGATCTCACATAGCCATGTAATATTAATTTCTGAATCTATTTCCATCGAAATTTGACTAGGTCGCTATTCATATTTTTTTAATATTAATTTAATAATTCATAATTCATATTAATAATTTATTAAAAATCATAACATTAAATTATGTTTGGGTTGTTTAGTTCTAATAGTACGAATAAAAATCAGATTCTTACTACCAAAATTATATGAGATATGAATTGAAGTATGAAAAAATATTTTAACATAGGGAGAGGGGGATTTTGGGTGCTCATAACTCCCTCATTTTCTGTCCAAATTTATTGAAAATTGGTTTCCGGGGTTAAAATGAGCTAAATTTTTGAAATATGAAGTAAAATCTAGGGGTTGCTATTGAGAAAAAAAAAGTTGGTGCGAATTTTAATATGTAGATGGCCCCTTATGCAATTTTTATGCATAGCAAATTAAAGTGTACGTCAATCGTAAACGATTGGTATCTGTAACTTTGCTGTACGACGAACGACGGCCGAAAAAAGTGGGACTTTTTTTTCCGCAGCTGTCCATATCAGTGCAGGATCTGAGACGCGCACCACACAAGGCGCGCGCAAAGACTGTTTATGTTTAACAGTGAATTATATGTATTTTTAGCTTCCCCCTTTTTATGACTTTGCAGGGGGTGAATGGACATCATCGCTCAAACACTGTTCTCTGCATTTGCCATAACCCGTTCAAACAATTAGCTGTTCTGCGCTACTCACGTCATGAACTTGTAAACCATCTGGTAGCTCTCAGCCCCTCCCACTGCCTCCGATCACTTTATTCACAGAGAAATCATAGGGGTGTCCGGTCTATGTGTACATCTATCATAAGGTATCCCACATCAGTACAGGATCTGAGACGCGCGCAAAGACTGTTTATGTTTAACAGTGAATTATATGTATTTTTAGCTCCCCCTTTTTATGACTTTGCTGGGGGTGAATGGACATCATCGCTCAAACACTGTTCTCTGCATTTGCCATAACCCGTTCAACCAATTAGCTGTTCTGCACTACTCACGTATATATAGTAAAACTAGGTTACTGATCATCCTTAAAAGAAACCGAAATGTTTCAACGAGGAGACGAAATTTCAGGCGAGTCCTTGGGACTCAAGTTTTGAAAATACCTGTAGCCTGGGGACGAAAGGGTTAAAAACCATTAGATTTAGGTCAAGTCTAAAAATCAAAGTAATAAATCAAAAAAGTAAATTAAAATTTCAAAATAACATTTTAGACACGCAGTTTTTAACTAAGCATCAAAACTCTATTCTATCTAGTCAAAATTCAGTTTCAATGGGGGGGGGGGGCTATCCGCCTCTGTATTTGATGTGTTTATGTTTTCGTAAGTGCTTTTTACTTGCTATTCTAATCATACTGACTTTATATGAGGTGTACAACTAGGTTGTTTAATCCATCGATATTTTTTTGAGTCAAAAACGGGCCAGTGTTTGCCCAGTTTACATTAGCTGTACAACTAGGTTGTTTAATCCAATGAAGTTTTTTTAGTTAAAAACGGTCCACCAGTTGCCAAGTTTACATAGCTGTACAACTAGGTTGCTTAATCCACTGCAGTTTTTTTAGTTAAAAACGGTCCACTGTTTGCTCATTTTAAATTGCCTGTTACTGAATTTGCAGATGTTCTTTTGGTTAAATATGGACATTGTATTTTGTTTTAATGTTTTTGTTAGTGAAATAATGTGCAAGTTTAATGTGTTAAAATACTTTGCTGATCGTTCAAAATGGTTGGCGACAGTCGCTGGGACTTGGCAACCGCCAAGCTCCAACGACTGTCGCCGTGTTTACATGGGGGGCGCACCGTCTTGTATGATTTTACCTGGGTCCTTTTAGGCACGCTTTTGTTTTGGCAACAAAATCTTGTCGCCAGCCCAAGTTTGCCTTGCCGGTGCCACCCCAGCCAGCCACGATACATCGAATTAACGTCGCCGTCGACGTAATCATCGACGTTAAAAATCCTTGGATATGTCCACCTGTTTGCCCGTCGAGCGCTGAACTTCTCGACGGCGTATTACCCGCGAGGGGTGACCGTGAGAGATAACAATCTCGCTTAACTACGGCGTAAGAATGGAAAAGGGTGACCGCCAGGAAGAGAAAATCCCCGATATTGGTCGAACACTCGTCGCTATAACGGCGAAGGGAGACAGATTCTCGGAATTCGTTTATAAAATTCAGCTCATAGTGGTTGATTTTACGTTATACCTTGTCGAATCGCTCCAACAGGACAGAGAAAACCGGCTTATATTCGTCTAATAGAAGTCGTTCTTTAAAGACTTCGCAGAATTTGTCGAATTCTGCCCATTTATAAACGTAGTAATTATGCCGCAATTCCAGACATTCAGAGAATAGACAAATACCATTTACATACGTCGTGAAGGAATGGAAATTCAAACTGTTCTGATCTTGTGAACTTTTGCCGTTTAAAAAGGAAACATTTTATATTTCTATATAATACATTTTAATATTAGTTTGTTAGCTAATAAAAAGTTATTTTTAATTAAATGTGCAAAAATTACAAGTTTTAAATTAACTTCTAGTCGTTTAGATGAAGTTGTAAAATATACATTCATAAAAATTTGAACACAGAGAAAATACATTAAAGAAAAATATAATCTTGATTTTTTGAATTTAATTGATCAGTAACTTGCATAAATAGCTTATGTCTCTATTTTACATTTTAAAGGGTTTACTTTTTCCCCCCGGTACATTTTATGAATTGTTTTTACTGTAGGTATATTTAATAAAAGGCGGGGGTGGGTACGCTGTTTAATTCAATGTTATAAACAATCTAAATATCTTCATATATTGGTGAAAGATGGTGAAAAAGTAACTTAAAAATTAAATAAAATATTAGTAAATTTAGTTAAGTAAGGAATACAGTTTAAAATGCAATTTTACTAACAGTAAATATAATTTACTTATTTTATATAAAAAAGATTACTTTTTAACCAATATATGAAAATATTTAGATAGTTTATAAGAGTAGATTAAATAATTTTTTGCACCCTTTTATTAAAAATACCTAATACAGCCAAAACGATTAATAAAATGTACCGGGGGAAAAAATGGAAACCCTTTAAAATGTAAATTAGTGACATAAGTTGTTCGTGCGAGTTACTTATCTGTTAAATTAAAAATCAAGATTATATTTTAACTTTAATATATTTTTGTATATGTTCAAACTTTTATGAATATAAATTTTATAACTTTATCTAAACGATTAGAAGTTAATTTAAAACTTGTTATTTCTAATCATTTAATTCAAAATTGCTTTTCATTAGCTAACAACTAGTAGTATAATGTATTATATTTAGAAATATAGAGTGTTTCCTTTTAAACGGCATGTGCACCCGACAAGAAGTTTGAATTTCCATGCTTTCACGACGTATGTAAATGGTGTGTGACTGACATATTCTCTAAATGTCTGGAATTCCGGCATAATTACTACGTTTATAAACTGTCAGGATTCGACGAAATCGTCAAGGAACCACTTCTATTAGACGAATAAGCCTGCTTTTTTATCTCCATAGTTTATTATAGTTTTCCTGTAATAAAATATGAAGAAGTTTTCTATCTACAAATCCCCCCCCCTCTCACCCTCCCACGAGAAAAATTTTGTCTACTTCATTACACAAACAGTTTTTTATTTATCTCTCTTAATTCTTTGATTTGTTCAATTTCACTACTCCAAATAGGTTTAAATTACATACTAAATGCACACATATTAGTATACAATTTAAAAAGAAAAAAAAAACTTTGCATAAAGTGCTTTAATCTGTTTCATTGTAAGTTATGCCATAATGCAATAATAAGTTGACTTTTGTTATAGTAAGTTTACATTAAGTAAATTTGTGCTTATAATGAGAAAAAATATTTCATATGCTTAAGGTAAACAGTTGATTTTATGCCAATTGTACCTTTATATTTCACTCTATAATACAAATAAGAAGACTTATAATTAGCAATTAAAAAGAAAATGAATAAAAGAAACAAAGCACATAATTATTAGTTAAATAATTACTTAACTCACCTCTAAAATTTTGATGGCTGGAATTAAAATTTGTAGTTACCCCGATAAACTTTAATAACATCACCGGCCAACACAATTTAAAGAGAGCCAGACAAACTTATTAATATGCCAAGCTAACGATAAATCGTGTTAGCATTGAACTTGAAAAATATTCCAAGAGATACTTGAAAAATATCCACTTTTATAGTTAAAACTATGGAAATTTTACTGTTCTGTGTAGCGCAGCTGAGCTCAGCCATTGACTACACGCTGGAGCGAGTTCTGCCCTTGCATAAAAAACTGCGAAGTACGAGCCACGCGAACCATGAACGAATACACACACAAAAAAGAAAAAAAAAGCATCTGTTTTCTGAGAAAACGGTTGGGGTGGACATGTCAAAGGTCGTGAGAAAGGACCCTGTAAATTCTGTCTCCCCTGCACTGTTTATTCGACGTTCAACTGACTATTAACTAAGCTGAAAAAATTTCTCGATGCTCCATCGCGTGTTTCTTCTTGGCTGGCTGGGGGGGGGGGGTCCTCTTAGACCGCCAAAGCCATAAGCGGAAAATCGGCGATGTATTGACGGATCATAGACCTCCTGAGGGCGACCAACATTAACAGTCGAAGATAGCCGCCTCCCTGACCAAAATCGAACGGCTCTTTAATGGGCCACATTCATGTACAAACCGATCGTACGACCGGTCGTGAAAGCTATTAGTGGTGGGGGGATTTTCGTCACCGGAGCAGCGGATATTTGGCCATAAATCTCAATTTGTGGCTAAAGTGGGAATGTTTTGGGTCAAGGGGTCAGATCGGATGTTTGACGATTTTGCGTTCGACCAGTCGGACACTTCAAAGGCACCCGCTCTAAAAGGTTGCTAGTTTAGCCAGATATAGCAATTCAGCGACTTAGTGGCGATTTTTTTTTTTTTTAACGTGGCCTATTTTGTCAGTAGTTGTACAATAATTGATCAAATTAATTTTAAATCAAAGGCAAATCCGCTTGTAGGGCGGGGGAGGCACCCCCTCTGAAAAAATGTCTGGATTGCACTCTTATTAAATGTATGGACGCCCGTATTAGTACTTTTGGTAAAAAGCGGGAACTTACCTTGGTCTTTCATTTCTGTAATTAATAGAGTTCATTATGTTGTAAAAAATATTTACTACACCGACGACTTAACGAGAGGGTTCTTTGAGTCTCTACCCCACCTTTTATGGGTATCCACTATTAAATGTACCCACACAAATACATGCATACATATAATTTAAAAAAATGCTGGAATATAAATCTTAAGTTTTAAATTTCATATAAATGAGTAATTATTATAAATAGTTCACTGGATAAAATAAAAAAATAAAACATTAAATCTTTGTTTCTTGGGATATGTCTTACAGAATCATTTACGATTCGGTGGCTAAAGGTGCAATTATATAATTATTTATTCTATTTATTTAAGAGTATACTATGCTTTTTCATCACTGTGTGGTTTTATTATCTTATTTTTTAAAGTTTATAAAATAATGTAACTTAAAAGCAGACTTTCAAATTATATGCAGCAAGCATTAAAATTTATTGCCTATACTAATGTTAATCAGTAAATGTAGAATAAAAAACTAATCGGAAAAAAATTGTACGTGAATATTCTTATAAATAAATAAATTGTAAGGACTGAAAGTTTCTCTTCAGGATTTTGTGTGCAATAAAATAAATTTTTCTATGCTGTTCACTGCTATTCATAAAATGTTAAAATGTTAAGTTAAAATGATGCCATAATTTTACTTATGTATCTGTATATAATATGCATTTACAAAAGAAAAAAAAAAAAAAAAAAGCCTTTCCAATTACCGAACAGTTTGAGTAGAATGTTTGCGTTCTTAATTTTTTAATTTATCTTTATATGAAAGTGCACAGTTTTACAGCTCTCCAATTTGGAAGAAATAGAGATCCACACATGTCACAAATAATATTCAAGTTTTGGTGATCTACCTGTTGAGGATCACCAAATCATTAGATCAAATAAAGAACTTACATAGTGACTTCAAATTTACTGGATCAGCGTGAAATGTATACAGTGTATTTTCCTCCCCCACCCCCAATTTAGCTTTCTTATTCTAGCAATTAATATTCGGTCAATATCCCTTTAGATTAAAAAAGTATGGTAAATTTAGATTAAGGAAGTCTTAGATTTTTAAGAAAGATAAAGCTAAAGTCAGTTTTGCAGATATATCCAAAATAAATTTTTGTTTGCTTTTCGTAATTGTTCACTCCGTGTGCATAATCAAAGTTTGAGCGGTTTTTTCTTTAGTTTTTTTTTTTTTTTTTTTCTGATGGACACTTCTCCTCCTCCAAATGTATTCACATAGGAAGAAACCTTTTTCGTTTTGTGTTCTTTGACTTCAACTGATCTATCGAAGATACTTGTACCCTTGGGAAAATTCATTAGTACGTTCAAGGCGGCAAGTTTCCTCAAAGAATGAACCAACCCTTCTTATCTGTAGCTCTGGGAACCGCCGATTGAGACCCATAAATATCTCCTATTTCTTGTCTATTCTCAATGACTTTCGACTGAGGTGCAATAAAACAGAACTCGATATAGGCGATAGGCCCAGTGAGTGCTCTATTGTTGATGGAAGAACCGGAAATTGATATGCAAATACGGAACTGTCTTGTCACTTTCACTGGAGACTTTGTAAAGACAGTTGCAAAGAAATTTTTGGTCGTAAAGGTGTTTATTTTGAGAAGAAAAAATGTCCGACTACAGAAAGCAGAAGGAAGAAGGGTGTTGCTCCTTTTAATAATGGGCGCAACAAGTTTCAAGAGCTCCATATAGGTCTCCTCGTTCATTCGCAGATAATTGTGAAAATCTTCTGGCGAAAATCGTAAATTTTCTAATAATTTTATATGGGATAAATTCTCTCTTTCTTTTAGCCACTTTTTTCCCAAATTTTTTTTTTAGCTTTTCGCTTTTTCTCGCTATTTTTTTCAGAAAGCACGATGCCAACTAACGCAATCGCTGTATCCATCGCCATTCCGTGCCAAGTCTGAACGCAAACTGTGAAATGTTTGATCGTGTGGGCAAATGATGAAGGCGTGGAAAGTCAGTTATTTATTGCTATCCCGGTCATAAAAAACTCCCACCCCGGTCATAAAAATCGCCCGTAACTAATTGTTTGACAGACGAATTGGTATGTGAATGCCGGCTTTAAGACGTCGACAACACACAGGCCCGATCCCAGAAGAAAATCTTGGGGGGGGGGGGGTGAAGATCAGCAATTTGCCGACTGAAAAAAAAAAAGGATTTGCCGATTCAGTTTCTGCCTCACTAACAACCTTTTCAAGTAATGCTCCAAATTATGGGAAGCAACAAGCCATCACGCCTTGAAAGATCTCGGCGATTTACGTTAACAGCTTTAAAGCACTGCAGTACAGCTGAGCTATCAGCCTTCCCCTCCCGGATAACAACAAAAAAAAAAATAGTTACAACTTGATTACATAATTCAAATTTACATTTTATTTAAATCTGATTTGCATGTAATATTTTAACTCATTAAATTAAATATTAACCTTTTAAAAATACTAACACTTTATACAAAAACATTTACTTTATCAATATTACTGAATGTACTTACATTATTTATTAACCAGTTTTAAGTTAATTCTCCTACGTTTCAACGTTGCCCACTTGATTACTGTGTCATCTAAGTTAATTTTATCTATAATGTCTTTTACGGAGTGCAGAAGCAACAGGTCATCTAAACGACTGTCTTTCATAGTTGACCTCAAGTTTAATCGTTTTAATTTGCTGAATGACCTTTCATTAGATGCAACTGTTACTGGTGCTGTTAGGGCTAAACGGCAAAATCGATTAGCCAAAGGTAGAATGCCTTTTAATTCTTCGGCTTTATGCATTATTTTAAGTGTAGAGTCTATACCTTGGCATCTATCTGCGAAGATTTCTAATTCAGCTTGCCAGTTAAGCCATACCGAGGGAGCACTGATTACATATTAAAAAAAAAACCTTTCTAACACTGTCTTGTTTGCGCATATACCATTGCATTACAATTAGTTAACCTGTTCATACCCGAAGGCAGAGATTTCTTCCTCCTGTGTCCATCGTTGCTTCCTGGCTTGGGTCGCTGAATGCTGCTGCTATGGCCACAGCCTTGCACAAGTGTATGTCTGGGCCACAGAAGAGCATTCAAAACCTATTCCGGGAAGTAACGATGGACACAGGAGGGGGGGAATTTCTGCCATCGCGATTTTAGCAACATCGGAAGTGAACAGGTTAAAGCCAACAAGACACAAAAATATTTACTGCTCATAAAGCCTAATCTATGAGCGTTATTTTGTTATCCTTGTATAGCTATCAATGTCCACCCTTGAAGACGGATAGCATGCTCTCATAAACCTCAATAATAAATATCAATTTTGTTTTGCTTGAAATGAAGGAACGGAATTCTTTTGTGTGCTCCGGTAAAAGAACTATAAATAGTACATAGACCCTTTTGAATAGGGTCCATACAACGGCGGATAAAGAATTATTATTATTATTTTATTAATTAATTAATTAATTTTTTTGTGTGTGAGGGGGGTAGGAGTTGAGGCTAAGTTTTAAAAAGTTTATTTCACTCAAACAAAATGTACCATAAGTAAAATTTTAGTCTAAGCCAATATTAAAATTTTGGGAGGGGCTAAGTTATAAAAAATGATTTTTTACGTATTTAGCGAGTGTAATAAATTAAAATGTTACTCTTTTTGGGGGGCTGAAACCCCAGGATCGGCTACTGGGTACATGGTATTGTACATAGTACTATACTATATATAGTACATAGTACTATAATACATAATATGCGATCGATGAATATTTACGGCAGAGCACGGAGTAACAGACAAACGGAATTCATAAACATTCCAACTTCGTTGGAAAGTGTTAAAAAATGCTTAAAAAGACAGAATGTGAGGCTTAATGTGACACACAAAAAAAGATACGATCTGGAATAAGAAAAGTAATTCTAGATTGAAAAGTTAAATTTTCCTGTAATTTAAGAGAAAAATGAAAAATCAGAGATATTGATTTTGAGGTCCCTAAGATCGGGTCCCCCGTGTATTTGCCCTGCCATGCCTCCCTACTTTTTAAGGCCCTGTAATCCATACTCTTACATTTTATTTTTGATTATAACTTACTCATTATTTTTCTAAAATCAAATTAAGTTACAAAATTGGGGTTCCTTGTATAAATGATATGAAAATAAATACAAATACATTAAAAAATAGTACAAATATATTTTAACTATATAATTACCTGATCGTTGATGATCTTTTTCTTGGAGAATGCCGCTTCAAATGGATTTGAGGGAGCTCCAACAGTTTGAATGGAAATTCTCTTTCCATTATGCACAGTTATTTCATGTCTTCTTTTATAATCATCATCAAAACAACTACCACATTTAGTGCATTGCACTTTTTGTCGCTTTCTTTTAATAACTGGTGTCATATTTTTGTTTACAACTGGTTTGGTTTCAAACTTAAAGCACATTTCAGCAATCGCATTGAACTTAGTTAAATGTTAGATTTTTTTTCCGAATTAGTGTACTAATTATATTTAAAAGCTAAAGATGTATTCTTTTAAACAAGCTATGCTATAGAGTTCCTCCAAGTATGTATATAGGTAAATGTAACTTTCACATGGTGGCTGTCCAGCAAGCAGGAATAGGGGACGCATTACACTATTTTCAACTATACAAATTGATTTCTTTTTCCCATGCATTTCAGAGAAGCAAAGAGAATACATCTATTTCCCAGAAAAAGTCACGCTGGGCTCAAAGGCAGCGATGGCCGAAAGCCAGTGGCGGCCTCCTTGCACTGTTTGTATCGGTATTTCGTAATTTTCCTCAGGGTGATTTATGAGACTGTATCACCCCCCATAGCAGAAGAGTTCTTATTAGCTTACTATGGGCATGCAAGATGAATATTTACATTCTGAGACAGGTGTCATAGAAGTCTTTGGTGTCGAATGCGAAGTGCGGATTTTCCGACTCCCCCTTTTGTACAGTAGTGTTTTGCAAACGAATACCGAGTGCTCTATTATTCATTCCCACTTCATTCTTTTGACTAATGCAAATAAGAAAGGAATTTCCGACTCTGTGTTTTATACGCAGCAAGGTGAACCTCAAATAGACAAAAATTAGGAAAAGTGCCGATTAAAAACTCTTTTGAATACTAGAATGAAGAGTTTTGGAAGTCGGGAATAGCAATTTTTGCCGACTGAATATTTTAAGTGGGGGGGTGTCTCACCCCCCCACGGGATCGGCCATGACAACACAATGTATGTTTGATCTCTTTTAAACGCTATTTTTTGCTGTAATTTTTCCTCGACCTATTTCCGACATTTCGACATCGGGAATACGTAATTTAAACGTGTGTGCGCTTGCTGGGACCTTTTCCGAATATTTAGAACTTACAGATATATCTGTGATGCTCCCTTTTTGTTACCCCTCACTTATTTGAATCTTTCTGATAACCTTTGATCTGGGCGGTATCGTAAAGTCTTCGACAAGAAGCTACTATTGATCTTTGATAATGTGCAGTTCTGGTGTTATAGAAGGCGTAAATCCCTGGGTGTTTCAAGGGTTCTTCAGAATTTGACGCTATAGCGACACGTGAATCTCATAACTTACAAACACTTACTTCAAGCATCCTACGTGATCAAAATCCACTTGAGATTCCAGCCCAGAGTTGAGATCAGCAGCGCAAGACAAAGTAGACATGAGTTTCAGACAGTGACCAGTGCAGAGGTGACTTTCCTCTGGTGTTAGGCCTATGAAGATTGTTTAGAGAACCCAGCCATCTAACATAGTCTATTTCCAACTCAAAATTTCTGTGTTTGTATGTGCCGCCTAAGAAAGTGTTTTGTGTGAGCAAAAGGGCTCCTTCTCTTTATTTATGATGCCACAGGGTCAATCTTAGCGGGGGGTGAGAAGCCACTGTATTTGTGTGGATGGTTGGACTTTTTTACAACAGTTGAAGGGCAGTTGTACTGCTCAAAATGATCATCTTGTTGATCAGTAAAATTTATGTGTTATTACATTGCATAAGTAGCCAACTCTCCCGATTTTTTGGGGAGATTTTCTACCACAATTTTTTTTACATTAAAAATTTAGACTTATTTTAAGCATTAATTGCTAAGTAAAACTTAGAGGTAGAAAACCTGACAAAATCGAAAGAGTTGGCAGCTATGATATTAGGTCTAGAAATAAGTTTTAAAGAAATGAATATGCAATTTAGAAGTTATAAAAGTGCCTTTATTAGTCAAAGTAATCTCCTTATTTTTCAGCATCTTCCGCCATCAGTCAGGTAGTACAGGGGTGCCAGCAGAATAGAAATATTAATCTTTTGATGTGATGAAATCATCAATAGATTTTTGGACTTCATCGACTGTGGGGAAGTGTACAGAAAACAAGACATTGCTCATCAACTGAAATCAACGATAGTCCAAAAGGGCAAGTGTTAAAAAACTGCCCAGCCAAAACATTATTAACTTGACCGTGACCGGTTTTGCAACATGTGACCTTGCATTATCTGATGGCATATCAAGTATGAACTGTACTATGAACTACTGGAGCTTGGTGAAGATGTAACTGTTAAGCACTGCAAACAAGAATTGCTGCAAATGAAGCAGGAAATTGATCGTAAATGTCCATTTAAAGGCAAAGGTTTGCAAATCTTCAAATTTTTTCATACATTTCAATGCAAGGCCTCATGTTGCAAAACCTGTCAAGGACCATTATTAATGTTTTGCTGGAGTTTTTAAACACATGGTGTATAGCCCTTTTGGATTATGATTTATTTCAGTTGATGTATAATGCCTTGTCTTCTGTACACTTCCATACAGTGGATGAATTATAAAAATCTATTGATGACTTAATTGCATCAAAAGATGAATACTTCTATGCGATCTGGCATCCTAATGCAATCTGGCACTACCTAACCGATAACAATAGATTCCAGAAAATAAGGGCTTTAAAACTTATTACTAGACCCAATACAAAGTTTTCATTAAATTTACAAACACGAATTTTCTTTGAATATTCTTGCTAGTTATTGGGGGGAGTCGACCACAAAGTGGCTTACAACAACAACAACAACAAAAAAAAAATACTCCAAAGTACATGATCTTACTGGGAAAGATAGTGCATAGTATGCATAATAATAATAATAAAAAAAAAAAAAAATCGAGCACAAGGTTAAGCAGAAGGGCAGTCGATACCCAAGGATCGGTGCTGCATGTGATTAAAACTACATAGTCTAATTTATTGTAATAACTCCAGAGTACAACAAATAGATATCGTGACCTCATCACAACAGAAAGATCTTAATTTTTGTTGAATTCAGAGTTTGTTATTACAACTTCCACCACACAGCAAAATTTCTAGCAATAAAAAGTACCAGAGCACTAATATTTTCTAGAGCTTATGTTAATATGCAGTGGCACACTGTAAACATTCGTGATCCCTGCAATATTGGGGTAGGTTAAATTCAATTAAAATAATAAGCATTCTAAGATTTTCCCCAAGTATGAGTATTCGACATATTTTTATTATTCCAAAGAACAGTGAAATGAAATGAAATAGCCTGAACAAATATAAACAATATACTGTAGAAGACCTAATCTGGAGGTCTCAGGATGCTCCAATTGGTTTGTGTGTGAAAAGGAAAAAAATGTTGAATTAATGTACTAGCGGGCTTTGGAGTGCAATATTCATGAGCTCTGCTGGGTTTTGCCTAATATGTAAAAATTTATCCAGAAAAGTGAAGTACAGGAGCTGAACTCTAGTGAGCTACCTTGCAAAGTAAGCCCTGCAATATACTGATTATTTATATACATTGGTATGTGTGTGCACGTGAGGCATCACTTTACTTTGCTTGGAGCAAATGAAATGACATTGATAATATGATAACTCAACTTTAGCAGGCAACATTTGCGTTTACAAAAATTTTACAAGGTTTTGTGAAAATTATTTAAAATTTCCTTTAATCATCATGTTAGAATATCGGTAGATAATCAAATGAAATTTATTTACAGGCGAGTATTTTTCTAAAATTCTGAATGCATTTCAAGGAGGTTAGATATCACAGCTTGGCGAAAGCTGTCTCCAGTTCCACTAACCATAGGCAGCCCACACTTTCCAAATTAAACCTAAACAAACTCACGTTTCTGCACTGTTTACTATGTGCCCTTCAGTGCGTTTGATTAATCTTGTTTACTATTAGTTTTATTTCAATATGACTATTTGTTGCATCGTGGGGTGTTCTACAAGGTCTAAACTGCAAAAGAAATTAGAAAACATGTTGCATCGGTATAATTATTTTTAATCTCAGTGATTATTTTTGTTCTTATGTAATCTGAGGGCATAATTCTAAACTTATGTTTTCTTCAGAGAGTCTTTAATTTTATTTTAACTGTGCGGGAGAGAGTCCTGAAAATGTTGACTAATGACCTCAAAAAATGCACAATGAGGAAGTTTGAAGAAATATTTCAAAGCCTGCTAATCAATTAAATTTATTAATAGGGCATGTTTTCAATAGTGTTCAGATTTATTTTACATAAGCAGGGGTTGATCCAGGATTTTTTTCTAGGGTTCCATTTTTGAGAACTTCAACATCTATTTTTGTGAATTTTCATACCAGTTTTTGTAAAAGTCACTTTTTCTTCAAATAGTTCACAAAATAAATTAAAATATACAGTAAAATGCCAATGAAAGTTTGTTTTAATCAACTGTATTTTTATGAAGGGGCCGTTTTATTAGACAATAATTTGTGAAGGGTAGTTTTAATCGATTGTAATTCTGTGAAGGGTTCGTTTTAATAGATTGTAATTTTGTGAAGGGGCCACAAAATGGACCCAAATTCCGTTTGCATCAATCCCTGATAAGTAAATACAATGAATTAGTACACATACCTTTTTTTTCTAATGTGTAATTAAAGATTTGATGCAGCTTATCTTGTTTTTGAACATGCAAATTTATCCTGTTCCAATAAAAAAAATTATTGTTTTTCATTAAAAACTTTATTGTTTCTGCTTGAACATTTTAACATGCTTGTAAAAATTTCATAATTACAAGGTATAAAGTTATTACCTATGTACATAGACCAAATTGTTAGTAATTTTTAAAAAATACTTTGTTAAAATAAAAAGTTCCTAATGTAAGTGCAAAAATTGAAAATAGTTTTGCATTTTATGTACTATGATCTAGCACTCTTCCACAAGCATGAAAATATAGTAGATGTTAGAGTAATGTAGAATGCTTCATACATGCACACACATTTATATGGGAGAGGTAGCTTAATGTATCCAATGTATTTAAAATCTATTAAAGTATCACTTTTACTGATTAAATATATTGAGAACTAGCTGAAGTACCCGTCCTTGACGGGTTAGTGAATGCAAATTTCCAAAAAGCAAGAACTTTCGTCAGCATTATAGGAGTACACAGAATGGATGGAGTATGTTGCCAAAGTAAAGAAAGCGAAGTTATAATTTTTATGTATTGTTAAAATATTGCAGGTTAAGAGAGTCACTAAGTAATATCATTTCATTCGCTTCAGTCGTAATTATGTGATGCGCGAACGAATATTTACGCATATTGAAATAATTTTCGCAAAATATTAAAATTTAATCAACATTTTTGAAAAATTTGAAGCCTAGAATTTAAGTGGAGTGACAACCTATCATGTCACCCAATTTCGTTTCATTCCCTGCAGTCTTTATTTCGTGATGCTGGAACAAAATTTCAGCATTTTAAAACGATTTTCGCAAAATCTCCAAATGTAATCAAAATATTTAAAAAATTCAACGCCTATAAATTAAGATTAGCAACTACCTATCATGTCACTAAATTTCGTATCATTCGTATTAGTTGTTATTACGTGATGTTTGAAGAAATATAAACATATTTTGAGAGAATTTTCACAAAATCTCAAAATCTAATGAAAATGTTTAAAAAATTGGATACCTATAGTTTATGTTGAGCAACCATCTATCATGTGACCAAATTTTATATCTTTCCCTTTAGTCGTTATTATATAATGCGGGAACAAAGATTCACTCAGTTTTAAACGATTTTCGCAAACTCTCGAAATCGGATCAATTTTTTAAAATTAGATGCTTATAGTTTAAGGTGAGTGACCACCTATAATTTCACCAAATATCATTTTTTCACCTTTGCAGTTATTACGCGATGTGCGAACACAAATTTACGCAGTTTGAAACAATTTTCGCAAAATCTGAAAATCTAATAAAAATTTTTAAAAATTCGACGCCTATGTTTTAAGTTGAGTGACCACCTATCATGACACCCAATTTCATATCATTCGCTTCAGTCGTTTTTACGTGATGCTCGAACACAAATTTACGCAGTTTGACAGGATTTTCGCAAAATCTCAAAATCCAATCAAGATTTTTTAAAAATTGGACGCCTATGTTTTAAGTTGAGTGACCACCTATCATGACACCCAATTTCGTATCATTCGCTTCAGTCGTTTTTACGTGATGCTTGAACACAAATTTACGCAGTTTGAAACGACTTTCACAAAATCTCAAAATCCAATCAAGATTTTTTAAAAATTCGACGCCTATGTTTTAAGTTGAGTGACCACCTATCATGACACCCAATTTCATATCATTCGCTTCAGCCGTTTTTACGTGATGCTTAAACAGAAAAAGCGTCACGGACAGAATGACAGACAGACAAACTTTTTTTTGAGGGTCGCATCGGATTCCTGGGTGCTTGAAACGGATAGAAATCGCAAAATTTTTGAATTCCAAAAAATGTACAGACAAAAGTCTAATTTTATTTATATAGATTATATAAGCAAATCAGATAGGAGATTTCGTGCGTTTTACATTTTGCTTAGCGCAAAAAGTTTAATAAACGATTTTATATATTATTAGCTGAAGTACCCGTTCTTCGCACGGGAATGAATGGACTTATTGATATTACGATTTGTGGTGATTACTATTCATTGTGATAAACAGATATAGCAAAATGGATATCGCGTTATATTGTGTCCACATATATGCATACCGAATTGCAAGGCAATCGTTTGTACGGTGCAGAAGGCCATGCGGCGTAGCGCAATCTAGTGGCGAGTTTTAGCAAAACGGATACGGCGAAAATATTTTTCGCATTCAGATATCGATGTATACGAATTTTCATGACTATCGGCTGGACAGTCCTGAAGCTCATGTGTTGACCCGACATCTAGTGACAAGTTATAGGAAAATGGATAGCGCCAAACTCTTCCCCGTGTTCAAGTATCTATATAATTTTCATAGCGATCATTTGCACAGTCAAGAAGTGATACACTGCAGGGCCATCTAGTGGTTCAATAAAGTAATGATTTGCTACAGCGCCGTCAAGTGGCGAGTTATAGCAAAATGGATAACGCCAAAATATTCTCATTGTTCAAATAGCTATGTATACTGATTTTCACAGCGACCGTTTGAATGGTCAAGAATTTGGCCTGCTGCAGCGTCATCTAGTGGAGAGTTAAAATAATAATGCATTGCAGTGTCATCTAGTGGTGAGTAACATCAAAAGGAACGCAGTTAGAATATATTCTTCGTGCTCAAATGTGTAAGTATAAAAAATTTTATGCCGATCGGTCGAACAGTATAGAAGTTGATGCTTTGCAGCGCCATTTAGCGGCAATTTACAGCAAAATGGATAGTGAAAAATATTCTCCGTGTTCTAATATTCGCGTGTACCAAATTTCATCGAAATCGGTTGGACGATATTCGCATAGCAAACGGCTAAACGGAATAGAATTCAACGTTGTGCTGCGGCACAAAGTGGCAAGTTAAGGAAAACGGATAGCATAAAAACCTTCTCCATCATAAAAGACTTAGGTGAACAAAATTTCATCGTGCAACGGTGGAGTTTTTCAACCTCATAAACACATACCAACATTCATTTTTATCTATAACCAGTGTTATTATATATACCAGTCTCAAATCTAAGCCTCGCCAAAGTGCCAACATACGCCATTTTGCAAGAGTTTTTTCAGGGAATCATTTGAAGAATTGACTTAGCAGCAATCAATATGGGAAATGGTTCGACTGCCAAAGAGTAGCACTCATTTATTTGAAAATTGGAATCCCTTAATACAGCCGATTTTTTTTTTAAATTATCAACTATAATGTGTTTTATTCATCATTACTCCGATGTACTAAATGAGAAGATTTTAATTTTCTGAAATTTGGTGGAATTCCCCCAACTTAAATCAATGTACTCAATTGGCGAGAATTCTGAAGTTAGATCGCTTGAAATCCCTTAATAACTGCATTATTTCTGCACGGATCATTCAAATTTAACGCTGTATTCTAATAAAACCTTTGCACTTGTTTTCAAAAATCTATTTCCTTAAGCTCTCAATAAATTGCGCCAAGCCGAAAACTGTGCAAACCGCTAGAATTCACTTACTCAAAATCCATATTACAGCCATTTTATTTTTTTGCCAAACTAAAAAAATTTACACATTAGCCTCGGAAATCTTTAATTCTTATTGTTTTGCGTGTAAAGCATTACATTCCTGCTCTGATTTCCCATGCACACGATATTATAATTAAAAAAAAAATAACCTTACGAATATAAACTAACAAAAAAAAAAAAAAAAATCATTATTATTCTTTTATTTTTACTTTGAGAATTTAAAACATTTTATTCGGCAAAATCGCCACACATGGCAACCACGATCCTTATTTCACACTTTTTCACTACAGGGGTTACAATTACGGAAAGATTGTTGCGTGAAGAGCATAAAAAATCTCTTAAATTCCGGGAACGGGTGGACTTTCAAAGTTTTAAAGTGGACTATGATTTATTCTATATTATTTTACATATCTGTGCTAAATTTCAGGCCGATAGGTCCATTTTTGTGGATTTGTATACGAACGACATTTTATTCGGCAAAATCGCCACACACGGCAACCACGATCCTTATTTCACACTTTTTTCATTACAGGGGTTACAATTACAGAAAGATTTTTGCGTGAAGAGCATAAAAAATCTCTTAAATTCCGGGAACGGGTGGACTTTCAAAGTTTTAAAGTGGACTATGATTTATTCTATATTATTTTACATATCTGTGCTAAATTTCAGGCCGATAGGTCCGTTTTTGTGGATTTGTATACGAATCAAATCCACAAACAAACAAACAAACAGAATTTCATTTTTATTTATAAGATTACAAATGTTAACAATTTTCTAGATTTCCTAAAAATGCAGAAGAACAATGGCTGGAAATGTTTTAATATATTGTCTTACTAAATACCATCTTGTTGGAAGTGCTTTGTTTTTAGTATTTAAATGTGTGTATTTGTAGGAATAAGAAAGGCATTAAAAGTCTCAATACCATGTGTACAGCATTAAATTTTATTGGTAAACTTTTTAAGCCTCTATCTTTATCCCAATTTTCCAGGGTCCATTGCATTGCAGTTTGTTTACATTTTAAAATCCACTTTTATGTCGTAAACAAATTTTTTTAATGTATGCTGCATTTTACGAATTTTATATTGTTCATTAGCAGTACGTGATTTTTAGAAATGTAAGAAAATGCATACTTTTTTGAAAAAAAATTGTACATTTTTTTTTCTCTAAAAAATTATTTTTATGGCTTTTTGATCTTTCATAATATATATATATATATAATAGTAAAATGGCTAAACTACGAATCAAGGAATCATTCTACCGCAGTTTCGTTGTTCAAATAAATATACAATGAACACAAAATCGTATTCAAAACATATATAAACACTTCCATTTGAGAAAATCTGCATTTTTCTTTGGTACAAAAGCACATCATTGAATGAAAAAAAAAAAAAAAAAAAAAAAAAAAACCTGTAAAATGTCTTTAATGTGTAATGAATTTAGTACTTTGTGTAATGTTGTTCTTTTGCGATGCACCTTTTCAGCTATTTGAATGTTTTTTGATGTGCAAAAAATCACTCATATACGATAAAAATCGAAACTGAGAAAAATATTTCAATAATACACATGAAAATTTGTCTAATACTCAAACATTTTTTATTATTTCATTTATTTTACAGTTAATAGTAAGCACTGATGATTATTATTTGATTACAAAAGCTTAATGAAGTTAGTATTGGATTATATTCATTGCAATTTCACAAAACTCAAAAACATTTAAACAGCTGTAAAATAAAATTTTTAAAAGCTAGGGAGAAAATATTCCAATGAGGAATAGTTAAGTGCATATGAGTGTAATATATTCAGTAAAAAAAAAAAAAAAAACTTCAAGAATTTAAACGCGAAAATGAATTGAAATTTTAAAAAATCCGCATCGTATACATGGAAAAGCAATTTCAAGTGGGCTTAATTAAGAATTTGTCGCCAACGGGGGAAGGAGACATCCGGTAGCCTGGCGAAATAATGCATTCTCTATCAGTGCTTGGTGATGCTGTCACCTTTTGATACTTTTTGAGATACGACATTATAAAAAAGTTTTTTTCAAGCATCACACAAAAACATCTAAATGTTGTAGAATAAAATATAGAATGCCTATTATTAGAATGCATTTCCCAAACATTCTTTTTTTAATTTATATTCACTTTTATCATCTTCCTTGGTAACATTGAATTTCCTCCCTTGATGTTAAAATCTCATCCATTTAAAGGAAAAAACTGTGGGGCAGCAACTGAAATAATCTCTACCCACTATGCTGTTAATGACGAAGCACATCCATCAATTGATGAAAGATGGTGCCGTATGATGCTTGACCAAGAATGAGACACTGGCAGTGGTGATGACGGAATAGAGAGTTGGTGATGAGTACGGTCATGAAAGATGACCGAAAGGCATCAATTTAATAGTTTTTTATGGTATTTGTTTATAGCTTTTGGAACCCCTTCCCCAAACTTTTGATAATTTCTCCAAGCAAGTTGTTTTATTAATCTTTTTAACTCGACAGGGAAGTTATAACTTTTCTTCCTTTACTTAGCCAGGATGCTGCTTCAATTCTATATATTCCTAACAATGCAAACAAAAATTCACTTTTGGAGGTCTGTAAGACATTAATCCATCAATGATAGGTACTGCAGCTAGCATATATGAATATATATCAAGGGTGAATCCAGAAACTTTTTTTGGTGGGCGCAAATCGTGAATACATTTTATTCAGTGCAAAGCCCACTTAATTTTAGTATCTTCCCGCCGATCTAGTGTTTGGTACACCTTCATCGCCAGAGAAATAAGACCTGCATCATTTTGCTCGGGAGAGGATCAACCTGAACATGGAGAAGATGAAGACTTGCTACGACCTGAAGGCTACGGGGGCACGAGTTTAACATAAGTGACAAAGTTTGGTTGTAGAATCCTGCTCAACAGAAAGGCCTGTTTCCTAAGCTGCAATCACCCTGGGATGGTCCTTACACAGTGCTAAACAGACAGAATGATGTCATCGTACAGATTCGTAAGTCACATAACTTGAAACCAAGAGGAGTTCATTACGATCGGCTAGCCGCAGTTGTAATTGCAGAAATGAAACCATGAACTGGGAAAGAGCGGGTTGCACAGTTAAATAGACAGCAAAAATGCATCCCTGCAGAATTCACGGGTTGTGCAAATTTTGCTACTTCTATGTTGCCTGTGGAAATCATGAGATGTGCAGCGAGAGAGTTGAGATCTATTGTTGAAGGTTGTATTGTAACTATTTGTGCAACCTCCTAACTGGGGATTGTACTGCATGGAATGTGGGGTCCAGGCGATGTTACGAATTTTCGGGGCAACCAGCTGTTCTGGGGGTTAAATAGTTCAAAATTTGTATTCTATGTATCAAATAGTTAAATTTGGGTTTTTGTTGCATCAAAATGGGTCAACTAGAACAGGAGATACGGAGGTTTGGGTTTCCCCATTGATTTCTATAGCAATTTCTAGAATCTAAATAATAAAAGTCCTGTCGATAACAGTGCTGGGTAAATATAGATAAACTGTGAAGTCAATTATTGTTTTTTACCAACTTATTTATTTTGTATGAACTTTTTTCTTTTGCCAATTGGGTTTACGTAATTTTGCCAAGTGTACTAGAAATAGAAAGTAAATTATAGTTTTCATTAAAAAAATTTTACCGAGTTTGCCAACTATGTATCTAATTTTGCCAAGTTTAATACAATTTGAGGGTTAAGGGGGGGGGATTCCTCCTATCTCCCTTTAGTATAAATTCTATTATATTCTGTATAATTCAGTATATAAAGTGATAGAAAAATTTCATTTTACTTATATATATAATGAATTTCTAATGTATAAAGCTGTGAGATTTAAGGGTTGGCGCATATGCGTCCAGCATTGCTTCCCAGTTTAGTCTCTCAATGTTAAAGTGGGAAAGCAATGCAATTATTTGAAATGAATAATTCATGAAACATAATTGATTCAGATCCCATATATTGCATCAATCCATAATCACTCCACAGGCCTCAGCGTGAGGCAACGCTGAGAGCTATATTTATAAATCGAAAAGAAAAAAAATTATTTTGTTTGCATAGATCACCATTTCTCAAAATGTGTTCCGATTTTAAAGTTTGAAATCACTTAAAAATCATTTATCAACACCCATCAAAACATTGACTATGTATAAAGGCAGTAAAACAAACAAACAAACAAACAAACAAAAAAAACCCAGTGAAATCCAATGAAATTTCTTGTATTGTCAATGACATTTTATTAAATTCATGAAAACTGTAAATTAGCTGCGAGATAAAATTTCCCATTTTAAAAGTGCTCCGTGACTTAAAATGTTTGAGAACCTCTGACATAAATCATATTTTTTCCATTCTTGTTATTACATAAATAAATATGTACTTTTTTAAAGCCCTCCCCCTTTAACACTTCACTTCTATTACATAGCAGTCACAGAAATGGATTATTGCAAGGCCGTATGTAAATATACTGCAATTTTAAATACATTCAAATATAAATGTAGCACAATCAATATATAAATAAAATCATAAAATATTAGGAAAAAGAACAGAACACATGGAATTTCTATAACTTGCAATTTCTCTACTCTTTTTCATGGGTCAACTTGCAGGTGGCAACTCCTAGCGTGCAGTGTATAACAGCTGGAGAAACGATTTATGCCGATGCAGTCTGCTGCACGCCAAATTGCCAAAGAGCACTCTTTTATCGCAACTGTCCAGCGCCTCGTGTTAATTATAACTAAATTTATTAAAACTATTCCACTGGCTGAAAGCAGTGTGACATCATCCTTGATGTGTCACCTCATTTAAATAAAACAAGAAATGATTTTGTTTTTCTTTCCACGTTTAGAAAATATGCAAATTTGAACTTGTGAAGCATGGGCAGGGTAGTATGAAAGGATCTGGCTGCCTAGCAGGAGCCTGAAGATGGTAATGAGAGGCTGGGCCTTGGAATGTATTTAGTAATGAATAGTTACCTGTTTTAGTAATGGATAGTTGCTCTTTTAGTAGTGAATAGTAGCCATTTTTAATACCAGTAAATGGTAAGCTTTTCAATTGAAATAGATAGAAGTCTTTTTTCCTCCTTTCAGGCTGCTGTGCTTATGCTGTTTTATTGAAAAATTTTCCCTTTTGTATTTCTGTCA
This sequence comes from Cheiracanthium punctorium, assembly GCA_038373885.1. Lineage (NCBI taxonomy): Eukaryota > Metazoa > Arthropoda > Arachnida > Araneae > Cheiracanthiidae > Cheiracanthium > Cheiracanthium punctorium. The sequence continues at coordinate 697,622 of JAWZYV010005808.1, read as the reverse complement.
GTTTTGACTGGATGAACTTTTTCTTCTTAAATAAACTGTTTCATGTTCAAGAACTTGTTTTTATTTTTGATCCACACTATACCTCTGAATTTCCCAGAAAGTGAAATTTTAAAGTGATTTGAAGTGAAAATAATAAGTGAAGTGTAATTTGATAAGTACTGTGCTCTGCTATCCCTACAAAAGCCCCATTTATCTAGTGCAAATATATTTTTCTTGGAGGGGGCATGCACCCCTGTATCCGCTTTATATACGAATCTATCCAGGAATTTTTTCCAGGGTCACATTTTTGTGAATTTTCACACCAATTTTTAATAAAAGTCATATATTTTGATGAAATAATTGATAAACCAGATTGAAATGTAGGATAAAATGCCAATGAAAGGTCATTTTAACTGATTGCATTTTTTTGAAGGGACTGTTTTAATTGACTGTAATTTTGTGAAGGGACGTTTTAATCAATTGTATTTTTGTGAAGGGGCTATTTTAATTGATTGTAATTTTGTGAAGGAGCTGCAAAACACACCCAATTTTCACCTGCATCAACCCCTGATATGATGAAAACATTGTGCATTATTTCGAGATGTTAAAGATTTTTCACTTTCAATTCAGCAATACAGCTTTTTGGAATATTACACAAAGTATTTAGAAAAGCCAACATTAAAAATTTTGGAATAAAACTGTATTAGAAAAAAGTTTGTAAAGACCTGAATCTCTATAATCTTGCATGATTATTCAATAAATGTGCATCATACAAATCTTTGCGAGAATATGGTTTGCTACAAAATGGGCATACAAAACGCTTTGTTTCAGCATGTTCACTCATGTGACGTTTTAAAGTATATGGTGAACCATATCTCTTTTTACAGACTGTGCATGGATAGGGCTTTTCTTTAGCATGAGAGACATTTTCTATCATGACAGGCAAGTTCTTTGGTATTAAATAAACATTAGAAGTTGAGGTTCCGTCAACAGAAGTTTTGTACGGGACTACAGTTCCAGATTCACCATATGCTGGATCCCAAGTTTCAAACACTACAATATCTCTCGTGGTACAATCTGAAATTAGAATAAGTAAATTGTAATAAGAATTTGTTAATGATGATAATGCCACAAAAATACAGCATTAAATATAAATAATTATTCAATACAAGTTTCAAGCTCACATATTAAGCTTAAATTTTTGAATTAGTACTTGCTGTTTTCATAGTATTACAACCTATAAAAAAGAGGAGATAATTGTCGAAACAGATAATAAATATAATGAATAATGTTGTTCTTCTACCTTTTACAGAATGATTGAAATAAACAAAACTTTCCTTCCAGTGCTACATTTATTTTTCCAGGAAGTCTATTCTAATTTTTCATGGCATGGATGAAAGAAGTACATCTCTATTTTTCCTCATTTATTTTATAAGAGTAACATTAGCCAAATATTAATTTTTGAAGTTTGAAAGTAAATCATATATTTTAAAATTTGATGTGGGCTATTTTGTTTTGAGGGGTACTGAATGTATAACAATGATAAAGGGTGACTTTGCAAGAAATCTAGTTATTATAGAGCAATACTAAATCTCATGAAGGTATACAATATAAATCCGACACACAGATACATATATATATTGGAATCCAATTCTGAAATCAGATAATGTCCAAAAAAAGAAGGGAAAAAAAGAAAGACTGACAAGAGTGTCAAGTTTGTAATAACTAAAGAGTTTTTTTTTAATGACCTTCACGTCAGCTCAGATATAGCTTTTTACTAACAAGGAGGAGGCATGGCTTCAGGGAAACAGATTTCAATGATCTTTGGCTCAGTGCAGGATTGAAAGCACGAAACAAAGACTGAACTTACATAGTTTAACATAAAAAGTCCATGCTTTGATATATTTTAGTTAGAAGTGGTAAATTAGTCTTTTGTTCATAGCCAAGAAATTTTTCATCTAAAATGGAGCTAAAAATGCTTAATACTTGTTCCAATTTAATATTACTTTCATGTAGTTTTAAGTATTATTTCTACAAGATGACCATTTTTTTTTTTTTTTTTTACGGGGGTGGGCAGAAGTTTATGAAATGATAATTATTAAAACATTTAGTTATTTTATACATTGTTATACTAAATATCTATTTTAAATCAAAAAACTTATATTAACTACCCTCAGTGGCTTATAAAAAATTTGGTAACAGAAAAAATATTACCAACTTAAATAACAATTATTAAACTTAAAATAGGAGTCAATATTTTACTCTTTAAGTCATTGGAAATTTAAACAAAGGAATGTCAAAGGAAAAAGATTCAAATTAGGATGCTTAGAATGTGCAATGATTTTTGTACAAATTTCAGAGATTTACAAACATGTTCAGCATACCGAAAAATTAAAAATGGTGCAGTTTTGCTGGATTTTGAGCAAAATGCCCAAAAAGAGATTTTTTTTGTAGCAGATTGGCACATCATCATTGATTTGGTGCAATTGGAGCAGTTGGCACATCCCTGGATATTTCTCTTTCAGTGCCAAACCTTCATTAAATGTTATTTTATCAATCGTTTGATCATTTTCAGATCCTTAAGTTGTTGGTGTGTCAGAGTCAATCTTGTGACTGTCATTCAGTGTCAATTATGTCACCATCTGCCATCTGAAGATTATCAATGATACCACCAGAGTTCCCAAATTTTAAAATATAATTTTTTTTCAAGTGGGAATTATTGGTTTTACTCTGTGGCTATACTGCAGTTTTCTGAACTTGTAGCTGGCAGGGCAGATATCATTGTTTACACTGAACAGACAGCGTGGATATTACAGCCTTGCGGATTTCAGATCAGCCGATTTTGGGTCTTCTACTGTATATCACAAGTATTTAAGTAATTAAGATACACTTAACAATTTTTTTTTGTTCATATCAGCTTATAAAACACACTTTTGTTCACATGCCTTTAAAATTGAAAACTTTATATGAATAATTAAATTACCATAATTTCTGGAAGAAACAAATGGCGTTTGGCATTTACAACTATTAAAAAAAGAAAAAAACTAAGTGCGGCATTTGCTAAATTTTTTAAACCATAAATTTCTTTAGCTGACCTTCAAAGAAAAATCAAATAGTAAAAAATATTAATAATTGACTCCATTAGAGGATGAGATGATGCCACTAATGATCATTTTGTATGTGCTTTTAGCAGAGTACACATTAACCAATCAGAAGGCAAACTTGTCAAAAAGTTATCTGATTTTGCTGATGATATCAGTAAGCCTTTGAAATGAGTACCTCGACTGTACTGTATAACTGGCTTATACAGTACAATTGGCAGTAGTCTGTTACAAATTTTACAGAAATGCTTTTATTAAATTGTATTATTCCTGAATTTTTTTTAGATTTTTAAGATCAAGATTACTGCCTTTATATTTTAACATTAATTACTCACAATCTTTAAAAAAAAAACTAACAATAATCATTATTGATATTAATGCAATTGATTACAGATGGCTGTGTAACTGACGGATGTCTAGAGCAGTACTTGAGAGATTATTTTGCATTGCATTTCTGCTTTGCCTTCGTGTAGATTTCGCAACAGTGATTTTTTTTTTTTTTTTTTTTTTTTTTAAATTCAGTTCTTTGTTTTTCATAGTTTTTATACTTATTCATATTGAATATTGTTTTCAATGTCATGTGAGTTAAACTACTGGTTTTAAACTGCAAGTTAATGAAAAAGACAAAGTTATTGAGAATCATGCTGCAGGACATGACGTGGGTGAGTGATGTGTTTGTTGTTAGCGATCCGAAAAGGATGAGCTGTCATCTATGCCTAAAACAAAATGTGCTAAAGGGAGCAGCAATGCACACTGGCTTACTCTGGAGGACAATTTAGAAAAGTGGATTGACAACAAGAGAGGGGGCTTTGTGTGTCTAGAGTCAAAATCCACATCCAAGCAAACAATATTGCTGCAAACATGGGGAATTCCAATTTTAATGGAAATGCAAACATTGTATTTACAGTTTATGGCATGAAAAAAATTGTCTTAGCGTGCCAAAACAACAGTTGGTCAAAGCCTACCAGATGATCGGAAGGAGAAAAAAGTTTTTTTTCTGGACTATCTAAAGAAGATAGTCCAGGGGAAAAAAAAGTTACAGGAGTCCCCGATCATTATGATTGAAGTTTTACTATCTTTAGATTGTCCTCCAAACAAAATGGTCAACGAAAATGAAAAATCAGTTTCTGTCATAGCAGCAGGGGGCATGAAAGTCTTCTTTATAAGCATCTTTGCTTGTGCAGCAAATGGCAAAAAGTTAAAGCCAATGATTATTTTCAAAGGAAAAATGCAACCTAAAGAGAATTTCCCAACTGATGCTATAGTACGATGTACGGGGAAAGAGTTGATGTGTGAACCAGAAATGCAGGACAAGATAAATGAAGTTTGGAACAAGAGAAAAGGAACATTTTCCCTGCCAAGTGGAGCTAAGTTCATCTTCTTGATTCGGAGAAATTGGAGGCTAAAAGGCATCTGCTACGCTTTCAATTATTCCTGGTAGCCCAAGAAAAGTCTTGGAGCAACTTGATTTAACGGTGAACAAGAATTCTAAAGGTCATGTTCACATAGATGGGAAAACTGGATGGCTACAATCAATTCTACACCAATGGCAAAAAGATGAACAGAGCATCCTATGAAGGAGTTGGCAAGTAGGTATCTTAAGTCTGGAAAAATGCATTGCAAAGCACAATTGGGATTTTGCCAAACACATATCATTGCTGAAGAATGTCAATTTCAGATGATGAAGAAGGATTAGACAAAGAACTGCTTTGTTTGTTTGAATAGAGGCAAAGGCAGTAAGTTCGAAGGTTTGAATGAGTCTGAGGTTTAAAATGAATGTGACCCACTTTATAAAAGCATGCCAAGTGGATACTACTCACTCAAAAATGCGCAAAAAGGATGACAACCACTTACAAAAACATTGAGCAACATGAGAAGAAGGGTTCCTATACCACGCTGTGGATGATATACTCTCACTTCCAAAAGTTAAGCACGGAGAGGAAAATGCTAGTTTACATAAGTCAATCTGGATTTAAAAAGCTGTAATTTGCTGTGAAGGTAGAGGGGAATATGCAAATATATCAAATAACAGCTAATCACGGTTTCGCCCAGAAAAAAAATGCATAACAGGCAGTTGTATAAGAAGCCGGTATTGTGAAGGGTTACAAGAGTTGCATGTAAGTGCTGATGAAAGGTGTTAAGATCATTCGTACGATTCATTTTCAAGCTAGACGTGTTTATATGCCTTCTAAAACAGGAATGGAAGATACTGAATGGATTCAAAGGACGGACGCATTGAAGCAGGACAGTCTATCACACACGCTGCTCAGGTTCACACAAGGTTCTTCAGCGTTCATCATTCCGTCATTTCACAATTATGGAAACAATTCCAAACCAGCCTAACAGGTGTCCAAAGACCTGTAGTGGGTTGTCGAAGGGTTACGACTCCCCCGGCAGATCAAATACTGCTGTTGTGGCCAAGCAGAATTGAAGGTGGGCTGGTGTAGCATCTATTGTTGCAGAGGCCATTCGTAAGGCGATATCTGCACCACTGTTTGCCGAAGGCTGCAGATGAATGGTATGTACACCCGGGTACCACCAGTTTGGTTTCTTTTTTTCCCGTCCAGTTTAGAGGGGTGCGATTAAAACTCTGCTGCCAGCGTGTGAATTGGACTGTGTCTGATTGGGGCAACATTATGTTCACAGGTGAGTCCACATTTGCCCTAAATCCCGATGATAAGAGTGTAAGAGTCTGGAAGGATCAAGGCATATGCAATCGGCCCAGGAACATCATGCATTCCATGGTGGAAGCATCATGGTCAGGGCAAGGATTCATTGGGATATCGAACCCACCTGCACATCTACATGCGAGGTTCTGTAACGGCTGTATCTTATCGAGGTGAAGTTCTAGACCCCACCGTGAAACTGAGCACTACAGCAGTTGGTCCTTCTTTTGTTTTAATGGCCGATAATGCCCTTCTCCTTAGAGCTGCCATCGTTGACGACTTTCTGGAGAGTGGGGGGATTGTGTGTACTCAGTGGCCGTCTTACTTGCCGGACCTTAATATAACTGAAAATCTTTGGGATGCCCTCGGCCATGTTGTATGCAGACGTTTTACACCTTCAGTCACTCTCAAAGATTTAGAAACTGCCCTACAGGAGGAATGACAAAAACTGGAGTCTGCAGTAGTTGATCACCTCGTAACAAGCATTATCAGACGCTGTACACTTTGTATGAAGGTGAGGCGATTATCAAATACCCTATCAATGCTGGTTTTGTTTTGCATTTTAACATCATTTTGTTAATGATTTAAACGTGACAAAATCTTATAATTTATGAAAATTCAATATATCTTTTATCTCCGTATGTAATTATTTGTTTTGTTCCATGAATAAGTATAGAACTACTTACTTGTAGCAATTCGTGCCAATTGAAACAGTACTAGTCCACTTTTTCACATTTTACCGCTCCGTGCTTAACTTTTGAAAGTTAGTGTATAAATCTAACTGATGTGAAAAAACAGGAGTAAGCTTTTGGAAATATTTAAAAGTAAAATTAAATTTCAATGAAGGATTTAATATATGTTTTGATTAATAAAAGTAGGGTTAATGTGGTGTACATGATTTTTTTTTCATGGCTACGGAAGTTATGCCAGGTGTGACATTTGTAATAATTTTCTAGTTGATTAAGATTATTTTAGTTGGCGCGGCATTTCTTCCATTAATTACGATATTACCATATTTTTTAATAGTTTTCATTAATGACATCTGCTGATTTTGGAAAGAAAAACTACAGAAAATTCTCACAACAAATTCGTTTTATGGCATTCATGCCTCAATATCAACAATTATATTAATGTTCTGACACTTCTACAGTATAATTGATACGGATACTACCATTATTATATGTATATAACCAAATAAAAGTCAACAATATCTCATTTATTTTTAACCTATATATCACATAAAATCTGTTTCTACAAAAACTACGTATTGATTTTCTTGCATTTATAATTAAACTAATCACACCAGTACCTTTTTTTATGCTGTTAAAGCATAATTATGAAAATGATTCAGATGGTCTATTTATAATATTTAATATTGCTAGATGATTTAATCATATTTCTGCTAAAAAAAAAAAAAAAAAAACACTGTAGGGTAACTTTGATTTCCAATATGACATAACAAAGTAGTTGCAATTCAAAGCCCTGTACATATAACTATAGATTGTTGAATTGTGCATTTCAAATAATGTTCAATATCACATTGCATATTTTCAAAAAGATAATTTATCAGACATTATTGGACTGAGAAAACATTCAACATACTTTGAGTGTGCAGATATATTTATTTCATTGAGTGCATTATAATATGGTTCTGGCACATGTCTTTTCGGTTAAATTTTTTACCACAGATCGTACACGAAAATGGTTTCCCAGTGTGGGAAATTAAATGACGTTTTAGGTTGCATTTTTTTGTATATTGTTTGTTACATATATGACAAACAAATCCATCAACAGACTTTTTGGTTGAAAAATGTGAATATAGAGCTCCAGATAATGATTGTTTTGCATTTTTGCCATCACATTCTTTTCTTTGAAGTTCTGTTTTGTTGTATGCAGCAAAAGTATCATCCATTTCATTAACAAATATATCACCTGAAAGGAAAAAAATAGAGTATTTTTAATGCAAGCAACTTTATACATAAAGAAATATTACAAGTTTTGCACTGACATGTTCAAAAAAAATCAAAATTATAAAGAAATTTTCACCTTTTCATTCCAATAGTTGTGTTTATCATAAAAAGACACCAACAGCAAAGCTATCAGAACAGAGATGATCATTTTGTTAAAATATTTAAAATGAAATACGGAGGATTATCCATAGTTAAAAATTAGGGATGCACCAAATACCATATTTTGCCGAATACCGAATACTTGGTTAAAATTTATTAAACTCATTAAATCGTTATTGATTGCAATGATTAATTTAATTAGTTTTTTCTTAAACAATATTTCATATGAAAAAACACTCAAAATACTGGTGTTAAATGATAAAGATAAAATAAAAAACTTTGTGGAAAAAAAAAAAAAAAAAAAAAAAAAAAACAGTTCCCTCTGCTCAGTAATACGGAAGGGCTTGTCTGATGAAGACTGAAAGAATTTTTTGGTCGAAAAAATCGTTACGCCTTATAAGTAACATTTTATGAGTGTTTTTTTTTTTCAAAAGTTTTTATTTATTTTAATATTTCATATGGTGTAAAACTTTAAATATTAGTGAAATGCTGCTAATTTTTTTACCTGCATATTTTACTAAAAAAATTAGCAGTTAATTAATTGACTTTACATATTTATGAACACTTAATGTTATAAGTTTTTTTTTTCTGCTTACTGTTTCAAATTTAAATCAGTTAGTAATAGCAAGGTTAATGTAATATATCATAAGATTTAAGAAAAATTGAAAGGCAGCAAAATTCAAATTTAACATGTGAGTGTTTTCTATTACATTAAAACTAATTTCATTGTGATATTAGTTTTTTGTGCAATTGTGGAATGCTATGTTAGGGCTATCTGCTAAGGATGGCCCTGATAGGAGGACTTTCTAAGGGTTTCTAACGCTTATTCACATGTGATATTAGTAAGTAACAACTTGAATCAATTTAGTACTATGGTACTATACTGTATATTTCATTAATGATATAAAAAATATGTATTTGTTTACCGATTGGTAAATACTTCAATTTGTTTACTATTCGGTTGCCGAATATTCGGTGCATCCCTATTAAAAATGAGGAATACCTTCGCTGCAATCTGTGTCTATCATTAGTCGTTGTGTTCTTGAATAGTTTGGAGTCATTCGATAACGACTGATGATGGCTGCGGACAGCGGTTGAAATATATTTCAAAGGAAGAAATAAGTATTCCGCATTTTTAACCATGGATGATCATTTTGTTTTATCTAGTGTGAGAAAACTTATGAAATTACTAGGCATAGAACTTAATCAAGATGACAAGTGTATAAAAATATCAAAAGAAATATATTGATAACATTTTAAATCAGTATAATATGAAAAATGTAAAAATTGTGTCTACACCTTTAGATCACAACACAAAATTATAAAAAGAGGTGCGTTTAAAAATGAAATCAAAGAAATAAAAAAATATTCCATTTAGAAATTTGATAGGGTCTCTTATGAATCTCTCATCAGCAACTAGTTCTGATATTTCTTATGCTTTTAATTTCTTGAGTCAGATTAACAACAACACCAATTACTAATGTAATTGAAGAGTATACAAGATCAAGAACAAATTTTCAAACAAATAGGAATAAATAAAAGCACATATGGGTTACACATTCATCTTAAGTCTTTAGCCATAACCTGAGAATCTTGTACGTAATATAACGTAGCCTTATTAGGGACCAAAGTAGAATATATGGCTCTCAGAAGTTACGTATCTCGGACGTTTCCAGTATAAACTTGATAACAGCAACAAAACCCCAACCACAATACACTGTGACAAAAAGTTATAGAGAACTCAGTTTTTTACTCCATACAAAGGGCATAAGGCAAACACCATCGCTTGAACAGATGAAATGTGTGTTGACATGTTAATCAAACCTGTCAACATCCTGTTATGGTGAAAGGTTAGGTTTAACACTGTTAGGTTGAGAGGAGCATTATCTTACTCTTTTTAAATATTTCATCATTACTTTATGATAATAAATTAATGATGAGAAGCATCATAAATCTATTAGTTTGAACACTGTTTAATCTTTTTTTCCACCCTCCTTTTCCAGAAACAGAGGAGCAACATCAGAAGGGAGCATGTTGCCAGCTTCATTGAATTTCCCAGCACATGCAAGACTGCATTGTGCAATTAAGGCAACCTAATGGCAAGGCAAATACAAAGAGAAAGGAAAAATAATACAACAAAAATAATAATACAAAACATGACCGAAGTAATCGTCTCAAGAGCTTTTGAGATAGCCAATGGATTGTTTTGGAGTTTCCATGAAGTTATCCACAGCAAAGAATCTTCAAAAATCCAAGAAGATTAACAGCTTGTTCTAGCTGATATGATAAACATGACAAAAGCAAAGAATTGAACTTCAGTACATAAGTGCTAATTAAAAGTACAACATATAATTTGATAAGCAGTTGAAAGCTTGAGTCAGCAGACTGAAAGTCTGTATATATATAACTGCACTGTGTTGTCTTAAATAAATGTTTGCATTATGTTACAAGAAGATTTGCAATTTCTTCTCCTCCAAGAGTTTTTAGATACTTACATTTTGCAAGAAGCACTCAAAAACGAATATTTTTGAAATCCTCTTCCACTTTAAAGAACGCGATTTCTAGAGAATAAACCCATTGTTAAGAAATTCGACCAACACTTTTTAAAAGAAATGATTCATTTACATGTGAAAATAATATTTTTGACATTAAATTCTGATGAGATTCTGACTCACTTTGGTTCATTTTATTTAAAATTTTTTAAATATCATTGTCAGAATGCCTGGATATAGTGTGTGACTGAGTTATGCCTTTCAATTTTGTCTGCATTCATATGAGTTTGACTCTTTGATCTTTATAAAAAGAACACATTAATATTATTAAAAACATAAATAAATAAAAGAATTAATTATACTTTTTCATCTTGCAAAATATAGTATTTATATTTTCAAAATTTAAGACTAGCTATAACTTTGCTTGATATTTTTTGGAAGGGGAGGAAAGCAAAAAGATAATTTTTTAAAGAAAGATAAATTACATTTAAGAAATACTTAACATTTTCATATAATTCATTTTTATGTAACTTGTTTTAATAACAATACTATTTTAACACATTTTGCATATAATATTAAAACACAAATAGATATTACAAATCAAAGTTAAAAGAAAACAAATTTATAAATAATTTAAACTACTTAATGATAAAAATAGTACATGCTAAAATTTAAAATAGGGATAAAACTGCAATCGAGAGAAAAAAAAAAAAAAAAAAAAAAACCCAACATATATATATATATATATACATCTTTTTAATGGTAAACATTTTGAAATTTTTATAAAGATAATGCACTATTAAACATATTGTAAGTTTGCAGATTAAATAAAAGTATATTTTGCTGTACACCATTTAAGAAAAAATTTGCTTAAAAATAGATTTTTCAAAACAAACAAGTAAAATTTTACAGATCATTTATATTTTTATAATGAATAAACTACATATTTTAATGGTCAGAAACTTAACAGCTTTATACAGAAAACAAACAGAGTCTTCCCTATTTTTAGTAGATATACAAACTAATTCAAATTGCTAATTTGAAATTAACACTATTTTAATGAAAATTGCTATAACATGTATTTGTTGTCAAAATAATTAAAAAATTGACTTTCTGTGTATTATGACAAATTACTCTTGAACAGGAAAGTTAAAAAAAAATCATATTTATCAGAATTCCTGCAGCTGTTCTAGTGTAAAAAATAAGAGATTAAAATTAAATTTTAATAAAGGATGTAAAGAGTGGAACCCAAAATTTAAGTAATAGTCTCTCTTTTAGTACAATGTGCAATAAGTTTCACAAAGAATTTTTCAACAATAATTTTAGTTATAACAACATATTAGTCATAAAGAGCCACTCAAATACAACAAGGGGGAAATTAAATATAATAAAAAGCATTTTATAACTTGATAATCAAAAATTTAATGAAAACAAACGGTTCTTACATAAATATTTTGTTAGAACATTCTATACATGTAGCTTCAATGTTTATAGAAAAACAGCACAAACATTTATTCTTTTATTGTATACTAAAACTTTGATAGTATTCATGTTTTGGTATCTGTTATTTAGTAATAAGAAAGCCCATAATTATCAAAACATCATAAGCATACAAATAAGTGCACAATATTAGCTTAATTAATATTATAATGAAGAGATTTTCAATATGCAGTGGCGTTGCAAAGCATGGTGTCATCCGCTGTGGGCACACCAGGTGTCAACCCTGCTTGGATAATCAAGGTTTTACAGTACTGTAAAAAAATAAATAACCAAAACATTTTTACCTAATAATAACAAATGTTAGCCTAATAATAACAATAAAATGTAAAAATATTGATAAATATCTTGGGCAAAATATTTAAAATATACATAGTAAAAAATCTTAACAATAGTTCTTCACAATAAGAAGACTTATCTGCCAACATATACGAAGAAAGTCAAGAAATTTCACAAAGCTGTGATTTTATTTTAACCCCTTACCGGATTTGCCCGAGCTGAGCTTGGGCAGGTAAAACGTTCCATTCTGGATTATTCCGAGGGAGCTCAGGCTTTAGGAAATTTTTTATTTTTCACGTAATCTTCACTGAATTATTTCGTTTTGCTTTCAAATACTTTTATTTACTCTTTTGCGCACTAGATGGTAGCAATATAAATGATTTAGGAAATCTTATATAGGAATACTGTCATGTACTAAAAAAGATATATATATCAAAATATGTATTAAAAAAATTGACATTTCTTGACCCTCCAACTCGAAAAAAATTGAACCAGCAAGGGGTTAACAGTATTAAATACAGACACTATTTTTATTACAGTTAATTATATTATTTGTGATGTCAAAATAACCACTTATGACTAACAAAATTTAAAAACATAAGAAAAGACAACAATTAAAAGTAATATTTTTTCTTCATTTTCAAACATTGTAAATAGTTTTAAAAATTGTTGAAACATTAACAGAAATTTAGTGCTATCAAGAGATTAATTTAAAACAAACATTTGCTATAGGAATATGGTAAAATATTGTTGCATGGCATTACTCAGGCATGAGATTGGCAAAAGAGCAAAAAAGCTGAAATCAAAGGAAAGCAAAAAATCTGTACATGTGATATTTGCAACTAATTAATGTGAAAGAAGTTTTAGGAAGAAAAACATTGGAACATGCTACAAGATAAAAATACCACACAGTTAACTAATAACTACTATCAGGAATTCACAGAAAAAAGCAGAATTTTCAGAGAAAAAAGACAAAGTGTATTCCTCTTTGTTCACAAAAAGCTAAAATCAGCTAAAAAGCTGAAGAATATCATCCCTGATTACTATCCTCTGTCTACTCTTTTATACTCATTATTCATGAAATTTCTCTTCGGATAGATATTTAAAAATTTGCAGAACATTTCTCAAGTAATTTAATGTAAAAAGGATACAGACATGTTACATAAAATCAGGAGTCAGAAATGCAAATGAGGTCCAGTTTCTAGATTAATTTAAGAAACTAATAACACATTTGTAATACATTCTCTATCTAAAAAATTGAACAATCTAGGTAATGCTTAGTTTCTGATAACTCTGTTACTATGAAAAACAAAACAACCAAAATTACAGGATTTGTTTGATTAAACTTAAGATAAACCATCACTCAATTAAAGGCAAAGCAATAATAAATAAAGGTTTGCCTCTACAATTTCATGCATCATTTTAAATCTTTTGTAGAGCATAAAAGTAGCAAGAAAAAGTGATTGATGATTATAATAAAAACATAATTATCTTAACTCATTTAATTCCTTCAGCTTTTCATTTAGTAAAATAAAATATTCAATCGCTGATTCAGATAAACTCATATATTCAAACAAAACCAACAGTGTATGAGAAGTATATCCCAATTGTAACTTTTTAGTATGATCATTTACACAATTTTCTATAGTTTTTCAGTAGTGAAATAAAAAGGAAAGTAAGTGAAAATACACAGTCATACATAATTTTGTCAGCGATGAAGGAGATTCTGACAAGAATATGTTTAAGAGTTCAGGAAAACTTATGAATATTATTCCAACAAAATTACCATTTAAAACCATATTTTAATTCTTATAGAACAGGTCGAAACATTCATCAGAATACTAGACTTGGTGCTACTTGGCATAGTAGATAAATAAAATGGACAATTTCTCTAACAAGAAAATAAACTAGGGAAGAAAAAAGAAATCAATAATTATTTTACGAGAATGAGAAGGTTCAAATACATAACATCATTAGTCAGTTTTTCACTTGAGTTAGGGCATTATGAGTTGTCTGTCTAATATGTGCAATTTTTCATATTATTTTTTTATGCAAACATTTTTACAATTAAAATCTTAGAAATATGACAAAATTATTTTTGTTATGAATTCACATAGAACCTTCAAACAATTCATAGTAATTGGTATGCCTATAAATCATTGTACACTTCCCTATATCTTAGTCAGTAATTTTGCCAAATTTTATTAGACATAAGTGGTTATTTTGGTCATACAATACAGAGCCACCGACAAGGTGAGAGTAGATGCATTATTGAATGCAATTAAAATATATTTGGAGGGGGGGGGATAAAATAAGAAAAGGTAAATGGAGCTTATAATAAAAGGGAAATATTAAATGTTTTTAAAGAATTATTTGATGTTTGATAAGTTGTGAATCAGAAGCATATGATTCTGGCAGTTATCCTTTCGATTAAAGTTCTTACCACAAACAGTGCATGAAAATAGCTGCCCAGAATGAAATGTTAAATGGCGTTTTAAGTTGTATTTTTGTGTATAAGATTTATTACATACAGAGCATGTATATCTTCTGACTGGCTTTTTGGGGAAAGAAAAATCCGAATGGGAATATTCAAGTGGGATTTCTTCACAATTATCTGAATTACTTGAGCTCTGAGTTTTCTTATTTCGGTAAGTATTACAGCTTGGAAGTGGAAAATCACATATACTACCTAGCAAAGAGAAATACAACATCATACTTTTTACATACTATTAAACATAATACGAAACAAAACTTTACATAGAATAAAAATACCAAACACAAATTGTAAAAGAAATATTTAATGAAAACAATGTAAGCAGTAGTAGGTCTTATAATATAGATACTTGCATATTTCTCTTAAAATGCAGAGTTTCAGAAACCTGCAGTAACAACACCAACTTCTTACATTAAGTAGAAACACTGTAACAAAGCTAAAGTTAAATGAAAAACAATTTTTAAAAAATCGCACCTATTGCATTGATTGAGAAATCAAGCATTTGGTAACCTGCAAATGATAGAAATCTGCAGTATATTTTAATCATAAGTGAATACTATTATTAAAAAAAATCAATAAATCATAAGAAGCATATTGATTATCCAACACACATACACACGAGCATCGGCAACATAGGGTAGGTACACTTTCCCACCACCTGGTTTTTTGTATCATTTCCCTCCTGCTTTTTATTCTTTCCAACATCATAACAATATGCTGAAGTAATCTTTGTCATCTCCTCACCCTGAAAATATTCTGTCAATGGCCATGCATACACATACACTCTTTTGCAAATTAATGTGGGCAAGACAGGTTTTTTCAAAATGTCAGATTAACAATAAGACAATATTAGAAGAAGTTGATTCATATTAGACTTAGGCCAACCACACACCAGATGCATGTGCTGCACAATATGTGCATTTTTCTTAAAACCCATATTACCCAAAGGGAGATGCATACTGAAGCTGCAGATGCATAGGATGCAAAACAAGGTACAAAGAAATTGTAAGCTTCTGGATTGTCTACATTTTGCAGCCTGTGCATCTTTGGTGTGTGGCCGGCATAACAAAGTAAATTTGATAGCTTTTAAAGGTGTTCTAAAACCAAGGGCAGATACAGAAATTTTTTTGGAAGCCTCTATTAAAAATAAATAAATAAATGATAAAACATTACCTAATAATATTAAAGCTCTTTTGGTTGCTTCTTCACAGCCATCCTCAGGTGTTCTGTCTTGTTTTCTTTACTTTTAAGCATCTCCCTTAACCCCTCATCCATGCATGTAGAAATTGTATTGTTTTTGCAGGGTTTCTACAGATTTCACAGCTTTTGCTTCCCTGACTTTTTATCTAGCGTGCTTTCCTGAATTTTGTGTTTCTATTTTTAATATTACATCCTTTAATTAATAACTTTTTATATATTTTGCCCCCTTTTTTACAAAAAAAAAAAAAAATAATAATAACAATGTACACAAAAATATTATTTGACATCACTGGATTCCAACTAAAACCATGTTTGATAATAATTTAGGATAAAACTAAGAATATTTCAACTGAACAAGATATGTCAATAAAGAACACATTTTAAAATTATTTATAAGGTTAAATAAGAAAATGAAAATAAAACAATTTCTATAATTAGGTTCAAACAGGAAGTATTTTCTTGATTTTGACGCAAAATTAAATTATTCTTGTATTTCCCTGACCTTTCTTCAATTTCTTCAAATTTCCCTGACTTTTTCCCCAAATCCCTGACCAAAACTCATTTCCCTGATATTTCCTGACTTTCCAGGTCTGTAGAAACCCTGTATTGCTTTTCCTTTCTCTAATTTCCAAGACTTCCCTCTAATATGAGTTCTTTTTTCTGTATTCTGCTATTTTTATGATAGTTTCAAAGTCTACTTTTACTGAATTAATATGGATAGGGTTGTACTCAATTACATTAATAAATTTCTAGCAATGTAATGATTTTGATGTTATAATAATTTTCTATAAAGAATTACTATTTCAAAGAAGATTGTCAGCTTTAATTTACCAAATCAATAAAGCACTTAAAAATAAAATATTAGACAAATATATAATATAGACTTAAAAATGAGCACAAGATAAATCATATTTATATAGCACATTTTCTTTAATCATTAATTTTCATTTTTTAGCAGCCTTTCTTTCATTACCTCTTACTCACATAAATGCATTACACAGATTTTGTGAAATTACTACACTTATCTACATTGGTTCAAAATCAAACTACCCCCACATTTTAGAGTATTTAATCAAACTGACTTAATGGCATGCACATAAAAATCTCCACAGCTAATGCATTTTGATTATATATAAAACATACAAAAATAAACTTTGTATAAAACATGCATAATATAATAAAAACTGTACATAGCAATTTTTAAAAATGTTCAGAATGCTTCTTCAGATTCTATGCACTCTTATAAACTATTATATCATTCAACTTTTGGAAAGTGTGTTTAAGTACATATACTGAATAGCAAAATAGACAAATGAGCCACATTTTCAGGAAAATATTACATTTTTTTATAAAACTTTCATAGATTTACAGACAGACAACCGATTACAGTGTCACAACCTATAGCCTTTTTATCCTGCAGTAGGTTTCTCACAACAATTGTTATTCCTTATCATGAGAAGGACTTTTGAATATTGGAACCCTTGGTAACTATTAACCCTTTGACACCTAGACCAGCATAGTAAATCCAAGATAACCTAGACCAGTTTCTAAATGTGCTGCATTGCCACTTGGCATGGCAGATTTCTTTTAAGTACAAAACACTCAAAGGTAAAAGTGTTTTTAAAAACTCAATACAAGAATGCTAGCTTTTCGCAGAGATGGCAACTCTGAATTAGACTTTTCAGCAGTAATTGTGAATATTTTTAATAGTTTTTGATGTCTGTCCATAGTCAGGCACATAGGCAAAATTTTAGTTTATTTTTTTTTAAACTATTCAAAAAAGTTTAACTATACCATATTAAAAATTGATCTTAATTAAAAATAAATAGAAAATTACCAGAAAGGAATCTATCAGCTTGAAAACGAAAGCAGAAGAGACAAAGGTGTAAAGCTTGAGAAAGGGGGGACGGGAGAAGAAAGACTCCAGAGAAGTCCAAACTTAACACTTTTTCACTGTAGCCGGTGCTGATTACATCCGATAATTGTTAGCTTTAGGTTTTGGGCTTTTGTGCAATAACGCTTGGTGCTTTTTAAAAAATAGTTCTAGAATAAATCAATTTATACTTAAATTTCCGTTAAAATATACGTTTCTTACACAGTAAACCAAATTAAAAAAAAAAAAAAAAATCTTGGCATTTCTATTTTCAAAGAATGGCAAGAAAAAGTGAGCCACTCATAAACGATTGTTCACATAATCTCTTGTAAGGGTAGATGTACCATATATAAAACATTTAAAATAAAATGGACAAACACACTTGCCAAAGCATAATTGTCAAATGCCATTACAAACGCATTGGCAACCCTTTGAGTGATATGCATGACACACAGGCACCTAGAAATAACACAGAATGTACTCAACTTATAGTTAATTTATAAATAAATAAATATTTTTCACAGAGAGAGGCGGGCATAAGAGAAATGGGAACATTTCTTTTTATCAAGTAGAAAAATAAAGTGGGGAATGAATGAAATAGAAATTTGGAATTTTTTATTTACAAATATGGAACAAAAGAATATTATTCTAGAATTGAAAGGATATGTGATCTATATCACACTAGCAATTAGTGTAAATTTGTATTTTATATTCCACACCAATGAACTGAGAATATCGTTGTTATTTGCTATTGGCAGATCTAACATAACCAGATATCTCTGCAGAAAAGGGAGAACCTGAGAAGAAAATGAAGAATGACAGATCAGATACAAATAAAAAAAGATGCAAACATTGTATGTCTGGTAGCAGCCAAAGTAGGATGTAGACATTGTAAATCCTGGATGTCAAGGTGTTAAAAAATATTTTTAGAGTCACAGATTTAGCATGTTGTTCATACTGGTTTTTGGTGGTAGATTGGCAAATGTGCACATTGTTCTCCAGTTATTAGTCCCATTCTTTAACCATATGTTATTGCGATCTGTTTCATACATTTTTTTTTTCTTCAAAGGTTGGCACTTGTCGATTAGGCATTGTCTACTACAACTACCCGAAGGTATTATGACCATTTTATTATGGGGGCACCCAGTGGGTGGCTAGCATTACCCCCTATGAAGGGACGGACAATTTAACATTCATGCAACAGTCGGGATTTGTCGACTGTTGTGTCGAATCATTCACAGACCCAAGGTGTGATAAAATGGTTCTTAAGCCACTACACTACCTGGGCAGCTGTTTCATAGATCTTATAAGCTCATCACTTGCAAGAGTGCATAAAGTACCTTGGTAAAGCGAACTTTTTTTTGAGTCTTTGAATAATGTAGTTGGATTCTTTCAAAATCTTATTAAGTTGCATCTTAATAAAAAGTCTTAGTAAAAACAGATTCAGTTGTGTTTAAGTATGGCTTTTCTGGTAGATAGTGAATAACAAGTTATAGGTACTATTAAAAATATACTACACTTGCTTCTACAAATGAAACAATAAACTATACAATGAAATCACCATCAATGTAATGAAAGCATAATTTGGGTAAACTGCAAGCATATGAAAAATATGCAGATATGCATATATATATATATATATAAATACATATTTATATATATATATAAAGATTTTTAAAACAAGATATTTTAAATATGTGAATAAAGTATTTTCAAACTTGTTTATTAATTCAAAACACTTATTTGAACATTTTTCAAAATCAATCATTTCAACTTCAAAAATTTTAAAGGACTGCATGTACTTTGAATACCCAATAATGACATTGAAGCACAGTACTAAAACAGCTTCTTATTTTTTAAGCTTTTGGATTTTTCAGATGCAGGCGCAAATGATCCTTCAGGTAGTCCTTCCGAGCAAAACTTTTCTCACAGTGATGGCAAGAAAAGGGTCTCTCTCCAGTGTGGCTTAAGAAATGGCGTCTTAAATGACATTTTTGAGAGTAAGTTTTTTTACACACAGAACAAATATATTGCTTTCCAAGCTGCTTCAGTCCAATATAATTTTCAGAAGCAATATCAGATTTGTTAAATATCAAGACATCAGTAGTTGAAACTTCACCAAATTTCCTTTTCCAATGTATAAAATTACCATTTTCTGCAAGAAATGATAAAAAAGAAAAAAATGTACATATATTATTAATCAACAAATCAGGGTTTTACACGGATTCAACTTTATAAGTTTCTTTTTTAAATGTACAAGTATTTATTAAAATAACAGATTAAATATTATTTTATAAAAAAATGATGATTAAAAAATAAAAGTATTATAAATACCATGAGAAATTTGCAGCTTTTTTAAAGCACTTTTTATTAAAAATGCACCAAGAATTTTTAGCAAAAGTAATAAAACTGATTTCTGAGTTATGAAATTATAAAAATAAAATCAAATAAGTTTAACAAACAGATACTATTACAATAAATAATAACAAACACACACACACAAAATAAAGAAACAAATTTACATAGATTATTAATATTAACTCTTAAAAAAGCTGAATTGCTTTGTTAAATAAATTAAAAAATTCTAGCTAGTGTAACTAATTAAACATTTTTGTATTTATCTCAATTAACAGAATATACATGCACTAGAAGTTAAAGCCCATGGTGGAGGCAATTACAACGGGCACTAGAAAAAACATTTGATGAAAGTATGTCTACACTCAATATATTTAATCTTCATCCACCTAAAATAAATCAAATTTCATGCTCTTCTGGAAACGTGCGGAAACTTTTGGCATTTGAAAGATTTCCTTTTGTGTACACAGCCTTTCTTATATCCATGCAGACAATTTATTTGTGAAAAATAAATAAAACTATGTAATCTGCAAAAACTTTCAGATTTTTATAGTAGTACAGGTAATTTTTTATACAAAATTATGAAAAATTTCAAGTGGATTGCATAAACGGTGTGGATGTTATTATGCGTTTTAATCTGAAATTTTTAACCTTGGAGTAATGGTGGCAAAATACTTATATTGAAGTGGTTGCCCAGAATGGTTAGAGTGAATCAGTGGAGTCAGGAATCAGCATAACTACTTGAGCTAGAGAAGGATTACACCATGTAGTAAATAAAACAATGTAAATCTATATAAAACATTTTATGTTAAAATTATGAAAAAATCCACAAAATCAACACGTTTTCTGATATCCTTGAGGAGCATTCCATTTTCAAGAATCTGTTATATTAATCATTTCTGTATACATGGTGTCTCAGCTAAACGTTTCAAAACTTTTTTGAATCACATAGGAATGTAAGTTTGTAGATGTCTTTATTTTTTGTGCACTAATAATTACTATTAAAATTGTGTTAAACTAGCAGTAAACATTCCGACTATAAATGACAAAGAAATCTCTCACAAAAAGCACATTGCTAAATTGCACAGTTTAGAAATAATTTTGATTTTAAATATTCCATTTCAAAGCAGTCTTCATGGCATACAAAATGTAACTAAGAAATTCGATTGATAATTAATTGCTTTTTATAAAGAGTTTATTAATAGGTGTATGAACAGAGCATTTGTGACATTTTATTCCTATGTGATTCTGATTTATCTAGGTCTACCCTACACCTTCTGGAAGTTCTGAAACATTTAGCTGAAACAACCTGTATACTTCCAACAATACTTTTTAGTGAAATACTAAATATTTGGTTTAAAAAAGAGGCAATAACAGACATGCCAAGTTTTCACAATCAAAAGCCTATGATCTCCAGCTTTTCTAAGTCAAAAAACTTGAGATTTCTTATGCTTACATTTTTCAGAGTAAAATGCACACACAATCAAAGTAAACACACACAGACATATATTTCTTTAGTACTATGCATGTCTGTATAAATTTAGCATTGTCTCATTACTTGAGCTTTGTGATCTAAGTAAATTAAAAAAATTTTCAAAAGAAATATCAGAAAATATAAAACATCAGTCAAAATACATACGAGAAAGTATTCACAACTAAAAATATTAAAATACCTTATAATGCTTGAAATATCTTAATTCACAATAAAAAAAAGTATTCATAACAATCTTAAACATTTTAAATTTGAGAAAATCACTTCTGAATAAACTCTTAAAAACCCTGAGTGAATGAGGAAAAATGCAGAGTCCCAAATATGGTGAAAAATTCAGAGACTCATCCCAAGTCAAAATCTTTTGAGACTTGGCACATCTGTAATAATAAATTCTGCATTCTATTTAACTCTATTTCAGGAGCTCTTAAACTTAAGAAGTCTCCAGATCCCCTCTTGAACAACATTATTTTTGTTGACTCCACCCCAAACCCATTCATTTTACATCATTCTTCAGTCTTAATTTCTGGCTCAATAATCTCATTAGTACTATGTTTTAATAAATATTGGTAAAAATGCTTAACTGATTTTTTTTAATACATGGTATTCTGTGTTCATAAAGATGAACATTTTGATTGGGATATAGAATAAAAAACAAAATTAATGAAAATAGAAAATAAAACCTTAAAAATTACAAATTATAGCATATTAAACTTGTACAAAAATTTCTTGGTCAAAATAGATATTGTAAGGCTTTCTAAAAATAACAGTTTTTACTTAATGGTATAGATGTAGTTATTTTCTTGAAACCACATTATCGGGGCCAATGTTAAAAAGTTTCTTTCTGAAGTCCGCTTCTAATATAAGAATGGAATCAAATACAGGACACTCCCTCTAATCCGCACATGTTGGGACTAAGTGTTGTGCAGATTATAAAATTTTGCAGATTATAGGTCATTTGATTAACACGGGGGAGGGGGGGGGAAGGGGAATATGTATTTTTTAAAAAAAATATTAGCAAAAGTACACACATAATTAGACAGAACTGAAACCAAACTGGTCGTAATAGTTATTTTGTAGTAATATATGAATTTTTTTTTTTCAGTTTAAAAGGCTATATGTTTTAGTTATTTAATAACATTTGAAATTGCCCTTAACAATTTTGTCTAGCAGCATATTAATAGATATTTTTTTGTGCTTGGAGACACTAGTTTATTTATTATGTGTGTTTATTAAAAGTATTTAACAGTCTGTTTCTGCCCATAACAAATATTTCTCTAGAGTAATGCAAAATTATAATGAATGAAAATCTAATCTCATGCCTTCCCATGTATCAGTAGAAATAGTGAATTTCCACAAATGATTATTCTAGTTATTAATATAAATAAGCTAATATTTCAGTGGACCTCTTTTTCTGGTCTTTTTATTTTCACAAAAGTGAAAGTTCCACCAGTCTTTCAGAGTCTGTTTAGAAAAACTGAAATGTAAAATTATTTGTTTACATGTAAAATGTAAACGGATTATAGGCATTTGCGGATTAGAAGGAGTGTGCTGTATAGAGTCACAAGTGCAGAGCAATCAGGTTTGAGAAGTCAACAAAAGTTCGTAAATTCGATGGTAACTTTGTTAACTTTTTGAACTAGTCGCAACTCTTTTTCATAATTTCATGGACCCCTTGTAATGGATACACAGCCCTCCTCCTCCCAGGGGTCCACAGACCATAGTTTAACCTTTTAGAGGCTAATGTTTCAAATTGGGAACATCAGATTAAAAATTTATTGAAAAATTAAATTTTATCAATATTGACTTGAAAAAATTAGCTGATACAGTTAAAAGATGACTTGATATTTTGAAATAGAATTTGCATTTCTATCATTACTGGGAAACTGGAAAAAAAAATCATAAAAATAGACATTTTCATAAATTTATACTTAGCTATCTTGATACACCCCCTCCTCTCCTTCAAACTTAGTTCATATCTTTACTAAAAATTTAAAAATAAATCTTTCATTTATTCTTAATATTTAACTTATTATTATTTAAACTACTCATAGAATACTGTCAAAGTATAGACAGAAATGACCAATGTTCCCAACTGGGAACACAGTAAAAATTGCGGGAGGGGGCATTTAAATGACAAAATATGCAAAACATTAATTTAAAATTAAATATGCCTGGATCTGAATTTGGTCTGTAAAAGGTTGAGCCACTGCTCTATTTTAATTTGTGAGAATTAGTGGGAGCATACTGAAAAGCCAAAACTGTAAGACAATTCTTAAGCAAAATTACCTCCCTCATATTCATTTGCAAATTGGTCATTGCCCCCCACTTGTAGATTCGTTTATCCCTGTGTGTGTGCGAAGGCTATTTGGGGCCTGCTGCAGGGAGGCCACATGCCTCAGTTGTTCTGAATACTGCCCCAAATAACCAATATCCTGTTGCACATACCCATGCTTACGCATATGTCTTTGCAATTTATCTTTCCTATCAAAACGTATGCCACAACTGCCACAGCAGAATGGTTTCTCTCCAGTATGACTTAAGAAATGACGCTTTAAATGACACTTCTGTACAAATGATTTCATGCATACAGTACAAGTAAAGCCTCTTGCAGTTTGCCCAGCTGCAACATCATACATGGCTCTC
Organism: Cheiracanthium punctorium; assembly: GCA_038373885.1. Classification (NCBI taxonomy): domain Eukaryota; kingdom Metazoa; phylum Arthropoda; class Arachnida; order Araneae; family Cheiracanthiidae; genus Cheiracanthium; species Cheiracanthium punctorium. The sequence goes on along the minus strand of JAWZYV010005808.1, from coordinate 673,482 downwards.
TGAAATACACTTGAAGTATCTTCCTCTGTTTGAATTTCTCTGATCCTCTCATTTAAATACTGAAAGGAGATTGAATCATTGTTGCCTGCAATAAACATAAAATCTCTTGTAATATCAATAACACCATGTAAATTAAATTCTGAGGTATTTTTTGAGATGAATAAAAATGCCAGAAAGCATAAAAGTTTCCCAGATAAAGAGTAGAAAAAAGAAATGGTTCTGTAATTTATATAATAATAGTTTTCATGAGTTTATATAGAATTTTAAAAGTTACCTTAAAGCTAATAAATACAGTCGAACCCCGTTATAATGAACTCACGGTTATAACAAACGGAAATTTTGATATCACCATTTTAATATTATATTTCTTAACGGTTCAGATATGGTAAACAAAACTTTTTATCCCCTGAAGTTCATTATAATGGGTTTCAAATGCACAACTTTTATCTTATATTTAGTAGGTTAAAGGTTGAAACTTGGTACACATTTTTAAAAGATTTTTTTAAATTAAAAAACATTCTCTGATTATTAATTATAGTATGGAAGTCCTATCGGGAAACCATTCTGTGGTTTCCAGATATCCAGAATCATTTTTTGATTGATTAAATTCCTTTCCCCCCCCCCCCCCCGAAAGAAAAGTGTGTAGTGAGTTTTTTCATTCTGAGTACTTCAACTAGATTTTAAGATGTAAGAAATCAGGTAAGGTGTTTTATTTATTTATTTTTAGTGTGTATGACTAAGTTTTCAAGAAGTTATCACAAATTTACTACTTCCCCTCTAAATATGATTATTATTTATCTAAGAATTTTTTATATTATTTTTCTAGTATATTAACAATTAATGTTAAATTATAATCAAAAGTAAAGTAACATATGCTACCAATCAATTTAGTGGATATCGTGTCAATGCCGAACCAATTATCCAGAATATATCTGGTCCCAACCACTTTGGATAACAGGTTCTATACTGTAATATGAAAACATCTAGTGTCTCTAATATAACTGCTGTTGATACAGAAGTAACAATGTAACTGTGCTAAAAATAAAATGCACAAATTCCCACATTTTATTATTTTTCTACAGATTAAAAAAACATCACTTAAAAAAACTTTTCACACATTAAAATGATTTATATATATATATTGTAGAATTTCAAGATTACTTTCATTAATCTCTCGACACAAGATCTTTTGTGTGTGTTTGTTCACTATAAGCACACAGACTGTTATAGCTAAACCAAATCCAACAAATTTGACCAAATAGTACAAGAAACTAGCCCCCCTCCCTCCGAGACCAAATAGCACTAGCTACATTGCTTTTATCATCAAAAAGTCAAATGAATGTTTTTTTTTTTTTTTTAAATCAGCTCTGTTTTAACATCATATCTAAATATGATTTAAAAAAAAAATTTACCAGAAAATTGTGATTCAGAGTGACTTAAAATTTTTCTAGATGCTAATTTATTTCTCAATAAATTATTTTAAAAACTTAATATAATGGAATGGACATTTTTCCTGCATTGAAAAAAATAATGTTGTTTGATAAATTTTTACAATTATAATAATAAAAAGAAACTCTTATTAATATTTTCTCTATTCAGTACATTCACGTATTTCCATAGCAACTCAAAAGGACAGCTTTTTTGCTCCTTGCATTGAAACCAGTATCTTTCACAATGGATACATTAGAAATGGGGTCCCCAAACCTGGGTAGTGTATACGTGGTTTTTTGCTATACATATATATATATATATATAAAGTCAAAATTTAAAACTGACCAAAATTAGCATTTTCTGGATTTGCTATTGACATTAATTTTGAAAACATGATTGATTAACACAAATTGATTATTTTTGATAAAAATTTAATAGAATAACATCCCAAATAAGCATAACATAGAATATATACTACAGAATAATAACACAACTTGTTTAGTATATTTACTACAGGCATGACAGAATACTAAGCTTTTACAATCTTCCGGAAATTACAGATTAATGTAATGTAAACGAACATGGTCTGAGCATGTATCTCTTCGTTTAAAAGACTTTCCACAAACTTTACAACTGAAAGGCTTTTCTTCAGAATGTGATGCTAAGTGTCGTTTTAAATTGTGCTTTAAAGTATAGCCTTTCCCACAAACAGCACAAACAAAAAGTTGCCTTTCACTTCCTGGCATGACTTTTTGCAGAGAACAATCAAAACCGGATTCATTATCATCACATTTTCTATGAGAATATGAAGTGTTTAGTTGATTTCTTGAATACAAATGAGCACTATCAGATATGGATATTTCCAGTTTTTTTCCTGAAAAGAAAAAAAAATTCAAAAATTCAAAAGAAACCTTGAAAACATTTTTCATAGTAAATTTATTCCAGAACAATATAATAATTTTTAAAAAATGACAAATATTTTTCATAGGGTGGAGGAGGAGGCAAGTGCATCCCTTCTTGCCTATGCCATTGATTCCAAACAGTAGTTATAAAGGTGAAGTATAATTAGGATCTGCTTGGCGAAGACTAAAAATGATACACTTTTAATATATAACACTTTAGTGCTTCTTTAAAATATAAAAGTGTTTCAGATTTTAACTATCCTTTTTTTTTTCTTTTCTTGGGAGAACACTGCCTGATAGAAGCAACATTTTATTCTGTGAATAGCAAGTTCTTAAAGGGTTATTTTTGTACTTCATTTAAAGTGTGGATTTGTTTGATATATATTAAAATTTCCAAGTACAACATTGGATACACATCTCATTTGTTGATCACATTGATACTAAACAATGAAACTTAACAAAACTTAAAAAGGCCAATAATTTAATCACATGAAACATATGCAATTTAAGACAATACTTAATGTATTTTAAGAAAAACACATCACAAGAGAAACATATTAGGTGCATAACCAAGGAATTTTTTTGATTGAAATGAAATTTAATTCTACCCTAATAAATGAAGACAAAAAAGACATTAGTCTTTTTTGTCATGTTAACACAGTTTTATTAGTTAACATCTAAAGTTCATGTTAACTAATGCAAAAATTTGGATATCCCCCAACCTCGGCTATGCCCCTGACATAGATTATGCTGAAAAGACAGATATGGACAGAGACAATTTCAGAAATTTTAAAACATTTGGATGCTATGCAATGCAATAGCACTGGAATTTTTAGTCTTGAAAATGAGATATAGTGGCATTACATTGTGACGTGACCATAGTGAGAGTTGGTTACTCAGCATGTCAGTGCATTTTGAGTAATGAGAACCTGCATACATTATTGCAGTTAGAGGGTATTTTTATACATATATATAAAACAAAATAATACACAAGAAAACAAAAAATACATAAGAAAAAGGAAAAGGTCAGAAAATATTAAAAGTTTTAAAATGTTCAGTATCAATGCAATACCTTTTTTCCGAGTCTTCTCTTTTATCCCTTTAACGCGCAGTGTTCCCGCTCTGGGAACACCAAACTCTGACCTTTTGACTGTTGCCAGTCACGAAGAATAGATTTGATTTCTATAAAAATAGTTGCAGGTGACATAGCTCCAAGAGAATCCTTTACTTTTTAGAATGTCATTTCCCATAAAAAAAATAGTCACGATTATTTTTAACAGCACTGATATCTGCTGAAAAATGGAAGAATGCGAGAACAGCTGGATAGATTGCCCAATGCTGAAAAAAAGGGCAGCCGTTGCCATCGCTCGACTTAACTACCAGCAAGATGGCGGACGATCGAAACATTCATCGCGTGCCACAGATCTAGAGACCCTTTTTTGATGCAGCTGGCTGTGCCGGCACATCCAGCTGCATCAAAAAAGGGTCTCTAGATCTGTGGCACGCGATGAATGTTTCGATCGTCCGCCATCTTGCTTGTAGTTAAGTCGAGCGATGGCAACGGCTGTCCTTTTTTCAGCATTGGGAAAGGGTTGCGCCTCAAAGGGTTAACAAGGCACTAAATGGACTAAGTTCCACTGTAATAGTCCAAGATCCGAGGGCCTAGACCTTATTTTCTCTCATGCACAAAATGTATATGATAGTACGTACAGTAAATGTATGCATACTTGCTAGCTTGGGCCGACGGTCAATTTTCAGGTACCACTTGCTACAGATATGTAAAAATATTACTCATTTTACTTAAAAATCTCACATCTGATTTTTACGCATGTTGTACAGAATATTGCTACAAATTTTGAATCAATACTGCCAGATGCTTTAAAGATCGGAAGAAAAAAATCGGATGTAGACGCCACATGACTTCCTTCTACGTCTGTTAAATCATAAATATTTTCGGTGCACTTCTCTAAACGTTTTTGCTCGAAAGAGATAAAATACTGCAATAACAGTAAGGTCCAGCAATTGCTAGCCAAATAGTTGGGATATCGGCAAGCTGGGTTCAATTTGAGAGATTTGTTTTTGGCACCTAATTGGGCAATATTTTGCAAAAAGATGACAAGATTGAGATAGTGAGATTTTGTTCATAGCCAAAATAGTAATTCATCATACACTTTTAATGAAGATATACATACACCTTAATGTATTGAGAGTCTTTTTGGTTGACCCTGCAAATAAATTACTCAGTCGATAGCAATTAAAAAAAAAAAAAAAAAAAAAAAAAAAAGCACAATTGTATGTTACACTAGTTCTAAATACAAAGTTTCAACATTCAACAATAAACAGTTTTAAAGTTATACAAAATATGCAATTATTTTTAACGTCAAATTTGGCGACTCTCTAAGGTTGATGACAAATGTGGGGATTTTGGGCATGGACCAAACAATGGCCGACTACCGATGTAATATATTAAAAATGTCCATACACATTAATGTATTGAAATTCTTTTGGGTGGTCCTGTAAATATACTCCTGTAGATTGCAACCAAAAATTGAGCTGCACAACTAGATTGGCAGAATTATGTTACAACAATCTTATGTGTAAAATTTCAACAATTATGTACACCAAAAGTCACCAAACTTCCCTTCTGTAAGCAATACTAAATTTATATCCGAAGTATTACAAAAAACACATTTTAATATTTCTGCCATAATATTCTTTAAAACACTGCAAATACTTTTAATACACTCATTGAAATCGAAATGACAGCTGCTTTGAGTAGACCCAACAAAATGCTAAATACCATACATACGCACGCAGTATACTAGAGTAGACTGTAAGTATAGGAGGGAGAGATACACTCTCGAAAAAAAAAAAAAATGTTTTTTTCTTCCGATCTTTAAAGTGTCTGGCGATAATTACTGCCCACAGAAAGTGCTGGCAGTATTGATTCAAAATTTGTAACAATATTCTCTACAACATACTTAAAAATCAGCTATGAGACTTTAAGTAAAGTGAGTAATATTTTTACGTACCTGTAGCAAGTGGTACCTGAGAGCAGTCGTCCCAAGCTAGCAAGTATGCATACTTTTACTGTACGTACTAACACTACTCTATCATATACATTTTGCGCATGAGAATGTAAGTAAGGTCTGGGGCCCTGGGATCTTGATCTACAACAACAAATTAGTAACTTTTTTAACATACATAAATAAAACAAAAATCAATTACTTAATTATTTTGTGTCCTTTAAGAGAACAATGCAGTTGCATGTGATAGAGACAGTAATCTTTACGATTGAAATTTTTGCCACAAAACTGGCACGAAAAAGGCTTTTGACCAGTATGACATCTTATATGTCGCTGTAAAGAATATTTTTTTGAGAATTTTTTTCCACAAAGTTGGCAAATCAAGGGATAACTCTCATATGGTGTTAGTATGTGTTGTTCTGCAGTTTCTACAGAAAATATTTCATTTGCATAATTATTCTCAGAACTAACAGGGTCAGTTTCATGAAGCAACTGATTTCCACATGGAACTCCTGAGGAATTTGCAGAAAACTTTGTAAATCCATCTAAGAAAAAGAAAAAAATTAATTATTTACACGTTTTGGGATGAATCAATTTGCGTATTTATACTTTTATATCAGGCATAGGTTCTGGAACTATACAAATGATAGTTCATATTATCAAATGAGTTTTTAGAGCTACTTGCACCCTTCCCTATGATTCTTACCAGAGATGATAAAACTAGTGAATACTGACATACATTAAATAACTTTCAGAATCATAAATTTAGTGATGGAGCAGTTTAATTATACTTTGTTTTTTAATTTCCAAAGGATAGATCATGAATAGTTACAGCAAACAAGAACAGAAAAGTAAATAAATAAATAAATGAAATGCTGCAACAGAGTTCTTTAATGTAATATGTCTCTAGCCTCCCAATATAGTTTGGCAAGAGAAGTCCTCTGAGGTGCAGGACAGTGGAGTAAGTGGGTGGAATCCGTATCTTCTCCAGAGCTGCACAGAGTGCATGTTGGTGAAGGCACGACTTTGAATCTTAAAAGATGATTTCATAAACAGTCATGTCTGATGGCATAGCGGAATTTGGACACTGCTCTACATCTTGGACCATTACAAAAATTTGGGACAGCATTCTTCTAAGTTTTACAGGCTATATGGTTAATAAGATTTTCCTGAGTATGGGCATTGACGGATTTTTTAACAAGATGTTTAATAGTGCAGAAGGGCATAGGACAAGAAGAAGTCTGCATGATCAAAGCCCTCTTTTAGCCGGGTAATCTGCATTCTCATTGGCTGGGGGTAGGAACCCACTGGAGGACAATAATTTTCTCAAGAGATGTCAAGTTCTCAAGGTAATGACAGTCCAGTACATCCTGTGTTAAGGGATTATTATCAGACATGATGGCTAGCAGGACAGCCTTGGAATTGCAGAGGATAACAGTTCTTGTGAATTTATAAAGATGACAGTGTAGCTAAGAAAGAGCTGTACAAATAGCAGCAACTTCACTGTCAAACACAGTATCTCGCCTTACAGGGACATAAAAGGAAAAGATATTGGAGAAAACTCCATTTTTAACTAAGTAGTATTTGGAGAAAATAGAAATTATTAAAAGTTTAAATGTAAAATACATTTTTACTTGATAGCTTCATTTAAAACAAAAATTTTGGGTGAAGCCTGGACCTATCTCCTTTGTATGTCACTGAACAGACTGGGATAAAATACAGGTTAAATTAATTAACATGTAGAATAACGCACATAAAAAAGATATTTAGCAATAGGATCATTTCATAGGTGGTACAAAAGGTCTATCTTTCTACAGTTGCTAAAAAGTTCCAGCAACTGGAGAAAGGTAAACCTTTACAGTTTGAAACATTAGAACAGATACAGGCAGAAACATTAGAACTCAAAAAGTAAACAATGACAACTTGCTATTTGGAACAAGGGAAAAGAAACAAGAGAGTAAAAGAAAAACAAGGAGGTATACGGGAAGGAAAAAATTGGCAAAAAAGGACAGTCAGTTAAAAATAACACAGTACAATGAACAAAAACATAGAAAAATAAAATAATAATACACAAATAAAAAACGGAAATAGAACAAAAAAGGTCATGCATGTTATTTTACAAATTGTGTATTTTCATGAGTGCTATTTGGCAAAGTTTTAAATTAATTTTACAGCAATTAAGTAGGTCACAAATTTATACGGTACAATATAATGCAGTAATAGATATATCCAAAGAATAGGGATAGGGGATAGAAGAACATTCAGCCCAGACTTAGTCAAGTTTGACACAAAGTCCTATTGTGTATGTGACAGTAACCCTAAGTATTTTATGCAAATGGAATTGGGGCACCAATAAAATGATGGGATAGGTGCATCAACAGTGTACAATTACTGCTATAAACATTTTGGACATTCGCAGATTATCTAGTGAATGTTAAAAGAACAGTTTTTTTTTAATTTCTTTTCAGTGAAAAACATTTGAATCATCTTATTAATTTTTGCTTTATGCTTATAATTAGTTAGGACTTAAATACCTATCGCAATCTTCAATGCAAAAAATACCAGTTTCATGTTTACATCATTCTTGAGTTAGATAAAAAATTTGTCAGTATATTATATATCTTATTTCAGCAATGTGTTTTTAAACTAAAAAAATAATATTGTCCTTTATCTTGTAAAAGAAAGTTAATCTGAAAAATACACTTTTTTTTTTTTTTTGCTTTGTTTTATGATTGCAATAATAAAAAAGTTAAAATGAAAAATTAAAATTGCTATATTATTGAAAAGTACTAGTGATAAAACTTAATTCTAATTTTTTAACATATAATCGAATAATTTATTCCCAAACAATTTTTTTAGGAAGTAGTAGTTTTCCCAATTGCTGTTAATTTCATCTTTACTAACATGCAAGCACAAAAAAAGTTAGGGCAGGGCCAACAATATACATGAATATTTTTATTTACTAATAATCCTTTTAAAATGCTGGTATTTTGATAAAAAAATTACTATTGCTTACATCCTTTTTTTTTTTTTTTAAAGGAAAAAAATGATAAAAATACAGGAAAACAGTGTATACTATTTGCTATTTATTCATAAAAGGTTTTAAATATATATACATATATATGTTGGACACTTACTTTAAACCCACAGTAAATTTCACTATGTTGATATCGGAACACACTTCTAGAGAAAAAACTATCAAATTTTAAGAAATAATCAATGCTTAAAGTTTGGGTACAGTGATTTTCTTATTGAGTCTGCAAAAGTTCACTACAACAGGGTTTAACTGCATGTGCTATTTTCCACGTTTATTTCCTCTCCAGCAGTAGAAAAGAAATTAAATCACTGGAGCTCTTCAGGAGGTAAAGTAGGTCACACTTTATAAGAAATAAATTATGTATTCATTGATTCCGTTTACATTTCAGCATTGGTGTATATGACTTCAAATTCTTTTATTTTTATTGTTACACATGCAGGCACAGATTTGTTTTGCTTTGACATTTCTATGGTCAGATTTCCAACAGGAATTGTCTTGATATAAGGTGCTTCTGATTTGAATGCTATATCCCCCCCCCCTTTGATAATAAATACAAGGGTGAGAAGAGTTGACAGAGAATAAAATTTTAAGACTTTCAGTTCAGATACAACAGCATACAGATGACCCAGACGATGCTTTGAATGAAAAAGTTGGTTCAATTATTTCTTGATTTTTTTAAAAAAATGTTTCCTTTCATAGATGTAATAAATATGCTATTTTTTAAGATAAGATAAGAACAAGAAATAAAAAAACTCTTTAAAATAGAACATTTTAACAAGGTGGTAAGAGTGTGAGTCTTATTTCTGCAAGATATTTTGCTAGGCGAAAAAGCTTAGGAATCAAAATGAATTATAATTTGTAAAATATTTAAAGAAAAGTTAACCCAATAATAATAATAATAATTTAACAGCTAGCAAAAATTCAGATTTTGGATTATTCTGCATTTAGTAACTCCAGATTTGAGATTACATACTGTATATACTCAGGTTAATTCACAATACTTGGTGATTTGACCTCTAAGAAATATTTGTAAGCATTAAGGGAACAATGTAGAAAAAAAAAAATCATAAATAAAGTTGACAAGTCCTTTTTGGATTTTTAAATAAATGAAATAGAAAACATAAGTTTGCATAATGATAAGAAATTACAATGTCAACCTCTTATGAACTATACACAGAAAAATTTTGCATATTTATTATGATTCAACTGAAAACATGAAGGTAAAACAAAATAAGCGATACAAAAACGTCGACTTGAAACAATTTTTTTTTAAGAAAAACCAATTATATTGCAAAATATAAATGAAAATGGTTTGTCAAGTTATGTCTATCATGAAACCTGAAATACGATTTATAATTATTTATAATGAATAGTTGAGGGAAAAAAATAATTCTTTATTACACTTTTAAATAACATTGAAATTTTGAAGGGAATACAAACAAAACAATGTTTATTAAGTCTATGAGATACAATAACTCTTAAAATAGTTAACACATATGAATAAAGCAATTTCAATTAAAAAATGTACGACTGAGTTTCTCAAATACATACCTGCCAACCTCCTTAAGCCCAAAACAGGAAGACTGGTTGGAAAAACAGATTTCACAAAAAATCAGAAGATAATTTTTAAATATAAGAAGCAAAAACAGAAGACCCCAGTTTATCACCACTTCTCATTATTTTTTATATTAGTAATATGTAGAAATAAAAACAAAATTAAATAATAATAGAAAGAACTTACCTGAAATTTTTATATAAAATGAAAATAGATGGATTATTTTCAAAAAATAAAAACAATTAAATAAATGGAAATTTGACTTTATTTTTAACCACATTATGCTGAAAAAGAAACAGATTAAAAATTTTTTTAGCTGGTTCAAAGTAGCTTTTTAGCTTTTACAAATAGTTCATCAGAAAAAGCATTTTCATAACAAAGGATGTTAGCTTTAGTTTGCAACACTAATAAACTTTCTAATGATGAATTACTGAGGGAGGAACGAAATGAAGTTATGTTTATTTTAACTATCAATAAGATTCACCTAGAAACACTTTGACCTCACTCATACAACAGCATTGTGCTGTTAACTGCCATATTGATTACCTTAATAAATTCTTTTGAAATGGATTTATTAATTTACTAATTTTATGCAATATAATTTAATATATCATCAACATTAACACGGCAACCCTCTGTGGGCCCCAGCCTTCTTCAGAAGTCTTTCTCATTCCACCCTAGTCCCTGTAATGAATCTCCAGTTAGTTATTTTCAGCTTGGTAAAATCCTCATCCAGGCTGTCCCTCCATTTCTTCTTCTTCTTCTTCCACATCCAAGTCTTCCACAGAAAGGAGTGGCACTGAAGACCTTAAAAGCAGTTCCCCCAGCACTCATTTTCATTGGTGACCTGCCCATCTCAATCAGCAATTGCAGATGCAATTTAATATATCAACTCAAAATTAAAAGAAACAGAAGACCGGAAGATAGCTTAATAAAACAGAAGTCTTCTGTCACAACCAAAAGAGTTGGCAGGTATGCAAATAGTGTAGAAAAAAATAGTTTTTAAGAAAAGATTATCTTTCAAACCCTGGTTTAAAAACAGGTAGGAAGGCAGATTTTTTGATAAGGCTAAAATCTCAGCACATTGAAGAAAAAGATTTTAAAATGTGCTATTTAATTGGTGACGATATAAATGTCTCTTCCATACATCTTGTCGATAAAATGTCTTATTACATATAAAGCATGAAAATATTTTCCCAATATGAATATTAAAATGACGTTTCAAATGATCCTTTCGCTTGAATATTTTTTTACAAGAAGAACAACTAAAAAGTTTTCCAACACAATTTTGTGACAAGAAACTTGAATGTACTTCACAAGTTTCGGACTGAACTGAATGCAGATTATATCCTAAGGGGAAAAAAAAAAGAGAAAAAGGATACTTTGAAATCTTTAGAAACATATAATAAAATATTTTTAATAAATAAAAAACAAATTTAGTGTGCATACATTTTATTTTAAATAAGCATTTAAAATAATTTTAAAAGCATATATGTTGCCCCCCCCCCAAATAAATAAATAAATAAAAAACAAGTATAACATTAATACAATAAAACTTGCACTACCTCTTTTAGGCACATACATTTCCATGTGCAACAGATTGATAAATTTTAAAAAAATCTTTAAAAAATAATGAAAAATTAGCACATTAGTTTTCTGTTATTAAGAATTTGCAAAAATCACATTTATTTTTCATGAAAGATAGGAAATTTCGCAAATTTTCAAGACTTTTTGTGACAACCAGTAAAAAATGTTAGAATTTAATGGTTATCTGATATAATATAAACACACACAGTAGAAGATCTTTATAACGCAAACCTGGAAACGCAATGTTTTGCATTATATAGAATTTTGCATTACATACATCATTCATTGCGTTACATACATCATCAATAAATTTCCTTAGTAAACATATTCAAATATAGCTGGAGCACATAAATATAATGCTTAAAAATAATTTTTAAATACAAATACTACTTATTTATTTACAGAAAAAAAAATTGAAATTACTAAAACGATTAAAGTTTGTCATGATCTCGGAACAAATGAAACAAAATAAGTCCAGAGAATTATTACTTCTTGAAACCATTAACAGTGATCTATTCAGACTTTTCAGGCAGGGTCCTGTGATTGTGAAAAATTTACTCATAGTTTTGTGAATCTAAAATTAGCATTAATTGATTTTTTTAGCCAGGGTTTCATTTTTGTGAACACAGGGTTCTAATTTGTGAATAGTTTTACAAATTCGAATTGAGTATTAAACTTCCATTTTGGAAATTTCTTACAGAAAGCCCTATTTTTAAAAAACGTTACACATATGCATGTACATAAACATCTACAGATTTTTATAAACAAGCACAGTAATGTATTTTATATGTATACATTTACATAACTACAATTTACAAGAAATTACTTTTGGAAATAAACAGATTTGTAAAGGATATGCTTATCATAGAAATAATTTTGTGGACTGTCCATTTTTTAAAATGAAAAATATTGTGAAAGGTCCATTTTTAAGATAAAATATTTTGTGAAGGGTTCATTAATGCACCCAAATTTCTCCTAAACAGATCCCTGATTACAATATTTTATTCTATTTAATTTAAAATATACCTTCAAGACAAAATTATGTTCAGATACATTCCTATGCCAGGCTCAACAAAAGTCATTACATCACCAAAAACAATTGACAATTGATTTTAATGATCATAGAATTCACCAGATTATTGGTACCTTGAACAGATCAAAGGTAAGGGGGAGGGGGAATTACTGTTTTACCTAGTCAGACTCATTTACTATCCCAATTTTATGAAAATTTTGAAAAACAAAAAAACACTGCATTTAAGTTGAAATTTTACCAGTATGATTTACTCGTAAGGAACATTTTGAGAGACTTATTTATGACACTGTTGACCAGTAAAAACACCAATAAAGAAATTTACACTAAAAATCAAAGTGTAATATAAACATCTGTAATATTCTAGAACACATTCTTGCTTTTCTTAAAACAAAACTTCAAACTCTCACAGCCAAATTATGACAATTCACAAGTTTGTTTCAGTTTTTTTTTAATACATTATTAAAGAGGCTGTAGCTTATAATTAAAATGATAAAATTAAGAGATGCACTATTCATTCTAATGTATAACTTGCTTATTATGAACTCAAACAAATTTAAATTTGAGTGTTCTGGGAAAAAAAAAATTAATTTTTCTTAATTTGTTAAAAGTTTTTTAGAAGTTAAGTCTTTTTTGGAAGTATTTTAATATCTTACTTTATAGTTTTGCGAATCTTGCTATAAAGACAAATATATTATTTAAATGTGTTTGGTATTTATCTTTATCCCTTTTCCTATATAATTCCTCATAATTTAAAAAGAATAATTGTTGAATGTATATAATATATGAAAAAGATGAATGGGTTGGAAAAGTTCTTGATGCAAATGAAGAAAACACTGACCTGTCAATTCCCCCCCCCCCCCCCCCCCCCCATGTGGACCCAAAACATCATTAAACTATCAAAAAAGGAGGCAGTTTGGATTCCGGAAGCAAAGTGCTTCAAAAATTTATCATCTGAAACTTAAAACAATTATTGGGTGTACCTGTCCTTATATCTTTCAAATGAAAATTTTATGTCAAAATTGCTATTTCTTTCATTGAAAAATGACATTTTTGTACTCAATTTTCAGTAACTTCCTTCAAATTGTATAAGAAAGTACCAATTAGCAAAAGATCATTTTTGCTGAATTAAATGATTTTTAAATCACTTAAAAACTGTAAAAACTAAAAAAGTTATGATGTTTTCCTATGAACCTCTATTTTTTATCAAAGATAATACATGTGCCATCTAAAACTGGTCTCCACCCCCCCCCCCAAGGCATAAATTATTTTAATCACTTGTTTTGAACTGTCAATATACTGGTTAATTAACAGGTGAAAAATATAAAAAAATATCGAGTAACAAGCTCTGCGTGATTTCACATGGGTTGGCCTATCACTGTTTTGTGTTAAAACTGGTACACACAAAAAAAATTATCCACATTTTCTGATTTCAACACTTAAAAATTCATATAAATCAGCTGAGAAGTTAGAGAAACAAAAATATTGAAGGCCTGTATTATTCAGATAACTAATCAACACTAAAAATGCATATTTAAACATTAAAAAAATTAATGTTACATATAAAAATATAAACGGATATGCAATTAATCCGAAACACAATTAAAAAAAAAATCAAATGATCAACTTAATTTCAGAATTTCAATATTTTAATTTATAGCACAATAAATTGGTTATTTATTTACACCATATTTAAAACACATTAATAGATAAATTTATATATTAACACATATTAATATATAAAAAATATTGTTTATGTTAAATTAAGTATCACACAAACAGAAAATCCACAATACTCAGTTTGCAAATGTGATGCTTTGAATTTTAGAAAATTTTATTAATTCCTTAAAATACTTCATGATTTTTTTTTTTTTTTTAAATAAAAGTGGGCATGTAAAGAACATATCCTTATGCATACTTCCCAGTAACGATTATAAAAGAAATGCATTTTGGGAACTATAAGCAAATTCATAAATAAAAATTGCTTTGAATCACCTTGTATCAAAAATATGGAAATTATCTGTAACTGAAACAAAATATCTCATTTGTTTTGAACAATGTTTGAATGATGTTTTATAAATACAGAATGTACTATATTCAAAAAATTGTTAGCTTAAAGCATTCAAACTTTAACTTTTTTGACACAAATCTCAAACTTACAAAGTAATCAAAAGTAATTATACTAAAGTTTGAATGGGGGAGGGGGATAACAAAACCAGTGAATAATTTTTCACACAAAATATATAGCTTTTTAGCTTATGCAATTTTTCAGCAAACTCTAAATTCATTTTAGGAAATTTTTTACAAATTGTAATTTTCTTCATCAATTATCCTGCACTATTCCTTTTACTGACAAAAAAAAAATGAGAATGTATAGCAAACTCCCTATAACAGGGATCACTCTAGAAATGAAAAAGGGCAGGGTGCACATTACAGAAAAAGGGCAATGTTTGGGAAAAGGGCATATCATATCACACAAAAAGGGCAACTTTTCTAATTATTGTCTAAACATACTTTTATGTCCGAAAATGTGTTTTCTTAATAGCAATTTTTTAAGCAAATGATTAAACAAATTTTGAAACCAAATTTTTTTATTCAATGAAATCTACACTTTTACAAAAATTGTGTAAGGCGGCCATTATGCTTTATTTCAACAACAAAACAAAAAAAAAAAAGCATTAAAAATAAATAAATTTTGTAATCGTAAAATAACGGGAATCTGGTTTTGCCGACAAATTTTTAATAATTACGCCAATTTTCAAACCCGAAAATGACAGAAAACATTCCATTTTAGATTCAAATTTTATCGTATTCAGCGTCACTGCAACTTTTCTCTCTGCATATATGCTAGTCTGCAACTAGTGGAGGGGAAACGGGACACTTGCCCAGGCATAGTGCTGTTACGCCAAAATTGAAATGGAAAGAAGGGAGCGCCAAAACAAAGGTTTGTCCCGGGCGACTTGACCTCTAGCAGGGGTCAGTCCAGGTTTCTTTCCCAGGGTCCTATTTTTGTGAAATTTTACCTAATTTTGTGAATTTTTTCTATTTCTGTGAATCTTTCCTTATTTTGTGAACTTCTTCCAATTTTCTATTTCATTTTTGAGCAAGAAAGCAATCACGAAATAGAATTGAATATTTTTTTAAAAATTAAAAATAAAATGGGTATAGTTAGTTCCCTTAAAAAAGTTGGCCAAAACTGAATAATTCCTGTTCACCGAACATCCGGGATAGTCATAACCTGGAACAATATTTAAAAAAAAAAAAATTGATTAAAATTAAAAATATAAAGCTTTAAATCTTTTAAGTGATTAAAAAATAGATTTTATAATAAACGTAGGCCATGGTAGTTTTGATTTTAAATTGCAGGTACTAAACACTTTTATTTACACCCAAATTCAAACTTTAGTAATTTTTAGATATTACAATGTCTGTCAGTTTCGACTGGAAATACTCTAATACTAAAGATGTGAAAAATGCAATTTTTAAATCTAGTTAAATTTCAACAATTGAAGGGAAATCAAAAATAAGTTGCAGATAATTATAGATAGGAGAAATTAGCTAACATTATATTTTTAAAAATTAATTTCAACTTGTACCATTAAAGAAAAATTACTTGTCAGTGTACACAGAATATCCCAAAAACACTGGCCTGGGGTTTTATTCCTTAAATATTTTACAGTAAATCACAAATTTATGTTAAAAAAAAAGGGGGGGGGTACAGAATTTTACAGTAAGGATTATAATTTTTGGAAGATTAAATCTAAATAAATACAAATGTACATTTTTATATGGTCTCCAAACAGAAAATTTTCAGTCTGTAAGATGTGCCCATACATTAATTAAGTTTAAAAAATTTAATTAAGTTATAAATTTTCAGTCTTCTATCATTTTTTGCTCGCTACGGCTCTGCCTATGCCGATAGCATTTCTCTGTAGTGTACCCCTATGACCGCTCTTTAAAAAGACATTAAATCCCAATAAAATCACTCCTATGCTTTGTTGTTCACTCCCAAGAATGAAGAAATGCAGTATTACACTATTTCTACCCCCCCCCCTTTTTTTCCACTCTTGAGCAATGATTGACCTATATTTATCCCATTTCACATTCCACACTGTGAATTCTCGACCGATTAAACAGGGCGCGGCACCCGGCAACCCTTTAACGTCTGGCAGCCCTTTTTCTCCCCCCTATGGTTTGGTATGTCGGTCCGTTTTTCCATTCTTATTTGCCAAAACTTTTTCTCCTTCCTTAACATACAGTTTTCCTTATACAGGAGACAATACAATGAAGTCAAAATCGACGTTTAAACGACCCTTTGCAAAACAGGAGGTATAACTGTTCCTTCACAAAATTCCAATCAGCCTTTTTAAAAAAAAAATACACCCAGATAAAATGTCCTTTTATAAATAACTAGCTGCGTGCCCGTTCTTCGCACGGTAGGAAACGAAAAATTTCCTCACATGTGTAATTCGAATTAATTCCAGTGATGTGGAATCTAGAAAAAGCAAAATTATTTCACTCTTGACTTAAAATTTGCGTCATATATGTAATAACCTGAGATCATTTCAATATAATGACACAAAAAAAAAAAAAAACTATGTCAGCATCATTCGGTATCAAAAAAGTGAAAATGGACCGTTTGCAGTCAACTTCTCACTTTCAAAATGTCTTATTTCCTCAGACATGCTGTCTTTTAGGTTCACGTTTTAGCGTTAAATACCTCAGACACTACATGAAATGGACATTTTTTTAATTTTAAAAATACGTCACCCTCTCTTGCAACCCTTTACAAAAAGAAAAGAGATAAGACTGCGCTATTTATAAAGGCTTTAAAATTGTTTTTCTAGATTATGCAGTTTAATTTTTCTTCTCACAAATAAATCCAGTATTTATAAATGGAAATTGAGCCAAGCAAAGAAATCGTCTGCTCGCGGGACCCGTTTTTATTTTTTTTCAACTGGCAATTTTAATCATTGTTACTGTATCCATGACAACCAAACCGCAAGATATCAAACCGAAATTGATAAGCAGGTGCTACGGAAATGAAAATCCTTCTTTACTTAAAAATTCGTAAAAATTCTCCTAATTTATATTTTTCCTCCGTTCTTCTTTTAAAAGTGGGTTAATTGTGTGCTCCGTCTTTTGCCGAAATATAAAAAAGTTATGACAGATAGAATTCAAGATGCAGCAGTTTTAAAAATATTTTATGGAAGTCAGCGTCAAATTTAATTTTATTTGAAAAATTCCCAAAAATCTGCAAATTATGTTACACAGTCCGAACAAACAGTTTTTAAAAGAAAATTTTCTCCTCTATACGATGATGTAACTACCGTTTCCTTGCGAGTGCAATTACCAGCGTTATTATGTATTAAGCAAGAAAAATCGCTAAAAATCGGACAAAACATAAAATAAAACATTTTCTAATTCGAATTTCGAAAAAATCGCTTCGAGGTGTGTCGAGACCCGTCTTGGAGAATTTCGGTACAAAATTTGGTAGGTCTACGATCACCCGTTTCGGAGCTACGCGAGACACAGACAGACAGACAGACAAACGGACAGTTTACACTCTGTTTTATTTATATAGATTATATTTTCTGTTTTCTTTCATTTGCGTGATCTGAAAGATGCCCCTGGAATGTTTGTTTTTCAGCAATGTAAAAGGGCCATCTGGCACATTACGCTTTCACAGTTGGGGGGAAAAGAAGGGAGTTCAAAATGATTTCCCGTAAGGATGTTATGTTTGATAAGTATGCAGTTGTGAATTAGTAAACAATAAGCTTAGACTTAGCCACATAAATCACGGCAGCTTCCGTTGTTTTGAAATGGATGTTATGCACTCTTGCAAGTTGTTCTTAATGATTGCTTTTAGTGTAATCATTGCATGGTCTTTCTACTTCAGATTATTGGTCATCAATTTGGCCCCGATGCCTACCCGAAATTTGATATTTTCAAGTAGTATTTCCTGACTGCTGCGCACCCTGTCAATGAATCAATTTTTTCCTATTCTTTTTAGTACACCGACGGGGAGGAGTGTGTGTAGGGGGGGGGGTCACCCCACACTTCCAGAATTGCCCTTGTGTTGCCCAGAATTGCCCTTGTCTTGAACTTTCCGTGCAGCTAGCCTTAAGTTTGGATGAATGTGTTTTGAAAATCTGAAAAAATAAACAATAACCAAGTGGCATTTATTAATTACTTACAGCATTTATAAAACACGGTAAAGCGCCATTTACAGTAGGAAATAATTTATTGTTATGACTACTCTTCTGGATGACAGATTGTTTCTCTAATGAGATATTTTATGACCTGAAGCTACAGCGAACGGTTTTAACCCTCTGAGGTCGGGATGGAGAAGAGCGGCGACTGAGCAGATGCCCCCACACATCATTGATAAGAGAATAAACAAATCAACTTCCTTGTTGTTGTTGTTGTTGGAGAGAGGCTTTTTTGGGGTCTGTCGTCAACTCCGATATATCCTATCCTATCGGGGTTGACGGGTCTGTCCGGGACCACGTGGACCTAGAGATACTGAACTTCGTAAGAGATATGACACGGTCTTAGTGCGCATGCTCAGAAAATCATCCACGGCAGAAAAATCATCCAAACTACGGCAACCCGTTTTCCCTCTGTTGGCCCTTACTCGCGAAGCAGGCGAGTTTTATTTTTC
The DNA here is from genome assembly GCA_038373885.1 of Cheiracanthium punctorium. Taxonomy (NCBI): domain Eukaryota; kingdom Metazoa; phylum Arthropoda; class Arachnida; order Araneae; family Cheiracanthiidae; genus Cheiracanthium; species Cheiracanthium punctorium. The sequence continues at coordinate 654,250 of JAWZYV010005808.1, read as the reverse complement.
GCAGAGCATGCATAATATCGTACAATTATGGATGCAATGAGTACGGAGAAATAACTACAGTGCAGCAAATTAAAGTGCTGTCACATAACGATGTATTATTATTCCCCTTACACTTTGTTTGTTTATCGATTCACATTTGCAGTACATCATTCACAAAAACATTACTTTATATGAATATTGGTATTGGTTGATTTTTAATATTGGAAAACTGGTTTTTTTTCTTCAAGCATGCTTCCTATAATATTGTTGTAGAAGTAAATTATGATTAAGTTCACATGAATAACTTCATTCTGTCAGTTTTAAATGTATACAAACACATATATTTGTGCTGAACAATTCTACTTTTCTTTCCTTCTAAATGTTGTTAACCTTTTACAGATCACATTGAGATCCAGGCATATTTTATATCAGTTTTTTTTTTTTTTTTTTTTTCACCTGTGATATTTTGTCTTCGAATGCGTTAGTTAAAGCACATAGTTATTTAAATGGGGGAAATTTTTTTTATACAATTTTCAGCGTTTCCAATTGGGAGCATGGGTCATTTCTGACTATAATTTACATTGATTTCAAAAACTGAATATACTGATGGATAGTTTAAATGATCAGTGAAATATTAAGAATTAACAGAAGATTTATTTTTAAATTTAATATTTGGTAAGTTTTAATATTACTTCGTTAAAAAATCTAACTGGGTGAATTAACTGGGTTTTCCTTTTACGACAATCAGGAACGTGACTTCTTAAATTAAAAATAGCGTGAGATTAAAACTACCGTGTTTACTCGCGTAGTAGTCGCCCTTGCATTATAGTCGCAGCCCTGTTTGAAGCAGAAAAAATCTTCAAAATATTTTCCCTACATAAAAGTCGCAGCCACGTATTTCATCTTTGTCTGTTCACCTTTGTCATCTTTGTCATTTATGTCTGTAAAAATATTACTATAAAAAGAAAAATGCCTCTTTTTTGTGTGCAACTGACGAAAGGACTATTTAACATATGGCAGATAATCTAGTAATTTTATTATAATACCAGTAATGTGTTAACATTAGAGTGTAGAGTATTGTGTAGTGTATTTCCTCGCACAATAGTTTAATTTCTCCATGAAAAATTTCAAAAATAGTGCGACTATTACGCGAGTAAACACGGCATGCCATAAAATTTACGTCATATCAAAGTAAATTCGCAAAGAAACGAGATCAAAGTAAACTATTTCCTTCTGCCGAAACATGGAGGATTTAAATATTTAAATTGTGCATTTACGGGGAAGAAACGAAGTTGAAAGTAATAGGTATTATTAGTAGATTTGTTGCGATAATATGGGTTAAAGCACAATATGCCGTCAGAATATACAGAAAGGGGCACATGCTCCCAATTTTGCGTCAAGATCTTTTTATTTTCAATATTTCTTTGGAAATTCAAAAGGAACCATCGATAGAAAAAAATTCCCCCAAATCTTTCATGTGCCTCCCCCCCCCAAAAAAAAAGAAAAATTCGTTAACATCAGTCACACTACACCAAAAGACCATTACAAGTACAAAAAGAAAAAATTGAAAAGTAAATAGTATATATTCAATTGCACCTCAATAACACGTACATTTTTGAACAGCTGAATAACTTCTGCATAGAGTGCTTAAAAAAACTCATGCCAGTAAATATTTTTCAGAGACTGGTATCTAGTGAGCTACGATTTCAGAAAAATATTGCTTTATCTAAATATTTATAACTGAAACTAAAACTGAAACATTTTGACTCAAAGCGAAAAACTCAGATGAAACGCGCCGAGTGAAAGGGAGCTAACAGCAGTTTGGCGTCTGTATTCTTTTCGCCAAATGCAGTCCGGCACAATCATGGAAAAAAGTACAAAATACAAAGCTTTTGAAGGATTTTTTAATTAATTTAAAGCATGATATGCGCACACATAACATAAATAAATATTAAAACAATATTATTGTAAAGTTCAAACAAGGAAAGTGTAAGATAAGACTTAAAATTCAAGCTTCCGATGACAGCTCGAAAGCGAAACTACGTAAATAATCGCTTCAAAATAGTACTTAATTTCGGATTTCTAGTTAAAAAGTGATTTTTATGCATTAAGTAAGTATTTTAGATTAGGAAAATCAAAAGGAAAAACATAAGACTCATTATTTAATGCTTAGATATAGCAGTTTTTCTGAAGTCACTCCGTTCCACAATGATAACTCTACGGAAGATTTTCATCCATAGCCCGCGGCGGCTGATTCTCCGCTTCAGCCAATCAGAAATTATTTCACTCGTGTCGGGTCTCTGACGGAGTATAGGGTCTCTACGTGGACCCGGTCTAGCCGAGCGCCAGCAATGGTAACAAGAATCAAAGAAAAGGGGAAACAAGGAGGGGTGGAGAAAAGGAGAGCGGCATTTTGATTGGGGGGGGGGGGGAAGCGGAGTTTTATCAAGGAAAAGGGCAAGGAGGGCAGAATTTTGTTAAGAAAAAGGGCAAGGAGGGCGGCATTTTACCAGAAAAAGGGCACCAGGGCGGGCCGCCCCCCTGAAACGCTCTAGAGTGATCCCTGCCCTATAACGAACTCCACTTGAAAATAGCTTAATCTTAGTTTCTGTTAAAAAAATTACTTTTTTTTTTTTTTTTTTTTTACATTGATAAAAAGGAGTTAAAATTTCCCTTAGAAGTTTCCAAAATGGTCTATCCAGCTAAACCAACGGTGTCAGCTTTTTCAATGGATTCTATCAATATCCTTCATTCAATGCATTATGAATACGGGAGTGTTCTATGCATTTATCTTTTCGAGCAAATGTTCTACCACAAAAAGAACAATTAAATGGTTTTTCCCCAGTATGAATTGAAAAATGACGTGTCAAATGATTTTTCTGTCTGAACGCTGTATTACAAACAGAACACTTGAAGGGTTTTTCTCCAGTATGTATAAGCAAATGCTTATCCAGTTCAGATGGTGTAAAACATGACTTCCCACAAAATCCACAAGAGAATTTTTTTGCAAGAGAAATGTTTGACTGATAGCTAGCATTTGCTTCCGATTTGATTGATGACAGGTTGTAACCTGAAAAAGAAAAAGAATTATAGATTTACTGAAAGATATAGCAAAAACACAATTTACTACAAGAAATAATCACCACGTCTTTATCAAAAGCATAAATTTTAATGTTGGGTGAAAATGAAAAGGTAGATAACTTAAACAATAGTACTGTAAAAGAAAACATTTTACACGCACAATAATACCTTTTTTTTGGTATATAATAGCACTTTTCAGCCATGCACATGGCCATCCTCAAGGTGTTTTCTTGACTGTGTTGCTTCTTTCGTGTTCTATTATTTTACTTCAGCCATTCCCACGAACTTTGTCGATACACATGTGTATAGTGACTGCACTTGCGTATGTCGACGAAAGTTGGTGGGCATGGCTGGAGTATAATAAAAGAACGAGAGAAGCAACAGCCAGGAAAACTCCTAAGGACGGCCATATGCGTGGCCGAAAGTGCTAGTATATGCAAAAAAAGTAGTATCGTGCATGTAAAGTTAATTGAATTTGCATTTTCATCCTGCTTATATAAAACTTATATTGTTAGCAAACAGTACATAAATAAATGTTATACATGAAAGGAAGATAGCACAAAATATATAACACTACAAATAATCAAAAATATTAATAAAAATAAAAAAAACATAAAACAAACTGGATAAAAACAGCATCAGATGTATTACAGAATTTCTCTTAAATGTACAAGAAGAAACATACAAACTAACTACAGAATATTGGTTAAGTATTGTTTTGTACAGGGGCGTAGCCAGGGAGGGGGGGGATATCAGGATATATCCCCCCCCCCCGAAAATTTTGGATTAGTGATGAAATTCCGTCTATTTATACACATATAAGTTCACATCCCCCCCCCCCGAAAAATTTTCCTGGCTACGCGCCTGGTTTTGTAACACAAATTGCTTAATCAAATCACTAATATTGACTAAGCAATAGAAAACTCAGACTTACTATACTTGCAGATATAATTTGACAGTGAATAATTAAATAACATAAATTTTTAAAGAGCATGCATGGATTATTTCAGAATATACTTTTTTCCCCTTCCTCAAAATACACTTTTTAGCTAACACTAGAATGGCGGTTAAATCTTACCTAAGGGATTGGTCATTTTGACCCCTCAATAAAAGAAGAGATAAAAAATGTAAAAGATTTTTAAACACGATATCTTTGCAAAAATATGCAATTTGCATAGATTGAATAGGACTATATTCCATATCCGGTGCTGTCTACATATCAATGCTTGTGTTTACGTTTCATTTGATGATCATTCTGGCACCATCGTGGGCGATGTAGAGCGAGAGTGAAGTAACCTGCTGGTGGTATTTTTGACTGGCAACCATAAAAAAACATGTATCGTCAGTTTGGGAATTTGAACCTGTTTCATGTTATGGACGCAAGGGAATGAAATATGTTATGTTATTGTATGACAAGAAAGTGTGTGTGTGTTTGTTAGAAATATGATGTGAATATAAAGCTAAATAAAAGAAAGCATGTTGGTTTTACGTTATCAGCTGGTGTGTGTGTTTGTTAGAAACGCAGTGTCAACATAAAACTAAATAAAAGAAAGCATGCTGGTTTTATGTTATAAGCCGGTGGGTGTTAGGGACATTTGTGAGAGGTTAATTAAAAAAAATAAAGGTAAGTGCTTTTTTAAATGAATCTTTGCAATGCATAAGATTTTTAATGTGAATTTCAAATTGATATTTTATGTTTTCGTAAGTGCTATTTATGTGCTATTCTAATCATGCTGACTTTATATGAGGTTTACAACTAGGTTGTTTAATCCACCGATGTTTTTATGAGTTGAAAACGGGCATTACATTAGCTGTACAACTAGGTTGCTTAATCCACTATATTTTTTTTAGTTAAAAACGGTCCACTGTTTGCTTATTTTAAATTACCTGTTACTGAATTTGCAGGTACGCTTTTTAAGTTAAATATGGAGTGTATTTTGTTTTAATGTTTTTATTAGTGGAATATATGTTCAAGTTTAATGTGTTAAAACACTTTGCTGATCATGCAACATGGTTGGCGACAGTCACTGGGGCTTGGCAACCGTCAAGTTCCAGAGACTGTCACTGTGCTTACATGGTGTGCGCACTGTCTTGTATGATTTTACCATTGAATACATATATTTTTTATTAATATTATTCACAGAGTAATGCACATGTAGCATTTACATATATGATTCAAAGCAAATCAAAGAATAGTAACTTAAAAAAGTAGGGTCACCACCCAAGTTTTCATCCTCCTCAGAGACACTGTGAATGCAATAGAAAAATGCTAGGACTATATTCCGTATACGGTGCTTTGTTTACATATCAATGGTTTGTTTACAAATCATTGGCGAACAATCTGACGCGAGAGTGAGCGCTGCACCACCAACTGCCGGTGGTAGTTGTGACTGGCAACCATAAAGAATACGTGTTTCGTCAGGTTTGGGAATTTGAAATAGTTTGCGTTATTGATGGAAGGAAATGAAATGTGTTATGTTAATATAAGAAAAGAATTTGTGTGTGTTTGTTAGAAATATAGTACGTTATAAGCCGGTGGGTGTTGGGGACATTTCTGAGCGGTTATTAAAAAAAAATAGAGGTAAGTGCTCTTTTTTAACGAATCTTTGCAATGTTTAAGGTTTTTAATGTGAATTTTAAATTGATATTTGAAGTGTTTATGTTTTTGTAAGTGCTATTTACGTGCTATTCTAATCATACTGACTTTATAAGAGGTGTACAACTAGGTTGTTTAATCCACCGATGTTTTTTTGAGTTGAAAACGGGCCAGTGTTTGCCCAGTTTACATTAGCTGTACAACTAGGTTGCTTAGTTCACTGTTGTTTTTTTTTTAGTTAAAAACGGTCCACTGGTTGCATAGTTTACATAGCTGTACAACTAGGTTGCTGAATCCACTAAGGTTTTTTTAGTAAAAAACGGTCCACTGGCTGCATAGTTTACATAGCTGTACAACTAGGTTGCTGAATCCACTGAGGTATTTTTAGTAAAAAACGGTCCACTGGTTGCTTAGTTTACATAGCTGTACAACTAGGTTGCTGAATCCACTGAGGTTTTTTTAGTTAAAAACGGTCCACTGGTTGCATAGTTTACATAGCTGTACAGCTAGGTTGCTGAATCCACTGAGGTTTTTTTAGTTAAAAACGGGCCACTGGTTGTCTAGTTTAGATAGCTGTACAACTAGGTTGCTGAATCCACTGAGGTTTTTTTAGTTAAAAACGGTCCACTGGTTGCTCATTTTTAGTGGAATATATGTGCAATTTTAATGTGCTGATAGTGGAAAATGGTTGGCGACTGTCGCCATGTTTACATGGGGTGCGCACCGGCTTGTATGATTTTACCAAATGCTAATCAGGAATATTTTCTCATTGAGTTCTTTGACACAACATATTGTAGTTCTTAATTGACATACATGGTGTTATTTAATTATTGCTGATAACATTTCATAAAATTTATCAAATAGATGCAAACTAAAGACGCCAAGGTTACCACATTATACCTGTTATCGCCTCGTTGGCAAAGAAGTACCCTAAACTAGGAATCTGCTAATTTTTGTTGTTTAAAACTTTAATATTTATGCTTTTCAGTTTGCTTGTTTTGTGTATTTATCGCTAATTTGGGTGCGTTCTTCTGTAGTGTCTTTGGGAGCGTTTCAGCTCCCAGAGACAAGACGGGAAAACGCGCCAAGAAGCACCCTAAAGTAGGAATTAACCAAAGAAATGAACGTTTGGGTAACTTTAAAAGAAACAATAAATAAATGAAAGAAAGAGGAACTAATATAGATGCATTATTAGAAATGTGTGTAATATATGAAAATATATGTAATATTAGAAATGAAATTTGTAAGCAGAGCTATTATGGGCTCAAGCCGTTTCCCCCCCTAATAAACCGCGTAATTATGTGTACTGTATGTTGTATGTGATGCATACGAATATATGGCCGAAGCTTTGATCACGCATCTCAATAATTTGAAGTCCATAATGAATTTGCGACATTGATAATGAAAGCATAGTACCCCCTACGGTCTAAAAATAAAACTGAACTTTTGAACTGTGACAGCAACTTTTTTCTTTCATTTCCAAGGGAAAAAATTGATCTTACACAATTTACATAAACACATTTCTCATACTATATGCAGTAAAAAAGAAGGAAGATATATTTTAACAGGGGCAACAAGATTCCAATAATAAGCTAATTAATTGTTCAAATTACGTTCCAGCTTGAAATGCTGATTTAAAAAAAAAAAAAAAACTTAATTAAAAGGATACATTCTGTTTTACAATATTTCATGAAAATAAAACACTGCTGAACTACTTTGATAACATCTTTTTTTACCGCCAGCGAAAATTTCTGGACATATATAATAACAAAAACAATACGTGAGTAATCACAGTGACAGTGATCGCAATTTTTGCGATCGCAAAATTACTTGAAATGGGATCGGTATCCAAATCTTCATTTGCTTAGATACCGGATTGTCGGAATAATAGTTGTTTGCTTTGTTGTTGAGTTGAATAAATTGAATTGGATTGATTGATTTTTAAAGGTTTTAATAGAACTCTTTTTCTTTCATTATTTTATATCATCCTGGGAACAGCTTCGGTATAATACCTTTTTGGTGCTGTTTTTGCATAAAAAAAAATTATCTTACCATTTATTTTAATATACTATGTTTTTTTTTTTTGTTTTTTTTTCTTTTTAAAGAGAGGAATGTATACTTTTATGTTGTATTTCGATGTTGTGTTGTAGATTTCGATTCGCTTGATATTTCACTTCATCAGAGGCTCTGCCTCCAATCCTCCCCCTTTTGTTTACTTACTAGTAAATGCAATTATGTTAACAACAGATTCCTAAGACAATTATTATACCTAAGACATAAAAATAAACCTAAACTTTACAGCATGTTAATACTAAAAAATTGAAATTTGGCATCTAAATAACAAGTAAACAATGGCACAATGGCTAGTCATTATCATGTCATTTATCGCGTTAAAGAAAAATGGATTTATATCGAAGAACCAGCTGGGCTGATTCCTGGTTTAGGGTGCTTCTTCGCCAACGAGGCGATAACAGGTATAATGTGGTAACCTTTGGCGACTGTAGTTTGCGTTCTGGCAACCATGTTTAAATCCGCCATTTTGTTTCGGTAGCGCGCATTTTTGCCTCTGACGGGTCTCTTTATTTGTTTACATTATTAAATTTATTCTACTAAAAAGAGAAGGGGGGATTGAGGGGAGGCACAGCCCTCCTCACATAAAAAATCATGAAATTTTACTAAACCGAATCTATATGTAGATGTAAGCACTTGCGAGACGTCATGGTTTAAGTCGTTTCTTTGATTTATCGCGTGCGCAGCTATGTGTGTTAGGATGGGAGCAGAACCATATTCAGAGACAAGACGGGAAAACGTGCCAAATTGCCGATTTTTGAAAACACGCCAAGAAGCACTCCAAACTAGGAATTAACCTGAAGCTGTACCAAGCTTTTTTATTTTGACTTTTAAAATTTTGCTTTCATCGCATCAAGTTGCTTGCTTTATAATAAAATTGTGCTTGTATAGTTTTCATCAAAATCAAGCTTTTAATTTTCGGGGTTGATTCCTACTTTAACACACTCCCCCCCCCCGCCCCCCCCCGGTCTAGCAAAGGTAAGATAACTATCCACTATGCAGTTACCATGACGATTTTTTGCATTTATGTGACAAGCATAATTTAAAGATGGCTGTTTGGAGCAAGGATAAGTACAGCATTACTTATTTGGGTAAAATCATACAAGCCGGTGCCCACCCCATGTAAACATGGCGACAGTCGCTGGAGCTTGGCGACCGCCAAGCTCCAGCGGACTGTCGCCATGTTTTACTAGTCATTCTAGGCAACCAGTGGTCCGTTTTTAACTAAAAAAACCCCAGTGGATTCAGCAACCTAGTTGTACAGCTATCTAAAACTAGGCAACCAGTGGTCTGTTTTTAACTAAAAAAACCTCAGTGGATTCAGCAACCTAGTTGTACAGCTATCTAAACTAGGCAACCAGTGGTCCGTTTTTAACTAAAAAAAACCTCAGTGGATTCAGCAACCTAGTTGTACAGCTATCTAAACTAGGCAACCAGTGGTCCGTTTTTAACTAAAAAAACCTCAGTGGATTCAGCAACCTAGCTGTACAGCTATCTAAACTAGGCAACCAGTGGCCGTTTTTAACTAAAAAAACCTCAGTGGATTCAGCAACCTAGCTGTACAGCTATGTAAACTATGCAACCAGTGGACCGTTTTTTACTAAAAAAACCTCAGTGGATTCAGCAACCTAGTTGTACAGCTATGTAAAACTATGCAACCAGTGGACCGTTTTTAACTAAAAAAACCTCAGCGGATTCAGCAACCTAGTTGTACAGCTATGTAAACTATGCAACCAGTGGACCGTTTTTAACTAAAAAAAAAAAAAACAACAGTGAACTAAGCAACCTAGTTGTACAGCTAATGTAAAGTGGGCAAACACTGGCCCGTTTTCAACTCAAAAAAACATCGGTGGATTAAACAACCTAGTTGTACACCTCTTATAAAGTCAGTATGATTAGAATAGCACGTAAATAGCACTTACGAAAACATAAACACTTCAAATATCAATTTAAAATTCACATTAAAAACCTTAAACATTGCAAAGATTCGTTAAAAAAGAGCACTTACCTCTATTTTTTTGGTAAATAACCGTTCAGAAATGTCCCCAACACCCACCGGCTTATAACGTACTATATTTCTAACAAACACACACAAATTCTTTTCTTATATTAACATAACACATTTCATTCCCTTCCATCAATAACGCAAACAATTTCAAATTCCCAAACCTGACGAAACACGTATTCTTTATGGTTGCCAGTCACAACTACCACCGGCAGTTGGCGGTGCATCGCTCACTCTCGCGTCAGATTGTTCGCCAATGATTTGTAAACAAACCATTGATATGTAAACAAAGCACCGTATACGGAATATAGTCCCTTATTTGTTTATTTATCTATTTGGGTTGCTAGTTAATCTAGTTTTAATAATTAAGTCTTCAAATTCCTTAACTGGTACATTTGTCACTAATATTATTTATCACTTTCATTTTCACCACGTTCCTTTAAGAGCATTGAACCTTATGCAAAACTGCTAGAGACACATGGCAGCAAAGCCTGCCAAATTTCGGCAATTTTTTAGGGCAGCAAGAGTAGTGGTGGTGGTGGTGGGGGGGTTAAAGTAAGAATCTGTTCGCTAAGTGAGACTTAAAAATAAACTATCAGGTTCTTCACTCACTAAGCGACATAGTCTAACACTATTTAAAATTAATGCAGAGAGTTAAAAGCTTAAAAGTACAGTGGAATCTAAGAAACTTGGCAGTGTGTAAAAATGACTAGGATTGATGACACATAAAAGATTTAAAATATGTTTATTGATGCATAAAAAATATCAAAATAAAATATCACAGACATATTTACCACAACGGTGTAGGAACTTTCATATCATAAAAGACACAAGCAAGGACAAGTCAAAGTAAGCTAACACAAGTTTAAACAAACTTCAAAGAAGCTTAAGTAAGTTCTTGACAAGTTTTTAAGCAAGCTCAACGCTACACATTTGCACAAGTATTTATACCTGCCGCACTACGCAGTTACCATAAAAATACGGGTAATGAGCATGACCGGGAAAACGTCATCTCAAAGCAACACGTTCGCGGAAGTTCAGCCGCCTGGCGGGAAAAAGTGTAAACACAACATTCTGCGAACGGTCGGCAAATCGTAAACATCGTTGTTAGTGATGAAAAAAAAGATTTTGACTTGGTAAGGCATACGGGAGCCGTACTTGGCTCCAAGTACGTCCAAATACTTATTCATAAAGCATAGGAAGAAATTAAAGGAGCTTCTAAAAGGTAAGTAATATATTTGACATGTTTAGCAGTGACAAGAATATAAAGTGTTGTAAGGGCTAACAGAATCAACCAATTTCTAGCTGAATCCTACTCAGCGACAGATTAATGCAATTTCGTGGGTGGGGGCATTTAGTTGGAAAATTCACATACACATTCATTTTATGGTAGTAAAATAGGATCTTTTACATTAATTAGTTTTTTCTCAGGAGGGGGGGGGGGTCGCCCCTCCACTCCCTCTTTAATTTGACTTGATCCTATTTTAATCCTCCTCCCCACTCTTGCCAAGGTGGCGATAAATATTCATGTGCAGTTACTATGATGGTTTGTGTACATATTTGGTAGCTGTACGTAACAGAAAAATATTCCTTTAATTTAAAATTAAAATGCCGATTTGAAACAACATGCAAGTACAGCATTAGATTGATTCCTACTTTAACTTTTCAGTAATGCTTATGCATTGAGATGGGTATTATGTCATACTGCAAATGTATATATATATATATATATATATATATATATATATATCACAAAAAATGCTTTAATATCTTTCTTTGCAGACAGTCAACCTCTTCAAAAATGCGTTTGACTAATGCTTTAAAGCAGCTCAACTATCACAGGCATTTCCAAAGAGTATGGAAGAGAACTGGAAAAATGGAAATTAAGGATCTTGTAATTTCACCTGAACTAGCAGAAATGGGAGTTGAAATAAAAGAAGGAAAAGATATTTTGAATGAAACAAAATTGTAAGATTGAAGTGTCTGTAAATTTTTATTTGTATATTCACTTATTTTTAGAAGGCTTAATTGTTTGTAGCCTAAGGGCTCATGATCACCAAATCTTCATTACAGTATAAAAGCTAAAAGTTTCTCTCTGTAGAGGGAGGAATGATTGGCGACTATGAAGTTTGGATGATCATGGCTTTAGCAGTTAACAGGTCACGAAGGTGTATAAAATTGGACCTCACTTTTGTCAAATTACAGAGAGTAATCTTTTAATATTTTCTTCGGTATAATACTGGAAATCAAGTCATCCATTTCCAGACATTTTTACATCATGATAAACCCCTGCCCTTAACCCTTTGAGGCACAACCCTTTCCCAATGCTGAAAAAGGGCAGTCGTTACCATCGATCGACTTAACTACCAGCAAGATGGCGGACGATCGAAATGTTCATCGCGTCCACAGATCTAGAGAACCTTTTTTGACGCAGCTCGCTGTGCTGCCACACTGTTGGCCCAGTACTAATTACATATACTTTTGTTTCCAGTTCATAAAACTGTTAATTTCAGCCAAATACCGGTTTAAGTTCTTCTCACCTTAATTCTATATTTAAAGTTTGAATCTTTTACTTACTACCATCTTTAACTTAAAGTTGTCTTTCCGGCCCAACGCTTCGCGGCAACATCGCCATCTTGTTTGTCTTGACTGACTTGTTGAACTAGCCGCGTGTGCTGCTGTCCGAGACGTAATCCGGCAGTGACGTCATTTGACGCGTTCTGCTTAAGCGGCGTACGTATTTTTCTGCTCGCCTGATGTGGGCGTTACGGCTTCCGTTCCCGGCAGTATTTAAGAAGCAATTGCCGCGGGATCAGCAGTTTCACTTAGTTTCGTTATGTTTTAGTGATGCATCTCTGCTAATGTAGTTGAGCCTCTTGCGTTTTTAAGTATGGGAAACTACACTATAAAGTGACAGGCTGGAAATGTTTATTAGTCTGATGGAACAAGCATATAGTTTTTTCATATTGAAGCCTCCGGTCCGGCGTCCTGAAGAAAATGTCAATGTCAAAAGTAAATCCTGTTTATTTTAATTGAGTCATAGAATCGTGATAGCAATGCATTTATTTGGTTTTTAAACAATTTGTTAAGTTTGAAACTTCAGTGCAATAGATTTTAATACATTACCTAGTTAATTGTTTTTCCTTTTATGTAACTGTTTTTAATATGATTAACTGCTAATAAATGAAGTTCGTTATTTTAAATTAAAAGTCTTGTTACTGAGTCTGTACATGCTACATACTATGCTAGTCAATTTTTACACAGGTTTTTAAGGACTTTACAGCTACGCTGAAATTGCGTATTACTCTGCTGTTTTTAAAGTTAAAGAGTTAAATCTTGGATTAATGAATGGGCCACTGAATAGTTTACCCTTATCGGGTACAACACACACAGCCAGCTGTCGTCAAAAAAGGGTCTAGATCTGTGGTACGCGATGAACGTTTCGATCATCCGCCATCTTGCTGGTAGTTAAGTCGAGCCTTTTTTCAGCATTGGGCAATCTCTCCAGCTGTTCTTGCATTCTTCCATTTTTCAGCAGATGCAGGCATGTTAATTCTGCGCCGATTGCGCTGAGCTGCTCCAAAATGCAAATCTTGCGCCGAACTGCGCTTTTAGCTGATTTTTGCTCCAAGCTGCACCGAATACGTTATTTTGATTCTTTGTTAATTTTTTGCCACGCTTGCAAACTTTGCTTTTCTTATCTGCATTTATTGTAAGTGTTAACTGTAGATTGATTTTGAAGGACGCAGCGCCCGGCAGCTCTTTTATCATCTTTTTAGCACCTGGCGGATCTATTTCTCTTCTTTATGCGCCCTCCTGCTTTTTCATTTTTATTATTATTAGTCACCAATCGCCACTTTTTATTTCTTACATACCATTTGCGGCCCATCTCGAAAATACATTAATTAAAACGGCTCCTCCACAGAAATACAATTGAGTACAATAACTCCATCATAAAAATAGGTTCGATTGAAAGCTGCCCTTTCACGAAAACCGTCTATGAAATCGGATCTTTCCCACAAATGCCTTTTACAAATATTCTATTCTTTCAGATCGAAATACTGTTATTGCCTTTTTCATTGTTTTTGCATTTGCATGAGCTGAGTAACCCGAAAAGGGGCCTCTCTAGTATGTTTTGTTTTTGCTGACTCAATGAGAAGCCTGATCGGCCAGGCAGAACTACATAGGCATTTCACTTAGGAGTTGGGGGAAGAAAATACGGTTGGAAAAATCAAAATTTTCTTAAGTTATCTAAAAATTTGCGATTCCATCTGTCAATCCTCAAATATCGGTAGCTACGTTTGATAGATAAGTAGTTGCAAATTATCAAACAATCATTATTCCAGAGTTCGTTGCCAGCTGTATATAGTTATTGCTCTTTATGTTTTTAATAGTTTTGCGCACTAGCAAGTTTTTTTAAAAAATTTCCCCCTAAACGATTTCCCCTTTTTAATCGACTTTCTTAGTACATATTATTCTTAATGTATAACAGCTATTTACTAACCATACATAATTAAGGATGATACAGAAAGTATGCCATAGCAAAACGATGTTTTGCGATTCGAAAATTTTGCGGGATTTGCTTGTTTGTTATGGCAAGCCTAGACAAGGGATATCTCCTAAGGAGGGTGCCTTGGTTGGATGACTTTTTAAAGAGTTCTAACGTGTATTGACGTTACATTTGATGAAACCGACAAAAACTCCAGACCGGCAGTCGCGCGCCGCACTTCAACACTTCCGGCATCTACTATGTTCAGTGGCTTTATCCACTCAAATCGATCGAAAAAACGTGCAATTTGCATCGTTTTGCAAATAAAGCAATTGAAAGACATTATACTTTTGCCAAAAAAGTAGCATAATAATCATCTTTTGCTTTAGCAGTGTAACGCTAGGGTTATTTGGCGCCCGGTGTGGTCCTTCAGTTTGCCGCCCCATTTATTCTAAGTTTCAGCATTCTGCCCCCATTTCGGTCTTTTAGTTTTCCACCATATTATTTTTAAGTGTCCTGCCGGCCACCATCTTTTTTTTTTTTTATCTTGCCACCCGGGTGCCCCCCCCCTCTTAATACGCTATAGTTTTAATTATATAAAATTAGAGTAACTACAGAATTTAGTAAATCAGACTACTGACAAGATTTGGTATTCTAAATATTCATATTATATATTTTCTGTTTTTTTTTTTTTTAAATTCTCAACATTTTAATGAATGAAGAAAAAAAATATTAATAGCAAAAGATAACTAGTTCTGGGAAAGGATGTCTTAAGAAAGCAAAGAAAGCAAACTGTGTCATAAGTTAACAGCTAGGTTATTCATAAAACAAACTGTCATCAATTTAAGCTTATTTTCAGTTTTTAAAAACTAAAAAAAAAAAAAAAAAAAATTTAAATTCTGGAAGGTTTTTTTATATATAATATGTTTGAGTACTTCTGGCAAAAGGATGTTAATTATTTTTATTATTTTAAGCTGATTAAAAACATTTGATAGTTAAAAAAAAATATTAATGCTTTTTTCATTTTCAAAAGATTAAAGCAAGGTTTAAGAAAGAAAATTTTTAAAGAGACTTTTTTAAGTATGTTACAATAAATTAAAAATAAACCTTTATGAAAAATAAATTATTTAAAATATGTTAAACTGTATTCCATACCTTTGGACAATTCTGTGAGTTAAAAAAAAATATTTGTTTTATACCTGCTAAAAAACTTACATGAGTAATTACTTTTATTTATTTTAAAGAACCCTGTATACGGTCCTCATCCAGCAATGAATAGTGGCCGGTTTAACACCTTCTAGTGTCAGAAATCACATAACGCCTCAATGTTCCTCAGTTGTCGAATTTTGCAATGTGAATAGGAAGGAATGCCATCCTGTCCTCACACGCACTGCCCCATCCATTGGACGTACGAGGGTGCCTTTTACAAGAGCTTCTGCTCTCTCCTGTGGGCCCCGCATGTTCCCATCCACACAAAAGGCTCCAATCGCATTCCTAGATGTCTCGCTACGTTCTCTCATAGGTGCATGGGCAAATATGTTAACGGTTAGGTTGTTATGTTGTTTCATTCCTTTTCATTTGATCACCCCTTGTATTTAAGAGGCATTGCAGGGGCAAATCGGGCAGGGCGTTCCCATCACAATCTCAGAATTTCATGAATTTTTTTTATTGTGTTGCCTTACCCAAGGAAAGAACAAATCTGAAATATTTTTCATTTACCTCTTTTAGTTTTGGAGTTATGGGGGGGTCAAAGTACCCCAGACGAGTGATGTAGGAATAATTTAGGGCCATTTTCGCCACTTTATTGTCTCGACTGTGTCTGGCTCAGAGGTGCTTCAGAGAATTTTTTCATTTTATCCTATAATATACCTTGGATATTAACAACTCAAATTGAAAATTACTTCGGAAATACTCAGGGCCCCTTCAAATACCCCCAATTAAAAAAAAAAACAGTTTTTAGAATGCTTTAAATTTTAGCTCTGACGGGATACAGAAAAACGTTTTCCACAGAGCAGTTATACATCTTGATATAAAGTAAATCCAATGCTAAAAATATTTGAAGGGCCCCATGGTACGGGGCCCAAAACAGGGTCCTTAGTGCTAATTTATGCAATTTTGAAGCATTGGTACAGCTGAAGCCGACTTCTCCCAGGAGAACCATTGGCATGGAGATGTAGTATCTACATAGTAGTTTCATATCATGAAAAAACATTTTTTGAAGGTAAACTGTTTCCAAGAAAAATCCCAAAAAGTACCTCCCTATTTGGGACATTCCACTGGCATGCATGGGGACGTTTCGACATTACTTTTAGAAGTTGAATCGACTGTAGCAACATTGAAAATTAATTTATTCTGCATATATCACAAATATATCCTCCATATATCACAAATAGTTCTTTTACAGGGGCACTCATAAGAAATACATTACGCTGAATGGGGATCTCTGCAACTACTGAACCGATTTGAAAAATTTTTTCACTGATAGAAAGCTACACTATTCCTGAATATTATAGGCAACCTTTCAGCATGCAGCATAACTAGTTCTTTTACAGGGATACTCAAAAGAATTCTAATACATTACGCTATACGAAGATCTCTGTAACTACTGACCCAATTCTAAAGATATTTTCACTGAAACCTACACTTTCGCTGAGTAACATAGGCTAAAATTCATGCATGCAGCATAATTTACAGGAACACTCAAAATAATTGAAATAATAAAAAAATTGCACATGTTCTATAAATAAAATATTTTTATTATACAGCATTTTACATTATTTCTGTTTTTAAATATAATTTTCTTTGTAGACTAGTGAAAAAAAGTATTAAGTTGCTAATATTGAGCTGAACTCTTACTGGGCTGTGGAATAAGAAAAGTTGTTTTACAGTGGAAGGGTCATTGCTTTATCAGAATCAGATGGGACTGCTACAATGAAATATTTGCATATAGTACCTGACTCTCACTGATTAAATGGACACAACGAGATGACAGAAAAACAGTCACTACAGACAGGATATATTTTTTGTCCTAATGAATTTGCTTCTGTTACTCCATTTACAATTGCTAATATAAAAAATATCAAAGCAGCCCACAATAAACAGTACAACAAACTCTGTAATAAAACTAAGTAAATAACCTGTAAAATAGTATACAAGTCAGACATAAATGATGTAGAATTTCGACACTTTCTTTTATTCACAATATTATTTACTTTTTGCTTATTTTAAATGAAGTATAAGACATTGTATACGTAAAGTTAATTTAGATTTTTTTTTCGCATTGGTGAATGTAGCAGTTAAAAGAGTGTTTAAGAATTATTTTGAGTGTTCCTGTAAATTATGCTGCATGTATGAATTTTAGCCTATGTTACTCAGGAACAGTGTTGCCAGAAAGTTTTGAACAAAAATCGCAAGAGGTTGATAGAAAAGTAGCAAAAAGTCGCAAAGGTGACGAGTGACGTCATAGTATGACGTCGGATCAAGTGATGCCATGTAAAATCATTGTGCCGATTTGTCTGGTCAGTCCATTGGTTTTGATACGTAGTTTTATACAGTATAAAAATCACCCCCCCCCCCAATACCACACCCGCATGTCTCAAATAAACATATCGCATTTACAGGTGATTTTGTTTTTAATTTCTTTTCTTAGGTAAATAATTTCGAATTAGAAACCAAGTTCCATATAATTGTTCCATTTCCTATCATTTCTAAGCCAAGGCCCGATTAAATGGGAGGGAGGAGGATATAGAAAGAGAGAGAAAAATGTAAGACTGTTTTTTGTTTGTCATTTTCTTGAGGTTTGTTTGTTTGAAACCTAAGTGAAAGTGACAATCATGTGTTAAGGGGATTCGAACCCAAGACCTCCCGCTCGCAGGCAGGTGACGGAGATGAGGGCGCAAACCCACTGAGCTATGTTAGAAGCAAGAAAGGCTCAATGTAAATAAAAATTTTACTAATTTAAAACTGAGAATTCTTTTTTTCCTGAAAAATAGTTAAATTCGCGAAATCATAAAAAGTAGCAAGAAAGTAGCAAAATCGCAAAGTCATAAAATTTAGTCGCATAATGCTTTCAAAAGTAGCAAAATTTGCGAAAAGTCGCAAGATCTGGCAACACTGCTCAGGAATAGTGTAGCTCTCAGTGAAAAGATCTTTAGAATCGGTTCAGTAGTTACAGAGGTCTCCGTGTAGCGTAATGTATTAGTATTCTTTTGAGTATCCCTGTAAAAGAACTAGTTATGCTGCATGCTGAAAGGTTGCCTATAATATTCAGGAATAGTGTAGCTTTCTATCAGTGGAAAAAAAAAATTCGAATCAGTTCAGTAGTTGCAGAGATCCCCATTCAGCGTAATGTAATTCTTATGAGTGCCCCTGTAAAATAGCTATTTGTGATATATGGAGGATGTATTTGTGATATATGCAGAATAAGTTAATTTTCAATGTTGCTACAGTCGATTAAACTTCTAAAAGTAATGACGAAACGTCCCCATGCATGCCAGTGGAATGTTCCAAATAGGAAGTACTTTTAGGGATTTTTCTTGGGAACAGTTGTACCTTAAAAAATGTTTTTACTTCCTTGTACGTAGTATAAGGAAGTAATGTGATCCCGAAAAATTTTGGGGGCCAAATTTCGACAAAAAAACCGATTTTGACTACATTTAAATTTAATTAAAAATTTTTTTCGATGCATCTCATCGTAGGCTAGCATGCACGATCGTATTAACGCGTCTGCAACTCATTTTGACCAGCGGCGAGTCTACTGTGGCCAGTTTTTCCATGCCGTCTGTACGTACGTACGTACGTATGTATGTAACTCGCATATCTCAAAAACTATTGGTCGTAGAATGTTAAGATTTGATATTTAGGATTGTTCTATGATCTAGTTGTGCACCTCCCCTTTTGGTGGCAATCGAATGGATAGTTTATGTACAGGACTGTCCAAAACATTCGAAATACATTACGCTCAATGGGCCGAAATTCATTAAACTCTTATATCTCAAAAACTATTAGGCGTAGAATGTCTATACTTCATATTTTGGATAGTTGTAACATCTAGTTGTGCACCTCCCCTATTGGTTCCATTCGACTGGATAGTTTATCTACAGAACCGCCCAAAAGATTCGAAATACATTACGCTCTATGGGCCGAAAATTATCAAAGCGTTTTTTAGAGGTATTGGGCTATTTCAAACGACTCAGAAGTGATATATGCTGTAAAGAGTTAGAAAATGAATTTCTCCATTAAAAAAAAATGTCTTTATCATTTATAGTTCTGCTACAGGAACACTCAAAAGATTTCCAATACATTACGGTCAATGGCAATTTTATGGGCATTCATCCATTTCAAGCACAATACCGTTCTACCACATAAGTTAGGTAATGGTCCAACCACGGTCACGTGCCTCCCTCAAGAACACACGTTCCACACGTATACCAAAAGTCGCCAAGCTTGGCGACTTTTGGTATACGTGTGTGCATATTTAACTCTCAAATCTCAAAAACTATTATGAAATTTCATGTATGAGAATGTTGTAACATCTAGTTGTGCATCTCGATTTTTGGTTCCAATCTACTGGAGAGTTTATTTACAGGACCACCGAAAAGAATTTCAGTACTTTAATGTCTATGGACATCTTCAATATAATACAACTGTAGACAGTCATTGTTTGGTACATTCCCAAAATCTCGCCATCTGTCCTCGACCTTGGCGAGTTTTGGCGAAATATCGCCAAATTTGGCGATAGTCAGTCATTTGGTCAATGCCCAAAGTATCGCCATTTGTCATCGTTCTTGGCGAAATATCGCCAAATTTGACGATAATCTGTCATTGTTTGGTTCATGCTTAAAATCTTGCCAAATGTCGTCGACATTGACGAGTTTCGCCGAAATATCGCCAAATTTGGCACCAAAAATTATTTCTTATTTTTTAGAACTATTGTAATACCTAACTGTTTTCAATATCTTTTTTGACAGCAATCGACTGAGAATTTATTTACAGGGTGAGCCAAATGACTTTAAATACATTGAGGTGTATGGATGCATTCAATTCATTGAAAGTCTGTGGTCAATGACTACTTTGGCTATCCCCAAAATCTTGCAGACTATCTCAAGTTTGTCGGCTTTTGGTGACATATCGCCAAATAAAGTGTCAGAAGGAAATCTTTCAAATTGAACTCAGCTTGGCGATATCGAAATATTTGGCTAGAAATCGCTAAACCTTACTATTATTGATATTTTATCTCTTTCAAACAAATAAGTTTAGAGGAAGTGCGTCGAAAATATTTTTGATCTAATGGACGTGCAAGGAAGTCATGTGTTGGACACATCAGATTTTTTCATGATATGAAACTACTATGTTGGTACTACATCTCCATGCCAATGGTTCTCCTGGGGGAAGTTGGCTTCAGCTGTACCAATGCTTCAAAATTGCATAAAAGAGTGCTAAGGACCATGTTTTGAGCCACATACTGTGGGGACCTGAGGGCCTTCAAAAAATTTTAACATTGGATTCACTTTATATCAAGATGTATAACTGCTCTGTGCAAAAAGTTTTTCTGTATCACATCAGAGCCAAGATTTAAAGCATTCTTAAAACTGTATTTTTATGAAATTAAGGATATTTGAAGGGGCCCTTATTTGGGGGCCTTGACTATTTTTGAATGAATTTTCAATTTGAGATGTTAATATCAAGATATATTATAGGATAAAAGGAAAAAATTCTCTGAAGCACCTCTGAGCCAGTCACAGTCGAGACAATAAAGTGGCAAAAATGGCCCTAAATTATTTCTACACCACTCGTCTGGGGTAGAGACCCTATACTTCATCAGAGACCCGACACGAGTGAAATAATTTCTGATTGGCTCAAGTGGAGAATCAGCCGCCGCGGGCTATGGATGAAAATCTTCCGTAGAGTTAGCATTGTGAAGCGGAGTGACTTTGGAAAAACTGCTGTATCTAAGCATTAAATAATCAGTCTTATGTTTTTCCTTTCGATTTTCCTAATCTGAAATACTTACTTAATGCATAAAAATCACCTTTTAACTAGAAATCCGAAATTAAGTACTATTTTGAAGCGATTATTTACGTAGTTTTGCTTTTGGATTCGTCATCGGAAGCTTGAATTTTAAGTGTTATCTTACACTTTCCTTGTTTGAACTTTACAATAATAATGTTTTAATATTTATTTATGTTATATGTGTGCATATCATGCTTTAAATTAATTAAAAAATCCTTCAAAAGCTTTGTATTTTGTACTTTTTTCCATGATTGCGCCGGACTGCATTTGGCGAAAAGAATACAGACGCCAAACTGCTGTTGGCTCTCTTTTACTCGGCGCGTTTCATCTGAGTTTTTTGCTTTGAGTCAAAATGTTTCAGTTTCAGTTATAAATATTTAGATAAAGCAATATTTTTCTGAAATCGTTGCTCACTAGATACCAGTCTCTGAAAAATATTTACTGGCGTGAGTTGTTTTAAGGACTCTATGCAGAAGTTATTCAGCTGTTCAAAAATGTGTGTGTTATTGAGGTGTAATTGAATATTTACTATTTACTTTTCAATTTTTGCTTTTTGTACTTGTAATGGTACTTTGGTGTAGTGTGACTGATTTTTACGAGGTTTTTTTTTTTTTTTTTTGGGGGGGGGGGAGGCACAGGAAAGATTTGGGGGGATTTTTCTTCTATCGATGGTTCCTTTTGTATTTCCAAACAAATATTGAAAATAAAAAGAGCTTGACGCAAAATTGGAGCACGTGCGCCTTTCTGTATATTCTAACGGCATATTGTGCTTTAACCCATATTATCGCAACAAGTCTACTAATAATACCTATTACTTTCATCTTCGTTTTCCCCCCGTAAATGCACAATTTAAATATTTAAATCCTCCATGTTTCAGCAGAAGGAAATAGTTTACTTTAATCTCGTTTCTTTGCGAATTTACTTTGATATGACGTAAATTTTATGTCATGCCGTGTTTACTCGCGTAATAGTCGCACTTTTTTGCCATTTTTCTTGGAGAAATTAAACTATTATGCGAGGAACTACACAATATTCTACACTCTAATGTTAAAACACTACTGGTATTATAATAAAATTACTAAGTTACCAAATACTTCCAGATAGTCTGCCGTATGTTTTAAATAGTCCTTTCGTCAGTTGCACACAAAAGAGGCATTTTTCTTTTTATAGTAATATTTTTACAGACATAAATGAAGATCAAATACGTGGCTGTGACTTTTATGTAGGGAAAATATTTTGACGATTTTTTCTGCTTCAAAACAGGGGTGAGACTATAATGCGAGGGCGACTACTACGCGAGTAAACGCGGTAGTTTTAATCGCACGCTATTTTAATTTAAGAAGTCACGTTCCTGACTGCCATAAAAAGAAAACCCAGTTAATTCACCCAGTTAGATGTTGTAATGAAGTAACATTAAAACTTACCAAATATTAAATTTAAAAATAAATCTTCTGTTAATTCTTACTATTTCACCTATCATTTAAACTATCCATCAGTATAATCAGTTTTTGAAATCAATGTAAATTAATAGTCGGAAATGACCCATGCTCATAATTGGAAACAGAGTGAAAATTGTATTAAAAATTTCCCCCATTTAAATAACTAATGTGCTTTAACTAACGCATTAGATTAGAAGACAAAATATGCCAAAAAAAAAAAAAAAAAACTGATAAAATATATGCCTGGATCTCAATGTGATCTGTAAAAGGTTAACAACATTTAGAAGGAAAGAAAAGTAGAATTGTTCAGCACAAATATATGTATTTGTATACATTTAAAACTGACAAATGTTCAAGTTATTCATGTGAACTTAATCAGAATTTACTTCTACAACAACATTATAGGAAGCTTGCTTGAAGAAAAAAAATCAGTTTTCCAATATTTAAAAATCAACCAATAACAATACTCATATAAAGTAAGGGTTGTATGAATGATGTACTACAAATATGAATTAATAAACAAACAAACAAAATGTAAGGGGAATAATAATACATCGTTATGTGACAGCACTTTAATTTGCTGCACTGTAGTTATTTCTCCGTACTCATTGCATCCATAATTGAACGATATTATGCATGCTCAGTTCGCACCAGGTAGACATAAAAACAGGTAGAAATAAAAAGCGAAAAACAAAACTCGCCTGCTTCGCGAGTAACGGCCAACTGAGGGAAAACGGGTTGCCATAGTTTGGATGATTTTTCTGCCGTGGATGATTTTCTGAGCATGCGCACTAGTCGTATCTCTACGAAGTTCAGTATTTCTAGTCTGGGGTACTTTGACACCCCTCCCTCATAACTCCAAAACTAAAAGAGGTAAATCAAAAATATTTCAGATTTGTTCTTTCCTTGTGTAAGGCAACACAAGAAAAAAAAAATTCATGAAATTCTGAGATGGTGTTGGGTACGCCCTGCCTGATTTGCCCCTGCAATGCCTCTTAATACAACTAGTACAGTATAGAGAAGTACTGAAACAAAGTAGTATATTTGTTATTTATTTTTATTTTGTTTAGTTTTTCTCTGAAATTTAATTTTTATCCTCTTTGTAAATTGCTAAGTAAATAATTTGGCATATAATTTGATATTTTTAAAATAAAAGTACTGTAAATTGAAAATCATGCATGAATTCCATCAGATTCTGATTTTACATGGTGGGTTTGTTTCATGCACCACCATGTAAAAAAAGTAAAACTTTAATAAAGAATAATGGTGAATAAATTTTGCTGTATAAACTTTTCCATATACCACTGTGCTCATTATTCAAAGAATGGGCCCTCAACTAGTAATAACAAAATTTCAAATATTTATTTAAATCTATCTATCTTTTGTTCATTAAGTTATATCAATTTTAATAAGTTTTAATTTAAAAAAAATTCATGCTTTCTTTTATAGATTCAAACCTCCAGTTGAACCAACTGGAATCCCGTTTCCCCTTCCTCCGAGTGCTTTCACTCCAAAAGTGCCATATTACAAAATGCACAGTGCTGTTAAGGTAACTGAAGGTAATTAGTAACATTATACTTAGAGTTGCCTATGTTCTATAAGAAAGAAAAACTTATCCCTTCCCTTTCTCCCCCCTCTAAGATTATGCTGTGAAGATTACTCTTCTGTGAGCAGTGTTGCTTCCCACTATTATTTTAGTGATGAGGATAAAAAAGTTAAATGTGAAAGAATGATTAATTATTAAAAAAATCTGCACATTCTAATTAAATACTTAGTCCTACTTTTTATCACTTTCCCTTTATTTTTTATGTGTTGCATATATTCAATACATTGCTAATTTTTTTAAAAATTAAACATGTAGTTTCACCTATGAAACATATGCTATCACCCATAAAATATATGCTATGACACATATGCTGAAATGTGTTTGTTCCACTGGATGAGAAAAGCAGTTCTTTCTTTACAGTTTTCTTTTAATAAGGAACCTTAGCTGCAATCGTGCAGATTTTATGTACTGAGATTATTACTAGTATTTTTCATTTTTAGCCAGATGGCTATATTTTGAGAATATTTCCATTCTCCAAAAGTACTGTATGTCAGATCTCTAATTTATATCATACCAAATGTTTTGGCCTCTGTTTAATATTTCATAGAAAAAATCTTTCTCTTTTTTTTTTCTTATTTTCTTTTAAGCAAAATCTGGCAGCCCTATCAATTATTGTGCATATGCAAATATGTTTTTTTTTTTTTTTTAATAATGGTAGAAAAGTTCTTGTTTTAGAGTGGTGCAATCTGGAACTGATAGTTACATTCTTGGGCTTTTATTATATAAACGCTTTGCATATCTGTTTTAGGAGGTGTACAAATACTTTTAAGAAGCCCAGTGGTGTACCGGCTAGTGCATCGCGTTGAAGTCCCACAGGTCCGGGGTTCGAATCCTGGGCTCGGCAAGGTCGACTCAGCCTTTCATCCCTTGATTAGGTCGATAAAATGAAGACCAAGGTTGCTTGGGGTCAAACGCTGGGGGCTTCCTGTCAGGCTGACCACCTGGCCGAGGTATATGCATCCGCACCCCAAAGCTCATGATTGTGAAGGTGCGGTTGGGCAGTGCAGGCCTTGGCCCCGCAGTGGGCTGTTGTGCCAATGTTTGACTTTTGACAAATATTATGCACAAAGCTTTCAAATTTTTGTGGTAAAAGGCTAATTCTGCCAATCATTTGAAATTTTTTTAATGCCTCTTTACAAGCCATATAAAACACATAACTAAATGATAAGTTTAAATCAATGCAACTTTTAGAAAATAATCTTTAAAATTCAAAAGTTTTGCAGAGTGTGTCACTCTGTAAAATTTTGCGGACTATATTCCGTATACGGTGCCTTGTTTACATGTCAATGGTTTGTTTACAAATCATTGGCGAACAATCTGACGCGAGAGTGAGCGATGCACCGCCAACTGCCGGTGGTAGTTGTGACTGGCAACCATAAAGAATACGTGTTTCGTCAGGTTTGGGAATTTGAAATTGTTTGCGTTAATGATGGAAGGGAATGAAATGTGTTATGTTAATATAAGAAAAGAATTTGTGGGTGTTTGTTAGAAATATAGTACGTTATAAGCCGGTGGGTGTTGGGGACATTTCTGAGCGGTTATTTACCAAAAAAATAGAGGTAAGTGTTCTTTTTTAACGAATCTTTCGATGTTTAAGGTTTTTAATGTGAATTTTAAATTGATATTTGAAGTGTTTATGTTTTCGTAAGTGCTATTTACGTGCTATTCTAATCATACTGACTTTATAAGAGGTGTACAACTAGGTTGTTTAATCCACCGATGTTTTTTTGAGTTGAAAACGGGCCAGTGTTTGCCCAGTTTACATTAGCTGTACAACTAGGTTGCTTAGTTCACTGTTGTTGTTTTTTTTTAGTTAAAAACGGTCCACTGGTTGCGTAGTTTACATAGCTGTACAACTAGGTTGCTGAATCCACTGAGGTTTTTTTAGTTAAAAACGGGCCACTGGTTGCCTAGTTTAGATAGCTGTACAGCTAGGTTGCTGAATCCACTGAGGTTTTTTTAGTTAAAAACGGGCCACTGGTTGCCTAGTTTAGATAGCTGTACAGCTAGGTTGCTGAATCCACTGAGGTTTTTTTAGTTAAAAACGGGCCACTGGTTGCCTAGTTTAGATAGCTGTACAGCTAGGTTGCTGAATCCACTGAGGTTTTTTTAGTTAAAAACGGACCACTGGTTGCCTAGTTTAGATAGCTGTACAACTAGGTTGCTGAATCCACTGAGGTTTTTTTAGTTAAAAACAGACCACTGGTTGCCTAGTTTAGATAGCTGTACAACTAGGTTGCTGAATCCACTGGGGTTTTTTTAGTTAAAAACGGACCACTGGTTGCCTAGAATGACTAGTAAACATGGCGACAGTCGCTGGAGCTTGGCGGTCGCCAAGCTCCAGCGACTGTCGCCATGTTTACATGGGGTGGGCACCGGCTTGTATGATTTTACCAATTTTGCTGTAGAATTCTATGCTTGAGAATTTTTCTGTTTCATGAAAGGCACCATTTTTCATTTATTTCAATGTATACTGCAATTTATAAAGAATCATCCTGATTTTTTAAAAATTCCCTGGGGCGAATAGTTAATTTTAATTTATGTACTAAGACTGAGGCAAATTTTGTTTCTTCCACATGCACTCTTAAATTTATTTGATTGAACAAAGAATTATTTTGCTAACTGCATATAATGCTGATTAGTTTCCTTTCACTTTCAGCTAAACACATAGCATATGTCATTTACAAAGAACTTGTTTATGAAATTTTGAAAGTAGTGCCTGTTACAATTTTTTGATTTATTTTCCTGGTTTCTCCAAATTTTGATATTTATGGTACATTTAATCCCTTCATTCCAGGACAAAATCAAGTTTTAGCCCTAACTAAAACTGTGCCATATGAAAGCTTGCCAACTGAAATCAGCTCATTGATAAATCTCGAGAGTCTACCTAATCAAGATGAATTGGTCAAAATTAGCATTCTGCAAGCTCATCTGTGGGATGCCATGCAAGAAAAACTCCCGAGAAAAATTAATCCAGATAAGCCTGCCTACGTTTCTAAGCGTTTATATGGCATTTTAAATGAAAAAAAAGTGTAAGTAATGCATGTTAAATTGTTAATTCTTTAAATATGTTTAGATGAATTTGCATAAACATGACCACGATTGGTACGTTTTACCCGCACTAGCAGAAATAGAACATGCTGTGTTTTTTTTAAAATACATATCTGAATTTTGTTTTATTCAAATAGCAGTAAAAGAATCTAAAGATTAGTTTGAAAGTAAAATGATCTGTTATGAATATGTATTTTTATCATTATTTCAGGGTGTCCACTGCTGACTGAAAAGGCGAATTTTGCTATTAATTTAAAGAAAGATAAGGCGACTTGGGTGACTATTTGAATAAAAGACTTCATTTTCATACTATTTTCA
The DNA here is from genome assembly GCA_038373885.1 of Cheiracanthium punctorium. Taxonomy (NCBI): domain Eukaryota; kingdom Metazoa; phylum Arthropoda; class Arachnida; order Araneae; family Cheiracanthiidae; genus Cheiracanthium; species Cheiracanthium punctorium. The sequence continues at coordinate 626,605 of JAWZYV010005808.1, read as the reverse complement.
TGTTTTTTGGCTACTTTTACCTTTACTTCAGGCGACTAATATGTAACGGTAATATGAACTAATTGGTTTCTGTCAACTCCCTTTTTTAAGTTGCCATTGGTCATTCATCAAACATAGTAATCTGTTTTTTTTTTCAAATTGTGCTATAAAAATAAATGTTCTGTATGCTATTATATAATGTATGGAGTTTTTTAATTTATCATTTTATTCATTACTTCTTAAATGAAGCTAATTGAAGACCGTTTATTTCTTAACTACAAAATCATGCAAAAGTGCTATTTTGGCAACTAAAATTAAGAAAAAGGCAAATAAACTGGCTACTTTTTTGTGTCGATGAGGCTACTAATAATGCTATTTTTGCCTCCTGACATTAGTGAACACCTTGTTATCAAGTAGATATTGTAGATATTTCTTGAAAAAATAAGTTTGATAGTGTAGATATTGATAACTTATTGTACAGGTTTGTTAGCAATAAACTTCTCTTTCTGACAATCAATTTTTATTTTCATATATATATATTATAGGTCAGGTTTGCTTGAGAAGTTCTCATATTTATGTGATGCTGCTACAGGAAAATATGCACATTGTTTTCAAAGAAGCAAAACTTTAAATGCTTTTTCTGAAATAGCTATTAACCGAAGTAAGTTACTGATATTATTATATTGTTTCCAAAATAGGGGAGTGAATTTTACTTTATTTTTGCATGAACTGAAATTAAACTATAATTCTCTCTCTCTCTGTATATCTATATCTATAATATATAAAACTCGGCTGTTCGAACCTCGTCAGGGGGAGACCCTGACGAGGCGAATACACGAAAGATAAGAGAATAGAACCCCCCCTAATTTTTTAGTTTCATTATTGCCATATTAAAATGATATTAATTGACTATGAAAGATATCTCTTATCTTTCGTGTATTCGCCTGGTAACCCTATGTTGAGATGTTTGTGATTGTAACCTATTTATAGAAAAATACATGTGCTGCATATTCTACAGCTTACAAAATATTGTAACAATAGATTAAAGCTGTTGTGAACTAATAGTATTTAAAGAAATGTAAAATTATGTCGCATACTTTTATGTCACTTTTTTGGGACAATTTTCAATATGTACAGGGTTACTGGTAACTCGACATATTCCTTGTAAGGCGTGATAGGGGAGCCAAAATGCTACAATTTTAATGCCCAAATGTATGACCAAAGATCAATAGTTAAAAAAAAAATTAATTTTAAACTTTTTTCTTGAATAACTCAAAACTTGACATTCAAGAGCAAATTTTTAAAAATCTACTTATTAAATAGGTTTAATTTTAATTTATTTTTGTAGCTGAAGCTCTAATTAAGGTAACATAATCATAAAAAGTTCAAAACTACTTTAAAATTTAAATTTAATTCACAAGCCATTATATGTTTTTTTTTAAATTTTATTTCACGTTTCTTTTCAAAAGATGTTATTTATTTCAAAAAATATGATGGCAGTAAGTGTGCAGATTACAAGTAAAATTTCTATCATCATACCTGCTAACTCTTCTAGTTTTGACAGAAAACTTCTGTTTTTTTAAGCTATCTTCCGGTCTTCTGCCAGAAGATAAACTCTTCTGTTTTTTAAATTTTTAGTTGATATAATATTGTATTAAATTGTATTGCAAACTGTGGGGAAAAAAAGTAAATAAATAAATCTATTTCAAAAAAATTTATTAAGGTAATCATTTTGACAGCTAACAGCACATTACTGTTGTATGAGTGAGGTTAAAGCGTTTGTAAGCAAATATTTTCTCAATAGTAAAAAAAAAAAAAAAAAAAAAACATTACTTCATATTGTTCCTCCCTCAGTGATGAGGGGGTAATTAGAAAATTTGCTAGTATTGCAAATTAAAGCTTGAAAATAATTTTTCTGGTGAACTATTAGTAAAAGCTAAAAAGCTACTTTTAACCAGCTAAAAACTTTTAATTCTTTATTTTTCAACATACTTTGGTTAAAAATAAAGTCAAATTTCCATTTATTCAATTGTTATTTTTGTGAAAATACTCCATCTATTTCCATTTTATATAAAAAAAATTCAGGTAAGCTCTTTTCTATTTAATTTTGTTTTTATTTCTATACATTACTAATATAAAAAAAATAATAATGGAAAATGGTGATAAACTGGGGAAAACAGTCTTCTGTTCTTACTTCTTATTTTTAAAAATTATCTTCTGATTTTGTGTGAAATCTCCTGTTTTTTAACTTGAGTCTTCCTGTTTTTGGGTTAAGGAGGTTGGCAGGTATGTATCATTAATCAGTTATCCAGAAACATATTAGTGTCCATCTAAAGACATGTAATTCATAAAGAAGGGAGAGTTTTACTTAGTGCAGGTAGAAACATCAAAGGATGCAGCCCCTCTCATTCTTTAGGATTGTTGCACAACTGACCAAGTCATTATCATTTTTAAAATTTATTTTCATAGCTGAACTTAACTACGCTAATATAATCTTGAAAAAGTACAAAAATATTTCAAAATTTTAATTCATGCACTGTACATGTATTTCTGTTTAATTTATTTACATTTTCCTTTTGAAAAAATGTTATTTATCTCAAAAAATACTATTGCAATAAGCATACAAATTAAAAATCATTTGTTCCATTAATCAGCTTTCTAAAAATGTATTAATGTCTAAGACTTCATACAGAAAGGTGAATTTTACTTAGCATAGGTAAAAATGCCAAAGGAGACCAACAATGTAAGAAACAAAAGAAAATGCGATTTTTAGTCACACACTGAATTTATGGTTCTACCGTACGGCCATGTGATCTCTTATTTGCATACCTGATAAAGAGCATCCTATCTTCCTTACACACAATATAAGTATTTAAAATTTTACAGACACCAAATGATTATCAAGAAATTACTATATTGCTCGTACACTTTTGTTGTTTTTACCTATTGATGTTACTATTAAGAACATAACAATGTTAATATTAAAGAGCTTGTTCTATCTAATTAAAAAGCCATTTTCCCTCATACATTTAATATTTCTTTAAAGTTTAAAGTGTTTAGGTTCTTTATAGCTGTTTGCTCATAATTTTTTTAAATGGCAAGTTTTATTTTAAAATCAATATTTGTATAAAATACATTTAGACATCACATTTTGTAAATCAAGAAAAGAAAACAGTAAGATATCTGACTGCAAGGAAAATGTAAGATTGCTAAAAAAAAAAAAAAAAAAAAAAAAGATTTTTCACTAAGGGGATATTTTGCTAATAGTTTGCTAAAATTTCCCTTTTCAGTGAAGAAAGCATGCCAGAGCTGCCAGAACCAAAAGATCTGTGCCCTAAATGCAGTGCCAAATAAGTCATTTTGAAGCCAATTTAAATGTGTTCCAATATAGCATTTGTGCTTAGTAACCAAATATGTGAAATCTGTAACCAAATAAGTGAAAGAAGACTCCAAATTTGTGGCACTCATGCCCATAGCCCCTGCATGCTTTAGGTGGGGAAAAGCTTAACTGGTGTTTAATTGCTTTTTCTAATGGATATTTTAAAATAGAATAAAATGTGTGCTTTTTTTTCCAATAAAGGTGTATTATTAAAAGAGCTATGCTACATAATAGGAAAAGGTTTTGAGTTAGATGATGAATTCAGGTTCCTCTGGCCTCTAATGTTGAGCAACCACTGCTCAAGGATGTATTTAAACAAAGTTGGCGAAAGGCTGTACAATATCAGTAGTAGCAGAAGTATTATGTATTTACACAATCATTGTTTTCTTTCATAATTTAGTTATGCTCCTTGAAATGTGATCATTTGATGTAATATTTTCCTTATGAGAAATATTGAAAAGTGGATTAAGTTACTAGATATTTATTTTCATATCCTATACTTTCCATATCCCTCAGGCTGAAACTGTGTGTATCACCTCAGTAATGTATGGAACACATTTTACTGAGGTTTTTTATTATTATTATGATTCTTTGTATGGGAGCAGTGTAAAAATCAAAATTTTGAATTTATTTAGAATAACTCTCCTGAAATTTTTAATTGATACCATAAAATTATGTACTCTTTATTATACAGTAATGTAATTTGTTATATATGTCTATGTTCAGTTTTTAAAGAATTCAAATCCAAGGTCAATGTTTTTGGAACACCCTCTATATGCAGGTACTTATGTTTTTAATGACTTTAAATTTTCACCAACAAAAGATAGTTGTAAATCTTTTTTAGATTTAGATTTAATCCCTTGGACATTTTAATTGATATCATAAAACAGATGTTTATATATATCCAGGATTCTGTATATAAATCTTATTTTGAATTTCAATTAAAAAAAAAACAACAACAACCATATTTAGTTATAGTTTCGGGTTTTGTATAAATGTGTTTGCATTTTTCTTTTTTCTTTTCAGGTGGTAGTAATGTAGCATTTCAAATGAACTGTGATATCCTGCTGAAAGCCCAGAAGCCTCTGGAAAGATTTGCTTCTCTTGCAGAAGTAAAAGAAACTGAAAATCAAGATGTTCCAAGTATATACCCAATCAAACCAACACTTGACCTTGACAAGTGTCAGAACAATCCCATTAGTAACAGTAGTAGTGAAAGTAAGTATTAGTGATGAGTTTCAACATTTATATAAGATGAATACTGTCTAATAACAATACTAAAGATATTTATTTATTATCTCAGCAGTTTAGTGACATCAATTCATTTCAAGTACAATACAATAAGTATATAAATATTTATAACTATACTGATGAGTCTAAGATGAATGATGCCGCAGGTGCAGGTGTGTATAGCAGATTGTTCTCACAGTATGCTCGAGTGGGTAAACACTTAACTAACTTCGATGCCGAAATCCATGCAATCTTCTTGGCTGTGACCAATCAGTAATCCAGAATGGGATTTTTTGAAAAGGCTGTTATTCTTGTCGACCCAAGATCAGCCATAGAGACAATTGCAATCCAACACCTTTCAGAAGTTTCACTCGGGAATCAAATAACTGTGATTGCTAGTTTTCTGGGTTCGTCGTTCTAAAGTCCAGTAGGTGTAGAAAGTTCTAGTAAAGAGTCCACTTGTCAGGAAGGAACATGAACTTTATTGCTTCTAGAACTTCATCAAACAAACAGCTGTACAAATTTCACAAGAACAATCCGACAGTAATGTGCTTTTAACAGTCCACTTTGTACAGAAGCTTTCAAAGATGCTGTATTTCTCACACAAAAGAACACTCCCACAGGCAAAAATTCAGTAGAAATATACGAGGGAAACAGTATACTGTCCCTCAAGACACAGCAATGAAGAAGTTACATACAGTACTTTAAAACAAAGCTTCAAAAAGCAAGCAAACTATAGCACAATTCATGGAGTAAGCAGTATTCTCATCAGATGCTCGATAACACACTGAACTGGGATTCTGCCTGTATTTATAGGTGATGCAGAACTTACAAGAAGCTTCCAGAAGAATCTGTTTCCTGAATATTCCACATAAAGCGAGACTTTTGGTTACGTCATAGAAGAGAAGTAGAGTAATATTAGGCTATTATATGTCATGTTAATGCAGTAAAACGAACTTTAAAGGCCCCATTGGCAAAATCGTGTCAAATGACCAAAATGCTGCCAAGCTTGGCAACATTTTTGGCAAAATATTGCCAAAAATAAGTCCCCAAAAGTGAGGTTAGCAAAGGCCTAGGACCAATGTTTCTTGAGATTTCTAGAAAATGTCATAGGTACCAATAGAGAACTATAAAACTCCATATCTCGTGTTCTAGTTAACTGATTTTGATACAACAAAAAGCAAAATTTAACAATTTGATGCAAAGAATATGAATTTTAAATGATTTTAAATCCCAGAACAGCAGGTTGTCCCTAAAATTTGTAACTATGAATGGCAAAACTGTAGAATTCTAGTGGATACCATCTCATCTGAATATAAATGGTAACGAAACAGCAGACCAATTGGCTAAACAAGGTACAGAATCCGATACTGAAGAGTTTACTATTCTAGTGGATTCTCTTAAAAGATGTATTTGAAAGAAAATCATGATGAACTATTACACGAATCTATCTAATAAATCCAGAGAATATTAAAAATGACTGGCAAGAATTCTGTCACAGACCACTTAAGAGGCTCCCGCTAATTTTAGATTGAGAACTGGACATAACTGTCTAGCTGAACATCTAAAGAGAATAGGCATATTGACCAACAGACTGTGTCTTATCTGTAAAACATACATCGATTACCAAACACTTGCTTGTCTGTCCATACTTTGATCCAAAATTACAACTTGAAGGTGATGTTTGCCTGCTATATTGGATCACCAGGAATTTCATGTCCTGAACAATTGAATGCTTCTTCTCTAGACTTTTAAATTATTTTTTTTTAGAGATTTTACCTGTAATTTTATAGATGTCTTGGTGTTTGAGTATTGCCCAATTTTAACAATGACTTTTAAAAAATTATCTATTTTTTAAATGTATTTGCAGTTTTGATATTTATGCGAATGGTCAGATGTTTGTGGTTTGAATTCCTTTTTAGCCATATGTAACAACAACAACATATTTATAACTACTTATACTTTTAATTTAAATCAGTGGTAGTCAACCTGGTCCTTACTGCCCTCTAGTGGTCAGTTAGGTCATAGAGAGTGGTATTGGTGACTGTCTTGTATAAATTTTATAAAGTAATTTCCTTACAAGTGTAACATGATCTTTTTTTTTTGTGGGAAGCATTAGGGTGTCTCGAAAAATACAAATGTCTGAAAATGTTTGTTCCCCTGGGTTTTTTTGGTTCCTTTTTGTCTGAAATTACAATGTGTGAAATTTGAAGTCTCTAGGCCAACATTAGTTTGCCTCTAAGGCCTTAATTTTTTTTTTTAAATGCGAAAAATGTAAATTTTGTAATAGTGAAAAAAGTTTTATAAACATGTTCCTTCAACTTAAAGAAATAGTCTTTTTACTCGTTATATTTAAAAAAAATTATCTATGTATAAAAATATAGTGCATATCAAGTGCAATCACAATAAGAAATAGTTAACTCTGTAGTATCACTTGTTTTTCTTGAATTTCTGCATGAATTGAAGAAAATGCAGAAATTGAAGAAAAACAAGTGATACTACAATGCATTTGAATCAGTCTCCAAACAATTTTGACCACGTACTCTTTATGATTATTTTATGAAAATAATTATCAACTGTATCCCCTAATTATATTTATATTTATATATATATATATATATATATATATATATTGTGTGTCTGTGTGCTTTTTGTAATGTGTGCATACCTCCTACAATTTTCTGTGTACCGCAATAATTTTCTTTTGTATGCTTACCTCACTTTGAAGACTTCTGCCTTAACCCACCAAATAATTATAACTTTTAGCCCCTACCTTCAGTTCTAGGACACAGAGTCTATTTATAGCCTAAGAACATGTAAACCTTTACGAAAGTGTCAGCGTTTGTTATTGCATTAAAAGTAAGGGAATCGGGTAAATTCATATAGTTCACATTGAAAGCTGACCAGGTTGCACTAAAACCAGATTGCGCATTATGAACAAATTATAAGTTTATAAAACAATGAAATCTGCTGATAAACCAAAACTGCGATCTGAATCAAGTGCATGTCTTCTTGGAAATTTGGTGGAAAAACTACCCTTATCTCGAGTTGCGACAAAAGGTGATGTACTAAGGTATTTCTACTTTTTGAAAGAAAATGGTTTCAAGAATAATAAACATATGAATGGGAATGGTGCAATTGCTGATGTAATTGTTGGAAAGCAGGAATACCTACTTAGGCTCCTCTGGCAGCCTTAAATCGAACACTTGTGGTATTTGGCGGAGGCGACAATGCCATTTTCTCTCTTTTCAGAAAAAAGATTTCTGAAACCGAGAAGAAAAAAGTCACCTCTTCGTTATTAAAATTCAAGAATGGATCACTAATGTTACCAAAGGGAGTTCCTGTATTCTCAAATTTAAATTCACAGACAAAATTATTTCAGCTAGTAGGGCCCAGTTCATGACTACTTTTTGAAATATTTAAGCAGAATGGATCCTGGCTGAAAAAATGTCCTTTGACATGGGAAGAGGATGCTGACTATAATGTGATAAAATTATTTGTAAGAAACTTGAAAGTCGTCAACGATGTAGCAGAACGTGGAGTTAGGCTGGTTCAGGATTTATCTCAGAAAATTACGAAGGATGAAGAACAGAGGCAGTGGTTGCTACAGTCGGTTGAACAATCTAGGAAACCAGCACCAACCTTCACTAAATACTGTTTTAAACAATCTTCTATATTTCTGATACAATATAATTTTATTAACGAACACATAAAAACTTAATCCAAATGCAGAAAAAATTGTTGAAAAAAAATCAGTAACCCTGAAAATGATGCATTTTCACAAAAAAAAAAATAAAAAAAAAAATAAAAAAAATTCAATCTTTATGCCCTTAGAGGCAAACTAACATTGACCTAGAGACTTCAAATTTCACACATTGTAATTTCACACCAAAAGGAACCCTGGGACGCAAACATTTTCAGACATTCGTATTTTCTGAGGTACCCTAGGTAGCACATAACATATTAAAGAGTAAAAATATCAATTTTTTTTTCAAAAGAAAATTTTAAAATTAATGGTATTCTGAACAAAATTGGACAGATGTTCTGAACAAAATGTGGCATGCCCTCATTATTGTAAGAGCACTTGGGGCTTGTGCCCTGGGCACACATGCAGAAATAATCCAAAAAAATTGAATTTAAAGCTACACATAGGGACGCAAAAATTGAACCAGTTGTATATAAGGGCACAAAAATTTGAAAAGCGCCCTGGGTACTTGAATGTTAGTCAGTCTCTGCATCTTCCTCACTGTTCTCTGCAGTGGCGGCTCGTGGGATACAGCAAGTACTGCCGGCTGCCCTTGAAATTATCAGCACATACTTTAAAATAATTTATTCTACAAATTTACTTAAATTCAGGTTAGAATTATAGAATTCCTATGGTAAATTTTAAAAAAATCTAAAAAAAAAAAAAAATGTATTAAAAGAAAAACTCTTGACTTTATATTGCTGAATTTATCAAGAAGGTAAGCCTGAATAGACGCTTCATGCAATTACCCATCAAAGCACTATTGTTTTTAAGTAAGCAAGAACTGGCATTAAGAGGACATGGCGAGCGAGAAAATTCTTTAAACATGGGGAATTTTAAAGAGCTTTTAAAATTAATGATATCTGAATTAAAACAACGCCTTTTTATGAGGACATCACTGACTGATTCGCAAGTTTAAAAGAAAGGAGGATTGATTTGTCTTATAAAAAATAAGTAAGTTTTCTTTTTTTTTCTTTTCTTCTCAAGTTATCATTACAAAAGAAAATTCTCAGGAAACTTTGAATCAGACACGGATTAATGTAATTTTGAGGATAGGAGTGGCTGGTTGAAATTTATGTCCATTTTATGGAAGTAAAATAAGATCTCTTACATTTTTTATGTAATTTTTTTTTTTTAAATCCTGGGTGAGGTCTTAATCCACCAGCTTTCGAATTCAGTAACAAAGATTTTCCATTCCTGTCCGGAGGAAGGGGGGGGGTCATATGTTTCCGGCTGCACTAACACTTTTGACCGCGGGCCGCCACTGGTTCTCTGTCCTCTAATGCTATTTTTGTGTAATTTAAATGTGTAACCAGTGGGCAGTTAGAAAATTTTACTATGACAGCAGATACAAAAGTGGTTAGTAGATACAAGATGTCCATCAACAACTAAAAAGGAGACTTCTGTTACTTAATGAAAGATAAAGCAACTTGAGATATTTTTTGGTTAAAAATGTTGTTTTCGTGCTATTTTCAAATATTTGGCAACATTTTCTTTAATTTAAGCTACTAATTTGGTAAATAGAGAAAGACAAGTTTTGTTCTTTATCATTGTTACTATTATTATTGTTTGGGTCATACCCAAAATCTTGCCAACTGCAGCCAAGCTTGACCATTTTTGGCAAAAATTGCCAGATTTGGCAGCAAAAATAAGTTAAACAAACTGGACCTAGCTTGATAATATCTCTTGTAATTGACTAGAAACTGCCAAACCTTAATATTATTGGAAGTATATCACAATTTCAAATTAAGCATGTTTGAAGTACATCAAAAATTAATATAATTTAATAGTTTCAAGCAAATCATGTGGTGTCCTCATCAGGTCTTATATATATATATATATTTAAATGCTTCAATGTCAGTAATGCATTATTTAACTATAGAAAAAATACTATTATTTTAGCTACTAAAATTGAAAAATTTGTTATTTTGACTACTTTTTTTGTTGACGAGATTACTAATGCTATTTTCACCTGTTGATAGAGGTTGGCTCCCTGTAGATTTAAGAAGGCTACTTCTGATGTAATGGATGAAAATGAAATTTAACTCTTTCAGACCAGCTGTCTGCAATTGAGGACATAAATTTTGAAAGAATATTACATAGTAAATCATGATAATTTCAAGTTGAAAACAGTTTTATACATTTTATGAGAATTATTTTATTAAATTTCTAATGGCAGATTAAAAGACAACTGTAGTCAGAATAACAAACATTAAAGCTTAAACAAAGAACAAAAGTAAAGATGAACACTTGTAACAAAACTGAAACTACAGTAAATCTATAAATCATTCATCTTGTGCGGAGCTCTCCAGTATCTCTCCCATTAGTGTCCGAAGTTTGGTGCAGGGCAGTGACTCAAATGGTTCATGTCAATTTCCTCTTGGATATTACACTTTTGGCAAAGAGGACTTGACAGTATTTTTATACGATATAGATGTTTGGAGAGGCAATCGTGGCCAGAAGCAAGGCAAAAAGTGGCAGCAGATCCGTAAATAGCCAAAGTGGAATATTTGTGATTTCCTCGATCCGTTTCTTGTCTTTGTTTGCCCCTTTTATGTTTTTCTAATAGGCCTCTCTAAAAGATTTTTAAATTAACCATTTGGCAGTTTTATGAGAATTTAATAATCAGGATTTTTAATTTTTTTTTTTTTTTACAAATTTAATTTCTATTAATAAAATTATTCATTTGTATACATATATTTGAGGAAATTTATTTAGCCCATTAATGCCCAACTTTTTTTAGCACATTCTCAAATTTATGTTGATGCTAGAAGTGGTAAATAAATTTCTGACATCTGTGTGGTATGAAGAACGTAAATCTTTTTCTAAAAATAAGAATCAGACAGGGAAATATTCTCATTTAAACTTGTTATCATTGAGTGTTTTGTGGAAATCAGATTTATTATTCAAGAAATTAAACTAGGAAAATAAACTAAACTTAAATATTTGAGTGACTTACAAATTTCGGGACGGTCTAAAAATAGATCGCTGGGCATTAATCAGTTAAACAAGTCTGAAACTGTTTAAGTTTTTATAGGTCTCTAAGGATCTCATAAAATTACATTATTAGTGTTATACAGCTATTTTGAGGTTATCTCCAAAAATCTTTGCCACATTTAATGACAGTAAATCACACAACATATTTTACATTTTGTTCTGGTAAGTAATTACTGTTAAAAAATTGCTCAAATATCCTCTCTTTCTTTTATTATTAAAAATCAGATTAAAAGTAGCTGGCTGCAACTAAAATTAACTTACTGCAGTCACAAATAATTTGATTACTGCAGTCACAAATAATAGATTAACTGATATTCAGAATAAAGAAAAAGAAAAAAATGCATTACATTTTAGTATTCTTACTATAGCTGTTATTTATTTATTTTATTATTGTTATCATTATTTTTTTTCCAGCTCTTTATGATCCTTCATTTGGACACATTCATACATTATTTGTCGCTCAAAAATTTCAAGAATCATGGCTACCAAATCAGCAATTGGCTAGAGCTATAGCTACTTGCTTTGCTTTTACTGCTGCTGAGGCACATTTGAAATATGGAGTAAGTGGAAATCAGTTGTATTTTTGCACATTTCTGTTGAATTCATGTTTAGAGTTGAGGTTTAAACCAAAATTTTCATTGAAATAGCTAAATTATGAATAACAAATGGTATTGGAGTTAGTGCATGTTAGTTAGGATCATTTCAACAAAGATGCTTTTTATATATCACTGAATATTTGGTTGTTACTCATTAAAAAAAAAAAAAATGTTGACAATGAATGAAAAACAAACTGAAATTTCAAGGCAATGAAGCAAGCAGTATTATGAAAGTTTGAGTCTAGAAAGTTAAATAGATAAACATACAGTCAAATTAAAATTGTAAACATCTTTCAACTATGTTGGAGAATTTTGATAAATAGTTGTCTTATATTAGTACTTTCTACAAAAATTTCTTCTAATAATTAATATAAAGAAAAATTAAACTGTTAAAAAGTGGCTCATGTATCATTGCTCTCTCTTTTATTATAAAAATTAGATGAAAAGTAATTAGCTACAACCAAAATAAATTAACATGGTTCAGTCATGATGGGCTAAGTTGTAAAAACATGCCAGATTTTCCAAAGTAGAAAAGTTTTATCATTTTTAAAAGGCAACACAGAAACATCTATATTGACTAGTATCTTAAAGATTCAGATCACTTTTGATGCCAGTGCATTCATCTTGGACAGATGAAGTTATCCAACAGTGTTCGTAAAAGCAACCTTCGACTGATATTGCTGTAAAAGTTTGCATGTTGCATTATACAGTGGTAGCCCAGCTAACAGTCTTTGTATTATGGGTATGCTAACTGGATATTTTTTCTGTGTTTTTTAAGCTGTAAACTATCATATCTGGAAACTAGCCTTGTTAAAATATCTGTAATGTCTCCCCCATGCCTCCATCCCTCGATTTTGACATACTTTTTCAATTTAAGCACATCACTAAACTATCAATTAATTTTCTTTTGAGTACAAAATAACAATTAGTATATTAGTAATATTAATATTAGCTTTGGTGTAATGACTGACTGCTACCAGAGGGATACAACCTTCTGCAGTAAGTTTTCAGTCTTCATACTGCATCATTATGTTTATGTGTGTATTAAAAAGAGTTAATTTTTGACAGCATTAAACTAAAAATAATTTGACTTTTAAGCTTCTGGTGAATCAGATTTGAAAAAACTTTAGTTTGTGGCCTTCATTTATTATCTCTGTGTGTATATGTATGTATATACACAGGTTGTCCCAGAAAGGTAGTAACACTCTTTATATCTGTTTATTTGAGATAAGTGGGCAGTGTAAATGGAAAAAAAAAAAAAAAATGTTCAAAATAAGGTAGGACAAAAGACTATAAGAAATATTCATCTTGTTAATTCTCAAAAGGTATCACTTTTTAATTTTGTATATGACCCTTGTACAAAAAAAAAAAAAAAAAAAAAAAAAATCCCTATTAGTAAAATATGCCTCATACACTAATGAGGTGATTTACAAAGTTTGAGAATTGTATCCTAAAAAGTTTAAGAGATATGAAGATAAATATATGCTGGCTTAAACCATTTCTCAATGGTTCTCAAAGGAATAAAAAAATCACCTTGAATGATGGTGTTTCAGGAGTTGTACATGAATTACAAAAGAATGCTGTTTTTTTTATTTTTTTTATTTTTTTATTATTATTTTTTTTTAAACTCTAGCATTAAACGCTTACATTCAAATTCATTTATAGGACCTGGCCATCTTTGAAAAATATCTCTGAGACATTTTATGACTGAGACATTAAAGGCTGAAATTTATTTTATACTTCAACTCATGAGTGTTTGCATCACATTTTACAAACTGAGAATTTTTTTGTCATATACAAATCTTAAAAGTGTAAATTTTAAAAAATTAAAGAGAGTAATTTTTTCTTAATGTACACATTTTTTGAACATTTTTTCTATTTACATCATCCGCTTTTCTCTAATAGATAAAGAATTAAAGTGTGTTACCACCTTTTCGGGACACCTTATATGTATATATACATTTATGTATAATAGAAAGAATTGTGTTTTAATTTCTTTGATACACTTTCAGATTTTAAATATGCACTTAACTTCTATATATTAGAAGCATATCATAATCCATGCGTCTTCCCTATTTTCTTCCCTTATTCCTTATTAAGTTGGAAAGTGTATCATTAGTCATAAGTGTACCCTACTTTTTTTCCTTGTTCCATAAAACACATCTTTGGAATCGAAATCTGTCTTAAAATTACCTACTAAAACTCTTTTGCAATTTCTGCCAAGTATATTTTAAAATACTATTTGGAATGTGCATCATAATCCATGATTGTGCTGTGTTTGACTTTTTTGGATTGATTTCTACTTTAATGCCCCCACTCCTGCCACGGTGGCGATAATTAAACATATGCAGTTTGTTACCATGACGATTTTTTGTATGTATGTGGCAATCTTAATTTAGAACTAATTTTAGGTTGGCGAGAGTTGGAGTGTTAAAATAAGAATCGACTCTTTTTTGTTCCATAAAGCTCATCTTTGGAAGCGTAATCTATCTTAAAATCACCTACTGAAACTGTTTTACAATCTTCGCCAAGCATATTTCAACTGTACTTCACGATTTTAAATATTGTTTGGAATGGGCATCATAATCCATGAGTGTGCAGTGTATGTCTTTCTTGTTCCATAAAACACCTATTTCTAATTGAAATTTATATTAAAATTGCCTACAACACTATTTTACAATCTTCGCCTGTCTTATTTTAACTATACTTTCTTAGTTTCTAGCCAAATTTGGAAGGTATCGCCAAGCTTGGTTTGGTTTTGAAGTTATTTTTTGGCAGCAAACTTGGTGATCAATTATCAAAAATTGCAAACCTTGTGTGACTTTCACGATTTAATCCCCCCCCCCCCAGCCTCTGCTTTATCTGCCAAACACATTTGAAAAGATCTTCATCGTAACAGTTCATGTCTACAAAACATGTCTGCAAATCATGTCGACAAAAACCTGGGACTGAACGAAATAGCACCCCAGTGCTTAAAAAAAATTCCAAGATTTTTTTTTTTTTTTTTTAAATCTGTTTATTTGGATTTTTAAAAAAATTAAGGATTTTTTTTTTAAACAAAGTTTTCCAACAAGGCTGAATTTTTAAAGTTGGCAACATGAAAATACATAAACAGAGTAATGCATTTTGTTATTTTATGATTTGTTAATGAGTTAATTGTTGTTTATTTTTTTCAGAAAAATGTTGGAATACTGCCTGAACCCATCAATGTACAATGCATGTATTTGGATGTCCGTTCTGCCAATTTTCTGGCATATCAGCTGAATACTTTAGAAATGGAGCACAATGCGGGAATTAAAAATATGGCTTGGATTGATAAACCTACAAACTTTTACAGTAATGTAACAGATGAAGATTTAATAACTGACTATAATCCTACTATATTTCCCAAAATGCTTGCCATGTATATTAATGGACTTCGACATAACAGTTAACTTCGTGTAATTAACAGAAAAAAAAATTAAAAGAAAATTTTGTTTGTGTACTTATTTTCAGTAAAGTAACCCTTGAATTTATTTTGTGGGTTTCAATATAAAATCACCGAGGTCTGTCCAAATGTGAGTGAGGCTTTAATTCTTTATCTCAAAACTCATAATAAACTCGTTGCTATTGATGAGGGACTGAGCTATAATAGCTATATAATGTCTTTTTGAGACCCTAAAGTCATCTAGATTCTGTCTGATAGTTGTAATGCCACCCAACATTTGTCAGACTGGTGTAAGATTGGCGACAAAACTGCAACTTCAAATTAAAACAAGTCTTGTCCTCTTGTGATGTGCATATTCAGTGTATCCCCTTACATGTAGACATTTGGGGTACTAAGGAGGTGGATGCCTTTGTAAAGAAAGGTGCCGGGGAGGTTCTGGCTACTTCTAACTGCCTGACTTGAGTTGTATTCTGCCAAAAAACATACTGATAAAATGACTATGAGTTGGCATGTCCATCTGACACATTCTTGGTACCGTGCGGATTCCCCAGGTGGATCCCTTGCTGTGAACTGCGACAAATATGCCCAAATAGCACTCTCCCACTTTCTTGGCCATCTAAGAAGCCTTGCTTTCCAGGGTGGTCAAAAAACCCTCCCAATTTGTCAGAAATGTAACAATGAGCAGGCTTCTCCAGCACATATTCTTAGGTGTTTGAGTTTGTCCTACGATGACCTATTTGATATTCCTATGCTAGTCTATGACTTTTTGAGAGTGAATAAACTTGTAGATCTCGTCTAGCAGAAGCTGGACACGGAGATTAGCAAGAACAATTCTTTATCTGTTAGAGAAATATGGGCAGTGTAAATGGAAAAAATGTTCCAAATAAGGTCAGAAATAAGCTCTGTTAAGAAAAAATTCCTTTAATTAATTTTCGAAAAGTTTTTTTTAAATTTGTATATGACCCTCGTACAAAACAATTCCCAGTTAGTAAAATGTACCCCATACAAAATGAGGTGACTTACAAAATTTGAAAATTATACCTTAAAAAGTGTCAGAGATATGAAAATAAATATAGGACTGACTTAAACCACTTTAGCATGGCTCTCGAAGAGAAAAAAACACTTTGAATGATCACATTTCAGGGGTCATACTGAAATTATGGAAGAAATTTTTTTTTCCATTCTTGCAATAAATGCTTACAATTTAAATCACGTATAGTCCCCGGTCATCTTTCTTTAAAGCTATCTCTGCAACATTATATGATGAAAGGCTCAAATTTGATACATCATCTTATTAGTGTATGGGACACATTATACTAATTGACTATGTTTTTGTATGGGGGTCGTATACAAGTTTAAAAAAAAGGTAACTTTTAAAAATTAATCGGAGGAATTTTTTCTTTACGGAGTTATTTCCAACCTTATGTTAAACACTTTTTCAATTTACACTGCCCATTTATCTCTAATAGATAAGGAATTAAAGCCCGTTACCACCTTTTTGGGACACCTTCTATATTTCTGTGACTAGCTTTTTCTGAGGGTCATACATATAAGTCATTCTACATACATACGGTTCTTAAACAAATTTTCAGCTCCTAAAATTTTACAACTTTTATTGGTTTGCAAATCACTTAATTCTAGCACTGTCATTCTTAATTGCAAAAGTATATAAGCATTTGTCAGTTTTTGTATTTTTGTTTCACAATTAATAAATTTGATTTAAAAAATATACATATGGGTGACAAAAAGATGTGCAAGTCTTATATTTTTTATATTTATTTTTAAAGGAAAAAAGTACAAATTGTTCTCAGAGTAATGTCAGAATTTAATTCATCATTATAGGCATCTATGGACTGGGTAGTAGGATACAAATGGTTGTCCATCAAATGCAATATTTTATCATTTGAAAAAATAAATAATACGGAAATGCAGTAGAACCTTTTTTTTTTTTTACAGATTTCTCTTATGGGACCACTATATTGGAATGACTACTATTGAAAATTCCCTCTTCTTAGAATAACATTATTTTAATCTCTAAACTGATTCCTACACTTTCAATTTTCATGATTGTATAATAAGTGTTTGAAACTGTTTTATCCGAGCACACTTTTTAAACTATTAACTTTAGCACAATCATACATTTCATTGGGGTCACACATTTTTTTTTTTTTTCTAAAGGAAAGAAAATACAGTAATTTTGTATATAAAAACTTTCAATTACAGAAACGAAGTCTGATTTTTGAAAAATTATTCATGGAATGCGCACTTTTTAAACTATTAACTTTAGCACACTCATACATTTCATTGGGGTCACGCATTTTTTTTACTTCCTTGTACGTAGTATAAGGAAGTAATGTGATCCCGAAAAATTTTGGGGGCCAAATTTCGACATAAAAACCGATTTTGACTACCTCTAAATTTAATTAAAAAAAATTTTTCGATGCATCCTATCGTAGGCTAGCATGCACGATCATATTAACGCATCTGCAACTCATTTTGACCAGCGGCGAGTCTGCTGTGGCCAGTTTTTCCATGCCGTCTGTACGTACGTACGTACGTACGTATGTATGTAACTCGCATATCTCAAAAACTAATGGTCGTAGAATGTTGAGATTTGATATTTAGGATTGTTCTATGATCTAGTTGTGCACCTCCCCTTTTGGTGGCAATCGAATGGATAGTTTATGTACAGGACCGCCCAAAAGATTCGAAATACATTATGCTCTATGGGCCGAAATTCATTAAACTCGCCTAACTCAAAAGCTATTAGGCGTAGAATGTCGAAACTTCATATTTTGGATAGTTGTAACATCTAGTTGTGCACCTCCCCTTTTGGTTCCATTCGACTGGATAGTTTATCTACAGGACTGCCCAAAACATTCGAAATACATTACACTCAATGGGCCGAAATTCATTAAACTCGCATATCTCAAAAACTGTTAGGCGTTGAATGTTGAAACTTTATATTTAGGATTGTTGTAACATCTAGTTGTGCACCTCCCCTTTCGGTTCCATTCGACTGAATAGTTTATCTACAGGACCGCCCAAAAGATTCGAAATACATTACGCTCTATGGGCCGAAAATTATCAAAGCGTTTTTTAGAGGTATTGGGCTATTTCAAACGACTCAGAAGTGATATATGCTGTAAAGAGTTAGAAAATGAATTTCTCCATTAAAAAAAGTGTCTTTTTCATTTATAGTTCTGCTACAGGAACACTCAAAAGATTTCCAATACATTACGGTCAATAGCAATTTTAGGGGCATTCATCCATTTCAAGCACAATACCGTCCTACCACATAAGTTAGGTAATGGTCCGACCACGGTCACGTGCCTCCCTCAAGAACTATGCCAAAAGTCGCCAAGCTTGGCGACTTTTGGTGTATGTGTGTGCATATTTAACTCTCAAATCTCAAAAACTATTATGAAATTTCATATATAAGAATGTTGTAACATCTAGTTGTGCATCTCGATTTTTGGTTCCAATCTACTGGAGAGTTTATTTACAGGACACCGACAAGCTCGGACTTAATGTCTTATGGAATCTTTCAATTTAACTATCAATGTTTAGACAGTCATCTGTTTGGTCAATACAATACAGCACAAAAATCGTACAGCAGTCATTGTTGTGGTAATGCCAAAATCGCGTCTGTCCTCGACCTTGGCGAGTTTTGGCGAAATGCCGCCAAATTTGGCGATAGTCAGTCATTTCGGTCCATGCCCAAAGTATCGCCATTGTCATCGTTCTTGGCGAGTTTTGGCGAAATATCGCCAAATTTGGCGATAATCTGTCATTGTTTGGTTCATGCTTAAAATCTTCGCCAATATGTCTTCGACATTGACGAGTTTCGCCGAAATATCGCCAAATTTGGCGCCAAAAATTATTTCCTATTTTGTATAACTCTAAAACTTTAACCCGTAGATTTTTTAACTTTGTATTTAGAACTATTGTAATATCTAACTGTTTTCAATATCTTTTTTGACAGCAATCGACTGAGAATTTATTTACAGGGTGAGCCAAATGACTTTAAATACATTGAGGTGTATGGATGCATTCAATTCATTGAAAGTCTGTGGTCAATGACTACTTTGGCTATCCCCAAAATCTCGCTGACTATCTCAAGTTTGTCGGCTTTTGGTGAAATATCGCCAAATAAAGTGTCAGAAGGAAATCTTTCAAATTGAACTCAGCTTGGCGATATCGAAATATTTGGCTAGAAATCGCTAAACCTTACTATTATTGATATTTTATCTCTTTCAAACAAATAAATTTAGAGGAAGTGCGTCGAAAATATTTTTGATCTAATGGACGTGCAAGGAAGTCATGTGTTGGACACATCAGATTTTTTTTTTAAAGGAAAGAAAATACAGTAATTTTGTATATAAAAACTTTCAATTACAGAAATGAAGTCTGATTTTTGAAAAATCATTCATGGAATGAATATAACATATGTGAGAATGAATGTAACATCCACTGAGTTATTCAACTTTAAAGTTTTTAGCAATTATTGTCATGATTATCAGCAATTCCTGAAAGTACAAATTAAGTACAAAGTGTAAGAAATATTTCCAAGACTCAGAAAGGTACTGAAAAATGTGTGACGATCAGTACCTTGTTATTATAACTTGAATATTAGTATTGCACTTTGTTTGGACTTAAAAATTGTTACATAAGTTGGAAAGAAATGCTTATTTTAGTATCAGAGTTATTCATAATTTCACAGACAAAAAGTTAGCTTTAAATATTTTACTGGTGTTTCTTTTATATGATTCAAATAAAACTGGTATAAGCATTAGGTTAGCACTTTGTAGGATTTCTTTAGTGCAACACACCTGATTCTGTTCAAATGTATTTTAAAAACTATACTTGTTTATGGACTGTATGACAGTAAAAAAATACATAAATAAATGAATACCAAGGCCTAAAGTAAAATAAGTAATTTTTCATAAAATCAACTCGATGGTTAAAAAAAGGATCAAATAGAAAGAAAAACACACATGCCTAAAAGAAAAGCTTCTATTCAATTTGTTTTGTGCATACCTCACCAATTATTGATTTTTAATCAAGATTTTAAGTGCTGAAAAAGTTCATTTTTTAATTTTTGGCACCTTATGTATAATATGTTAAAAAAATTCTGATGTGGACACCACCTTGACCTCCCTGTATGCCTATTAAATTATGCATATTTTTGGCTTTTGGCATAGGGCCTCGGCCCCTAGTATATAAAAAGAAAAAAATTAAGTCAATTCCTAACAAAGAAAAATTTTATTTTAGTTACTTTTTACTAAACTAGGGGCCAAGGCCCCTAGATTCGCTACACTCGCTTTTCGTATGAGGCATTCAGCCCCTAGTAAAGCTTATTTGTAAAAAATACATACTTTCAACAGACAAAACCCAATGATTGAATCAGATAGAATGTGACCGAGCTACACATTGCTCGGTTCTTGCATGTTCCATGGTACTCAAAATTTTAAACTTCACACTATTTTTAATTATGTAAAACCTACGGAGCACCTTGGGTATTTGCCACGCATGGCAATTTTTCATAATTTGGTGACGTACGTTGTACGTATATGTATAGTTAATAATTAGTTCTAAGAAAACAGTACTTCATATGTTTCCTTTGATGAAAACTGCAGAACAGCTAGAATAGCTTGCCACCAATGGCGACTTTCATTATTTGGCGATCTACACATACTCATAAACGATAATTACTGCTCATGTAAGGTTACCGGGAAAACCGTTATCCATATATTCATATAAATAATCCTTTGCAGATTGGCATATTTAGCTCCACGAAATATATCATCTCACTGCGCTCGCAAATATCCAAGTTCTATCATAACTTGTATAATGGCATAGTTAACGCCATCAAATATTTCTACTGGCAGCAAATACCCTAGCTAAACCTAACCGGCTTTACTATAATCTGCATTTTAATTATTTTTCATTTTCAAGATATTGGGTACTAACATTTGGAACACGCAGTTTAAATTCACCCTTTTTGGAGAGATATCCTTTTGCCAGATTGTACCTGATGCCAAAATGGCACTTTTTAAATCTGTTGCAATTAGTTATTCTGTTTTGGAAAAAGGAATAATCGGTAATTCTAAACTCCTGTTATCTAAGAGAAATTATTTGAAAATCGTCAACTTTGTGTAACACATTTTGACATTAATTTTTTCACATACTTTTTAGTTTGGTGTAATTTTATTTCATGTTTGTGAATTTCACATGATTCTACGTACTTTAATTTGCTTTGTTGCAAAGGAATAAATGATTTTATCCCAAATCTGGCAACCATTCAGCTAATTTTTTCAGTTTTTTAATTAATTTCTTTTAAAATAATTGGAATTTCAAAATTTAAGTCAGCTGATCAGGTTCTCCGGAATTTTCCAAACACATGGACACCTTCATCGAAACTCATGTCCCCATGGTTTTAGAGAAGATAGCCAAACAAGCTCTTGACAGCGGCAGCGTCCGTTACTTTTTTTTTAGAATAGAGAGATATTACATTGTTACATTGATGTTTCTTTTATGAAAGAAAGATTTTAAATATTAATGGAAAGATAAATTCACTTTTAGTGATATTTTTAAAAAATTCATTGGATCGAAATTTTTATACATACCAATGGAAAGGACATTGAAATGTATATCGATAAAATTTAAAATAGGCTAGTATTTTTGTATTTGTTTTTATTTGTGTGTTTATGTTTTATTTTTCTGAAAAACAAGTTGCAGAACTTCTATTTCACAGACATTAAAAGAAATTAACGATATTACAGTATAATTTCATAGAACAAATTTTGCTTTTATGAAATGTTGCAGATTAACGAAATAAACTATTTCTTTGAAAAAATCATATAGTTCAAATTCAATCATAATAAAATTTTTATTTTTGAGAATTAAAATTTAATTTTGCAACCCTTGAAATTCATAATATTGGGACTTTACTGGGTCATTCCACGTCAGATCAAACAGTGCAGTTCACCACACCAACTCGGATTTTTCTCAAATTTTATATAGATGATTTATAGGCTAAGACATAAACAAATCTCAATTTTGAAGGTTCTACGATAATTAATTATGCAAATTTTTAAGTTTTCTGCAAGACGCACCAACTTTTTTCTCAATTCCTTAAATAACTCCTTACCTGTAAAAGTTACTGAAGTGAAAATTTGTTTCTAGGAGTAACTTTTTACGCTGATTCCAAAAATGTTATCGAAATTTGCGTATCTTCTATCTTATCTATCAGAGAAAAGGGGGCAGTGTAAGTTGAAAAAATGTTTAAGATAAGGTTGGAAATAAGACTCCAATAAGAAAAATTTCCTCTCATTAATCTTCAAAAAGTTACCCCCTTTTTTTAAAATTTGTATACGACCTCATTCCAAAAAATTCCCAATTCGTAAAATGTGACCCTTGCACTAATGAGGTGAGGTGATGTACATTACTGAATTTGAGAGTTATACCTTTAAAAGTGTCTCCGATATGAATAGACAAGTACACGCTTAAACCAAACGAGCGAAATGCGATCACTCGGAGCGATTTTTGGCCCAGTTTTCAAAAGTGGTCTCTTTTAGGAGCGTTTTTCGATCACAAGAGCGGAGCGAAATATAACAATAAGCGAGTAGGGGAATTCTCCGAAAAAAGAAGAAGCGAGGAGGGAAATTCTAAGAAAAAAGACGAAGCCAGGAGGGAATTCTCAGAAAAAAGACTACTTAAAGAGCACTTTTGCGGAAATACCGGTAGGTTTCCATGGAAACGGATTGCTTCCCAATGTATCGTTTTTTTCGCTCTTTGGGTTTAAGCGTGTATAATACTGACTTAAACCACTTTTCAATGGCTCTCGAGAGGAAAAAAATCACGTTGAATGCTCGCGTTTCAAGGGTCGTACATAAATTACAAAAGACAGTCTTTTTTTTTTCACTCTAGCATTAAACTTTCACATTCAAAATCATGTATAGTCCCCGGTCATCTTTCTTTAATGATATCTCTGCGACGTTGCAAGATGAAAGGTTCAAATTTCCTACATCCCTTTATTAGTGTATGGGGTACATTTTACTAATTGGGAATGTTTTTGTACGGGGGTCATATACAAATTAAAAAATTGTAATTTTTTGTAAAGGAAGGAAAGGAATCTTTTCTTAACGGTATCTTATTTCCGACCTTATTTTGAACATTTCTTTTCAATTTACACTGCCTTTGCCATATAAAATGTATATTCTTCCCTCCCTTATCACACACACATACATATATGTGAGTTGCAGTAGTCGTAACCCCCCCCCCCCCCCCCCCATTTAAAAATTTCTGGCTACGTCACTGAATTGCCCACTTATCTCTAATAGGTAAAGCCCGACCTTTTTTGGGACACTAATAAAATAGATATTTTGTCAGCGTCAGATTTGTAGGTAGAGAGACAAAATTCTGCCTGGTAACTCAGGGGTTTGGAAAATTTAGAATTTTTAATTCTTTTCTAATTTGTTTGATGTTTCGACTTTTTTTGTCGCTAAGACATTTGCAGATTTATTTTTAAGGCAGGTTGTACATTTCCGACATTTGAAAACAAATAAAATTATGGCTATTGTTATCGCTTTGCTAACTGTATTAGTAAATCTTTTGTATTGGCCAATAGACAGCAACTTTGTTCTACATCTAACCAGTGTCCTTCCCTAGAGCTAGTGATGAGAAATGATTCGATTCTTTTAGCGATTTTCTTGATTCTTCATTTATGAGTTCTGCATTCGATTCTTTCATTTGAGTTCAAAACATACTCAAATTCAGACAAATCGATTCTAGTATAAAAGAAAAAGGAGAAAAAGTATTTGAGTAAGAAAAAGATTCTGAGGTGATTCGCATTTGGTTCCTTCATCCCAGCTCGAAAAGTATTCGAATTCAAACAAGCGAGTTGGATATCTGTATCTGTTCCAAACATTTGTTGTCCGTGTCCCAACATACAAAATGTTGTTCCAAAATTTCATAAGCGTTCTAATCTCGCCCCCCCCCCTTCGTAATCTTGGAAAAAATTATAGCTTGCTGCTGGGCTATTCTTTGAAGTGACAACCAAAAGAAATCATAAACAGACTTTCATTCCCGTGAATTGAAAATCTTATAATTTGCTGTAACAGAGATTTAGGAAATTCTGAAGATTGAAAAAACGGCAAAAACAGCGAGTTAATAATAATTACTATTATTATAAATAATTATTTTTTATTTAAAAATTATTATTAATAATAAACTTTTTAAATTTTTATTTAGAACTAAAAAGCCCAAAACATAGTTCTTGAATAGTAGTAGGATGCCCGCTGCCCAGATGCCTTTCTTAAGTCTAGAATAAAAATAAATTATTGATAAAATACGTATAATTTAGTGCACTGAAGGATTAAAAAAAATTTCAAGCAGACGGCAATAATTATAGCCAAATGTTTTATCGGAGCATCATTTCTTTCCTTTCCTTTTTAAAATTATTTTTAATCTTGAATTCAGGTTTAACCTGTTCCGTCTTATCTCATATTAAAATAACGCACACTTTCCCTTCTGTGACAAGTGTTGCTTCCAAGATGGATTTTTGAGTACCTCGCTAGTGTCCGGAGTAGTGCTTTGGCAATCTCTGGGTTCCAGGTGAGCACTGAAAGAGCTTTCAAATTTCCCTTATTTTTATTTTTTTTTCCTTCCTGAGCACGCACTTTAAATTGAAATTAGCGAACAATTAAATAGTAAAAAAAGTTTTAAAAATCCAATATTTAAAAAAAAAAAAAAAAACTTTCTACAGCATTCTAAACATGCGTAGTAAGTAAGACGCTTCTAGCCTTTTTAAATATTTCTTCTAAACACAATTTTTAATTTTTACTACTGATAAAAGAACTCTTATTATACCCTTGCTAGTCACTTCATTAATAATTGGAATTCATTGCAAAATACTGCATTTGAAATCTTTGGACGTACCACCCCAGGCAGCACAGCAAACTTGCAGCAAGCTTGATTTATCAAGTCAATAAACTTGAATTAAGCTTGAAAATTTCAAGCGTGTAAGCTTAATGCAAGCTTGAATCAAGTGTTCTAGTTTACATTTGCCCAGCTTGCATTAAGCTTGACATAGCAAGCTTAATTTCAAGCTTAAAAAATTTTCCTAAAAAATGTTTTCTAAATGCACGGGGCGCCCGTCGTCGAACTCACCCCACATACTTTATTTTTCCATGCATTTTCCCCTCTATGCTGAAATTTTACGTTATTTTAATCTGTTTCCATCAAACGTCCGCGGCTGCGTTCGATCTCGGGAACTATGGGTTGGGAGGCCAGCATGCTATCCGTTCCGCCAATAAGCCTCGCACTTCTGTGACTAAAGTTTGAAGTGACTGTTGTCACGCCGTTTTCTGGCCAGATCGATCAGTGGGAGATGCCAATAAGTTTCTTTTATTTTTCCATGGGATGAATCAAAATTTAAATAATGTTATGTGTGATTTATAGGCTCTACTAATAGGGAAATAAGCATAATATAAACTTAAAAGCAGAACACGTTTTAAAACTTTCAATATCGCAATATTGCTGGCCAAAATCGAGACAAACGACTGATTTTGAAATCAATTTCGTAGTATAATTGTATTTTATTTTGAAGAATTTCCATATTTGGAAATATAGAATCTTTTTTTTTTGTTTAATTCTATGGTCAAGTACATTTATGACTGATTAATTATTTTGTGGCCGGATTGCGCTTCATTCTACCACCCATAAAGTGAAGTATATTAACTAACTAAATTGTGTTAATTATATTAAAACTTATTTTTAGGGCTAATTAATTAGTTAATGGAATTACTAATGTTAATTAGATGTAAATAAAACTACAACTCCCGTCGTGTTATACTTCAGAGGGGCTTATCCCATTCATTCCTTTCCCTTGCGTGTTCTAATGCCCAGGTTTTGTACGATAATAAAATAAAACACAACTTTTAGAACTTTTTATTTAATTTGAGAAACGCTAGACAATTAATGTCCATTCTCTTTCACAGATAGCGCCATCAACGCACGCTTTCGAAAGGGAAAATTTGTATTCCAGCTTGACAATTCAAATTGACTTCGGCAAGCGTGCTGCAAGCTTAAATTGAATTGAATTGTAAAGCTTGTATTAATACGTCAAATTCAAAGAAATGTTAAGCTTGATTTAAGCTTATGTGCTGTCTGGGACACACGACTTTCACGATGACACTGCTTGGGTAGCTGTTTTTCTCCCGCTCTTCGCATTCCTTCTTTAGAACGGGGGCCATCCTAATGATATTTTCCGAGAGTCTAGATCTGCAGGGTCACGGAATGATCCTCCTTGAAAGGGGGGGGGTGAAATTGTTGGCGATCTTTTGGCGTGCCGATGTGTGGGAAGTATTCCTCAAAAACTGAGCCTAACATGGTGATATCTACCAAATTTGGCTAGAAACTGGTTAGCGCTACAATTTATTTATCTCAATAAAGGAGAAGTATAGTTAGAATATGCTTGGCGAAGATTGTAAAAAGTTTTGGTTGCGATTTTAATACAGATTTCAAGTCTACAAAAGTGTTTTATGGAGCAAAGAAGGCAAATACGATATACTCATGGATTATGGTATACTTTCAAAGCAATATTTCTTAAGGTGAAGTATAGTTAGAATATAATACCTGTGGTGTAATACGGTTGGCGCACTGTGCTGCCGTGTCGTAGGTCCGGGGTTCGATTCCCTGGTTGGGCGAGTTTGGCTCAGCCTTTTATCTCTTGGGTGGAGTACCAAGCTTGCTTGGGAGTTAAAAACAAGATGCTTCGCGTCAGGCCAGTGACGTGCATTCGGCCAAGCAACCCAAGCAAGAAGGCAGAATATGGGTTTCGGAGTGTCGTCTCTGATTGGCTAATTCTCTGATGAAGTCATGTTTCTATAGCAACATCCCTTCAGCAGACATTGCAGATGGGTTGATCTCACGGCAGAGAAATGAAGAGTCAGAAAGAAAATATACTTGTTTATCCACTTGACATTTATCTTTGTGTTAAGAAATTATGAATAAATAAGGTAGATGGTATTTTCTTTCAATTTGTGATAGAAAGCAAAATTTAAAAACAATAATAGCCTTATTTTCAGTTGCCCAAGCACTGCTTGGGTTGCTTGGACGGAATGACGGCTTACACGACGCAGTGACGGCTTACACGTCACTGCGTCAGGCTGACCACTTGGCCAAGGCATATGCTTCCGCATTTCAGAACCCATGGCCGTGAAGGCATGGTTGAGCAGCGCAGGACTTGGACGCGCAAGTGGGCTGTTGCACCAATGCTTACCTTTTAATATGTACTCTTCTTTTTTTTTTATTCAATAAAGATAGTTTAAAACAAATTTTAAAGATTTCAATCATTTCACCGCCATCGTACAGTTGCTAAAGTAAGAACTGGCGCGAAACTTTTTCTTTACTTTCTGTCACACGTTATGTCACGTCCGCGTCGCTCTTCGATTGTTCCTGTCCGTTTTGTCCAAGACCTTGGTGACATTCCTGATCGTTTCCATTTGTTTCTGAAACATTGCGGTCAATGAAGTAACCGTTGAATTCGACGGGTAGTTTAGTAAATAAAGCCGATAGACGTGTACAATAGTACTGTACTATCAATATGCAGGTACATACGTATTATCCCGGCGGTCCACCAAGACGAGCGATTTTTCGCCAAGATAAATGCTGGAAGCATGAAATTATTGATGGTTTGGAATACGATTGGCAACAGTTTGCCAGCACACTTGACGAAAAATAGTTTGGCCGAAATGACTGCCGGGATAATACGTAAGTACCTTAATGCACTATCACGTGCCAAAAAAAAAAAAAAAAAAAGCAATCCGTTGGTGTTGGCTCAATTCACTTTGTTTATCAAGTTAAAGCCATTTTCGCAACATGCAACCTTAACTCGCGAGGTTCATATTATGCCCTGCTAGCATTTTCAAATTGCGTAAATGACACTACTCAACTTATCTTCAGTCAATGATTTTGTTTTTTCAAAAACGGTCGAGTGAAATTATTCTGATCTTCTCTTTGAATTTTTTCCCATCTTAAGCATGGCTGGAGACGTGCCATCACCTCTCTGTCTGATGCGACTGAAGAAAGACATCCAGTCACTTCACGAAGAACCTCCTCCGGGAATATAGATCTCCGCTGACGAAGAAAACATCAGATTGATTCACGCGTTGATAGTAGGCCCCAACGATACGCCTTACCACGGTGGATTTTTTTACCTACTCTTGAAGGTGCCCGCTAACTACCCTATCAAACCACCAGAAGCGAAACTCATGACGACTGGTGGAGGTCGAGTTTGATTCAATCCGAACTTGTACAGCAATGGGAAAGTGTGCCTCAGCATCCTCGGAACATTCAGTGGGCCTAGGTGGAGCGCTTCTCAAAGACTGTCCACTGTCTTAATATCCATACAGTCCCTGATGAACGAAAAGCTGTTCTTCAACGAGCCTGGATTGACGGAGCAACATTCTGGAGACAGTGATAGGTACAACGAACTGATAGAACACGAGACTCTGAGAGTTGCCGTATGCGACATGTTGGAAGGACAAACTGGAGATTCGAGAAATTTACCGCAGTCGCTTAGAGACATTATGGAGAGACACTTTCTGGAGTTCTTCGACCACTATGTATCCACGGCTAATTCAAAATTGCACTTGACCGGGAAGCCTATGAAATATCATCCTGGGATGTTCGGCTTTAACAGAGGTGTTTTTGATTATGCTTCCATACTGAAGCGTCTCCACTGCATTAAAGAACGCCTGGAAGCTAAACTCGGTAATGCTAACAATGCCAAGTATGTGAGCCAATTTATGTGAGCAGCAAAATTTGCTTAAATTGAAACTGCATTATGCAGACAATGTATTTGATGTTCTGATATTTTAAAAATTCACTTTAGACACTTTGTATTATGGTAATTGTATACTGAGACATATTTTGGCGGTAAAATCATACAAGACGGTGCCCCTCATGTAAACACGGCGATAGCCGCTGGAGCTTGGCGATCGCCAAGTGCGAACGCTACGGATCTTGGCGCCAAGCTCCAGCCATGGCGCCAAGCCACCCTGGCGACCGCCAAGCTTCAACGGCTATCGCCTTCTTGTGACGAATAAACACAAGTATTTACTACTAAAATTTTTACAAAGAAACACAAATTCTAAGTAAATGACACTATATAAAACAGTCAAATGCACAACAAAACATTAGAAAAAGTAGATTAAGCAAGCACTTACCTCACCTTTCCCACCTCATTTTTTAATGGAAGGACCGGGAACATCCATTACAACGATGAAATTCCCCAAGACGAAATAAAGACGAAATTCCCCCTGACGCTCACTAACTTACGATAAAGGGTCCGTAAAACTGAATCAAAAACACAAGGAAAATCCAACACAAACTTATTCCACTCAGAATCAAAGAACACCAAACTTCAATCTTCATGCAATTAACACTAAATGAAAATTCTATGCTTCAAATGCACCGCGTTTAATTTTCAGAATTGCCAGTCAAATTCTGATTTAAAAAAAAAAAGATTTTCCAGACCAACATGTGATAAAAAATCCAGACGATTTTCAAGTTTATGACGTCAGCTTTACATATGTTATCCAAGGGCGGAACCAGAAACTCTTTCGGAGGAGTGCGCAAATTGTGAATATTCATTTTATCTAGTGTAAAGCCTGCTAAATATTGGTAAAAGCCCCATTTATGTAGTGTAAAAACATTTTTCTTGGGGCGCGCGCCCCTCTGCGACACCCCCAAAAAAATATCAGTGGGTCCGGCCACCGCCTCAAAAGGGCCCCCTCGAAAATATGCTAATGCGGGCCCCTCTGCGAGATCCAAAAAAAACATCAGTGGCTCGGGCGGGCCCCTCTGCGAGATCGCAAAAAAAAATCAGTATGTCCGGCCACCGCCTCAAGGGGCCCCCTCGAAAATATGCTAACGCGGGCCCCTCGTGAGACTCAAAAAAAACATCAGTGGGTCCGGCCAACGCTTCAAAAGGGCCCCCTCGAAAATATGCTAACGCGGGCCCCTCTACGAGACCCAAAAAAAACAGTGGGTCCGAGCGAGCCCCTCTGCGAGATCCAAAAAAAACATCAGTGGGTCCGGCCACCGCCTCAAGTGGGCCCCCTCGAACATATGCTAACGCGGGCCCCTCTGCGAGATCGCAAAAAAAACATCAGTATGTCCGGCCACCGCCTCAAGGGGCCCCCTCGAAAATATGCTAACGCGGGCCCCTCGCGAGACTCAAAAAAAACATCAGTAGGTCCGGCCAACGCTTCAAAAGGGCCCCCTCGAAAATATGCTAACGCGGGCCCCTCTACGAGACCCAAAAAAAACAGTGGGTCCGAGCGAGCCCCTCTGCGAGATCCAAAAAAA
Organism: Cheiracanthium punctorium; assembly: GCA_038373885.1. NCBI lineage: Eukaryota > Metazoa > Arthropoda > Arachnida > Araneae > Cheiracanthiidae > Cheiracanthium > Cheiracanthium punctorium. The sequence continues at coordinate 595,874 of JAWZYV010005808.1, read as the reverse complement.
ACATCAGTGGGTCCGGCCACCGCCTCATGTGGGCCCCCTCGAACATATGCTAACGCGGGCCCCTCTGCGAGACCCAAAAAAAAACATCAGTGGGTCCGGCCACCGCCTCAAAAGGGCCCCCCTCAAAAATATGCTAACGCGGGCCCCTCTGCGAGACCCAAAAAAAAAAAACATAAGTGGGTCCGGCCACCGCCTCAAAAGGGCCCCCTTGAAAATATGCTAACGCGGGCCCCTCTGCGAGACCCCAAAAAAAACATCAGTGGGTCCGGGCGGGCCCCTCTGCGAGATCCAAAAAAAACATCAGTGGGTCCGGCCACCGCCTCAAGGGGCCCCCTCAAAAATATGCTAACGCGGGCCCCTCTGCGAGACCCAAAAAAAACATCAGTGGGTCCGGCCACCGCCTCAAGGGGGCCCCTTCGAAAATATGCTAACGCAGGCCCCTCTGCGAGACCCAAAAAAAAAACATCAGTGGGTCCGGCCACCGCCTCAAAAGGGCCCCCTCGAAAATATGCTAACGCGGGCCCCTCTGCGAGACCCAAAAAAAAACATTAGTACAAGTTGAAGCAAATTAGAATAGTAGACGAAAGAACAGGAAAAAACGAAAAATAACAATAACGCATGCGCAAAACGCAAATTAACAGCTTAGTGACGTCAAATTGAGCAAGCGAATTCGTTACATTCATCGATACATACATTCGAAAATATGCTAACGAGGGCCCCTCTGCGAGACCGAAAAAAAAAAAACATTAGTACAAGTTGAAGCAAATTAGAATAGTAGACGAAAGAACAGGAAAAAACGAAAAATAACAATAACGCATGCGCAAATTAACAGCTTAGTGACGTCAAATTGAACAAGCGAATTCGTTACATTCATCTGCTTACGTCACACAGTAGCTAGATTAAAAAACAACTATTACGCATGCCCGAAAGTGCAAGAAATTTCGCATCTTTCAATAGTTCTAAATTATCCAATTTACAATATTTGACGCATTATCATTCCTTAAAAAAAAAACGTCGCCAAGCACTACACATTTCTTTATGGTTGCCAGTCAAACAACCATCGGCAGGGTACTTTACTAATGTTGAACATCGCTCACGATGTCGCCAGAACCAAGGGGCACCGGATACGGAACATAGACCATTTTGGCTACCGTACGAATTAAAAGATATCTTTAAAATGTTTTATGTTTAAATTATAAAATTAATTAACACTGGTTCCACTATCATATTTGAACCCATTAAAGGCCAAGTGGTGCAACTCCATTTTTAACACTTTCCAACAAGGTTGAAAAGTGTTTATGATTTCGGTTTGTCTGTCCGTCCGTGCTCTAACTCCCGTAAATATGGATCGATTTCGACGAAATTTAAATATGTTATTCTTATCTACTGTACCATGTACTCTATTGAAAATGGTCTATATAGCATTTATAGTTTTTCTACAGGAGTACTCAAAATATTCGAAATACATTGCGCTCTATGGGAAGTTATTCTAGGCGTATCATCCTTACTATATACTATACTAGCCGCCTGCGGCAACCAGTTGGTTCGCCATCTTAATAAATCTTGTTCGGAGAGAATCCTGTTCCTCACCGGCTTCCTTGGCACTGAAATCTCTCAGATTCTGAATGGAATTTAAAATTAAGATGGTTAAAAACAGGAGTCGCCCTAGGGTAAGTGGCGCCCCTTCTAACATAAAAAAGACGCCCCTTTTATGCTCTACTTAGTTTTTGTGTTCGAAATGACGCCTCTTCAAAGCCGGCTCCCAGATGCGATGCTTAGTGTTTCGGGCCGTCCCTGGTTGCAAAAATAAAAAACTACAAAAAGGAACAAATTATTTTCGTCCTATATTAATTCTGAAGAGTTTCTGGAAATATTGTCCTTTATCAAAAAACGGAAAGGGAAAAAAAAAAAAAAAAAAAAAAAGTAAGAAAATCTGAAACACTTTCAGATTTTAAATGCGCACTAAAGTACTATATATTAAAAGCGCATTATAATCGAATGGTCTTCCCTATTTTCGTTCCTTCTTTCATTAAGTTGGAAAGTATATCATTATTCCTGAGTGTGATTAAACAAAATTAAAATTGGTATTTCTAACATCCTTTTTCTGGATGTAATACATTAGAAAAACCTCGGCTGTTCGAGCCTCGTCAGGGGGAGACCCCCCTGACCCCCTAATTTTTTAGTTTCATTATTGCCATATTAAAACGATATTAATTGTCATTTTATCTCGCATCTTTCGAGTATTTCGTCTGGTAACCCTAGGTTGAAATTTTTATAATTGTAACCTATTTATAGAAAAATGCATGTGATGCATATTCTACAGCTTACGAAATAGTGTAACAATAGATTAAAGCTGTTGTGAATTAATAGTATTTAAATATATGAAAAAAATACATGTGAAGCATATTCTACAGCTTACGAAATTTTATAACAATAGATTAAAGCTGTTGTGAACTAATAGTATTTAAATATATGTAAAATTATGTCGCATACTTTTGTGTCGCATTTTTGGGACACATTTTTCATACAATTTTCAATAAAGGGGGTGAGAGATAAAATTACATAGTCATTAATAGATGGAGAAAAGCTGCACAGAAAAATGCACAATTCCAACTGAATGAAAATTTCAAAAATTTATTCTCAGGTGTATTCAGCAGACGATAAATTGCGCCAAGCGTTAGAATCATCTCCTCAAAATCTCACATCAACCATTTTATTTTTCGCCAAATTAAAAAGTTGCACATTTTAGTCTCAGAAAATTTCCAAATCCTATTTTTCTTTTGAGTATAAAACATTTCATTCCTGCTCTGATTTCACATGCACACGATATTTGAATTAAAAGACAACCTTACAAATAATCTAAACAAACAAATCGTTATTCTTTTATTTTTACTTCACGATCATTTAATAAACATGCCAAATATGGCAACCTAGATATGCTTAAATTCTCCCTCATTCCACTGCGGGGTTAGAATTGCGAAATGGCTAAGCGAAAAAATGAGCCTTTTGCGACATGTTTTTTTTATCGATATCTCATAAAATAATTCGAATTTCGAAAAAATCGCTTCGAGGTATGTCAGGCCCCCTCCTGGAGAATTTCCATACAAAATTTGGTAGGTCTACGATCACCCGTTTTGGAGCTATGCGAGACACAGAAAAACAAACAAACTAACTAACTAACTAACTGACAGTTTACACATTGCTTTATTTATATAGATAGTTACACTGATCCCTGACTTCAAGATAAAACTCTTTCCGCCATTACTGCAGAAAGATTACAAAGTTAACACAAAAAGCCTAATAACATGTACACCGTTTGTACGATCCGCTTGAAAATTTTCATAATTATGTATAAAAATATAGAAAACAATCTGCGCTCCTTTAAAAATCTGAAAATCCACCTGTTCCCCCATTTTTAAGCAATTTTTCGCTATTTTCAGCTCTATTTAATTTCCGAGAGTAAAAAAAGTTAATCATTTGCGTGACAAAAATAGCTGTTGCAAGTGACAATTACTTCATAGTGACGTCATACTTAACAAGCTTTTTCCAGATTTATAAGTTTTTTTTTTTTTAATAAAATGATTTCCTGGCGGATGCTCACAATAAAACGAAACCGTTTGAATAGGAAAAGTTTCCGCACGTTCCCAAAAGAGCATGAAATTCCGTTTTAGTATCCTAATCCTAACTAATATTATAAATGTGAAAGTGAGTTTATTTGTTTGTTTGTTTGCTACGCTTTCACGCCTACACAGCTGAATCGATTGTGATGAATTTTGGTATAGAGATAGATGGGACCCAGGAGACGGCTATAGGCTACTTAGAATTTTAAAGTTTTAATTACTTTTTTAATTATTAATTTAAAACCGTTTTTACGTTTCCATGCTTGGCGAGTTTCGCCCGTGTAAAATGATTCGTGCTTTGAGCTAACAGAAATGCTATTACTTCCATGAAGTATCTCGTGCATTTGAAACTCATGAAATACCACGAATCAGTTTTACGCCAAATCTATCTATATCTATAATAATAAAAATGAATGTTCTCCATACAAATCTGCAGCACGCAGAGCTTTGAAAATTTGAACATATAAGCCCATGACTTTGATAATGTTCAACTCAGGCTCAGATTTTGGAAATTTTAATTACTTTTTTAACTATTAATTAAAAACCGTTTTTAGGTGGTCATGCTTGGCCAGTTTCGCCCACACAAAATGGTTTATGCTTTGAAATAAAGCAGAAATTCTATTTGCACAATCATGTGCATTTGAAAAACATGAAATGGCATGGAAATTAGGTTAGTTTTGTTTTACGTCACTAGGGGACAAAGCCCGTAGACACGCTTTTCGCACATTTCATTCGGCCCCTAATAAGGCTCATTCGTAAAAAAGGCATAATTGACAAAACCCAAAGATTGGATCTGATAGAATATTACTGAGCTACACATTCCTTGGTTCTTGCATGTTCCTTAGAACAACTTCAACCTATGGAACACCTTGCGTATTGCCATCCATGGCGATTTTTCATAATTTGGCGACTTACGTTTACCTATAGTTAACAATTATTTCTAAGAAAACAGTTCTTCATAGGTTTTCTTTGATAAAAACTACGAAACAGCTATTGTATCTTGCTACTAATAGCGACTTTTCATTATTTGGCGATTTACATATGCTCATAACCTATAATTACTGCACATGTAGGGTTAGCGGGAAAACCGTTATCCATACATTCATATACATATCCTTCAGTGTTGTAGTGCTAAAAAATTTTTCCCCGGAACGCATGACTCCGCGTTGGGGGGGAGGGGGGACAAGTTTATAACAACTAAACATAAAAACCCGCTTTCTATGTCAGTAACCAGTATATAAGAGACTATGGATAATTTGTTAAGTAAAATTTTAATCTAAAGCAATGCAAAATTGTTGGGCGAGGATAATTTATTTTAAAAAGTTCATTTTACCTATCCAAAGTGTATAATAAAGCACAATGTTACCCTTTAACAATCGCTTGGGGAGGCTGAAGCTTCTTAGTCCCTACCCTGGATCCGCCACTGGCTGGTCAGGTGGACAGTCACAAATTTCATTGCCTGTAATGCTATCACCGCGTTTAACATTTGTGTTCCTTTTGTTATCGACGTTGATTCTGAGAATCTAGTGGTTCTATGTATTTTCTTATTTGCATTCATGACGGTCATGTTTATTTTCTTCAGACTCAGAGAGACCCAAATAGGCAATGCCATTTTTAACTTCCCCGGCGCCCTAGGCACTTCAAATTGTTACGCATCCCCTCGTGTCAGTTTTGGTTTGTGAGAAATTTTCCCTTAACTCTTAAGGAAAAATCTCTCTCTTAGAAAGGGCCCTCACCCCTTAGAGAAATCTTCCCTTACTAAGGGAGAATCTCTCCCTTAGAAAGGACCCTCACCTCTTAGAGGACTCTCTTAGAGCACCCCTTAGAAAAACCTTCACGGAGGACGCCCTGCTCATAGGCCTAAATCCCTCGTGTAGATAATTCGCTGTAATCCCACAACACATCCATTATCTACCACCTATGGATCCACCGTATCTCGGACTGGCAACCGGCAGGCGTAATGATAGGACAACCATTCACTACAATTTTAATTTTTTCTCTTTTTACGCCCTCCAGTTTTTTGCCCCCTAGGCGTGGGTCTAGCGTGCCTATGCGGAAAAGTGCCCTGCAGAAAGGGCAGGGGATTGAATTTCTAATCGACTAGATTCAGTTTTCAGTTCATTGGGAGTATTCAACTATAAAGGTATTCATAGAATTGGAACAGTAGTATTGTTAGTGGGAGCAGGCTATAAAAGAATTTCTCTTTCTTTTTAAGACCCACAACAACAAAATAATAATCTTATCTCATTTGGGCTCCGGAACGTCGTTCCGGTCCCGGAAATAGAATTGCAACGAAAATGTCTTCATTAGGATGTAGACGTCTCCACCTAAACTCAGACAAATATGAGTCGAGATGTTGTTTGGCTGTTCCACGGTGCTTTTTGTTTCTCCATTTGGCTGAAAGTATTATTTTCCGGGTGTCCAGAGAAAACTACGCGTTCGTTGCCACAAAATGTTGAACTGATTATCTGTCTTACTATGAATGTATGAACCCCTTTTATATATTTATTGCTTTAAGTCTATGTGCACGCGCAAATAAAAAGTTGGTTTTTGTTTTTATAGCAACCCGGGGGGAGGGGTATATAAATATTTGACCAGAATTATTTTAAGGTAACCCGACCTTAGCGACGCCAACTAGGTGATAGAAATTTTTTGCGAAAATGTCGACGGTATAATACACAAGTACCTTATTTTCATCTTGTCTTGAGTTCTGGTAAAAGTAAAACATTTAGCTGATATATACATATATATATATACTATATGTATGCAGCATGTATGTATTCTTTATTTTAATAATTGCGGTTGCCAACATTGGCGCGTTATACCACTTGCGTGCAGTTACTCGACAATAATTAATAGACTGCTTTGTTATGAGAAGCATGAATATTTGCCACCAACGGCGACTTTTCATTTATTATTTATTAACACTAGAGTATTTCGTACAAGCCGGTATTTTCTTTCATCATAATTTGTGGACAATTTCTGTGAGCATGATTTGTGTCGACACGCTTTCATTGCATTTTTCAGTACGCTTGCCAGATAGTGGGAGGGGGAAAAATAAAATGGTAAAAGTGGCCAAGGTTTGTAATTTTTGATGATTTATAGCCAAGTGAGGAGCCAAAAAGTAAGTCTTTAAAAACTGAACCTAGATTGGTCATATCTTCCATATTTGGCGAGAGACTATAACAACAGTTTATTCCAATAAGCATAAACATTATTGGAATATGTCTGACGAAGATTGTAAAATAGTTTCAGTAGGCGATTTTGATAGAGATTTCAATTCTGAAAAGTGTTTATGGAACATGAAAGACAAACACGGTACACTCATGCATTATGATGTACAGCTGCGGAAAAAAAAAAGTCCCACTTGCTCTTTATTTCGTCGCCGTTCGTCACACAGGCAAGTTATATATACCATTCGTTTGCAAATAAATAACGCATACTTTAATTTGCTATTAAGTTAATTTGCATAAGGGGTCCTCTTCATATTTAATTCTGCATCAACTTTGTTTTTCTCAATGGCAACACTGTATTTTGACTTTATTAAACGAAAGAAAACCTTCAAATTACCCTGAATATAAATTTTCACCAATTTTCTACGATAATTTCCGGAGATATTGCGAATTATTTTTTGCGCGTTTTTAAGGGACTTTCTGCAAATTGAAAAACGCTATTTGTAGGTTCCGAACTTTTCGCCTTTCATTCATTTCACCCAAGAGAGTTAAAAGAAATAAACATTATTTTCAAGGAAAATATTTTTTCTATCTCTCTTAAAGTTTTTTGTAGTAAGAATATCAAGGGTAGAAATTAGAATATTTAGTCAGTGGTCCAAATGACCTGTGAGTTCATAAGTTCCTTGGTTCGTACTCATGATTTAAAGGAAAAATGCAAAACGACTGCTCACGATTTTGAAAATCTTTCTAATTTTGAAATTGTTATTGAGTATTTCCCTTGATGGTTCTCTTAGACAGGTGAAATGTTAGCAGGAGTGAGAGGCTGCTCTCTGCTCTTCTGACTAAAAGCATGAATGTTACTCAGCTACGGTCAAACTTGAAGAATGGTTTCATGATTGAAAATTTATTTGTTTGAATTCCAGGCAAAAAACGCAATTACTTTTTTTCCGACCCAATATTATCACTGTGTTTGTTATTTCACTTTCTCCATTTAATATTATCGTCTGCAAAGTGCAATATTCGTATAAGAGTTTTGGCGGAATTTTAATTTATATTCAGATGAAAATTTAGACAGAAAAATTTGATCTTGAATGTTTGATAAAGTATGTGGAAGTCCAAAGACCCAATGTTTCCAATATTAAAAAAGGTCAAATTCATGCCTCGAATATTGAGGATGTTAGTTTTTTCAGAAATAGGACGTTGTATTAGAAGACATACATCTACTGCATCTAATTCTATACCTGGAAAATATTTTATTTGGGAGAACATTGTAGCGGACGCGACAATAGACGCTTTATAGAATCACCATCAAACTGTAAAAACCTCTAATTTATTTGCTTCAAAATTTGATATTTTTTAATACCGCTATCTTTACTGTGTTTTTGCACAAAAGAAATCTAATTTACTTTTATTTTAAGCAATTTTCAAAAATTGTCACTTAATAATTTTTTATATATGGTCCCTTAACTCATGAAAATAACATATTTTATTTAATATAATTAAACTACCGAACGTAAAAATTTGAAATTTTGCACAGCCATCTAATATTACTTTCTGCATCTATTTCTATCGAAATTTGGCTATGTTTCAATTCATATTTTTTGAATATTAATTTAATAATTCATAATTCATATTAATATTTTTTTTAAATCATTAAATTTAACATTAAATTATGTTTGAGTCGTTTAGTTCTAATAGTACGAATAAAAATCAGCGTCTTATTATCAATATTATATGATATATGATTTAAAGTATGAAAAAATATTTTAACATATGGGGAGGGGAATTTTGGGTGCTCATAACTCACCCATTTTCAGTTCAAATTTATTGAAAATGGGTATCCGGGGTTAAAATGGGCTAAATTTTTGAAATATGAAGTGAAATCTAGGGGTTGCTATTGGGAAAAAAAGTTGGTGTGAATTTTAATATGTAGATGGCCCCTTATGCTATTTTTATGCATAGCAAATTAAAGTGTACGTCAATCGAAAATGATTGGTATCTGTAACTTTGCTGTACGAAGATCGAAGGCCGAAAAATGTACAAGTGGGACGACTTTTTTTTTCCCCCGCAGCTGTACATTCCAAACAGTATTTATAAAGGTGAAGTATAGTTAGAATATGCTTGGCAAAGATTGTAAAACAGTTTCAGTGGGCGAATTTAATATAAATTTCGATTCTAAAGTAGTGTTTTATTGAACAAGGAAGAAACTACGGCACACTCATGAATAATGCTACACTTTCCAATTTAATGGAATAAGGAAGAAAAATTGGGACGTCGCATGGATTATGATACGCTTTTAATATATAGCACTTTAGTACGTTTAAAATATGAAAGTGTTTCAGATTTCTTTTTTATTTATGTCCCCCACCCCGTTTATATTCTTATTTAACATTGCTATCCAGAGTTTGTCAAAACGAATTCGCGCATACATAAGTACATGCAGATTTCTTACAATCACTGGCGCACCCTTCCCTCCTTCCAAAAGGGTTATTAATTTTGCATTGTAAAAATAATCCGGTAGTTCTTGACATTTTAATACGTCACGACTCTTATTTCCAGCCTTTAAGATAAGTTAATTGAAGCATAATTCAGAAGTACAAGTTGTATATTGAAGTGATCAAAGGCGGTCATGGTCACGAAATAAAATTTGTTTGCATTTTTTTCTGGTGGTTCGTTGGTATCACAACTTTAAGTGCTGGATCCCCTCCAAGGGAGAATCTTGTGTGTGCCACTGTTGACGATACCTTCTCAAATTAAATTAAGGGATGTTCGAAATCGAATTTTCAGTTAAAATCTGAAAAATCTAAATTTTTCTTGATTACAGTTCTCCCTTTACCGTAAAGGACGCAAAAAAGGAAATTTTTCTTGCAGTTAAAAACGAATGACTGAAGTAAAAGATTTTGAGACCTGGATATGCTTACAGTTACTGGTCATGCTTGGAAGAAGAAAAAAGAATTGTACTAATGTTCACTATTGCATCAAAACTGTTACAAGCCTTTCAAGTACTTATTTGTAGTTTTTTTAACACTTTCCAGCAAGGTTGAAAAGTGTTTATGATTTCGGTCTGTCTGTCCATCTTTCCATCAGTGCCCTAACTGCCACAAATATGCACCGATTACTACAGAATTTATATATTTGATTCCTGTGTCCTGTACCATGTACCCTGTTGGAAAAGGTGTTTGTCGAATCCCTGTCTAGTTCTTCTACAGGAGAAAAGCAGATAGCGGATCCCCCCAAGAGAAATATATTTACACTAGATGAAATTATCTTTCTGCTAACAATTACAAATTTAATGCAATTATGAACTTCTATTTAATCTTTGCGCCTCTTTCGAAAAAAAAAAAAAAAATCCTCCACAGGAGTACCCAAAATAATTCCAGCACATTACACTCTATGGACAGTCATTTTTAAGACGTATTTTAGAGATATTCGGCTATTTGGAATGAAATAAAATTGATCTATGTTCTTAAGGATCCTACTGTATAGTCACGCCGATCCATGACTCACTGACTCTGGAACAATTCCGGTTAAACCGCTCCAGTATAAAACTTTTATATTTTCAAACAAAGTTTGTAAAATTGATAACGGCATTTCAAGCTTAATAAATGACATACCTTTAATGGTTAACTGTTCAGATTATAGATATTTTAGGGCACATTGCAATTGCTCTAGATGAAGTCTAAAGTAATTGATGCATGACTGCACAATGTGTGGAAATTTTGAGCAGATTAAAGCAAAAAATAAAAGTATACAGAAAAAAGGGTATGAAAAAATTCTCAAAAAGAGAGAAAATGACTTTATCACCAGCAGATTTCTTAGACCACTGATATTCTGGAAAAAAATTAAGTGAAAATGAAACCTACATAGCTATTATTTCATATATGCTGTGGATAAAGAATCTTTACCTATGTATGTTCTTTTTAGCCAAATAGAGCCCTAAGTTTTAAATTTCAGGATGAATTCTTGAATGCTGAATGCATAGTTTGGTGGAATTTTGTCAAGGTACAGGATCATATGAAAGATTAAACATCTAGGCTCTTAAGTACAGCAATTCCTGTCGTAGATGGGTTAGAAAGACTGTTTTCTAGCTTGAAATTAATCCAGTCCAAGCTGCAGAATCAGTACGGGAGTGAAAGAAATCGGAAAACTCATATTTTTGTTCACATTTTTTAATGTAAAGAAACAAGAAAGGCAAACAGTAACCCAAGACATCGATTACAAAAACACTTTTCTGCAAAGTCTTTTTTGATCGAAAATTTCGCTATGTTATCTCTAAAAAGCTATATATCAGTATTTGCAATTTTGCAAGACGCCGTAAAATAAATGTTTTTCAAATGTTTAAACGAAGACTAAGCTGGTATAAACGTTTATATACTTATTGTACTTGAAATGGATTAATTTCCCTAAAGTCATATAGATTTTAATGTATTAAAATTCTTTTGAGTGCTACTGTAAAAGAACCATAAATGCTACATACACTGTTTTTGATGGAAAGCATTAGTCTATAATCTTTAATGACATGTATCAATTTTATTTTCTTTGAAATAGACAAATATCTCTCAAATGCAATTCAAACAATCGTTCTTTTTGAATTCTTCTGTCTGCTCTAATAAAAGGAATATAAATGCAACAAATATCAATTTCACTGTTTTATACGATTCCGTACATAGAAATGACGTATGTAAATTTCATACAAATCGATATATATTTACGGCAAGTTAGATCATACACAGACAAACTGAAATCATAAGCACTTTTCAGTCTTGTAGGAAGCGTTTTTAATTTAAACGAACTCCAATAAAGTAAGAATTAGTGTTTTTAATCTCTGTTGTTATTGCTGCTTATCCTCTTTAGAAGATCTGACGTAAGTCAGATCTACTCCAATAGATTGTTGACCGACAGAAAATCAATAACTAAAAGGGGAGCAGATGTTAAGTCCTCCTTAGAAAGTCCGACGCAACTCAGTATGTGCTCTGGAGAGGATGGATGATCACTGCATTTCTTGCAAGTGGGGTGGATTTTCTTGCCATGTTCATACGAAAGATACTTAAGGTGGCCACTTTTAAGTCTAGCAAGTGCAGTCTGGGAGCCACGATCACATTTAAATTCCAGAAGAGAGCCAGGGATGTTCCGGTGTACCATTGGTGCGCAGGTGGAGTACGCCAAATTGAATTCAATTCAGATTTTTCATTTGAATACATTTCTTGGTGAGTAAGCGAAACACCAGTGGTCGTTTCGTCCTCACTGCCTTCTTTGGCCAATCTATCTGCAACCTCATTACCACTAATGTTTACATGTGATGGGATCCATTGGAGATGGATGTCGTGGTTCTGAGAAAGTTTCTTTAGTTTGAGCAGGATAGATATACTGGTTTTATCGTCTGCAGAGGACCAGTAACTAAGATGTTGAAGTGCACTGCGGTTGTCCGATAAGATCCAAAGTTCACCAAATTCATAATCAATAGTTAAGATAGCGTCAAGTCCAACAATTATTGCAATTAATTCGCTCCTGAAGGTTCTGCCTGAAGGATCAGGGTTTCGTTGTTTTAATGAAGTCTCAAGATGAGGAGTTCTACTATAAATACCGCTGCCAGTACGGTTTTCTGTACGGCTACCATCAGTATAGACCTGCACTGCATCTTTAGGAATGCGACTAATGATTTCCAGGGCCAGCTGCCGAAGATGGTCGTCAAGATGAGTTTGCTTGTTTGCAGTGGAATTCAGATCAAAGTGGAAGAAGACTTTTGGCATTCCCTCTGAGGGATCAATACAAGATCTCAAAGATTGAAGTTCAACCTCACGAGAGATCAGGTTTTGAGTTTCCGCCAAATTAAAAGGGCTGAATTTCTTTAGTCTTTGATTATTATGCCAGGTGTGCAGATACAAGGAAGTACGATGTTGGGAGCCATAGCTGTAAATTTTATTAAAGTACAAGCTGAAGTACCCGTTCTTCGCACGGGAATGAATGGACGTTTTGATATTACGATTTGTGGTGATTACTATTTATTGTAATAAAGAGATATAGCAAAATGGATATCGCGTTATATTGTGTTCAATAACCATGCATACCGAATTTCAAGGCAATCGTTCGTACGGTGCAGAAGGCCATGCGGCGTAGCGCAATCTAGTGGCGAGTTTTAGCAAAATGGATACGGCGAAAATATTCTTCGCATTCAGATATCGATGAATACGAAATTTCAGGACGATCGGCTGGACAGCCCTGAAGTTCATGGGTTGATGCGACATCTAACGCGAAACACTTCCCCGTGTTCAAATATCTATGTATACCTATTTTCATAGCGATCAGTTGCACAGTCAAGAAGCGATACACTGTTGCGCGATCTAGTGGTTAATTAAAGTAATGATTTGCTACAGTGCCGTCAAGTGGCGAGTTATAGCAAAATGGATAACGCCAAAATATTCTCATTGTTCAAATAGCTATGTATACTGCTTTTCATAGCGACCGTTTGAATGGTCAAGAATTTGGCCTGCTGCAGCGTCATCTAGTGGCGAGTTAAAATAATAATGCATTGCAGTGCCATCTAGTGGTGAGTAACATCAAAAGGAACACAGTTATATTCTTCGTGCTGAAATGTGTAAGTATAAGAAATTTTATGCCGATCGGTCGAACGGTATAGAAGTTGATGCGTTGCAGCGCCATTTAGCGGCAAGTTACAGCAAAATGGATACTGAAAAATATTCTCCGTGTTCTAATATCCGCGTGTACGAAATTTCATCGAAATCGGTTGGACGATATTCGCATAGTAAACGGCTAAATGGAATAGAATTTGACGTTCTGCTGCGCCACCTAGTGGCAAGTCAGAGGAAAACGGATAGCATAAAAAGCTTCTCAATGATAAAAGACTTAGGTGAACTAAATTTCATGGTGCAACGGTGCTCAACGGTGCTGAGTTTTTCAACCTCATACACACATACCAACATTCATTTTTATCTATAACCAGTGTCATTATATATCCCAGTCTTAAATAAAATCCAGTTCCAAATCTAAGCCTCGCCAAAGTGCCAACATACGCCATTTTGCAAGCGTTTTTTCAGGAAATCATTCGAAGCATTGACTTAGCAGCAATCAATATGGGAAATGGTTCGACCGCCAAAAAGTAAAGCACGCATTTATTTGAAAAGTGGAATCCCTTAATACAGCCGAATTTTTTAAAATTATCAACTATAACGTGTTTTATTCATAGTTACTCCGATGTACTAAATGAGAAGATTTCAATTTTCTGAAATTTGGCAGAATTCCTCCAACTTAAATCAATGTACTCAATTGGCGAGTATTCTGAAGATAGATCGCTTGAAATCCCTTAATAACTGCATTATTTCTTCACGGATCATTAAAATTTAACGCTGTATTCTAATAAAACCTTTGCACTTGTTTTCAAAAATCTATTTCCTTAAGCTCTCAATAAATTGCGGCAAGCCGAAAACTGTGCAAATCACTAGAACTCACTTTCTCAAAATCGGCATTTGAGCCATTTTATTTTTTCGCCAAAGTAAAAAATCTTACATATTAGCCTCGGAAATATTCAATTCTTATTGTTTTGCGTATAAAACATTTCATTCCTGCTCCGATTTCCCATGCACTCGATATTATAATAAAAAAATAATAATCTTACAAATATAAACTAACAAAAAGAAAATCATTATTATTCTTTTATTTTTACTTTGAGAATTTAAAACATTTTATCCGGCAAAATTGCCACACATGGCAACCACGATCCTTATTTCACACTTTTTTCACTACAGGGGTTACAATTACGGAAAGCTTTTTGCGTGGAGAACATAAAAAATCTCTTAAATTCCGGGAACGGGTGGACTTTCAAAGTTTTAAAGTGGACTATGATTTATTCTATATTATTTTACATATCTGTGCAAAATTTCAGGCTGATAGGTCCATTTTTGTGGATTTGTATACAAATCAAATCCACAAACAAACAAACAAACAAACAGAATTTCATTTTTATTTATAAGGATTTTACCAAGTTAGCTCTTCTTCTAAGATGCAGTGGTTGTAAGTTGGCTTCAAATAGGGCTATACCAGAAGGGCAGCTATTTTTAAGTCCGAGAATGATTCGAGCGGCACTCAGTTGTACACGTTCTAATTTCTGGAGATTGGTTTCAGACGCGCAGGAATAAATAAGGTAGCCATATTCCAGAATAGGTCTTATAAGCGAAATATATGTGGTTCTAAGAGTGATTGCATCAGCTCCCCAATCTCTGCCAGCTAGATATTTAAGAATGTTAAGGCGTTTACGAGCCTTTGAAACCAGGTGGTTAATATGCTTGTTGCTGTTGAATTCAGGATCCAGGATGAATCCTAGATACTTGGGATGTTTTTCATAGGTGAGAGGCTGGGTATCAAAATACAGCTTTGGTTTGTAGTTGTATAGATGTTTATTAGTGGTAAAAAAAGTCACAATTGATTTAACTGGGTTGAAAGACAATTTGTGTTCTGTTGCAAAATCAGAAAGTGCGGTCAAAGTGGAATTGAGGAGTGTTTCAACGTTAGTCACGTCAGTGCCTGACTTCCAAATTACAATATCGTCAGCGAAGATTGCAGTATCGACAAGTTCTGAACTCCTCTTCTCGATTTCGGCCAAGAATAAGGAGAATAAAGTAGGACTTAAGGCTGATCCTTTAGGAACGCCCTGTCCCAGTCTAAAAGGATCCGAAAAAGTCTTGTTGAATTTAACTGTTATGGATCTGTGGTGTAGAAAGTCAGCAATCCAAACCAGGGCAGAACCCCTAATATTGAAGGAATCGTGTAATTTTATGATAAGCTTGTCTTTCCACATAGTATCAAAGGAGTTAGATAAGTCTAGTAGGGCTGCCACGGTATGTCGAGTTGGTTTGAAGTTTTGGGCGTCTCTGACCTTTTGACAAAAGTACAGGACCTGATCTGTGGTACTATGGCCCTTTCTAAAACCATATTGTTCGGTTGGTACTCGGGGAGATCTAAACATGTAGCTGTGCACCTCGAAGCGATTTTTTCAAAATTCGACCTAGAAATTTTTTTATTTTATGTTTTATGCGATTTTTGGCATTTTTTCTCACCTAATTCGTAATAACGGCGGAAATTACGCTTGCAGCAGAATGGCATTTGTATCATCGGATAGAGGAGAAATTTTTCTTTTAATTCGTGTGTTCTGAATATGTAACATAATTTACTGATATTTAGGAATTTTTATACTAAGTATCTGATTTGACGAATGTTTTCGTAAAATAATTTTAAGACTGTCGCATCTTGAATTCTATCCGTCATAACTTTTTAATATTTTGACAGAACGTGAAACATTCTTTTCTCCCTCTTTTAAAATAAAAACGAAAAAATTATGTAAATTGGGTGATTTTTACGAATTTTAATGTAACCTAATGTTTAGAATTAATAGCATCAACGCTGAGAGTTTTCATTACATTAATTGATCATGGCACGAGATAATTTGGTTGCGTTGCCACAAAAAGGATTAGAAAAAAGGTTTTTTTTTCAACCATTGGAGTTTTTAAATGGTACATCGGAATTTCAATTCGCAAGTAGGATCTATGACGTGCTTTAAGATACGTAAAAATTACGCCACAATTTTAAAATAAACGGTTGTCCATTTCATGTAGTGTCTGAGATATTTAATGCTACAACTTGAACCTAAAAAACAGTGTAATGTAGAAATAACACATTTTGAAACTCAGGATTTCTCTGCAAACCGCTAAGCTTTTCTCTTTTCTGATCGCGAATGACACTGACGTAGTTTTTTGAGTCATTATATTGCAATGATGCCAGGTTAGTTCTCATGACGCAAACTTTACATCAAGAGTCAAATAATTTTGTTTTTATTTTAAATTCCACATCACTGGAATTAATTGGGATTACACATGTTAGGAAAATTTTCGTTTACTACTGTGCGAAGAACGGGCACTCAGCTAGTAAATAAATAAAATTATCTTGACACTGATATTGAATCTTGCGTTTTGTACGTTATGTACAGAGAACACATTTAATGTTTGAGAAAGTTGCTTCTGCTTTCTATTTTATTTGATAAAAATTTGTTGTTAAATGAAAAAAATTATATTAATTAATATAACATGGAATATCTTATGTTATAACATTTAAATCATGCCCAAAAATATTTATCAACAGTATAATAAATCGTTTTTTTAAAATATCGGATATTTGTGATACTTTCGAAAATATGATATTTACGATTCCTGCCTCTACATGAAACATTGATATAAGAAGCGGTGTTCCCAGCGAAACGAAATCTTTCGAATGCGAAAAATTTTCGCACATTTTTGGAAGAAAATTCAATTCCGATATCTGTATGCAATAAAAATTGGGTATGAAATTATTTAAGTGGACAAAGATTAATTTATTAGGAGTAGACATATTTTTGTCGATTTTTTTTTGTCTAGCTCCCTTTGTAATTGTCTCCACTGCGGGCTTGATCTTCTAGTTACAAAATAATGCTTTCCAAAGGAAGTAGTGTCTATAGCATTTATAGTTCTTCTACAGGACCACTGAAAAGAATTCCAATGCATTACGGTTTATGGCAGTTTAGAGTCATTCAAGCACAATGCAGTAGATTTTTTTAGCTTATTCTAACCAGGGAGGCGCACACCCTTCTTTTTAGGAGCAGAGCATTAGCAGGGGAGGAGGGTCGAGAAAAATAGGCAAAAAGCAAGTGATAATGCATGTTTTAACAAATCATCTTACTTATTCTTATTTTTACTCTAAAATACATCTATTTATGCTTAAAATGTTCATTCAAACTTTACGGATGACCTTATTTTGTAGAGAAGGTGACTGAATGATCATTGTGTAGAATAAGAAACCTGGAAGTATACAGAGGAATGTGATGGGGGGGTATCGTAAGTTATCCTTCGTTGGAGAGGAGGGGGGAGAGGCACAGTGTTAAAAGGTTTGAAACTGCTGTTTTAAAAATGAAAATAGCATTTAAAGTTTTTTTTTTTTTTACAATATCTTGCAAATTATATTGTTTTTCATATACAGGATGGTTGGTTATAATTAAACACCATAAACATTGATCTACAGTTAAAATAAGGGAACAGACTGACGCTAAATTTGGTATCTAGACTACAAATGAAATGGGCTCAAAGAATTCCGAAAAAAGAAATTAGTTACAAGAATGTTCACTAGATGGACGTTTGTATGAAAAAACAGCAAATTCAACAATGGAAATGACAACTTTCAATATATAAACTATTTCAACACTTATTCAGTGGGTTTTGAATATCTATTAACTAATATGAATCTTTTGCAAAGCTGAATTATCACGCAAAGCGCAATCTAGGGACCATTTTTGGAAATAAACTTTAAAAAAAATTTCCTTGAGGGCATCTTATGTAAGTGAAGTCTATATGCCAAAGTTCGTGGCAATCTTCTACCTTGTTCCAGCTATGGAACGTTATCCAAAGCAGCGGATCCCAACCTTTTAACGTCGCCCCATCCGAAACCCAACAATGGCAAACTTATGATGGCGCCTTGCTCCCTCACAATTTTCAGCATACATTCAGTTTTTTTATTCTTCAACAATGATCATTTAGTAGCCTTTTCTACAAAACAATGTTATCCGTAAAGTTTGAATAAACATTTTAAGCGAAAATCGATATATTTTGGAGCAAAAGTAAGAATAAATAAGATGATTTTTTAAAACATGAGTTATCACTTTGCTTTTGCCTGATTTTCTCGCGTCCCCCCTTTGCAAACGCTCTGCGCCCTCCTAAAGGGGCGTGCCCCAACGGTTTGGAAACGCTGGTCTAAGGGGAAAATTTAATTGTAACGACCCTGTACAGCTTTTTTGAGATTATCTCCAAAATCTAGTCAAATTCAGCACAAAAGACTTGTCTTAGAAAATATTTCATAATCGAATCGTTGTTTTATGATTTAACTTTCATCTTTTTTGCACAATTTCAGGCACGGTCTTTTATCTATGCGAGTTGTCTATGGCAAATTACTTTTCAAACAGTATAAATAATGGTGAAGTAAGGGTTTTCAATCCCTTACCGTAACAGTATAAATAATGGTGAAGTAAGTGTTTTCAATCCCTTAAAGCAGCGATTCCTAAAGTGAGTTCCGCGATATTATTTACTTTGGCTGTTAAATGATTCCACAGTTAGGTACAAATCAAGACGCCCTTATCATTTTACAGACCTGTCCAAAGCATAGACTTATCTGGTAGACCGCTCGCGCTGTGGTAGAGCCCCTATTCCCGAGTGAAGCAAATACCTCGGTGGAAATTCCACTCATCACGTGACTGAGGAAGAAATTTTTGGCTTCTTTTCGCCGCATTTGGTGAAGCGAGTATAAGGAATGTTGGAAACTAACGCATTTTAGCAAGTAGGAAAACGTTTATTTTAGTTCTTTGAAAAACTCACAAACCAAAGAAATCAGAATAAATGGATTTCGATTGTGCATATGATTTACACCTCGCATAATGTAAAATTTTAACAACTGACTACAACAAAAATAAATTATACATTTAAACTTTTTAAATAAAAAAATTAATTCTTTAAGCAATACCTTTATCATACTATTATTATTATTATTTATTAGAGACAATGTAACTAATGTTATTATTTTTTACGGGGAAGAAAAAAAAACATAGTCATCATTAAAATTTCAAGTAGTTTTGTGAAAATTTATTAAAGAAGGGAATCATTTTCTTCAAATTTGCTGCGGAAATAAAATCAAGCTGTATTTTATTTTAGTTCAAACCTGGCAATAAATTTAAATTAACTAGTTACCCCAGTTAATTAGCCCAGTTAACTATTTCAAGAGATTATCTGCTTTCTTGATAATCTGAAAAGTAATCGGATAAATCTTTTCAGGACATGTTCCAGATACTTTCGTTTTGGAAAACACTACGTGTATTAACAAAAGCGAGAGTAAATAAATAACTCGAAATACATTTTCAAACATCACATATGTGTATAAATAAACGAAAATTAAACAATAAGATGTTATTCAGTTCTAAATCTCAATGACACTATAGTTCTTAATTATATGTAAAAAGAAAATGTTGAATGAACATTTCATGTGAATTTGTACGGAAAAGGACAATATATTTGTTACATACTGTAAAACATTCCACATTTAATTAGTAATCATAAAGTTTTACTTTCTTTTAAATAATAGCCTGAAAAACATGAAAATTTCAGACTATAAACAACTTCGCCAACACATCGCCAAATATATCAATTTACATCAAGACAAGTAGTATCTGATTAAACTCTAATTTTGAACATTTAATAAATATTTAAAATATATAGATAGCTCTCATAAAGGGTAATAAACAATTAACTTAAGAAAATGGTTAATTTCTTTCACAACAAATTGAATAACACCGTTTTCAATTGCGACAAACGTCAGAGCTAGGAGCTAAGAAGTGTTTTTGTGCAGCTATTTTTTATTAATAAAGCAAAAAACTTATAAAAATTTTATTTCCCGATGAAATGTAACAGAGCCACCTTTGGTAAATTTTTCATTGCATCCATGTTGTGACGAAGTTCACATATTTTTCGCGTCTTAAAATAATGTTCCTATGTTTCGTCTTTCTAAATCAAAATTTCGTTTTCCGTATTAATCTCTCTCCACTTTGTTTTTTCGGCTCGATAAAATATTCTTTCCTTTTGCGCGACGCTATGTCTGGGATTTTTCGGGGTTTCCCTTCTAAATTAATTTCGCTTTAGCATATGCTGTGTTAGTTCTTAGCGCCTCCCGGTCTCCGTCGGTGTTTTCTCACAGGGTTGTAGCCTTTCGTATTGGCATCCGCCAAATTCTGGCACTTCTGTCTTGGCATCAATCATTTAATCCGTTTGTTTCAAACTTTTATATTGTTTACGCCTACCGGACGGTGGTTGTCACGTGGGGCAGTGGCTTATGAGTGCTCATATTTTACTCGCCAACGTGTAGAGAGCTGGCAGTTTTGTAGGAAGATTTGACAATACTTCTCGATTGCTCTCCGTAAGAGGAGGTTGTGTTCTTTTTTTTTATGGAACTCCGGCATGCCGTGTGGCCGGAACAATTAGATATGTTCCTGTTGTTATTTTTTATGAAGCAATGTGCGGTGCGTAATTGAACTTGTTTCTTTAATAACTGTTTTGTGAAAATACCTACAATAAAGTGCAGCTTTTTGTGTATTCCAGTTGTCCGTCAGTTTTTCTCAAATACCTTTTGTACACTATACGTCATGTGAGCGGCCGAGGGAACGTTTCTCTTAATCGTCCTCCGACAACTCTCTCATATAAACTTGGTGCGTCATGACCAGCTCGTTTTCACGAGTAGTTGTTTCCGGCACATCTCCGGCTGTCGGAGTTTCCTTTTGCCCAAGTATGAATGTGCAAAAAAAAAAAAAAAAAAACTGTTCTTACTTAAGCAAAACAAATTTTCTGCGGACTCTCCCGTCTCCATGTCATCGGAATTTTGATGTCTCCCTGCGGTGATTCAGTAACTGCTCCTTGTGCTGTGAACTTTCTCGGATTTTTCTGAGGGATGAGAGGATTTTTGATTACCCAGCGTTGTGCGACCGAAAAGAATTTGCTGATACCTGTGCCTTCTAGCCAGCGGTGTGTATGACGATCCGCAAATCGAAAGTCATAGACTTGTATGGTTCTTCGTATCTACATTTTACGTAGTGACCGTTCCGGTGTTAGGATGCTCTTCTGGTTTCGCCGCACTGTGTTTTTCAGCTACCAGTGTTTGTTGTTCCTATGTTTCCTGTATTTCGCCGATACTTCTGAGTCAACTCTAGCGGAAACCGAAAGACGAGTGTGGTGTTCAGAATTATGTGTGTTTTTATAATGGATTCGGAACTTTTATGTGTGTCACAAGGATAAATGTTTTGATTTTCATTCATAAGAGGATAATTTTTGCGTTTTGTGTGTTTTATGTCATTTTTGTAGGTAAGTCATTTATTTTTATTATTGTAGAATGTCTAAAATTTATGATTTTTCTGTTAATATTCCATCATTTGATGGTAATGCCGTAGAATTAAAACATTTCTTTGGTATATTGGAAGACTTAGCATCTTTAAACAAATGGTCAGAAGAAAAAACTATTTTGTATTTCAAGACTAAACTAATTGGTCCAGCATTACAGTTTTTTATTGAAAATGAGGTTGTAAATAAAGCGAGAGATTTTGATGTAATTAAATTAGAATTTGAAAAATATTTTTGTAATAATGAAATTCTAGCTCCAGTAACCGAGCTTAATAATTTGAAATTTGAAGATTTTAACTCTGTAACTGCTTTTGTTCATCGATTAAATGTTTTGGTTTCTAAGGTATATAAAATCAAAGATTCTCAAGCTCTTGATGATATTAAATATGTTAAATTGATGTCGGCTTTGCCATCTAACATTAGAGTTAAAATTTTGGAGGATAACATAACTGACTATTCTAAAGCTGTTGTGCGTGCCCAGCAATTACAAAATATTACACAATCTGAATCACTTGTTTTGGCTAATCAACAAAAAGCCCCAGTGTTTGCTATTTCTGAAAAAATTGAAGAATTAGCTTAAAAAATTAATGATTTGACTTTTAAAAATTCTACTTCTGGTTCTGCTGACACCAATCGTAATGCTTCTGCTTCTGCTTCTGAGCAACGGAATTTTTTCAGACAACGTAGACCTCATAATACACAGTTTAAAAACAGAAATACAGTTTTTCAAAATTATGACAGAAATAGAGGTCAAAGTAGTATTATCTGCCAATTGTGCTCCGGCAGACATCATTCTGCACGCCAGTGTAGAAAATTTAAAGTTTTGCACGATACTCCAAAAAATAATAATTTTGGTCGTCGACCCAACTTCCGAAATTCAGGAAGAAATTTTTCTAATGACTGTAATTTAAACTAATTTCGAGGTGTGATTTGACTGGTGGGAACACATCTCGTTCTTTCATACATACACCAGACAATTTCCCAATTTTGTCTAAAAATTTACCAAAAGTGTCTAATGAGCGTAGAGTTCGTTCTTGTTCGACTCAGACTATTGTACCTGTTACCATTGCTGAATCTAAATATGTACAGACTGATAATTTTTTTGAAGATGAAAAACGAAATGAATATTTTATTGCAAATGTGAACAATGATTGTAATTTATTACCAATAATTGAAGTGATGGTGAATAAACAAAAACTTAAATTCTTGATTGATACTGGTAGTTCTATTTCTTTGCTTACAAGGGATGTTTTTAATGAAATTAAATCTAAAATCAATTACAAACACCTGGCTTCTTCAGTCACTATATCTACAATTAATTCAAAAATAAAATTCTCTGCTTGTATTAAATTAACCTTTAAAATTAAATCAATGTTTTTTCACCACTGCTTCTATATTGTTGACATTCCAGTTAATGAACATTTTGATGGTATTTTGGGTTTTCCTTTTTTAAGAGAAAACAATATTTCAATTGATATGAAAAATTCTTGTCTTATGGTTAATGATTTAAAGGTATATTTTCTAAATAATAAAGACTGTGTGTGCAACTGACTGCATGTGTGTGCAACTGATAATAATGAAAAAGGTCCTAATTCAATTAAAGTAAATGACAATTCTGTTTATCTATGTCAAAAGGTCATTTTAGAATCGGATGAGCATATTTATACTCAGGTTTGTTGTGATAATAAGTCTAGCACTGAATATTTTCTTTTTTCACCAAATGATGCTGAAAATTACATTTCTTATGAGGCTTGTTATTTAAATGAACACTTTAATCAAAACAAAAATGGTAACAAGTGCTCTCAAAAATTTTCTATATTTATTCATAATGTATCTGAACAGAAAATTCATTTAAATAAGAATACCAAGATTGGTAATATTTATGATATTGATGAAGTTAAAGAAAGAGACCTAACCGATGATTCTGAGAATTTTCAAATGTGTAATTTAATACAGCCTTCATCAGAAGTGCTTAATAAAAGAAAACAGCAATTAACTTCATCTGATTTTGACTTAGCACATTTGGAATGTAATGAACAAAGTGAATTAAGTAGTTTATTACTAAGCAATTTTGCTGCTTTTTCAAAAGATATGTCTACTTTAGGACACACTGACAGAGTTATTCCTGTGTTGAACTTTACTAATGATTTTCTAATAAAAACATTGCCATTTCCAATTCCTCAGGCTCTTCAAAGTGAAGCTAAAGAGCAAATAGACCAATTACTGAATGCAGGTATAATTGAACGTAACTGTTCTGAATGGGCATGTCCTGTAATTTTAGTAAAGAAAAAGCCTGACTCTTCTGGCAAACAGAAGTATAGGTTAGCCCTTGATTTGCGTATGTTAAATTCTGTCATACAAGGTTCATCAT
The DNA here is from genome assembly GCA_038373885.1 of Cheiracanthium punctorium. Classification (NCBI taxonomy): domain Eukaryota; kingdom Metazoa; phylum Arthropoda; class Arachnida; order Araneae; family Cheiracanthiidae; genus Cheiracanthium; species Cheiracanthium punctorium. The sequence goes on along the minus strand of JAWZYV010005808.1, from coordinate 571,744 downwards.
ATCCTTTACCTAAAATTCAGACATTTATTGCTAATCTATCAACATATAAATTTTTCACCAGTTTAGATTTACAACAGGCTTATCATCAAATAGATTTACCAAAAGATTTACAAGATAAATTAACTTTCACTTCTCAGTTTGGCTCATTTAAATATAAAAGAATGGTTTTCGGTTTAAAATCCGCTGCCTCAACTTTTCAGGCTCTTATGGATCTTTTACTAGACGAGGTTAACTCAGATGGAATTTTCGCATATTAGGATGATCTTATTATAGGATCACATTCTTTTGAAGACACTGTACATAAACTTTGAAAAGGTTTTAAAAGTTTTATGTAAATATAATTTGACACTTGCTCCTACTAAATGTTCTTTTCATAAAACATCAACAAACTATTTGGGTTTTCATATTGAAAATCATTTTATCAAGCCTATTCAATGTAACATTGCAAAAGTTGTTTCTTTTCCAACTCCTACAACAAAAAAACAATTAAAACGCTTTATTGGTTTGGCAACTTTTTACAAACACTTAATTCCTGCATTTTCTGAGTTATCTCAACCTTTGATTCAATTAACTACTCCTAAAGCTAAATTTGTTTGGACTTCTACACATGAACAAAATTTTCAAAAGATGCAACAAATATTTTTCTCTGAACCTATGGTAAGACTTCCTGACTGGAATAAGACTTTTTATTTAAATACTGATGCTTCCAACATTTCTATAAGTGCTTGTCTTTTACAAATGTATGGTAATAAACTACTTCCAGTTGCTTATTTTTCCAAATCGTTAAATAAAGCTGAGCAAAAGTATCCTGCTCTTAAGTTGGAACTAATGGCTATATATAAATCTGTTAATGCCTTTAAATATTATTTGTATAATAGACATTTTATAATTCTTTCTGATAGTGCTCCTTTGAAAAAATATAAAAAGACTACCAACCCAGCTGACATAATCACAAGGTGGTTACTTGAGTTGTCAGAATATTCATTTAGTTTTCAGCACATTGCTGGATCTAAGAATGTACTTGCTGACTATTTATCTAGGGAGAACTTTGAAAATAATACTGAAACTCTTGACAGTAATCCTCAGTTAATTTATGATAAAGGTGTTATACCAATTGTTGATAATGTTCCTAAAAATAATGAATATGTGAACTTTTTAGTTAAAAAAAATTCAAATAGTACTGATCCACTGTTGGAAATTTCAAATGAAACTTTTTTCAGAGAGCAAAATGCTGATCCTGAGTTGTCTGTCATTTATAATGAAATTTTAAGTAAGGGTTCCTCTGCAACTCATCCTGCCTTTTTTATTCATCCAGAAACTATGTTATTGATGTGTGAAAAGTATAATGTTCATAATCAAACTTATCATCATGTAATTGTTGTTCCACATTCGTTAAAAGCAAAAGCTTTAACAATTTCTCATCTGTCACATTATGGTTTAAAAAAGACTTACGAATTTCTAACAAGGAAGTATTTTTGGAAAGGTATTTATACTGATACTGTGAATTTTGTTGCCTCTTGTACTGTATGTTTACAGGTGAAACATCATCCTACTCGACCTGCTCCTTTACAACAAACATACACACCAACTTATCCAGGACATACTATTGCTATTGACCTTGTTGGTCCCTTCAGTAATGGTCGTACTGTTCTAACAATCACTGATCATTTCTCTCGCCATATGGAGCTTGTGCCTCTTACTTCTACGTCTGCTAATGTAATAGTAGAGGCTCTTTTTAAATATTTTACAACTTTTGGTCGTCCTGCAGTGATTTTGTCAGATTTAGGGCCACAGTTTGTTGCCTCAATTTATAATCATTTTCATGACAAACTTGGTATAAAAATTAATCATTCTTCGGCTGGTCATTCACAATGTAATTCGATTGCTGAACGCATAAATACTTCCATTAAATACTCTGTAAATTCTTTATTACTTGATGGCCACAACTTCGAACATGCAATTTTAATTCACAAATCTTTGTATAATGGTTCAACACATTCAACTACTGGTTTTACACCCAATTTATTACATTTTGGCAGAGAATTATCACTTATTTTTGACACATTTAACTTTGAGACAACTCCGCCAAATCTTAATGACATACACACTTATAAATTAATGCAAGAATTAGACTCTATTTATAAGAAAGCTTATCAAAATATTATTTCTTCACAAACGATTCGCTTTCAGAGACACTCACAACATGCTAGGCTCAGAGATTTAAATGTAAATGACATTGTTTATAAAAAGTCTTTGGATAAATTTAAACCTAAATTCACAGGTCCTTATGTGATCACTGAAAAACACTCACCTGTTTCTTTCTCTATTAGACGTTTGCAAGCTCCCCATCTCGAACCTCAGAGAGTACATATTGATAGATTAATTTTAGCTCCTCCACGTTCTGAATATCTTTCTTTACATAGTAATAATCACCACCATAATGGTGTTACAGATAATTTTAATCTACCTACAACTTCACATAATCAGTATAATTTAAGACCTAGAAAGTAGATGCATGTTTTCGTTTTAGTAATGGCGTGTTTGTGAAGGTGCCCACAGACACTTCCTTGCTTTGTACACTGTTGTATAATATCTTGTTTGTATCTGGCTGGTCCAGTATTTTTAAAGATGTACACTTCAGTATACTGTATGATATGTATCTCTTTTTCATGAAACTTAGTTAATCAAGTTGTTGTTAATATTAAAAAAAAAAAAAAAAAAAAAAAAAAAAAAGAGGAACAATAGTTTTCTGTAGGTGAGCTAATGGTTGTTGGGAATCATTTCTTTTGTTGGTGTCATGCTTTGTTTTTTTCTTATTGGCGGTCCCTTTTTGTAATTTTCCCTGAAGCTAAGTCGTTCCAAATTTACAAGTCCCATGCGCCCCGTTGTTGAGAAGAGATTTAGCTTGTGTTAACATGTGCCTTTTGCACTTTTGTAAGTTTTAACTTACACTTTCTCACACTGTCACGTTGGTCTCCATGTTTTGCTACACATATAGGTGCTACTTGACATTCTTTTTCCCACCTGTCGGAACTTGAATGCCTTGTGCATGCCTCGCCCGTGTCCCCATAGGATACTTGTTACGCTCGCGTTTTTTTTTGGTAACAAGATTAACTTTTGATGCATTGTCAACCTTGTCATGCATCCGTCTTTTGTCGCTGTCTCAGCACAATTGACTTTTCTTTTTCTTTTCTACACAATTTAATGGGTTTTTCTAACCTGCACCTTCTTTACACACACAAACATACATTTTTCTTTTGTGTTTACCATTTTTTTGCAAATATTGTTTATGTTCATGTTTCGTCTGTTTGAAAGTTTCCTGTTTTTGGTCACAAAAATATTAATTTGTTTTGAAGCTCATGTTTTAAAAAAAATATATATATTTATATATGTTTTGATATTTTTATTCATTGAAAGTTTTTATTATGTTTTTCATGAAGTAGATTGTGTTTGATATTAAAAAAAATATATTAATAAATAAATTAACAAACTTTAAGAAAAAAGAGAGAGTTTGTTTTGAAAGTTGATAGCAATACCTGTACTGCAACTAAATTGCATTGGACACATTTCAGGTATTTGATTGCAATCATTTTGACTTGATTTATTTAAGTTATGTCATGACTTTTATTAGAATCTTCTTTGACATTCATTTAATTAGAAGCTTCATCTTTGAACTTTATTTTAAAATTTAAACCTGATTAAGTGCACTAAGTATATTTGAGATTTGTTAATAATATTGAGAAACTTTCATTTCTTATTTTGCATGGACGTTGATAATGCAAAGGACTTCGAAAGTAAATTTTTGCACGTGCAAAGTTATCTGCAATGTTATCTGCAAAGTTATCTGCAAAGTTATCTGCAATGTTATCTGCAATGTTATCTGCAATGTTATCTGCAAAGTTGTTCGCATAAAGAGATCTCACATTTATGACGTCATATGTACATATATTATTTTGAATATTCAAGGTTATTTTTCTTTAGTTTAGCACATGTGTAATTTTGATATGTAATGGATAATTGAATCGTTTTATATTGTTTTATTTGTAGCAGAATAATGTTGATATTTTTGCAAATGGTATTTTGTGATGCATTTTATAATTTGTTATGTTATTTGGTATTGTATTTTTGTGATGAGCCCTCATAAGCGCTGCATGTAGGCTTTCAGTTTAATTCAAGGGTTAAAGTTCTTTGTTTAAAAAAAAAATTTCTGGCGTCAAAATTTTTTTGTTGGGTTGTGGAGAGATATATGTGACGAAGTTCACATTTTTTTCGCGTCTTAAAATAATGTTCCTATGTTTCGTCTTTCTAAATCAAAATTTCGTTTTCCGTATTAATCTCTCTCCACTTTGTTTTTTCGGCTCGATAAAATATTCTTTCCTTTTGCGCGACGCTATGTCTGGGATTTTTCGGGGTTTCCCTTCTAAATTAATTTCGCTTTAGCATATGCTGTGTTAGTTCTTAGCGCCTCCCGGTCTCCGTCGGTGTTTTCTCACAGGGTTGTAGCCTTTCGTATTGGCATCCGCCAAATTCTGGCACTTCTGTCTTGGCATCAATCATTTAATCCGTTTGTTTCAAACTTTTATATTTTTTACGCTACCGGACGGTGGTTGTCACGTGGGGCAGTGGCTTATGAGTGCTCATATTTTACTCGCCAACCTGTAGAGAGCTGGCAGTTTTGTAGGAAGATTTGACAATACTTCTCGATTGCTCTCCGTAAGAGGAGGTTGTGTTCTTTTTTTTATGGAACTCCGGCATGCCGTGTGGCCGGAACAATTAGATATGTTCCTGTTGTTATTTTTTATGAAGCAATGTGCGGTGCGTAATTGAACTTGTTTCTTTAATAACTGTTTTGTGAAGATACCTACAATAAAGTGCAGCTTTTTGTGTATTCCAGTTGTCCGTCAGTTTTTCTCAAATACCTTTTGTACACTATACGTCATGTGAGCGGCCGAGGGAACGTTTCTCTTAATCGTCCTCCGACAACTCTCTCATACATGTGCGCTGCAGGATTTCACCGTTTTCAATAAATTTTCAGGTTTTCTAACCGGCCTTTCTCACTCACGCATTGAAATATCAATGGATTCCCGTATGAATTGGATCGGTCGGGTCCACTCATCACGTGACCGGTGCTTGCTTCATATTGCAACCCTGCGCGAGCGGTCTATTTAATCCTTAGTCTGTGGTCCAAAGCAAGCAAATTGCTTGCTTTGGATATAGGCATGAGGGGGTAAAAGTGAAGCCACAACTGTAACCGGTTTTTCTTCCGTCCGCTATGTCCTTCTATGGGGAGAAAAATGAAGTAACCCTACGCGTAGCTCTGGAGGGCGTGGCTGAGTTAAAGAGCCACGCCCCCAAGGTTACGATTACAGTTACTTCATTTTCTTTCCATAGAAGAACTTGCGCGTGCCTACTCCTTGCCAGTCCGCGCTTAGTTTCCATCAGTCGTAGGATGAGGGCGCTTAAAGACCGCGGTCATTAGCAACGTTTTCTGTCGACCATTCCAATCATATTCTTTAATATCCATTCAGCTAGGCATAGGCGCACCCACGGAGGGGGCTATGGGGGCTCAAGCCCCCCTAAACCTAAAGGTGGAAAGTTAGAAGTGGAAAGCATTAAAAATTGAAAATTGCCCCCAATTAATTAAATTTTCCTTTTTAAAAATTGTCTTTAAATTATTTCTGAAGTACTTTTTACAAAAAAAAAAAAAAAAAAAAAAAAAAAAAACGTTAGTTTTTAAATAAATACGTACATTAGCGTACGAAGCACAGTTAAACTCGGTTTCAAGGATGCTGAAAAGATCAGACAATTATTTGAGTATAACGAGTTACATTGCCTGCGGGCATGTTGTTCTATGGGCAAGTCAAGTGGCACATAATATTTTGACGTTATAAGAGAGTTATAAATATAATCGAGGTCACCATAACTGAGTTCAGCAAAATTTGTTGTCCAGCCCCCCCTAAACTAAAATCCTGGGTGCGCCACTGCAGCTAGGGAAACGGCCAGCCAACGGCAATTACATCTCCCACAAGCGCCCCTTTCCACTTTTATACAACTTTGTACAAGGAAACGAGTTGGAATTACCAAATGAAATTATAAATATCACAACTAGAAAATTGATAAATCTCTTGAAATCTTTGTCAGATTTTTTTTTCGGATAGTGATACAGATAATGAAAGGATACAAAATCCATTTATCATCAGGAGTCAACCTGCGATGATAACCATCTTTGATTACGAAGCATAGATCTTCCGAGTTCCCCTACATTAAAACACACAGTTGAGTCTGTCTCTGAATCAGTTTTGGTTGGTACTAGGATTGAATACCCTGAAGTAGCCAAAAAGCCTATCTTATCTTTACTTCCTTTTGTCACAACTTATCGTTGTGAAACAAATTTTTTAGCTTAATTTGTTACAGAACTATTTGCAACCAATTTTCATAATTTCACAGATCCTCGGTAATGGCTACGCGGATCCCCTGAGAACCTCTGATCTAGAGGATTATAAATAGATACACCTGGATTGCAACGGTGTACTTTAGTGGTTGGTATTTATATAAAGCGACGCTGTAAACTTTAGTAGTGGCAATCCAGAATTTAAGAATTTTAAAATGTCTAAATTTTTTTCTATCGATTTTTAAATTTAACAATTTTATTTTAAACTATTCTGCAAATTTGGGGAAAGAAATTGTTTTCCAAGAGGGGGGGGGTTTCCAGGAAGGGGGAGGGGAGCATTGCCTCCAAATGAACCCCACTGGCTGCAGGCCTGATTGGTATATCTGTAATAATAGGGCCAAACAAAATAATTCCCATAGTTTCTAAGGACAGTAATAAAAAATACTTTACTATCATATTTGCTTTAACTTGTTTGCTCTTATCATATCAATGATAGCAGAGCCACAGTGGGATATCAACTATTGATGGGCCGAAAGGGACGATGAGCACTGAAGTGGAATTTCTTCATGCCATCGTCTTTAGAACGATTGGCGTGAACTAATTAACTGTTCGTTGTGCTGTAGTATGAGCGCAAATAAAACTGCTGCAGAAATGTTTTTTTTTTTAATAACCAATTCGTTCATGTGAATTATTTTTCTGATTTTCTTCTCATCTGGGGAACGCCATCATGGATTCTCCATATTAACATAATATGTAATATATATGCAGGAGCGTATTTAAGGGAGAGGCCGAGGGGGCCATTACCCCTTCTGAAAATGTGAAGCAACTTCAACTATTAAAAAACAGCTATTTCAAAACAATCATATTAATTCTAGTAACAATAATGTTTAGGATACCGGATCAACCCCCCCTCCCCCCCGAAATGGATACCTACGCTACTGATAAAAAGAGATAAAAATGCACGCTTCTCTAAAAACAATACATAACTTTCGACAATACTATTCCTAAATTTATCAAAAATGGTTGAACGTTGCTTTTGTTTCAGAACATGTTACCGCGTTCATTCCTTACTCAGAAAAGCGCTGTCATTATCGTTCAAATTACTTCTCACATGTGTGTTTCATTCATTCTCCTTCTCTTCTTTTATAAATACAATCTGAGATTTTTATTTTACTCTGACATATTGCCAAGAATCCTAAAGAGACATTCTAATCCGAGCAAAAGCGCTTATATTTTTTATTGTTTGTTTTAATGCAAAACTTTTTTGACTTGACGATGTGTGAGAATGGCAACAACACTGCTTTTCTTTTTCAGTGGATCCCCCCCCCCCCTCCCTTCATTATTTGAGTTGGAGTCTGAAGCAATGGGTGAATTACCTTTGATGCTTGTGTGTAAGGGGTTACTGGCTCAGAGAAGATCGTGGTTTCGGAAGTGAAATGTAAAAGAAGCTTTGCATTTCCAATTTGGAACATCATTAATCATGCGAGATAAAATAAACTTCATCTCCTAGCAAAGTTTCAAATTTTAGCATCTTCTGGCTTTGACACCATCAGTCTGGTAAATCGTAAATTTTGTCCCCTCTACTTTCAGAAATAACCACATTCAGTCTGCTAGTCGATCTCCATAAAATCACAGTAAATCATAGTCTGCTTTCATCTTTATATACGAAACATTTTTTAACTTCTGTGCCTGTAAAATTTGCAATTGATATCAGGTACTTCTGGAATCTATTTTCAGCGGTGTGGCATTATTAAGTAGACTTGTGAGTCGAACTAAAGTATTGAGCATGATATTGTTATATTTTTAGGTGACCTGCAGAACTTTCTGTACGGTGCACCTAATCAAAAGGTATACTAATAGGGAGAACACTGACTGATTAAAATCTTTTACTCTTCAAGATATTAAGGGGATCGGAAAGCAATTCCGTTTATACGTATGTCAATATTTCGCTTAGCCGAAACTACTGAAGCTAATAATACGAAATTTGGCATGTTTGCGAGATTTTTTTAACATAGATGTTAGATGAGACAGCAGGCGGCAGGTTGGGGGGCGGAGGGGTCGTTCTTTTTAAAAATAACTCTCTATTTTAGATTTGAAATTCGTCCCAAGAAGGGTAGAAGGCCCTCCCACCCGTTTCTCTTATATCTTTCTTGAAAGCTAAAATTTGTGCTTTTATATGTAACAAATGTAACAAACTTGGTTTAAAATGTACGAAATGTATGATCTAAGCAAAATTATTTACATTAATGAAAAAAAAATGACATCAGCTGTCAATTGCTTTTAAGTAAATTATGTCGTAACACCCAATGCACATGGACAACGACAGGCTGTACAGCTAGTGAATAATAAAGTAAAATATTACCCTGTAAAAATATTTTCTAGGGGAGTGTGAAGCCTCCTAGCCACTTTCGTAGAGCCAGATATACCCGTACAAAGAACGGGTACTTAGCTAGTCTAATATAATAAAAATCCGAGAGTAAATTAAGTTTGTAGCTGGCTGGGTATGTGTGTGACCTCCGATCTTATGCGTGCGCCTTTTTATCGCATAGCGCCGAGACGAGTGGTCGCAGACCTAACAAATTTTGTATACGGCTTCCTTAAGACATCTCCTGAAACACCTGGGAACGATTTTTTCGAAATTCGAATCAAAAAATGTTTTATGTGATTTTTGGCATTTTTTCTCGCATAATAAGTAATAAAGCCGGTAATTACACTCGCAGTAAAACGATATTTGCATCATCGGATAGAGGAGAAAATTTTCTTTTAAAAACAGTTTTTTCTTACTGTGTAATATAATTTACAGATTTTTGGGAATTTAAAAAAAAATTACTTTTGACGATAATTTTCGTAAAATAATTTTAAAACTGTTGCATCTTGAATTCTATCCGTCATAACTTTTTATTGTCAAATGACGGAGCATGCAGGGCCGGGCCAGTGGGCGAGCGGGGCCGGGACCACCGTGATTCTACCGGGTCTGCTTATGCACTCCGAAAGAGGCCTACGGACATTTCCTCATTGGTAGACTCGGCCTTTAGATGACGTACTAAGGGCTGGAACCAATAAGTGAGCATCCGTAGGCCTCTTTGGATGACTCATCGCAGTGCCCAAGCAGGCCCGGTAGAATCACGATGGCCCCGACGGGGCCCCAGGCGAGTCGAAAGCGCGGGGCCTCTTTTTTCAGGCCCGTCGCTAGTGGGTGTGCAGGTTGTGTACCGCACAAAGGCGCCAAGGTAAAGGGGGCGCCAAGACGACTGAAGAAGAGTTTAGCGAAAATTAACATTTTTCGAAAAGAAAATCGAAAAAATAAATATTTTTTGTTTAAGTTTATATTCCTGACACCTAGGAAAGGGCTTTCTCCGCTACCCGCTACGGTGTTTTGGCAAATATAGGGCTTTATCATTAGGCTTCATCTTACAAGTCTTTTCATCTTACAAGTGATGATGTGGATCACAATTTTCCGTTTTCAGTTTCCTTCCCATTCATGGGCGTCTGCCTGAGGTCCTGAGATGTAGCAGAGAGGAGTACTGTTGCATTTGTTGGTGGGAGGGGACTAATCTTGGGATTTCCTGCACTTTAGAATTAAAATAATGCAAAAAAGGCCATTACACTATTCACTATACCGACGGCTTGAGGGGGGGGGGCGATCCGGGAGTCCATGATGACAAATACAAATCTGGGATTGGACATGGACCCAAAAGGGCGCAAAGAGAAATACATTTTATATTTGTTTCTAATCGATGTTGCCTGGTACGTAAATGAGTGCTCATATAGAAAGGTACATCGTGCCCCTTCCTTACATGTTTCTAAAGTTAAATTTTTTTTTCGTTATATACTGAAGTTTGTATTGTTTTAGTACTAGGGCAGTCTGTAGTAATTTACAGCCTAATAACAGCATTCCCCTCATAGAAACAATAGTATAGGCATTCTTGCATGGGGAGTGGGGGTCTCAAAATTTGAAATGCTTAACCAACCTAACAGAAAAGCAACATGAATTGGCGTTCAAATGTTTATTATTTTCTGAAATACATAAATGCAATCTACTTTATTTGTATTATACATTAATTGAAATCCGAAGTATCGGATCCAAGGGATGGCGATCTCTCTTCCCTTGAGAGCATTTAAAAATTTGTGGAGTAGCTGGGGAGTTTAACCCACTTTTGAACCCAGTTTTATTCTGTCTGCTCTCATCATTGAAAAGATGCAATGGAGAAAGCTCTCCTTCTGTGACCAGTGTTGCTTCCCGGCATGGGTCATTGAATGCTCCACCGGAACCCAGACCCAGCAATTGTGAAATCGTTGACAGCATTCAAAAACTCATGCTGCGGAGCAACACTGGTCACAGAAGGAGAGCCGCCTCCATTGCATCTTTTCAATGATGAGTGCAGACAGAACAAACCTGGATTCAAGATTGAAAATGAATTGGGCGGGATGACGCAACAGTGGAAAAAATCTTCAAAAAGAAGTAAGGATGTAGCATAGGTGGATACAATTGTAAAATAAAACAATAATTAATTTCATTTGCATTTGAATAATTCATTTTAATAACACTTTTTATATATTTGAAACCAAACCTATGTATTCAACACTAGTTACGCCTTCTCTTGTGTGAACTATGGCAAAGAAAGGGTTAAACTGAGAATTTCTGCCGAGTTAAACAAAGGAACTGTTGCAATAGGTGATTGAGTACGATAATTCGAAGGATTATTATTATTATTACATATATATTCGTCATAAACAATCTTGTTAATTCAAAAATTTTATTCGAAATATTAGAGGAATATAATGATATGTTTAAACTTATATCACAAATAAACATGTTGTCTGATTGAGGTGAAAAAGAAATCTTAAAACATTGCAAAGACTTAGTAGTTAAGAGTTAAAATTAATTGATGATGTAGATGGTAAATCTCTTTTCGGGGAACCAATATCGTTAAAATGTTTTTTGTATAAGAATATGACGGCAAAGGACGTACCAAATTTTATTTATAATAATAGTTTAATTGACACATGGGTCATTCCACGTCAAATCAAACACAAAACTGGAGAAAGTTCACCACACCAACTTAGATTTTCCTCAAATTTTATATAGAGTATATATAGGCTAAGACATCAACAAATCTCAATTTTGAAAGTCCTACGATAATTAATTACCGAGAAATTAATTATGCAAATTTTTAAGTTTTCTGCAAGATGCGCCAACTTTTTTCTCAATTCCTTAAATAACTCATTACCTGTAAAAGTTACTGTGAAAATTTGTTTCTAGGAGTAACTTTTTACGCTGATTCCAAAAATGTTATCGAAATTTGCGTATCTTCTACAGTTTATGCATGAGCAGTACATTTACTAAAAAACATCATGAATTTTTTTCGGCATGTCTGATCACAGATACATGTTTTAAATTTTTATATGTTGTTAAGTTGGAATAATCCTACATCCCAAAATAATTTCATCTTGGCTTTCTGCTCAGGAGCAGAGAAAAAAAATTGTATGTATGTACCTATATATGAGGATTTTCATATGCAATATTTATACTGAAGATGAGAAAATTCAGAAGCGTTAGTCAATTTTCCTATGTCTTTTAAATTGATATCTGAAGTTTAACTACTACTCCAGGCATTTGCAAAAACTAGAAAATACATAAAAGTGCTTGTATCGGAAAACGTAAAACAAACAAACAACAAAAAATGCATGTCACACACAGTGTTAAATTAAAAAAAATTCTAAAGTTAAAATTTTGAATTACTTTTAATTTAACCCTGTTGTTTTTGGCAATCATCCATCAGCCAATAAATCTTTGTAATTCTGTATAACATTCAAGTCAATAGAAGGAACAAAGTTTATTGAAAGAATTGAATTCCTGTAAGTTACAGTACTTGTTTACCTTTAACAGAATGCGAACAAAATTGTGCTTTGGCTAGTTTTGTGGATATAGCAATTTGAAATAGGTTTTAGTGTATACTGTATTAAATTTTTATTGTTACAACAACTAGCATAGCAATGTCAGGCACATTGTCAAATTTCACGTAACCAGTTATTCACGGCAAACTTTTACGTATACCCTCCTAGGAGGATTATATTCGAAATGTTCTGAAATCGATTTTTAGGCATTCTTGAGTGTTGTGTATTTTACAGCAAGAATTTTATCGATATCTCTTTTCTTCTTTGAGATCCCGCAGAATGTGTGAAAAGAACATTTTGGGCCTTTATCCTCTATAAATTACGAATTTTTGAAAATACTCTCTAATCTAGCACCTACGCTATAAAATCCCACTCGTGCTAAATTTCGTGTTATTAGCTTCAGTAGTTTTGGCTAGGCAAAATATTGCATATGGAAAATGGATAGAACTTTCCGGTAGACCTAATATATATATATATATATATATATATATATATATATATATATATATATATATATATATACATATATATGTTTTATTAAACATTGCTATTTCTTTGAGTTCAATATCATGCAGAATCCAAAGATTTAATGCTGATGGATGATTGTAAAAAACAGCAGGTTAAATTAAAAGTAATTCAAATTTTAACTTGGATTTTTTTTTAATTTAACACTGTGTGTGATATGCATTTTTGCTGTTTGTTGTTTTACGTTTCCGATAAAGCACTTTATGTATTTTCTAGTTTTGCAAATGCCTGGAGAGTATTAACCCATTTATGCTAGCGTCCCTTTTTGAGACGGCATTTCCCTATTAGTCGAAAACGTTATTTATTTTTCTAGCTTTATTCATGAGTATTGAGCCTCACTCGCACAATATTTTAACATGACCAGTGGATGTTGATATTTCGATTTTCTGCAAATGATTTTAAATAAATCATTCTTGTTCAAGAAGTGACATCAGAATTTATCTATCATTTCTGTTATCAGTAAAAATCGAGAAGTCGCAAAATATCCAGGACAATGGGTTAAACTTCAGATATCAATTTAAAAGACATAGGAAAATTGACTAACGCTTCTGAATTTTCTCATCTTCAGTATAAATATTGCATATGAAAATCCTCATATGTAGGTACATACATACAATTTTTTTTCTCTGCTCTTGAGCAGAAAGCCAAAATGAAATTATTTTGGGATGTAGGATTATTCCATCTTAACCACATATAAAAATTTAAAACATGTGTCTGTGATCAGACATGCCGAAAAAAATTCATGATGTTTTTTAGCAATGTACTGCTCATGCATAAACTATAGAAGATACGCAAATTTCGATAACATTTTTGGAATAAGCGTAAAAAGTTACTCCTAGAAACAAATTTTCACTTCAGTAACTTTTACAGGTAAGGAGTTATTTAAGGAATTGAGAAAAAAATTGGTGCGTCTTGCAGAAAACTTAAAAATTTGCATAATTAATTTCTCGATAATTAATTATCGTAGAACCTTCAAAATTGAGATTTGTTTATGTCTTAGCCTATAAATCATCTATATAAAATTTGAGAAAAATCCGAGTTGGTGTGGTGAACTGCACTGTTTGATCTGACGTTAAATGACCCACCAATCAGACAACATGTTTATTTGTGATATAAGTTTAAACATATCATTATATTCCTCTAATATTTCGAATAAAATTTTTGAATTAACAAGATTGTTTATGACGAATATATATGTAATAATAATAATAATCCTTCGAATTACACATCGTTACACATCGGTTACACATCGTTCAAGCTTTAGGAATTAGAAGACAAAATAAAACAGTGGTCCACACCATGTGACGTTATCTTAGAATTAAACGAAAAAGACGGAATTATCCCGCAGAATCACTTTGAAAGAGAACAGATTTGTCTGCAAAACGCTGTTTACGTTCTGTTTGATCTCAAAAAACGCTGACTTAAATTTTGGGTTATCATTTTGCAGTAACGCTAGCATTTCAAGTAAGTATCTGTTAGCAAAAGCTTATGTCACGAGTAAAAGAATTCTTCATATTTTGAAATTTCGTAAAAATGGAACTAATTTCACTAACATCAGTAAGAAAAACATTTGATTCAAACCGTACGAAGAACGGCTACGCAGCTAGTACATTAATAAATTGTGATTAACGATTTAGCCAGTTAGTACCCTAATAAAATTTTATTAAGTAACTACTAAAAAAATAGATTATACTATTTGCTGACGATGCTCTAAGATGAAAAATTTATCTGGAAGCTTATCAAAGTTAAAATCATTTGTAAAGCAAAAATAATCATGCAGAGTTTAAAAGAAAATGAGAATTTCTTAGACTAGTAAGTTTTTTATGCCTATCTTCGTCTTTAATGTAAAAAATTGATTACTTTTATATAATGTTTTGCTTTATTCCGTACTGTTTTTTTCCAGACAACGAAGTAAACAAGAAATATTAAAATGAAAATATAAAGTTTTTATAAAACAATCGTTCATATTACTCTCTACTAGAAAAAAAAAAAAAAAAATAGAAATTTTGCTTTTATTTTAATCAGGTTTTTATACTCTTAGGTATTCTGTTGTCTAGGAAAAGTCGATAGCATAGAAGACAAGAAATACAAAGGTACATTTTATATTGAAGAAGATAATTCTTTTTTAAAGTGTAGTTCATGGAATCCATGTATGAGTTTTATCTTTTTCCCCCATTGAGCTGTATTAAGAGTTAATAGCTTTTCTCATATTTCAGCATATAAAACCAGTAAGAATAAATATTGCATTTGTAATATTCAAATTTTCAGCAATACGAAAGTTATTAACTTGAAATTAATTCAACATTACTTTTCCAAAGGATTATAATCCATTATATTTGCATAAAAATGAGAATTTCAAAAGTTTAGACATTATTTTATAATTCAAAGGCTATAATTAAGTAGACTCTGGCCTTTGCCCGGCACCTCAGTTTTTTTTTTTTTACCTTTCTCAGAAGTTTTGAATTACACATATTTTCCTGTCAATTTTACTCTGTGGAATTGAGATAGAGTATTCCTTAAACCTGTCTTCTTCTTTTTTTTTTTTAAATTTTCTTGTCTACTCACTTTATAAGATATTGATATTAGAGAATATACTTTGATTAAAAAAAACCCATAAAACCTTAACCCCTTGACACCCAGACCACTTTTTGCAAGTGCTTACGTATATACCAGAGTTTAGTGTAAATTTGTATTTTCATATTTCACATGAAATGAACAGAGAATGTTGTTATTATTTGCTATTTAGTATTATAATCAAACAAGAAAAAAACTTACAAATTATTGGAAATTACAAATTATCATGGTAACGAAATACTCCATCTCACAAGCGCCCAACACCTACGTTCTGACTGGCCGCACTTCCTCACGTGATCCAAGTCATGAGGTGGAAAGTGAGTGACAGGTCTAACATAACCTGATGTCTCTTCGGAGAACGGAGAACCTTACCAGAAAATGAAAATCGACAGCTCAGATACAAATAAAACAGGATGTAAGCGCTGTACTTCGGGTGGTCGTCTACAATAAAATCAGGACGTATGCATCGTATGTCTTGGATGTCAAGGGGTTAAGAAGCCCAATGAAAGTAGGCTTAAAGTCCTTGAAAAAATCCATCCCGAAAAAAATCTCAATTATTATTTTCCTGCATAGATGTTGCCTAAGCCAATTGTGGATGCGATTTTTCTGGTTAAAACTTGTTTCCGAAAATTACGTAAGACCAGGGGTGTACTTGGGGGGGGGGAGGGGAGGGAGCCCTGACCCTCTCCAAAAATGTACAGCAATTATTAAAAATAAGCTATTTTGAAACATTTACTATATTAACACTAGTAACAATAAGATTTAAAATACTTGAACGCCTACCCCCCTTTAAACGGAAACTTATGTACGTGACTGCGTAAGGCATAAACTTATTATTTAACGTATAGAACTTTTCTGAAGAAACCTGTTAAATTTTTTCGACTGTCTGACATAATTTAATTTTCAAAATTGCTCACAATTTGTATGAGGATTCTTTAAATTAATAATTTAAGGTAAAACGACGTACCACTTGAGTGTACGACTTAGCCTTAATGATACGATTCTGACAGGTTATTTTATAAATTTCACAAGATCAAAGGAACGACTGTTTTTATAAGTTTAAAACTTTTTTTTTCTGTATTGAAAACACGTATAAATTTCAAAAGGAAGACGACGGTACCGAAGTTCTTGTGCCGGAGCCACACTTTCTATATTAAATGGAGATATTTCTTGCCGTGTATCAGATTTTATGTGCCAACTTTTCTCATTTTTGTCTGTAGCATCAGTGATATTCTTCCCCTTTTGGTTTCTTAGCATATTTTTGGGGGGAAAATGCAAACTCTGGAATACGAAAATTGTTTTATCTGAAAGAATTCAAAGGTAAAAAAGAAAGTTTTACTTATAAACTTAGTTTTGAGGTCATAAAAAAAAATCCACGCAAAATAGATTTTCGGCTATCTCATCACGGTACAGTTCATGGAAGTTTGATAGCCGCACAAAATTTCAGTTTCGATATTTTTGTTGGGTTTACACGTTTTGACCTTCTGAATTTCTTGGAAAAGGGCATAAATGTATAAAATGTCTCATTCTACGTTAAGTTTAGACAATGTCTCAAAGTTGGAGAGCGGGGAAGGATTCTGTTATAGCATTTAATACTGTCATTTGAGCCTGTGTTATACCTCAATGTTTCTAAGTAACAACGACAAAGATTCCCCCCTCTATATTAATCTTAGTCTATAAACGAGTGGCGGATCGATAAAAGTTTCAAGGGTGGGCTGATAAGTCGGATGAAGCGTATCATCAGAGAGGGTCATTATTTTATTTAATTATTTTTAACCTATTCATTTTTAGTTTCGAACATGTTTTCTCTCATTTAAAAAGACGCAACGGAAAAGACTCCTTCTTTGGTCGATGCTGATTCCCAGATTGGTTTCTTGAATGCTCCGCTGGAGTACAGCGTTACACTTTGCGCAATCTGGGTTTCGGTGAAGTAAGTAAAATTAATAAGCAAGGGTCGTGTGTGTTCTGTCCCTAAGTAAGTTGTCGGGTGGCAGAGAGTTGCCGATCTGGGAATGACTTCCTTTATGATGATATACCAAATTGCGAGCCCGATTTGATAAAATTGCTTACTTGCATACTTCCAAAAAATAATTAATTTACCCTTTAAAGTATAGTTTTTTTAAGTTAAAATACAGTTCCATGTTTTAAAGTAAATTATTAACGCAGATGTGTGTAAAATTGTTCATGGGGAATGAAAGATAATTTTGGAAACATACTGTCCCTTACTTATACAGACCCACAGAACTTACACACAGAACCACAGAAATCTTCTTTTATAATAAGTAGAGATTAAATCTTATTAAATATATTTAATACAAAAGTCGTCTCTAAAAATGAGCGTTCTTATAAGATAGGTATGAAATGATTACTTTTTGATAGTTTCTTTTCTTTCGTTCCTTCATTTTTAATTATTTTGAAAAGCTATTAAGTTAGAAGACTAAGAAATGGCATGAAGTAACAAGAAACTTTCTGCAAGTCCGCCATCATAGATTTCCTTATAAAAGTAAGAAAGGATTTATTATTTTATTTTTATAATTATTTTTTTAGACAATGAATATATCTTTTTTATAGAAAATAAATTTTGTTTAAAATTTGTGACACTAAATAATTAATTTTATTACTCTGTTTCCGAAATGACCGTCAGTTGTAAAAGATTACATATTAATAAAAATACCTTCCGGTAAGTAATAACATTTAGATTCGTTTCTGTCCTACTTACAGAAAATTTCTGCAATTATTGTAGATATGGAAAAGCTTTATTTTGTTAGAAACTCTTTGACAACTTTAAAGAAAGGAAAGGAAAGCATATCGTAATTGCGGTTTACGTGAAATCTAGAGACAAAAAAATAAAGCTATGCTTTAAAACGCGTATTTAACTAAATGGGATTTTAATTAGCAGAAAATAATTTTGATAGTTTTTTCTAGGAGAGCGGGAATCAGCAAAATAGTATTATTTAAGAACATGCAAAAATTTATTTCCTGTCTGACACATATGAAAAAGCTAAAGCAGTGTACACGTATTTAGTCAATTAAGAGGTATTAAACTTTGATACAAATTTAAATGCACTGAAATTAAAACCGTGGGTGCAGCGCATAATTAGAAAATACAAAACACAGCTGTTTAAAGAGAAAAGGAAAACACTGTTTTTTTTTTAAATTTTTACTGTTTTTTTAATAGCTGTAATTGTATTGAGAATCTCGCAACAGGAAAAGTGTCCCATACAGTAATCATGTTTCAGTGACGTTGTGGTGACGTAACATTTCGTCACTTCACAAATGAGACATAAATGCACGTCTTCTGGGACGTTCCTTTCTTGTCAAACATGTGACGTTGCAGTAACGTCGCAGTGTAGCCCGGAGACGTCTACGTAGGTCTTATGACGTCCTTGATGTCACTATGCAAAGTCCCCAAAACTGCCCTTGGTGGCCATTTGTCCATCGTCACAACCCTTCTGAGACTTTTACATACTGTCACATGAAGTCATGTTGCGACGTCAAAATGCTGTATAATTACTTTAGTCTTAACCAGTTAACAACCAGACTATTAGAATCATTTATCTAAATTACTGATTCCTGAACGAATAAGTAAATTTCCGACATCCATTGCATAAACGATTGATAATATTTTCAAAATTCACATGCGTAACTTCGTGATATTAAAACTTTAGTAGAAATAAGATTTAATACTCGTAATTGAAGATAGGAAAACTGAATAATAATGAATTTCTGTGACTAAATGTGCGTAGAATGCTATGATTTGGATGTTCTATATAAGAAGTAGGGACGTAGCCAGCGGTTGGCCATTAGGACTTGGACCTCTCCCAACATTTCTATAATTGCTGATTATATAATAATCAATCCTAGAAATTTTACCTTTTCCATCTTCTGACCCTTGAAATCTGAATCTTGAAATTTTTTCTGGTTACATGCTTGTATAGTACACTAGAGGAAAATGGGTTAGGGGCTATCGCGTTTCTCGGGGATAACATTTTGTAAGTTACTCGGCACTGATGTAGTCGGGTGGCAAGAGTGTTTGTTCAACCAGTTTAATGAGCTTGTTTCTGTAGCCTCCAGCTTCATGAAAGACAAGCAAAATTAACTAGCTTGGTTCCTAAATTGATTGAAGTTAATGAAAACCAATCGTGCCCAAGGCATCGATTATAGAACATTTTCTATTGACATAATCGATTACGCATAGGCCCCGAGGGGGACTTACCGTAGCGTGGCTACACTAGCGTGGTAGCATGGTTATACCATAGCGTATACATTTTATGGGAGTTGATGCTCTTTACAACAGTTATAGCAGAACATAGACAGGCAGAAAAACTAAAATCTCGAACGTTTGTAGGGTGTGATGCACCAGTAATTGATACTGCATCAATAATTCACATTTTGGAGATAATTTGTTTATAATAATATTTTCAAAACTGCTATTAAATGGTGCTATCTAGTACAAATTTAAGATATTTGTATTCAATTTTATGCATTTTTTCTTTACTTCCAGTGGGATATAGGTGTCAGAGATTTTAAACTCATTGGAAAAAAATAAAATAAAATAGTTTGTTTCTCAGTTGCTGGCTTAATACTGAAACTAAGTTCATTATCAACTTGTTTCTATATGAAGCATATTTCTTTTTAGAAACCAAAATAAATTGAATTGTATCAGATAATAGTACATAAAATAAGTCTGTACAGTTTTTTAAATAAATAAATGTACTTATTTATTTAAGAAGGGGCTTCCATTACTGGCTAAAAAAGTGGATTTCGCCAGTAATCGACACTTATATTAGTTATTGGTGTTCCAGTCAAATTCATGATAATTGCATAAAATTTCTAGGAAATGCAGTAAATAGCTATTCAGAAGGTTATCTTTGGATAATTTTTAACATACAGGATGTTCCAGAAAGGTGGCAAGACATTTTAACTCTTTATCTATTAGAATTAAGTGGGCCATGTAACGTAAAAAATATTCAGAATAAAGTAGGAAAAAAGACTAGGTTAGGTGCACCAGTAACTAAAACTTTACAAGATAATTTATTATAATAAGCTTTTATTTCAGAACTTTTATCAAATGGTGCTACCTTGTACAAATTTAGACATTTATCTCAAACTTTTTTGCAACATTTCTTTTTTTTTTTTTTTCCCAAACTTACAGGGGCTCTAGGTATCAAAAATTCAGATTTTAAACTCAGTGTTAAAAATATGAAGATTGCCAATAGCTGGCTTAATGCTGAAAATTAAGATAAGTTCATTATCAACCTGCTCCTATTTCAAGTATATTTTTTTATAGAAATTAATTTAAATGGAATCGTATACACATAAATATCTGAAGTGTCCGTCGTTAACAGAGTGGTATCGAATGCAGATTTCCAAAAAAACCTGAATTTTCGTCAGCATTATAGAAGAACAAAGAATGAAAGTAGCATAGTGGCAAAAGTATAGAGAGCAAAATTATTACTTCTGTGTACTGTTAAAAGATTCAAGGTTAGAGAGTAACGAAGTGCTTAGTGAAATTGTTAATAGAGAAAACATTTTATTTTTAAAATCGTTTTAGTTCAGTGGAAATATCTTTTAATGTCAAGAGAGGATTCCTTGCCTGTAACTAAATTTTGTTTGATTCACTAAAGATATTTTACTTAATATAAATATTTACTTAATATTTACATGATATAAAACTTAGCTCAAATTTTAAGAAATCTAAAAGGGCAAATAAACACAAAAAAAATCAACGAAATTTTTAAAAATTAAATAGCTAGCTAATATATTAACTCCAGACACCTTAAAGTGACTCAATTAAAATAAAAGCAATTATTCAAATTCAAATTTAAAAAAGAAATCTGACATTTATTATTTTAGTCGTTACTGATCATCTTGTTACTAAATTTCATTCTGTTCCCTGAAGCAGTTTTTGAGGGATGCGAGAACAAACATTTATACGATTTACACAAAATCTCAAATCTATGAAATATTTAAAACAATTTTTCCATCTATAGTTTACATTAATTTACCACATAGCATAATTTCAAATTTCATTCTATTCCACTACCATTTTTCAGGAATGGAACAAATATTTTCTCAATTTTCACAAAATCGCAAAATCTGTAAAAAATTTTGAAGTAATTTAACGTCTATAGTTTGAGTTTTATTTCATTCCCTTCAGTGGTTCATACGTGATAGACGAACAAATATTTACACATTTTGAATAAATTTTCGCAAAATCTCAAAATATAATCCGAATTTTCAAAAAATTCTTCGGCTATAGTTTAAGTTGCATGGTTACCTATTAGCCACGAAATTTCATTTCATTTGCTTTAGTAAGGTGACAAACGTCGCCATTTTCCGGGGACAGTCCCCATTTTCAGGGCGTTTTTCAAATTGTCCCGAAAATGTAAAACAGGAACTGGGGACAATTTTTAATTATTGCATTGTTTTTCAATTAAATTACTATTAATTATTGCATTAATTATAAATGTCTCCAGTTTTGTTGTCAACATATAAAATAATTTGACAACATATTTTTATACGTTGACAACATATAAAATATAAAAAAAATAGAAATTTCCTATATTGTGATAAATTATACCATACACGAATTTTCAAAGTTCAGTTTTGAAAACCAAAAATTTTGTTTCAAGATAGTTAATGCTCTTAAAGTGACAATTACTGGTGCACTTACCCTAAACTTTGTTGGAAAGCATTAGATCTGGCACGAGATCTAACACTGTTTTCAGTTCGTTAAAAATTAAGTTCTATCAAAATCAGAATATTGAAAAGAAGTTCGAGTAATTGAGGGTAAAGGGAGAATTTTCAGTTATCCGTAAGTGCCTGTAAATGTGTTTCTTCCTTCATAAATAGCATAAGTAAGAGAAAATAAATCGAAGAATGAAAGCGTTATTGATTGCGAAACGGTGCGAGATGACAGTGTTATGTCATTGTTAATCTTCATACATACCTGTATTTACCCCTAAATCAGTCTTTGGTAAATGCAGGTCCTGATTAGCAGCATGAGTTAATTTTTCATTCGTTGATGGAATAGGCACTGATTCCATAGTGGTTTAGGAGGCTTCAACCTTCAATACTTTTCGAAGGCGTGGTAAGAGTTGTGAGCAGTCTCCGTAATTTCGTTCTAAAACTAACCTTTGATTGAAATATTTCTTTCGTACAGATTTTTAAAAATTTAATAATGGAGTCAGAGATATTGCTAGAAATTTTTTTTTAAGGAGTGAAAATATTCCATGACTTATCTTGAAGGAATGAATTTAATTTCAGAGGAGTAAATTTAGCTGTTTAAAAAAATAAAACAAAAAAGCTAAACTGAAGTTAATTGATAAAAAGTATAATACTTTTTTAAAAATTTATTTAGAGTACCTCGTTGGAGACATATGGCGCAGTTAAAATATCTATGTTAAAAGTTATTTAAAAATGCAGAGTGTGAAAATATGTATAATTAAAATTTTAAAGAGCTCTTTAGATTTTTAGTGGGTGAAATACACTGGTAGAGGCGTTAGAAATATCTCCGGAGGTTGAATTTGAAAAAAAAAAATAATATAGAATTATTATTATTAAATTTTCTTAAATGTGCACAATATTTTTCAACTTAAAATTGTTAATATTTACTCACAATTAAACACAGCATCTTTTGAAACTTTGCGAAAAGATATTGTGCGTAATTATGAGTAAATACTAGTAACACAATCAATGACAGAAATTGTGAACACAGGGTCTCGCTTATCAAAGAATTTATTAAATACTTAATTGCCGAATCTGTAACTCCAAGGGGCTATCACAGAGCATTAGCATTCTCCGTTTATTACTGATTTAATGAAACTACGGTCTCTTGAGCAGATTTTAGCAGAATTAAAAAAACAAATGTTCCCTTTTTTCAGCAATTGTATCACCTTGTAAAGAAAGAAAATACTACTTAAAGAAAAAAAAAATCCTTCCTGGGTCTATAGTGTTGCGCGGAAATTTTTTTGGGACTGATATAAAGTATAACTCTGTTTTAACCCTTTAACGCGAAATGTTCCCGCTCTGGCAACACCAAACTCTGACGTTTTGACTGTTACCAGTCACGAAGAATAGATTTGATTTTTATAAAAATAGTTGCGGGCAACACAGCTCCAAGAGAATCCTTTACTTTTTAGCGCATCATTTCCCGTCAAAAAATTGGCACGATTATTTTTAACAGCACTGCTGGCACTGATGCCCTTTTTCAGCATTGGGAAAGGGTTACGCCTCAAAAGTTTAATAGACAAAATTCCGGCACGACGAAGAAAAAAAAGCACCATATAAGCCGGAAAGCTTATGTTAATGTGGGAAAATTTCGCAATTTCACTGGAGGGAAAAGGGGGGGGGGTAGAATATATTCCGATTTTCCCCCTGGTAACGACCCTGCAAGGAAGCATAAGAAATTGCAGAAGATCAGTGGGGAATTAAAAAAAAATCAAGAAAAGGGTGATAAGTATTACGAAGCATATCATAAGAGAGAGGTATTTTTACCTTTTCAATTTTAGTACCGAACTCATGTTTAACCTGCCTGCTGTTACCATTAAAAAGATGGAACATTAAAGACTCTGTTGTGTCCTCTGCTTTGTCAATTCAGTATTTTTCCAAGGAGGTTTTCTGATGTTGCTTCCTTGAACGGATCTTTGACCTCTCTGCCGGAACCCAACGATTGCGCGAAAGCAACGCTGGGATCCAGCAACATTGATTAAAGAGTCTTCTCTGTTGTGTCTTTTTAATGATGAGAGCCAGGGGCGTAGCGAGAAATTTTTGATGGGGGGGGTTAGGACTACTGTAACTCATATATGTATACGTGTGTGTGACAATGTAGTGAAGAATATACATTTTGTATGGCAAAAAATTTCTCATGGGGGCTTATGACCCCCCCTAACCCCCCCCCCCCTTGGCTACGCCCCTGATGAGAGCGAACAGGTTAAGCATAGGTTCAGCCGTTGGATTCGCTCTTTCAGAAGGAGAGTATTCTCAGTATTTTTTTCTTTCACGAATGAGAACGAATAGCTTAAACTTGTGTTCAAGATTAAAAACGAGATGGAAAAATAAAAAAGAAGAAGAACCTGGTATAATTCGTAATCATGCATATAAGCAGAAGCAGAAATTAGAGTATTTAGTCAGTGGTCCAAAGGACCAGTAACTCCAGGACTTCCCTGGTCAGCAACGTTTATCACAGGTCAGCATACATGATTGAAAAAAATTGCGAAAGAAAAATTATGAGCGATAAATATTCATTTCCGATAAGAACTGAACAAAATATGTAAATACCTATTATAAAAAATAAATAGGTTAATATAATTATATATATTAATAGATATTAATAGATATACGTATAATACCATATATATAAAATATAGAACAGCTAAACTTACGTAATATGTAAATCTTAATAATCCTTCAAGCAAGAGAAAGCACATAACACACACACACACACACACACACACAAAAAAAAAAAAAAAAAACCAAGCAACCAAGAATAAAATTGGAGACATAGGCCTTAAATGTTGTAAGAAAACATAGCTATCAAAGCTAAAAAAAGGTATGATGTATACACCAAGTGAGAACTAGTGGCCTAAGCCTAACTACAAGCACTTAAAAAAACGAAGTTGTGGAAAATGGAATGGAAATTTGAAATAGAATATTCTTTCTTCAGGTGCCACTATATTCATATTTCAAATTAAAAGTAATTCCAAAAATAGCTAGGTTTCTGTAGGTTACATGACAAAAACAGTCATAAGAGTAACCTAGGGGCACGACCATTGCTACTGAAAAAAAAAAGCATAAAAGACCCAAACGTGGAGGAATAAGCTCCGAGATGATACCAATACTAAAAATTGAATGAAGTGATGCCAACATCGAAATTTAAGTGACAAAAATAAGCAGTAAGATCCAAGGAGTAAAAAAGAGAGATTTTAATTAAACAGATATTGTAGCATGAACCATCTAGTTAAAAAGAGAGAATATTTAACAACAATGACAGTACATATGGGGGGAGGGGGAAAATGTAAAATACTTTAAGTGTAGTCTAGCTAACCAAAGAGCTACAAAGTACAGGCTTAAATTGCCAAAGAGTACTAAAGGAATTAAAAAAATAAATAAATTAAAAGGAAAGAAAAAATTTAAAATACTGAAATTAGTATGTCATATATATATATATATATATATGTTGTGCGTGTGTGTGTGTGTACTATATCACTGGACACCGGTCCTTGGAGATGCAGTCTATCCGGAACCAGATGAAATTCGCGGAGCAACCCTGGTCTTCGTGGCTGTAGCTGTTGACTTAAATTAATAAGTAAGCCCTCCTGATTTCTCGCATATTTTTATTAAGAAATTTTCACATAAGTTCACACGGCAACAAAAGTCACGGTAAAGCTGCTCTATGAGCGATGTTCGTATTTATAAAATCGAAGGTCACATGGTTTATACAGTAATCACGTTTCAAGAAAGTTGCATTTATTGGCTATTAAAATGACTGGGTCTCATAGTCCCAGAAAATTCTTGCGATGTATGGAGCCAGAAGACCACGTGAAAGAGGGAAGATGTATCAATTGCGCTTTTATTAAATTTAGATCCCTAGACAAATTTTTTGTTTGGAAACGAACGTTGCTATGCCCCCCATAGAATTTTGAAGGAAGCTAATAGAAATTTTGAATTTTAAGAGGATATTCAATTTTATGTGTTGTATTAATGACTGTCACTTTATCTCTCACCCCCTTTATTGAAAATTGTCCGAAAAATGTGTCCCAAAAAAGCGACATAATTTTAGATATATTTAAATACTATTAGTTCACAACAGCTTTAATCTATTATTACAGTATTTCGTAAGCTGTAGAATATGCATCACATGTATTTTTCTATAACTAGGTTACAGTCATAAAAATTTCAATATAGGGTTACCAGGCGAAATACACGAAAGATGAGAAATAAAATGACAGTCAATTAATATCGTTTTAATATGACAATAAAGAAACTAAAAAATTAGGGGGGTTCAGGGGCGGGGGGGTTCTCCTCTGACGAGGCTCGAACAGCCGAGTTCTATATATATTTATACATAATTATATACGACAAATTGGATGACATGTATTGTGGAACTAAATGATAAAAGTTTGCAAGCGAAAAATGCAAATAAAGCATCTCTGGTATATAAAACGTTACTGATCCGACGGATCCGATATTTTAGTGGTCTCGGACTACCGTTAATTTCGAGCTCTGCTCATACGCCTCTCCCCCTCCCACTTGAAACTTTCCTGAATCCGCCACTGGCCCTGAATAGAAATCACGCTCCTCATACTCACCCTATGCAATACACACCAATTTAAAACGGTTCCTTGAAAGACACACTAAAATAAATAACCTCTGATAAGAGACCACGAACCCCATCTCCTGTTATTTAGAGCCTTTCTAAACAAATTCGAAGAGTATTTCACATCCCGCTTCCCTCGCAAAAGACAGAAAGAAAGAAAAGAAAAAAAAAAGCAACCCACATATACGATCCGCTCTTGTTGAAATTAATTGAGATTCATCATTGTTCTTCTCTGTCTCCTTCCAATTGAGAAACGTTAAATATCGCGCACTCAAAAACTATGCCCGGTGACAAATTGAAAGTGGCTCAGCAGAGAAGTAGGGAGGAGGGGCGTGCTACGCAATTATAGAGGGGGGGGGGAAGGGCGCAACCATTCAAAAGGCAAAGTTATACACCACGGCGGCGGAGAAACTTAATTTCCTGCTTTAAAGGTGAAGATTTCGAACAGTAACAATCGGGTCCCCTTTTGAAATCGGGCGGGCAATTCGCTTGACGGGAAATCGTTCGAAAGTCTGGCGAAAATAAAAAGTAATTACTCCAAAACACGTTAAAACGGACTCCGAGCGAAATTTTCTCTATTCATGTACGCACTTCCTCATTTGGATTCCCGCTAGTTCCAAGGACACCGGATAGATGGCGCTGCCGTAGAAACGCGGGCGGAGCGAGATCGTCTGCCCCGTGTTGTGGAGGGAAGCGCAAATCATCTCCGCTTTTTAGATAGATGCATGCATGGAGTGTTATGGGATTGATATAATATAAAAGGAATGGCCGAAAGTGCGCTAGTTATCGTCACTTTGTTTACACTCGGTGAGTTATTTTAAAATTAATTAATTAATTAATTGTTTTTGTTTTGGGTTAAACTAAATTGTTTGAGTCAGTCATCCAGGAACCGTTCTCGTGGATAAACTTGTTTGAAAACTTTGCAATTATTGAAAGAGTTGAAAAGACAACAGTGTAGCGGTTGTCAAAAGTTTGTTTTGATTGCTCCCGAGCAGTTTCTGCGAGTTTTTTGATACCTCGGAAATGCGAACAATGTTGACAAATGATTTATCTTTTCGTGTTATAGAACTTTTCGAAGGAATAATGTATGAATATTGTAGAAATATCTTCCCAATTTCATTTTTCGATAATAATTACTGAAATTAAAATAGTACTAATAATGCATTATTTAAAATATTCTGTTCTGTAAACTATTCTTTTTCAATTTTTTTTTTCTTCTTCTTGCAATGTACACATGACAGCAATTTCCATTTTGTCCAATTTGTTTTTAATCTTCCCTTTTTCTTTTCTTTTCTTCCTTCCTTTCTTTCTTTTAATAGCATGACAAAAAATAATTTTAAAAATATGCGTTTAATAAATTTTTTCTTGCTACAAAAATTATAATATAAATCGTTTTTTTTTTTTTTTGGACAACATTATTGATATTTTCCAAACTCCTTCGCGAATCATTTTTTTTTTCTTTCTTTCTTTCTATTTTTTGCATATGATATCCTTCATAATGTATAAAAAGGTTTTAGTAATTCCGTTTTGATCAGAGTAAATTTTCTCTAAAGGGAGAGGGAGAATTACTTGTTTTCCTTAATTTATTTTTCGGGTGGAATACTATAAATTTGTATAATAGTTTATAATCATTAATCAAACATTTTCTAACTGTATTTTGAACAAGAATAATTTTCTTAGAGTGCCTTAATTATAGATAACAAGATGAAATAATTTGTCCGATAACTTTCTTTCTGATGTATATTTTATTTTCATTTTACGGATGCTTTTTTTTTATGTTAATCAGCCACAATTCACAATTAACAGTCTTTAAATATTATTTTGACAGAACGCGTACGGAGTATAGTCGAATCCCTTTAAGTTGAAATCGTTTAATTTTAAATTTCGCTTTAAGCGAAAAAACTTTTTCTTCGACTGATGTAAGAAAATTGTTTATTTCATTATTTGATGAAAGCAAGACATAGAATATCTCTATAGGAAATTGCGAATTTTTTCTTATGAAATTTTTTATACAAAATTTTTGTATTTTAGGAATGCAGAACTAAGGTTTAATAACATTAAAAATGTTCTCTATGAAACTAAGTATCTTTTTTGTGTCTCCATTATACAGATTTTCCCCCAGATATTTCTTTTTCTCGTTTCATAAATTTCCCATGATAAAAATTTTCTTTTCTGCGGAGATAGGTTTGCTTCTGAACAAAGAAAAGATATTTAAAAGAGAAAAAATTATATCCTATTTTAATTTTTACTTGTTTTTAAAACTTCAAAAATTTTCTGAAAATTTAACATTAATCATGTAAAGCATCGTAAAATAAATGTAATCACATTGTACTATTAATCTCGTTATTGCTTTAATTTTTGAAGTTCTGTCGAAACTTGTGGATTGCTCTCATTTTAAGCATTTCTTTTAGTCACTAAAAACTAATCATTTCAACATAATTTTTATTATTTCATTTTTTTTGAAATAGTAATTAAATTAGCTCAAAATCACCGCATTTGATTAAAAAAATAATAACACTATTTGCTGAGTAACTGCATAAAAGCTCTTAACGAGATTTTTACTGATAGCAAATATTTCAACCCATTCCAAGTGATTTCCTCATAGGTAAATTTCACTCTTGTAATTTTTTGAAGGTATAGAAATCCTTTTCGTACCATTCACTTCAATTACTGAAACTTTATTATTTATTTATTTATTTTAATCATAGTGAAAAATGCCTTGCATGCTTTTAGATTATTGGAAAATAGTAAATTTATTTATAAACTAACGCAAAAAACAAAACAAAAAAAAAGTCGCTTAGTAGGGATGGACACGAGACGAAAATGAGACCTGTCTTGTCTCGGAAAACAGCCACAGCGTTTTGTCTGGGCTCGCAAAATCCCTATACTGTAATGATAAAAACGTTTGTCTCGTCTCGTCTCGCAGCCATGGCCTTCATAATTTTTTTTTTTTTAGAGATGAGGGAGAGGTAAACTTCAAAAATTTTTTCTAGAGGGTGCCAAATTTCGCACTTTGTAATAATTTGTATTCCGATTTTGCTTTGTGAGCACTTTTGTTTATATTATAACACAACATATTTAATCTCTACGGGGGGGGGGGGGAGCAAGTGCCCTACTTGCTCCCCTTATAGACGCACTGCTCACATCCATCCCTACACTTAATTTCTTTTTGTTACTTTCCAAAAAAGTTCAAAAGTGTTTCTGTTTCTCTGACTGTCCTTGCTTTGAAATTAATGCTTGCTACTATTCGGAGCTATACCATGTACCCACTGAAAATTATGTAAACAGCATGCTTAATTTTTTTTTCTGGAAGGAAACATTCTTATTCCTGCTATTAGAAAAAAAACTGTAATTTTTGTATGATAAGCAAAAACACAGTACGCAAACAGATACAATATTAATAGAGTAATCTGAAATAACAACATTAGAGCAAGTAGAGATTTCCCGTAGATAAATTCAAACAAAAACAAAACAGTAAAAATTCCCAAACTGTAACAGATATACATACTCTTTCTGACTTTTTAATCACATGTGCTCCTATAGTCTTCCTCGGATTACAATAAATAGACGGACACGTGACAGAAATTCCTTCTGAACTTTCCTCAGGATGACAGACCTCATGCAAATCTATTCAGTACACTGACTTGATTTCCTAATTATTTTAGAAAGGAAATTGCCTTTTTTTCTGTACTTCCTTTTTGTATACGGTCCCTGAAAATATGTAAATGACCGCATGTGTAAAATGGATTAAATCACCAGTGGCGGATTATTGGAAGATTGTGGGGGGGGGGGCGGTTGGTTTGTCGGTGGGGGCGGTTAGTTAGAAGATTGGCATATACATCAATTTTATGGAAGTAAAATAGGATATTTTACACTGATTTCTTATTTCTCGGAGGGGGGGGGAGCGGTCGCCCCACCGCCCTCCCCTTTAATCCGCCCTTGTAAATCACTAAATGCCACGTTTCATATCTCGGTGACTATCGTTCGTAACAATGCCGAACTTTTCGTTTTTGCAATGCTCTTGCATGGGCATTTCCCTAAATATGAGTGTAAGGACCTAAGGGCTGTATAGAAATTTAGATTGTGTATTTTTCATTATTATTATTATTATTGTTTTTATTATTTGCTTCAAACTTTCAATATCTTGACACTGTATGTACTATTGACCATTTTTGTAAATGGAAGTATCTTGGATTAACGGTTGGGCAAATAAACGTCGGACAACTTATACGTGAATACGCTGTATATTGAAGTTTATAATAAGAATGCATTTCGTCAAAAATAGTGTGTGTAGCTTTTCTAGATCTTTTACAGGGATAAACTGTAGCAAATCTCAGATCAGATTTAGGCTCAAAGGGCAGTGATAAAAAAATACTTTGTCTTAATGGATTTAGAAAATTCTGTCATTCTGCTGCGGCAGGAATTTTCACTTCTGTGTTCATCGTAGCTCACCGGCAAAAATCCTTGCAGCGAAGTTAGTTTCGCAAACCCCTAAAAAGCCAAAAGGCCTTGTGACTCCATTGCTACAATAAATACGGAAAGATTAGTAACTTAACCACTTTCCTGTCTTTGGTCTATTTTTCTCTAATGTGCATTACAGATGAGATGGTCTCATCCCGATCCCGATCTCGAACCAGGCTCGGGCTCTGTAATTCACGATTGTGTTCGGGCTCGTGAGAAATTTCTCCTTTATTGAACATATTTTTTGTAAACAGATTTTAAAAAGAGATTTATGGGAGAAATAAACTAGAACTATTATTATAAAATTGAATATAAAAATTTAGAAAGTGCATTAAGAGTTTGCTATTATATTCGTCTTTAATTTGCACAAATGGCAAAATTGATGATTTTCTATCGATAAAGTAATTGATTTTTATCTATCTATTAGCTGAAATTCCTGGCTTGGGCTTGGAATCAGAATTAAATAATATCCCTCGGGCTCGGGCGGGCTCGAATTAACCCTTTAACGCGCAGTGTTCCCGCTCTGGGAACACCAAGCTTTACTTTTTAACACGTCATTTCCCGTAAAAAATTGTCATGATTATTTTTAACAGCACTGACGTCTGCTGAAAAATGGAAGAATGCGAGAACAGCTGGATAGATTGCCCAAAGCGGAAAAAAGGGCAGATGTTGCCGTCGCTCGACTTAACTACAAGCAAGATGGCGGACGATCGAAACGTTCATCGCGTGCTACAGATCTAGAGACCCTTTTTTGACGCAGCTGGCTGTGCCGCAGTCAGCTGTCGTCAAAAAAGGGTCTCTAGGTCTGGGGCACGCGATGAACGTTTCGATCGTCCGCCCTCTTGCTGGTAGTTAAGTCGAGTGATGGCAACTACTGCCCATTTTTCAGCATTGGAAAAGGGTTGCGCCTCAAAGGGTTAAAAGCCTTCTGGCTTTAAAAAATGAGCCCGAACTCATCTCTACTGTTTATGGACGTTCCTAATAGGCTAGGACACTTATGAGCTAAGCAAGTCACTACTTGATTTATTTCGTTTCTCGCTGTTGTTGTTGTTGTTTTTATATTTCTTGTGTTCTTATTTAATTTTATTTTTTAATCTAGTCTGACATTGAAAATAAATAATAATAACATTAGAAAATTACTAACTGAAGGTTTGAAACCATTCATTCCTTTTGCCACTTATGCAAAAAAGGCTTCTCCTCTATGTGGGCTTTAAAAACCAGATAGAAAAATACAGCTTGAAAATAATGTACTTATGCGAGTTCCCAATGAGGATTCTCGCATAGGAAAACTTTTAAGTGAAAAGCAAAGTTAATTGTTGCTTTAATAATTTATGATTACATTTCAATCAAATAGCTAATTTATTTTATAACGTTTTTATTACCGTGTGATATTGAGTTTTGTAACATCTGACTAAATGGAAGGATATCTTTCATACGGATTTTATATTTCAAACAGATTGCGACCCCCTTATACCTGTACACCAAATCAGGCTGCATGGAAGCCCACACCTATGGCAGGTAAAGGCCATGCCCACCCACCCACCCCCTAGCTCCCATATTACTGTTATGATATTTACGTACTGGTATAATGCAGAAGTGGTTCAACACTAAAATAAAGTATTTTTCTGGGGAAGGACACCTGACTTACCCCCCCCCCCCCTACATACAATACATGGGATCCCATGCCAGGTTGATAAACGATAATCAATAGTTCATGGGTTGAGTCGTGGTAGCTCAGTGGTTAAAGGCATTGGACAAGTAACCTGAGGAATGAACGTTCAATTCCCGATCTACCTTTAGAAATAGTGTGCACAGCGAGCTGAATCTGTTGCTTTGAAAGTATTTTTAACAGTTGCTAAGAGATGATAATATTCAAAAGTTTCACCCATTCTGCTGAGGAATAAAAGTTGTGGTGGGGGAAAGTTACAACAGGACCAAAAAGCTGTAGGTTGTGAGTGACGCTGTACAACTGGCAAATCCTTATTATGCAACATATTATTAAGTGGTTTGCGCTTTAGAAGAAAAAGAATGGTTATCAATTTCAATTTTTTTTTCCCTGAAAGTTTTATGTCATAGTGGTTTATCATTTTTTTGAGGTCCTTGGTGGGTCAAAGATTCAGACCAGCAACTGAAAGTTTCTTGTGTGCGATTTCAGACCTAAATTGTTTATGGTGTACGTACAAAATAAATTTGTGATTCTAAAAATCCTCTAGGTGATCACTAGCAGTTTCTAAAATTATCAGCATGCAAAAGTTTTTCATCTTCTGATGATGAAAGCGCTTTATATTTTTTGTGATTTCGGGTTCTTGATATTTTTTGTTTTCTGCTGAATTTAAAAATATGGGAGAAAATATTGTTTTGGAATCAAAGTATAGTCATGAGGTTAATCGAATTCAAAAGTAAATAAGTTTCATGAAAATTGTTTTAACCCCATAAACAATCCTGTCAAATTCTGGTAGTTTCAAGATAACTTCAAAATTTAATCTACTGATTATAAAAGTTTTTAGTTTAACCAAATGTGTGATGTCAAATTGCTTATTATTTCCCCCCTCCCTTCTCGCATGACATCATTTGTGCACGGCCCCTGGAAACTCGTCGAACACTTAATCAAGGTATAACAATCAGTTGAATATACAGACTTCCTCAGAAACTGCAATTCGCGTACAAAAGGAACATCCCACAAACTAAAACTCAGTGGAATACGAGGAGAACCTTCCACTGTTCAGCAACATACAATATTACACAATTCACAAACTGCTTTTACGACACGGCTTCGCAAAACGGCGAAAAAAGGATACTTCTGAGAGCAACCTAATGCCCCAAGTTCGGCAACTTTTGGTGAAATATCGTCAAACTTTGAGCCAAAAAGAAGTCTCCTGAACTGAATCTAGCTTAGTGATACCGCTAATATTTGGTGAGAAACCACGAACCCGAGTGTTAATTAATGATAAATTCAAGACTAAAATGAACCCCAGAAGAGCAAATTGAAAATCTGTATCAATATATAAGTAATTCATTTTGTTTTAAATTTTCCTACGAATAAAAAATGAAAATAAAAAAAACTCCATTTCAAAAACGTATCATATTTGTTTACAGCCATCTGTTTCTCTCTGGATCTGTATTTTATTTATTGATAAAAGAATTAAGTGAAATAGTAATAGCAATTACAACTAAATCATATAAATAACGTTTACGTGGATTGCAATGGCATCTTAAATTTGGGGGTCCCAGGAGCTTTTTTTTGGGTAAATTTGGGAGTCCCCAAAATATAAACTATTCAATATGTATCCATAAAGATTATGTGGCATCGGCGATCAGTTTCTTAAGGTTCCAAATCCTTTTCTGTAGCACTAGACAGTGTCGTAGCTAGAAATTTTTCATGGGGGGGGGTTACGACTACTGCAATTCAAATATATGTATGCGTGTGTGTGATAAGAGAGTGAAGAATATGCATTTTGTATGGCAAAAATTTCCTCATGGGGGGTTATGACCCCCTATCCCCCCCCTGGCTACACCACTGGCACTAGAAAATAATAAAATACTCATAGGGCAATTTCGAGAGAGTCGCCGTATGTGGGAGAGATGCCGCACGCCTTGTATTTCGGGTAATTGCCGATAGATAGTAGTCACTTACACAATATAGGTGTGCAGTTTGATTTCCTTAGCTGGAATCCCGTTTCATGCTTTAGCTGTAACTATAAAATCCTTATTTTGAGATAAGCGCATGATTTCACTATCCAAACTTTTAAACATGTTATGCGTAAGCGCTTTTTTACGCTAATTACTGAATCCATGGATGATTTCAAAGTCAAAACTAAGTGTAGCACCTGTATAGAGTGCTGTGTGTATGGTTATGTCACTTTCCGTTTCGAGACAGGTAACTGTGGTGTGTTACGTCGGTACCGTACAAAATGGGATACGCGCCGCACTTCTATTCCAATGTAAATGCCACAGTTTCTTTTGTAAGGGATGCCACTTTAGTAAAATTTTAATTTATCTCTCCGTCTCTTATTTTTTTATGTTACTGAATTTATGTTAATGGAGTATATTGGCTGGATTTAACTAAGTGTTATTAATTTTTTCTCCTTCATTTTGCGCAGACTCACTAAGTTCTGCATGTTATTAGTCGTTAGTTGTAATTGTAGTAATTTTGAATTTTAACGTTCTAGCTTAAATGAAATAGTGACTTTAAAATATGCATTAGCTGGTGCATAAGCTGGCTAAATATGCACTAGCTTAAAAGCCAGATTAATTTTAAATTTGTTTACAGATTTTATTAGAAACACCCGCATTTTTTAAAAGAATAAAACAATGTAAAAACAGAAGGATAAAATAGTGTTAAAACAAAATAAACACTAATTAACTGTTTTTGCCCTCTCAAATACACACATGTTATGTTTTTGATGAAATAAAAAATAAATTCAATTAAAAAGTTAAGTATGTAACTTTAGTAGTGAACTAAGTCGCCACACACACACACACACACAAACTAATATTGATCAAAACCTACTAAAACTTCACTTTGTACTCATTTCGTTTCTTTGCGTTATTACATAGGTAATTATAGTCCAGATATGAATATTTATTTTAATATTTTTTATTTATTACTTCATTAATTTTTTATGACAGGCGCGGCATAGCTCCCATACAAGAGAGGCGTCTCACCAGCAGTGCAATGTTTTAGGAAAAAAAATTGTTAAAAATTTTTTTTTGTAGCAGTATACATGTTTTATATTCTACATTAAATGGCACTGCATGATTTATTTTATTGTATGTGCTCCAGGGGCGTAGCCAGGGGGGATATCGGGATAAATCCCCCCCCCCCCGAAATTTTTGGATTAGTGATGAAATTCCGTCTATTTATACACATATAAGTTCATATCCCGCCCCGAAAAATTTTCGAGGCGCATATCCCCCCCGAAAAGGCCTTCTAAAGGCCTTCTTGAGACCTTCTAAAATAAGGAAAGAAAAGAGTCCCAGAAATCTTATGACCTGAAAGAAAAATTAAGATTTGAAATTTAAAAAAAAAGATAAAATGCTATACTTTAAAACTTATTGAGAAGTACACGTAAAACAACCAAAACAAGTTTTGTGCCCCGAGTTAAAATTCTTTTTAACTAATTTACTAGTATAATATGATTATAGTTATCTATAAGAAATAATAATAATATTATTTTTAATAAAACAATTGAACAGATAAATATACATCAGTAGCAACACGAAATTATATTTTGATTGATTCAAGGTATTTTAGTTGCAATTTGACATTGTTTCGCAGTTTTAATTAAGATGCTATTACAAACGAATAAGGCTCTTGGTAAATTAAGCATTTAAAATACGTTTTTTAACCATTTTTGATCAGTCCTAATGAAGCACACAAATTTCAAGGTTACTAGTAGTTAGGATTTATTTCCATTGACGCACGGGATTTTTTATTTGTTTTCAGACCAAGAGACAATTTTTACTCCTGAAATTCGGGTTAGGAACTCAATGCGTTTATTTAGTAGAAATGTATACATATATGGGTTTTTTGGTGCGTTAAATTCAAGATATAGAGTACAAGTGATGGAAGAGTTCTCGCAAAAGAGCGAGTTTCGCTACAAGTTTAATATTCTAGCTAACTATAGCGGGTGTTACCCGCTATAGTTTATGGTTTATTAAACTAGTCTAGTCTGGTTTATTAAACTAGCTAGTTGTCTTTTAGATGATCAAAATAGGTTGCAAAGAAGAATTTATTTATATAATATTATATATTATTTATGTATATAATATTATTTATATACTTTTTAAGCGTGGATTTTAAGAGAGAGAGAGACGGAGTCATATGCAGTCAATGATGATATCACACTAACTGTAATCCGAAATTCCTTGACAATAATTACGCATCTCACTCTAAGGCAGCACTATCTGGACAGAAAGCCAAATGTCTGAGATCATGACATGATCAATAGTAGTTCAATCTTTTAATATATATATTTTTAATATAAACGTTTGGAAATTTAATAGTCGTTTTCCCACAGGTATATTAGAATTTTTCTCTACATTAAAACAGAAACTTAACTTCTATTTTTATTTTAAAATAATTTTACTATTTTCAAATGCAGTTTACTATAATTTATGGAAAAAAAAATTGAAAAAATTCTCCTAATTTGGAGCATTTTTAATATTTGAGCAACTCAGGCCTTCTACTTTAAATGGTGATGCCTAAACATGAGTGACTTTAATTTCTTCTTCAAACGCGTATGGGGCCGGGGCGCAAAATGCCAGAGCACGCCCGGCTTGATTCATCCCCGGATCACTTATTGCCGATCTATTTATTTGATGAGAAGGAAAGGATAATGGCTTGTCGAAATTCCCACACTGTTGATTTCGGGCTGGTCAATCCTCCCATCGATTTTAACCCGAGGAGAAATGCGAGATACCAAATAGACACAGAGAGGCAGCGAAGTTTAAGATAGAGAGCCGAATCATTTTTGTCAGGCCCTAATGCAGAAATCATGTAACGCCATTTTCGCTGAAAGGGACAAAAAGAAAATTGTTCTGACCTTCGAGGTTTAATTTCATGTATAATCACTGAGCAGGGCCCTTTCTACGAGGGGGGGATCCCCCTTCTAACATTGGCACATTTTATTACACTTGATAAAATTAGATACCTAGTTGGCAAATTTGATTAAAAAATATTAACAAAGCTATAATTCACGTTTTATTTCTGATAGTCTTCGCAAAATTCTAACTTAATAGAAAAAATCATTTAAGCTTTTCTTTTTCACAAAAGTAATATTGTATTTTCTTATTGTGGTAAACTAGAAAGAATCTTAAAACTAATTTAAAAACTTGCAAATCTTTATTTTATTCAACCAAAAACTTGTAGGTTTGGCAAAATTTCAA
Source organism: Cheiracanthium punctorium (assembly GCA_038373885.1). NCBI lineage: Eukaryota > Metazoa > Arthropoda > Arachnida > Araneae > Cheiracanthiidae > Cheiracanthium > Cheiracanthium punctorium. The sequence continues at coordinate 533,687 of JAWZYV010005808.1, read as the reverse complement.
AATGAAATAAAACTTTCTAAAAATGATTCAATAAATAAATAAATAAATAAATAAAATATTATATGTTTAAGACTTTTTCTTGATGTTTCATAACTCTTACTTGTTTCTCATTTTTAAGAGTTAATTTACAGCTTGTAAACATCTATTCCGATTTTTTTTTTTTTTTCTATGGCAAAGTTTGTTTATTTTTAAGTCTTTCAAAGCTGTATGGCATGCGGTGTTTTTTTAAAGGTTTTAATAATAATCCTTTTCTGTACAGCAATTGTGAATAGATACCGAAATGCAGTGATATTTTCTTTTTACCTGTTCGATAGTTAGAGAACTTTCGGGTTTTCTACTTCCATTATCTTTTTCTCAACTTTATTAAAAAAAAAACTTTTTCAAATTTCAGTTTACAAATTTAAGAATATTCCCAAATGAGTAGAAACGACAGTTGATTGATTCAAATCAATATTCATTATGAAAACTGGATGATTAGCGATTAGACATGCAATTAAATTTCGAAGGTCAGAACAATTTTCTCTTTGTGCTTTATAGAAAAACCCGTTACAAAATTCATCCATTAACCCTTTCAGACGCAATGTTCCCGCTCTGGGAACACCAAACTCTGACGTTTTAACTGTTGTCAGTCACGAAGAATAGATTTGATTTCTATAAAAATAGCTGCGGGCGACATAGCTCCACGAGAATCCTTTACTTTTTAGCACGTCATTTCCCGTAAAAAAATTGTCACGATTATTTTTAACAGCACTGACATCTGCTGAAAAATGAAAGAATGCGAGAACAGCTGGATAGATTGCCCAATGCTGAAAAAAGGGCAGCCGTTGCCATCGCTCGACTTAACTACCAGCAAGATGGCGGACGATCGAAACGTTCATCGCGTGACAAAGATCTAGAGACCCTTTTTTGAGGGTCTCTAGATCTCAAAGGATAGATCTAGATCAGCCGGCTGTGCCCGCGCACAGCCAGCTGCCGTCAAAAAAGGGTCTCTAGATCTGTGGCACGCGATGAACTTTTCGATCGGCCGCCATCTTGCTGGTAGTTAAGTCGAGCGATGGCAACGGCTGCCCCTTTTTCAGCATTGGGAAAGGGTTGCGTCTCAAAGGGTTAAGACCTGACAAAAATGATCGGGCTGACTAACTATTCCCCCTTCTTCTTTGGTATCGCATATTAATTTTTTGAGTCAAAAATCGAGGAGAATATTAACCAGCTTGAAATCAGCAGTTTGGGGGGAATTTCGGACAATCCATTATCCTTCCCTTCTCATCAAATAAATAGATCGGCAATAAAGTGATCCGGGGGATGAATCAAGTTGGGCGTGCTCTGGACAATTTTGCGTCCGTCCCCATCCCGGTGTTGGAGGAAGACGAAATTAAATTCACTCGTGTTTAGGGCGATCACTGTCATCGAATTTCGAATTACAGCGTAATAGAAAGATGCGCAGCGATGCTTTAGAAATTTCGTTCCGGTGGTGAATAAAATAGTGGGAATTGGAGTTATGAATGAAGTGAAATCTTGGTAAAGGCAAAACCGCGATGTGAGTAGAACAACCGTTTTGAGAAAAAGGTCAAAACTGTAAGGTTGTTTTTAATTCACAAACAGTTCAAGTAGTAGTGGCTCTCATCAGAGGAGAGTTAATATGAAATTCAACCCCCTACTGTGAACCTAGATTTAATCCATTAGCTACCGTCATTGCAGAGACTCAACCCCTCTTCCCCTTACTACCTAAGCCCTGCTTTCCCTTATTGGGGTTTTAATGCCACCCTGCTGCTTAAACCCTTTCAGACCCGATTAAATGATTTTTCTCCAATAGATGTATATGAATATTTTTATAATGATATAGATTAAATTTGTAATAAAATAAATTTAAATAAATATATAGTTTAAAAAACCAAAAAACACGCTTTAGTGATAAATTGAACTAACTAAAAGGCGAAAAATAATTCTTAATATAGAAATAAATTAATGAACGAAAACTAGTATTATTGTGAAAAAAGCGTGGGGTGCTTTGTGCTATATTTTTTGTATCATTTTTGTACTAATCGTACCGATCGAATATTCTCAAGAACTGATATATGGAGCACCCACGCTTTTTTCACAATAATATTAGTTTTCGTTCATTAATTTATTTCTATATTAAGAATTATTTTTCGCCTTTTAGTTAGTTCAAAAATATCACTAAAGCGCGTTTTTTGGTTTTTTAAACTATATATTTATTTTTCACTTTTTAGTTTGATTTTCTATAAAGGCGTGTTTTTTAGTTATTTTTAACTGTATGTATTTAAGATTTATTTTTAATTTTCGATATCTCTCATCAGACACAAAGGAGCACTAAGTTGGAAAGTACAAAGAGATAATTTATTTTCACTGTGCACCAGTGGCGTAGCCAGGATTTTATTAGTGGGCTGGGTATCAAATTTAAAGCTAAAGTTCAATTGTAAGCTAAGTAAAGGGCCCCATTTCGGGGAGGGGAGAAGCTCCCTGAGCCCCCCCCCTCCGGCTACGCCCCTGCTGTGCACCAAAATCAACCTGCAGTTAAATGCTACCTTCCTCACTAAAAAGGAAAAATAGGTCTCTAATCAACAAATAAAAGCGTGTTAAAAAGAATGGCCTTAAACATGTTCTTGTACTCAACTCTTCCATAATGTGATGGATGACGATATTTTGTAAAAAAAAAAAAAAAAAAAAAAAATGTTGTCGTGACCAGGATTCGAACCTGGGTTATTGCGGCCACAACGCAATGTACTAACCACTATACGATCACGGCCACAGAAAGGGTATTCTTAAGATTGTAATGTTTGGAAGTGTTCTACTCTCGATCAGGATAAGAAATGAGGAAATTATTTAATCCAGGCGATCCTGATCAGGATAATCTTATAAGATTATTGTATTGTCACCGGTTCTTGATAAATGTACAAAGTTTGAATTAAATCTGTCCGTTTAAAGTGGGTCAAAATCGAGTCTAAAGGAGTCGGTTACAAACATACAAGCATACAAACATACATACAGGTGAAGCTAATAAAAGCGTGTTAAAAATAATTTTTTTGTAAAATATACGAAATTGTTTTCAAATTAATTTTATAAGTGTTTATTTTGTAATAGCTTTTCAAAATTTGTGTCCCCAATGGTCATCATCCTTATGGTCATCTGGTCTGAAAGGGTTAAGTCAATAAACCCTTTTTCAACTGACAGTGCCGCCTGAACTTATTCCGGCCAACTCAAATTTGCTTAATTTATCTATTTTGAAGGCTTCAGATACCAAATATAAATTACTGCTTATTTTAATAGAAGAAAGAGAATATAGTTTATCTTTAAAAAATCTGTTAAATTTTTTGGGTGAATTTTTCTGACTAGTATGTCACTATTAAAGGGTTAAACAATCCATAGTTTATGTTCAGTATAGGTAGCATCGTTTGAGTTCTTTTGAATTCGTATATTTTCTCTTTGATCTCCAGTGATTATTTTCGGTGATATTTAAAAAAAATATTAATGCTATATCCAGCCTATAAATAATAATAATAATAATAATAATAATAACAACAAAATTATTAACAGACGAATCGAGAGAGTTCAACGTGATTTCGCCAAATTATAATTTAAATAATTAAGATTTTTTTTTTTGTTCGTGCACACACGAAGTAAAAAAAAAAACAACTTAAAAATAGCAAAATATTTTTCAAAGTACCGTTTAAAAACTACATACATTTGTTTTTCCTACCTGAACAACTTCACGAACTCTCCCTCAGGTATAATACCGTAAGCAAAGATATTCCAAGCGTGTATTTATCTAATTTCACAGCTTCGAGCTAATACGAGAGAAAATAAGTTTCCGGAAAATGTCACTCGACATCACCTGTAGCCATTTTCAAATTATGATCTAGAAAATATTTTAGTCTGGAGATAAATAAATTTAGTCCTGACACACCGCAGCTCTGAGAAACTGCAGGATACTTTTTCCTTTCTTCTTCCTCTTTTTTTTTTTTTTTTTTTTTTTTTTAAACTGAAAACTACTTGAGTAAGGAAGTGACATTTTTATGTGAAAATGCTAAAAGTGTGTTTATTTTTGTAGAGAATATGCAAACATTCCAAGCAAAACAAGAAGAATTCGATTAAATTGTGTTAGGTGCACTGTATATTTCTATTTAAAGTTCTCAAGACTCTTGGGAGTATATAAGCGAATTGCATAAAACTTAATCTCAAAACAGTAAGTTCATGTTTGCGGTTCCACCAAAATATGCTTAGCTTTTCCATGTGTTTCTTTCTTTAAACTGATGCATAAGACTATCGCAAGCACAAGATCGCTAGAGCGAATTGTTTTTGATAATAAATAAAATTATGTTTTTTAACTTCTAAAGAAAGAGTGGATTCTGTTTTATTTTTTAAAAATATGTAAATGATATAACTGATATATATACTATATAAATCAGTGTTGTATCCTATGAGTTAGCTAGGTTCCGACAAGTATCAGTTCCCATAAAAGTATTAGTCTAACACTCTGAATTCATAAATTTTAATCATTCGAATAAGACAAAACAAGATTTCTGAAGAGAAATCATCAAAAATTCCTCCTACATCGTACCTTACGGTCTTCACATAGAGCCAGCGAAGCCCTTTCGGCCGTTTTGCTATGGCAATTGTGGATGATTGCGATGCGCGTAGCACGTGACATGAGCGGCCTATCAGAAAAGCTGAAGGCTTCGCTGTCATAGTGATACAGCATATAGTTCTCAGTTTTCGGGATATTTCGACAAGCGGTTTACCCAGCATTGGCAAAACCACAAAAAATATGCGTCTTACTCGGCTCAGAATGAGTCTTAAAGATAATTAAGATGTAGCTAGGAGAAGTTCGTATTGACTCTGATATCAATTAAGAATATTTCTAGAAATGAAGAAATGGTTTAGAGAAAAAAGTTATGAAAACATCTCATCAAAATTTTGAAAAAGCGTGGAAATTTTCTTCTTAAATGGATTCATCAATTAAAAAATTATAATTGTTCTGAATATTGTACATTTTTATTCAATAGCTTACATAAGTAAACTTTAAAAAATGAGGATATTTTTTCTAAATAATTTCTCTGGTTCATTTATAATTTATTTCATTCAGTTTTTCCAAAAATCCGATTTATTTCATGCTTAATACCTTCATACTTATTTAATGTTTAATACGACACTGTGAGGTTACACTGTAATTAAGCAATTTCTTGTAATCACCGGCAAAGACACCCTCTCCTCCCTTCACCATACATTCACATTTACTGAGTGTCCCCAAAACACCGACTTAGTCTTTTATTCCTGAAATACTAATCATAGACACACATACAATAAATTACAAAGTTAAGTTAAAAAAATTACGGAATTTTTTGGTATCTATTCAGATTTCCCTGAGATTAAATCTAAATTAATACAAAATTAAAATTTTTATATGGCTCCGTTAAAAAAAGTTCACAATTCGTGAAAGTGTCTATTATACATTAACTAACTTCTACCTGCAACTTCGCGTTGGCTTTAGAATTAAGTCCTGAGGGAAATGAAGCATGTGTGAATAACGAAATAGGGGATGATACTTGCGCTATAGACAAAAATGACTGCATTTAAATATTATTTATTTTTTATTTATTTTAAATGAAGTATAATACATAGTATTCGTAGAGTTACTAAATTCAGATTTTTTTCTTTTTTTTTTTACGCATTTGGCGAACGGAGACAGTTACGACAATAGGGTAATGGATGCAGGAGGGATAAAAGTTGCTACTCACTTGATCGGGGATGTGATCAGGGCACCTTTGTTCTACCGCAAATGCTCAGAGGTGATATATAGCGAAACGGCGTGTAACTTTGATACCGACGCGCAAACTATTTTAATTTAATATGTTTCTATAGACTACAATGTATGATGATTTATTATTTTTCGTCAATACGTATAAGTTTAGCGCACTCGAAATTCTAGAACAACCAACTTAAAGCTGACCATGAGAGAAGTAAGGCATGCCCATGAATTCCTGCCACTTTCAGCGTTTGGCACTGGGACTTATTAATGCTCATTGTAACTGACAACTTAAGAGTTTGTAAAAGAACTATTTATTTGTATATCCATGAAAGGTAGCCTATATTACTCAGGAATAGAGCAACTTTCTATCAGTAAAAAAAATTTTTAGAATCGGTTTAGTTACAGATACCCATAGAACGGATGTATAAGAATTCTTTTGAGTGCCCCCGCAAAAGAACTAGTTATGCTATGTGCATGAAAGGCAGCCTATATTACTCAGGAAAAGTGTAGCTTTCTACCTGTGAAAAAAGTTTTAGCATCCGTTTAGTCGTTATAGAAATGCCCATAGAGCATATTGTATTAGAATAATTTTGAGTATTTCTGTAAAAGAATTATTTATGCTATATGCATGAAAGGTAGCCTATAATACTCAGGAATAGTGTAGTTTTCTATGAGTAGGAAAATCTTCAGAATCGATTCAGTGGTTACAGAGACGCACATACAGCGTAGTGTAATTCTTATGAGTTTCCCTGTAAAAGAACTATTTGTGATATATGCATGAAAATTAGCCTATATTACCCAGGAATAGTATAGTTTTCTATCAGTAAAAAAAAAGAGTTTTAGAATCGGTTCAGTAGTTACAGAGCGTATGCATTAGATTTATTTCGAGTGTTCCTTTAAAAGAACTATTTGTGCTATATGCATGAATTTTAGTTTATGTTACTCAGGAATAGTGTACACTTTTACAGTGGTATAATTAATACTTTTATAATCGTATGAGAACTTAATAGCTCAGAATTCTAGTTTTAATAAGTTAATTAAACATGACTGAAATGGTTTAAATTTAAAATTTTCGAACATGTTTGAACTTATTTTATTAGCAGATACTTACAAATAAAGATATTCAAAATCAAATACAATTAAAATATTTCTAAAGTAGGTACAGTTTCAAATTCAAAATAAACTGCGAAGTACAGACTTATTCTCTAAAAATTAATAAGCTAAGTGAAATAGCAAAAATTTTATTGCGATGGAAAACTGACTTTATGATTTATATTTAAATATTCGACTTTTAATATCATAAAAGCTTGAAAAAATAACTGTTTCTTTTAGTTGTGATGTAATTATTTATACATAGCCAGTTCAGTCTATATGCTTTCCCAATTAAACTACGCGTGATTATTTAAGATTTTGAGTAGTCATTATTAATTATATCTGCTGCTCATCCAGTTTAAAGAGATTTTTGTTATTTGCTGTAGAGCAACAAATTTTATCTCCGCATCCATGTTACTTTTTCAATCTGTTTCTTTAATGTTTTAAATTTAAGTTGAATTTATATATTTTCCTTTAATGTGTAGAGCGTAAAAATGAATATGTGCAGCTGCGGTAAAAAGGGGGGGGGCACTTGCTCTTTATTTGGCCGTCGTTCGTCGTACAGCAAAGTTATATATACCATTTGTTTGCAAATTACGTATACTTTAATTTTCTAGTAATTTAATTTGCACAAGGAAGCCGTCTTCATATTTAAGTCTGCATCAACTTCGTTTTTTTCAATGGCACCATACAACTTTGACTTCATTAAACGAAAGAAAACATTTAAATTACCCTAAATATATATTTTCACCAATTTTCTACCATGATTTACGGAGATATTGCGAATTATTTTTTTTGCGATTTTAAGGGACTTTCTGCAAATTGAGAAACGCTATTTGTAGGTTCCGAACTTTTCGCCTTTCGTTAATTTCGCTCGCGAGAGTTAAAAGAAATAAATATTATTTTCACAGAAAATACTGTTTCTAGTCTTAAAGTTTTTTGTAATAAGAATATCAGGTGTAGAATTTAGAATATTTAGTCAGTGGTCCAAATGACTAAGTCCATAACTTCCTTGATTCGTACACATGATTAGGGATGGACGCGAGCCGACTTTTTGCGAGACGAGACAGAGATTTACAGCTTTATTGCGAGACGAGACAAACATTTTTAACATTATGATATAGGGATTTTTGCGAGACGAGACAAGTTTTTGGGCTGTTTTGCGAGACGCGAGACACCAATTTTTCGTCTCGCGTCCATCCCTACACATGATTTAAAGGAAAAATGCAAAAAGACTGCTCACGATTTTGAAAATCTTTCTAATTTTGAAATTGTCATTGAGTATTTCTCTTGAAGGTTCTCTTAGACAGGTGAAATGTTGCCAGAAGTGAGAGTCTGTTCTGTGCTCTTCTGACTACAATCATGAATGTTATTCAGCTACGGTCGAACTTGAAGAATGGTTTCATGATTGTAATTTATTTGTTTGAATTTCATGTGAAAAACGCAAATACTTTTTGCCAACCCAATATTATCACTGTGTTTGTTACTTCACATTCTTCATTTAATATTATCGTCTGCAAAGTGCAATATTCTTATGAGACTTTTGGCGGTATTTTAATTTATAGTCAGATGAAAATTCAGACATAAAAATCTGATTTTGAATGTTTGATAAAGTATGGGGAAGTCCAAAGACCTGGTGTTTCCAATATTAAAAAAGGTCAAATTCATGCCTGGAATGTTGAGGATGTTAGTTTTTCAGAAATAGGACGTTGTATTGGAAAACATACATCTACTGCATCTAATTCTATACATGGAAAACATTTTATTTGGTAGAGTACGGTAGCGAACGCAACAACAGACGCTTTATAGAATCACCATCAAACTTTAAAACCTGTAATTTATTTGCTTCAAAATTTGATGTTTTTTAATACCGCTATCTTTTACTGTTTTTGCACAAAAGAAATCTAATTTACATTTATTTTTACGCAATTTTCAAAATATCCTCACTTAATAAATTTATATATGGTCCCTTAACTCAGGAAAATAACACATTTTATTTAATAATAAATTAAACTACTGAACGTAAAAATTTGAAATTTTGCACAGCCGTGTAAAATCACTTTTTGCACCTATTTCCATCAAAATTTGGCTAGGTTGCTATTCATAATATTAATTTAATAATTCATAATTCATATTAGTATTTTATTAAAAATTATAATAATAGTAAATTATGTTTGGGTCGTTTAGTTCTAATAGTACGAATAAAAGTCAGTTTCTTATTATCAATATTATAGATATGAATTAAAGTATGCAAAAATATTTTAACATAGGGGGAGGGGTATTTTGGGTGCTCATAATTTACGCATTTTCAGTTCAAATTTATTGAAAATTGGTATCCGGTGTTAAAATGAGCTAAATTTTTGAAATATGAAGTGAAATCTAGGGTTTTTTTTTATGGAAAAAAAAGTTGATGCGAATTTTAATATGGAGACGGCCCCTTATGCAATTTTTATGTATAGCAAATAAAAGTGCACCTAAATCGTAAACGATTGGTATATGTAACTTTTCTGTGCGACAAACGAAGGCTGAATAAAGTACAAGTGGGCCTCCGCAGCTGTACATAGTATTATTGTTTTTAAGCTACTCTACAATCATGTATAGTTATTTTTTTCTTTGTTAGTTGTATATACTGGGTTATTGTAAAACATTCATTAGTTTTAAAAAAGCTGTACGTTTAAAAGTTTTACATATCGTATGAATGATGTATGAAAAAACCACAAACTCACGAAGTTTGTTTTGTCTGCTAGACTGAACCAGTTAGTGTCGATGACTTCTCTTTGTTTTCTTGGAATGCCACCCACCTCCCCAGATCACATGATTTAATGCCTTGTGTTTCTGTACCTCCACCACCAAAAATATTTTATTTTATTCTCGAAGACTGCGACTGCTTAGCTGTAGTGAAAAGTTATGAACGTCAGTCTCAAAGGATCTCCAGAGCGCGGAGGTTCGCTGTTTCACACAATTTAGAGCAGTAGTTCCAAGCCATTGGTCCTCGGACCGGTGTTGGTCCACGAAACTTTACTACCAATCCTCGTATACCAAAAATATTAAAGTATAATCTTCATCAAATGTTATAACTAAAAATTATATTTGTATAACATTTGATTTAATAAATAAAACACATGTTTATAATGCAACACTTATTATTTTTGGATGAAGCTGGCCCGCAATATACTTTTCTTTTTCGTTCAATTCTCTCTTTCTTTTCTTCTTTTTTTTTCCGGTCCGCAAACGTAAAAAGTTTGGGAAACTCTGATTTAGAGCATCATCGGAAAGGAGGTCATTTCTGGATCCGCATTTCTCTTGCCCACCAACTGAGCTACTCAGCCACAGGACACACAGTCTCATAGACTTAACTAACGTAGGCTTATTGTTGTTTTGGTACTCGAAGAGACATCCTGAAGTTTACTCATTCTATTCGAGTAGATTTAAATAGCTTTGAATTAACGTAGCAATGCTTCAACTGCGGCTATTACAGAAATATATATCAGCGATTAAGAGGATACACATAATTATGTACTGAATGGATATACATCTTATGGTAAAAACTTTTTTTTCCAACGGGTGGGCACTTGCCTATTAGACATTGTCCGCTACAAGTGCCCGAAGGTTTTGTGGCCATTTTATTATCGAGGTTACTAGAAGATGGCCAGCGTCACCCCTTATGAATGGACGGGCAAGTTAACATCCATGCCCTAACCGAGATTTCAACCCAGACCTAAGGCATGATAAAATGGCTCTTAAGCCACTACACCATTTGGGCGGCTTATGGTAAAAACTTATGGCTGACTTAATTTTCTTAAGCCAGTAGGCTGTACAGGGTGATTTAGAAAAGACGAGCAAACTTTAGCAGAGAGTACCTACCAGTATAATTAATTTTCATCAAAAAATACATAGTATTAAAATGGAGCCTAAAATTAAAACGGCATCCTTAGTGTTATTCATCCGGAGTAAAAAAACACCATTCATAAAATGTATTCTGGAGAAGAAGAAACCGTAAGCAAAGGTGCGTCACAGTGAATAAAAGACAACAAACCCAGCCCTGTGAAGCTATTCCATCGGGAAACTATTTAAACAGCTGTAATATAGGCTATAATGGTACACTTTATAGTCTGCGTAGTGTTTTTGCATTTCATATTAGAACATGTATTTTTTGATAAATTTGTTTGTTTTTGTGTGTGCTACCGTATCTTAAAATTTTCACCATTTTTCTGAATCCTTCTGTATACAGTAGTAAAACGTATTCAGAGCAACTCTAGAGAATATGTGAGGACCTTTTTCAAAAAGAATTATCTTGCCCCCACAGAGCTTCCATTAAATTACTTCAGAAGTGGATTATTACCTAGCGCTAAAATGAACGGCGTGTCACGACCATCATTAACTGATTGCATTTTTAATTTGCCCCCTTTCATGTTTTAAATGAATACTTTGTATCATTTAACTCGTGAAAAATCTTGGACCCCGAAAAAGTTATCTTGCGCCGAACTTGGCGGTTTTCAATCATCTTTCGCGTCAAAAAGCGAATGATGAATAGCGTTCCCGTTTCGCGACACACCCAGGAGGGGCGTATCCAATTTTTAGGGGTAAAATAAAATAGAATAAATACAGAACTTTTATCCCACATGTGCCCACGTCGGAGGGAAAAGAATCTATGAAGTTACAGAGAAAATATCCCGTAATCCGTAACAAAAAAGAAAATCAAGTCGCTGGGGAATACGTCTTAGCCTGTATAAGCAAAAATCAGTGCAGCCGTAATTAGATCAACAGCACTGGTCACACTCTGTCAGTAAATTGCAGGATTTATTTAAACACACAGAGGAATTCTAATAAGCTGAATGGGCTGCAGGAAAAAAGTATTAGAGAGCGAGTTTTTGAAAGTTTTCCTGGTAAAGGTGTATTACTTCACGTTATTGTCAGTTTAAAAGGGAGGGACAAAGGAAACTCGCTGATGCATGTGGAGAGCATTTGTGAGGAGCATTTATGAGGAGAAATCTGACTTATTTCCATTTGAATGTAAACACTTCTAAAAAAGTTATATCGTAGTGTGAATATTCTATATAGAAATGGTATAGTCGATTATTTTTCCAGAAAAGAATGGAAATGAGATGCAAGTTTTAGAGATTTTCAAACATCGGATTTAGCAAATTTTGTACGCGGCATCAATATATCCATCATAGCTGTAGGGATATATTAAACGTGGATGATCACACGTTAGTGACAGAGTGAAAGGTGCCTATCACAGCTGTCATAAAACACATACGAAAGAAATTACTGTAGTGATTCTATTGTCTGCCACATAATACAGTAGTCAGAAACATAGTCACTTAAGATTGAAGCCGGGAGAGTCATGAGTCACTTAGATAGTGACCTAGCACGACCACACTCAGTGGAAACAACGTGTGATATTAGGGTTATACAATCGTTTTTTGGACTTGGAAATGGAGGATCAGGAGCAAATCATTGAGAAGCCAATGATGATCAATCCGTACTTAAAGATGAATTGTACTGAGGATTCAAAATACCATATGCTTATTTGCTTAAATAAGACATTTATTCGATTACTGCCACCATAGTTTTGACTCGAGCTGTCCAAATCAAGCTTCGCTCTGTAGATCTATACGCTTACAGACCCTTGTGTCACAGTCCTAGCCTCAGAGACTGGTATGACAAGCAAGGGGAGAAAAAATAAGGTTTAGCAGTTTTCAGTGTATTCAGTCCATTTTGATGAGTGACAACTATCAGCGACGTGTTAGATGGAGTAATCGCAGCTCTAGAAACAATAGACTAGAAGTAATATGGCATTTATGCAAAGAAATGTTATATTTAGAAGTGGCAGAGAGATGATCTGTGTAACATTCTCAGTTAATGGTCGTACTGGCCTCCACATTTTACGAATTAGCGATGTAGGGATAGCATTCTTTGATTTATTGAGATCCACTATTGTCTAGCAATTACAGATGACTATATGACAGCCCAATAATTTCTGTTGGTATAGATGCGAAGTACAAAAATAGCATGTTTGTGTAAGGCAGGACTCATAAATGTTATCACCCAAATGACGGAGCCATTTGAATGATGACATTTTTAAAATATTTATTCAGCTGTAGGGATATATTAAAAATATTCCTAACAGGGCACCAATATTTTCATGATGATACACTGAAAATAGTTCCATTACTAAACAAATATTGCCGTAATTAAAAAAAGCAATATTTTACGAATAAACCGTATGTAAAGCCATTATACAAATGCATTCTGTTTGTTTTACGTTGAACATATTTCCAGTTCCAGTGCATCCTTAACAATGGTAGGAGAAATATTTCATATTTATTTTAAATATAGTGACAATATTTCAAAAATATTCCCAACCAATATTTGGTCTAGTATTGTTTTGGGACATAGGATCATAATCTACTATCTTAAGTTTTATTTCCAATTAATGTATGTAATCCCATATCTTGCCGCGGTTGAAGAATTCTTTCAGAGGATCAAGCACGCGTTTAAATACGCGAATGAATTTACGTGGGGAAAACTATTCGCCGTGAAAGCCCAGCCGAGTAATTAAACAATCAGATTTAGTTGAATGGCTTATGAGATGGGAGAAGATACAGTGCGCAAGATAAAAATTCCATTCATTAAGTTGGCGGTTAGGAAGAGGTTGTATAACTGGATCTCTGTCTATATAATTACTGTCTATTAAACACATGCAATCTTTCTAGAGAAGTACATGTGTTCGCAGAAAGAAAAAACAGCGTATATTGAGCTAAAGGATGTGTGACCAGTTCATTTCGCTTCATCATATAAGACCGGTTTCAGGATTATCGTAGCTGATGCATCAGTAGAAAATGACTGTAGCTCTCATCATTTCCAGGTGATTAACTGTTAATCAGGTTATAGCTGTACGTAGAAATATGTGGTTTCATTTTCACAGACTCAGAATGAACCATTTTTATCCATGGTACGGAAACGATCTCCAAAATAATTGCACAAATTGAATTGCAAGAATATACTGCACAAATTGAATTGCAAGAATGCCAAAATAATTGCACAAATTGAATTGAGAAAAATTTGTGTCCACTCTCTAATTTCGTGCTTCAACATTAATTTTTTGAAAGTTTTTAATATTTATGGCAATTTATTTGATCACTATTCGTTCAAGTATTCCACTGTTGCACCAGTTGGTAAACTAACTTATACTACTAATTTATTAAATTCGACTGTAATATTGTTTCAACTGATTAGTAACTAATAAAACTGTAGATACCGATAAAAAAACAACAACTTGTAAATAACAGTAGAAATACGATATTTTATTATCATTTTAACAATTGTTTTTGTCAAGACATGTCTGTGAAATTGACCTTTTACTAGTCTTGCCATTCGTAGTCATGAAAAATTCCATCCGAATATCCAAAATTGCCAGTGAAGTCAGCGTATTTACTCGTGTATAGCGCCTATACGTGTATAACGCACACCCCGTACTTCATAAGAAAAACAGGCGATTTTTTTTTTTTTTTTTACCATGCATATAACACGCACTATAAATTTGACATGAAAGTGAATTTGAAAGTGACTGAAATTTTCAATTAAATGGATGAAACTGAAGACGATGTCATTTAAGAGGTCATAGACTGTGCCACTGATGACAAAGACTGTGATGATAACACTAGTAGTGGCAATGAGAATCTCTATTTAGTGTTAAAAAATAATATTACTAGCAATTTTGTATATAAAAGAAGTGTAACGAGTAAAATAAAGATGCCGCAGCACTTTTATTGAGAAAGATTTGTACAGTTTTATTATCTAATCTGAATAAATTTCTTGATTCATACGTACGTCGTACAGCAGTAAAAAATTAATCCGTATATAATGCGCACTCAGATTTTTTGCCTTAAACTTTTGAAAAAAGTGGTGTCCTGTAAGAGCAAATACGGTATACGCTTTTGATTGTCATTTAATCTATAAGGGCTATGTATATTGCCTCACTTCTTTTCTGACATTCTAATAAATAAACAAGTCTTTTGCTGTAAATTCATTTTCGATTTTTTCTGCTTTAAATGAGTATTTACTGTCTATTTATTTATTCTTTTTTCTGGCAAGATTTGTTTCCAATTTTCAACTTCCGAAAACTATTTTTATAGCTAAAAATAATACATTCTGTTCAACGAGTTCAAAAATTCAAGTATTTCATTTTAAATGCACCAGTCACCATACGTTGATGCCACGTCTATTGATGATAGGTTTTTTTAAGAATTACCATATTTTTAGATTCATGAAATACACTCCTTTACACTTTTCAAATTCGTTATTTTAAAGCATTTAAAATACACCATTTAAAATGCTGTAATTTTAACTCTCATCTAGTCAAAATATCTTAATTATTTCGCTTGGCTATCGGAATGTTGAAATGTTAGAAATTAAATACCTCAAAGGAATTTATTGTATACTTGAATAAACTTTCCAAGGTTAGCAAAAAAAAAAAAAAAAAAAAATTGTTGTAGTTTAAATCAAGTTTTGTTTAAACCGTTTTTGTGTTTATTTAAATTGAATTTTAAGAAAAGCAATCTTCTGAAAAAGGCACGTAAATATTAACACATCAATTAAAACAAATATAATGGTGCTCAAAATTGAGGTTACAAACGTAAAATTTGCGATCACTGAAGTATTCCGTTTATTATAACAGAATTTAGCACAGAGATATATTATCATAGTAGAAAGAATATAGCCACGTAACAACATCAAAACGACTACTTTCTAGCTGATATACAAGCTGTATCAAAAAAGGTCAAATCAAGTTCGATCATACATCGGGAAAGATCTAATATGGAGTGTGGCCGCCGTGCGCTGATATATAAGCCTCACAACGAGCCGTGATGCTGTTAATAAGGGCGACGGTAAACATTTGTGGCAAAAAATTTCATTTTTCCAATAGCGAGGCTTTTAACACCTGTACGTACCCGGAAGGGGCACAAATGCCGAGAAATGGCTTTCAGAGATCATTCCGACATGTTCTATAGGACAGATCCGGGGACTTCGGAGGCCAGTTATGAACGATGTGATAACTGTGTGGCCTCACATTACCTATAAAAGTGAATTTTTGTGTCCATCTATACGTGCGGCCTCCAGACAAATTTACAGCATGCAGAGCTCTGAAAATTTGAACAAATAAGCCCCATGAGTTCGATAATGTGCACCTGAGATCCAGGATTTTAAAATTTTAATTACTTTTTAAATTATGTATTAATTAAAAACGTTCTAATGAAATTTTTTTCACCCTGTAGCGAAAGCTATCGCGCATGACATCCGCTTCTGATAGAAGATGCCCTCTGTGAAAATGGCGACAGCTGAATGCTCTCTTGAAGTTGCAATCCGTGATTTGTTATAACTGTTAATGGAAAATACTCGTGGAATCTTATACCCCGAACATTTCCTTTTACTAAGTTCTCGTTCAGACTGCCACTTTTGAGTAACTCGAGTTATTCGGGAAAAACTCAACCCATTCATGATGCCTCGAGGAGACAATCTAGGTGTTCACGCTGCCAAACTGAGTAACTCGAGTATTACTCGAACTCCCCAAATATTTTCCTTGGGAAGTTGAGGAGATATATCACATGAACTTTACATGTTGTTTTCGCTGTCTCCCATTGGTCCCGACGGGAAGTAAATACTTGCAGTCATGTTTTATTCGTATTAACTACCCAAAACTGTCCACCAGTAGCTCATGTTTTACTAGAGATTTACTTGAGATTTACCCAAAAATGGCTGTCTGAACGCATCCTAAAAATATCAGTTTTCAGGTAAAATAATAAAAATCAGAAGATAAAACATTTTTCTGGGATGTTAGCTATTGGGGATAAAATGTAAATAATTAACACAGTTTGTCAGAAATTATGTTTCTACTTTACAATTTACTTTTTCACGAATTAATTTGTCTGTTCCAATCTTTCACTCCTCTATTCATGAAATAGTTCTCTCGTGTATACTGATTAAATTAAAAGAATGGATTTTTGTTTGAACATAGTTCCTGTAAACGTACTGTAACTATGCATAATTACCAACATCATTTGGTCAATATGATAAATGATTGTACATTTATCAAATAAATCAGCTATATTTAGTTACCAGAAAACGAATGGTAGCAGATTTTCGATGTCCTTGAAAGTAATATACCAACAGCACAAAATTACAGGCTCTTTTGTCAGTATGTCGAAATGATAGGCTGTTTTTTTAATAGTACTATTGTTGTTTTTTATGCATAAATGTAAATATAAAATTGTTAGAGTTAAAAATATTAAAATGTTGCTTGTATTTTACCCAGAGTTCTCCCCCCCCCCCAAAAAAAAAGTTCATTTAAATCTCACTTTAACTGAGTAAAATTAAACAAGTCTTCTGCAAATTATGTTTGGTAATCCTTCATGACACCGGAATGGAAAAAAAGTCTCTCTTGCTTCTTTTTTAATTAAAAAAAAATTAGAGAGTGCTCGAGAGAATGATAAACTCCGGGAAATGAACAAAAAAGTGAGAATGTATGTATAGAAGAATTACTCAAGCATCTAAAAAGTGTTAAGTACATTAGCGTATGCTAACGAGTGTTGGAAGGGAGTGGAAAATTACCAGATATTTAAATTTATTATGCAAAGCAAAAACTTCAATTCTCCTGTAAGTGGGAGCTGTAAATTTGATTCTTGGAAAAATGGCTGGTCGTAGTATATTATAAAAATCCACTCTGTGAAAACGACGGGATTTCGAATGATTAAAAACATCTGTTTAAAGCATATACATGGCTTTCAACTGTAGCGCTTTTCAATTTTGTAAGGAGTTTGTGGATGTTTGAAGTATTATTACATTTTATTTAGCGATCAGATATAAAAATTAGCTGACTTTCTGGATAACCCAATGAATTATTTCAGATATTAATTTCACCTCTCTTTTATGCAATTATATTAGAAAGTTTTTTTTTTTTTTTAAAAACAACGTTACTTATAGAAAAAATATCATGCTATTAATTTATCATATCTAATTTAATGACCATCGTCTGTAAGTAGACAATAAACATGGTATATGGCTGAAGTGCGAAGGTCTTGCGTTAGGGCTTACCGCGCGGCTGTTGATTTAACTGTCTGGAGTTTTGGAATTTTCTCCAGATGTAACGTGAATACGCGTAAGAACCTTTTAAGAAGTCTTCCTCCCAAGGCACAAACCCTCTAGGCAGGTGCCTCTCGTGTAGGTTTGCTATGACAAAGCACATGTCTAAATAGTATTAACTTTCAATGGTATAATTTTGAAAAATGGTACTATTCGGTTGAAACATTTGAATTATGTGGAACTTAAAAAATTCCATTATTTCAGATATTAGTTTCTTCTCACTTTTGTTCTATTATATTTGTAAGTTGTAAGGCCTTTTTTTTTTACAATGTAACGTATAGAAAAAATATCAATTTATCATATCTAATTTATTGACTATCATCTCTAAGTAGTATTAACGTTTAGTGGTATATTTTTAACCCTCTGAGCGTCTTGGAAATGGGCAAATAATGTAAAGTTGTTTTCACGGTAAAATTTTCATGCAGCTTTAAAATTATTTAAAAAATAAAATTTTGATAGGGATATTTATAATTTTTAAAAAGTTTACTCCTAAAATACCTATAAGCTTTAATATATAAATATATTTTATGATACCTTGGTGTTATAAATAATTTAAATTATAGATGCATTGCAGTGAAAACTGGAATGAAGTAGACGGGATTTTACGTCTCAGCCGCTTGGAGGGTTAAAAAATGGCACTATTCGGTTGAAATATTCAAATTATGCGAAACTTTTAAAATTAAAAGTCAGCTTTCCAAAGCAAAATTTTCTGCAAAAAATATATGTAGTAGGGGATAGATAATATTTATACCTATGCTATTTTATTACAAGTTTTTAATTTTTTTTAGACTGGATTTTTTTTTCTATACATAATTCAGTTTCTTGTTTCTCGGAGTATTAGGATACGCAACGACCCGTGGAGGGTAATTTACACCTTAGATGAAGTTTCTTCTCTAGGAAGCATATTTTAATCTCTCTCACTTTGAGTCAGTAAAATTAAACAAGACTGCTGAAAATTATGCTCGATAATCCTTCGTAACACAGGGATCTTAAAAAAGGTTAGTTCTGTTACTTTTTTAGCAAAACTAGCTAAATAAATAAATACATATTAGAGAACAAGTGAGGAGGGAGGGATGAAGACCTCCTGAAAATTAAGAATGTAAAAACTGCTCAAGTGTCTAAAAAAAGTCCAAAGAAAATGCATTAGCGTGTGCTAACGAAGGTGAGAGAAAAAAATTCCAAGATATTTAAGTTTAATATAGTAGATCATCTTTTTTCGAAAAGGATAGTGAAAATTTGGAGGGTGGTCGATAAGTCATTACAGGAGTTTGCTCTGTAATTTCATAGGGATAAACCATGATCTTGAAAAAAATATAAAAGATAATGTGTAAATATGCTAAAGGAAGGGAAAAGGTTGATTTTAAACAGAAACATCTGTCAGCTTTATGAACTTTATGCTAGTACTTTATATGCAATAGAATCGGGATTACTGGGATCACAGAAGATGGAAATATTTTTCCAAGTTTTGCTTCAAAAGAAATACGAAATTCGGGCCGAAATATCTTTTTATTGTACTATATATAGAATTAAATAGTACAGTAGCAAACTCTGAGAAAAAGAGTAAGTGGTATGAATAATAATAATAAAAATAATAATAATAAACAGAAAATTTAAAACTTAAAATGACGGATTGTCTGTTTTCTTTCTATTTGTAATATACGATAGGAAACATTCTCGCATTATTTTATACTAGAAGTCAAAGCCCGTTGTGGAGGCCATTACAACGGACGCTAGGAAAAAACGTTTGACGGAAATATGTCTACACTCAATATATTTAATCTTCGTCCTAAAATAAATAACTTCATATTCAATTATTCCCAACTCCAACTTCATGCTCTTCTGAAAATGCGCGGAAAATTTTCGTATTCTAACGATTTCGTTTTGCGTACACAGCCCCTCTTATATCAATGCTTCAAGCAGGCGATCATTTTAATGAAAAAAAAATTAAACTATGTATCTGGAAGAACTATTTTAAAGGAATTGAAATCGCAATTTTCCCTTCAAAGTTTGATAACCGTGATGATGACGTCAATGCCACTTGAAACAACTAATTTTCTCACGCAAATGATTCATATTTTTTACTCTAGGAAATAAAAGAGCTGAAAATAGGAGAATATCGCTTGAAAATGAGGGGACGGTTGAATTTTCAGATTTTTAAAGTAGCGCGGATTGTTTTCTATATTTTTATACATAATTATGAAAAATTACAAGCGGATAGTACAAACGATGTAAATAATTACGCTTGTGCTTTTTAATCTTCATAAATGTATTTGAACGCAACTCTGATTTTTACTCTTTTCAAAAATTTATGTTTCTTAACTTACACTTTTTTCCCAACATATAAAATAATAAACTAGAAACCGACGTTAATGGCGGTAAAAGTTCTATCTAATGGAGTAATGGCCATTAGTATGAAGTAATGGCGCCATTACTTCATACTAATGGAGTAATGGCGGTAAAAGTTCTATCTTAGAGCTGGATTCTCCGCTAGTCGCTAATTTTTCTCAGTCGTTAACTCTGCCCCGCCTTGAGGTGGAGTTTTAGGGAGGAGCGTCAAGGGGTTCATGTGATTGGCTAAAAGACCTCCCGATGGCCTCCGGAATCGTTAGCGCAATCGGTAACCAAACAACTGGTTCTGCCCAGTCGGCAGCTAACCACCGACGATTTCGGAAACCACCGGCGGAGAATTCTACCCTTGGATTGGTTGCCCAGAATTGTTACAAAGTGAGTCCGTGAGTAAGGGATCAGCGTAACTATATAGTAGCATGCGTATTCATAAAAGATTCAGAAACGTCACACATGGCAGCAATGGGACCCGGTGATTTTGAGTAACGCTTTATTCAATACAGGATAGCCATTTCTATAATCTCAGAAATGATAGTTTCTGTTGCAGAAACAGGTACTTACGTATTATTCCAAGACGAGCAATTTTTCGCGAAGATAAATGCTGGACACATGAAATTATTGATAGTTTGGAATACGATTGGCAATAGTTTACCAGCACATTTGACGAAAAAATAGTTTGACGGGAATGACCGCCTGGATAATAGGTAAGTACTACCCAGAAACATTAACAGGGAAAATTCGGCTTTACCTAGGTGTTTTAAACTTTCTCAGATATTTTCGTGTACTTATTTGCTGAAGTGACGGCATCATCGAGTTTATTGTTCTGAATTAGTTGTGTCTTTCTATCAGATTCTATCTACACTTCAGATCCTCATTAAAAACGGAAAGAGATTTTGGAATATTCTCACTCCTCAGAAACTATAAAGGACCACTGAAAGGATTTTCGGCCCCACAGATTTAACTTTCACGTAATTTGCATGTACGGGAAAATCGCAATTCTGAAAGTCTTCGGTTGCTAAAGACTTTTCAACACAAACTTAATTTTACGTACTCGAAAGTACACGCGAGTCGTACATTTTAACACTGATTAGGAAGCGAATGTAATCGATGAAATTTTAGCCATTCTCAAATTTGGTTGGTTGTTGCGAGATTTTTGCACGGACAATTTTGTGTCGGGTCGTCCCAACACAGAATTTGCTAAATTTTGTGCCTGCCCCCCCCCCTCCACCCGATCCCAAATGTCCTTCAAAAGTGAAAATGGGTTTCTTTGAATGCGTTTAGAAAACTGTAACTTAGTTTCTACAGCCGCTCTAAAATAGAATCAAGACGGCACTAACATGTTCTGGAGAAAAAAGAATGATCATGCTCGACACTGAGGAGATATATTGCATCATCAAACTTCTTGTAACAGATCTGAAGTCAAATAAGATGGATTAATTAAACAGAAAATCATGTCCAAGAAAAATTATTATATGTGCTTTAATATTAAAAAAGTGTACTATAAAAAATTATTGTTTTTAAAGGGTTTCCTCTTAAAGATTTTCTAAAGGCTTTCTCTTTTCTTTAAAAAAATTAAAGTAGACTTAAAAAGGCTTAATTTTTTTTCCATTCTTGACATCAAACTTTCTGTAAAACCTAGAATATATTATGAATATTTTTACGATATTATGTTAATCTTATTTTGATTTTATTTCATTGTTTGCAAAATACTGACCGTTTCTTATTATTATAATTAGCTTGGCATGACTAAAAGTAATTCGTTTTGTAGTTTTTGAGTAAAGTATACCAAGCAAATACTAACCAAATCAATTTATGAAAAACAGTAATTTTATAAACGTGTACAAAATTAATTAATTTTTATGTCATAAGTATACACACGCATACATATATATTTTAAAAGGGTATAAATTCACAATTCATGGATTTGTTTTGTTATAAAATACATATCATATATATTTTTTTAAATTACTTCCTTTTACGTAACGAAATGTGACATGGGCTTTTACAAATACGCAGTTTCAAGTGCAATTGTAAAATCGATTTAAAATAATAAATTGGGCGGAGGATGGGAGGTTTGTTATTGAAAATAAAAATAATCATTTAAAAATAATCATATCCAGGAACATTTAATGAAGCGGCTTCATTTGCTTTTTTAAATTCTTATGTATTAAAAAAAAGAGATTTCTATTTATAAGGAACGCATCAGTGCCGTACAGAATTAAGTTCTTTGCTTAATCATCATAAAATTTTCCTTTACAAATAATGGTGTTTTTGAGTAAAAATATTTTTTTTTAATGTAAATGCTAAAAACAAAGTATTATCTCACGTATACATCAAAAAAGCATTAAGAAATAATATCATAAATTTCATTAAAGCAATGTAATTCCTTTAGTGATTTGCATAAAGAAACTTTTTAAATTTATTTTACTATTTGAAATATCTTAGAAAGTGTTATTATTATTTCGAAAATTTTTTATCGAGGCACAGCGTTTTAGAGAGACACCATTTGATCATATATTTTTTACGAATAAATTTATTTTTCGAACTAATGGCTAAAAAAATTACGATCGTTAAAATACAGTTAAACTCGCCGTTTTTTATAAAAGGGAGTAGGAACAATCGCACAGTTATATTGGTAGTGGAATCCAGTTTTTTAGAAAACATTTTAAAACAAAGTTTTTGGGATTTGGGTTTACGGATACACTGACCTACGTAATTTTGTCTGACGGTCTATCCGTGCTTAAACCATTGAAATTTTCGTCCTTCGGACGACTATAGTCATTGAAAAAGTTGATTTCATAAATGTATTTGAACGCAACTCTGATTTTTACTCTTTTCAAAAATTTACGTTTCTTAACTTACACTTTTTTCCCTACATATAAAATAATAAACTAGAAACCGACGTTCCTGTGAGAGAAATAGTGCTTTGACCAGCAAACAAAAAACTTAAATATTTGATTTTGAAGAGTTCTACTTTTGAAATTTTTTCCTACCTTCACTTTGATTCCACGTTGGCTCAGTAATATCTAATATTTCATATCTGGTTTAGATACGGGCCTAAAAAAATTTCAGGAATGTAAAAAACAATTCTTAAATATTTCTTTAACCCTTTAACGCGCAGTGTTCCCGCTGTGGAATTTTAGTGTTCCCAGAGCCGGAACACTGCGCGTTAAAGGGTGAAAGAAATATTTAAGAATAGTTTTTTCTGACGTTTTGACTGTTGCCAGTCACGGAGAATAGATTTGATTTCTATAAAAATAGTTGCGGGTGACATAGCTCCACGAGAATCCTTTCCTTTTTAAGACGTCATTTCTCGTAAAAAAATTGTCACGATTCTTTTTAACAGCACTGACATCTGCTGAAAAATGGAAGAATGCGAGAACAGCTGGATAGATTGCCCAATGCTGAAAAAAGGGCAGCCGTTGCCATCGCTCGACTTAACTACCAGCAAGATGGCGGACGATCGAAACGTTGATCGCGTGCCACTTATCTAGAGACCCTTTTTTGACGCTGGGTGCGCCTGAAAGGATTAACCCTCTTGAGTAATTGAGACGTAAAACTCGTTTACTGAATATGAATTTTTACTGCAATACATTATGTTTTTTTGTTAACTAAATCATACATTATTACTAATTTTCAATTTTAATAAGCTTGCAAATCGTAAAAGTTTATTTTCTTTATTTACCGCAGCTGCTTAACTGTACTATGAACTTATTTTCTTTCATTATCATTGCTATTATTAACAGAATAATTATAAAAATATTTTTAATATATTATTAAAATTGCCTAAACTCAGGACCTTACATAAATTTTTTCTGCGTGTTTATGGGGGTATAATTATTTATTTAAAGTTTTGATCTTGCATCTACTATTAATTTAACATTTTATTCTCATCATTGAAAAGACGGCGTGGCGAAAATTCCCCTTTCGTGTCGAGCTTTATTTTTTATATTGGTGTTTGAAATCACATTGAGGCTTTGGAAATTATTCAAAGACCAGTGGGCAGAAATAATACTGGCAGGAGAGGAATATATGGTGTTACGTCTATGTGATGTTGGGTAGTAAACTGTTTCTAATGCCTTGAATTCTCAAAATTATTTGTCAAAAGTGGACCACCCAAAAATAGTCATTGACTGAGTTTTCGATTCATGTAAGTTGTTAATATTATACGAAAATCTTAAAATAAGTTCTGGAATAAAAATTAAGTAATTTTTTTTAACAATAGAAGCTTTTTATTGTGGAACCCTTAAAAGCATAAAATAAAAATTTATTCTTTCAAAGACATACAATAAGGAAACAAAAGTTCCAACTGTAAGAAAATTTTAGTGAAAAATATAAATATTTGAGGTAAAATAGCTCCACGATAAGAAGCTACTGTTAAAAAAATTCTTTTTTTTAAACTTAAATTTTAATTTTGGGCTTTTTAGTTGCAAATAAAACTCCTCTTTTACTTGTAACTAAAAAGCACAGCTTTTAACAAAACAAACAAACAACAACAACAACAACAAAGCTGAACTTGCGTTGTTTCCATGGCCTTGAATGAAAGGCGCCTTGATTTTTTTAATGTGACATCAGCATGTGACGAAGACACGGTGACAAAAACCTAATTTGAATAAAAACTTTCTAAGAATCAGATCTTTGAAATTTATGGCTTAACGAACACTTGTACGTATACTAATGTTTAAGAAATCAATTAATAAATCAAGTCAATTTAAGAAATCAAGTCAAATATTTTGAATATTTAAAATTTTTCATCTATTGCAAAAGTGAAATATTATAGTTTTCTTAAAGTTTCTTGGCGTTAAAACTTTATACAGGGTTCGTAAGGGTCCTTAATTTGCTAAAATTCCGAACTTTGGAAAAATTGTCTTAAAATATCCCACTATTTCAGATATTCGGGAGAACTTCTTTCCATATTTTATAAAAACAGAATCACTTTTAATATATAGCAGACTATTATACCACAGTGTTTCAAAAGTTCGGAATTTTAGCATATGGAGCATCTGTATGAATTCTGTTATAGCATGTCTTTGCAAGAATAATATTTTATTTTATGCTTTTTAGGGCTCCAAAATAAAAAACATTTACTGTTAACATTTTTTTTTTACTTAAATTTTTATTGGAACTAACTTTAACGAATGAATTTAAATAACTTTAATGAATTTTAGTGCTGTCGGCAGTTAATAAATATCAAACTGACTTGGATTTATTCTTTTAAATAAATTTATTTACTTGGCCAGGTGAGGACTTCATCTCTGGCTGCAGGTATCAGAGGTTCATTCCCTATCCACCGGACGTCATTTGGCTTAAACTAGAGCAATTAAAGGTTGAAGGGAAGGATGTTATATTGTAATGTGACATGATGACAAAAATCCAATTCCAATAAAAAGCTCTTAGAAGTACACTTTTTGTTTGCCAGAAGACAAAAGATGTTCTGTAAATGACGAAAAAAAAAAAAGATTCACGTAAAATAAAAATACTCTGTAAAAGAGAATAAAAAAATAGCTGAAAAAAGAAACAGTAAACGCTAATTGTTAAGATAAATGAAAAAAAAAAAAAGATTACATGTCAGCGAGACGGGGAAAAAAATTAAAAATCTTTATAAGCAAAAAAGACAGAAAAAACTTATCCACTCTATCTAACTGACGAATTTGACTTTCGGATAAATAATAATAAAAAAAATCATGTAAAATATTTTTCCTCTTTTTTAAATGTCGTAATTTAAAAACTTATTGAACGTATTACGTGAATTATACTTATTGGTGCAAGTCATTAAATGTTTTAAATGACGCCTTAGGGGATAATTAATATCTGATAGGGAAAATGACGAAATGATCAGCTCATTAACTTCAACTTGAAAAAAAAGTTAAAAAAAAAAACCTTTTTAACAGAAGTCATGGATCTGTCTTCATTCGAAATGGCATTCTGTTCGAGGTTTGACGTTTCGTATTCAGGCACGTATGACGTAATTAATTATAAAGCTCAGTTAGAACACTTGGTATGTTTGGTGAACCGGAAAGGAGCTGCGAGAACAAAGCAAGAAAATTGAGGTAATTGTTTTGACGGTTTTTAAGTCGAGTCTGATCGAGAGAGACCGACGAGCTCCCGCCTGTGCAACTGCATTTATCAAACAAATGTCAGTTTTATTGGCTGGTGAATATCCCCAAGAAGTTTATGTTTGTTTAGAAGCGTGAGCTCTGATGGTAGATATGTTTATGCCATTTCACTTTTGCAAAGAACTATCGAATTACGTGTATATTATTACTGATGTTGACTTTTTCGAGAAAGATATTTAGGTCTAATTACAGTGATAGATGTTGAATTTTGTACAAAAAAAAAAAGCAATTCTGAAGAATTTTACAGCTTTACATTTCATGTTCAAACTTTTTTTGTCTTACTAACTAAACATCACACAGTAAAACATGAAAACAAACAATATTAACCGACTTCAAAAATTAGGAGGTTCTTTATTCGAGGCATATGTTCTCTGTATTGTTTTAAATGTATATTCATTGATTTCTTGCAAATGGATTAACCCAGTGGTAGTCGACCTTTTGCAGATCATGCCCCAATATTTTTCAGACGAGTTTAGATACACCATACAACTTAAGCACCATTTTTACTTCCCTACCTTCACAGGCAGATTTGAAATATATGCATGGGGGTAGGCTTCAGTTGGGAGGAAAAATGGCAATGCGTGAACGTGAGATTGAAAATGTTCTTCTGTGAAAGAGGAATCTTGAATTAATAATTAGGCAGGGGATCACTGTTTTGTGTTATGAAATGACTACAAGAGGGGCATGTGCCTACTAGAGATGAGACGGGCTCAGCCCGAGCCCGAGCCCGGGCTCTGTAATTCACGATTGCGTTCGGGCTCGGGCTCGTGAAAAATTTCTCCTTTGTTGAACATACTCCTTGAAACAGATTTTAAGAAGTGAGTCATGGGATAAATAAACTTACTTATTTCACAAAATAGCGGCACGGGGGACTAGAAGGTGTGTGAAGCTCAAAAATTTATTGTATCCTATTAATGAAGTAGTTAATTTTTTTTGTCTTTAGCTGAAATTTCGGGCTCGGGCTCCAACTTTAATAATATTGCTCGGGCTCGGGCGGGCTCGGATTAAAAGTCTTCGGGCTCGGGCGGGCTCGGGCTTCAAAAAATGAGCCCGAACTCATCTCTAGTGCCTACACGGGGAGGCGTCATAGGCGGAGGACTTGGTAGGGGATCAAATAAGATTTTTGATGACTATGTATTTTGGAATGTATATGTGTTTTCTTTAGGCTTTGTATCATAAATGAAAAGGAATGAAATATTTTCGGGCATGAAATTATTTCGAAAGTCTTCAATCTGTCTGAAAACAATAAGTAAGCACAAGAATACAATGAGCCTCTTGAAACCACCCAGTGCTCCAAGTTTGGCGCATGCTCCATGACTTGGCCACTCCTGGCTTAACCGATTCACAAGCTCTACTCTAACCAGCTAAATTTTGAGGTGGTTCCATACATTTTTCTATTATGGCATTTTTCAGAAAATTGGGAGGGGGGAGATAGGTTAATAAAATTGTCATTGACATATGATTTATGATTTTCTCAGATTTTCTGTTATGTTTAGTGCCAATATTGTTATTTTTTTGAAGTTCGGTTAATTTTTTAAAAAATGAGTTGAATAGTACTTACTTTATTAAACTATTAAGAAACACTTGAAAAAAGTTCAAAGACTTTTCTTTTCGTCGGTATCTACAAGATTACTCAAGTTTGAATACACTAATTTATAACTTTTTTTTTCAAACTAAAGTACATATATTCTTGATGTAATATAAAAAATGATATATGTAGTACATTTAAAATTAATAAGTCTTTACTTAACGTTGCATCGTGTTAAAAATTTTAAGCATTTCTCTTCTTCCTACACATTTTACCAAAATGAATAATTCAGATAACTTACATAAACGTATAAACAGTATGATTTTTATTATTTTTCAGATATATTCGAACATTTCCATTTTGGTAAAAGCGCAGTGGGGAATATATTTCTCTTCATTAAAATTTTTCGTAAGACTACTTAAAATTTTTATAAAACGTCTCTGTATCTTAGTTCTATTTTGAATAATTGCATAAAATAAGTGTCAAATTTCTCAGTTTTGTTTTCTAGAAGTCTGAGAAGTGTAAAATTAATGCCCAGCTTGTGTAAATCTCTCTTATAGCGACTTATAACCACTTCTGTCCTTTTTGAAAATATACCTTTTGGGATTCAAATATTGGAAATATTGCCGCATTAATAACTGGACACCATAAATTAGTAAGTCTTTACTGAGTTCAAAATTATGCATGGGGAATATCGATATTAGTAGTTAGCGACGTAGCCAGGGAGTGGACCACAGGGCCACTGGCCCCTTCCGAAATTTGGAATTTTGTTGATTGGATGTCCGTAACCAAACTTTTTTGTAAACAATTCTACCTCTTCCTCCACTTGAGCACTCCCCAAAATGTTTTTCTGACTACATGCCTGTTGTGTGTAATCCTATTTATAATATCCTCTGACTCCAACTCAATATCCCCGCCCTGATTTAATTTTGTCTTTCTCAGTCTGTCCACAGCCTGACTGCCGTAATATGCAAATTTATGTATTTTACCGGCATGTTTTGTACCATGTATACAAAGCGCTAGGGGGCGGACGACCAGGACACTTGACTAGGACGCCACAATTCGGGGACGTCATTTTGGCTGTGAATGTGAGAAGTTTTAGTCTAAGAACTAGTGAAAAGCTACCTGTATGCATTTGACCAGACCTGGTTTTTGTCCATTGAGGCCCCTATACCTACCATACAAGAGATGGGGAGTCACTAAGCCCAAAGTGGTGGACGCGGCGGGTGCGCATGTAAGACAGGTATCGATTTTTGGCGAATTTTAAATTCATTTGACCATGTCTGCCGTTTGGAAATTTGAAAATATATTATTATTATTATCGAAAAATAACGATGGCTGACCATTAGCACGCGGTTAACATTGTGGCAGACAGTTATGAAAGTGCTGAAAAAAAAAAAATTTTGAAAGTAATTGACCAGATCTGCCATTGATATATTTTATTTATTAGGGTATCAAAAACTTATATTCATCACGGCAGACGTTTTCGTTGCGTACACACTTCAGCAGATAAGAAAACTTAGCTACTACCTGGTCAGATCTATGCATAGACTGCATCACAAATTAACGAAAATAAATAAAGCAACGCTATGTATTTTATTAGAATCACAAAGCACGAGGCATCTGTATGAAGGTTCACAACTATACTGAAAATCAGTGTTGCCAGAAAGTTTTGAACAAAAATCGCAAGAGGTTGATATAAAAGTACAAAAAGCCGCAAAGGTGACGTCATAGTATGACAACCGAGAATGACGTCATAGTATGACGTCAGATCGAGTGATGCCCTGTAAAATAACTTTACCAAACGTCCCCATTTTCCGGGGACAGTCCCCAATTTCAGGACGTTTTTCAAATTGTCCCCAAAATGTAAAACAGGAATTGGGTACAATTTTTAATTATTGCATTGATTTTAATTAAATTACTGTCGGTTATTTCATTAATTATAAATGTCCCCAGTTTTGTTTCAAAATCGGGGACATGTCCCCAATTCTATGTTCAAAAATCTGGTCACCTTACTGTAAAATCATTATGCCGATTTGTCTGGACGGTCCATTGGTTTTGATGTGCAGTTTCACACAGGGAAGTCCCTGAATAAAATGAATGCTAGTAACTATAAAAGAAAATAATATAGTCTAGAATGAGTACAATAGTGATACATAGGGGAAAAAAGAAAGATAGCTATGAATAGATCAAGATAGCTATGCATAGCAACGACATATGCATAGATCTGACCAGGTAGTAGCTAAGTCTTGTTATCTGCTGAAGTGTGTACGCAACGAAAACGTCTGCCGTGACGAATATAAGTTTTTGAGACCCTAATAAATAAAATATATCAATGGCAGATCTGGTCAATTACTTTCAAAATTTTATTTTTTTCAGCACTTTCATAACTGTCTGCTACAATGTTAACCGCGTGCTAATGGTCAGCCATTGTTATTTTCCGATAACAATAATAATATATTTTCAAATTTCAAAACGGCAGACATGGTCAAATGTATTTAAAATTTGCCAAAAGTCGATACCTGTCTTACATGCGCACCCGCCGCGTCCACCAGTTTGGGCTTAGTGACTCCCCATCTCATGTATGGTAGGTATAGGGGCCTCAATGGACAAAAACCCAGGTCTGGTCAAATACATACAGGTAGCTTTTCACTAGCTCTTAGACTATTTATTATTATGCTAATTATTTAATTAATCGAGATTTGTGTACATAAAAATGTAGAGTTCGTATTGGCCGGAAGGAGCATTTGGTCGAACTTTCAAGAGATTTTTTATATTTTAGAAAATTAAGGAACAGCATTTTAGATTTTTATCCAGGGTAGGGAAAGCAAAACTGTCTGTCCTGATGTCTGATGCCAGTTATGAACCTTATTGAATTGATTATCCTTTTGTAATTGATGCATGTAGCATGTAAACGTAGTTTTTTTTCACTCAAACACAAAAAGGAATTCCGATTCATATTTGGAATTGCTTGAAAATAGTTTTAGAGAAGTTAATATATTTTAAACGAAACAAAATTGATATGTATTACTAAGTTACTAATAGAATGCTCTCACAAAAAAAAAAAAAAAAAAAAAAAAAAAAAAAGGAGTAGCATTTTCTTTCACAAATGTATAGAATAGCAGAACTCCAATTTAATGCAATCTAGTAACTTAAAGAAGTATTTTACCATTTCATTCATTTTAATGCGATCTTTACCTCATCCATGGTAAAACAAAATAGCGAACATTTCAATTTTTGGCGTGTCTTCCTCCCTTTAACTGGTCGCAGCAACTAAATGAAATAACAATTCGGAATAACTAATTTCCTAGTTATTTTGGAGAATTTGCATGCTCTTAGGCCTGACTTCAAGAAGGAAGAATTTCAGAGTAGTTATGATAATGTTTATTTTGTATGTACAAGGTTTATAACATATTTGAAAATTCCACATTGTGTTGTCATTAGAATATTTCACAATGCATCTCATATAAAAATGTTTAAAATCTGTTTATTAGATCCTCGCCATAATGTTTTAATTTATTCCTTTCATTTTCGCATAAAAATTACTCTAAAAATATGCAAATAAAACACCTGCCATTTCAAAAAGCACTTTTTTAGAATTTTAAAAACTCAATCGATGAAAACATTAATTTTATTCATCGCAAGATCGGATTCAGGTTTAGGCATTAACATAAAAGTTTGCATAGCTTAGCTGTGCCGCAACCAGAGTGTACGTCACACGGGGCAAAACTTAATTTTGGCCCCCCTTTCTTTGAAACCATAAAGGATCTTGGCTCTCGGGGCACGTGTCCCGCTTGTTCCTCTCTAATTGCAGCCCTGCTTATTAGCTATTATATTGCTTAGTATAAATCTTATATTAGCGTTTAGTATGCGTTAAATCCATCTAAGTAAAAACTTCAACGTTCATTTTTAAATTCATTTTTATTTCTGAGATTTAAAAATTTATATTTACACTTGCAAAAATAGTATAATTTGAAAGTTTTAATCTATAAAAAGGAGTTAAATAGAATTCTACACAACAATTAGAATGCAAACTTATTTTTTAATTCTCACCCCCACTACTCTTAAAGAACAACAGAAAAAAAGTCTATTCTTTTTTAACCTGAAATTAAACAGTTCCCCATAAAAATTAAAATGTTTTAATTCCACTCCATCTCCGTAAATGTAGTTTATTCGAGTCCTTGCAGAAAAAACGCGAACTCAAACGAATTGTTTCTTGCAAATTAATTCGTTTCACGATTTACTTATCTCGCTCGATGTCCAGAAAAGTGCAAACTGGTATAATTTATGAGGGACGCTATCGATGTGAAATTGCCGCAGCAATATACTTTTCACTTAAAAGTTGTTCCCAGGGCAGCGTCGGAATTCGAAGATGTGGAGTTATTGATAACGGAAGGATGATGGATTTTCTGACAACGGTATTACGTTAATTATGAGGATTTGGGCTTAATTGAAGAGCGTCGCTCACCATGTGGATATATAGAGGTGGTGTTGAACAACTGGAGACGAGTAATGTTAAAAAATCGATAACTTGTCTCCTTAGCAAACTAAATCGATATTTCACGTTTTAACCCTTTGGAGAGGGCGGTGGTTGAGTCATGAAACCACCTTATTTCAGCGCTTTCACTAAAAAAATATGTTTGAATGGTCTCAACACTGAAAAAGTGCAGTCGTTGCTACGATCCATCGATCGATTAAGCGTGGCCGCACAATCAGCTTTGTAAGAAAACTTCCTTAGCTATGTCGCGCCAGATGGGCCATGTTGTTGATAGTTAAATGGATCGATGGCAACGGCTGCACTTTTTCAGCGTTGGGCAGTCTATCCAATTGGTCTTCTGCATTGACTTGAAAAGGCTTACGCTTCAAAGGGTTAAATGCGTCCTGAGGAATCACTCGATGAGGAGATATTATTTTCCTTGTCAAAGCACAATTTTATTGTCAGTTGGTGAAATTTAATTAATTAATTTATTTTTTGAAAATTTAATTCAGCATTTAATTAACAAGTGCAATAAACATACACTGCAAAAATTTATATATTTTTTTCCTGGGTAACAGTGTATAAGTAAATTTGCTGAATGCTTAAATGCATTTTTAAACGTATGTTTCTCAAGATTTTTAGTACAGGTTTTTTTTTAATAGGACATACATGATTGCATATTCTGGAGTTTTTTAAAACTTAGGTTAATAAGATGTTTATAATGACATTTCAGGGTTGTACTTAACTGTCTAAACGTCTTGAACAAAGGCATAAAACGATCTTTTCATTCCAAAACAAGTAGGGAGCACACAGTGGGAATTATGAGGCTTCTAGAAAATACTTTTAAAATATTCCAAAAATTTATTTTATAGTTGCATTAAATAATAAATGTATTTTTTCTCTAATTGCAAAGAATTCTACTAAAATTTCAGTTTTCAAAACTAATTTTTGCAATTAATTTTTAAAGGAACTGTTGCAAGACTGAAAGGCGTAACGCTAGCGCATTCTTCTACCGATCAGTTGATCTGAATTAGTATCTCTTGGCATGAACCGGAGAGGTTCCGAATATTCAAGATAGATGGCAGCACCACCTTTTTTCTTCTATTGAGCTTGCATTTCTTTTCTCCTACCGGGTCACTATGTGGTCACCTTGTGACCACATTGTGAGGTCACAAGGTGATCATCACGAGAGTAGGCCATAAAGTGAGTACGCATCTACGCCGCAATGACTACTCGTGACCGGATTGTGACTGTCGTTTAAGGGGGACTTGGGAGTCACTGTGTTATCAGGGTAGTTATATATTTTTATTATTTTTTTATTTTTAGTATTCAGGGTAGTCAGAATCCATCTGAGCAGGCGATTTCAATTTTGCGCTACATAGTGGTTTCAAAGTTTGGCCAGTAGGTGGCTCGATTAAAATGAATAATGCAATCTTGTAAAATTAACTACAAGCTTGTACTAAGTATAGTAGTTTATGAAACCGTCTAACACATCTAGGATCCAAGCATTCATTCGAAGGCAAAAATTAGAAGTAAAAAAAAAAAAAAAATAAAACACCTTAAAGGCAAACATGTCAGAAGCAGTGGAATTCTCAGATCTCATATTTAAGTAACTTTACCCCAGGGAGAAAATACACTTTTCTCAGTATCAAAACATCAATTTTTATTTTTACCCTTCTTGACAGACCAATTCATTTTAAACGAGAAAGAAGGGATTCGATACCATTCTCCTTTTCTTGGTGAAATCGCTGTTTGTTCTCTTTTGTGAAATGTTAGATGGAAAATTGATATCCGAAAATATTTATAAGTACTAAAGCCGTTTTATGTTTCAGTTCAAGCAATTGTGATTTCTATTGACTTCAAAACAAGGTAAAAAAAAAGTGTGTCAATAAGATTAAATTGCAGATTAACGTTTTCGATTTATGAAACGCTGTAAGCTAACATGTGAATAAGAACTTCTCAAAGACACGCGACTCGTTCCAAATGTCGTGAATTGGAAAGATTATGTGAGTTAATTTGAAGTAAAATTAATTACAATTGTACACAGTAGTCATAGTCGCCATTTTTTAAAAAAGAGTTTCACTTGAGTGGATAGAAATCATAAACTTCTTCTTATGCTCTTCGATTAAAAAAAAGCAACAAAGGTAAATTTTAAATATTAAAATAATGAGTCATGATATAAAAAAATGTAAACGTACGAAATACGCTAATAAAAAATCGTAAATCGGATACCAATTTCGATAAAGTTTGTGGTTCTTCATAACCCTTTGAAGAGCAAACATTTTCACATCAATATAGAAGACCAATTAAATAGACTTCCCAACACTGAAAAAGTGCACCCGTTGCCATCATGACGCTATAGAGCTAAAGAAGTTTTCTGTCTCAGCTGGCTGTGCTGCCGCAAACACGTGGCAACCACCTCGTGTTAAAAGGTTAAGTGATTTAATCTAATGGTTCCCAACAGGTGGTCCAGGAACTCTGGGAGTTCGCGAATTACTATATAGCCATTACACAAGGGTTTGTCAATTTCTTTTTAATTTTCGAAGGGTTTCATGAATAAGAAAAGGCAAAAGATTTCACAAAAGAAAAAAGAAACCTTAAAATTGATGAAATCTTATAATTTTTCCCTCAAAAGGTTTGTGGAATGGAAAGCTAGCTAGAATTGTTTTGAAGATATAACCTTTCGGATATTCATTTGTAATCCCCCTTTATGTCATAAAATTTCTGAATTTTATGTACATAAAGGGGGACTACAAATGAATATCCTAACTTTGAAAGGTTATAATTTCTGATTCTAAGTAATGTACAGAGGAATGTCATATTATATACATTCCTTGCGTATTAGGAAGTTTTTAGTGTTTTTATAAGATATCAGTGTGGGTATTGCTACGAAATCTGGTAGTGGGTGAACGATAAAATAGCACAAGCCCAAAAAACAAATATAAGACTTCATTCGAAGAATCGCAGCGCTAATATCTCGCAATAAATACAGCAGTTTTAACACATATCACAGCGGATCTTTAAAATAACACGACAATAACATTATTCAAAGGGCAATGTTAGCGTATCACTTCGAAGTCTATCACATACTAACTCACTATGAGAACAATTTCTTTATTTAAGATTTGAAAGCGGATGTGACGTCACATAGGATATGACATAATTTTTTCTAGGCTTTTACAGAAGCTTCTCTCCTAATTGAGATAGAGCCAAAATTCCTTTCCATTAGTTTCGCAAATTTTCTTCTTGTCGCCAAAGTTTTCTCCAGGTTTGTCGCCAAGGACAAAATGTTACATACTCATTTTCACTTGCAACAGTGCCTGTACAACGCACTTTCCTGCTATACACCTTGGCGCGGAAAAACAACATTACAATTTTATAACAGTAGGTTTAGAGTAGAAAATCAAAAAATTATATGCGATTTTTGCCAATACCTTACTATAAGAAAAAGATACTACTCTTAAATAAAACTTAAAAATAAATTGTTCGGGAGAAAAAGCTCGCTATCTTTTTAGGGAGAAAAATAAAGAGATAACTTCTCTATGAAAACTCTCCCAATTACTCTAGCTGATTATTTTACGTGACTTCAGATATTTTATTTAATTAATTATCTCAGAGAGATGGGCGATTGTCTCATTGTCAATAAATGAAGTTGAGTGTAAACTCATTATTTTTTCCGTACCTCGTGAAATCTATTATCGCTAAACTAAAGCACACCAAGTTTATACATCACTTCTTTTATACGTCACCGGAAAAAAAAATAAACGTTTATGGTTTCACACTCTCAAGTTTTAAAGATAAACGAACAAATATTTAGGTTCATTTAGATGGTAAAAGGATCATAAATATTTTTCTAAGTGGATTTTTTAATATAAAACTGTAAAAAAGAATCTGAATTAAAAAATGTAACTGTTTTTTCTATAATAAAAGCGATACATCGTTATTAACAGCTTATTCTAAATTACTTTATTGCTGTGCTATTTCACGCGAAAGAGGTGATATAATACACATATACCAGCCGCCAAGGCTGCCAGCTTCCTATACCTTGCTGCTCTTTACGATTAGTGCAGTTTTGGCCAAATTATTGGACCCATTTCAAATAGACGAAAATCACGTTTCTTTGCTTAAACGGTATTTCCCATTAAATTTATTTAGGTTAGGGTTACTACAAATTTTGGAGGTCATCATAAAAGCCGATGGTGGCTATACCAAGCACTGATATTGCAAAATGTACAAAAATACATAATTGGTGTCATTTTCATTCATAAAATGACTATAATGTCATTTTATGAATGGCATTATAGTCATAAATCATGGCATTATAGTCATCGTGAAACAAGCCAAATACATTGGGTGATACGTCGTGAAACATGTACACATTCCTACAGAAATACTTCTTAATTGCAGCAACTGCGGGCTTCCTCAAATCAGTATTTAGTGTGGTGCCTTCCATTCATGGGCTCCATGGCTTCGCTATTAGGTACTTTTCTCTTTAAATAACACCAGTGTTGTGCCAGAGTTAGGAATATGATGTTTTTGTTTTTATAGTAGGGTTCCATTATTTAACACGTATTCCTAATTGCATCAATATGAAATCAACAGGAAAGGGCTAAAATGTGCTTTAGCCCACAGAATGGTGACATTAGCAGCGATAAATGCGCCAAGTATTGTAAATTATATATTTTAAAGATGTGAAAAGAAACGAAAGTTCTTGCATTTTCACGTATCCATTATTGTTATTTTGTAATCTAGCTACTGCGTAACATACGTAAGCAACGAATGTGCTTGCTCCACTTGACGTCATTGAACTGTTAATTTGGATTTTTGCACATGCGTTATTATTATCACGGTAATTTTTACATCTAGTTGTTGCCGTTCGCAGTGTAGAAATATCGTCGATTTTGGTACCGCATACGTTGGCGTATTATATAAGTAGATTAAAATTTCTAATGCATTTTTGAACTCGTGACATCAAACTGACATCATTTCATTTATAATATGCTACATTTTTTTACAGTTATGTCTAACGCCAGCATATAGATGCTATATCACATGATCACTATTTTAGACAATCGGAAACTGGAAACGCTTTCTGAAGGTGAAAATTATTAAAAAAATCGTGAAACACAATTAAGTTTTCAGAATTTTAAAGTTGACTACGGACTATTCTATGTCATTTTACATAAATGTGCAAAATTTCAAGCCGATCGGTCGAACGGTGTGGAAGGAGTTCCCGGACGAACAGACAAGCTTTCTCATTTATTTAAAAGAAGATATGTAATGAAATTGCAATCAATAAATTCTGGAAGATATAATCTAAAGATTTTTACTATCGGCATTTTAAAATCTCAACCATTTTGCCGTTTCTTTACGCGATGTAAATTCTTAAAAGTGTTCTTTATGTATAGCATTGCGATTTCCGGCCAGCTGTTGCCGTGAAAACTGTGTAAATTGAAAGTAAGCGTTAGAAGCTGCGCGAATTTCGAATAAGCCCCGACCGAGCCTAACCCCGGTGCCATTGGGGGGGGGGGGCAACATGTAACGCTAAGGGGGGCAAAATGTTTCCTATTGCAGAAAATATCATTTTTCAATGGCTTATATCCGAATTTTCTTTATTTTAGAGGGGGCAATTGCTCCCTCTTGCCCATAGTATGTTACGCCTCAGCCCCGGTGCAAACGTCAGACAATCTGAAAACCAATAAAGTAAGTAGCTCGTCACATAGCGTGATGTATTGCCTCCAATGTCAAGCGAAGTCGCCGCGTTAGCGGTCATGTGACATAGTGTTTTTAAGAGTTTACAACAAGTATGAGGGAGCTTTTTTCGTATGCGTTTGTGTTGCTGAAAGTCTCCATGTCAACCTTTTCGAAAGTGTAAGCTGGATCCCGGAATAAAGTACTACCAACCCCACGACCGTCTCTTGAGTTTTACCTAAGTGCGGCGGACTGCGGGCTACTACTACTTTGTGCTTTTTTTACTTTTTTTTTTTTTTTTTTTTAATGAATATGTCATTTTATCTCTCACCCCCTTTATTGAAAATTGTCTGAAATATGTGTCCCAAAAAAAGCGACATAAAAATGCGACATAATTTTACATATATTTAAATACTATTAGTTCACAACAGCTTTAATCCATTGTTACAATATTTCATAAACTGTAGAATATGCATCACATGTATTTTTCTATAAATAGGTTACAATAATAAAATTTTCAACATAGGGTTACCAGGCGAAATACACGAAAGATGAGAGATAAAATGACATAGTCAATTAATATCTTTTTAATATGTCAATAATGAAACTAAAAAACTAAGGGGGTTCAGGGGAGTCTCCTCCTGACGAAGTTGTATTTTCATATGTAAATTCTTAAAAGTGAATTCTCTCATCTCGTATGCATATGTATCACCGATATAAATAAATAAATGGATACGTATGTTTCTACTATTTTATTTATTATTACTTTTTGTTCCAAAGTTATTAAGTACATGTATGCAGGGTATTCCAAAAATATCGACCTGGCTTTTATTCCTTAAATATTGATCATATACGTACACAATAAATTACAAAGTTAGATAAAAAAGGTCCAGAATTTTAGGGTATCTATTAAAATTTTCAAGGAATAAATCTAAATAAATACAAAATTTAAATTTCTATACAATCCCCGTACAAAAAAAGCTCAATTAGTAAAATATGCTCCATACCTCAATTAGGTGACATACAAAGTTTGAGAATTTTACCCTGAAATGTGTCGGAGATATGAAAATAAATATATACTGATTTAAACCACTTTTCAATGGCTCTCGGAGGAAAAACTCACGTCGAATGATTACGATTCAGGGGTGAGCAGAAATTATGAAAGAAAACAGTGATCGCATAAATACATGCACTTTTGCTATGATTACTACTGCATAGCCGTTCACCAACTTTTTAAAATACTAGGGGCAAAGGCC
This sequence comes from Cheiracanthium punctorium, assembly GCA_038373885.1. Lineage (NCBI taxonomy): Eukaryota > Metazoa > Arthropoda > Arachnida > Araneae > Cheiracanthiidae > Cheiracanthium > Cheiracanthium punctorium. The sequence goes on along the minus strand of JAWZYV010005808.1, from coordinate 494,269 downwards.
CCCAGACTCGCTACGCTCGCTTTTCGTATGAGGCATTCGGCCTCTAATAAGGCTTATTCGTAAAAAAGACATAATTTCAACAGGCAAAATCCGAAGATTGGATCAGATAGAATGTTACTGAGCTAGACATTGCTTGGTTCTTGCATGTTCATTGGTACATAAAAATTTAAACTTCACAGTACAGTAGACCCCCTCACCCTCATAACACGGAAGATATTTTGTTATGGGAATCCGTGTTGTATGGGAAATGGGCTATACTCCACCTGGAGTGCGGACTCCGCTTATAATCGCTGGAAAAATTATTTGCACTCCTCAGAAACACAATGATATTTAATGTTGCCATTCAGAAGTTATATTAATTAGTATCTAAAGCGTAATAAAATCAGAACATCTGTTTCAGCTGTATTTTTAATAATGTAAAACCTATTGGACACCTTGCGAATTTGCCACCCATGGCGATTTTTCATTATTTGGCGACTTGCGTACATGGAAACTTAATAATAAAAGCTACGGAACAGATAGGATAGCTTGCCACCAATGGCGACTTTTCATTATTTGGCGATTTACACATGCTCAAAACCTATAATTACTGTTCATTTAAGATTACCGGAAAACCGTTATCCATATTTTCATTTACATAATCGTTTGCAGATTGGCATACTTAGCACCACAAATTATACCATCTCGTTGCGCTAGCAAATATCCAAAGTGTACCATAACTGCTATAATGGCATAGTTAACGCCGCCAAATATTTCTACAGGTAGCAAATAATCCAGCTGCACTGAACTGGCTTTAAAATAATCTGCATTTTAATTATTTTTCATTTTCAAGATATTAGTTATTCTGTTTTGGAAAAAACGAATAATCGCTAATTCTAAACTCCTGTTGTCTAAGCGAACTTACTATTTGAAAATTGTCAACTTTGTGTGACACATTTTGAGTTACTTATATAGTTTTTATTTTGGCGTAAAATGGGCGTAATTCTAACTCATGTTTGTAAATTTCACGCGATTCTAGATACTTGGAAACGCTTTGTTGCAAAGGAATGAATGATTTTCTGCCAAATCTGGTAACCATTATGTTTATTTTTTCAGTTTTTTATTAATATCTTCTAAAATAATTCGATTTTCGAAATTTAAGTCAGCTTAGCAGGTTCCTCGGAATTTTCCGCTTTCGGGAACATGTTTCTCAAAATTCAAATCCCCACGGTTTAGGAGAAGATAGGTCAACCAGCGTCGACAGTGGCCTATCTGTGGGCACCTTAGTCGAAACTCAAATCTCCACGGTTTAGGAGGAGTTAGGTCAACAAGCTTTGACAGCGCTAGCGGTGACAGCGGCCTTTACTTTTTTTTAGAATAGACAGATATCTCTGAGCCTTTTTATGAATGTCTAAAACTTTGTACATAGAAAAAAAATCACCTTTTTGGACTCATATTCTAAAAGCTGTAAAATTTTCATTTGAATTAGCAGGGCGATCAGGTGGGGCTTATTGGAAAGCTTAAAAGATGGACTTTTAACTGCGCATAATAAAATCGATTTATACTCAGTTAAGAGTCCTTAACTACGCACAAATATATAGCCTATATACAGTTTTACGGGCATCAAATATAGTTCACAAACCAGGGGCGTAGCCAGGGGGGGGATATCGGGATATATCCCCCCCCCGAAATTTTTGGATTAGTGATGAAATTCCGTCTATTTATACAGATATAAGTTAATATCCCCCCCCCCGAAATTTTTTCCAGGCGCATATCCCCCCCCCCCCCCCCCCCCGAAAAATTTTCCTGGCTACGCGCCTGTCACAAACTAATAATTTTTGCAATTTTACGGATTAAAAAAACAAAGACTTTCAGTAAGTAACCAATTTTTTCTTCTGTTGTACTTACATATCAATACTATATATGCAGGAAAAAAATTAGCAGTTTCTGGTTGTCCTTCATCTTGAAAAGCAAAAAAAAAAAACTGCTTAAAATTGAAAAAAAATGAAAAAGTGCTTTTTCACCCCCCCAAAAAGTCATGTGGGACAGGTGATAAAAATCTCAAAGTGACGTGGTAAGAAGCTCGTTTATTTTACTTTAAAACAAAGCAAAAATTATCTTGTTAATCCAAAAGACAGAGGAGATACTACTTTAGAAACAAAAAGCACTCATGACCGCTACTGAAAATAGCTTAAGTGAATAATGGTAGTTACCAAATAAAACATTTTATTGACTTAAATTTAACTAAAGTATATTTACAAGATGTAATCTGACCTAAAATAAAAGCTTCCAGTTTTTATTAGGCTTTACTAGTATTGAAAGTTGAGAATATTCTCCAACCCACTAGAACTTGAGAATATTCGAGAATTTTCTTTTATTTTAATCTTAAGGATTGCTGGGCAATAATGGTGACATTTAAATGAAGTACTATAACTGTAATCTTAATCTTTCTTAATACATATATAAAATGCTACTGTTCGTTTGTAAAGACAGGGTTTTCTCTATCACCACCAACTCGAATTAACTTCCCGTTGGGGTGGTAAATACCCCTTGGCCTCACGGTGAAAGTAAGGGATTTTGGTCGCGGTGAGTGTAAGTGGGTGGTTGTGGGTGGCGAAAATGTGAAAAAATATATATCTGTCCTTTTCTATCTCATGAGAACTTCTGAAAAGTTCTAAAAATTCCTGGAATGACCTAGAAAACTCCAAAATGTGTGCAACTGTTACAGTCAATCTAGAATGTTCTAGAAGGTTCTAAAAACTTCCAGAAAGTTCTAGAGAGTTCCAAAACGTGTGTAACCGTTCAAATCGATTTAGAATGATCGAGAATGTTCTAAAAACTTCTGGAATGATCAAGAAAGTTCCAAAATGTCTGCAACTGTTAAAATCGATCCAGAATGATATAGAAAGTTCTAAAACTTTCTGGAATGATCTAGAAAGTTCCAAAATTTCTGCAACTGTTAAAAACAATCCAGAACGTTCTAGAAAGTTCGAAAAATTTCTTGAATGATCTAGAAAGATTCAAAATGTCTGCAACTGCTAAAATCGGTATGGGATGTTCTAGAAAGTTCTAAAAATTTCTGGAATGATTTAGAAAGTTCCAAATTGTGTGCAACTGTTAAAATCGATATGGAATGTTCCAGAAAGTTCTAGAAATGTCTAGTCGAGTGAAGATCAATTGCGATGGGTGATTGTCATTCGGAAATTTTATAGCATACTGCGTCGCAGCCTCTAGCTTATTCCGACGAAATTCTCCGTAAAGTAACACCATTTTAGTGTATTCATTAGTATTAAACATTATCTTTCGTTTTTTATACTCAATAAGCTACGAATTCAAATAGCATGAACTTTAGACAAACACTAACAAAGTAACATAAACAACAGTTTTTCAACTCCAATAAAATATTAAAATTTAATGTTTATCGTCTGTTGCCATATCAGCAGGAATACTTTCTATACATCGCATGTTTAATGGTCGAATAAGTCTCTCAATATCTAAGATAGAAATCTAAATTATCTACGTTTAAAATGGATCCTTAAATATCTTTTATACCATTAAACATGCGGTGTATTTTAACCCGAGCAACGCCGGGTTTCGCTGCTAGTAGGTATATAAAAACATTAAAAGTAGTGCTCATTGTTTGGAAGTTCGTGCAAGCATTAAATCTCTTTAATAAAGCAAACATTAAATTGTCTGCATTTCTCGATGGTAAATATTTGGAAGTAAACTTCAATTTTTTCACTTAAATACAAAATAAATTATAAGCATTTTGGTTCATCTGTTTTTTTTTTAATCAAATAGCAGAAGATGCTTGGAAAGTTTTAAGTTATAAAGTCTGCTGAAAATATTAAGCACGTGTATTTGACAAAAAATGCATTAAAAATAATAAGCATGCCATCAACAACTGCAGCCACAGAAAGACGTTTTAGTACATACGGACATATTCTATACACACAGCAAAAAGAAACCTTTTATTTATTGAAAGAAATGGAAAATTAACATTTGTGGCCACAATATTAAACTCTTAAAGGAAAAAATGAAACTAATTTAGTACAATTTCAAAATATAATTGAAATGAAATATGTTTCTAAAGAAGAAAGCTTATCGTCTTCTGTAAATGAAGATTAGTTTTTGTTTCTGTACACCATTCTTGGGGATAAGAAGAAATGAAAAATAAAATTACGCTTTTCATTTTGTTGCACAATCTAAATCTAATTTTAAATTCATCTTATAATGTTTAAAATAAGTGTTTTTTTAACTTAAGGATTTTCTATCACACGTATAAGTTTCTCTATGAATAACTTTCAAGAGAAAATTCTCATCGATGAGAATATTCTCCAAAAGATTATTACCGAGAATTTAACAACACTAGGTTTTACTTTATTACTCTGGCATCCTCTGATACGGCAGAGTTGGCAGGTTCTCATATACGAAGTTATAACTTCTCCCAGTTGCTGTCAAGTACAATTCAAAGGGGTGAAAATATTTAAAATGTTCTCCTTCTGGATCCATCAATCACAATCACTGGCTGACTTCTTAAAGCATGCGTCAAGACCTCGATTATGGAAATAGTGAATCGCCAATTCTTCATTATTGCTGTAAATTTTCACTTCCACAACCTCACCCAGCTACCAATCATTATCATACACACAGCAAACATAATTGTTTACGTTTGACCGTTGTTCAGCCTGCACTTGAGCTCGAGTTTCTTCTCACGGGACCTGAAGAATACTGAGGCTGACAGGGAAAAAAAACCTGTGTATGTTCTTGTCTGTGGTATGCGAATTGCAAGTTGGTTTCTTGTCTGCAGTTCTTGTTCAACCTCTACAATATTTTGCCTTGAATATAGCATTACCTATATTTTATCTTTAAACATTTTTAGTTTTTATGGAGTTAAAAATATCTATTAGAAAAAGAAAAACATACATTTAAAAAAAAAGCCTCAAATGCTTTCATATTTTAAATACGCGCTAAACCGCAATGGATTAAAAGTGTATCATACTCTATGTGTCATCCTTACTTTTCTGATTTCATTAAGTTAGAAAGTGTATCGTTATTCATGAGTGGGCCGTATTTTTCTTCATTGATGCATAAAACACTTCTTTAAACTGCTTTACGATCTTCGAAAAGCATATACTAACTATACTCCGCCTTATTAAAGACTGCTTGGGATGTCCATCATAATCCATGAGTATGTCGTGTTTGTCTTTCTTGTTCCATAAAACACCTATCAGAATTGATATCTATTTTAAAATCGTTTACTAAAACTGTTTTACCGGCTTCACCGGACATATTCTTAACTTAACCGGACATATTTTTCCTTTGTAATAAACTGTAGCATTTGCCAGTTTCTCACCAAACACGGAAGATATCGCAAAACTAGGTTCAGTTTTGTGCACTTAATTTTTGGTGCTAAACTTGGCGATCAATCATCAAAAATTGCAAATCTTAGCAAGTTTAAAAATTTTTTGTTTCCACCCCCACCCCTCCCTCCAAGCTGTCTGGAAAGCCTATTGAAAAATGCAGTGAAAACTTGACCACGCAAATCGGTCCGCAAGAACATGCCGTCCGAAAAAATCGCAGTGAACGAAATAGCATTCTAGTGCTAAAAAAACTTAATAAGAACTGTAAGCTTTTATTTTAGGTCAGATTACATCTTGTAAATACATTTCAATTAAATTTAATTCAATAAAGTGTTTTATTCGGTAATAACCATTGTTTACTTAAGCTATTTTCAATAGCTTTCATGAGTGCTTTTTGTATTACTTTAAAAGTGATAACTCCTCTGTCTTTTGGAATAAAAAAATAATTTTTGTTTTGTTTTAAAGTACAGTATAAAGCTTCTTACCATGTTATTTTGAAATTATTATTACCTGTCCCACATAACTTTTTTCTTTTTTTTGGGGGGGGGGGGCACAGGTTGAAAAAGCACATTTTTCAATAATTTAAGCAGTTTTCCAGGATGAAGGAAAACCAGCAACTCCTAATTTTTTTTTTCCTGCATATAGTACTGATATCCAAGTGGAACAGGAAAACAAAATTGTTTGTTACTGAGGGTCCTCCATTGTCTTTTTAATCCGTAAAATGACGTAAGTCATTAGTTTGTTAACGACTATTTGATGTTCGAAAATCTGTATTTAGGCTTAACATAAATCTATTTTATCATGTTAAAAGTACATTCTTTAAGTTTTCTAATAAGCCCTAATCTTCTTGCTAACTCAAATAAAAATTCTTCAACTTTAGAGAAAATGAGTCTAAAATGGTGATATTTACACATCGGCGGACTAAATAATAGTTATATCCTAAGAACAAATTTTATTTAAGAAATATAAAAAAACCTGTTTTGTGTCACACACATGCACATACACACACAAAAGCAGGTGCATATTACCTACAAAATCTCATGAAAATCAAAAATGATGCGGCAGAACCCATTTGTTGATTTAACATGGGATGACCAAGGAGTAAAGCTGGCATGCCTGCTAGGCAGTCTCATATTAGAACCAATGACCAACATATCTGGCCCTCGTGGCGGTCAAGTCTATAGTCGGCAGCTGACCCATTGCCGTCTCCAGGAGAAAGCCAATGGACTGGCTGACCCCGCAATTCAGAAACAAACAAACAAAAAAGTTATTTATTTGTTCCGTTCTTGATGTTAGCCTGCTGCGAGTTTATTTCTTCACATAGTCGAGAATAGACGAGCTTGTGAACGAAATGTGACCTAACTCTCACTGAATAAAGTAAATTTTTACGATAAAAACAAATATTTTATCTTTTTTTAGTGAGTCATGCCCAAATACACAAATATTAAGGAATCTGAGAATCGGGACGAAAACTGGTTACAATAATATTTTCTTAATCATAATTTATTAGATTAACACTTTAAGGTCTAAGCGTGAAAGTCTTTCGGGGTTAACTTTTAGCCCTTTAAGCGCAAGCATTTTTGCACCACTCTCCAGATTTTCGAAATGTCAGGAGAGATTGCTATATTTCTGACATAAACTTCACGAACAATATACAGTTATTCTTAAAGATTGATGTAAAAAATTTAACGCTTCACCCTTAGCTGTGTCATCATTTAGCTGTTTTTTAGAAACTATTACGTGCTACTTCTGCAATTGAGGTAGGAAATTTTACTGATGCTTAAATGTTAACTGATGCTATTTTTGCAATCAGCTGTAAAAGAGCTGTAACCGAGGTGAGGTGCTTTCAGGGCGTGATCACCACTAATTAATCCTTTGAAGAGCAAGCATTTTCACATCAATATATATCACCAACTGGATAGACTGCCCAGCGCTGAAAAAGTACAGCGGTTGCCATAGATCCATTTTACTACCAGCAACATAACGGTCGACCGAATAGCAACGGTTGCACTTTTTCAGCGTTGGGACCATTTAACTATACTTTTTTGAAGTATTTTTTAAAAAATCATCAAAAATACCAAAAACCTCCAGAACTTCAAAGTGCTTTTCAACTAAATGTTTACTTCCACAGTTCCGTGGTATAACATTATAATATACAACATTTGTATATAAAAAAAAATCCGAACGCCTTTAAAAAAAAAAGAATTAAAGCGAGAATGCTCCAAAGAGGAAGTATTTATGTTCTGAATGGCTACTTCAGAATTTCAAAATCCCGAAAGCTACGTTTTGGCATGTGATGCGCGTAGAATGAGAAGGAGTTGTTTTATTCCTGCTGCATGAAATGAATACTTCAGAGCAGAAACCTTTTCTCATCCCCCTTCTTTTTCAAAATCGAATTTCATTGTAGGTTAAATCAACCTATTCTGAGTTCTCTCAAACTATCACACTCAGTTTATTTATGCAGCTGTTGTCAGCGTGGGCTTTGATCGCCCTTTTTCCTGACGCAGTTTAAAAGTTACAATGAACTGAAAACTTTGTGGTATATGTTCAAGCTTTATTTTTTATTTCCGTGTTTCTAAAGCACAGAAGGCATAGCGACAACGCACATCGGTGGGGTACCTAGCAGACAACAAAACTTCGCTGCATGATGATTCTTAGATTTTCTTTAGAATGGCCGTTTGTATTGGTTTATGCTGTGAAGGTTCATTAAATAAAAGAAATAAAAGAAACTCTCGTCGATTTAGGACAGTGATTGTAAATAAATATTTTAGTGTCTTGCTGACTTGTACCTGTTCGCTCCCATCGTTGCTAAGATTCGGCGGCAGGAGCTCTTCCTTTTGTATTCATCGTTGCTTCCGAGCTTGGAGTCTTTAAATGTTTCTATTGCGGGTCAGCGTTTGCATATGAGCGCAAGCGCTGGGCTGCAGCAGGAACAGCGCTCTACGAGAGGCTGGGCAGGCCGGATTAAAGTGCTCTCTGGCGATTTGGCGTGCATCCTTTGGCAAGAGTCGTTTCTCCCGCCGTTACACACTGCACGCTAGGGGTTGCCGCCCGCATGAAATTTTATCTCGCAGCTATGACAATGTTTTGACTGGTGTTGACAAGTGATTTTTAAGAAATATTAAACTTTAAAATTGGAACACATTTTAAGAAAGGCTGATCTATGCAAACGAAATAGTTTTTCTGCTCTTTTCGATTTATGAATAGAGTGCTCAACGTTGCCTTACGCTGAGGCCTGTGGGGTGATTATGGATTGATGCAGTTTATGGGATCTGCATCAGTTATGTTTCATCAATTTTTCATTTCAAATAATTGCATTGCTTCCGCACTTTAGCATTGAAAGACTAAAGTTAGGAAGCAACGCTGGACGCATAAGGGGACTAGTCAATTTAAACATCCTAACTATCCTAATTTAAACATTGTAAAGTAGAGAGCCTGCAGGTCATGACTTGTAAAGTTCATTTGCATGTAAACTAGATCTCTTTTTTCATTTGTGTATTACATGAAGTGTGCCTTTAAAAAAATTACAAGCAAAAAATATTCATTAGAAAAGTGTGTTTAAAATATCGGTTCTCCATCCTCTAAACCTAGCTGTGGAAATTTTCGATTAGAATAGAACGACCTCAGAATTACTAACATTAAGATACTGTATAGGATAATTTAGGATTTTGTTTGTTTAAAAAGGAACATACAAAATATAGCAATTTTAAAAGCCAAAGTAAGGGGGAAATAAAAGAACGAATGAATTTTAAAAGAACAGATAATTAAGACAAAAAAATTATAATGCAATATATGGGATCTGCATCAATTATATTTCATCAATTCATTTCAAATGATGCTTTTAAACTGTCCACTGTTTCTTTTTTATTTCCGTAACATATTACCTTCAAATCTAAAATTGTAATTTTAGACTGCAATTTTAAATGCATTAAAAATATATTTAGAACAATTAATCAACAAATAAAAAAAATAAATAAAAATGTTGCTGTTTTTCGCGGATCAACTTGCGGTGCGGGCGGCAACCCCTAGCGTGGAGTGTATAACAGCGGGAGAAACGACTCTTGCCAAAGGATGCACGCCAAATCGCCAGAGAGCACTTTAATCCGGCCTGCCCAGCCTCTCGTCAGCGCTCTGCACCCACTACCCCCCCCACACCGATGGCCCTGTCTTTCTTTTTATTAGTACTGGACTGGCATGCCTACCCCCACCTGCTTTTTTTTGTGTGCCGATGCAACCTGCCCTTCAGCGATAGAAAAAAAAATTGCCTTATTTTCAAGCATTCACTTATCAAATAGTAAAGTTTAAAAAAAAATTGAATGTCCTTTATTTTTGGAGGAAAACGTAATTCTATTAGAGTTTTTGAATGTGGAATAAGCTCTACGTTTGATATAATTTATTTTGTGCTAAGTTGTTTGTTCTCTAATTCTATTGATAATGTAGAATGTAGAAAGAAATACCTTGTAGAATAAATGGAAAGTGTCCTTTTAAAAGAACATCAGCTGTACAAAAAAAAAAAGAAGAATCCAGTGGGATGTCGGGTAAAATCGCCCTTTTTCTCAATAAAAAGGATATTCTTGATAAATCCGCCCTGCCCCTTTTGAAAAGAAATCTGAACACAGCCATAACTATTACTTAACTAACAGTAATGATATTTAAAAATCAGTCAATAGTTTTAACTTATTAAGGTTTACGTTTTCGAGAAATTTCTTCTTTACATTCACTTTATATAAGAGACAACGTTTCAGATATCGAGAATCACATTAATCTCTTTATACTATATCTCATTGAAACAGGCTTTTATCTTGTTCTGAAGTAAACAAAAACAAATTCCCCTCGAATTGAAACATAAAACGGCTTTAATGCTTAAAAATATTTTCGTATATCAATATTCCATTTAATATTTTACAGAAAAAGAACCAAAGGGTTTTACGAAGGAAAGAAGGATGGTATCGAATCTCTCTCGTTTAAAATGAATTGGTCTGTCAAGAATTGTAAAAATAAAGACGTTTGTTTTGGTGCTGTGGAAAAGTATATTTTTCTTCCCCTCAGGTAAAATTACTTAAATACAAGAGATCTGAGAATTTTCTGCTGCTTCTTTTCAAGTTTCTCCTCCCAAATGCTTATTTATTTATTTATTTTTTCTTATTGACTGGGAGCAAAATTTGTGCTTTTGAGTTCTCTCTCTTCTTTTTTTTTTATTAGAGAATGAAGTTGGAACTCTCTCAAACGTACGGAGTTGTTTCATGTGAAGCAATTAAGATCAATTCTCTCGAATCTCATCAAGACTAGTGGTACTCAATCTGTGGGTCGCGATAACGGAAATATTACGGCTTTTAAATGCAACACACAAGACTTGTCTTAGCGTAGATATGATTACTTGTAGAAGCATTTGTTGTCAACAAATGTATTATGGCAATATTGTCCGATACGATAAATTCGAAATTTATCATTCTAGCAAAATGGTAGGAAAATCTAGCAATCGTTACAGTTAGATATTTTGAGTCCCTGCCGAAAGGCGATAGCAGAAAAAAAAGATGGCAGCGCTAAATTATAAAGTATTTCAAATGAGATTTAGATTTTTATATAAATTCATACAGAGCCCTTTAACTTTCCACAAATAAAATTTGCTCTTTAGGTCTTAAACGCGTGTAATCTGTCGTTCGTACTGCAGGTCCGAATTTCAGTCTCCTTTTAAACTGTTTTGAAAACACCTGGCATATTTTATTGATGATTGTAGAATTTTTTTTACATAAAAGAGTGCTTTTTAAAAGTTTTTTTTTTTAACAGGAACTTATTTATTCCTAATTCTGAAATAATTTTATTTCCTTTTTTTTAATAGCGATTTTTTTGCTTTCAAGCACATTTTTGTCTTCGTCAATCAAGAAATTTAGTACCAATATAGTCACAAACACGCGCGGTTTTTTTTTCAACCAAAGAAACAAACAATTGTTGATTTTACAGGTTTTATTTAATACACAGTAGAATTCGATAAGCCCTCAGAAAATGAAGCGTCAGGTTTCTCAAACTAAGGAGAAAGGGAAGGAAAAATGAATGTATTTGTTCTACAACTAAAATTGAATGAGCTATCGATTGGGAATTATATAAATATCTCACCCTCTGGACTTAGTAAGATGAAAAAATATTTAGTATTGAAATACTATTTCATTATTAATACTATCATCTTTCTGAATTTTCATGAAATACAATTAGAATTTTATACTAGTTACTCTGTGTCAGAAATTGATATTTTTTACACATGTGCAGTCAAAATTATTTCACTTTACATTCTCAAATATCGTATTAATTTATTTATTTTTCTTGAAATTTCAGAGTTATTTTTGATATTTGTTTTCTCTCGCAAGTTTTTTTTTCACAGTTTTGTAATCATTTGATTTAAAATTCAACAAATTATGTGTGTGGAGGGGGAATAAATAAAAACACAAAACTTCGAAAAATTTAAACAATGTTAATTCTTATTTGAGAATATAAATTATGTATCTTCAAAAGAAACAGAAAACCTCTCAAATTTTGCTGAGGACAGATAAAATATTTTGTAAAAGTTGCAGATTATTTAATTTTTTTTTTTTTTTTAGTATTCAAAGGTTACTACACTGATGAGCAATTGAATTAGGGTTAGTTGGCTTCATGGCAATTTTCAACTGCGCTCAAGCCTGGAAGTAACTTGCAAATGACGTAAACAGCAGTTTGACCAGACAATTAGTTCTGATCACTGGATCAGTAATAGTCAGAAGCAAAATGGGTGAGGGTACGTATTTAAGCGCTTTTGATCGTGTCCAAATCATAAGGATATGACAAATAAACAAATAAATCACTCCGTATCGGAAGTAGAGGAGATACTCGAATTTTATGACACCAATGTGCTAAGAATGTATCGTGAGTGAGTACGTTAAATAGGGATGGATGCGAGACCACGAAAAGAGACATGACTTCTCGCGGTCTCGCAATTTTGCGAGACGATACCTCCAATTGCGATACGAGACCACGATACGATACCCACGGATGCGAGACGAAACCGCAAAATGATACCTCCAAGTGCGAGACGATACTTGGAGGAAGTGAAAGTGCGAGACGATACGAGACCTGGGCTATTTCTCTTCTCGCATAGTCTCGTGTCCATCCCTAACGTCCAATCTGGTAAACCATCCCTTCCAGGGTCAAGTGTTGTGTATAACAGCGGGTGGATGACCGAAGTCTTCTACGACTAGTCGCATTGTAACATCGGATGAACGGACAACAGTGCGATTGATCACCCGTCAATTTAACGCTAGTGCATAACGATGCATATATAAGCTGATACACCATACAAAAACATCTCTCATCAGTGTGATAAAGGAGTCATCGTCCTAGGAGATTCTCTCTGCTATCTGCACGAATCAAGGTGCCATGATTATCATAGTCACGGAAACATGGCTAATGGACCATCGATAAATGGAAAAATGTTTCCTAGAGCGATGAGTCGAGATTCATTTTGGCACATGCCGATGGCAGAGTTTGTGTATGGCGTAAAAGACACGAAGCGATGGATCCTTCCTTCCATCAGGGTCTCTTCAATCTGGCGGATGTAGTATTCTTGTCGGGGGAAGAGTTCACATGGAAATCTTCTGAAATGAGACCCCTGGCAAAGTGACGCCGTCTCGCACAGGTGAACGTTACTAGGATATCCTTGACGATTATCTGCTCCCGTATGTTCGTTGTCAACAGACCACTATAGAGATTCTGTGTGTCTTTCAACAAGGCAATGTACTGTTTCATCGCTCCCGAAATGCATCGGAATGGTTGGATTAAAATTCCACAGACCTGCACGTGTTTGCCTAGCCATCAAGATCACCTGATCTCAAGCTCATCGAGCACATTTTGGATGCAGCTGAGAGAAGTGTTCGAGGATTCGACCACTTTCCATTGTAATCTTCGTGAATTGTGGGAGGCTGTTGAGAAGTATGGCTTCGATCCGCTTCCAGTGTCTTGTAAAGTCTATGCCTAGACGAATCACAGCCGTCACCAAGGCAAAGAGCTGATCAGCTAGTGATACTATACAGGTATCCCTAATTTAGTTGCTCTTCAGCGTATATCAAATGATCAAGAAAAGATATTTCGTTATTAAATTTTTATGAGACCCTGAAATTCACTCGTTAGTCATATCATCATCGCAAATGTATGAGTTTAGATGTATTCTTTACACACTTAAAATTGTACAGTAATTCTTCAAGTCCTTTTTCACAGAAAATTCTAAGACAGTGTATAAAAATTGAAAGTGCCTCACGACTTTCGTTATATTAGTTATATTAGTGTAGCTAAATGATGCAATCTGCGATATGAATTTCTGGGCAAACACGAATGCATTAACCCATTCAAATTTGGATTTAGTTCTTACAGTAAGTAGTGTTAGTAAATTCCAATAAGCGTACATATTTCATTTCTAGATATTTATCGTTATCGGGCCTCACAGTTCTGCATGAAATCCGTAGATGTTGTAGTAACATTCGTGAATTATTTTAACCTGATATAATACCTGCCAGTTCGTCATTGTATTAATATTCTATCTATTTAGCTTGGAAACAGTTGTCAAAATAATTCAAAACATTTTGGGATTAGCTTTAAATTATATTTGGCAATGAATTTTGATGCACTAGCTGGGGAGATTCAGTATTGAGGTGATTTGGATTTGTAAGAGTAATTATGTGATGGAGATGGAATTTTTAGCATGGTGATGTTTAACGTATGATTCAGCGAGGATACTCATACAGTAAAATCTCAGTATAACGAATGTCAAGGGGCCATATGTCAAATCCGTAATTTTGAAAAATTCTTTATAGTGAAATTTCATTATAACAGAAATTGTTCTCTGCGATTGTCCTTTGTTAGGTATACAGAGTGTTTCAAAATTAGAGGTACAAACTTTAAGATGGGAGTAGGATACACCAAGATGGTCCAGAATCACGCAGCGCGTCAGCATATACCTGTTAATATCAATGTGAAAGAAGTTTTGAAGTAATAGTGAATTTTCTGACCATGGTTTTTCAAAAACTAATGCACCTTTCACAGATTGCACTCGATAAAAATTGCTAATTCAGAATTTTCTTTTCATTACATTGACGAAATTGTCTGAGGAGAGCCTATTATTTATGACACTTGGTTAAGAAATTAGACGCACTCTTCAAAATTTCTTCCAAATGGATTATTAACAGGTACATGAAGATGACGTTTCCGGCCTCACTTTGCTATGTGATTCTGAACCGTCTTGACGTATCATACCCTCCTAAAAGTTTGTACCTGTAATTTTGAAACATCCTGTATTTTAGTAGTTAATCTAAAATATTTGTAAAAGTGAATTTGATTTGATTTGATAAGGAAGCAATCCTTAGCGTATGTTAAGGGTATGAAATAAATAAGTTCCAATTAATCATTCAGTTCTTTTCTTCAGTATACTTTTGTAAACCGATAAATTAGAAAAAAAGTATGTTCTCCGTGAAGAACACGGTTTTTATATGAAAACAAAAACAAAACAAAAACAAAACATGGTTGCGATTGGGAGAATTAGGCCCGTTTCCACTTGTGTCTGCACTGACGCCAAGAGTGGTAAATCCTCAAACGTCGTAACGCTAAAGAAGAATTCCGTTTCCACTAGCTTTGTTATCTTCTTGTAGAATCGTACGTTTCCTGCAATAGCTATTAGCAATTCGCACATGCGTGTTTAAATCTTTATCTTACTGGTTCCCGTTTTAATTTTAAAAATATATCCCCATTTTTTATTTCTAAATACAGTAGAATTTCTTAAATTTCGACTTCCAATTTACAGAATTTGAATTATCAGCCCGAAATTTGACCTTAAAATAACAATAAATCGGTATTCGAACAAAAATGTTTTTAAGATGTTATTGAAAATGTTTAAAAGAATATCTTTCTATTGTGTAATTTCTCAGTAAATGTGTTTTATTTTTAATACATTTTTCTATTGAAAAGAAAAATAAGTCTTTTTTTTAACTTTATCTGATTATAATGATTTTTTTTTATAATTAATACTGAAGGATTTCTATAATATGGAAATTTCTGTTATCCAGTATCGGTAAAGTCCGGCGATTTTGAATTTGAAAAATTCTACTGTACTTACTTGAGGTACTTTTTCAGTTATCACATATTATTCTTATTTTAGGATGATTAAAAAAAAAAAAAAAACTTGGGTATCAATGATACCCATAAATTAGAAGCTTTAAACTATAAGTTAATTGAGCTGTTTTGATTTAAAAGGCAATCGATAAATTCACGTACCGCATGCCGTCTTTCACCAAATAAGTAATTAAAAATAAAATACTGACATCTGCTTTTCGTGCGTTTAGTAAATTTAAAAAATATATTATATTATAAATTTGATTTCAATTATCTCTAACATACACTAAAAATCTATAGTTATTTCTAAAAAAGGTTATTGTGTTCTATTGTGTTATGTTAAACCTACACGAGGAGTAACGCGGATGGCTTACTAAATGCTTTTGAAGCGTGTTTACGTTACATCGGGAGAAAACCGTCCGAAACTCCAGATTTTTAGATAATCAGCCGTCACCAGAACCCTGAACCTTTACACTTCAGCCATCTACCATGTTACGTCATCAACTCTACTCGGGTGGGGACAACATCTGAAAAAACTCAATTTGGATGTGCATTATTTTGAATATGTGAGATCGCCTACGTATCGTTATCGCATTATGAATGACGCACTAGAACGCTGTATAGACGAGGGTAAGACATTGAGTACGGTAGACTTACATAAAGACTATCGATCAGAGCCATGTAGCTTCATTCATAAAGCAAACTAGGTTAAACTTATGTAAGAAAATTTATGTAAATTTGTGACTTACTTAATGACCTTTCCTGGTACCGCGAGTAATATTTTAAATTATAAATTTTTGCAAGTTATGTAAATTGGGGTTGAAATATTTCCAGTTGAGTTATCAGCATGACAACTCAACAAACATTCAGTATTATAAAAATATATAACAGAAATATATAACTACACATGGAATAGTTCTTTAAGAAATCTAATTTAAAATGTTCTGGAGTAATTTCAAATGCGGGGAAATGTCTGCTGTAATGTCTGGTTTTATCTTTTTCAATTTAAATAATGAAGACATTTCGCATTTAATAAATGATAGAACTGGAGCCTCTGAATAAAATGGCATTTCATATTAAACATCATAATAATTTAGATAAAAGTATTATAAGCCGTTCAAGAATGATGTTACAATTTGACTATAAAAACAAAATGTATTATAGGAGTAGAAGAAATTATAGCCTTTACTTTATGAATATTTTTTCTCAGTTTCTTCACCGAGGCAGAATATCACTTTGGATTAAAATGAATGTCTCGAAAGAATGAACAAATCTACTAATCTATGGACAAAATTTTTCGATTATACACTAAGTATTTTCTCAAAAATAGGTAAAAAATAATTGTTTATTTGTGTTATTTTGGAAGTTATCATAATTGAAGTGTACTTAAAACAACAATAGCAGATCTAGGATTGAATGAAAGGTGGCGTGTGTGCATATGGGAAGGGGGTAACCTACTGAGAATTCAATATTTTGGACAAGACTATGTACATATTAATAATCAAAACTCTATTTTATCTATTGCTTGTTCAATTCAAATGGGAGAGACGAGGCTGTATCTTCATTAGCCCCTCTCTACAACTATGCATGGAAAACTTGCATAAAATACCATAAATGGTAAATAAAACTTTGGCCTTTTGTCACAATATTTTGCACCATAAACATATTTTAATTATATTTAAAACCCAAATTGAGTAACGAAAAAAATAAAATTTTGAAAAAGAGTCTAAAGGATCATTTTACCCGCACTCAAGGGCAAAATGATCTTTCATTTGCAGATAATTGTAGATCGTGTTTTATCGGAAAAATAAAAGATGTAAAAGTATTATGACTATACATAATGAAATAAAATAAGTTTTACAATCACATAGTTAGCATAATTTATTTTATGAAAATTTTAAACGGAAAAAGTGTCACGAACAATAAAATGGAATATTAAAAAATTATAGCCTATAATGATGGCTACCCACTTTAGGTTATATTACTGGAACACACCGAGAAACATAACAAACCAAACAAGTGTAATTCGTATTTAAAAAAATACTCTATTCAATAAGCCAAACCATGTTTCCGTACATTAAAGACCGTATTTCTGAATTAATAGAAAAATTAGCGTTTACCTAAAAGAGATATGATAAAACGCAGTTTTTTGAAGATTTCTGCTCAGACTCGTAATACACCAAACTTTTAAATATCGCCAATTGCTTATTCTTGATTTGGCACAGCTAATTTATGTGCTACCCGGTATACAGCGCTACCTGTATCTAAGAAAATGCATGTGGATCGTTTTGCCTGCTAGGATCATTTTGGGCCCCCTTCCCCTACATTTATTTATTTAATCTTATAATCATAGAGACACTTTTACTCATTTGACGGGATAATTACATTTTCATTCCTTCTTAAAAGTGTATATAAATAATATTTAAGATTTAGTTTGTTAAAAACATTTGGTTGATATGTGTTATTTAATGTAATTTATTATGTTATTTCTAGTAACTTTCATTTTTAATCCATAATCAACAAAATAAAGACTGAAAATCAGATAATTTTAAGACAAACAGAAGTTATGCCTTTTATTTTAAAGCCCAGTTGATATTTCGGTAATTCGCTCTCAATTGCATTTTCGAAAAAAAGTTTAATGACACATACAAAAAACTTAATTTAATGTAATTATCTCATTACATATTGCATAAGAATTTAAATAGCACTAATTTTCTATAATATATATGTATAGTATAATCGATCAACTCGATTTAAGCTTTTTCCCTTTTGGCGCATTATGATTTGCATGCGTTTGACAACCTTTTTTTTTTCTTGGTGAACTTATTGATTAAATTTTTTCTTACACTCAATACAGCTTTGCTTGGTTTTCAAGTGAAAGCATATTAATTGGTAATATCAAAACAAAAACGGATAGATATTAATGGGATTTCATGGAAAAGTGGACAGTGTCTGTACTTAGGAGAGGTAGTTTGATGTCAAAACAAAAATAGCTAATTTAGAATGAGAAGCAACGCAATTTTCTCAGACCACAAACACACACATTATTTCATTGAATGCCACCTGCTCCAGAATACCAATGATGCAGAACTTTTTTTTTTTTTTGGCCGTTACTTCAGTTTCATTTTCATTCATTCAATTCATTTTTTTTTCATCGGTGAAGCTATCTGGTACAATTAATAAGAAACCATTTTTTATAAACTACAACTGGTTTTTACGTGCTTATTTTCAACACAGTCTCATTAATACGAATTTGATCCAAGCAGCTTCAATGTAACATCTGTTAGTGTATGAAGATGATAATGAAGAAGATATATTGCTTTAGTAATCCCCAATCCCCCCCCCTCTCCTCCTTTTCCGAAGGCCTGTCTCGGAATAACGTGCGAGGTGAATGCCAGTAATGAAATGAGTATTCCATTACAGACTATTTTTATGTAACAAGAGTAGGATATTTTTGAAGTTATAAAGCTAGAAAATTTTCTGACTGCTGAAAGGAGACAAAGAAACAGATTTTTCCTTCCCTGATGGTGGGCACTTTATTTTTATAGGCATTGGACACTACCAACGACGGAATTACTTTCGTCATTATTATGGAGGCAACAAGGTAGACGGAATGATATCCAAGCCCGTGCCGAGAATCGAGCCCTTACCCATGGTGTGGTAGAATGGCTCTCTAGCCACTGTGTTAACTCGGGCGGGAAAGCAGCTGTTAATTTGTTTCAGAGACAAAATCACCTTTTTAACAATATTAATTTATTTGGGGTAAAAGTTTCTCATCTATACCACTTTGAAGGAACTATATTTTCAAAATCATCTGCGTAAACATGCAGAAAGATTCATTACAGCTGGATTTTAAGAATCACATTAAAAGGAAAATATATCAATATTTATATAAAGTAGACCAAATTTTTCATTAGCAATAAGTAGATCTTAAAATAAAATTTATTTCACAGAAAATTAAAATTGTGCTTTAATGTTTCCTTTCAAGAAAACGAATAGTAAGTATTTAGGCTGTAGGAGTAGAAGATTTTTCTGTAAAACTATTAAATCAAAACTGTACAAGTAAACAGTTTCTGTTTTTGTGAGACGTCAGTGTGAAAAAAGAATACAGAATTTAGGGGATGGGAAGTCTTAAATATCCACTTAAGAAATTGACTAGATAATCTTTAATACTAGAGAATTTTTCTTTTTTGGTAAAATTGGCCCTTTGTCAACGCCATGGGAAAAAACCCCTGAATAATTTAGTGTTGTATTTGATTCCTGACATAAAGTTGATAAATAATTTGCTTAAGTAAAAATTGTAAAAAATGTTCATTAAAAAAGTTAGCATGTAAAGAAAAATGGTTTTTCATTCATAAAGCTAATAAGCATTCGATTAACGTATAAATATTACAAAAGATTATTTCAGTTGCTTTCAAAGAGAATTTTTGAACTAACAAACATGAATAACGTCTTACATAGATAATAATAATAATAATAATAATAATAATAATAATAATAATAATAATAATAATTATTATTATTATTATAAAAACATCATTCAATTTACAGTTTTGGATCATAGTTTTACGCAGAATTTTTGTGCTTTTTCTTTGATAGAAAAAGCCATGTTCAAAAAATTTTTAGAGAAGTTTGTCAATAGTAAAAATTTTAAAACTTGAAGAGCGAACCTTTGAAATAGTTCGTAAAACATTGATCAAAATATTATTTCTAACATCTTCCTACTAAATTAGTAATAATCATGGTAAAGAGATTTGGACGAACTATTTGTTATGCAATTATATGGTTTCTGCCTCTATTCTCTTTTTCTCTCCTCGTTTATATATTTAAATAAGTGTAGTTGTGTGAATGACTATTAAAACCATCTATTCTTTACAAATCAAATTAAAGATGCACCATCAGAAACTGCTAACTGTGAACTGCTAAATAAATAAATGTAATTTGGTGAAAATGATAAACAGAAAGAGTGCAAAATTTTGCATACACCAATATTAAATATGAAGAGAATAAATACCTTTAAAATATTTATAATTTGAATTTGAATATATCAGTGCATTTTTCTTTCATTTTATTATCTAAAATACTAGCCAGCTACTGAAAAATTTCAAAGCTTGTGATGAAAAGTGATTATTATTTTCACATTGAAATTATTATTATTACTGACTTGTCTAGCTGTTACTTGTGAGAAAAAATGCTCTCTTCAGTATGTGCATCGGCATATAAGTGCTCTATTTGAGAACAATATAAAAATATTTGAAAGTATTTTTCAAATTTTTATTTTTACACACAAAAATAAAATTTAGTGCTTATTAAGTAAAATTTAGTACTTAGTACCCATAAAAAAACGAGGTTTGTTTTAAATGTACCATTTTATAAGAATAGATATTTACCTTTTTGACAATCTTTTATACGTGAAGATTTTCATAATTATACAGTATTCCAATAGAAATAAAAATTTGAGTGGGGAGAAAACCAAATGCTTTCTTAAAAAAATAAACGAAAGATTTTAAATTTCTTTCCATTTTTTTTTTTCTCAGCCAGTAAGAAGATTAATAATTCTCCTGATTTTCACAAAAATAGACTATCAAAAGAATATTTCAATGTGTTCTTTTCTCGCAAAATAGAATGATAAAAATCAAATAAAAATATTATAAAGCACATTTTCAATTTTTTCTTTCATTTCATTTCTCTTCAAATCACACAATACCATTTTTTGTTATTATTTTCACGTCGCTAAATTCACTTGCATTTCGCAACCAGCGAAGACGAAAGGCTGTGTTTTTTAGATTTCTTTTTCACAGAAATATCTGTGTTTATGTATACATTCTTTTTTTATTTTCCGCCCCGTTCCGTTTGCAGACGGTTACGTCACTATATATTCCGGAAAGATGCGTTGTAACATTTCACGGCATACAGATTGCCGCATTACTTACTCTTCTTCTAGGCCGCGGTTACCGTCACCGACTGCATACATATTATTGCATAGAAACATTTGCTATAAATTCCTCGACTTATTTACACGCCCCAGTCGAGAAGCATCACTCAAAAATAGAAGCAATTTCGATCTCTTGCCATTCGTTGTTATCGGTGGTGGTTTCAGGAAAAAGCTCCCTTACCGGCGCCAGGTGTTGCGGAGGAATGCACTGCCATATTTATTTGTTCTGAGTATTTGCTCTATAGATAAAATTCGTTTATACTGTCGAGTTGAGTTGCATTTTTTTTATTCAATCTCCGTAGTTTGTTACTTTTCAACTATTTCAGTAACAGAATCAATTTCAAGTGTATTCGAAAGCAATTTTTTCTTTTTTAATGCTTATTTCCCCAAGAATAAAAATTCGTAGAACTAATGTACTTTGTTATGGTTTTCTCTTAGATAAAAATGTAGTTCCAGGAAGAAATTGAATTTCTTTCGTGCTTAAGTGGAGCATATATAAATATTGAGTCCGATAAAAAGAAACGAACACGTGGTTAAATTTTTATATTAGTGATAAGTAGTATAAAGGACCGTTTTCAAAAAGTACTTTTAAAAAATTATGTGTTATGGAATTTCTCAGGAAAGCACCTTACGTTGCGGTGTGTCTAAAAATAATATCCCCTTTTTTCAGATTTTTAAATTTAAAATAAATTGCAACCATTTTGAATAAATTTCATTTCTATAATTGTTCATACAAAGCAGGAAGATGCTTTTAACGGCTAAAAGATATTTTTTTGCACACAATTGGGCAGTTTGTTGGATAGGGGAGTACAGTTTCAAAAGAAGAAAAAAAACTGTTATATAGAAAAAGCTGTTATAAGATTTGTTCTTTTATTTTGAAAAAAAAAGTATACGTATTTATGCTCAGTTTGTTTATGACTTTGTGATTATTTGGATGCAGTTTAAATGAATTCTTTGAAAACAGAGCGATGCGTTATTTCAAGATATAAAATTTCAATAATTGAAAACGCGATTTATAAAAGGAATTTTGCATTTGTACTCGAATGAAAAAAGAGTGTTTTAGAATAATGTGCATAGTGTGACTATGAAAAGTCATGAAAGCATTTCAAAGCAGTAGAAGTAATAATTTTACGGGATGTAATTCTTCGACATCCGTTCGTAATTCAGAGCGCTGAGACGATTTGTTTGGATAAGGTAGCAACGAGATGCATTTCAATTAAATTAGGAGCTGAGTAACTCAGAGAATTAAGCAAATGTAAAAATACAAATAAGAATAAGCACAGCTTCAAAGCAATTTTCAGCTGATGAGCAGGATTTCTCAAGTGGAGTTTCTTTTTTCCGCTGTAGTGAAGAATGCTTTCAGTAGAACACACGTAGACTGTAAAATTCGGCATCGTTCCGTTCAAGTATTAAGGAATTAACCCTTTAACGCGCAGTGTTCCCGCTCTGGGAACACCCAACTCTTACGTTTTGACTGTTGCCAGTCACGAAGAATAGATTTGATTTCTATAAAAATAGTTGCGGGTGACATAGCTCCACGAGAATCCTTTACTTTTTAGCAGGTCATTTCCCGTAAAAAAAATTGTCACGATTACTTTTTAACAGCACTGACATCTGCTGAAAAATGGAAGAATGCGAGAACAACTGGATAGATTGATCAATACTGAAAAAAGGGCAGCCGTTGCCATCGCTCGACTTAACTACCAGCAAAATGGCGGACGATCGAAACGTTCATCGCGTGCCACAGATCTAGAGACCATTTTTTTTAATGACAGCTGGCTGTGCCCGCGCACAGCCAGCTGTCATAAAAAAAAATGGTCTCTCTCGCCTCAAAGGGTTAAAAATTTGAAAGTATATGATATTAATATTAATTTGAAGTTACAGAATACGTGATTAATCCTGTTTGCAAACGTAAAATTTGATAATTTATCTGTATTTTAGGGAATATTTTAGAAAACATTGTTATGTTGTTGTTGTGAGATTATTTCAAGATATTATCTACACATGGGATCTAGGCCGATTGGTGGGATGCCCTCCATGAGGGTTTTTTCTAAGGGTTCCTAACCCGTATTAAGTTAAGTTTCTGAGGAAACCAGGGAAAACTCCGAACAGTGAGGTCGGCGGACGTGATCTGGTTTTGAACCAGAGACCGTCTGTCTCTCAGTTCAGAGCGCTATGCCCTCGGTCACTGGTCGCGTTATTTTAGGATTTTTGATGATTAACCCTCTACAGAGTAAAAAAACTTTCTACAAACCATGGTGACTGATAAGGCTGATTTTTTACTATTAACTTATTGTGGTTATAACAGTATTATGTAAAGATAAACTTACACGAGGGGTACTTGTCAAGTGAGGGTGCCTTGGGCGGAGGAATTTTCAAGGGGCTCTAACGCGCATTCTGGTTACATTTGGAGAAAACTACTCAAAACTGCAGACCGTTAGATCGACAGTCACGCGGCAGGCTAGAACTCTGGACCTTTTCATTTCAGATATTTATTATGTTTAGTGTCTCATTCACTTGAACATGGTGGGACCCCCCGCTGGGTGGTTGTAATTGAACTATCCCTACAGGCCACATTCTGCAGCTGGAACTAGTGAGCAGATTGCCACCGAACTTGGCATATGGACTGCACAAGAAATATACTTATGGAAGTTTTTCAAATAGTTTAGTTCAAAAAATGCTCACCAAGTGACGCTTTGCAAAGTTAAAACAGCTCGAAAAACGACCTAAATTATTTGATAAATGCTCAAAAACTATTAAATAAAGGTTGAAATTATTCGTACATTTCGAATTAGACCTTTCCATTGTTAAATAGGCTGTTTTTTCATGCAAAGGGCCACCTAGTGGATATTTTGTGAACTTTTTTTTAACGTATAGTCTATATACAGAATATGGTTAAATTTCGTTCACCCGCTTCAGCTGTAGGACCCTATCTATAGAGGAATTTTAAAATTAACCACCCTGTATGATCTACTTGTACAAATCACATCCATAATATAAGAGGATGCAACGGATGAAGAGTTATTTTTACCACGAGGGAAAAAGAAACGTACGTATTAATCCAGGGAGAGGGAGAAGGGGATGTGGTAAGAAGGTGAATCGGATTTCAGGGTGTGGAGGAATTAATTGCCTCTTTTCTACATTTATCTGATAAAGCGAAGAGGGGTCGAAACTCTTCCCATTTGTCAAATAATAATCATTCATACTATTAAGAAAGTATCAAATTTTGTTACGTTGGCAGAATATATCGGGGTCAGTCTCAAAGAATGTTACAAATCATGCCCTTTGCCATCAATTTTCTTTTGTTTGTTGTAGCAGCTTTCACATAAAGCTTTAAAAAAAGATATTCTTAATATTCGGCTCGCTTTAGCATGTAAAATCTTTAAAATAACGTACGAAATATATAAACAGCATTTAGTACTTTCTCAAAACCCCTTGTCCCTCTACATAAATGTAAAAAACTATCACTGATAAAGTTATAAAAAATAAAACGATTTTTCATCAGTAGGCCATCTAATGAAAAATTGTATTTCTGCTTCTTTTATACAACGTAAACAATTAAATTTATTTTGAAATTTCATTCATTTTTTTTTTCTGCTGCTCATTATATTTTGTCCCCAAGAACTTTTTTTGTGTTCGCAGTGTTACCAAATTTTTCATTGTTGAATTTCCCAATATATTTCTCTGCCTTATTAAATAATTACCTTATGCTGTCATTAACTTATTCCATGGTTGCTAACTACATTTGAATTTCTCTTTTTTTTTTTGGAAGAAAATAAAATAATTAAAGTATGAAAGTGCGCACTTTAATTCAGTGTTCACTATGTTACCTTCTTTATGTTACACTTCTTTGTCAGTAAATAAAATAAACAAAATGAGTATGCCCCAAATAAAGAGTTATTAGTCCACTCTGTTTTTAAGAGTTTTAATTGCACTACGTTTGAACTTTTACATTGAGATAGTTAAGGCGAACATAGCTAAAATCTACTAACTAGGATCTCAATAAATTTACATTTTAAAAATAATAATCTTTCTTTTTTTATCAAGGGAAAATCTACTGTCTGCATTGAACGTAACAGCGTGAATATATATTAATAAATAATCTGAAGAAATATACAAGTATTTATTTAAATATTATGGGATATTTATGATACTTCTTATCAGCCAAATAATGGGTATAACTGGAATGACTATTTTCCTTTCTCCTTTATTCTTTTAATTTAATGTTTAGTCACAGAGAATAGACATCTTTCATTTCCTTACTTCGAAGAAAAATAAACTTTGTTATTTACAATGAGAAAAGTGTGTGGATCAGTGCCGGATTAAGACAGCGCGGGGCCCGTAGCAAATGTTACCAAGGGGCCCCCTGCTCAGTGAAGCACCTATATATATATATATATATATGTTCACCCACACATTAAAGTAATAGAGCTAAATTGAATGAGAAAATAAATAGTGCTAATTATATTACAATTTATGTTTAGTGCTAATTAATGGTATTACTGATGCTAATTAGATGTAAACAAAACTAAAAGGTCTCACGTGTTATATTTGCGAGAGGTTTATCCCAGCCCTTCCTCCACCTTGGGTGAGCTAATCTGTAGGTTTTGTACGATAATAAAATAAACACAACTTTTACGAATTTTCTTGATTCAAAATGAACAAATTTGAGTTAACACTAGACAAATCAATTTCTCCAAGTAAATTAGTGTGCGGAAAAAATTCCCGTCAAAATAAAGTGGGGGGGGGAGGGCAAATAGATAGTGAGACTGACGATGTTTAAAGTTATTTATTCGTACAACTCAGGTTTTTTTTAAATGAATGTTAATGTTCATGGATATATATTTGGAATTTCTAACACTTCCCACCTTTCTCATATGCAAACATATAACTAGACAAGTTTACACACATAAAATAATAATTGTTTCTGTAAAATTTTTAAAACCATCGAAAACAATATGTACTTTAAACTGTGCCCTTAAACACTATTTTTTCCCCTATAAAAATACATGCTTATAAAATTATTTCATTATCTGGACGGTCTTTACTAATTATAGGTTACATATTTTTAACTTCTCTTAATTTATTTAATGGGTTAATTCATAAGAAATCGACCTGGGGATAGATAGATCTAGCACAATAATACCTCCACCATTCAAAATATACTGCATACACGGAAGGCATTTAAACTGTACACGCTTGTACAGGGGGACTGTTACTTCCACATACCGCTTGGAACACTTCTAATGGTCATTTCGTTAGTGTTCTACAAGCATATGTACATTACTTTTCAACTTATCTTCGTTAAAATGATATAAAATATTTTCCTCAAAAAAAATCTTTATAAGAGGAATAGAATAATCTATATAATAAATAATAAAAAATTCGGATAAAACATTCATTATCGTATTACGTTCAAATGTTTTTGCAAGACATAATAATCTTAAATGTGACAAGTAATTTGTGAGTTTCTTTGTGGGTCAAGAGTATCCGAGAATTCTTTTTGTTTTCAGTTTGTCTGGGGTTATGGCTTCTAGGATACCCCTACCGTCTTGTCTTTGTGCGAAGATCCTCTCAGTTCTAATTATTTTATTTGAACGAACGTACTGGCATTCGCGCACTTGACCTGTGGTTTCGACCGGCCAAAAATCAATTCTTTCATATTTAACGTAGTTAATTTCCGAGGTTAATAAGATAATTTATCGTAATAGTGGATTCCCCAACTATAAAAAAATGACTTACATTCTATATATTATTATTGTTTCAAAAAATAATTCGCCTTTGTTTAAATATTGTAAAATGTAAAATAAATAATTAAGTAAAAACAAAGCAAGCCAACTACCAAAAGCCTTCTAAGATAGTTTACACCCTAGTACACCTTAGAATTTCGCCAAAGCCACACTGTAAAATACCTTTTAGATGTGTGGCTTTGGCGTAAAATGCCTGTAAAATGCCTTTACTGTAAAATAAAAGAACTTTGGGGCTGCCCAACATCCGTTTAAAATACCATCCTCATATTTACTGCAAAACAAAATAACTTAATGTCCAATATTTAAATAAAAATTATTGTTTCGTGGGGGATTATTATTGATTATGCGGCGCGTTTTTCCTACAATCTTAATCCTATGGATCTCAGCTCTCGGGGAAATGCAGAAGGTCAACTCGCGTTCCAGAGAACATCTTCAGAAATAGCCACAAATATTTCCGTTCTATTGACTCATTTTGAAAAAGTTTGATTATACAACTTCATTAAAAAATTCTTTAGACTTGTTACTGAAAAGTCCCTGAAATGATCGGGACAGATAGACTACAGCCTAATGAATAATCCGGCCCACTGACGGATTAATACAATTTTGTGGGTGGAGGCTTGGATGGAAGATTCACATATACATGTATATATATAAATATATATATAAATTTTATGGAAGTAAGTTGGGATTGTTTACATTAATTTCATTTTTCTCGGGAGGGGCGGTCACCTCCTCCGACCCCCTCCCTTTAATCCGCCCTTGATCAGACCCTGAGTCTGATCTTTTGTTTCGGCACTTAATTTTCTTTCTATATTTTGTTTATTTCTGGATTCATTCTTCAAATAAAGACAAACATTTAACATTATTGGTAAGGAATCCATTTTCTAAAGGCCATAGGTGGGTGATGCAAGGATCTGGATACCCCTCCTCCGTTTGTCCGAGTTTCGCTTTTAGTGAACGAAAAGATAATGATACAGCCTTTCTTTCTGTCTTTCTTTTATTTCCCCCCTTTTGGATGCTCCCTGAAATTCTTTTACTGAGAACCGTGTTTTTGTTCCACAGTATTGTTGGATATACTCTTGTGTGTGTTCTTATTGCTGACTTTAGAATACTCATTCAGTTTCGCCTAGGTAATGAGTTGACTAAATAATGCAGGCATGCAACAGCCACATTAAATATATTAATGACTATGTCATTTTATCTCTCACCCCCTTTTGAAAATGTGACATAAAAATAAGACACGAAAATGCGTTACGAAAACGCGACATAAAAGTAAGAATAAATGTCCGCTGAAAATGTTGTATATGTTACGTAAACCACCGTTTTCTATAAGCTCCGTAAGGTTGCATTTATTTGATAAAATGATTGTTTAAAAATTTCATCCGTTTATTTAAATACTATTAGTTCACAACTGCTTTAATCTATTGTTACAATATTTCGTAAGCTGTAGAATATACATCACAAGTATATTTCACATATATTTAAATACTATTAGTTCACAAGAGCTTTAATCTATTGTTACAATATTTACTAAGCTGTAGAATGTGCATCACATGTATTTTTCTATAAATAGGTTACAATCCTAAAAATTTCAACATGGGGTTACCAGGTGAAATACACGATAGATGAGAGATAAAATGACATAGTCCATTAATGCCGTTTTAATATGGCAATCATGAAACTAAAAAATTAGGAGGGTTCAGGGGGGGGGTCTCCCATTGACAAGGCTCGAACAGCCGAGTTATACATATATTCTTTCAATGAGTTGTCTACAACTGATTTACAGTTCCACTATATAGAGCTTTAGAAATTGTCTTATCCAAAAAATAAATAAATGAAAATGAAAAGAAAGAAAGAAAGAAAAAAAGAATTACAAAATTTATCTGTTGCCTTAAAAAATCAAGAAAGATAAATCATGCCAAGCTCATAGATTATAAAACACTTTCCAATACAAAGTATTTTTGCGCCAAATCTGCTATGTTTTTTAGTTAAAACTGGCGAGATTTCGTAGATAAAAAAATGTTGTATTATCACTATAAATGCAATTTTATGAGACCCTGTAAAAGACCTTTAATTTTTTTTAGCGTTTAACTGAAAAATATAAAAATTTTATACTCATTGTCTTGTGCTAGAAATGTATTAGTGTCTCTCAAATGCCACAGACTGCAATGGGAATACTTTTGAGTGCTCCTGTAGAACTATTAATAATACGGACGTTATTCTCAATGGAGAGCATCATTTTGAGATATTTGCCAACTTTGTTTTCTTTCAAAAATCGAATATCTCTAAAATATGTTTTCAAGAATGACTGTTGATTCAGTCATTCCTGTATCAACAGATACAGGGGGAGACCCCCCCCCCGAACCCACCCCCCTCTTTTAGTTCTGTTTTTTAGACTGTGCTATACATTGGATTTTTTTCTCCTGTAAAAGAAATATAAATACTACATACACCATTTTCAATATGGTAGGTGATACTGTACATAGAAAAAACATAAATTTCGCACAAATCGATGTATATCCACAGCAGTTAGAACACTGGATGGGTGGACATCAGAACAGACAAATAACTGAAATCATAAGGACGTTAACCCGTTTTGGGTTCTAATGCATTAACAAATTTTCGTCGGTCGGAGACCCCCTCATACTCCTAGGCACATAGCCCTTAACAAAACACAATACAATAAATCAGTTAATTAAAGTGCGAGTAACGACTTTTCAAAATTTCCAAAGAAATCGACATAGCTTAATATAATTACATTAGACATTTTTCGAGGTACTACAATCCAGGCGATCCGCCAAGACGAGCAACTTTTTCGCAAAGATAAATGCCGGATACATGAAATTAATGATGAATGGGAATACGATTGCCAACAACTTGCCAGGAAATTTGAGGAAAAAATAGTTTGGCGTTAATGACCGCCGGGATAATACGTAAATACCTTTTTCGATTTATCGTAAAATAATAAAAATATCGCCAAGTTCGGTTCATTTTTCAAAGCATTTTTTTCGCACCTAATTTGGCAATTTATCGCAAAAGTCACCAACATTGCCGGCTTTTGGCTCAAATTTTGAAGGAGGCACACGATCGTCGTCGGATTATTAGCTAATCATATTGCAGGATAGTATTATATGCTTAAAATAGATGCCTGCAATCTATTTTAAGCATATAATACTCTACGTTTCTCTCTTACTCTACGTTTAGATACTCTAAACTGCCATTGACCGTATTGTATTGAAATTATTTTGAGTGCTCCCGTATGGAAAAACTTTTAACTATACAGACACTATTTTCGATGCAAAGCTTCATTTTGTAATCCTTAATAACATTCAATTTTGTTTCATTTCAAAGAGCAGAATATCTCTAAAACTAGAAGTCAAAGCCTGTTGTGAAGGCAATTACAACGGGCGAGAGAAAAAACATTTTAAGGAAATTTGTCTTTCATTCAATATATTTAATTTTCATCCACCTAAAATAAATAAGTTCATATTCAATTTTTATTACAGACCCAAATCGAATTTCATGCTCATCTGGAAACGCGCGGAATCTTTTCGCAGTCGAAAGCTTTCGTTTTGTATACATAAACATTCGAATATCCAGTAGACGATTTATTTGTGGGGAAAAAAATAATAAACTGTGTAATCGGGAGAAATTATTTTAAACGTATTGGAATCCCCCCAATTGTATGACGTCATTTTCACTTAAAATAGGTCATTTTGTCACGCAAATGATTCAATTTTTCTGACTCTCGGAAACGAAATGGTGCTGAAATAAGCGAAAAATCGGTTAAAAATGAAGGAACGGGTGGATTTTCAGATTTTTAAAATTGACAGATTGTTTTCTATATTTTTTTACAAACTTGTGAAAAATTTCAAGCGGATCGTACAAACGATGTAGAAGTTGTTAGGTTTTTTGTCCTTGACTTTGTAATCTTTTTGCAGTCATAGAGGAAAAAGTTTTATCTTGAAGTCAGGGTTCAGCGCAACTACAAGGGGTGATCAAATGAAAAGGTACGAAACGTCGCAACAACCTAACCGTTATCATATTTGTCCATGCAGCTATGAGAGCGAGACATCTAGTAATGCGATTCGTGCCTTTTGTGTGGATAGGAACATGCGGGGGCCCGCAGGAGAGAGCAGAAGCTCTTGTAAAAAGCACCCTCCTACGTCCAATTGACGCGGCAGTGCATGTGAGGACAGGATGGTGTTCACATTGCAAAATTCGGCGATTTAGGGGCAGCGAGGCGTTACCCGATTTCTGACAGCGGAAGGTGTTAAACCGGCCACTATTCATCGCAGGAGGATGATCGTATACTGGGAAGGCTGTGTGTCCCACAAGTCAATGAGAAAATGGAATGTCCGTTTTCGCCAAGGAACTGGCCACGTTCAAGTGGGAGACGTTGCACCATCCGCCCTACAGTCCGGACATGTCGCCCTGCGATTTCCATGTGTTGGTTCCACTGAAGAAACCACCTGAAAGGGAAGCGCTTCAACTCGGACGACGTACTCAAGGACGCTGTGACGGACTGGATCTCGTCACGGCCACAGGAATTCTGGGAACAAGGAATCCTGCGGCTTGTTCGTCAGTGGGATCGTTGTGCTCAGGCCTGTGGTGTATATTTTGAATAAAGTCTACATTTGTACCCAAAGTGTCGTTTCGTACCTTTTCATTTGATCACCCCTTGTAGTTAGTAGGGTGATACGCTTTAAAGAATAACTTCCCATAGAGCGCAATGTATTGGGACTATTTTGAGTGCTCCTGTAGAAAAAAATCTATAAATGCTACATAGATCCTTTACAATAGGGTACATGGTACTGCAGATAAGAATAACATATATAAATTTTGTAGAAATCAATGCCTATTGACGCGAGTCAAGGACGGACAGACAGACAAACCGAAATCTTAACTTTTCTACCTTGTTGGAAAGTGTCAAAAAAGCTAGATCTTGAGGGGGAAAGACGAAAACTTTCAAGGTAAAGGCGCGGGGCCCCCAAAAGCGCGGGGCCCGTAGCATTTGCTAAATCTGCTATATTGTTAATCCGGCACTGGTGTGGATTTTGATACATTTTATTAGAACTGATTTTCTGAATAATAATAATTTAAAGTTGTTAAAAAAAGAAATTTTTCTTAAGCACACTTTAAAAGGGGAAATTGTAATCTTTTTTTAGAATGACCCATATCCGAATTGACTATCAACGCCAGTGAATTTTTGGGGAAATTTTGAAATCTCCAAAAAATTACCTTATATTAGCTTTATTAAGTTGAAAAATGCTTTATGATTATTAAGTATTTCTAACACGCTCACTGCCAGACTTAAAAGTATCAGATTACAAGCCCAATTTCTTATGCCAATTTCAGATACAAACTATAGTTTTTAATAATAAGTGAACAGTGTCGTGAATAATTAAAATTTCAACTCACGGTAAAAAAAAAATTCGGAAACGTTACCCCAAAAAATGGAGCAGCTCTTGTTGTTTAATATTGCAGAAACGTTTCTGAACCATGCGAGTAAAGTATTTAGAAACGTTCCTGCATATTTCGGAAAAATATTGAGTAACCTTTCCGTGTGTTTCACAAAGGTTTCCGAATTAACGAGTAACCTTTCCGAGTTTTTTAGAAAAAAGTAACGTGCACTAGATGAAGCGTTTCGAGTATCTTACACTAGATGGCAGCACCAAACTCTAACGGAAGGAGCGGTCAGGACTAGCGACCAGAATCGAACCCGGGACGTACGCATTCGGAGGAGAGACGCTGCCTCGACGCTGTGATTTTCTGGCCGTAATTGGCTTTAAAAGTAAACTGACTGCTGCAAAAGTTATTTGTGGTATGGCTTGTTTTGGAAATTTAAAATTTTTTTGGGGGGAAAATATTTTTATAAATGGAGCGAAATACTGGATGGAAATTATAAATGGAGCGAAAATACCATAATTAATAAATATAAATTAAAAATCTTAAATCTTTTTTTTCCACATAAATTATTTTTAGGAGATAATGTGCTGTTTTATTTAAGTAGTGGAAAAAAAAAAAAGATTTAATATTATAAATTAAAAATATTAAATCTTTTTTTTCCACATAAATTATTTTCAGGAGATAATGTGCTGTTTTATTTAAGTATTCATAAATATAAATTAAAAATCTTAAATCTTTTTTTTCCACATATAAATTATTTTCAGGAGATAATGTGCTGTTTTATTTAAGTATTCATCCGGCGACGTCACCTGGTGACTGGTCACAAATAAACTTCACAGTGACTACACAGTGGAGTTACATCACTCACAAGTTACCAGACCCTTATTATTGCATGGGCAAATCGGGAGTTCGCCCAGGGCCCCCAGTTTCAAATGTTGTTCTGAAATATTCTTTTATATGTCAAAATTTTATGAAAAAGAAAACAAATTTTATAGATGGGGACCCCCAAATTCATCAATGCCCGGGTCCCCTGTTGGTCATAATTGGGACTTGCAAGTTACAATGTGACAGTCCTGTGACAATCGTGACCCTCTGTGACGACACAGCGACTCTTGTGACCCTCTGTGCTATTAGGGAAGACGCGTTCACTCTTTTCCCCCTGTTTCTTGGCACTTGGCGCATGCGCGCGAAGTCCCAAATAAAGATTTCCTTTCCCCGTAAAAACTTTACCCCGAAATGTGGGTTATGTTTCCGAAATCGTGAGTTCGAGTAGAGCATCGGTAGGTTACGCTATATTTTCGGAAACCTTTCTGCTATAAGTATGTAACGTTTCTGTATTTTTTTACTGTGTATTTCTTCCAAACTGTATGTTTTTTGAAAAATTAATTAGTTATTCACAAAACCGGAATAGGAAATTTAGCTTACACTCATGACTATCACGCGCTGACGTGTCATCCGCAGCTAACTAAAGTAATTGCCTAAAACAGTGACTAAGTGCTCCTCCTGAAGGTAACAAGCGCTCAGCGAAAAACTATCCTGTTGCTTCAGCCTCCTATTCACTATAGTCTAAAATTTATACAGGGTGCTCCCCCGAGACACTCAAAGTGTTACGCCAGAGAAAAAGTTTGAGAAAATCTGGTCTAGAACTTAGTGAAGCAAATTTTAAATCTTGAACTTCCATGGAGTAATTACCCCGCATATACCGAAATTTACGGGAATACTTTTGTATCCCTTAGTAACAGAATTATTAGTGTCGAGAACACTATTGTTTATCAGATATGCTATCATTTAACACCATGAAAATAGGCATCAAACTGGTACAATGGTGAAAGTGTTTCAGTAAATGGATTCCCATCTGTATGTTAGCTGACCTTCCACTTACGGCTGGTTTTATGAATGAATTTAGAAAGGCTTGCTTTGCTGCTCACTCTCCAGATGTAAATTGTTGAGGGCTGAACAGAGATTCAAAAGTGTATATCTTACCCCCTAATTAAACAAGTTCAGATTTGTATCAAACTCCTTTTCTAATAGCTGCCATTCTGAACTTGTTATTAGGGTGCGTATGCGCATTTTTAGAAGGTTCAATCATTATTCTTACTTTCTTTTCCTGCACTTTCAAAATGGAGGGGCGGGGGGGGATTCTACTACCTTATTTCAAGTCAACATGATATAGGACTTATCCATCATGCACATACAATTATTCAATCTTTTTAACAACCATATTTTTCATACACGATTATTATATGATTTTTTTATAAAGGGGAAAGGGGGAGGGGCAAGTCAAGAGTCCTGCCCCAAAAAGGTATCATATTTTAGTGTTGAACCACTTCCAAGTTGCACCAGAACATGAATCATAACAGTAATATGCGAGAGCCTAGGATAGCTATGACGCATAGAACTTATTTATGGAACGACCTACGAACATCCTCACGACTAATTGAGAAAGTATAGCCTCCAGCCCTTTTAGTCGCCAATTTTGATCCCACATGGCCGAATGGATAACGACACTGACCATGGTAGACGGTTGAAGTGTGAGACCAATCGCGCGGCTGTCGATCGAACGGTCTGGAGTTTTGGATATTTTTCTTCAAATGCAATATGAGTACGTATTATAACTCCTTAAAAAAATCTTCAGACCAAGGCGATCCCCCCCCCCCTCAGGCAGATGCTCCTCGTATGGGTTTGCCATAACACAAAAACTCAAAAATTTTAGTTGTAATCTGGAAATTATGTGGCTTTAATGCAGCTAGCTCCTCTCCAATAACTTCCACGTGGAAATTCTTGAATTATTCACTGTCTTTATTCTACAGGAAAAATGTCAGCGTCACTTCAGAATATTAAGAGCCTCGTTGGAAAGTTTTTTTTTTCCTCTCATAACCCATACTCCAGACAAAATCGGAGGCGATTCGATGCAAAAGCATCTTTTCTCCTAGTGTACATATCAGACGCACGTGCCGAATGCAGAAGACTGTAGGCGATGTCATTTCTTTTTTCTCTTGTAAATCAGAAAAGAATACATTTTAAATTGATAGTTCGGAGACTCTGATACATGTAGATATCAAGTGTTTTTTATTTTTATTTTGTTTCTCGTTTCGTAAAGAGAAAAATACGAAGACTCATTTCGCACTCATATCTAATTCATCAAGTATGAAGGGATGCGCTGGAATTTTTTCCTCGTGTTGGTAAACATACACTTGTTATCGGGGGGGGGGGGCTGAGGGACATGTGCAACTTCAATTTAATCTCCAAATCTTTTGATTTAAAACATAAAAAATAAATTTTCCTTTCTTGCATTTGAATTTATGTGTTGCCACCCCCAAAATTTTTTATCACTCTACGCCTATCTTGATAATACTGCATGCAGAAAGTCAGAGTGATCGTATCAGCACTTACATTGTCAGCTCGCTCTCGAGGAAGATTCAATTACTTTCACCCCTGCAGTCGTTATTAGCTATAACTTTACTATGATAATTACGGTAACATGTAAGTTTTTTGTGAAGACAATTCAATATTTCTAATACGAATACGAGTATACGAATAATGTCATATTTCTAAATAAAATGTACGTCGTTAAAAAGTTTTCCACTGTGCAAAATGTGGCCACATTCGAATTTAATTGTGTTGAATGGTGTTGCTAATTGAGAAACATTTAAAGTAAGACTTCAACAGTTAAAATTTTGTACGCAGACATGTAGAATAATTAAAAGGTAGACGTAGAGGAAGCAAAAACTAATGGAGCTTTTAAGAAGGAACAAATAACACATTAATAGAATTATGCTGTTCCTAATGCCCTCTGCAAACCGCAAATATCTCATATTGGACGGCGATGGGCGAAAGGGAGAAGCTTACATTTTAAAGAGTGTCATGGGGAGGAAGACGTACTTAGGTCGGGGTCTCCTAATTTTGAACCAATTCCAGATGAGACCTATCACCTGGATCGTCACCCCCATAGGTATCGTTTGAACATGAAGGACATCGGAAGCACGAAGAGATTTTACATGCATCAGTTCCCATTAGCGTTCACGGTTCCACAGCAGTTCAGCCGAGAGAGGTTTTCATCCTCCCAATCGTTGTCCAAGGTCGGCGCTGCTTCACATTTCTTGGGAATGGAGCTCAGCGACTAGACCACTGCCGGACAGAATTACTGAAATATAATTTTCAAAGGGAAAAAGGAAACTGATTCTGAATTTTTATAAAATCTATTTTCCTTATCAACTTCGACAAAATTGGATGAGAAAATATGCCCAGCCTGAAAACTATCATAAAATAAAAATTGGATCCTGCATGGGTTTTGTAAGCAGTGGCAGCATGAAGATTATTTCAGTGGCGAAGGCTCTGGAACATTTATTTGTATATGACTACTAATAATTTTAGGGGGTTGGCGTCCTATTTGACCACCCCCTTTTTAACCTTAATACATTATTTTCTTTTTAGCTCTTGAGTACTCTTAATTTTAGACACAGATTTTTGTTTACACAAAAATCGGCGAATCACTTTTCAAGGGTTGTCAGTGAAATGTAAAAAGTCGCTAAGATTAGCCATTTTTAGTGATATCTCCTAGTTTGGCGCCAGAAATGGTGCCAAAATTTTGAAAAAAACATAACTATTATACCTAAGTAGAACATATGACTGTTGCTGTTTCGACATTCAGATTTGATTCTTTTTAATTTTCTCTTTTTAAAATGTTGAATGCTTTTTATGCTTGGTCTGCAACCCTACTTATTTACTTATTATTAACGACACATAATTATTTGTCCTTCATCCTTAACGGCTATCTATCAGTATATGCATACTTTGTGCATAGTTTCCGATCTGAGAAAAGAGGCTGAAAACTTTAACCTTGAAAAATTAACTGAACAATGTAAAAAATAAATTGCTGTAAAGTATATAATTTAGAAAAACATGAGTTAAAAGTTTAAAATTGATTTCTTTTGAAACCTTTTTGTAAAAAATAGTATTAAAAATTCAATGGGAAAAGAAACACCCCGTGGAAATAGAAAGCTTCCTATTTCCCTTAAATTGTCAGGCATGTTTTTGAATAATGTTCTGTCATGATTAAAATTATTATTTTTTCCTTAGTAAAAGAAAAGTAAACCACGTGCTTTACTACCACTTAACTGTGTTCCACCAGAATGAATAGATGTAAAATTCATTACTTAATATGGATACTCACACGTGCACAGATTCCTTAAATGTTTTTTCCCCATTCAAAACATTCGCTTATTTAACATTTCGCTTAAACAATAACGTTTTACTTCATTATATGAAATACAGAAACCATCCCTTCCTCTCCCAACTTTGTAATTAAGCTTGAGATTATTATTTTTTATTTTCCTTATTTTTTACCGAAAAAAAAAGAAACGAATAAATATTCATGAAAGAGGAAAAAAAAAAACCTTTCTAAACAATCATTTCCTGCATTATTCAATTAGATAGAAATTTTGTTTATAATAATGAGAAATGCAAACATTTAATTTGGTCATCAAACGACTGATAATCTTATAACGAGAATTTTTGACTTTTTTATATTCGAATAAAATGTTTTCATAAGAAGCAAAATTTCGATGCATTTGAAAACTGGAGAGGAGAGACCGCAAAGTTTTTTCTTTTGCTAACCTCCTTTTCCACCCATTCAATACGCCAGAGTATATTTTTCAAGCAGATATGTTAGGGAAAAAATATTGTTCGGCTTTTTGTGGCATGTCAACTTAAAAGCTTTGGAAGGATTTTAAAAACATGCAATTCTATAGTGTTTCCACATGGTACACGACACAGAGCAAAATTTTACTATGCAAAAACGGCACATTTCAAAATGTGACTTTCTTACAAGGAGAGGCTCAGGCTTTTGGGTCACCAAATAGGATGAAAATATGATAGATTGTGAAGATAATTCTTTGTGGATTTTTAAAGTAAACATGATACTATCTCGGAAACATTTCTTCAAAGCACTGCCTTTTAAATATAAAAATATAGTATCGTTGAGTAAGTCCCTGTTAAAAAGCTTACACATTATACTCATTAGCGAAATTAATTAGCGTTCGTTAAAGACGTTAATATTCTCATGATTCCTCATATTTTCAGAAGTTAGAACTTGTGAAATCAAATTAAAACTTTACCTGGGAAAAAATTAGCAAAGTATTCTGCATTTCTTTTAAAATAGTATAAAGTTATCAAAAATAAGTTTCAAGTATAAAACTTAATAGACCATAATGTAATTAATTTTTTATGCTAATGTAAAAAGTCAAAAATACTATAATTACTTTTCGTGCGGTATTTGCCATTGTAAATGCCAATAATATATATTTTTATTTTGAGGCAATCTATCCATATTTTCCAAGACTGCAATATGTAAGGATTCTTCGGTATTTCCCACAGTGCATTTTCAACAAGGAACATGCTAGAATAAATGTAATAACGGATTTTAGTTTTATTAGAATCAACCTGCGTTTGCGGAAATTAGAAAAGGTGAGTCAGAGAAAATATAGTTTTAAAAATATCTATAAAACTTATTATAAAATACATTATTACGAGGACGACACTACTTAAATCTTGCTTTGGTTGCTGACAGGGATGATGTTTGGATCTTGACAGATAACAAAAGCTCCGTCCGTACTTAAAGAACTGGCCAAATATCCTGGATAATTTGGGGCAGGATATCAACATCCTTAAACTGGCTGCTTTGGCCCAGGGCGGTACTGTATGTTTACAGTGGATCCCTTCGCATGTTGGGGTTTACGGAAACGAAGTTGCTGACATGCTTGCTAGGAGGGGTAGCGCACTCTCCTTACCTCTGAACTGCGAACTTCTGAGGTCCATTCCCTGTTTCTGAATAAAATTAACACAGCTTGGAGGACTCCACCTGAACATGCCTGGTATGCCTCTGAACGCGCTGGACTGTCGCTGCAATGTACCGGTCCAAGACTTGGACAGACCACTTTGTCTAGACTTAGGAGTGTCCTATAAAGAGTCTAGAATTTAGTGATAAAGAAAAAATGTATGCTGTCTGCCGATGTTTAGTTATCGCCTCTCCCTCACATATCTTGCATTGTATTGGTGCCTCTGTGAGGGAGCGGTTGAATGAGGAGGATGAGGTTTTCAATTTAATTATGCGACATGGTCTCTTGAACCTGATTTAGTTGATCTAAGTCTGGGGGGATTAGCAACAACAGCACATTATTACAGTTGCTTCAAAACGCCATTAAAAAGCATTTCATAATAATATACTGTCCATAACAGTAATGTAATGAAATTCTTGTGCTCCTTCAAAAGACCTATGAATTCTGCTTTCTCTATTAATGGTAGCACGCATGCTGTTAATATACACTGCTCAAAGCAATTACAGGACATTGTAAGTTTTATATAAAATAAAGATATAAGCGAAATTTTTTTTGCCGAAAATGGAAGAAGAGAATCAGAAATGCAAATTTTTCTGATTTTCAAACTGTGGAGTTTGCTAATTTTGAGTTCGACGTCAAAAACGTCGCTTCAGCGGCAGCGAATGAAATTGGACTTTCAACTGAATAAAAGACAATGAAGACAAAGGATGATCGGCATTCAGTGACTGCTTTGTTTCGATGAGTACGATGTCTCAGCGAAGTCATTTAACCGATTCAGAAGCTTGGAGAGTTGTCGGTAGGTTAGAAGAGGGCCAAACTCAAGCCGAAGTAGCACAAGCCATTGGAGTGTCACAAAGTGTGATTTCCAGGATCTGGAACCGGTTTTTGGCGACTGGAAGTGCAGGCCGAAGTCCAGGGCAAGGTCGTAGACGGGCAACAACGCCCAATGAAGATCGTTATTTAGTGTTAACGGCTCGGAGACACCGGAATATGAACGCTACTCTTCTCCAACAACACCTTCGCTCGGCTACTGGCACCACGGTTTCAACTCAGACTGTCCGAAACCGGCTCCATGGTGTAGGTCTGTATGCTCGCCGACCGATGGTATGTGTTAGACTACCATCAAGGCATCGTAGCGACCGCAGGGAGTGGGCAACAGAGCATGTGAACTGGAGGAGAAATGAATGGAGCAATGCTATTTTTTCTGACGAGTCCCGTTTTTCAGTTCATCCTGATAATAGGCGTATTTTCATCTGGAGGGACCGTGGCAGCAGGAATAATCCTGCGTTCGTGCACGAAAGTGTCAGCTTTTGCGGTGGGGGACTGTTGGTGTATGGTGGCATCTCCATTGACGGGCGCACCGACCTCTACATCATTCGAGATGGACTTCTGACTGGTCGCCGATATAGGGATGAGATCCTCAGACCTATTGTAGTCCCTTATGCTGCAGCAATCGGAGATCACTTCATTTTAATGGACGATAACTGCAGGCCACATCGTGCTAACCTGGTGGAGGATTTCCTTTTCGAGGAAAGAATCGTACGAATGGAATAGAATGGCCAGCGTGTTCTCCAGACATGAATCCAATAGAGCACGTTTGGGACGCTCTAGGAAGACGAGTTGCTGGCCGCCAACCACCCCCACAAACTCTCCAAGAACTGGAAAGAGCTCTTCTGGAAGAGTGGGACAGAATACCCCAACTCGTGATTAATAGCCTCATTGACTCCATGCCTCAAAGGTGTTCAACGTTGCTGGCCGTCCGTGGAAACCATACCGCCTACTGAAAATGATTTCCTTTGAAGAAAACACCTTTTATTATTGTTTTTTTCTCATATGTACAAACAGTGTTTTTTTCCTCTTCCACACAAATGCGCAATAAAATGCATTTTTTTCTGCCAAGCATGTGTAATTTATTCTCATATAACCTACTACGTCTGTCGACCATGTATCAATCAGCTGAAAAGTTTCCCAGCCACAAGATCCACCTAAAACCGCAATATCCTTTAATTGTTTTGAGCAGTGTAGATTAGTTTTGCTTCCTTTGATGTAGACTAATGTTTTTAAAATGCGCTTCAAACAATTTCTGACCATAGACCGAAGTATACTGGAATCTTTTGTGTTCCCCCGTAAAAACTTTAGATCTGAATACGCAAATTATAGCAGAGAACAAAAGTAGAGCAACAAAAGTATAGTAGAGAGACAAAATAATAAGAACAATGAATATAAATTTTGCGACCATCGATTTATATTTACTGATGGAGCAGTCGTATACAAAACACATTTGCATTTGCTAACCTTACCATTTAGAGCATTTATTTTAATAAAAGTTTTGGACTTCATATCGGCCTTGTATCAGTTTTTAATATCGCATGATGCCTTATTAGATCTAGTTTCATTGCAGCATCACCGCATCGCAAAATTACAGGAATGATTCGAGCTGCAGAGATCTCTATAAAATTTATTTATGTATACTATATCGTTATTAATATTCATTTATAGCTTGGCATTTTGACAGAATTGCAATGCAGCAGAGAAAAGAATTCAGTTTTTATTATGTATTACTTTCCTTTATACTCTCATGGTTAGTTAACAGCATATAGCGCAATGGTTTTAGTTCCAATTTCTGTCAAATTACGAAACATAGTTACATAAAATTGTGTCAAAATTTTTGACACGAATGAAAACTAAAAAAATGAAAGGGCGCTTCTAAGCCATCTACCGCACGTTGCAGAAAAAGACGTATAAATGATTTTAAAGTTTTCAAACACTTAAAAGAATGACAAAGTGTACATATTTGCTGTAATACCGATATTCATATCCTTAGAACGAAACAGAATATTTTCGTAGTTTTTGTCTATTTTATGTTTTTGAAAAATAGAATTTTCTTTATGTCTCTGGATAATCCAATACAAACATTCTGTGTGTCATATTTCTTGAAAAGTTGGAAATAGGAAAAAGACATTTTTAATTTTTCTGCTTTGGAGTTAGTTTATTTAAAAGAATAAATTCAATTGTTAAACATGCCAAGGAGTTATAAATCGTGGCAAACGAAAGTTCTTTCTTTATCAATTACGAAATGTGCACTAACTCAAACATATACCGAGTAAGTATAAGTTTTTCGGACCACGCACGTAGACTTTCTTTTTTCATTTTTATGACTATATTATACGAAAGAGTTTTAAAATTTAAATAATATCAGCGCCCTCTAAATTCACTTAATTCGCTAATATAACGTAATGCACAAATCGCTACCTCTGTAGGAAAATTAGATGTGAAATATGACCACCAATAGAAAGCAAGTTAGGGAGCAAAACATTCTTTTTACATTAACGCTTTCATTTTTATTCCACCCCAAAGAGCGATAATGTTGTTTTTCATTGCAACCATGTAGATGGGAAATGAAGAAATTTTTAATGTATGACAATAACTGCTATCAAATGAATTGTATATCTATCGATAGAAAAGGTAATGTTCAAATATGATTTTTTTTTTCTATGAACTATAAAAACCACTGGACCTTTTTAACCATGTTTCCTTGAAAAATTCTTAGAAAATAAAATAGTTTTGCACATCATGGAATGTTGTTTTAGAGCTGTGATGAAGAACATAAAACTAAAAATCAAATTTTATTCTGTAAAAATAAGGCATTTCGAAAATGAATAGATTTTTTCGCAAAATATTTTTTCCCATTCTTTCTTTCTGATCGGAAGTAACGTTTTTGTTTCATTACTTAGTAGTTTATGTCCCGAGTCAATAAATTTCGCTGTTTTTGAATTCTACAGAGATGGAATTAATTTCACTCATATGAATAAGAAAAGTATTCTCTCCGTGCAAAGAACGGGTTCGCCGCTAATAACATGTAAAAATTTTGTAGTAATCGATGCATAGTTATGGCAGTTGGAGCAAGGGTAGACAGACAAACAGAACATTTGCAACATAAACACTTTTCAAATTCTTTGGGAAGTGTTAAAAAACACAAAAATATTTTTAGAATAATAAATATTATTTTTTTCATAATGTCTTACAACGTCTGTAAGCATACATGTTGAAGCAGGCATAGAATTTATTTATTTCTGTAGGCTTTTCTTTCAAACAATGTTATAGAATACTAAATATCCATGCTAAGTATACAAATCTTATTAAGCTCTTGTGAGGAAAGTTGTTGTTTACAAATTTAATATATTTCTAGAAAATTATTTAAAATCAATAAAATTCTTTTTTTTTGTTTCTGACACCCCTGTTTATTCTTTTCAGAAACATAAACTTTAAAAGAACTTGCGCCTAATACTCTAAACATGAAAACCTTTTTCTTTTTAATAAATGTGATTTCCAATAAAATACATGTATAGGAATTTGTAACTATTGGCAAATATTTACCCACAGCTTTCAGATTGTATTTATATCATTTGACTTTTCGAATCTGGGCGCAAGTCAGAAAGTTTGCATTAATAATTTATATGTATGCACACTTTATTTTTCCGAAATTGACTTTCTTGAGAATGGAAATAAATAAAAATAGGAATAATAGAGTTGCATCAAGTAAATTTTGAATTTAATATTGATACAGATATTGATTAATTGTATCAATATTACATTAAATACTGCAATGTGTATTCTGTATATTACTTTACTGCAGATATCTAAGAATTCGTATACAGGGTGTCGCCAAATTCACGGTGCAAACATTAACGATAGGTAAAATACTTATAAAGAAATATTTTTAAAATAAAATAAATGTGGAGTCGGAAACCAAAAGGGTGTCGTGCTCGTAGCGTACGTGCTCATAGCGTACACCCCACTAAGGGTGCTTGTAACGTACATATGGTGCTCGTAGCGTACATCTCCCCCGCCACCTGTTTTCGTTTTCACCACAGCAAATCCGACTAAATGTAAACTTATTTTAGTAGCGGCCATTTTAGTCCACAAAATCGTAGTTTAGAAAACAATAATATATGGGGGGAAAAACCACCCTTCTTTAGCAAGAAAATTGAGTTACTGGTCATCCTATTGAAAGCAATGTGGATTTTGGACATACAGATCGTTTACATAATGTATCTGTGTACATAATGTATTATACTAGAAACCACTTAAAATGATAAAAAAGCATCATTTTAAACTCTGTCTTACTAATGTTTATTAATTATTAATATTGTTCAGTGGTGCACCCAGGATTTTGGTTTAAGGGGGGCTAGAGCTACAAAT
Organism: Cheiracanthium punctorium; assembly: GCA_038373885.1. Taxonomy (NCBI): domain Eukaryota; kingdom Metazoa; phylum Arthropoda; class Arachnida; order Araneae; family Cheiracanthiidae; genus Cheiracanthium; species Cheiracanthium punctorium. The sequence continues at coordinate 449,670 of JAWZYV010005808.1, read as the reverse complement.
ACTTTATTGAAAAACAATATTTTGAATTCGGTTTTAGTGACTTCGATTATATTTATTACTCCCTTATAACGTCGAAATTTTCTGTATCAATTGCCCGTAGAACACAAGCCCACTATCAACGTACCATGTTATAAAGTCATAAACAATTATCTGATATTTTCATTGACACTGTAACCAAAAAATTACTGTATTAAACACTATTGTAAAAAATTACTGTAGTACATGTGCACACTAATTGCAAATATTTAAAAACCAACGTCCTTTTTAAAAGTATTTTACGACAAATTTTAAAACAATTAAAGCCAATTTTTAAAACATAAAATATTTTAATTCTTTTGTAACAATGTTCGAAGCTTTTCAGATCTAAATCTTCGGGTCGTTTTGGGGGGCTTTATTCCCCATAGCCCTCTCGGTGGGTGCGCCTATGATACTCTTAATTATTACTTTATTAATTATTCAGTTGTTACTCCGTTAATTGCATTCGTTAAACAAGTAATTATAAAATGATTAATCTATTTATATTTTTTATTAAGAATTAATATGATATCATATCATCCCTTCCTTGGTACTTGAAAGAGTCCGCCACTGCACCGATATTAACAAGTATTTAAAATTTTTGTAATGTACCGTCCGAGACTTTCATGAATCTAATAATACTCAAATGCCTTATGGGTTATGTGAAAAAAAAATACATATAACCCATTTGTGCCTAGATTATTTTTGCAACTTTCTTCGATTTTTGCTAATGCCAGCAATAATAGATAAATTTCTGGCGTAAACTACTTGAACAAGGGATGATTTCTTTTAAAATCATTATGCAAAGAAATTGAAAGTTCAATATCTTATTAGGTCGTATTAAAATATTTTGTGGAGTTGAGGTTCGATACTCGTGAATAGAGTCTAAGAAAAATAGATAACGTTTTCGACTGATAACGAAAATGCCGTCCCAAAAAAGGGACACTAGGCATAAATGGGTTAATGAATTTTGAGCTAAACAATGTTTTTTCCTAAGCCTTTCCTACTCCTTATTCAAATTGCAAGAACACCTTTTTTTTTGGGGGGGGGGTGTTTGAGATACCTTTTGTTTTACTTTAATGTTTTATAGGCAGCGCTGTTTTTAATATTTGAAGCTCTATCCAGTATTCGAACACGCTAAAAGAAATTCTGAAATATACACCGCTAGATACATTCTTTTATTTTAAACATTTCATTATAATTGGGAATCGGCCGTAAAACAGTTCCTTAAATAAAAACAAAATTTACAATGACTATTTGCTTGACTTGATTTAAACTTTAACTTATTTGTTGAAAATAAATAGTAGTAATGAAATCTACGATTCTGTGGACTAAAATGGCCGCTACTAAAGAGATCTATATTTAGCCGGATTTGCCTTTTTATTTCTTCTTTTCAATTATTACTGTGGTGCAAACAGGTGGCGGGGATGATGTATGCTACGAGCACCATATGTACGCTACGAGCACCCTTGATGGGGTGTACGCTATGAACACGTACGGTACGAGCACGGAACCATTAAAAGTACCATGTGGTTTCAACACGATCGGGCCCCACCTATTTCGGCTATAATATGTTTATTTGTTTCAGCATTTCCAATTTTTTACCTATAACTTCCATTAATGGGTCGGAAATAAAAAGTTTAGGCGAAAAAAACAGGGAATGTTGAGATAGTTACTCATATCATTTCGGAAATAGGTGAAGTCCCATCCTTCAAAAAGCTCTTGGTATTGGGGATCAGAGACATTGTAATGTTTGTCAGAAAACAGTCGATAAGGATAAAAACAAACTTTAATATGACACTGAAATCTCTTAGAGCGGTCGTCAAAACTCAGTACACAACAAACAGTAATTTACACAAACAGTAATTTTCGTCAAGAGAGAGCACAAGTTGATGGGAATGGGCAATGTACCACCAAATTTTGTTAAGAAACTATTTATTTTAAAACTTTTTTTTTCAAAACTTCAAGAAATTTTGCCATTCTCACTATTAAAGACCAACTGCGTGACCCCGTTCTTTGCACGGGCAGGATAGATTACTTTTCTAAAAACATAAAGCATTATTTTGAGAAATCGCGAAGTTTTTAAATGTTTTAAGTCATATTTCGAGTAATTACTTTTAAAAAGTTTTAAGACTTGCAGCAGCTAGCTGTGCGCCACAGACAGCTGCTTCAAAAAAGGGTCTCTAAATCTGTGGCACGCGATGAACGTTTCGATCGTCCGTCATCTTGCTGGTAGTTTAGTCGACCGATGGCAACGGCTGCTCTTTATTCAGCATTAGGAAAGGGTTGCGCCTCAAAGGGTTAACGAAATAATATCTATATAGATTCGCAGATCTAGATCTACCTGTTAATTATAACTACAAAATTCCCGGCTTAATTTGTTGGAAGATTTTTCTACACATCTGCATGGAAAATTAAAAAATATATTTAAGAAAAAGATAAAAAAATGCCAAATTTCTCTAAATTTTAAAAACATGCTTTTATTGTAACCCTGTACATAAAATAGCTACTTGTGAATATGAAAATGGTAACTCATTTTAAATCGCCATTCTGGCGCTCTAAAGTGATACCGTTCACACGTGCTGTATAAAGAATTGTAACCGTATAAGTATTTCCGTTGGATTTATCCTCTGTTCATCATTGAATTATTTATGTATCGAAAAGACAGAAAATGTTTAAAATAATTTGGAATTTTTTAAAAATTCTGCTCTGATCAAGTTAGCCACAACTGCATGTATTTAAAAAAAATGTTTGGTCTCTCTTGTATTCATTGTAGTATTAAATATAAACGACTTCTCTTGGTATTAATAAGTTCTTTATTTTTAAGTAAATCGAATAATAATAAAACAATTTATGCCAATTTTTAAATATTTGATTGTATTTTTTATATACTTGAAAATAAGCATATCGCAATCAGTAATTGATATTGAAGTATTTACTCCCCAAATTTTACCATGCCTCCAAACACTAGAGGTTCCATTTGATAAGCTTTTCATATCTTTTTTTTTTTTTTTTTTAATACGACAGATACTTGATATCTGGATTAATCCTAATCGTGTTTTTAAATCGTTATTAAATATTTGCTGTCTGAAAAATTTCCTTCGTTTGCTTTTTTGACGCTCATTAATCTAGTTGCACAAGATTATCCCGTGTTTACTTTAGCTTCCTTTCAAATGTTTGCTCCAGGCACTATAAATTTCTTTAATAAATTGCAGGAGCGATGGCGTTTGCTTGGAAAGGAAAATAGATATCATGTAAAATCGCTTGAAGTACATTTTAAAATTATTATGTATACCATGTTTAATATTAAATAATGAAATAAAGTAGAAAATAAGAAGTGAAAAAAAATGATCCACCCTTCAGGGTTTTTTTTTCTTTCGTTCCAGAAGAACGCTGTTAACTGGGCCTAGTTTTTATAGGGTCTTATGGGGGAATTATGGGCCAAAAAACAACAACATCTTAATATTTTATAAGGTATGAAAGGTAAAATGATTTAATTTGGCATGAAGTAAGCTTAAATAATTTAGAAATTATTCAAATAATCACTTTACCTGAAACTCAATTATTATTTATTTTATTTAAATTATTAATTGGGCAATTATGTGTCAGATATGGGATAAATATGGGTCACCCCTTTTTTATAGTAATACATATCAAAAGTAAATAATATTCGAAATTATCATTATTTAGCACACAGACAGATTTTTTATTTATCTAACTTGTTGTATTTAAGAAAAAAAAATTTAAATAATAGGATTATTTTTAAAGAAAGAATTGGGGACTAAAAAAAGCTTTTTGTCCCCAATTTTGAATAAAAATTGGGGATATTTTATAAATTCAGTGCTCTTTTTAAAATAGCTTTTATTTATTCAACTAGAACATTATTAACATTCATAAAATAAAGGAAACATGAATGATTTTTTAATCGGAAGAAATAACTCTATTAATTAAAATTTTGACTCCCACTGTTATTTTACACTTTGGGGACAAACTGAAAACAGTTCTGAAATCGGGGACGTTTAGACATCGTAATCATAATACACAGCAAAGTGTTTTTGCTCTTCATGTACAGTATGAATTCATTGTATCACCTTCTTAGAAACTTCTAAGGAGGAATTTGTTTGCAACTTTATTATTGCAGCTTTTTCAATCTTATTTTCATTGTCATTAGACAGTCCTTTATCACTAAACAGTTCCAAATTAGCTTATGTTGCATTGGGGGACTTTCTGTATCTCCCAGCTAAAGTATAATATTACAGTAAAGTATAACAGTTATAGTAAACACTAATATTTTTTACAGAGAAAGATATTAAAAACACCTGAAATATTAAAAAATTCACTGACCAAGAAATACCCCAGTGACCCAGAATTACCACAGTAAACTGGGCGATAAACGAACATACTTTAAAATCAGTTTTTAAAATAATGAAGAAAAAGTATATTTAGGTATGAAAAACTTAGACCACATGCAAGTAAAAAAAAAGTTTTATTAAATATGTTTCACTGACATGAATCTCTATTCTATTAAAAAATAAAGACCACTGTCGCCGCTGTCAAGCTTGTTGGGCTAACTCCTCCTAAACCGTGGAGATTTGAGTTTTCGAAAAATTCCGAGGAACCTGATAAGCTGACTTAAATTTCGAAAATCGAATTATTTTAGAAGATATTAATAAAAAACTGCAGAAATAAAACATAATGGTTGCCAGATTTGGTATAAAATCATTCATTACTTTGCAACAAAGCAAATCCAAGCACGTAGAATCGCGTGAAATTGACAAACATGAAGTAGAATTACATCCATTTTACGCCAAATTAAAAAGTATATGAAATAAATAACTGAAAGTGCGTTACACAAAGCTGGCAGTTTTCAAATAGTAAGTTCGCTTAGATAACAGAAGTTTATAATTAGCGACTATTCGTTTTTCCAATCGCGTGAAATTGACAAACATGAAGTAGAATTACATCCAGTTTTCAAATAGTAAGTTCGCTTAGATAACAGAAGTTTATAATTAGCAACTATTCGTTTTTCCAATCGCGTGAAATTGACAAACATAAAGTAGAATTACATCCATTTTACGCCAAATTAAAAAGTATATGAAATAAATAAACGAAAACAGAATAACTAAATGAACTAATTCGAAAACAGAATAACTAATTCGAACTGATTTTAAAAGCGCCATCTTGGCATTAGGAATGATCCGGCAAAATGGTATCTTTCCAAGCAAGGTGAATCTTAACTTCGAATTCCAGAATGCTAGAATCCAGTATCTTGAAAAATGATTAAAATGCAGATTATTTTAAAGCCGCTTCGGTCCAGCTGGAGTATTTGATACCAGTAGACATATTTAGTGGCGTTAACTATGCCATTATAGCAGTTGTAGTACACTTTGGATATTTGCAAGCGCGGCGAGATGATATAATTCGTGGTGCTAAATAACGCCAATCTGCAAACGATTATGTATATAAAAATAAGGATAACCGTTTTGCGGGAACCTTACATGAGCAGTAATCATAAGTTGTGAGCATGTGTAAATCGCCAAATAATGAAAAGTCGTCATTGGTGACAAGCTATCCTAGCTGTTTCTTAGTTTTTATCAAAGAAAACATATGAAGAACTGTTTTCTTAGAGCTAATTATTAATACATATACGCAAGTCGCCAGTTATATATACATATACGCAAGTCGCCAAATAATGAAAAATCGCCATGGGTGGCAAATTCGTAAGGTGTCCAATAGGTTTTACATAATTAAAAATACAGCTGAAACAGATGTTCTGATTTTATTACGCTTTAACTTCTAATTAATATAACTTTTGAATGGCAACATTAAATATCATTGTGTTTCTGAGGAGTGCAAATAATTTTTCCAGCGATTATACGGGGAGTCGCACTCCAGGAGGACTATAGCTCAGGACCCGTACAACACGGATTCCTATAACAAAATATCTACTGTGTTATGGGGGGGGTCTACTGTACTGTGAAGTTTAAATTTTTATGTACCAATGAATGAACATACAAGAACCAAGCAATGTGTAGCTCAGTAACATTCTATCTGATCCAATCTTTGGGTTTTGTCTGGTAAATTATGTCTTTTTTACGAATAAGCCCTATTAGGGGCCGAATGCCTCATACGAAAAGCGAGTGTAGCGAGTCTAAGGGGGCCTTGGCATTCTAGTCTTTAAAAAAATCGTAATTTTCAGTGACAATCTTTTTTGAAGATGTTTTTGTAGTAGTGTAAAAGTATTTCTTTCTCTTATTTTCTTTATAGTTAGTTACATTGTTTATAACTTAATATAAGAAAATAGAATGTTTAAGCATGACTTCGCATAATTTAGCTTTTTTTAAGTATTTTTTTTTAGTGGTATAAAGTGAGTGACTATTATTTACCCGGAAACAGAGTGACCGTAAATTTTCTACTTTTCTATGTATAATCTCTTAATTTTAAATGGGACATATACATATTTATTATTTTTATTTAATTTAAATTTGGCCTACGCTTTGGCTCTATCATTTGGCCAATCATTTTTTTTAGCCTTTTTTTACTTTAGCTATGATACATCATTGTGCCACAACCGAAAATTTAGTGAGCTAGCAACCAACCGCGATGGTGTCGCGCTCGTAGCGGCCGCACTCATAGCAGCGGCTACGAGCACCATATGCTCTGAGCGGCCATATGGTGCTCATAGCTGCCATCTTCCCCGCCATTTGTTTTCCCCCAAGTAAGAATAGAAAAAAAAAGGCGACTAAATGTAGATCTACTTTCGTAGCGGTCATTTAGTCCACAAAATCGTAGATTTGATTGCTACGTGTTGAGAAAAGCACTGTTTTTGAAGACATTTCAATACTTTTTAAGGCGTGTAAATTATTTTTATTTGCTAATTTCGTTACATATTTGTTCACAGATAATCCACGTTCCTAATTAAAGGAATTTTTTAAATAAATACAATGGTTTTCTTATGCTGTGTCGTGTCTGTAAACAATATAAATTATAATTTAATTATATTCATGAATTTAATTCATTAGAAAGAAATGTTTATTGATATATTCTTACATCTTTTTCTAAATATTTGTTACTAGCTGAGGTACCCGTCCTTGACGGGTTAGTGAATGAAAATTTCCAAAAAGCAAGAACTTTCGTCAGCATTGTAGGAGTACACAGAATGGATGGAGTATGTTGCCAAAGTAAAGAAAGCGAAGTTATAATTTTTATGTATTGTTAAAATATTACAGGTTAAGAGAGTCACTAAGTAATATCATTTCATTCGCTTTAGTCGTAATTATGTGATGCGCGAACGAATATTTACGAATATAGAAATAATTTTCGCAAAATCTCAAAATCTAATCAACATCTTTGAAAAATTGGAAGCCTAGAATTTAAGTTGAGTAACAACCTATCATGTCACCCAATTTCGTTTCATTCCCTGCAGTCTTTATTTCGTGATGCTGGAACAAAATTTCAGCATTTTAAAACGATTTTCGCAAAATCTCCTAATGTAATCAAAATTTTTTAAAAATTCAACGCCTATAAATTAAGATTAGCAACTACCTATCATATCACTAAATTTCGTATCATTCGTATTAGTTGTTATTACGTGATGTTTGAAGAAATATAAACGTATTTTGAGAGAATTTTCACAAAATCTCAAAATCTAATGAAAATGTTTAAAAAATTGGATACTTATAGTTTATGTTGAGCAACCATCTATCATGTGACCCAATTTCATATCATTCGCTTTAGTCGTTATTACGTAATGCGGGAACAAAGATTCACTCAGTTTTAAACGATTTTCGCAAAATCTCGAAATCGGATCGATTTTTTAAAATTAGATGCTTATAGTTTAAGGTGAGTGACCACCTATCATTTCACCAAATATCATTTTTTCACCTTTGTAGTTATTACGTGATGTGCGAACACAAATTTACGCAGTTTGAAACGATTTTCGCAAAAGCTGAAAATCTAATGAAAATTTTTAAAAATTCGACGCCTATGTTTTAAGTTGAGTGACCACCTATCATGACACCCAATTTCATATCATTCGCTTCAGTCGTTTTTACGTGATGCTTGAACACAAATTTACGCAGTTTGACAGGATTTTCGCAAAATCTCAAAATCCAATCAAGATTTTTTAAAAATTGGACGCCTATGTTTTAAGCTGAGTGACCACCTATCATGACACATAATTTCGTATCATTCGCTTCAGTCGTTTTTACGTGATGCTTGAACACAAATTTACGCAGTTTGAAACGATTTTCGCAAAATCTCAAAATCCAATCAAGATTTTTTTAAAATTCCACGCCTATGTTTTAAGTTGAGTGACAACCTATCATGACACCCAATTTCGTATCATTCGCTTCAGTCGTTTTTACATGATGCTTGAACACAAATTTACGCAGTTTGAAACGATTTTCGCAAAATCTCAAAATCCAATCAAGATTTTTATAAAATTCCACGCCTATGTTTTAAGTTGAGTGACAACCTATCATGGCACCCAATTTCATATCATTCGCTTCAGCCGTTTTTACGTGATGCTTAAACAGAAAAAGCGTCACGGACAGAATGACAGAATGACAGAACGACAGAACGACAGAATGACAGACAGACAAACTTTTTTTTGAGGGTCGCATCGGATTCCCGGGTGCTTGAAACGGATAGAAATCGCAAAATTTTTGAATTACAAGAAACGTACAGACAAAAGTCTAATTTTATTTATATAGATAATGTGCACTGCTTAACAACTGCTAAGGAACAATTACGTTTTTCGGAATAATAAAGAATTGACAATGATTGAAGAAATGAAACTAAGTACATATTTAGTATAGACGATATGTATACCGGTAGCGGTTGCAACGTTTGCAGCTATCTGGCCAGGAGTGTAATTTCTGTTCCTTTTTGCCACGAGGGCTACATAGCGATCCTCTAAAGGTGTAGTGTTCCTACCAAGATCCCCGGCATGCTTTCACATAGCATTTCCACCTTCAGAGGTCTTCTTTAATCGCGATATGACACTCTTTGATACGACTATTGCAGCAGCTACAGTGGTGACACTTTGACCTGCTTCCAGTCGTCCAACTGCTCGTCTGCGATCGTAGTCACTGAAGTGATGTCTTGCTGACATTTTGCTTTTAATTATTGAAGAACCAAGCAGAATTTCAGAGAAAAAACTTTTAACATCCAGCACTATTTTCGTCAAACATCAAACAGCATGAATTTTCGTATGAAGTATGAACTTGTATGCACTGTCTTTTATACAGATAACGAATCCTGGTCTACCAAGCCCTCTGAACTTGAATTTACTGTTATTGGTCAGCTGTCTGAGACCCAATTTTTCACAAATCAAATGTTCCTTAGCAATTGTCAAGCTGTGTATTTGTGGAAAAGAAATGAAAATTTGAGTTTCAATTTCTATAATTTTACTTTTTACATTCTGAACTCAAGTATAAAGTGCCTAGTATGACACAGCAGCTGCAAATCTCTGCCTTGTCTTACCTGGCAATTATTCCTCTTTGTTTCAGTATGTAACTGAAGCCCTTTAAAAAATAACTACTCATAGTATTACGGCATTTACCAAAATTTTGCTCAGTTTTTTTTTTCTTTTTGGAGAAGAGATCTGTAACTCTAAAACAGGTATGGGCAACCTTTGAAAAGTTGCGGGCCGAACTTTAGGATGTTAACAAAGTCGCGGGCCGTATAATTGGGATTTATATGGGATTTTGAATGGTTTATGTGGGTTTTATGCGGGTGTTTTGATACGTACTGCGGGCCGGATCAAAAGCCGTGACGGGCCACGTCCGGCCAGCCAGCCGGAGGTTGCCCATATGTGCTCTAAAATATAATAAACAAAAGCATTTACTTTTAGTTTGAAACCGAATTATCCAAGTTAATACTTCGATTTTGTTGCTTTGGATTTTTAAAATTTTGTTCTTTCACATATACAAGTTTAGAAATAAGTAATATTATTTTTACAACAACAACAACTTAATGGAAATGGCCTTATAAATGGAATTTATTAAAAGCATGATGGTTATTTTAAGCCAACTATTTTATAGTATTCTCTATTTGGTTTTATTAATCAACACGTATCAAGAAAGAAGATAGTCAAAAATCTGAAAGAAATATATTTCTTTTTTTTTTTCACTTTATATTTGTTTCATCTACCTGAATTGCTTGCAGCCATGTTTTCTAAGCGTTTATATCTTTAAAAAACCGCTTTCTCCAGGCTCCCGTTTCTGAGGCTCATTAGTCTGACACGAGATTATCCCATCATCAGTTTTTCTGCAAATGTTGACTCCCGGAATTAACTGTCAGTAATAAATAAATCACCCGAGTCGCACAGGACTCTTTTTCTGCCGCAGAAAGTGGAATTTATGGTGACACTGCAATCAATATTTTAGCGGTGAATCTATTAGTTTAGTTGGCGAGTTTCAGAAAGTCCCTTCTATACGAAACAGAAATATGAATGAAGGGACTTCGGAAAAGGGTTATAAAATATTGTCTTTCCTCACCCTGAAATCTGATTCAATACGTTCGTTCCCATTGTTTGCAAGAACGCAACGGCGGCGGAGATTTACACATCTGTGCCAGGCGTTGCTTCTTCAAATTGCTCGGGGTATTTTAAAACCAAAGCGTTTAAACAAGAAGGTTGCGGGTTCTATTCCGATGTACCACTGAAGACCACCTTATACAGACTGTGTACATGCAGGTTAAATCCGTGGTTACGAAAGTCTCCTCGGAGGTCGCTAGCAGTTCCCAAGAGTTGCCAAGTTTTAAAAATTCATTCCTTCTGATAGTGATCCAAATTGGGATGGGAAACTACCGGAGAGACGAATGTAAGCTCTAAATGACACATTCCGTGGCGTTCAGCTGTCCGAGTCAGAACGGTGGATCACAGAAAGATAATTTCCAACATTTTGCAACGATGGAAGCAAGTAAGCTTAAACATTGGTTCAGGATGTTTTCAAAGCTTAAAAGTTTATGTTACTAGAAAAAAATATGTAAATATACTGAAATGTATATTGAAAAATGAAGCCCTTTCCTTATATTTTTCTATCAAAAACTGATTTTTTAGCAGTAGTGGGATGTTTTGAAACTATTAACGAGAAACCTATGGGGTTTTCTAGAATGTGTTTCGCTTATGCTGTGGCAACGCACATAAAATTTTGTGTTTTCCTTAATAATAGTTTTTCTTTTATTTACTCCACAAAAAGAAATGGGTTTAATGAAGCGGCAACGTATAAAAAAAATCTCGAGGCTACGAGAGTTGCTTTTGGGACTGTTCTGTTTAATGAGTATTTTTTTTTTATATGTACTAGGGGCCAAGGCCCCCAGACTCACTACGCTCGCTTTTCGTATGAGGCATACGGCCCCTAATAAGGCTTATTCGTAAAAAAGACATAATTTCAACAGACAAAACCCGAAGATTGGATCAGATAGAAAGTTCATTGCATGTTCATTGGTACATAAAAATTTAAACTACACAGTACAGTAGACCCCGTCCATAGCACGGTAGATATGTTGTTATAGGAATCCGTGTTGTACGGGTCCTGAGCTATACTCCACCTGGAGTGCGGACTCCTCGTATAATTGCTAGAAAACTTATTTGCACTGCTCAGAAACACAATGATAATTAATGTTGCCATTCAGAAGTTATATTAATTAGGATCTAAAGCGTAATAAAATCAGAACATCTGTTTCAGCTGTATTTTTAATAATGTAAAACCTATTGGACACCTTGCCACCTATACAACTATTTGCCAACCACACTATTTGCCACCCATGGCGATTTTTCATTATTTGGCGACTTGCGTATATGTAGCTCTAATTAATAGTTAAATAATTAGCTGTAAGAAAATAGTTCTTCATATGTTTTCTTTGATAAAAACTACGGAACAGCTAGGATAGCTTGTCACCCATGGCGACTTTTCATTATTTGGCGATTTACACATGCTCACAACTTATGATTACTGCTCATGTAAGGTTCCCGCAAAACTGTTATCCATATTTTTACATACATAATCCTTTGCAGATTGGCGTATTTAGCACCACGAATTATATCATCTCGCCGCGTTGGCAAATATCCAAGGTGTACTATAACTGCTATAATGGCATAGTTGATGCCACCAAATATGTCTACTGGTAGCCAATACTTCAGCTGGACTGAACCGACTTTAAAATAATCTGCATTTTAATTATTTTTCATTTTCAAGATACTCGATTCTAACATTCTGGAATTCGAAGTTAAGATTCGCCCTGCTTCGGAAGATACCATTTTGACGGATCATTCCTAATGCGAAGATGGCGCTTTTAAAATCAGTTACAATTAGTTATTCTGTTTTGGAAAAATGAATAGTCGCTAATTCTAAACTCCTGTTGTCTAAGCGAACTTACTATTTGTAAATTGCCAACTTTGTGTAACGCACTTTGAGTTATTTATTTCATATACTTTTTAATTTGGCGTAAAATGGGTGTAATTCTACTTCATTTTTGTCAATTTCTAGCGATTCTACATACTTGTAATTGCTTTGTTGCAAAGGAATGAATGATTTTATGCCAAATCTGGCAACCATTACGTTTTATTTTTTCAGTTCTTTTTAATATTTTCTAAAATAATTGGATTTTCGAAATTTACGTCAGCTTATCAGGTTCCTTGGAATTTTCTAAATTCGTGGACATGTTTCTCGAAATTCAAATTCCCACGGTTTAGGAGAAGATAGACAAACAAAGTCTGACAGCGGCGACAGCGACGACAGCGGCCTTTACTTATTTTAGAATAGAGAGAAAATGTCTGTGAATAAAGTTGATATTATCACATGAATTTATCGCAGTTAATATGGTTTTTATTCTTTCTTTGTCAACCTTCTGATGAGCCAGGCCACCTCAGTGTACCTGCATGCACATTTCAAGCATCACCCTCTAAAATGGTTAATGTTGGTTAATGGTTTAATGTTTTGCAATTCTCTCTCTCACTTACCGGCCAACGCAGTGGCCAGACAACATGCTTTTCTATTCGCATACTTTGTGATCTTTAATAAACCTTTAATTAAAAATTCTGTGTACGATACTATCTGGTTGTAATACCACCAACTGACAGCTATTCGTTTTCAGCAGTTTCCGAAAAGTGGGAGAGACTGAATTTGCCGACACAACACTTTAAAATGTGTTGTGTCGAGTTAGAACTGACAATGCACTTATAAAAGTTTTAAAGCAATTAGTATAATATGACCAGGATAACCGAGCAGCCATTCGAAAATCTAAAAATTGGTGTCGGGCTCTGAAATTATAAAACATCACAGAAATGAACATGCATATTTATGGAAAATTTTGCGCACTGTAAAGAAAACAACTGTTAACAATTTGAAATTATTTCAATAAGTAAGACTAATTATTCTCCAAGCGAATAATTTTGTATTAGATGTTATTTCTTTTACTTAAGTAATTCCATAATTCATTTTGAAGAAGTCAAATAAAGTTATGTTTAGCTAATTAACAGCAAACTTGTTTTTATGCCCCCACCCCCGCTTCTACCCTTCCAAAAATGTGTCTTTGCTTCTACTATAAACAATGCAATACACACTGCGTTATCAAAGCGGCAGTTATTCCAATTAGAACTTATAATGAATTTTTTATTTTACCAAGCATTGATTTACTCATATTTTTTTACACAAAAGAACGTTATGTGCGTGTTTTCTAATCACCAATGTTCTTTGATTTTTCAAAACGCAGCACGTTTTTTTCCTCCCTCTCTTTTCTTCTTTCTTTCTCGCTCTTTTTTTTCGATAATTTTAAAAATGTGTTCTGTATATTTTCAAAACTTGAATCACATTTTATGAGTCACCATGTGATCGATTACCGATAATTATTCTACTTATGAATGATTTTTTTTATCCTCCCCTTCTTCAAAAGCAGAATTCGACTGTTGTTTTTAACACTGGCTCAATATTTTTGCCATTTTGTTGCACTGTGTTAGAGGGTGCATAGAACAAAGTTAAAATATTCAACGATATTGATTTATTCAAAGTAATTCGCTCATTAAAACGTGATTTCAATATCTCCCTTTTGCAGAAGCAGCTAGCTAGATACTTTTGAAGTTTTCTAGCGTGGAGTCGAAAAATCTTTTCCTCACATACTGGTAACAAATACGAGTATTTAATTTTTGAAAAAGTTTTGAAATCAGTTGGTTTTCCTACTAGGTAAATTGATATAGGAATCAAAAGTATTACTACTTAATAATCGAAAGGCCAACTTTAAATTAATTCAAATACTGAAGAAGAGTATCGAAATACATGTAGGAACTTTAAAATCTGATTCTTAAAAGAAAGTTCAGTAAAATTATTAGAATATATCGGGAATAAATTAGGGGCAAACATTTTGGGATTGGCAAATGCTTTGAATATGTTTGCTATCTACATAAATAAAATAAAACCTTTGTGTGTACATTAAAAGTTAAACATTGGTGCAACTGCCCTTATGTCTTGCGCTGCCCAATCGTACCTTCGCGACTATGGACTCTGGAGGTGGGATATCATAATCCTTGGTGCATGTGGTCAGCCTGGAACGAAACTTCCAGTGTTTAACTCCTAAGCAAGCTTTGTCCTCATTTTATAGATGTCATGTCTGCATACTACTTGGAATTAAAACATTTTGTGAGACCTGCGAAGAATTGCGCAAACACTTGGAACCCGAAAAATAACCATTAAAAATGCTTTCTGCATGTTCTATCAGTGACGCTATTTGTTAAATCATCATGTAGAAATAGCTGAAGCAAATGAAACGAAATTTGGTAATATGATATAGGTAGTCTCTCAATGTAAACTAAAAATGACGATATTTTTTTTCAAAATTTTCAGTAGAACCTGAGATTATGGAAAAATCTATTCCAAATGTGTAAATTTTTGTCCGTACAACACGTGTAAATACCACAAGCAAATGAAATGAAACTTTGTATAATGATACGCAGGCACTTGACTTAAACTATAGCAAAATCAGAAAGTTTCAAAATTTTGTGAAATACGTGACTACACATTCCTGGAAAACGATTCAAGGGAATGTGAATGAAGTGAAATTGAGTAACATAATAGTAGCTAGTGACTCTTTAAACAATGAATGTCGATTTAAAAAAAAATCAACAAATTTTAATATTTTCTATGAAATTGTATTTACATTTAGAAAGAAAGAAAATCAAAAAAGAAGGGAAAGAAATGAATTGCTTGAATGGCACAGACACTGCCTGAAAAAAAAAGAAAAATTAAACAGTTTTCTAAAAATGGTAGAAACAATTACTTAATACCTGTTATTGCTTTTGAAAAAAAATTCTAAAATTAATCACTGTGATGGAATTGCGTTATTACACGCATACAAAAAATGTCATTTATTTATATTTTATTAAAATATTAGTAGCCAGTTGATGTAATAATAAAGGTAAAAAAAATAATTTATTTGGTGGAAATGTTTATTTACACCGGTGTAAAAGATCGCGAAAACCAATAGTCAATTTACAGACTTAGCATTAAAAATATTGTTAATTGTATCACTAAAAACTGTTAACTTTACAGGCATCGATAAGAAATTTAACGGCAGTCTCTTTTTTTTTTTTTTTCATACCCATGAAAGTACGAAGACCTAAACAAAATTAACGATTTTGTTCTCCTATTAATTTTATTGGGCATCTTTTTATGAGTAATTAGTAGCCAAAGAATATTTTTCTCTACATAAATATTTTGAATATATAAAGATTATATTGTTTATTTGCTCCTGCAAAAAAAAAAGTTTTGCAGTGTTTTAAATTTTAAGTGTGCGTAATTTAATTTACTAAATAGAATGTTCTTGTTTAGATCATCAAACATCAACCTATTTCAATGTTCACAAAGAAGTTCACTCAATTCGAACAGAGTTACGCTTTACAAATGAGCTCTCTCGTCTAGACGTTTTTGGCAAAGTTCCTTTTTCTCTCTTCAGTCATTCATTACATCAAATGTGCATCAGCTGCAAGAATGATTGTGTCGAAAATCTTCATTACATTTCACTTTGTCCGTTAAGCTTAGAAAGGTTAAGCGATTATTATTATTGAGGCACAAAATGCTATGTTCTCCTTGAAAAAATGTTTTTCTGCAAATTGAAAAATATCTTACTATTACAATTTATTGAAAAAGTGATACAGGTTTTTCCCAGAAAAATGTGATGATTTAATTTCTACTAGCGAGATGTATAGTAAATTTGAAAGAAAAGATTTCAAGAAATAATAACTTTTTCTCATAAAATGAAACTTTCTGCTTGAACTCCTCAAGGATTGAAAAAAAGTATAAAAGTCACTGTTTTTTTTATCAATGGGTAACTGGAAGTTTGTATGTTTCTAAATATAATTCGATCATAGTTTTCTGAAATATATGGAAAAAAGACTATTAGTTTTCTTTTAAATGGAAAGTATTACTTCTGGTTATTTTAGATAATTTTACAGATAGTATATACATAAAATCTAATTTTTACAAAAATGTAATAACTTTTAAATTAGTTAATGTGTGTGGCAGTAAGAATGCATGCAAAAGCCAACAGTACAAATACCAAAATATCATTCATAGCACATTGCAGTGAAACTAATGCTACGCATGTAATGTCTAAGGATTCATTAGAACATATAAGATGTCGGAAAATACGTTAAGTTGGAGTTATTTTGTATAGCAGTTCATTAATGCGGCAGCCCGAATATGCAACGGAACCGGGATAGAAACAGCAAAAATGCAGCGCGTGTGAGAGACTGGCTGTATCTTAACGAGTTCACGCTCGGAGCGTCTTAGAAGAAAGGACAACCAAGTAAAGTTGATGTCACTTCACACGTTCAATCAAAGGCTTGCGTAAGAGTTCACGGAACTTTCAAAGAGCAAGGAGCAGCAGAGCAACATTTGGTTTATCTTCGCCATTTAAATAATATGAATGAAATGCTAAATATGTGTGTAAGGTCATCATGCAACATATATCAATTTTGTTTTGTTTGAAATAGAAGAATGTCTCCAAAATACGCTTTAAGAAATTCCGTGTATTCGTGTCGGTAGAGCATAAAGCATTGAAATTCTCGTCGGTGCTTCTGCAACAGAACTATAAATGTTGTATGGCACAGTACATAGCAATAACAGATATAAATTTCGCAGCGATAGTTACATATTTACGGCAACTGGATCACGGATGGGCACAGTGGCGGATTTAGCTCTTGAGAGGCCCGAGGCGCAACTCAATTTTGAGCCCCCCCCCTCCTAAAAAAATACTTTTCACTATAGTTAAACCTTTACATAGCGCGTTCTATGCACACATTTTTTACAGTAATTAATGATTTACTTAATCACTTTGATTAACCAATATTAAATTACAACAACTGTCTGGTGGCTGTATTTAGAAGGTTGCTAATGTTCCGATTGAAGTAAAAGTATTAAAACGATCTGCTAATTCTTAAGAAAAAAATACACTTTATATTAAATTTACTACTCATGTGTATTTTTAATGCACTCAAACCTTTCTTTGTGCGGTATATAAAAATTTCAGTCAAATTGGAAGATAATTGATGAAGTTATCAATAAAAAAAATTAGTAGGCTTGATCGGCCATTTAGTTTTTTCGATTTTCGACATATTTCATCCTATTACATAAGCTTAGGTATTGCATCAACCAATTACATTACGTATGTATTGAATTCTATAACCGCTTAATTTACTTTTTATGCGGCCCCTATTCACCGCATAAAAATTACTTTTTGATTGTGTTTCGTAAACTATTTTTTATAGCTGCTGGTGAAGTTTAGTGCGATTTTTTTAATGCGTTTTCTTTCATTCGGTCCCTATCCACCGCACAAAAACAGGTTTGAGTGTAATCTAGTAACCTCTAAATAATAAAATAATATTTGTAAATTATTATATTAAATTTCACTATCATTGTGCAATAATAACAGGGGACATTTTGAACAGCAGTTGAACATTTTTGAACATTAGTTGGAATTAATTTCATTCTAAAGATTCGGATTAATTTTTTGGAATATCTGGGAATGGACTAATTGATAAAGTCCAAACAAGGACAAAGAAATCTCATTTTTTGATTCTATATTCTCTAATTGAGAATTATGTCTAAAATATAAGTTAATTTATGTTTAAAAAAATTATTTTTAAATGTTTTCACTCCTTTTGCATCTAATTTATGTCTACAAACGAGCATCAAAAACTAAAAATAATTTTTATATTTATAGATTAGTATAAAAAATATTTTATCTCATGAAACTTAATAATTTTTTTTACTACTTTTAACTTTTCATGATTAACACTAAATAAACATCAGCATACCTTTAAATATAACCGCACAAATGCAATTCCATATTGGTGTACCTTGATTTTATCGAATCTGGTATTTGCCTCTTGTTTCAATCCTGAAAATTTAGTGTACTTAACAGGGACTTTTGAGGGTCAGAACAGGGGAATCTTGATCAGAAACATGATTTAGACCTCACAAAGTTTGGAAGAATTTTTTACTTGGATAAAATGAATAAAAAATTTAACATTCCTGTAAAAACATATTTATAAATATTTAAATATATTCATAAAGTTCCCGCTTGAAACCGCAAAACTGTAAGCAGTTTAATAGTGAAAGTAAACTTTCTGTTTAGTCTAATTATTGTGTCTATTCAAATACTGACAATAAGTTTAGGACTATTGTACGAAGTACTATGAGTACGAATTATATATCACTCTATAGTTGAAAAAAAAACAACAACAACAAAAAAAAAAATCCTAGAAGAGAGTAAGAAAATATTATTTTAAGTACTTAAAATATAAAATATATTACTGAGTTAAAAAATAAATTCCACTTTATATTGAAAATCTATATGCTCAAAGCTTCTGCCCAAAGTTTCTTATTAATGTTTAGCATTTTCATCTGCGACTATAAAAATATGCCGTGATTATAATATAGTTATCAAATATTTTTTAGTTAAAAACAAAACAAATTAATTTAGTCACCATTTACTTTTCGAGTTTTCAGTTAACTATGTATGCCATTCCAGCTTAAAATTTGCTTATGAATTTTACCCCACTTCCTATTATGCGATAGAACTGAAAATTTGCACGCGTAATTCCGGTGACACTGAGTACTGCTCTTCTTAATTTTTCAATACTTTTTTTTAAATTATCATATATTTATTTTCCCAAAAATTGTGTTATCTCGCACATATCAGCTTGTATCTGCTTGATTATTTGTCGGCAGTTTTTTATTATTACACCCTCAGAAAAGTTCTTTTGATTCTAAAAACGATAAAGTCGTTATCTCTAGCTTAAATTTTTAATTTTTAGTGATTTTTCGAAAGGTAAATTATTGCTCTCAATTTCTGTACAACTGACATCCAAACAGCTATACATTCTAGGTATGGAAAAACGCTCAAAATGCTGGTGTTAAACGTTAAAATAAATAAATGCGAAAAAACACACATAAAAGGACACTTATAACAGGATACGATCGTTTCGACTGAAAATGTATTCAGTCTTCATCAGTCAAAGCTCTTCGTCTCACTGTTTTGTGAGATGAAGTTTTGTGTTACACTGTTTTGTGTTATATATATATATTCTTTTTGAGAACCGAAATTTTGAGGCCCCTTATACTTGAGAGGCAAGAGGCGCGCGCCTCATGCGCCTATTGGGAAATCCGCCACTGGATGGGTACACAGAGAGACAAACCGAAATAATAGCCTTTTCAGCTTTGTTGCTATATCCTCTCAGAAAAGTATTTGAATATAGGCCAAATTTCGCATTTCGTATGTCAGTTTCACATTTTTCGTATGTCAGTATTTTCGTAATTTTTTTCTTATGTCAGTTTCACATTTAAAGTATTGCTCTCCCTAAAAATGAATTATGTCATATATAACAATAGCTTCTCACATTTTTTCTAAATATGTGTTCTTTCAAAAACTAATTAATAATTCACAAAACTAAAATAGGAAATTTGGCCATTACTCAAATACTAATTTGATTGTTTGTTCGTGTTAAAGAAAATTTAAAAAAAATGGGGGAAAAGAAAAAAAAGAAAGGAAAGATGACCCTGAAAAATTCCGTATACTCTGCTAGTCAGGCAATTAAATACTTCTTTCAAACTGAAAAGGTGGAGGACCGTTTACGAAATGTGCATTAAAACACACACACACACACACACATATATACAGTGAAAATTGGAATTTTCATATTCATACATATGTTCACAATTAAAGTGTTATCGAACTTAAATATTTTGAGCATTTTGCCTCTGACTTTTCAATAATTCATCTTATTGTATAAGTGATATTTTTTATTTCATTTTCAGCAAAGTTTCAAATTCCAACAAAACGGCTTATCTAGGACTAGAAACTTTCTATGTTTTCATTGATTATATTTTTACGTATTAATGAATTTTTCCTTGACTTTTTAAGTCTAATCTTTACTTTCAAGAAAATATCTATAAGGCTTGAGAATACTGTTGCCATTTTATGTCATAATTACGCTTGATAATTATGATATAAAATATTCATACTCAATATTTGGCATTTGATTAATAATAAAGTTCTCGACAAATTCTAAATTTTAAATTCTATACACAATTCTTACTTTTGAGTGGTCGCAATTAATTGAGAAAATGATAAGGAGCTGCCATTTTAGGGTAAGAAATTCAAATAATAAATAAATAAACGCAAAAGCATTTGTTTATTTTGAAGAAATAAAAAACTGTTCTCTCTTCTTTCAAGATTCTGAGCTTCTTTTTTTCCTTTAAGTTTGACAGAACGTAGTTCTCGGGTTTCATTTTCTACTCGCTTAATTGAACTTTTAACAATTTCTTTAAATGACTGTTTTCTAAGCGGTGTCGCTTAGTGTTATTGCTTTCACTAGAAATCTTCAATTTTGTTTATCCAATCTTCTATTTTCTTGTGTTGGTTTTTTTTTTCTTCTAGCTCAAAAGATATTCTTCATGCAGAAAGAAGTCTATATTTTACTACGTACGATTGGAGTCAATTCCGTATGAGTTTACGTATGATTGGACCAATGCGGAAATTCAAAAACTCTTTGCACTTGTGACGCATCTTTTGCTACATCAAATCTGTAACTTTTATTAATATCAAATGCAGTTGTAAAACTATAACGCAAATTTATATCTGTCTCCCTCGCGATCTCAGAAGAACTGTGGGATGAACTTCGTATGCTTCGCACTAAAATTAATAAAAACTTTGTATAATAACGCATGTAAAATGGTACTTATCACGAAGATGATCATTTTAGGTGGTACAGCAGTTCTGTTCTTCATCAGTTGAACTGACTGCTAAAGGATGGACCTGTTGTACCATCTGAAATGATTATCTTGTGGATAAGTTCCCTTTATGTGAGTCATTGCACAGACTGGCAGACTGAGGATTGTAACTAATGAGGATTGTAACTAATTTTGGTTGTACTATGCAGTGAGAGGATTGTAACTAATTTTGGTTGTACTATGCAGTGAGAGGATTGTAACTAATTTTGGTTGTACTATATATGAGATGCGTTTAAGGAATTTTAAAAATAAACAAATAAATAAAATCTGAAACGCTTTCATATTTTAAATGCACACTAAAGTGTTGATATCTTCACCAGTTATATTCAATTAGAACCTTTGTAATAAACTGTCGCATTTGCCAGTTCCCAGCCGAATTTGAAAGATATCACCATGCTTCGTTCAGTTTTAGGGATTTTATTTTACCTCAAACTTGGCGATGAATCACCAAAAATTGCAGACCTTAGTGACTTTCAAAATTTTACTCTCTTCCCCCCCCCCACCCGCACTATCTGACACTTATAAGTATTTCTCTCCACCGGCTGTAATTTATGAGAATATTTTTCTTTGAGTCTTGGAAAACAACTTTTAAAAAAATCATCATCAACTTCAAAGGAGTAGGCAGGATGCCTGTCAGGGGCGGATCCAGAAAAAACATCTGGGGGGGGGGCTCTTTCCCAATACTTTTTCGCCCAATGTATAACTAGACATGGTATATCACAACTAAATAAGTATGTTGTCTGCTGCAAGGACCGTCGAAAGGAAACTCGGGTCCGGGAGGAGGGGCAGAGCTGTCGGCCCCCCTATACCGATCAAGTTAAGGCCGATGCTCATAAGCTACGTTTTCTATGCGTTTCAATGGACGACGGGACTGATACCGGAAAAAATGTTCCGTTGCTCGCTCCATTGTGTGGGGGTCGGTGTTTTCAGTTTAGCACATTAATCTTTTGCTGGTAGATCCCGACTGGTCATTATAAAGTCGTAAAATTCGCCAGGAAAATGTCGCCTCAACCCCCGTAGTGACGAAAAGACGTGCTTTATCAGCAACGACCTTTATTCATGTTGTTGTTCGCAGGCCTACCCCATTAACATTTTAGTGTGTACAGAGTATAATTGCTGAATACATTATTGAACCCATTTCACATCCACATAGCAATATACACTGTTCACAGCATACATTTTCGCATTTTAGGATGGCATTAATTTTTCCAGATTCAGTAATTTCCATCCTTTTCTGTGAGGACTGTAGTAAATCAACCTCAATTGCTATTTACAACTATTATCAAAATTACCTGCTATTTACAATTCGAGCTTCCTCTTTTAAAACCAGACCACCTATACACTGCCAGGCACTCGCTTTGTCTGATATCTTTCAATATATTTTACTTTTATAATGCGGATTTGTACCCATACGTCTGGGAGGTGTGGACAACTCATGAGAGCAGTTGAAAGAATGAAAGCTGTCCAAATTGGAGAGGGGTGGATTGTTCCTCTATGCTTCGGCATCACTTAAGGTCGATGCCGATTGCCGCTGCGTCTAACGTGACTGCGGTGAGTAAGAGGGCGTCCTCGTCGCGAATTTTACGACTTTTCAATGACCATTCAGGGTCCACAGACAAAGATTTCTGCACTAAACCGCAAACCCCGTCCCCTTCAAAATAGAGAGAACAACGGAAGATTTTTTTTCCCTATATCAGTGTCCCGTCGTCCATTCAAATGCAGTGGAACCCGCTAAAGTGACTACCCTGGAAAGAGATCGCCTGTATATAGTGACCACTTTTGTGCAATTTCGCTTTACGACAATCACACTTTACCACCTTTGTAAGGTGGTGACTATCTTTAAAAGGTGACCAGTTTTGTTCTTCCCAAAGGTAGTCCCATTAGACAGGTTCCACTGTACAAATAAAACTGATAACTGTGCTCCAGCCATTGTGGCGATAACGAGTCAAAAAAAATTTCTCTCCTTCTGTTTAAAAATAAAAGCACTATCATTTTTTTAAATAGAGAAATTATGTTTAGTCCAGAAAGATTCAATAAGTATTGGTATAAATATTCTTGGTGTGGTATAAATATTCTTGGTATTGGTATATATATACAAGTCAGGGGCGTATATATTTGTAATATATATACAAGTCAGGGGCGTAGCTAGAAAATTTTCATGGGGGGGATTATGACTATTACAACTCACATATATGCATACATGTGTGTGATAAGGGAGTGAAGAACATACATTTTGTATGGCAAAAAATTCCTCATGGGGGGGTTATGACCCCCCTAACCCCCCTTGGCTACGCGCCTGATACAAGTATATATACAGTTAGCTGTCTATTTAACGACTGTCAAGGAACCGTGAAAAATCATCCTTAAATAGAGATCTTCCTTAAACAGGATTTGTAAAAGAATAGCATTTCCCTTTACACTTTGGAAGGTGCCTGGTTCAAAACCAGGCCACGTCCGCCGACCTAACCGTTCGGAGTTTTCCGTGCTTTCCTCCGAAACTTAGAGTAAATACATGTTAGGAAGGACCGCTTTCAAAGACCCCCACCCATCGGCCTAGATCCCACGTGCAGATATTCGGCCGTAATCCTACAACATCACCAACCCTTCACACTTTACATTCTTAGGACTGTGAATATATTTCTTGATATATTAACGTGTTTAAAGAAGTTACTTTATTATCCTTATTTATTTTATCCACAAAATAATATTTAAGTTACCTTAAAAACATAGTAAAAACAAGCAATACAATAAAATTAGGTTTCAAGAAAATCAAAACGAGTCAACTGTTTCATTTTTCGCCTTTCTGTTATTCTTTCTTCCAGATTTTCTCAAATGTGAAATGTGTCAGTTTCCATTTTATGAATTTTTCTACCTAACCAGCCGAAGCCTACGGCCTACCTAACGGCCTACCTAACCAGCCGCAACTTGAGTTTGAACCAGGCACTTTTCTTCTCCCAGTTGAGAGCGCTATGCGCTCAGCCACTCGTCGGGCCTCCAGAAATTGGAGTTATGCGTTACGTGATGTTATGTTGCAAGCCTACTCTAGAGGCATCTGCTATTTGGGGCGATTGCCTTGGTCGGAGGAGTTTTTCAGAGGTTCTAGCGCGTATTCACGTTAAATCTGGAGAAAATTGACCAAAACTCCGGACCATTAGATCGACAGCCGCTCGTTAGGCAAAAACGCAGGACCTTCACACTTCAGCCATCTATCATGTTAAGTGTCTTATCCACACGACCATGGTTTGGGCCAAGTAAGTAAAATGTTGGATGCTCTTACTTCATGATACAATTTGCGTTCAGAAGTGCCCCAGCAAACTCTTCTAATCGGCCACATTGACTTTTCGGCCATTTGGATTTGCGTCCCGAACTAAATTTTAGTGCTGCTTCAAGAATTTTCTCTTTACTTCTAAAATACCTTTAAGAATACACTTTGAAATTATCTTGCGAATTGCACTTTTGGCATTTTCCAACACATTTTTACCACTCTTAAATTTTTTTTCCTCTATTCGGATAGCGTAAGATGAAAAAAAAAATCGTCATTAAAAAGAAACGACGCCGTCTTTGAATAGAGATTTTTTGCTTTGGAGAGGCCGGGACTTTGAATATCGTCTTTAGAAAGAGATCGTCGTTAAACAGAGAGTCAACTGTATATACACTACTACTTTTTTAAATTTCAGTTCATGTGAATATTTACAACAAAAATTTTTTTTAACTTCCCTAATCCATACTATATCTAGCTCTAGGGGGGCTCGAGCCCCCAGAGCCCCCCCTCCCGTGGATCCGCCACTGATGCCTGGGGCCCTAGCACGATCTTCTCGGAAACCTTTCCGAAGCGGAAAAACAGCCCTTTTCTCACTCATGACGTCACATTCCGAAAGGGCGTCAATTTGGTCTACCACGATGCTCTCGGGAACGTTCCGATATCTGAAACCCTGTCGGAAATTCCACTTTTTTTTCCCGGCACGGTAAACGCGAGTGAGAAGCTCTTTCCGCTTCGGATACAAGTCAGCGTGCGTGGTTATTTGTTCTGATGGTAGTTGTTTACATCAAAATAATGGCTCAGTTTTAATTGTAGCAACTGTTGCACAACAATAAGATGCTAGAAGGGTTCATAGGAATCGAAATTCGATTCCTAGGTGTAAATCCTTTGAATTAAGCGACGACGAATTTATCAAAAATTTTCGGTTGAATAAATCATTAGCATTCCAACTGATTCAAGAATTTAAAAAATATTTAGAGCCTAGAACAATTAGAATATAATAATGCTAATTTTTAATGATATTTAAAATTTATAAAATAACAGTCTGTTCCGGCTTCATTGGTCTTTCTCGGACGTCCTCCGTCTCTTCTATCCTTCGGGGTATAGTCAAGGGCAGATTAGGGGAATCTTGTCACTGGCAGGCGTTGCATATGGTCTTTCCATTTAATACGATATACTTGTATTCTGTCACATAAGTTGAATATCTTCAATTCGTTACTGTCTTTATTTCCGATCTTGCCAGCGATGTGCATTCCTTTATTGATCTTAGATATCTCATTTCTGTTACTTGGATTCTACTTGGCTCCTCAAGGTTCATGTCTCTGAGCAGTAGAGCAAAATAGGTATAGCTATGACTTAATAAAGCTTAGGTTGAGTTTCTTTTCGTGTTCTTTTCTTGAGGGTTTTATTCAAAGTTAAGCAGATATGTTGGAATTTGTGTGATTTCTTTTGTATCTCGTTTTCATTTTCATAAGTAAGACCACATACTAGGTAAGAGAAGTGTGATACCTGTACTATGACTTCATTTTGAGTATTGACAAGAAAAAGCCTTTTTGTTGTGGGAAAGACGCATTAATAGATCTTTGGAGCTGTGTCTTACCCTCGTTAGGAACCTCAAGACCCAGTCTGGCTTTATTCAGGGAGTGTTGCTACTGGAGAGGGATCTGAAGTTGCTGCATGAACCGGAACTTTTACCTCTCTCACTTTGCCCTACCGAGACTGTAGATTTCAGAGTGTGCCTTGATCTCTCTCAAAAGGTTTTTAAGAAAGTCACTGATCCTGAGATTTTAAGGGTACTAGTTTGTGAGACCATTAACACTTTTTACCCAGAGCCTATTTGGTTGAGAATTTATACTGATGCATCCAGACTTCTGGAGGGCTCTAACGCCGGTGATGGGGTCCACTGCTCCCTTTTTTCTTTTGCAAATCCAGTCAGCGCCATTGCAAATGCATTTGATGGGTACTTGTTCGCTATCAGAATTGCTCTTTCCCAATTGTCTTGCCACTGAAACAAGTTCTCCGGGGCTGCACTGCAATCATTGATGTCAACCTCAAGTTCAAATTCCTCTATGGTCCTTGATTGCCATAGAAAATTGCAACGCCTTGCGGTCAGTTGGAAGAACATCGTTTTTCAGTGGATCCCCGGTCACGGCGGAATCCATGGCAATGAAATCGCCGATTCATTGGCGAAAAGGGGTGCCTTAATTCTACAAAGCTCTCATTCCAGTGTTCCCTATGAAACAATGAAACGTTTAATCAAAAATAGATTATCAGAAAAGTTCCGAGAGGGCCTCGAACTTAGAACATAAAAGCCTTGGAAATTTAAACTTTTCCGTGTCTCTAAATGACCTAGATATAAAATGGTGGCTGAGTTTAGGCTCGCCACTGGCCATGACTGTCTTCTAAAACATTTGAATCGGCTTCGTATTGTTTCAAGTCCTATCTGTTGTCTTTGTGACTTGGACCAGGACATGGACGCTGACCACCTTCCCTTTTGCCAAGCCTTATCTAAGTCCTCACTTGCAGAACGCTACTGGGAGGGCAGGGACCGTTTGGATACATAGACTAATTGATACAGCTGAGTTTTTTGCTCGTGTGTTTTTCTTTTTTACCATTCCTTTGCTGTATTTGTCTTCGTATATTGCCAATGGAAAAAAAAAGTTTTTGAGTATTTATTTACTAATTTGAATCGCTCTCTCCTTTTTTTTCTGATTTCAACATGCAAAGCTCCACGTAGAAGACAGTTTTTGATCTAAACTTTTCAAAATAATTCTCTCAGTGTACCTCGTGTACATTTTGCTCATGTGCCGAATTTAATGGCAATCTGCTAAACCATTTCAGCTTTAGAAAGTTGTGTTCAGGAGAAGTTTAATTACAACTACTCTGTACAAAATTCTTATTAATTTTACATTCTAACACAACACCATTTTTTGTTGAGAGTTCTTGTTACCTCCTTCGTAGTTTTCAGCGCTGTACAGAAGCACAGTTACTACGAGTATATACATCTGCACGCCATCTCACTGGCAGTCTGGATAATGTGTCACTTCTGCTTCGTGTCGCTTTGCGATCTGAAAATAATTATCTTAAAAGAGTACTTTGTAGAGTTTGATGTTCTGCAGATGCAATTGTTATTTGCTTTCAAAAAGCCTTATTATCAAAGAGTAAAATTTTATTATTTAGTATTAAATTCTAGCACTAACCTTTAGTCGTGTGTCCTAAGAATTCTGACGTTTCTCCATTCTTTCCGAAGTTGGTGATCTCCAACACAGCAAGTCCACAGCAAAATGGGAAACAATTATTTTCCGTGATGTTAATGAATTTGGTGGATAGTTGATTCAACTCATGGATTGTCTGCAGTTCCCGACTAAGACATTCGGAGGTCCTAGGCCAATCACTTTTTGGGAGACTGGGTGTGTTCACGATGGCACTTTTGAGTAACTCATTACTCGGGAAAAATTCAACATGTTCATGATGTCCGACTGGAGCTACTCGAGGCGATAAACAAAGTGTTCAAGCTGAGTATTATTATAGCATATTACTTGAACCCCCCAAAGATTTTCCTTGGGAAGTTTGAGGAGATGGATCACATGAACTTTAGATGTTGTTTTCGCTCCCTCCGCTGTTGTTTTCGTTCGCTTCTACCCAAATACTGTCCACAGTGCCAATTTCGCTGAGCAGCTCGTGTTTCACTCGAGATTTATTCAAAAGTGGCTATCTGAACACACCCCGTATGCAATCACATTTTGTTGATACACATAGTCACCGGGTGTAAATATTTCCTCACGGTAACGTGCATAAGGGGATGTTTTGGGATTCAAACGCTCTCCTTTGTCTAAATTTTTAAAAAACTGTAATGCTCAGAAAGTATGCTTCAAATGACGTCACGTCAATGAATGCTGCATGGTAAAATGATTTGGACCAAACATGGCGTTTGTTCAGTTCATGAATGCACTCAAAACCGGTCCCAGGGTGGAGCGAGTGCGACCGCCATCTCGGGAGGGGGCACCCGAAATACCTTACTTTACAATATGCATATGTATATTTGAGTGTCCATATATTGTTGAAAATTCCGTTTTAACCCCTCTGAAAACTTTTATAGCTGCATGTGTGCGTGGGTGGGCGGAGGGAGGGGGGCATTTTTGTATTTTGCACCACTCAGAAAAATAGCTTTGACCGACACTGCCTCTCTATTCCAGTGAAGAACGTAATGTCGGGTCGAAATTCTTTATTACACGTTAGTTAGGCTTCGTTTTTGTCGATATTGCAGTTAAATTAGGTATTTAAAAAAAGAGGTTATTTGTTTTGAAATTTCTTACTTTAAGGAAATAGATTTTCATTCTCTATTGAAATCTACAAATCAACCTATTGTTAGCCATGAACATTTGCCCATCATAAAACAACTCATTTCAGTAAGTCAGCAAATTAGCAACTGTCCCATTATTGACTTGCAATATTGCTCTCAACAATAGAAAGTTTATATACAAGAACTGGATGTATAAAGACGTGGCCTGCGATAGCCACGCGCAGAAAGGGCTGTGCTTTGTCAGCCCAGCCCCCTCGAAATGTAGGGTTCTATTCCAAAGTGTGCACAGTCAGTAAAATGTGGTAGTGCATAGTGCAATATATGTAGTGGGCAATATGTAGGATCACAGTTTACGGATTCATTGGGTTAATTGAAAGGAATAGAAGCCCAGTGGAGGCGTGCAAAAATATATCTTGGTCACTAATTTGTGTACACACAAAAATAAATTTTAGTTAAATATGTGTTGTGTCGTAGTCGGCGTGACCGACAGTAGTTGTGTGCGTTGTGTTGTGTTGTAGTCGGTGTGATCGACAATAAATGTGTGTTCTGTTGTATAATATAGTTGTGTGTATCGTCATAAACTAATGATCTGGCTATAAATGGCTCACAAAATACTGATCACGGTACACGTAAAAAAAAAAAAAATCTGCTTTTTATTGCAGAAAGTATTTCTCATTGATTAGAAATGAGTAACCTGTAATTTTCCCTGTAAATGCATTATTTTTTTTAAAGTAAATACACTCTATAACAAATAAATCGACGCACCAAGAAGGAGGTGTCCGATTGAGACGAAAATTGGTGGATAGGAAGACAATGTACAGAATAGTAAATGATTAAAATTTCAGAACAATTGAATAATTTATTTCAGAGTTACAGTAACAAGTTCAATAAGGTGTTGACCCGCCGCTAGCCTGGATACAAGCTGCCATACGGCGTGGCATAGACCGATAAAGCTCCCGGATGGTCTCCTGCGGTATTTACTGCCAAATTCGCTCCAATTGTCGAACGAGGTCATCAACAGTCCGTGCCAGATGCAATCGCCTTCCCATCATATCCCAGACATGCTGGATGGGAGAGAGATCTGGCGATCTGGCAGGCCAAGGAAGAGTTTGACAAGCTTGCAGACAGTTTAGAGCAACACGAGCCGTATATGGTCTGGCATTGTCCTGCTGAAGAACCAGCCCAGGGCACTGCAAAAGGAACGGTAGCAAAGCAGGTCTTAGGATGTCGTCCACGTATCGCTGTGCAGTAAGTGTACCTCCAATGACGACCAAAGGGGCCCGGCTGTCAAAGGAAATGGCACCCCAGACCATAATGCCTTGTTGAGGGCCGGTGTGGCGTGCAATAGTGAAAGCAGGATCCCCCCTCTGCCCTGTTGGTCTCCAAACACGTCTTCGATGATCGTCAGAACAAAGTTGGAAGCGGGATCGTCGCTAAAGACTATATGTTCCCAGTCGGCATCATTTCAACCTGATCGAGCCCTGCACCACTGTAATCTGGCTCGGCAGTGTGCAGGCGTGAGTGGCAGGTGGTGTAACGGTCGGCGCGAGCGTAGATTTCGCTCTCTCAACCGTCTGTGAATGGTCATGATGGACACTGGTGTTTGGGTTAAACGTCTGATGGTTGATAGAGATGAAGAAGGCGCTGAGACAGATGATCGGACCATCACTCTGTCCTCACGAGCTGTTGTAGCCCTAGGTCGACCGCTACCATCCTGACGCTGCACTCTGCCATTTTCCACCCATCCTTGCCAGCATCTTCGAATCGTCGCATCGCTTCGACTTAAATGACGAGCGATTCTCCGATTAGTCCAACCGGCCTCTTTCAATCCAATGATACGACCTCTGTCAAACTCTGACAGTTGCTCGTAATGAGCACGAATCCTGCAGCAAGGTATTTTTTAAGTTGTTGAAAGGTCATCTGAATCGCAATCAAACCGAAAGCTTTAACAACCGTTGAAGAACTGCTCCTTATATACGTCTGCTGGATGCGCAGTTCCGATGCGCTAGAGATCAAACTATTCATTCATTGGACACCAAATTTGAATCATTTGCATATCTGTTCAAAACATTCATGCATACGAAATTTCAAAGCAATCGGATGATTGTTTCTTGGTGCGTCGATTTTTTTGTTATAGAGTGTAACATCGAGTTATCCCCTCCAAGTTGGTAAAACTACCCCAGATCTTGACTGAGGAGAGCTGGATAGTGGTCAGAGAAAAATTGATGCCTGGCAACTTATTCATAAGCCCAAAGCAGCCAGTTCACCCTGAATCTTACGCTGCGTTGTAGTCAGTGCGACTGACAATAACTGTGTGCATTGGCGGATCCAGAGGGGGGGGGCAGAGGGGCACGTGCCTCCCCCAAACGAACTAAGTTTACACTATAGGTGATTTAATTTAATTTAAAATCGTGCGAGGCCAGCTTAGCTGCTGGGCAGCTTTAAAGCTGCAGATAGCCTCTACGGGGGACACTCCAGAAAGCGTGGAGGTTCGCTGGGGAAAAAAAAGGAAAGACAGAATAGTTCGTGGCGTGAGCACGTAGGCCATGGCTCACACAGAGTTCATGGTTGCGTGGGAGATTAACTTAGATTGGATATGTCCATTAGTAGGCTGTAAATTGCGCAGAGCTTCCTTCTTGCAGATCTGCTTCTCAGCAAGCTTTTGGTCCATTCCGCCATACACTCTTCCGCTGGTTGAGTAAGGTGATGTTCTTTTGTAAACTCACAGGAGAACAGCTAATGTTCGCTGATGCCTGTTACACCACAGGGACAGTTGCCCGTTGGGTGTTGGTGGAACTTGTGTAGGAACGACGGGAATAGGCCATGGCCAGTGAGGAAAGCTGTTGCTGACGATTCAAGCTTAAAGCCATAGGACCCAGATTTAGGGAGAAGTCTGAACGTGTGACGTCCCTTGTCCGTTGATTCCCATATGCTTCTCCAAATGCTCTGAAGTTTTATCTTGAAGTCAGGGATCAGTGTAACTATATAGTAAGGATGATACGCTTTAAAGAATAACTTCCCATAGAGCGCAATGTATTGGGTGCTGTTTTGAATGTTTATTTTGAATGATGTATTGGGTGCTGTTTTGAATGTAACTGAATGTTTTGTGTGCTCCTGTAGAAAAACTATAAATGCTACATAGATCATTTTCAATAGGGTACATGGTACTGTAGATAAGAATAATATATATAAATTTCGTAGAAATCGATGCATATTTAAGTGAGTTAGAGTTCGGACGGGCAGACAGTCAAACCGAAATCATAAACACTTTTCAACCTTGTTGGAAAGTGTTAAAATGTTAGAAAAAATTCGGGTAATTTTGCAATTTTTCGAACAATGCGCAGTGAGCACAGGTCTTTCAAATCTGCAAACATATATTTAGACCATTGGTACTGGTCCTTAAGCATATTAAGAAATCAAAAGTACTGATTTTTTGCGATTTTTGCCTCTTTTTATGTACAAATTGAGTGGCTTATAAGCATTTCGAGAGCCAAATTTTGGTCCTGATTCAGTCAACAGAATTAATTACTGACTGCGTTTGGAGCTATTTGCTTTGAACGAATCAATCCGAAATCATTTTCAGTAATCTTCATCAGTGACGGACTTCTAAATAAGCTAGTTAGGCTATGGCCTGCTGTGGCAAATTTTCGAAGCATTATAGTTCTATAGTAGAGAATGAGCAGTACTTTTGTTCTGTATATAGGCGGTAAATTTGTAAATCCTCTTCTTATCTTCATTCATACCATCATCACTTGGAATACAAAATGATCCGAAAGTTATCACAAGCAATTTCGAAAAGAATATCGAAAAGGTTTCTTTATTTGAATTTATGTCTTTAAAGTATAGTATCCTTTCTACAGACACAATGTATAAGGACAAAATAAGTGTAGAGAATGTTTCTTGTAATATATATTCTATAAGGAATACAATAATTGATAATGTGTATCTTATAAAATATTTTCTGTATTTCGATAATGATGTAAAATATTTTGAATCAATCATTTATTTTCAACGTTTCATGATACACAACGTTTCATGATGCTTCACACAATCATGGTACACATGATTGTGTGAAGCATCAAATACGTGTGCTTTCAAAGAAAAAATTAAATTGAACATTCCTCCCTGAGTAAATAATTTCGCGAGGGCTTTGGCTATAGTTACTAAGTTACAACAAAAAATTGTACCAGTAATGTTATTTCCATTTCAACGAATGCGTGTTCTTTCGGATGAAAAACAATCACCCACCTCACTAGAAAATTCCAAGCCGTGTGTGTCGCACGCCGGCATCCTATCCACACAGCCAAGGCCACTTGTTACTAATTCATTGGGACAAATGACTCGGGAAGGATGTGCCACGTCACGGGAAGGGGACACCCCTCCACCCCCATCTCTTTTTTAAATAACAAACGGGAACTACAGCTAACAGCTACTTCTTCTCAATTGCTAATGTTTGCCGCTTGTATCGCACTAAAAGACGATTACGGCCATTGTCAATGTCAGACGTGTTTTTGTGTAACAACGCCTGGTCGGCGGTGATTTTCGTGCATTGTCTACGTAGGAAAATTAAATGATTTGCGCCTTTAAAGATTCAGTGGTACGTCTTATTAATACACATTAACATTCTGAATAAATAACGGTAGCAACAACAACAACAACAAATACATTGGGTTGTTTAAAATGGGTCATTCAATTTCAAAAAAGCATATAGTGAAACTCAGGAACTCTAGTTCACACTGTGTACAAATATATTTCCTATTAAGTACATGAAAACATTATATCCGTAACTATTTTACTATCAAAACATGGTAAGCTTAACAGTTTTAATATTTTGCTTCAACACAAAAATTTCGAGTTTTCTTTTTAATTTTCTTGATCTTTAGAGCCCGGATCGTATGTAAAATCTATTGTCTCAAAGCACCCTTCCTTCCTTCGAAGCGACAGAAATTTTGTCCGTTCATTTATTCTTCCTAATGATATATCGAACACAACAAACCGTTCTGTGGTGCTTATGCTCTGAAATCTAACGCAGTATTGCAGCAACTTGATTCGGATAACGCAACGTCTTGAGTTGCATATGAGAAACGGTTTGATCATTTTTGATTGGATAATGTTTATTAGGCTTATAATTCATACATTCTTTGCAAAATTGGATAACACTGATTGGATATTGCATAGAATATTGTTATTTTGGGGAAGATAAATGGTATATAAAGAACATGTAAAAATAAATTTGGGCGTGAGTGTACTTCAGAAAAACAGATTACCCAAAAATTTAAAACGGACTTACATATCACTAGAAAATTACGGTTTTCTTGGCCTAACCTAATAACTTTGAATGTTTTCCTGCTTTACCGAAATTCTAAAAACTTACTATTTATGGTTGTATTTATGCTTGTATTATGCTCGGTCGCCGCTGCATCTTTTTTGATGCAGGGAATGTTACCTCACAGCGAGGTAGGGATAAGGTCCTTGAAGGCTGTATGAGATTTTGCGGCATGATCCAAGTTCTGACTTCCTTTTTATGAATGATAATGGAAGAAAGCTAACATTGTTGATGATTTTTCCGAAGATATTTAATATGTGAAACGGTCCACAAAGTCTCCAGATCTCAATCCTATGGAACCTGTTTGCGGTGGTCTATAGCAGGTATGGGCAACCTTTGGAAAGTTGAGGGCCATACTTAAAGATGTTAACGAAGTCGCGGTCCGTATAATTGGGATTTACATGGGATTTTGAATGGTTTATATGGGTTTTATATAGGATTTTGATACGTCCCGCTGACCAGATCAAAGCTGCTGACCAGGGCCACATCCGGCCTGTGAGCCGGAAGCTGCCCATAGTCAATGGAAAAGCCTCTTGACTATGTCACTCCTCTCTTAGTAGCCTTAAAAAAAACTGAACTTTGAGGATAATGAAATTCGGCTTCGTTGTGAGGCTTGTCGCTTGTATGGCAGTGCACGGTGGCCACACTCCATTTTAGTCGGACCTTTACCAAGATATAATGCATCATTATTAAAAAAGGATCCTAGATGAGATGAGGCAAAGATTTTTATCATTAAAATATAGGGATTTTGGAAGACGAGACTAAGATTTTCAGTTCTTTTGCGAGACGGATACAGGTCTATTGTTTCGTGTCACGTCCATCCCTAATCATGATTTGAACGTTTTTGCTATAATCTGCATATTAACTAACAGTACGTTCCATCTGCATACTGTTATACCGCTGAATGTTTTTTTCCGTAATAATATATCTCTGGGCCTAGTTTTGTTGCAATAAACTGAATATTTTATCAGTTATCAGAGATTTTATGTTTGTGACCTTAATTTTTGACACTAGCCTTTCTTCTTACGTAAATCACATTTTCATTCTATTTGATTGCATTTTTTTTTCAAGATTCATTATTCCTGTGTCAAAATCTTTCGAACATTCCGTTAGTCCTAATGCAAGATGTAATTAATTACATCCATTTTTATTCTTGTGGTGAGTGACATGGGCATGTATTTCATTAATTACATTTTTACATCGATGTTAATGGACAAGTTTTGATAGATGGATGTGTATTGCTAGAAATATGTTTTATATGTAGCAAAGAGGAAAAAAAAAGTCTCGACTTGTTTCGATCACGAAATTATTGATTTATGTCTAAACTAGGGAAGGTACAATGTTGAGAAAGTATGTGCATTTTTGTATTTTTTTTACAGGCTTAAAACATTTAAAGTAAACTAGTAGAAGTCACAATGTGACTTGCCAGTGACAATAGCTTGTGACTTCTTTGTGATGTCAACGTGACGGATCGTTTGTGGCGTCTTGCCAGATCTTGCGACTTTTCGCATTTTCGCTAATTTGAAGCAACTGCGACTAATTTTCTGACTTTCGATATTGCTACTTTCTTGCTACTTTTTTTTATGATTTTGTGAATTTTATATAATTTTGCGAATTTCTCAAAAAAAAAAAGCTTTTTCAGTTTTAAATCAGTGGAACATTTAAGTCGCAGTACTGTGAATGTGACGACTCTGTAACGTCGCTGACGTACCCAATGCTGACTTCATGGTGACGTCCCGTTATGACGTTGCCGCAGAAGGACATTAGACAGTCAAGGCGACTTATTTGTGACTCATACGCGACGGTCTTGCACGTCGCAGTGACTTCACATTTAAGTCACGGTGCTATTAGGGAGCTTTTGGAGAAATTTAAACACATACACACAAGACAATAAACAGATAAAAAATAAATTATGTAAAGCCGCAAAAATATTTAGATGTTTCTTCATTAACATGGTACTTTTCTTTATAAATTGAACTTTATCTTTAATAAATCCAGTTAAAAATAAATAAATAAAATAAAAATAAGTATAGAAATTTTACTTAAAAATTAGCTGATGTTCGTTAAAAAGAGCGAAAAATTCTGATTGCTAAAGTTTTTTTCATAATATTTCATAATTTTTGCAGATTTACCGTTCGATGCGAAGTCCAGCTTCTGAAAAAGCATTCTGAATTTTTACACGTCTGCGCACCTCCTTGACGTAAGATTCTCTTTAAAAACTGCCCTGGAGTTTGCCAGTTTCTTAAAAGAAATTCCTTGAACTGAGTCCAGTTCTTTATGCAGTTTTTAAACTTACTATAAACAATTTTTCTTCTCCAAAAGGGCATTGTTCAAAATATTTAAAGATGTCTTTTTCGACTTCTTTATTTCTTTAACACGCTGTGGTCGCCACGTGAAACAAACTAATATCAGCGGTCTCACTGCTAGTCCCAAAAAATAGCATTAAATAGTCCCAATGCTGGAAAAGTGCAGACGTTACCATCGCTCGATTCAACTACCAGCAACATGACGGTCGATTGAATCGTTGGCTGGTAGAGCATAGCCAACTGTGCCAAAAAACGTTCTTTAGCTCTGTGGAATGAGACTAATGATACGATCGGCATGTTACTGGCAGTTCAATCGAGTTATGGCAACTGCTGTACTTTTCAAGCGTTGCACAGTATATTTAGTTGTTCTTCGATATCAATGTGAAAATGGTTGCTATTCAAAGGGTTAAACCGCGGTCCAAATGTGTGTGTGTACTGAGACAGTCGAGTTATCGAGACTCTGATTCTGATTTCATATTTACTGTGAATAATTTATTTTCGTTAATCATTTGACGCTCGGTGGTTCCGCCGTGAAACCACTTATTTCATCGCTTTCTAGTCGCAAAAAAGGGTTAAATAGATCCAAAGTTGGAAAAGTTCAGCCGTTGCCATCGATCCATTTAAAACTATCAACAATATAGCGGTCGATCTAATAGCTCAGCTGGCTCCGTAAATCCAAAGAAGTTTTCTGACGCACAGCTGGCAATGCCGGATGCACTTTTTCAGCGTTGGGAAGTCTAACTAGTTGGTCTTCTATATTGATGTGAAAATGCTTGCGCTTTAAAGGGATATCCGTGAGAAAATAACTGCGCCTCAAAGAGTTAGTTAAGCTGCAATCCAAATGTGTGTATTTACTAAGACAGCCAAGTTATCGAGATTCCAATTTTGAATTCCTATTTACCGTGAATAATTTATTTTTGTTAATGATCGTGCTAACTCTGAACTTCGATCTCTTCAGTTTGTCTCGTCCACTGCTTGCGCATGGTGATGTTGGACGTTCCGACGGCGGCCAACCAGGGTGAATCTGTCGAACTGTCGTGCATCTATGAGCTGGAGAACGATGTGCTCTATTCCATAAAATGGTACAAGAACGACGTGGAATTCTACCGCTATGTCCCCAACGACTGGCCTCCCGGACAGTTCCTGCCCCTGCCAGGTGTCAGAGTTGAGGTGAGTTGTGTTTCGCAATATTCTGTTAGTGCAGTTATAAAAATGGATAAATGTAACCTTAGTAGTTAGTTTTGTGACTATTCTAGTTGCTTAAAATTTTCAAATGGCCCGTTTCACTCCAAACTGCAAAAAAAAAAAAAAAAAAAAAAAGCTCGGAAAACAATTATGTTTATTTTTTCATTTAATTTATAGTAAATAAAATTTTTATTGTTTATTTATTAATCAAAACTTTTTTTATTAAATAATCATAATTCCTATCAGATAATCTTTTCAGTCAATTTTATATTCTGTAATATAGATTTTTCGAATGAAATTGTGCTACGCATTAAGTATTATGTATTAAATTAGAGAATTGATTGAGACGATTGCTACTTTAAATTCCTAAATCAAATTTTCATGATTTCACATAACGCTTTTCGAGCCCAATTTAGGGTCCAGTTGAACAATTCCCAGCTTCCCAAATTCTAATGTCAGTTCATAATTTCTGTATATGCATTATTAAAATCTCTCTTTTAAGTGGAATAAATCTATTAGATGAACAAAATGATTACGCATAATAAAAGAAAAGTGTGGTTTTCTGCTCGTGCCGCTAAAATTTCAAAACAAACAAAAGCAGCTCCATGGAAATGCTTTTATTTTATTTTATTTTTATACTATCTTTAAAAACACTTGAAGTTTTCACAAACATCTAAAAACTGCAATTTCGCAAAACAATATTAAAAAAAATATATGCATATATATTTTTTCTCTCCAAAAAGTAGATGATAAGATTACTAAACTTTAAAAATTCCTTTTCAAAAAGAAAGAAATTTTGCTCCTACGACAGTATGTCCGACGAAAACTATTTATTTAACGAAAACTTTTCGATTTAACAGATCAATACTTAGTTTTATTATAGTAATATACGTTAACAATGACTATAAAAATAGTATTTAAAAATTGCGCTGAGAATAATTAGTTGTTCATTTAACTTCTGTAAAGCAGATTAACATGTTAAAATAGTATCGGTTAAAAAAAAGCAGTTAAACTATTTTAATTACATTCAATTTTTAAAGTAGATTTTCAAAGTAATTAGATTTTCTTTAATCTTTTGTTTTGATTTTCTTTTATTCATTTATAGTTTTACTCTGCTAATTATTACAAACGTTAATTGCTTTACTTAACTATATTGAATTTACGAAAAAAAGAGTTGCCGTTCGGGTCACTTGCTTGCTATAATGCTATAAGCTGTAACTATAATGCTATAAGCTGTAGCGGAAAAACTCACCTTCTTACATAATAAAGTGATGAAGTAATAAAATGGAATATTAAAACATTCAAGAAACAGTCTTGGCTATATTAACCCATTAGCGCCCAACTTTTTTCAGCACATTCTCAAATTTATGTTGATGCCAGAAGTGATAAATAAATTTTCGCCATTTGTGGGGCATGAAGAATGTAATTATTTTTCTAAGAATGTGAATAAGACAAGGGAAGAGTCTCATATTTAAATTTGTTATCGCTGAGTATTTTGTGGAAATCAGATTTATTATTCGAGAAATTAAGCTAGGAAAACAAATTAATGCTTAAATATTTATGTGACTGACCAATTTAGCGAAGATCTAAAAATAGATCGTTGGGCGTTAATTTGGTTAACATTTTAGGGACTGTTCATAAATTATGTCAGGCTTAGAGGAGGGGGACAGTGAAATTATAACGGTTTGTGACATGACGGGAGGAGGAAAAGAAGTGTGACATCACACATTTAGGTTAAAATAAAAATGAAATGCCAGTAAGAGAGGGCTCGACTATACTCCACTTTCAACAGGGTAGGTTTTATGCTACAGTAGGTGCTATATAAACAACATATACAGTGTTTTACCTCAAAACAATGACCTAGGTTTTTATTCCTTAAATGTTGATCACAGACACGTACAATAAAATACAAATTTACGTAAACGAACGTACAGAATTTCAAGGTATCGATTATAATTTTCAGGAGAATAAATACAAAAATCTAAATAAATACAAAATTTATATTTTTATACGGCCGGTTAGAAAAAAATTCTCAATTACTAAACGTTACCCATACATTAATGAGGTGATGTACAAAGATTGAGCCTTTTATCCAAAAAAAAAAGAAAAAAAAAAGAAAAAAGTCGGAGGTATGAAAATAAATAAAGCTCTTTCGGTGTCTCTTGAAAGTTAAAAAAAAAAAAAACAAAAAAAAATCCTGTCAGAAGATCGTGCTTTAGGGGCCGTACGATAGAAAACAATTATTGCATAAATGCTTAATACTTTTGGTATTATTGGTATTTTTTTAACCTCTCACCAACTTTGTTCAAACATATTGCTGAGCCTTTCAATGATGAAAGGCTGAAATTTTGTACATCACCTAATTAATGTATGAGACACATTTTACTAACTGTGATTTTTTTTTTTTTTGTACGGGGCCCTATAAAATTTTAAATGTTGTATTTATTTAAATTTGATCTCCTGAAAATTTAAATCTAGCCCATAAAATTCTGAACATTTTTTTAACATAATTTTGGTGTTTACTGTACATGTCTATGATCGATACTTAAGGAATAAAAGCATAGGTCAGCGTTTCTGGGACGCCCTGTATCAATTGCATTGCAATCTATGCATATTTTCGACAATAAAAGCACGAAAAGATAGGTAAATACATAGATAGACAAAATGGAATTATGAACACTTTCAAACTTAAAAAAATTAGACAGAGTGTTAAAGAAGAAAGTATAGATAGAAAACTTGCTTCAATGAGGAAACAGCCAATGTTCTTTGACGTTGAATGTGAGTTAAAAAA
Organism: Cheiracanthium punctorium; assembly: GCA_038373885.1. Lineage (NCBI taxonomy): Eukaryota > Metazoa > Arthropoda > Arachnida > Araneae > Cheiracanthiidae > Cheiracanthium > Cheiracanthium punctorium. The sequence continues at coordinate 409,195 of JAWZYV010005808.1, read as the reverse complement.
AAGAAATCCCATGAGTATCTCAGAATGAATAACACTATTTGTAATCTAGATTAAAAGTCTATAGAATAAAGATGCTGGAGAGATTACAGAAGGCGACAAATATTGCCCTCTGAGATAGGATTCCATAATTTATCTTAACATGAATATGCAATAACATGAGCAAAAATGAAAACTGGCTCACAGCTATCTTACCTCTGAATACGCCGACACGAGACCTATTCTTTCTTAAAATTCATAAATACATTTGCCAATTTTTGATCTAAGCCTGAAAGATAAGAAAATGAAACATCAATCATGCAACCGATATCCAATATCTTGGCTTAAAGACTCTCCCATTTTCACTTTTTTTAATATGTCTTGAAATCTGTATAGTTTTGGATTTATTTAAATATTTTTTTAAAGGTGAATGAACCTTTCTTAGCCAACACTGCTATTTATTAATTAACACCAAAATGATTGTTAATGAACATCTAATAAAATTGAGTTTAATACATTAAGTAATTAAATTAAATAATTATGTTTTACTACATTAAATGTGATACAAACAATAGTTAAAATTTGTTTTATTCTCTATCATTCCTAACTAGTAAAATATTCTTTATTTCATTTAATAATACAAAGTGGGTTAATTAAAAGATTTTGTGAACTTTTCATGCAAATTACATTATTAAAATAAAAATTCTTGCATATAATTCCATTATCAATTTTTCGGTGACTTTATAAAGTTTTTCAAGATCGTAGTAACTTCAGTACTCTGCAGAGTTTCAAAATTAACCTTAAAAAATAAATAGCTGTAAAATAATGACTCTTATAAGTATTTTAGCATTCTAACAGCATTGCTGTGGATAAGCACTACTCGGCACCTTCCTGCTACATTACAGGCACTGTTAAGGTACTAAACTTGATTTTGCAGGATGGCGAGTACCGCTGTGTTACATTTACGACAGTGTAAACGTACTGAGGCACATTTCAATGTAAACAAAGGTTTATCTAATTTTTTAATTTTTTTTTTATGGAGCACTTTGAGGGTCTTTGAATTTTGAAAGAGCACCTTGTGCAGTTTCACGGATCGCCTTGTGTAAATCCTAGGCTGGTATACAATAGGCTAAGGAAGCGATATATTTTTTACGGGAGCACTTTCTACCTTCTCACGGAGCCCAGTTTGATAAACTCTGATGTAAATAATGACAGCCAGCAGGTGCAGTGAAACCGCTGCAGTGGTGTTGACTTGCAGGGCCGCCGGCAAGGGATGACCACCTTACGATTAAGTTATTTTTGAAGTGCTGTACGGCCACTGGCTGCAACGGCTGTCTGGCACTGGGAAGGTACCCTGCCAGCATGTGTGTGTTTGCTATGAAGTAGCTGCACGTCTGGTAGGCATGCACCGTACACTTATAAATCTATTTGTTACAATCACATTTGTGCGATGCTGTTTTAGCATTTTCATTGAGCTCTAGACTTTTTTAAACGCAGGGTAATCTCGCAAGTGATCAAATTACATTTTTATCGTTGCAACAGCTGTAGGGTTACTTTCGGCCAACCTGTGTTACAAATATATCTTCGCTTAAAAAATAACAAGTACGTTTCTCCGTTGAACTGAGTGTTACATTCGAACATTTTATGCTGTATGATGGTCTTACACTGTCTATTATGTAACGGATATAGCTGAGATTTCCCCCCAAAAGTATCGCAACACACAAATGCAACATACAATGTTTTATACCTTTCCCAACGTTAATCTCGAATTTTTACGAGTCCTGTAAGTAACGGATAAATCTTTGCACGCATCCTATTTCATGTGTGGATGATGTTCTTGTAATAGAACTACATTAACCCTTTCAAGCGCAACCTTTTCCGAATGCTGAGGAAAGGGCTGCCGTTGCCGTGTGCGCGCACAGCCGGCCGTGTCAAAAAATCTCTAGATCTGTAGCACGCGATGAACGATTCAATCGATCTCCGTGTTGCTGGTAGTTAATTCGAGCGATGGCAAGGACTGCAGTTTTTTCCGTACTGGGCATTCTATCCAGTTTTTCGTCTACATCAATGTATTTCCATCGTGTTCTTCCAGTTTTCAGTAGATGCAAGTGCTGTTAAAAATAATCCTCACAATTTTTACAGGAATTGATGTGTTAAAAAGTAAAGGATCCTCGTGTCACTTTGATTTCTATAAAAATACTTGTCACCCTCAAGTATTTTTATCGAAATCAAATTTATTCTTCGTGACTGACAACAGTCAAAACGTCAGAGTTGTGTGTTTCTCCTGGCGAGGACACCGCGCGAACATCCAGTTGCGGCTACTAATTTTACATATAAACTTTAAACAGTAGGGATTCAAAATTCCTACTCAACTGGTAACCATACTTTAAAATTTTTATTAATTTTCCTTATATCTAAAACATTTGAATGATTTTTTAATGAAAAATGTATATAAATCAAACGCTGCCAAATTAGAGTACAAAAATACCTTTTGTTTTATTGCAAACAGGAAAAACCATAAAACATCATAAACTAATGATTTTGTTGTAACACGGTTTTAAATATCGTCATTTTGGGGGGAATACAGTAGAACCGAAGACAGATACAGTCTAGACAGTATCCTCAAAGTATTTCTAAACTGGAAAAGTATTTAATTTCCCGTACTGGGTAAATATTTTATTGACTTGAACACCTCAAAATTGTGGGAATGTCTAAAGGAATCTTTTATTTTCCTTCTTTTCTTTTTTTTTCCTATATCAAAGATATGATTTATTTAATGATTTTTTCTGTGCTGCGCATAAAAAAAATTCCGTGCTGCGCAAACATTTTTCTAATTTTTTATTACAATTTTGTCTAACTTTTGTAAGCATTTTTGTTAAATTTATTCCTAATACAAGATTTAAAGAAAAAGTTTCGACTTTATAGCAAAACAGATAACGATTGAGACTTGACTGAATATATTGGAAACATTCAACCATCATTATTTGATTAATGAAGCCCTACTATTATAATATTTATTGGCATGCATATAGCAGTCACAAATTTACAGTCAGTTATAATTTTTTTAATTCCTTTTACTTTATTAAGTTATTACTATATGCTTAAAAGGATTGGATGTACTGAATAAATCGTGTCTTCCAAAGCTAAGCTAAATGTTCTCAAATGTATTTTTCTCCAAGAAATGTTTGTTGCCTCTCAAGAACATTTTCAGAAGTAGCAACAAATCAAAGGCTTACAAGTGCCACTTGATGTTAAACCGCTGACATTTGTTGGAGTTTAAATAGCAATTCCATTTAAGATCGTTTTAGGAAATTCACTTCAACGCTTTTCCAGCTAAGTTAAATATACCGAGTTGCTGTTCTTAACAGAATCATAGGCTTTGCACTAAGTGGATTGCCTATATTGTTTTATTTCATTTTGAAGAAGTGAACGAAAAGTACTTCAGCTGAAAGCGAAAATAAGTGCACGCTATGATAAATTTCTTTCTCATGAAAGATTGTCTGGTTAAACAAAGACGGCTGTGTTAACGCTTTAGAGAAAAGTGTGTTAAAAAGTTAAAAAGAGATCGAAATTTATTATTAATTTATTTTTAATTCTTATTACTATATATAATTATTCTTACAATTCCTGACACTGTAAAAATCTAAAAAATGTCTAAGTATACGTCTTTGATGATGCACGGTCACAAAACGCTATATAATTATTCACGACATAGCTATATGTCTATTATTGAGCTAACTGTATTAGGACGGTAGAAAGTCTTTTCTTATTCACAAATTCATCATATAAACAAATCAAACAGTTGAGTCTCTTTTAACTGTAGGAGAATATTTATTGAAGCTTGCAAATTTCTATAAATAATGCGTGTAACTCCGTAGACTTCAAAAGCGTTGAAATACTTAGCAATTAAATATCTCCTATGTTTGAAAATGATAAAGAGATTGATAGTGATTGGACTGATTGATATGTTTTTGATAATGATAATTGTGTTCAATATACTTTTCCTACATCCTCCAGCAATCATTGTCAAAGCTTCATTTTAATGATCCATAATATTCTACGGAAAATTCAGTAAAATTACTCGTGCAGTATTTTATAAATTTAACAAAAATATGACTACATCAATTAAAAATGGCCTTTGTATTTCAAACATTTTCCTGTCATCAAATGTATCATAAGCATACCATGTAGCTTTATTTTCGAAAATGCTTTTTTTTTCAAACAATCCTATTTACTATATCAAATTTAAAAAAATCTTTCAGTTTTCTTCTGAAGCGTACAATGATTTTAATAATTAATGCTTTCGTATTGAAAATATTTTTATTATATTCAATAAGCCTGGATAAATATATCATCCAGTATAAACACAGAAAATTTATATTTAGTAACTTAGTCATATGATATTTAGTGATAATGTCATGCCTGATGCACGTAAAATCTGTTCGTAGCTCCAATGCCCTGCATGCTCAAACAATACTTCTGGGGGTGCCGATTTCAGGTGCTAAGTCTTTCATCTGGAATTGGCTCAAAATTAGGAGACAATGAGGAGGCAACTCATAGGGGGTAACATTGGTTTGCCTAATAGGCGCCCCCATAATGAAATGACCAACATCTGTAGCTTTCAAGGCAAGCCCCTGACACGGCCATTAGAAAGAAGAAAAAAAAATAATAATGTTAGTACCTCAGTATTGAGACAGTAATAGCGCACAGTAACTATTTTCCTTATTGACGTAACATTGTCTTATTATTTATTTGATACAACTCTGCTAAAGAATATAAAGGAGCACACATTTCTACACATAAAATGATTCTTCAAGTTAACGTATTAGCTTTAAAGCTAAATAATAAATATATTTTAAGCTTTTGGTGAAGAATAAGAATCTCTTATAATTTACTTGATACAGCAAATTAAATTGGGACATTGCCATTTACACAACTTTAAAACATTAAAGGTTATTCTATCTGGGATCATTATCAAAAATTTACTTTAAAGCTTTTCCATTTGCACTTAAGTTAGATAAAATGAGTTGCCGCTCTCAGCATGAAGCAAACTTTTGACAAAGTGGATCCTTTGTCTACGGAATTTTATTTTATTTTAAAGACTTGAATGAAAGCCCTTCAGCTTAAGTGTCGAAAATAAGTGTCTGTCATGATAAATTTCTTCCACGTACAGCTTGAGCGATTATTTAATTATGCAAATGAAGATTTTTGAATTGGCGCTCGGTGGGAGGATATCCGGAAAAGAAAAAGAGAATTTAGCTGAATTCATGTTATTTTTAGACATGAGAGTAAATCTCAAAATATTTTGTAGTTCAATTTACTTATCAATGAAAAATTTCTCGTAGATTTTTGCAGATTTATTAAATACCGTACAGGCAGGGGCGTAGCCAGAAATTTTTCATGGGGGGGGTTACGACTACTACAACTCATATATATGTATACGTGTGTGTGATAATTTAGTGAAGAATATACATTTTGTATGGCAAAAAATTTCTCATGGGGGGTGGTTATGACCCCCCTAACCCCCACCTTGGCTACGCCTCTGCACAGGTTATGGAATATTTAAGAAGTCATAAAAACTCAACTCCGGCTTCGGATGTAACTTAAGCAAAATGTTTCAACCAGAAAATTACTTGTTAAGACAATTATCTCTTTAATTAGTAGCTACATGAAAATATTTTAATGTAATAGCATTTACTGAATGCCTCTTCTACCGAATTTTGAATTAGATTAACCAAGTTCAGCGCTTCGTTTCTTCATTGAGAAAAATAATTTTATTCGTTTTAGTTTATTAGAAGATTGTTTAACTTTAAACAAAGCTACTCCCACTTCGATTGTTGGGCAAAATATTTTCCTCTGGATGTAAACGCACTCTATTAAAGCCATCAAGAGGAAAATGGCCTCTAATTAATTTGCTTCTTTACTGATCAAAATATTATTTATATATATATATATATATATATATATATATATATATATTTTTAGTTTATTAAAAGCCTTTGTTAGTTAATTGAAAGAAAAATCTATTTCAACAAACTACACTTCGATTTTTTTTCACCGAGTAGACTTCCTCCATTCAAAACAGCCGAAGCTGAAGAAAAGTCATATTCTAGTCTAAATACGTAAACAGTTCATACAATTTTGTTATTCTTTGCAGCATTTTTACTATTCAACTTATAAAAACTGAACTCTGTGACCACCAATGCTCTTAACTACCTGGCGCTTTATTGAAATGTCCTTCGAACGTGGCGTTCCACAAGCTAACTGTGTTACGCCGGATTCAAGTATGACATGTGTAGGGGGATTCCATCACAGCTTGAACAGAAAGAATTAGAAAAAAAAAGTCCTTACAATTGTATTACCGATCACGGGGTGGAATTTATACAGCAACACCCTATCATTTTTGCAACTCAAGGACTCGCTGATAATATCTATTGTGGATATTGGATACACGGAGACGTGACTCAAATAATTATCCGTACATGGAACCGCTTGATGGGGCAAACTGGAACTACTGTGTTACCACCACTTCCACCACCGGAATGAATATTTCATTCGGATAAATAGATAGCGCGTTAGGGAGGCAAAAGAAAAAATAAATTGCAACACGCGCGTAACGAAGACGTCACGTACGTTTTGTGTCATTTGTCATGTAAATTTGCGATAAGATATCCCGGCAGAACGAATTAAAGTGAAGCGTACTTTAATTTGAATTCTTGATGGGCAGCGTGCAGAAGAGGTTGGATTATCAAAAACTTGAGCTTTCCCCCATTTGCATATAAATGATTATGTTGTATTCGAATTCGCTTTTACCTGTCACAAGCCTTAATCGATCTACGCAAATCATGACGTGCATAGCTGAAGTAATTCATAGCTAAAAGTGGCAGATTAAAGTAAAGACAAAAAGTTCTATCTAATGTTTGAGAACACAGCTGGAGCGATAAATATATTATTGATGGTGCATTCTCCGCACCCACTTCATTCTCATTCGACAATGAAGCCATCTGGAATCGTTTAACTAATATCTTCATAAAAGTTTTGCAAGTAATGGAACCTACCATGTATTACCTACTTCGAAATGAAAATTCTTGTGTTATTATTCACGAAAACGCTGGATTGTCTCGATTGGAATTGTCTCGACAGCATTTATCATGCTGCAACCAACAGGTTAAGGTACCACAAAAGTGCATTTCATTTTGTTATTAAACAGCATAAACTGGAATTAAGTTTTCAATATGGAATATTATTAGTTCTTATGCCGATCCTCGCGAGGTGCAAATTGCGTAAATGCTTCTTCTCGCTGTGCTCCCTTTGGTTTTTACAATGTTTTCTTTTCTTAACACTTTCGAACAAAGTTGGAAAGTATTTACAATATCGGTGAGTCTGTCTGTCCGTACTCCCTTAAATGTGCATAGATTATAGAGATGAGACGGGCTCAGCCCGAGCCCGAAAGCCCGAGCCCGGGCCCGACTCGGGCTCGGGCTCTGTAATTCACGATTGCGTTCGGGCTCGGGCGGGCTCGGGCTCGTGAAAAATTTCTCCTTTGTTGAACATACTCCTTGAAACAGATTTTAAAAAGCGATTCATGGGATAAATAGACGTATTTATTTCAAAAAATAGCGGCTCGGGGGACTAGAAGGTGTGTGAAGCTCCAAAATTTATTGTATCCTATTAATGAAGTAGTTAATTTTATTTGTCTTTAGCTGAAATTTCGGGCTCGGGCGGGCTCGGGCTCCAACTTTAATAATATTGCTCGGGCTCGGGCGGGCTCGGGCTTCAAAAAATGAGCCCGAACTCATCTCTAATAGATTACTGCAAAAATTATATATGTTATTCCCATGTACTCTATTGAAAATGGTGAATGTAGAATTTATAGTTCGTCTACAGGAGCAATCAAAATATTTCCACTACGTTAAGCTCTATGGGCAGCCATTCTCTAAAGCTTATTTGAGAGATATTCGGGTGTTTGAAATGAAACAAAATTGATATATGTTATTGAGGATTACAAGATAAAGCTCTCCATCCAAAATAGTGTCTGTATCACTAATAGTTCTTCTACAGGATCACTCAAAATAATTCCAATGCATCACGTTCAATGGCAGTTTAGAGACAGGCATTAGAGATGAGTTCAGGCTCATTTTTTGAAGCCCGAGCCCGAAGACTTTTAAACCGAGCCCGCCCGAGCGCAAAATTTCGGCTAAATATAAATAAAATTCAGTAAAATTCCATAAAATTCAAAGAAGTAATTCTTTGATAGAATACAATATACTACAACTTTGATAGAACTTTGATAGAATACAATATAGAATACAATTTTGTCGTTTCTGAAAAATAAAAAGACAAATATAACTGCAAATTTTTAGTGCAATTCCTAATTCTTTATATATATGTTTACAAATGAATGTCCGATCTCATGACTAACTAAGCAATATAAGCCGCCGTTCTGAAATATCCAAAGAGCTTCACGCGCCTTCTAGGCACCCGTGCCGCTATTTTTTTTTATAAGTACATTTATTTTCCATATGAATCACTTTTTAAAAATCTGTTTCAAGGAGTTCGTTCAATAAAATGGAAAATTTTCACGAGCCCGAGCCCGAAAGCAATTGTGAATTACAGAGCCCGAGCCCGGTTCGGGGTCGGGCTAGGGCTCGGGCTGAGCCCGTCTCATCTCTAACAGGCATCCATTTAAAGCACAATACTCTCCTGCTGTATGATATTTGCTAATGGTCCGACAACGAACGTGTGCCTCCCTCAAAAGTTGAGCAAAAGTCTCCAATATTGGCGACTTTTGCGGTAAATAGCCAAATAAAGTTAATGTAATAATAGAAGAAAATGTTTCGAAAAATGAATCCAACGTAGTATATTTTCATTATTTACTTTACGCGGCCAATTTTTGCCATACGTGTATCGTCCCAACACCATTTATGATTTTTCAGTGCGTTGATCAGTTTTTGCAGGGGGGGGGGATAAAAGAGGGAAGGAGGTGTTTCCGTTGGAAAATTTCGATTTTTTGTCACTGTAACCGTAACCGAGAGAGCTCCAATGTTTTGAACGATCACACACTCGGGCGAATACCTTCAAATAACAATATCTGAAAATTTTCTTCGATTGCTTGAGCCAAAAGAGCCTCTGGTAGTTCATACATTTTACATAACCCATTATTACCCTTTTTTACTCATTCCATTCCCTCTAACTGCAGTTTGAATTTTTCTACTATATACTTTGACTTAACTATTCTTTTAATTGAGCAAAACTTTTATATAGAACTGCTAGATAATTTAATCTTAAAATGTTTCTTTCAGACAATAAAGGAATTTTTTGAGTGTAACAAAAATAAGATTTACCGAATAAATGATAAGTAAAAGGGACTGCTTTGAAAATATTGCCAGTATTCAGAAAAATAACACTGCTGGTCGGAAAGTATTGATAATTTCCATAAAATTGCAGCAATGACATATTTTTCACCTATAACAATTTTTTTAACATGCGATAATTAGTGAATAAATTCTTGTAAAAAAATTAAATAAATAAAAAAGAAGCTCCATACCTAAAGATGCAAGAACGTGAATATTTTTACGTACTACTAATTATCAAAACACGTAATTATTCTCTTAGGAAAAATTTGAAAAATATTAAGACTTAATGAGAACTCTTGTTTCTGGTTTCTTAGCGAATTACTTTGCTTCTTCATGGCAAGGGCGATAGCGATAAGAATATTTAATTTTTTTCTCATGATAAATTCGACTAATTAAAAGCAAACATGTAAGACGGACTTCAATAAATTAAATTTTTCATAAACTAAACACAGGACGTGCTCATTGTGTTGTGTTTTTTTATAGTATTTAAAGAGTAAAATGTTTCTTATATAAGTTTTTTTTTTAAATCAAAATGTGTTGCATTTTACAGTCCCGCGGTGGCCTAGGTACTAAACTTCATTCCTATAAGAAACACGGAAAGTGAAGCAGCACACGGCTTGGCCAGTGCTTGGGAGGGTGAACTCTTCTCGCGGCTGGGCTACTCTGGGACCGTGTACGCTAATGGGAGCTGGTTTACGTAAAATCCGTCGTGGCCCCTATGTCCTCCTTGTTTAACGCTACCTCTGGAGATGCCGATTCCAGATGGTTGGTCCCTCATCTGGAATTGATTCAAAATAAGGGGACCGGGAGCTAAGTCGGACTTCCTCCCACTGAGGCTCATTAAAATGTAAGCACCCCTTGAGCCCATCGCCTCCCTATATAGGGGATCAGGCACCGCCCCACGGTTTCCAGAGTTCATTAGAAACAACAACAAGAACATTTTACATAGTTTACCCTTTCCAGGAGATAATCGGTCAAAAAATATGAATATATTCATAACTTTTATTAATGATTTAAGTGCGTTAGCACAATCCACACATAAACTATTTCATGAAATAAAATCTGAAGTACTTTATTTAAGTGTACTACTTAAGTAATACTTAAGTACAGTGAAACTTACCTGTAAAGCTGACTTTCAACAAAGCTTTCATCTGAACTTTGAATACACCCCAAAAGTTAACTTTATTTCAAATAATGTAATGCTAATAACAAAAACTGGTATTATAAAAGAAGAAATTGATTAATAAACTTTATAAATAAACACCCAGGGAAAAGATGATTAAAAATACAATTGTTTCATGTGGTACAAAAGTTCCACCCTTCTCCAATTTCAGTTTTAGCGTTTTTGCCTTTGGATGGCTTAATTTTGTGTGTGTTATTTTACGAAGTTTTAAATTAATTTTGTAATGTAATGCTGTCATCTGATAGCCAGAAAAGCTATCAAAAGTTTGTGAAACATTTACAAACTTTTGTGAACACATACAAAATATTTCGGGATAGATCGCTACTGCAGTGCGAATTTTTCTGTTGCCCGATCTATAAGGAGAATCAAGGATTGCACTGCATTTAACCACGCATGGTAAAACGTAGGTTAATGCAGCATAATTCTGTATCGAAAGAGATACTATTTTTTTCAAGTCAAGTTTTTTTTAATATTTTTTCTCATAAACTTTGAGACTTCAGTAAATAGGCATCAATAACCACAAAATTCACACATGTTATGCTATACCATGTATCCTATTAACCCTTTGAGGCGCAACCCTTTCCCAATGCTGAAAAAAGGGCAGCCGTTGCCACCGCTCGACTTAACTACCAGCAATATGGCGGACGATCGAAACGTTCATCGCGTGCCACAGATCTAGAGACCTTTTTTGACGCTGGCTGTGCCGCACAGCCAGCTGCTGGGCGGCCATATAGCTGGTAGGCCATATTGCTGGTAGTTAAGTCGAGCGATGGCAACGGCTGTCCTTTTTTCAGCATTGGGCAATCTATCCAGCTGTTCTCGCATTCTTCCATTTTTCAGCAAATGTCAGTGCTGTTAAAAATAATCGTGACAATTTTTTGTACGGGAAATGACGTGCTAAAAAGTAAAGGATTCTCGTCCAGCTATGTCACCCGCAACTACTTTTATAGAAATCAAATCCATTCTTTGTGACTGGCAACAGTCAAAACGTCAGAGTTTGGTGTTCCCATTGCGGGAACACTGCGCATTAAAGGGTTAAAAAGAATGCATAAGCACGAATAGTTCTTTTACAGGAATATTCAAAATAACCCTAATGCACTACACTGTGGATGGCTAGTTACAGATGTGATTACAGAGCACAGTTCAATTACCGATATATATACTGATAAATTACTCAGAGAAGTTGCTGATATTTTTTTGTTTGTGTGACGAGATAAACATTTCTTTTTTCAAGTTTTCAAAAATGCCTTGATCTAATAACTGTAACAATATTAGACTCGAGCAATCAGTACTTTGCTGTTTGTACAAATAAGACATTTATGTTGGAAAATGTTTTTAATAATGAATATTTTATTTATCTTATTTTGGTGTGTCATAACATTTCATCAACGATGTTTTGGAAGTTTGAAGGATTAAAATGCTAAAACTTAATAAACTTCTTTTAAGCACCACTTAAATATACATTGAAACTCTTTAATATGCAAGTACGACTTAAAGTAATTTAATTTACGGAAAGGAATGCTTATTAGTTACATGTCTGGTTCTTTAGTGTAGTGCAGAATGTGAAAATATTTTGTGAAATTCACACTTGAAGACCCCTGTCCATCCAAGAGGTTAATGGAGTTTCATTCCTTACCTGAATTAAGCGATGCGATGCCAACTTCATATGTTACGCTACAAATTGTTTTAGGGCGAAAAAAGCTAATGGTTTGTTTAGTAAAGACCAAGCTGTACAAATGTAGATTTGTACAATGTTAAATTATATTAGTGTAAATCATTAAAAAAGAAAAGACATTTTGCAATATCTGTTGGTAATAAAAAAGTATCAATAAGAAATATTGTAGTAATTTGTATTGCAGTAACAGAATGTTGTGATGAGTAAACTACGCAAGTTATTTTCTTGCGCAACACATGATATTAATTTTAGTAATATGACACAGCGTTTATTAATTTAATCAATGGATTAAATGTTTAAATTCATCTACCCAAATGTATTGTAAGATAGCTTTAAAAATATTTATGCATCAAAAGCAGTAAACAAATTAAAATATTTTATTATTTTGAACACAGTTTTGTACTTAAACTAAATAAAAATCATTTAATTATATTAATTAAACTTGTTGTTCATTGAGAAGTAACTTTACTTTATTGTTTTTTAAACTTAAGACTTCAAGTCAACAAGCATTTTTCAAAAATTTTCCGGAGTGGTTGTTATTAAAAAATATTTATTTCTCTAGGCCAATATAAGATTATGTTTATTAAGTCTTTATTTAAAATTTTACTACCCGAGTGACTATCTGTGGTGCTGTAAATGATTAAACATCCATGATTAAACATTTATGCTGCATCCATGATTAAATATTTACTTTTTAAAATGATCCTTATTCTAATAAAATTTTCAAAAATTGTTACTCTGGTTTCAAATCTATCTATCTTCAGTGTAAATGAAAACGATGTATGTGTGAATGTATGCTTATATCCTTAAGGTTTACTCCTAAATGACGCGATTTGTCTGCTTGAAATTTTGTACAGATATGCAGATAAGCATGGGGAAAAATAGTCTACATAAAAAATCTTAAAACACACCCATTCCCCAATTTTCAGCAATATTTCGCTATTTTCAGCTCTAGTAATGTCTTATGCGATATCCATTTCATATCTCATAAATGGATCATTTAATTAGACCTAGATAAGTAAAAAGAGTGAATCATTTGCGTGACAAATTCAGGTATCGTAAGGGATGTGGCGGATGTGAGTCCGTACGGTTTATATTTTCGTGGCGGTTCAGTGGTTTAAATTCTATTTTTCAATAATAATCAAAGCAGGTCTAATACAATCATATTCAATTTATTAACATAATTCCTATATACAATTTACACTTTCAAAATAATTAACAAATCGGTCTGCTTCTCAACGAATCTGTTATCGAAGTGTGCGAAGTTTTTCACGGTCACCCAGGGGGGAAAGAACCGCGTGACGTCATCCAGCGCACGTGGCGCTATATGGGAAGCAAATTGCGTCAGTTATATGGGCCAAAATAACTTTAACATTGAATACACTCCTGAGTTTAATACTCAAAGTGATGCTGATGTGTTACTGCAAGAATTATTGCAATTGCCTTTTGATGCAAAACCTTTGAAAATTGATGAAAAGGATACTACTTCGGCACGGAAAGTAATTGCTTTCGCAGATGATGGGATACATTACAGTTTCTCTGGAGCGACGGTCTCTTGTTTTCTCTTGGTTACCCATTTTGCAAAAACTACGCGAAGATCTACAGAAAGCAACAAATTATGAATTTAATTTGGTACAAGTGAACTTATGTTCTGACAGACAATCTGAAATTGGAGATTGTAACTACGAAGATTTTTCTCTGGACTTATCATCATGTGTATGCATATTCTAAGTTTTGGATCTAAACGAACTTTAGATTTTAAACCACTGAACTATGAAACCACTATCATTAAATTAGACCATGGTTCAATTTGTAAGATATATCCCCCAACCAACAAACTTTTAACACATGGTATTCCTTCTGGACCTCACGTGACAGAGTCACACATTAACCTAACATTCGCCAAAATGTGCATTTATGAGCCTTCCCCTAAAAGGCCAAAGTTGGACGATTGGACGGACCATCTTTACCATAGCGTATATGCTTCTGTAAATGGTACGTGGCATTTGGAAAGACTTATCTACGTTTCGCTGCACGATGAAAAAACTGACTTGAAGATTCATATTAGACAATTTATCCAAAACGCCCAGTTAGACTATATACCAACCAGTTCTAGAGTGATAATGCGCCCTTCTACATGGATAGAACTTTGCGAAAAACTTTTGGATTTTAATCTGTGATATAACTATAGCTTTTTATTTGTAATAATCAATTATCTGTATTTAATGACGACGGAAAATGCATCTTACAACAAATTTACAAAACCGGAGATTCATTTACGTTAAATCCAATATTTCTAAAACTCTTAAGTGATCAAGTAAAAAAAAGTTGTGAAATGAGAAGTGAAATATCAGAACGCATTCTAAAAACGCAATTTGAGACAAAATTAAAACATCTAATATCGAAATTAAAGCCGCAAAAGTGCTGCCGTGAACCGCATTGTGAATATGAAGTGGCTAAAGATATATTAATGAATATAGTATATCATTAAATTCTTAAAAGCGTAAAAAAAATATTTAAATGCATAGGATGTATTGAAGATCATTCTTCACAAAGACATGCTTGTTTAAATACTACGGATGCTGAAAAGTATCTTTCTGTAGCTAACAAAGTATGGTTTACGTTCGACATACCTTATATAGCAAGAGAAATATGCGAGAAAAAATGCACATATGCATTTATAATGGAAACTTTTTTACAAACATTTTCTTAGAAGACTATAGAGAATATCTTCAAAAAGTGCTATTTAATTCATTTTTTCAACTAAAACCTCCTGCTTATTTTAATGAAAATAACACCCAATGTGCTATTTCATGATGTATAACTGTTGTGTATGTAAAAACATTAATAGCATGATTATGTAGAGCTATAAGTTTTCTACTGCAATAAGTTTTTACTGACTTACGCATGCTTAGTTATAGATTACTCATGGAAAAGTTATTATTTTCTTAATTGTGTAAATAGTTTGTGTAATTTAATATACATTGTTGTAAATAAATCAGCTTATATACGAAAAAAATTCTGTGTTTTCTTTATGTATGCACTGATTACTTGCAAAATAAATACTTCTGAAGTTTTACTAAAACAAAGAGTGATAAAGGTAACATACTTACATGTTTTAAGATTCTCGTTTTATACTTATCTTTTAAACACTATTACTATAAGGTGAAAACTTTAAAAAAAAATATTGTTTTTTAAACTATTACTATAAAATTATTAATCTGCTATATAGAAACAATAGTTTCTTCTGATTAAACTCAAACACTTTAGTACGTAAGGCAAGTGCGTTAAATGAGAATACGCAACATTACTAATTTTTGATAGCATGTACGTATGTAAAAAGTTGATTTTGCTGCAATAACTAGTGAAATTAGAGTATTTGAATACACATTATATGTTTCACAGTTTAAAAAATCTTACTTAGATTATCGATTGATTATAATTTTATCGGTTAATTGTGATTTTTTTTTTCAAATAGTAAACTGAGATAAAAGAATTTAGTATTTTTAAATAAAGAATGTTTAAGTGTTCTTTAAGGTAAAGATCATACTACATTTTACTTAAAGTAACAGAATATTTTAAATCGGCCACTATGATTTTTATGTTTTTAAAACATTAAAGTATTAACTTAGGCTATTTTTGTAATTTTTCTTAAGTAATGGACTTGAATATTTTTATGAAAAATATCAACTAAGTGCACGTGTTACATATTTTACTGATTTAGATGATTATACTTACAAATTTTAAATAAATATGTTTTTACTTTTATACATAATACTTGTTCAAACTAAGTATACTTTTGATTTGTGCCTCTTTATGAGTTCTCATAAGTTATGACATTATTTCTAGAAATAAACATAGTGATTCGAACGTTATAAATTTCGTAGAAGTAATATGCTTAACATGTTTTTGATAAAATGAATTTAAATTTGGTAATGAAATAATCAGATATTTTGGCATAGATGTATAAACTTATCTTTATTTAAACCTTAACTAATTAAAATTAATACAATTTATATGTGTACAAAGTGAGGGACTTAGAATACTTTTCAGAATTATCAAAAAAGGATTTTACAAAATACTTAGTAAACTGCATTATCTAAAGTTGTAATTTTTTCTTTTTAGAAGTTTTGCACATTGGTATATTTTATGTTCTGGTAAGTCGTTGAATATGTTCTTGAAATAAACTAACAGAGCTCGACTTTTTAAATTTCATAGAAGTGATGAACTTTGGTATTTTTCGAATGTTACGAACTTGATACTTTTTTTCTCAAGTGTTAGATATGTGGAATTGTCTTTTTTGAAACATTGGATTATTCAACTTAGTGCATTTCAGTTACTCTTTCAAGATAGTGGACTTAAGAATTTTTTACAAATAGCAAGCAAGTAAATTGCTAAACATGCTTCTTTCAAATATTTTTAAATATCGGTCTTAAAAATTTTCAAAGTTGTCACTACTAAACAGAAATAAACAAATTAAGTAGACACTATGATTTTTATGTTTTTAAAACATAAGAGTATTAACTCTTTTTATAATTTTTCTAAACTAATGGACTTGAATGTTTTTTTTTAAATCTTAACTAATCAAAATTAGTACATATATACCCAATTTGAGCTGAATGGAATGCCCCGTTTAGGAGCTATCGTGTTCACACACACACACACACACACACACACACATCTCGTAAAAATAGCATAAATGAATTCAGAACACCTCAAAACGTGAAAATACACCAAAATCTCGAAGTCGAATTTTTTCATGATTACAATACTTTCCTTACATGGTACATGTTCGGAAAGTAAAAATCAAATATCTAAAACCTTGTTTTACCCGTTAGCATGAAGCCAAAGAGCCATGGATTAACATTTAAAGCTAGGCGCCACACATGTGAATGAGATAAAATGCAAAATAGATAAAATAATTATTTTTAAGCGCTATAGCTAATGTTTTGTTAGCTATGTTTTATAGCTAATGTTTTGTTAGTTAGCTCAAGAGTACTCAAGTGCTTTCAAACCCGTTTTTTTTATTTACGTGAGTTGTAAATGCTGATCTGAGTCAATTTTTCAAACAGTATTTATAAATTTGAAGTGTAGCATGGACTTACGAATAATAGGACGTTCAACGGCTGGCGGGCAAAATAGTGTAGTATCTGAAACATAAACTTGGATATTATTAAGAATATTAATGGAACGCATACTTAAAACATTAAAGTGTTCCAGATATTTTTTAAGGTTTTTTTATATTTATGTTTTTCTCCCGGGTGTAAGAATGCCAGAAATGACTCCAGTTTTTGTTAAATTATTGAATTTAACGACTTAGGCAACTAGTAGCGGATTCAGGGGAGTGGCTAGGGGGCTTCAGCCCCCCAAAAGAGATTGCTAAAGGGTAACATTCTGCCTCATTATGCACTTTGAGTATGTAAAGTGATCTTTTTTAATCACTTAGTCCCTCCCGAAAGTTTTTACATTGGTTTAGACTAAAATTTTGCTTTATTGTACATTTTGTTTGGGTGAAATAAGCTTTTTTTTCAAAATTTAGCCCCCCCCCCCAAAACAGACTTTCTGGATCCGCCACTGAAGGCGACAATGGATTATGATCATACGGTAATTGTAAGGCTTAATGTAGAATGTGAAAATCGTTATTAAGTAGATAAAAATGAAATGTACTGAGTGAAGAAGATTGTTTTTTACATGCTCGAATCGTAAAAAAAACCAGCAGAGAAAGCGCCCTCCGACGCCGGATTATTTGAGACTTTTTTGAAAAACTATTATGATGCATACTTATCTTTGAATTTTTTATCCATGTGCAAAGCTCTCAGTTACCTACAATCTATACCCCAGCAACCCTAAGAAGCAAACTACTATAAAGTTCTACAAAGCAAAGTGAATTTCATTTATTTATTTATTTCTGTTTTGGTTAACTATAAGGTGTAAATGTTATCGTTAGGAGGGAAACAATTTGTCGACTCCGATCTAATAAATTACTTTCAAATACAAGTGTTTAAAATATACTTGCTTCTTTTCGCACAAAGAACGGCTACATCAGCTAGTAATATAACAAAAGTATGTCCGCGTTAACTAAAATACTTAATGAAACTTACTTGAATGGATATATTTTAATGTACATTACACATCTTAAAACTAACCGCAATTTTTCTCTTAATTACTCTATGATTCTTTTGTTTGGAATGTGTTTGAAATTACTTTGTAATATAAGCGTTTTACACTAAGCTGAAACTTTGTCATATTTCGTATCATTAAAGCAACAGAGCAATTATAATTTCCCTTTGCTGAAATGTAAACTAAATTTGTTGGATCTCTGATTACGACTGTTCGTATTAGCAAAATTTATTTCAAGAGTTGAAAGTTAAAGGTTTAGTTGCATATGACCATTAAAAATTTGCTTCAACCTTTGTGTGCAGGGATAGTTTCGTGCTTACGTGAAAGATATGTGCTGGTTTAACGCCAGTCTAGAAATTAAATGGATTGTTACTTTTCTGAAAACGTGCTTTATTTACCTGCTTATTTTAATAATATCCGAGTATGTTGATATTTTGTTGTGCCCTTGTCTAAAGAAAAATGTTTATATAAAGCTTTTGTAAGCATTTCTTTTATTTGCTTTTACAGTCAACTTTAATAAAGGACTCAAAATGTTATGTGAATTTATGATTGTTACCCCCCCCCCAAAAAAAAACCGTTACCTAAATAATTCACGTTTCTAAAACGGTCTTTTATTTTTAAGTCAAGCAGTTTTTTTTTTTTTTTTTATCCAGCAGTTAAACATGTCAACATCTGTACATGAAAATTTGTAATATTCAACAACCTCATTTCTATATTTAAAGAAGACGACATATTAGCATGTGTGTTTTACTTCTTGTTTTCTTTGGAGTTTTGGTAGGTTTTCTTCAGATGTAACGTGAATACGCGTTAGAACCCCTTAGAAAGTCCTCCTACCAAGGCACCCCTCATCCTAGGCAGATACCCCGCGTGCAGGTTTGCCTTAAAACACAAACACAAACACTTCTTGTTTTCTTAATGAAAAGTAAGATAAATTACGGAAAACGCATGGATTATTAGACGGGGGGGGGGGGAATTCTCGCGAGCCAAAAATATCTTATTTTTATAAATACTTTCAATGGAATAATCATAAAACATAAATACAAATAATTAATAACCTTTTTCGTTCTTGAATCGATAGAATCGAATAGATCAAAACAAACAAGACGGCACGCTGTTAAAAATAAGGTTCAACGTTCCCCGAAATTCCGGGGCAAATTTAGCTGCAGCCGGTATTTTGAAAAATGTAGTGGTAAGATTCACCATTTTAGCGGTATTTTCCTCAAGCACAATTATATAGCAAAATTAATTCACACTAGTAGGAGAAAAACGTTCTACTCGGGACTCGAACCCACAATGACTGGCGCAAATGGTTGCGCGATGACAACTAACTCATGACTGACAAAATTTTTTAGCAAAAACAAATTATATAGAGCACTAGCTGAAGTACCCGTTCTTCGTACGGGAATGAATGGACTTCTTGATATTACGATTTGTGGTGATTACTATTTACTGTAATAAAGAGATATAGCAAAATGTATATCGCATTATATTGTGTTCAATAACCATGCATACCGAATTTCAAGGCAATCGTTTGTACTGTGCAGAAGGCCATGCGGCGTAGCAGAATCTAGTGACGAGTTTTAGCAAAACGGATACGGCGAAAATATTCATCGCATTCAGATATCGATGAATACGAAATTTCAGGACGATCGGCTGGACAGCCCTGAAGTTCATGTGTTGCCGCGACATCTAACACGAAACTCTTCCCCGTGTTCAAATATCTATCTATACCTATTTTCATAGCGATCAGTTGCACAGTCAAGAAGGGATACAATGCAGCCCGTTCTAGTGGTTAATTAAAGTAATGATTTGCTACAGTGCCGTCAAGTGGCGAGTTATAGCAAAATGGATAACGCCAAAATATTCTCATTGTTCAAATAGCTATGTATACTGATTTTCATAGCGACCGTTTGAATGGTCAAGAATTTGGCCTGCTGCAGCGTCATCTAGTGGCGAGTTAAAATAATAATGCATTGCAGTGCCATCTAGTGGTGAGTAATATCAAAAGGAACACAGTTAGAATACATTCTTCGTGCTGAAATGTGTAAGTATAAGAAATTTTATGCCGATCGGTCGAACGGTATAGAAGTTGATGCGTTGCAGCGCCATTTAGCGGCAAGTTACAGCAAAATGGATACTGAAAAATATTCTCCGTGCTCTAATATCCGCGTGTACCAAATTTCATCGAAATCGGTTGGACGATATTCGCAAAGTAAACGACTAAACGGAATAGAATTCGACGTTCAGCTGCGCCACCTGGTGGCAAGTTAGAGGAAAACGAATAGCATAAAAAGCTTCTCAATGATAAAAGACTTAGGTGGACCAAATTTCATGGTGCAACGGTGCTCAACGGTGCTGGAGTTTTTCAACCTCATACACACATATCAACATTCATTTTTATCTATAACCAGTGTCATTATATATCCCAGTCTCAAATAAAATCCAGTTTCAAATCTAAGCCTCGCCAAAGTGCCAACATACGCCATTTTGCAAGTGTTTTTTCAGAAAATCATTCAAAGAATTGACTTAGCAGCAATCAATATGGGAAATGGTTCGACCGCGAAAAAGTAAAGCAAGCCTTTATTTGAAAAGTGGAATCCCTTAATACAGCCGAATTTTTTAAAATTATCAACTATAACTTGTTTTATTCATCGTTACTCCGATGTACTAAATGAGAAGATTTCAATTTTCTGAAATTTGGCGGAATTCCCCCAATTTAAATCAATGTACTCATTTGGCGAGAATTCTGGAGATAGATCGCTTGAAATCCCTTAATAACTGCATTATTTCTTCACGGATCATTAAAATTTAACGCTGTATTCTAATAAAACCGTTGCACTTATTTTCAAAAATCTATTTCCTTAAGCTCTCAATAAATTGCGCCAAGCCGAAATCTGTGCAAACCGCTAGAACTCACTTTCTCAAAATCGGCATTTGAGCCATTTTATTTTTTCACCAAACTAAAAAAAATTACCTATTAGCCTCTGAAATCTTCAATTCTCATTGTTTTGCGTATAAATCATTTCATTCCTGCTCCGATTTCCCATGCACACGATATTATAATAAAGAAAATAATAATCTTACAAATATAAACTTACAAAAAAAATCATTTTTATTCTTCTATTTTTACTTTGAGAATTTAAAACATTTTATTCGGCAAAATCGCCACACATGGCAACCACGATCCTTATTTCACACTTTCTTAAACTACAGGGGTTACAATTACGGAAAGCTTTTTGCGTGGAGAACATAAAAAATCTCTTAAATTCCGGGAACGGGTGGACTTTCAAAGTTTTAAAGTGGACTATGATTTATTCTATATTATTTTACATATCTGTGCAAAATTTCAGGCTGATAGGTCCATTTTTGTGGATTTGTATACAAATCAAATCTACAAACAAACAAACAAACAAATAGAATTTCATTTTTATTTATAAGACTAGCGGCTACGAGCGACTTCGTCCGCGTCGGCTTTAGAATTAGGTCCCGAGAGAAATGAAGCATGTGTGAATAACAAATATGTTTGCGACTAAAGAAACTGCATTTAAATATTATTTGCTTTTTACTTATTTTAAATGAAGTATAATGCATGGTAGTATACTTCATTTAAAATAACAGAGTATGTAAAATTACTAAATTTAGATTTTTTTCAGGCATTTGGCGAATAGAGACAGTTACGACAATATTTGCGAACTGTTTTGAGTGTTCTTGTAAAAGAAATATTTATGCTGTATGCATGAATTTTAGCCTGTGTTAATCAGGAATAGTGCAGCTGTCTGTTAGCGAAAAAGTTTTAGAATCGGTTCTATAGTTACAGAGATACCCATAGAGCGTAATGTATTAGAATTATTTTGAGTGTTCCTGTAAAGGAACTATTTGCGCTACATGCATTAATTTTAGCCTATAATACTCAAGAATAGTGTACCTTACTGTCAGTGAAAAAAGTTTTGGAAACGGTTCAGTACTTACAGAGATACACATAGAGCGTAATGTAATTCTTATGAGTATCCCTGTAAAAGAACTATTTGTGATATGTGCATAAAAGGTAGCCTATAACACTCAGGGTCCCCCCACTGTCTAAGAGGGTCTGCTCTCAAACCTGGAAGGCGGGAGGTGCCAGGTTCAAACATTGGTCACGCCTGTCGACCTAGCCGCTCGCAGTTTTCCGTGTTTTTTTTCAAAAACATCGCGAAAATACGGGCTAGGATCCCTTAGAAAATTCCACACAGAGGAATTGTCCATATACACCTAGGACCCTGTAGGCCTAGGACCATATAGGCCTAGGACTTTCAATCAGTGAAGAAAGTTTTAAAATCGGTTTAGTTGCTACAAAATTTCCATAGAGCGCAATGCATTAGCATTATTTTGAGTGTCTCTGTAAAAGAATTATTTATGCTATATGCTTGAAAGGTTGCCTGTATGTTAATCCAGGGCATAAGCTATCTTCATTACAAATTTTTCCAACCATTTTTGTGCGATTCAGTCAAAAACATCCAAACACATAAACGTACACCCTCCAAAAAAAGTATTCGAGCAAGAGAGAAATTTCCCATATTAGATTTGCGAATAATAATTGAGTTTTTGAAAAACTCACAATTTGACAGAAATATGGAAAGTCATATTTATACGTAGCCTAATTCATATTCTATGATAAATAATTTTTAATATAAGAAACCAAAGTAGGAAATTTCTCTCTTGCTCGAATACTTTTTTTGGAGGGTGTACACATTTATATTATTGGTAGGATTTGGAAATTTACGAACTTTAAGAAACACATCTGGACTTTTTTTGGTACTTACCTATTATTCCGGCGGTCATTCCCGCCAAACTGTTTTTTCGTCAAATTAGTTGCCAAACTGTTGCCAATCGCATTCAAAACCATTAATAATTTCATGTGCCCGGCATTTATCTCGGCAAAAATCGCTCGTCTTGGCGGACCGCCGGTATAATACGTAAGTACACTTTTCTTTATTTATGCTTTTTAATTTGGCGTAAAATCAACATAATTTCCATACTTATTTATGTTTTTCAAATGCATGTGATTTTGCAAATAGAATTTCTGCTTTATTTCAAAAGCATAAATCATTTTGTGCGGGCGATAAAACGGTTTCTAATTAATAGTTAGAAAAGTAATTAAAATTTCCGAGCCTCAGGTACACTTTACTGAAGTCATGGGTCCAGGCATGCTCAAATTTTCAAAGCTCTGCTTTCTGTAGATTTGTTTGGAGAACATTCATTTTTATTATTAGATATAGATATATTTGGCATAAAACCGGCATAATTTCCGTATTATTTAATGTTTTTCAGATGCACGTGCTTCTTTATTGAAGTAATAGCATTCTTGTTAGCTCAAAACATGAATCATATGATACGGGCGAAACTCGCCAAGCATGGCAGCGTAAAAACGGTTTTTAATTAATAATTAAAAAAGTAATTAAAAATCTAAAATTCTAAGTAGCCTATAACCAACTCCAGGGTCCCATCTATGTCTAAACCGAAATGCATCGTAATCGATTCATCGGTTTAGGCGTGAAAGCGTCATAAACAAACAAACAAACTCACTTTCGCATTTATAATATTAGTTAGGATTGTTTTATCTCAATTTGCAATAAAATTTTTCTTGTTAAAAATAGAATATTCAGCTCTGATGTTTTACCCGTGATTTTAGAAAAGTAATAGTAACTCAAAAATATTGATGAGTTATGAGCCATAATCAGTTTCTGTTCTCTTTTAAATGAATGTAGATAGCCTTTGCTGTCAAACGTGTTTATTCGATTTCAAATGTGGTAGCTCCTGTACTCAGCCTATATTTTTTAACAAAGGTTCTTTCTTCCATTTTTGAAAAAATTTTCTTTTCGAAGAAATCATGAAGTTTTTTCTTACTTTTTGTAATCGCCACTAACCTCCTAACGCGAGCTCAAGGCGGCCATCTTAGTTCACCGGAAAACCCTGTTTTTCAAAGTTCAACCGAAATCTGGGTTCAATCACTTGGCTTTTATGAGACATTTTCGGGTGAACCATTAATACGGTTCAACGTATATGACATTGCTTATAGCTCTCTGATTTCACCGGTTATTTGGTGAAACGGCGAACTTATATTTATAACAGTGTTATAAATATGAGTTCACAGTTATAAGTTAGAAAGTGTTAGAAAGATTTGTTTAAATTTTCATTTGGATGATTAAATTAAATTTATATGTCGTATCTATATAGCAGTGCTCTTTATCTTAAAATATCAGTTTCTTGAATATTGAAAACCTGCTTTAAAAATATTACTATTCACATTTTCCCAAGCATAACGTATGTCTCTATAAAATCATGAAATACGAGGAGTGCATGTTTTTTTTTTTAACTTGATTTTGTAGTTCTTTACCTTATCCCAATGATGAGATCAACTAATTTAACATTGTAAACCGTACACAAAATTGATAAAAGTAATTTCACAAATGCATTTATTATTAGGTGATCCGATTCTAACTACATGGATGTAGTAATTTAAAATTTCGCAATTTAAAAGCAAAATATAGAAGCCATCACAACTACTTCCAGTCTCCAGTATTTACTGTTTTAAACCTTTCTATACTTGCTGAATTGATTTTTTTTCATTATCCCGTGTTTAATAGAAATTTAACTCAATTTTAAACGCATGCAATGTTTCATAAAATATGTTGTCTCATAAGAGTAACGCCTAGGCAGCGCTGTAGAGTGGTCCATGGAGAAATTTCAACTGACAGGTGAATCCCTCTAGCATTTATCACTTGAGCCGAGTTTTTTTCCCCCCCGAAATCCCTCCTCCCATTTTAACGAACTTTTGGCAATTACTTTTCCCTAATAAATCCCTAAACGAAAGATTCCGTGCACCGAAGACGATGCATCAAAATCATCCTCCAATCATTTTAGTTATACTTTTTGACAAGTTTGATAGGCCCAGATGCAGAATATGAGGTGGCAAAGCCTTTCGAACAGTCGCTTTTAAAAATAACTTTTTGGAATTAAATTATGTGAGATAAGTTGTTTCATCAATTTAACGCTGCTTTAACGCATTGAAGTTATCCGATAATATGGTTCCGTTGCATCAAATGAGGCCGTCTTCCGCTCTTCAAGACACTGTTTGGATTGAAGGAACGTAAAGTTACGTTCATCATGGATTCCTCGAAATTTTTAGAATTTCCAATATGGGCATAAAATTTAGGTAACATTAAGATTATTAAAAAAAAAATTACAAAATGTACAAATTGTCCTAGAATTTCTAGAGACGATAAAGCGCCGTTTATACGTCTTTTAAGGAACCGTAAAAACGACGTGTAAATAAAAAGACACAAGTAAAAAGGAAAATGATCTAAATAAACAACTTTGACAGTTAAATTATAATGTTAATAATTTAATTTGATTTAAAATTAATAATCAACATTTTAAATATACCACTATTATATCATTATACATTTTTTTTTTATTTTGGAAGCAAAAAATTTATAAATTAAGCATAACTTGCATTAAAAGTGGGAGGAATCATTACATATCTTAAATATTAGAGATATTTCTGGTTTTGTATAATTTATGAGTATGCAGATAGGTGTTTAGTTAAAAAAAAATTAAATCGGATTTAGATCTGCCAATCATTGTGGATTACTAAATAGAGCACTATAAGAAATGAATTAAATTCATTGAACATTTTTATCATCAGTGTTTTGACATACTTTAATAATAAAGAATTTTACAATTTTTTTCAGTAAAATAAAATAACAAAAATAAATAAATAAGTAAATTTCGTAAATCAGTTTTATTTTACAATGTATGTAATATTTTTATTAAAGGTAGTTTATGGATATCACTTGGCTGCAAAAATGTCTAATCATGACAAATACCTAACTACGCACTATATCAACGTAAGCCTAATCACCAATTTCAGTTGCTAGTCAAAATATAATAAGGCTAAAGTGTCAATGAAATTTCGTTATGAGTATAATAAACTATTAATTCTTCCTCAACAGACAAATTTATGAAAAAACTAGCTGAAGTACTCGTTCTTCGCACGGGAATGAAGATTATTAAAACAACTTATACGAATTAAATTTTATATATATATATACAGGCGCGTATCCAGGAAAATTTTTCGGGGGGGGGGGAGGGATATGAACTTATATGTGCATAAATAGACAGAATTTCATCACTAATCCAAAAATTTTGGGGGGGGATATATCCCGATATCCCCCCCCTGGCTACGCTCCATATATATATATATATATATATATACATGTATGCTAATCTCAGCAAACTTTTGTCTCGCAATTACTTTACATTCTCAGCCGTTCCATAATTCATGTTTGCGAAATTATCTCGATCATGATGTAATTTTTTCCGTCAAAGTTTGTTAGCAAAAACTTACTAATGCACTTTTAATCGAATAATTGTAAAATAAGTCAAAGAATAATTAATTTCCTTTCAAGTTTTAATGTTACTATTTAGTAATCACAGCAACAAAATCCGATGTTTTTACTCAAGTTATTAAATGCTAGAATCAAACAAAAATTGAAGTAATTTTTAAAGTTTTTAAGATTCGGAAAATAAAAATATATTAATATCAAACAGACACACAACCAAAACAGTAACCTTTAAAAACACTCTGATTTAAGCCTATTGTATCAATTTTGCATTTTTCTCCTTCCCATATGTGGCAACATATTCTCCAAATTAGCCAGAGCTGCGAATGCGCACTATGCACTTTCCCCTAACCAGATGCAGCGCTATCTGGTGCTGTCAACAGAATCCGTGACGTTTTGAAAATTTTCCACTCAGATAATACACGTTTTCAACGTATTTTTGCCATCGTATGGAAGAAGTTTTCGTATTCGAAAGATTTCGTACTTCTGGAAACAACCACTTTTATATTAATGCTGCATGCAGAAGAAATAATTTTATTTGTAAAAAAAAAAAAAAAAAAAAAAAAAAAGTTTATTCTGATAATCTCGAGAAGCTATTTAGAAAGAAACTGCAATAACAAATTTCTCTTCAAAGTCTAACGTGACATCAAAATGACGTCCTATCACTTACGATATAAAAGTTTGTGTCACTCAAATGGTTTACATTTTTTACTCGCGGTATTCAAAGGAGCTGAAAATAGCGAAAAATTGCTAAAAATGGGGGAACGGGTGGATTTTCAGAATTTTAACATTTTACAGACCGAATATTGGTATTTGTGTATTATGGCAAATCCACACGAAAGGCATCTGTCTAGGGCAGGTGCCTTGGACGGGGGACTTTTTTAAGCGTACTAACGAGTATTCATGTTACGCCTGGACAAACGCCAAAAAGTTAAAAAGCATTCTTAATTCTATAGATGAAATTTAAAAATTTAATAAATGTTAAATTTGATGTCTCCAATTTAGAACATTGTCCTGTAAAAGGTCTTAAAGTAGACAACAATTTGCCCTGTATTCTTTTACGCACTTGTGCGAAATTTCAAGCTAATTAGTCAAACGGTGTGGATTTGTATACGATTCATCCAATAAACAAACACACAGATTTTCGTTTTTATTTATAAGGATTAGAAATCATTTCTATTTTGAACAGTAACAAATTTCGGAAAAGCGGTTAATCTTTTCCGAAATCACGAAAATTAATTTCAACTGACACGTATATTTTCAGTAATTACGCAGTAACACGCACATTAAGCTGGCATATTTTTTTCTGATTATTAGAGCTATGATATTGTTTTAAATAATGAAACTTTTCTTTTATCTGAGGTCATCTAAAAATCATACAATCAGCTTTTCTAGAAATACTAAATACCTTCGAAGCTATAATTAAGAAATGTGATATCAAAATGTGTACATTAATTTCTTCTGCTATATATATATTGTCAACTGGTCCCATTATTTCTGAATTTTACTGAATTTTAATTTAATTATAGTTTTATGAATGTTAATACCTGTTCTGACAGAACAAAATGAAATAAATACCTCCTCGACTCAAATGAATTTACTCCCAAACATCATAACAAGAACGCTCCCGAAGCAAATCTCCTTCCGCCATAACTCTCGACGTGATAGTTTCTAATTATCATTCTTATCGAACACTTAGTTCGCCAAATTATGAAGCATCTAAGGTTCGGGGGGTTTAATGAACGGTCAGTTTTAATCACTAAAACGTCTTCGAAATCGATAAATTGATAAACCTTAGTTCATTAGGCGAATTGAGGTAAGATGAAACTTTCTTCGAATCTAGGAATTCATCACTCTAGAATTCATTAAACTAAGTTATATCGATAATACTCGATATTCTCGTTGTGGGGAATGTTAATTCTGAAAATATCCTCTGTCTTTCTCTGATTAATTAATTTCTCACAAATGCATTAGTCTCGAGGAATGTATAGTAAGGTTTGAGTTAATGACATGACGGTTTTATGAAGAAAGCTTTACTATTAAACTTATGAGCGACTGTGACGTAATTTTCCGTTTAATGAAATAGGATTTCACTGCAATACTATATGCATCTGGGTTAACCCTTTAAAGCGCAGTGTTCCCGCTTTGAGAACACCAAACTCTGACGTTTTGACTGTTGCCAGTCACGAAGAATAGATTTGGTTTCTATAAAAATAGTTGCGAGTGACATAGCTCCTCGAGAATCCTTTACTTTTTAGCACGCCATTTCCCGTAAAAGAAGGTCACGATTCTTTTTTAACATCTGCTTTTTAAACATCTGCTGACATATGCTGAAAAATGGAAGAATGCAAGAACAGCTGGATAGATTGCCCAATGCTGAAAAAAGGGCAGCCATTGCCATCGCTCGACTTAACTACCAGCAAGATGGCAGACGATCGAAATGTTCATCGCGTGCCAAAGATCTAGAGACCCTTTTTTGACGCAGCTGGCTGTGCCGGGCATTGGGAAAGGGTTGCGCCTCAAAGGGTTAACTGAAACAGATAAACTTTCAGCTTCAAGGTTAGAAAGTAGTATTTAGAGTATAGTTCTCCAAATAATGTGTTATTAAATAAAACTTGTATTTTAAAGTGACTCATTAGCTTACCAGAATTATTTAAAGGTGGAAGGAGTCTTTCTTCTTTTTCCGATTTTGAATCAGAATTATAGTGAATAATATATATATATATATACGGTCTTTGGTGCGTGGAACTGATTAACGTCTGTAAAATTCACTTTAATTAACGCCTGAACGAAAGCTGTAAAATATTGACATGCTTTTTCACGCCCCCGTAAAATAATACTTACACTGTAAAAAAAAAAAAAAAAATTCCAAGGACTTTCCTTGGAAATAATGGGCAGCTGAGGTGATCTAGAATTCCAGGAAACGCGTTACATGAAAATACTAGTAGCTTCACTACAACTCAGGAATGCTCCACTTAATTCTATTGTTCAGTAAAGTTCATGGTATTTTCATGTAACGTTCCTTGGGATTCTAGGGCACATCATCTTCTCTTTATTTCAAAATAACGTTCCTGAATTTTTTTTTACAATGTTGATCAATTTAAGCGAAATGTGAGGGCGAAATTCATAGAGGACAGGTTAAAGTAAAGAGTAAAGTTTTGAGAAGGGAATGTTTACTTTCTGTGGGATATATTTGTTTAGTCTGACTTTCCCATTATTTTCAAGGAACACTCCTGGATTTTTCACAGTATAATAACACACAATAATTTCGTTTTCATTTAAAATCCCCTCTTTTATTTATCTTGTAAAAGAAATATACTAGTCCCCTATACCCTATTTGAATAGGATATGTAGCATATAGTATATTATTATTAACGTACTATACATTTCGTGGTAATCAATATGTTGCATGTTAACGCCAGTTAAACCACGAAAAGTTTGACAGATAAATCGGTACAATAAACACTTCTTATCCCTATTGAAAAGTGTCGAAAATACTACACTTCGTTCCAATTCGAGTTTAGAAAGGTAAGTTCAGAAATATAAAAAAAAGCAGTACGTTTAATACACTTACGTTATGTGCTTTTGACAACTAAATGACTTTTCTACTTTAGATTATTAAAAAAATTTTAGAAATAGTAATTTTTTTTTCACATTAATGCATGTTATAGTTGTAAGAAATAAATACTAGTCACAAAACATTTTATTTTAAAGAGTTTTTCTTCATTGTGAAAAGTGGGGAACATGAAATTGTATCGATAACAGATAAAAGCAATAGCTTATTTCGAAAGTTTGTGCCTAAATATCCATAAAAGCCTCCGTGCTTTTCTTTTAAATGCATATGCCTTTTCCTTTTTGTTTTCGAGGGATTCATTTTTGCACTAACTGTAGTGCGTGGTTGTTTACTGCACAATACAGCCAGAGAATAATATTCCTACTAAGCTAACTTTTCCAAACTCATAAAGCAACACGTAATCAGCAAAATGTTGCAAATAATCTCTATTTACATCAATAAATGCCAAACCAATGTTTCCGGATTATAAAATGCTTTCAGGAAATAACATACAATGCCTCAAAAGTTTAAAATTTGGTAAAACAAATATGCATACCAGAAAAAAATATTAAATATTTTCTTACTGCTGGTGAGAGGTAGTCTATAATTTTTTTATTAAAGTGCAAATGAGTTCATAATTTTGGTTTGTTTGTAAGTTCGTCTGTTCTATTTGATTCGATTTTGAGAATAGGGCCTATTATCTACTTGTGGGATCTATGCCGAGGACGGGAGGGGGTCTTTCTAAGGGGTCCTATTACCCGTATTTAACCAAAGTTTTGGTGAAAACCACGGGAAACTCCGAACGGATAGGTTGATGGACGCAACCCAGGTTTGAACCAGGAACTTCCCACCTCCTACTAGAGAGTGGTATGCGCTCGGCCACTTGTCGGGCTTCGTCTATTCTATATCCTGAACGACAGGGGTTTTCAAAATTGCACAATTGTAAAGGGTGGTAGAGGGAGGTTTACAAGACCATTCAAAATCCCCAAGTATCGTGGGATCGGAATTATTTTCTTCATCTTCTTGTTAATAATCACTTTGGAAGAAGTGTTGAAGAAATAGTGAGATTTTTGACTATGGTTCTTAAAAACTAGTGAATCTTTTACAAAGCCCTCGACTGAAATTGATTATTTGCGAATTCTATTTCGTTTCATTTATTAAATTCTCGGTGAAGACCATTGCTTATGATACTCGGTTAAGAAATCCCATCAGCGCTTCTTCAAAATTGATTACCAAGAGTTACCGACGTTTTCTATTCCCCTGTTGTGATTCTAAACCGTCTTTGTTACCTTTACCCCCTTTGAAGTTGTGCTGGTTATTTGTGGAACGTCCTGTGGATGAAAAACGTCTAAAGTTATTGGTTATACTCAACTTTTCTACTTATATTTATGGACAATATATGAAAAAATGATATTGCCTAAACCTAGTGATTGTTCAAGCTGGACTCCAGCGGAGAATTCAAAGGATCATTCTAAAGTAACATCGGTTAAAGAAAAGGACAGAGCGAATTGGTTAAATAGGGCTTCAAAATTGAAAAAGAACAGCTAAAAAAATGAGTAACCCATCTCTGATAATACGGTTCGCCCCTATCTTAGAACTTTTCTGTAACCGCCACTGACTGAAACGCTATATATTTTTTAAAAATAACTCTTTAACTGTGAATGCAATTATAATAAGGCTTTCGAGGGAGAATATCGTTTTTCATTATTAAGCAGATATAACTGTTAAAAAGGCAAATAAAAGTTAATCACCCTTTGGAAACGGAGACGATATACCTGTATATCAAAGTGAGCACTCATTAGCGATGACACTTTTCGGCCATAAATCAAACTTAATGGATCCCTAAAAACTGTGAAGGGAATTTATGAAGGTGTGTAGTTATAAGCTACATGATCAGTAAGCAGCGCGGGAAAAATATTTCCGTGAAAAAAAAAAAATTGTCTTCTTGCCTATAAAATAAAGCTATCCTCAAAAGTTTATTAGAGCAGTTTTGAGCTAATTTAACCCTCTGAGCTGCTGGAGTCGTAGATAAAATTTCGTTCTCTGCGTTCCAATTTTATTTGTATTTTTTTGTCAATTAATGGATCATGTATCAAACACTATTTTATTTAACGCTTAACCCTTTGAAGCGCAAGCATTTTCACTTCAATATAGAAGACCAATTGGATAGATTGACCAACGCTGAAAAATTGTAGCCGTTGCCATCGATCTATTTAATTGCCAACAACATGACGGTCGATGGAATAGACCATCTGGCGCTACAGAGCTACAGAATTTTTCTGGCACAACTGGCTGCATGGCCGCACAAATAAACTTTTAGAAATTCATCAATCTCACTTCGAAATAAAATCAATGACGCTGTAATAGTGGATTTTTTTATCACTTCGGTGTGTTTTTGCTGAAGAAATTCGACTGTCAATCGTGCTGCGTGAGAAGCTACATCATCACGATGAAGCATTGGTAATGAGACCAGTCCCATTTTGAACGGGACTGTTCCGCTTTTGGGTAGCCTGTTCTGTTGTCCCTAAGCTCCTTCAAAACATTTCAAAAAAGAACGCGAAAAATGTAAACATCATCCTTCTGTATCTCTCAGTAGCTTTCAAATACAGATATTTGATTGTGCTTGCTTAACTAGAGAGAGTCTTTTCTTTTGTGAATGAGTTATGGACGAGCAAAAACCTATAGAAATCGGAGTTCTTAAAATAATGTTACCGAGTAAAAGTAAATTTTCAAAAATTGTTCTCAGAAATACATTCGTCTTTTAAAATCAACATGCGTTTTCCCTCCTCATACACATATTATTTCCTAAAAGTTAGTAGATGGGGTGTTTTGAGGAAAACATGTTACCTAAAAATTTGAAAAATTAGTAAATGTCCCGTTTTTAGCTAGAGAAATGATCACATTGAGTATGAGACCTCTAACATTCACTTCTGGAATAATTTATCGTGACACTTAGTGGTGTACCAGTTAACTATGGCTCTCTTCTGTCTCTCCAAATACAGGATTTTGACCAATAAAGGAGACAGGAGATAACTTTCCTCCTCAGACTTAATATCTAGGTCTAAAACCAGAAACAATCCTTAACGGTCAATACTAATAAAGTTATTTGTAATCGAAAAATTTAGCATTAGATTTTCTGTCAAGTATTTTTTCTTCAGCTGTAAAGAATAAATAGCTACAGAAAAGAATCGTCTTTCTCATTGTAACTCTTATTCCACATTGTAACTCTGAAGAAAATTGCATGTAATATTTTTTTAACTGTTCCTTGTCACCAGCCCATTCTTGATGGGATCATCTACAACGTCAGAAAATGCCATGTACGTTTCATTACTACTTATACTATTTTAGAAAATAATGACTTGAGCACCATCATCATGCAATTTTAGGGTTTCTTTGCAGATTCTTCTGACATAAGCTGATTTTTTTGTTTTTCTCTTAAATTATGGGGGACCCAACGACAAATTCTTTCATATCCACATGCAATTTTTCACAAATAATATTATGAACATCCGCAGATTCACGGTCCAAGTTTACTCTGTATCATTTGGAGGTGCACGGATCACTGTCATTTAATATTTTTTGCATAGCTGACACATTTTATGGGACTAAGCTAACAAAGATCTTCTGTGTTATTCGTCTAAAAAATAATGGCTCTCCGAACTTCTATAAACCACTTGAATACAAGGAGCTTTTTCCACATGCGTTGCTTCGCTCGCATCAGTATCACTATCCCTTCATTCAAAATTTATTCTACGACAGCTAAATCACAATTTTTGTCACGAAATATCATTTGAGGACACAAAATACAGGGGGATTATATAAAAAAAACTATTCCAATACAAGAACCTAGTTGTCCTAGTGGTCCTAGTGGCCTCTCCGCTCAACCAACCAAAAGAAAATATCTTTGAATGGCAACACCCACTTTTTCCTTGCAAAACTTGATCATCTCATTGAAAAATCGTGCGTTGGTAAAGCTGGAGTGGTGAGGAGAGGGAGATTTTTTAAAATTCGAATTACAAATTTCTAACGTGCCCTAAGTTTGACAATTCTATTATATATCTCTGTGAATTATGCAAAGTGTGCCAATGCACCGTCTCCTCTCTGTGTTGTCTTTAGTTCTTTACAATGTTTTTGTTTTGTTTCACTCAGCCACCAATTTTTGTAATACGTGAATCGTTCTAATGCCAATTATGGATTTTTAGTGCGTTACTCAATATTTACAGGAAAAAGATGATTGCTGTCATTAGAACCTTTCGAAATGTTTTCCCTGTTGCTGTGAGAGTTTATTATTTTAAATAACCAGAATCTCGAGTGCATACTTTAACTACATCTAAAACGTGTTTTCGATTGGTTGAACAGATAGGTCTGTATAAGAGTTCATAAATCGAGGTAGGTTTCTTTCTTTTCTTTTAATAATCACACTGTAGTTCAGGTCAACACATCTGAGGACTTACTTATTTTATAACGCATGCTACCTAATGCTACCTCAAAAAATTTAGAGGTACCTCCACGTGCCGACTTCAAAACCTAATTGTCCTTGTTCTCCTGAATGACATATTTCCACTAATCCTAAACTTTTCTCCAAAGACTTACCTAACAAATAATAGTCATTATCGTAATGCACTCTTCCAGTTGTAAAAGGGGATTATCTAAGCTTTTGCACCTGCTAAATACAATAACAGCAACAACAATAGTAAAAAACAAAGCAACCACCTTTATGAAGACCCACTTAAAGAGTCATCCCGAATGGAAGGAGAAATGTCAGGCACGCGAATACCTTTATATTCGCTGTTAATTATTCTGCCTGCCATCCATTACGCCCTTCAGCGGCTAATATGAATGTGTACTGATCTATACCTCTCTCTCTCTCTATGCCGGAGTTTGATAGACGATGTCTGTATTGGAATAAATGATCTGGCAGCGATCGCCCGTAACAATAAATTTCATTTTAAAAGGCGAAGTTTCTGCTGGAGAGTTTGTTATCAGTTTTAATGACAGTGACGAGAGTGCACGACGCAAAATAATTTTCGGGGTCTGTTTTTTTTTTTTTTTTTTTTTTTTTTTGTTTACTCCCTTGTATTGCGATCTACATTAGTTTAACCCTTTGAGGCGCAACCCTTTCCCAATGCTGAAAAAAGGGCAGCCGTTGCCATCACTCGACTTAACTACCAGCAAGATGGCGGACGATCGAAACGTTCATCGCGAGCCACAGATCTAGCGACCCTTTTTGACGCAGCTGGCTGTGCTAGTCAAAAAAGGGTCTCTTTTTTCAGCATTGGGCAATCCATCCAGATGTTCTCTCATTCTTCCATTTTTCAGCAGATGTCAGTGCTGTTAAAAACAATCGTGACCATTTTTTTACGGGAAATGACGTGTTAAAAAGTAAAGGATTCTCGTGGAGCTATGTCACCCGCAACTATTTTTATAGAAATCAAATCTATTCTTCGTGACTGGCAACAGTCAAAGCGTCAGAGTTTGGTGTTCCCAGAGCGGCAACACTGACGTTAAAGGGTTAATCACATCATTTCCCGCAAAAATTGTCGATATTTTGTAAAATCGTCAGGATTATTTTTAACAGCACTGATATCTTCTGAAAACTGGAATAGTACGAAGGAAATACATTGATATAGGAGAATGACTGGATAGATTGCCCAATGCTAAAAAAAAAGTGCAGCCGTTGCCATCGCTCGATTTAACTACCAGCAACATGGCGGTCGATCGAGTGGATCATCGCATGCCACCGATCTAGAGACCATTTTTTTGCCACTGATGGCTGTGCGCGAGTACAGCCAGCTGTGTGAAGGGAAGAACGTCTTAACGGGGTATTTAAAAAAAAATCAGATAATTCCGGTTTATAAATACAGATGAACTAATGATGTTATATCCACGTCAGAATTTTTAGAATACCTCTTTACATGCTGCATTATGTACAGCAGTAAATGCTAACCCTGTATCAGGTACGAAACTTTCTGAAAAAATCCTTGAAAATCGAAAATTTAACAGGATATGTCACTCCTCGGAAATTTTTGTTGTGCAACTCCACGTTGAAGAATTTTTTAGAGGAAGTTTCATAAAGGACACTGTTTCAGTTGTTGTATTGCAGCTTATGAAGAATCCTCCTGAATTTTCCGAGTCCTTGGTGCAATTAGTTAATTTTTCTTCGATTTTATTTCGATTCAGGTGTATATAAAGTCTGTGAGGAAAATTTCGTTTCTTCAACTAAGCTCAAGTCGAGACTGGAATCCGAGCCTATAATCGTAAGGAGGGTGCTCAGTCGATCCATCGTACAATCTGGATCGACTGAGAAAATAATTGAAAGACCTTCTTTACTGGATCTTATGTTTTCTCTACCAGTATCAAGTGTGTACAAATAAAGCATTTTTTGGAAAGTGTTTCGAAATGCAAGCCTGCGATATGATTTATCTTTCATCATATTTAAAAAAAGAAATATATTTCAAAAATATCCGCGACCTCTAGACTTTAATTAACGCAGTTTTGCGAACACGTATGCGATACTTTACCCTAATGAATATTCATCAGTCACTAACTATTCTTTACCATAATCGATTAAGGATATGGGATCTAATAATTCGAAGCCCCCACTCGAACACGCTGATGTATAATTATCGAAAATCGGCTTAAAAGGCTCTCCCGCCGCGAGAAAGAAGACGTCAAATGTACGTGTACATTATTATATTTATCCGCAATAATTCTTGCACAATCCATTTACGCTTTCAACCGCCGATTTATCTTTATATTGATTTAGCAACATTCCTTCAGTGCTTGATGTACAACATCTGCGGTAAGACAAACGATCAGGAAATGCCCATATATATAATTTTCACTTTAAAAGGAAGTTCCATCCGTAAATCATACATTTCGCTCTAAATTTGAAGCGAACAGAAATAATGTACATTTATTAGTTGTACCGGGGCATAATGTATCCCCCTGATTAAATTTAAACAAGTTTGTTTGTTTTATAATGCGATTGCAGTTGTGTCTAAACAGTAGTTTCATTTGGTTCGATTTTAAAGCAAGAATTTTATAGGAAAATGTTTTTTTTTTC
The DNA here is from genome assembly GCA_038373885.1 of Cheiracanthium punctorium. Classification (NCBI taxonomy): domain Eukaryota; kingdom Metazoa; phylum Arthropoda; class Arachnida; order Araneae; family Cheiracanthiidae; genus Cheiracanthium; species Cheiracanthium punctorium. The sequence goes on along the minus strand of JAWZYV010005808.1, from coordinate 371,885 downwards.
TTTCTTTCAAGAAAGATGTGTGAAAAAAAGGAAGCGTCGCCACCTACCTTTTTTTGGAGGACGAATTTCAAAGTGGCCCGAAACTAATTTTCAAGTATTCGTGTTAGTTACATTTTTGAGCAAGAATTTTATGGATATTTCTCTTTTCATTGAGATAAAGAAGAATCTATGAAAACCAGTTGCCGCACCCATTCCCCGGCTTACAGTAGAATGCTGACAAACGAAAAAACGACATACTTTCCGGTCTTAGTAATAGTTTTTTAGTCTTCGGTGTAACAAAAAGAAAAAAATACATTAATTATACGGAATTTTTAATTTATTTTGTTTTAGATAAAAGAATAATATACAATATCGCTAGCAAAAATATCCTTTGTTTTTCGCCCTTACCTAAGCAAAAACTGCGCCAAAGCATATAAACGATTACTTAATGGAAAAAATGTTTTTTTTTTTTTTTTTTTCACTTCGGCTTGAGGATTCAGATATTGTTAATTAGCTTCATATTTACGTATCAAAAGGTAGAAAATCCAAAAACTTCTATTCGATTCAGGTAATTAAATCTGGACCTTTTTTGTTCGCACTGCATTAATCATGAGTGGGGGAAAAAAGAAACAAGACAAATGAAACATGTCTAACACGTTTACTACGAAACACTTTCTATTTCGATCTTAGTGCTTGCACAATTGTTTAAGGAAAGGTTAGCCTATGTGCTCCGATCATTACTAAGACTCGGTGTCAACGATGTGTGTCATCGTTGATGCAAGAATCTTTGAATGCTTCTACTGAGGTCCAGTGCATGTATTGAGTCACTCTAAATTTTGTAGACTTAAGTGTAGTCCTTAATGATATGAGATATAAAAATGTTAAAAATATTTATCTCCACAATGCTGCTTCCCTTGCTCCATTATCTAAAGTGAATTGCCAAGCCGAAATTTGGATCTGTTGGAGAACGTTTAGGGTCCCTTTGAATTAAAAAAGTGAATTGATTGTATTTTAAATAAAAGGATTGTTCAGAGATTATTTTGGAGCAAATCAATAAACTATTAGAATTTACCCTTAGAAGATTATTAAGAAGTCTTATATCAGTTTCTATTAGGGGACTTGCGTGTGCTATAGTATTTGACACAATAGCTGCCAATATAGGCATGAAGAATAGAGCGTGTGTTATTCTTGAAGAGAGTTTATAAAGACTAGTCTTGTGCATGTAGACACCATGCACCTGAAATTTCGATCTCGTCAGTTTACAGCACAGTTTTTGAAGTAAGTGGAAGTCCACATGATGCTGCATAAGCGTTTGAAGAAACACCGGCTTCAAATTGACAAGACTATGTATTCTCAAAGCAGAAATGATCTGAATGGCTCCAATTACCAAACGGAAATGCTTAAAGAAGAAGTGCAGATTTACTAAGCTGCTATTTTAGAGCATTCACAACAGTCAAAGCAGTCTCGATGTGATAAATGACGAGATGTTGCAGTTGTGTAATGTCTTTCTTGTTGGTGCAAGATCAGGATCAAAAGTTAAGCTCCAAGCCTCAGATGATTTGCACAGTGAACATTGGATAGCAAGGGCTATTTACTCTCGTAAAATCAATTTATTCAAAGATCAATTTACCCTTATACCTGGAGAAGAAAAATGAATCTCTGAAATAAGCTTGTTTCTGGCCCAGATATAAGGTCGATATTGAAATGAGGCACCCATCGTTGAGAAAGCTTTTATGAATGATGTTATTATTTAAAGCAAATCGAAGCATATAATAATTACAATATTAAGAAAGCTGCTTTTGTTATAGTTCAAAGCCACTCGTTTCGCCACTCGTGGCTCGTTTCTAAACATTTTCTGAGACTTGCTCCCTTTGATTAACGCGTTAGTGACACCACAAAAACTGAGATGGTTAAAAACATACAGCACCCATCAAAGAATAAGGTCCTTAAGAGAGTAAAAAGTAGGTTGTTCAAGCATGGGAGTCTTCTGGAGACATACTTAAGGAGACACACAGCTAAAAACAGAACTCTTTGACACTTTCCACAGAAACTGAAAGTAAAACTGCTTCTTTCCTTCGTAAGGATCCTATGCTGTGGACTTCTGATCCCAGCTTTATTGATCTCAAAAAGAAAGTATACTAAATGAAAAATGTGAATGACTGTGCTGGAAGAGCTATTACTCTGAACCAGACATTTAACACTAGAACCTCAAAGAATGAAAGAACAGTTTCAGTATTTTCTTTTGTTAGTTAAACTGCACAGCTGCACAGAAAACAGTTTATAGCGTCCAAGAAAGCTACGCAAATGGCAAATGGTGTTAGTAAACAAGAACAAAATGTTATATTACGTAATATTAACATTTCAGAAACCTGAATTACGATCACAGTAAATATTAAATAATTTTTCCACAATATTTATATATTCATTTATATCATTGGTATTTTTTAAAACAAAATATCGGTATTTCAGTAAAAGCTCTATTTTGACTTATAAAGTGTTAAATTTTAGGGACTCCTGAATATTGACAAATTTATTTAACTTTTTCTTTTCAGTTCTATAATACCATTTGAAATAAGGACGAGCTTGTGAAGGATATGATTCCGAAAAATTTCTCGTAGTCTCTTACTTACTGACCTGACGCTGAGTCACAACGGTATATTCAGTCTCTCATACCGGGAAGCAACGATGGCCATAAAATGGGAAATAACTGCTGCCTCCTATTTACAGCAATAAGAGTACGTACAAGCTATGCATCAAGAGTGTATGCAAAAACAAGGTCGAAGTAGAAAGTGTTTTATAATCGATGATTTTAGCACAATTTTTTATCTTGTATATATTTTTTCCCTTAAATAAAAAATTTCGCCTTATACTGCAGTGTATATTACAAAACTGATAATTGCTCGCCCATCAAAGTATGTGCTTAACAATTTGTCAAAAGCAGCACCGGCACCATTATGATTCCGTTAATCATTTTCCACATTATGCTTTAGATATCTTCAGTCAAACATTATATCTCTCTATTGATGTATCTTTCCCGGCATTTGATTTACGATGTGTGTGTTTAGATAAATCGTTTCACCGAATCCTCACGTATAATTTTCACTTAAAAACGGAATTGCCAGTAGACATCACTCAATTTTATTGAGGCTGAAGTGACACGAAAAAGAAGTTGCTAATATAGATGCTCTTCGATGCAAAAGTTAGAAAGAAATGGAGAAAAATGAAATTTTTAAAAATATTTTTCTTTTTTCATTTTCAAGCATAGAATAAATTTAATGACTTATGTGACTTGTCTTGTGATTCCTCGAAAAAATGTTTAGAAAAATGCAACGCAATGTTCTTTTTAATAGTACTTTCAATATGTTTCGACTTAGTTTTACGATTTCATTTGTCTGTACACTAAATGAAATGCATGTAAACATGCATTCATTGCCGAAAAATTCTATATACTATTGCTATTCACTGCAGTAAATGCCCTGTTAAAAGTGATATACAGAGTGTCCCCAAAAAGGTGGTAACACGCTTTAATTCTTTATCTATTATAGATAAGTGGGTAATGTAAATTGAAAAATTGTTCAAACTAAGGTAGTAAAAGAGACTGCATTAACAAAAAATGCTCTTCGTTAATGTTCAAAAATTCGCCATTTTTAAATTTGGATACTATGTACAGAAAAAAATTTCCAATTACTAAAATGTGCTCCAAACATTAATGAGGTGATGTATGAAGTTTGGGGATTATATTAAAAAACGTGTCAGTGATGAGAAGATAAATTTATGCTGATTTAAACCACTTTTCAACGTGTATCGAAAGGAAAATAATTACGTCCGATGATCGCTTTTTGGTCGTTTAGAAATTGCAAAAGTAAAAACTTATTTGCTCTCTATCAAAAGGCGTTTACATTCAAATTCATGTATAGCCCCTGACCATTTTTATAATTAGATATATTTGAGACATTTTATGATGACAGGCTGAAATTTACTTACATCGCCTCAATTGTGTATGAAGCACATTTTACTAACTGGGAATCTTTTGTACTGGGGGGGGGTCGTATATAAATTTAAAAAGTGTAACTTCTTGAAAATTAACAAGAGGAATTTTTACTTAGTCATTTATCCTAACTTATTTTGAACATTTTTTTTTTCAATTTATATTGCCTACATATCCTTAATCCTTAATCCCATATTTATCCTTAAGTAACAAATTTTGCCTTACGCTGCATTATATATTATAATTTATTTCATGGTGTCCCTAAAAGAATTAAATCACTTCACCACCTTTTGGAGACATCCTGTATATACTAGCATTTATAGTTCTTTTACAGGAGCACACAAAGGAATTCCAATGTATTCTGCCGAATAAGCCTGTGAGGTTAATGATTGTTTAACATGCTCTTTAAAAAGCGTTCAGGCAGTGGAATTTCCGGGCGATCTTAGCTCTAAATTTCTAACATTTTCAACAATTTAAGAGAAAATGCCTGAAAGCACAATATCCTTCGAGCTCGGTTAGAAAAACTATTATCTCAAAATACCTCCAGAGACATTTAGAGACTTTCGAGATGATTGTTGCTTCTCAGTAAGACCTTTAAATTGTTCCCTGAAATCCAGCCTTTTTCGTGAACTAGAGCATTCAAAGACTTAAACGAAGAATGAGTCATGAATACAAAAGCCGTAATACTTTTGCAAACAAAAATTTGCTGGAAAGTACTTCATAATCGGTGGATATGGCATGACTTACATGTCTTGTTTCTTCTTAATATGTCTTTTGACTGGATATTTCTCGCTTTTGTTAAAATAGTTCATCGCATAATTTGATATGGGGTTTATTTAGTTTGGACTTTTAAGTAAATTATCATTACTGTACAATAATGGACCGGACAGCAGTATGTGAGGGTATGAAGGAAAGAATACATACTTTAATAAAAGAATGGTCTTCACTTGCTGCAATTACACTAGTAACATTTCTGAGCAAACTCTTGATACAGAGCTTTTGGTGTTTGTGTCTATTCCAGTTCGCATGAATGTTGCTAGCTCAGATGTAGATTTTTGGACGTGGTTTCCTGTCCATGAGCGTCACTCTAAGTTGTCCCATGAATGTTTAGTTCTGAGCGATCCAGAGAAGACACATTTGATTGATGCTTTCATACCTCCTGCTTGACAGAGCCTACAACATGACATGGGGAGGGGGGTAACATTTGTGCATGCCGCAAAATCTCCAGAGCGTAGGAAGAACCTGGTTGCCCAAAATGGTCATGTAGACTTCTGTGTTCAGTTTATCAGGAACAATATACATTGGTCCCACACAGTACTACGAAAAACCCCCCGTAAACAAACCACCGCCACTTGACTTGACAGTTCGTACAATCCAATTGAGTAACAGACGATTGTTTGGCATTCACCACAATTGCACCGCAATTGCACGAATGAACTTCCTATTATTGAGATAGATAACTATAAAACTCCTTCCAAAGTCACTAAGTTCCTTCCATTTCGGCATTTCCATATTGTCACAATTTCATGGAACAACTGGATTTGTATAAAGTCTAACGTACAGTCTGATTTTATGCAAATCTGCTGACGTCTGGTTCAACATTGTAGAGTAGTGAATATATTGAGTTGACCAAAGAGTGCGTTTTTTTTTACCATCAGTTAGAAATTACAGCAATCAGACATGGGATTTGAAAAATAAATGTATAGATTTTGGCAATGGACGCTATTTTAAGGTTACAAGTGTCCAACAGGAAGCAACATTTTCGACGCATTATGCGTTTTTATTTCAAAAATCATAAAAGTGAAACTGAAATGAAGAATTAGAATTTTCCATACGGTGTAGAGAAAGTGTTGTGTCTCTTGAACTTGTTTCGTATTGGACAGGGACGTGGCGAGGGCAAAATTTTCAGAGAGGGACCCTAAAGGTGGAAAAGGTAGAATTTCTCAAAAAATAGCTTGATTATTGACATCCAATTAAAAAAAAATCTAAAATTTCCTGGGGACAGGCCATCCTGTCACACCCCCTGGATACATCCCGGGTACTGGTGATTTCTTGTTGGAAAGAGCTCCCTTTCTGAAGACCAATTAAAGTGAAAGCTATTTCAATTATTTTTTGATTTCTTGTTAGGTGAATAAAATGCGTAATTAAGAAATCAAAAGGTAGTTGAAAAGAATGAACTCAGTGGTGGATGTAAAATATGCATGCATATCCGAATCAAGAGGTAAAAATCATTTATACCGTAGAATTTCTGTAAAACAAACTAACATACTTTTTAGCCAGCCCCATATAATTCCGTAAAGGTCTAAGCTTTTTCACTGAGAGTGCATGCAACTGATTCCGTGTTTAGTGTTGTTTGTTCTCTTTGTAGTAAAATCCATTTCCTCTCTCTTGTGTTGCAGCTCTCCAAATCCGGCAAACGCTCCGTGTACTTACGGAACGTGGATCTGAACAGCACAGGCACCTATCGATGCGAAGTATCTGCTGAAGCACCTTCTTTCAAGTCTGTCGAAGCCGAAGGAGATCTGAAAGTAATGGGTGAGTTGTCACGCATCTATATTCCGTATATCACTTTGATGAGACGGCGAGAGAGTTGCGTTATGCTCTATACTGGCACACATTGCTACAGGGAATAGAATTGTGTCGATTGAAACTACGTACGAGCTTTACTCGAAACTAGTGACAGGTAACAAACCGACTGCAACATGTTCCATGTTTAGGAAATGATTCTGAATTTTTGAAGCTGACATTCGTCACGTTATATATATGTACAATATCAGTCTAGTATTGCTCTTCTAAAAAACAGTTGTTAAAGGGAAAATATTTTTTTCCCAAGGTATTTCGCTTTAATGCATTTTCAACATATCATCAATAATTTTTAAATATTATTTAAAATATTTTGTAGTTATTTGAAAACAATAACTATTCCTCTTTTGGCTTTGTTGGAAGGCAGAAACCTTTTAGTTTAAATTTTTACTGTGTAAAAATGTAATATACTTTCCTCTCTATAAACAATTATGATAATAGTAATAGTAAATTTGAGAGGGGTTTGCGACCTCACTTTCTATAGTGAAAACTGTTTGATAAGTTCTGTTTGTCTTTTTGACAATAGAGTATTTTTTAAAGTGCAGATGTTACTAAGTACAAACAATTTAAACTTATATCTATGACAGTTTTTGAAGAATACAAGCGAAAGTCAAAAGTCATCCATCTTGTTATGAGCCGTATTCTTTTTTTCTGACATCAGAGAAGCTGACTGTGTTTCTTTTTCCCTTTCATTCATTTTCAGAGCCATTATAAAATTTCTTGAATACATTCTTGCAAGTGTGCTGTTAAGTGTTTCATTTTTGGGGTTGTGCCAAAGCAAAAACGTACTCCACTGCAAAAATGACTTTGCTTCAATCATAGAAAAGAAGGTTTTCTATTTTATTCTTTCCATTTATCCGCTACTGAACTTGCAAAAAAAAAAAGAGCTTGCGATGCACTATCATGATAAAAAAAGTACAGGTAGAATTATATTACGTACCGGTATTTAAGCAAAGGTAAAGGTAAAAAGAAAATATTTAATAAGAATATTCCTATCCGAATATAGTCATAGGATAATGTATTTATAAATTTATATTAGAGTTTTCAGACTGTTAATTAGAATTCAAGTTAATACAATGTATAACGAACATTTTGTATTGTTAAAGTAGAACCAGGTGCATGGTCAGAAAAGAATTTCGTGGAGGCGGGAACGAAAAGGCAAAACTTTTCAAAAGGCTGCTAAATTATTATTTTGTTAATGAAAATTTTAATTTTGAGGAAGAAAGGGGAACATGGCTACATTCTTGCCTAAACTAATTGAGATCGACAACTAGTCTAACTTATTTTAGCGATTAAGCAAATTATAATGTCATATTTTAAATAAGCAGTTACAGTAATGGATTTAATTCATTTTGAACTCAAATGGGAAAAAAAAGGTTTTAGAAAAAGTCCAACCAGTTTAATTTTAAAATTTATAGTTTAAAAAAATTCCAAAATTGGTCCACAGAGCAAATATTGCAGCTAAAACAAAGACTAAAAAGATGACAAAGACAATTTTTTCTATATTGGACGAATAATATGTATGCCACTAAAGAACTAAATTTCAAAAACTTTATTTGCTATTCATGAAGCATACAAAATAAATTATTAATAGACTTAAAAATAAATAAGAAACCAATAGCTACTGTTAGTAAAATTTTATTCTAAACAAAGGGTTTTTAGCTGCAACTGTTTATTTAATAACAACTGAAAAGTTGTCTGTTAAATGCGCATTACTGATTGAAATAAGGATTTGAAAAACGTTTTATGGCAATTTACCTATTTAGAATCGGCATGATACGAAATAATTCCTATCAAATGGTCTACAAATTTAAATTTCTTTGTAATGTACTGAAATATATTCATTTTTTTAAGAACACGCGGTTAAAATCGTCAATTTATAACTACAGGATTTTTTCCAACACTAAAAAGCACATAACCTATCCATTTTATATCTTTGTAAAATAATGATGTTTCACTGCAAAATGCACTTTTGAAATACTTTAGTCCTTGATTACTAAACTTCAATTTAGTTTCTTGAAAGACTCTTACTTTGTTTCTGTACTATACTTTCGGAAAATAACACATCAAGTATATTAAATAAAATCATTGCAAGCAAGTACTTCATGTTAAATACAGAGTTGAGATTTTGTTTCCATTAATAAAACTAGAAGTCAAAGCCCGTTGTGGAGGCACTTACAACGTGCTCTAGAAAAAAAAAATGACGAAAATATATCTACACTCATTATAGTTCATCTTTCTCCACCTAAAATAAATAAGTTCATATTCAATTTTTATTATATACCCAATTCGAATTTCGTGCTCTTCTGGAAACGCGCGGAAATTTTTCGCATTCGAAAGATTTCGTTTTGTGTACATAGACATTCTTAAATTCATGCAGACGATTTATTAGGGGAAAAAATCAAACTATTTAATCTGGAAAACTATTTGAAAGGGAGTCACACTCTCCTTTTAAAGCCTGATGACCTTGATGAAAATGACATCATATCAAGTGCAACAGCTCATTTTGTCACGCAAATGATTCCCTTTTTTGACTCTCGGAAATAAAAGGGAGATGAAAATAGCAGAAAATCTCTAAAAATGAGGGAATCGGTGGATTTCAGAATTTTAAAGTAGCACAGATTGTTTTTTATATTTTATACATAATTATGAAAAATTCCAAGCGGATCGTATAAACGGTGTAGATGTTATTACGCTTTTTCTACTTTTTAATCTTTTTGAACTTTTAACTATTCTTGGAGTAATAGTGGTAAAATACTTAGATTGAAGTGGTTACCCGGAATGGTTAAAGATTGAGTCAGGGATCAGCGTAACTGCATAGTAGGATGCTCCAACCAAAAAATCCAGAAATTTTATTTAAATCAGTCTTTCTTAAAGTGGGCGACAGATAACGCCCTCTTGTGAGCGCTTGAGCCTTTCAGAGGGACAGTAGAAGATTCAGAGGAATCAGGGGGCGTTATTGCTAAGTCTAAAGGGACGGACAGATTCTATATCTAAAAAACCGACTTTAAATTGCCCTATCGCTGAAATAGTAATGTCCTCAGTTTTTAAAACTAAAATTAAATACAGTCGGTTCTTAGTTACCTATAAGAAACATCTTCTAGGCAAGTAAATAACAATAGATTGTTTTAGTACCTATGATAACCCTTTTTTAAAAACAAAAACTGTATATTCGCCATTTAGTTTCTTTTAGTGCATATTTAGGAATTAAAATTGCAATAAGTATTTTTAAGATACACAGCAGATGGTTATGTAAAAAGGTAAATTAAAAATGATGGGGGGCACTAGGTATTTTTTTAAACCAAAAACTGGTGTCGTTCGAAATAAGTTTGAGAATCTGTGATTTAGATTAAGAAAAACACAAAATACCATACAATTGGATCTAAATCAGAAAAAAGTAATAATGAATATTCATACGCCACAGAAATCATGAACGACACATAGAGGCTTTCCAAAGCCACGCATTTAATGTGCATGTAAACCTCATGCACTATACTTTTTATGGTGTAAAGTGTTTATCGTTCCTCGAAAACAACAGTGGCTGGTCAAGGATTGAACTCCCAAACTGCGTTCTAAGGTCTGACACGCTAACTACTGGGCTATCTCGACATCATTGAGCTTCTGCTTGTTCTCGATAAAAATATACAGTAATACAGTCCACCCCCCCCCTTTTTAGTTATACTCATACGACCTCAGGGGGGGGGGCATCCCTGAATCAAGATAAGAATTCACCTTTTTTTGTAAACAAACAATAAAAAACAACTGATCATATCGTTAACTTATCCTTTTGGTGTTTAACACACTAGTTATTGAAAACAACATTTCTTTTTAAATTACTTTTCAACGATAAAATGTTTCCCACAACAGCTTCATAGAATCTACATTTATAAATCCGCTTGCTTTCCTCAACAAATCACCAAAATGCACGGAGAGAATTTCGTCATATCCTCTTCCCAAATCTTGTAATAAATTTTCATGAACACTCTACCTACAACCCATGTGACAGTCATTCAAAAGAAGGAATTTATATCGCCAATATTTTTCATTTATCTCTTCGAAATCACTTCAGCTCACTTGCATCGGGCACCGTTTCGGAACATTTCTCTGATACCCCGTCACGGATATTCGAAACAAATGCGCCACCGAAATTATAAGCATCCATCAAACTTAAATAATTCTTGCTTTGCCAAGGAGATGTTGGATAGCGGTGACATATCTTCCCCAGCTTTAAAACTTGGGTACGTTTCGAAATTTAATATGAAACCAATAAGTTTTATTGTTGCGAACGGAAGATATTATTATGCATAAAAAGAATACTCTGGGACACTACTTTTATTTCACTTTTACCTTGTTTTATCGTTGTAATGTTGACTAAAAATCAGTTGGTGTTACAGTCAAATTTAACTGAATAACTTTGCATAAAAGATACACAAAAAAGCCATTTTCATAATCCAAAGAACCAAACAGATTCAACTTATTCTTTTTCCAAACTTTCCAGATATTTAGGTTACAGTTTATTTCTAAAACTTAAAAAAATCGTTATGAAATCATTATAAGAAAAACCATAGTGGTCTTATATTTAGGAAAGAACGTGATTTTGTAAACTTTTTCGCTAAAAATAAGTTGGTTTTTTTTGTAAGCTAAATGGAAGCTGTACAAAATTATTTTATTTCAAGATTTTGCATACTATATTTAAATTTTGTATTCGAATGTATACATGTTTCATGAGGTACAAAATGTAGTCGGTAGAGACTTCGCACATCTCGACACGGCCATACATTTTTCCTGCTATTATATGCGTTATAACACATATTTATTTTTTTTTATAAATATTTTTAAGGTCGAGAACTTAAATGATGTGCAGCAGTTTTGGGGCTTTGCTACGTTTTTGCAAGGATAGGAGTCACCAGGTTAACTATTCGTTGAGTATTAGTACACACACAAGTAAGATTGTAACAAGAACGCTCAACAATGCTCTCATTTTTGAAAACTCATGATTTCTTACGTAAAAGGTTATCAGGGTTTTAGAGGCTGCATCAAGAGATTTGGGCGCCCTTGCTACTTCATAGTGACGAAGTCCGACTAGACTTCCGTAAGACCAATGGGAATTTCAGAAAAATGTCAAGGGAGGAATGATAAGTAGGACGAAGCATATTACGAGAGATGGCTCACTCATGTTTTAAATGCCTGTCCACTTTTAATATTGAAATCATGCTTAACCTGTTCGATCTCATCATAAGTAAGACGCAGCGCTGAAGACGCTCCTTCTTTCACCGATGTTGCTAACCTATGTTTAACCTGTTCGCTTTCATCATTAGAAAGACACGGCAGTCAAAGGGCAAACATCAGTCGTAGACTTTCCATTTTTGATCGATGTTCTTGTTCTGTCTTCTTTTCATGGATTATGGGTGCTTCGGCACCAATGCTTTTTGGCATTTTGTACCAACCCCAAATCCAGATTAGATTGATAGCGGCAGTACCTGCCAAGTGTGTTCCTTTCTACCGCAGATTCCCGAACAGTTAATTTCTACCTCATTCAGGAGCCGATAGCTGGCAGCATTACCGATCGTTAGGCGGTCTTTGGTTGGTTCTAGGATGAACTCCCAACCTTTCGGCTGCGAGACGATGGTTCCTTCCCACGATGGTTCGTTGAATGGTCCGCTGGGGCCCAGCAATGCGCTTTCATAATTGCTAGGTTCGGGAGCGCATTCAAAGAACCAATCATAACTGTCCTGGGAAGCAATATCGATCGAATAAAAGACTCTTCTCCGCCGCATCTTTCTAATGATGAAAGCGAACATGTTAAACATGGCTTTAATTGTGATACGCTCAAGGGTTTAAGTACGCTAAGGGAGTTGCGATCGCCTTAACGTCCCCTTTCTTGGATACTTGGATCTGCCGCTGCATAAGCCACTCAGCGATGACTTATTTCATGTGAAATGTATCTCAAATGTTTTCCCATTTATTTCTGAGAATCGCATCCTTACGTCCCTGCTACATGGTGCATTTGCTTGATCCTCCTTTGCGAAACTGCTAAACAAATGCACTATTGAATTTTTTAAGCATCCATCAAAACAATGAAGGCTCATTTTCCTCTGTGCCGATGTAGATAAAGATGGCAGCACTCTCTGTTTATTCCTTTAATTTAAAACCAATAAATGGTGGCCGCAAGAACAACAAAATTTTCAAGAAAGAAAAACTGAAGCGGCTTTAGTTTTTATCACCTTTTTTCTCCTTCTACTCTGTTAAAAACTTGTCGAAAGTTTTATGGACTAATTTTGAAATACGACTGAATTTTGAAAAGTGATAATTTTTCATGGGTATTTTTAAAGGCCATAGTGAAAGCCGTAAGTTAAAAGGTGAGATCTCACTTTGTTAATTTGAGTTAACTTTTGGTGATCTGGAATTCTTTTTAGAAGAATAGTATACCGACAGACGGGAAAGATAAACGACTTATTTTTATTAAACAAATAGCTGAGTAACGATAATGTTGTTTTATTTTGTTTTTGTTAAATATTCATTATTTTTTCTCCAAAATGTAACGTTTATTGATGGCGAAATATATTGTTTCATTTTATATACAAATCTTTTGTGGAAGTAATAAAAGATAACTGTAAACTATGTTAGAGACTTGGTAAATTTAAAAGAATATGCAAGATCAAAAAAATTCAAAAGGGGCTAGGAACAAATTATAGAAACCTATCCCAGGATAGAACAACTCGACATAGAAACTAAATGCGTGTCACGTGTACGGACTAAACTTTTAAAATAAATTTCCAAAGGTAAATGGGAATATCTATACGACAAAGTCAATACTCATTCCATCAATCTATACTACTTACATTCAACTGAGAACACGCTGCTCAGCAAATTTTTGTTTATACTATTGTTTATTATCTATTCAAGTTTTTAAAAAAGAAAAGAATTTGAGTAATCATATTTCATTTTTAGAGCTGAACAAATTTTCTGTGTCCATATTCATTATTTATGAAGCCTTAATCTACAAAATTTAGCCGACATTTCAACTCGTGTTTCAATTCAGATTATGATTCTGGAATTTCCCGGTCTCTAATGTTAAATGACTCTGAGTTATCTTTTAGGCTGGCTTAATATTGGGCCAGAATCAGATGAACTGTAGATAAATTTGTTTTTCCGTGGATTAATAATTATATTTCTAGAGGAATATTTCTACCAAAAGAGGCATAATTTCCGATAACCGAAATTTTTAAATCGCGTTTTAGTCTAAGCAAATGTAAAACTTTGTGTTTCATTTTAAGAATTTGCATTTAGTATTCATCCGATTCTATTTATACTGTTGTTATTGAGTTAAAACGTGCTCTAAACACAGCGGGATATTTTCACTGACTAAAAATGCAATTTCGATACAATTGATTTTCAGTCTTTCTAAATATTTTATCATGCAAAATCTAATTTTTGTTTGGTGCTAAGATCATAAATGTTCGTTGGCAGCGTCGACTCTTACTTCATCTAATATTTGTTTCGTATGTTTCAATAAGTAAAGTTTAGGCTGTTATAAAATTTCAAAGCCTAATTCGTACCTTTAGTTCTTATTACATGAAGAAGTAGATATGCGTATGACTCTTAGACAGTTTTATAAACATTTAACGATGAGTAACGTTTTGCAGTTTATAGGTCAGTTAGAGACGTATAATTCAAATAAATTCTGCATATATGTAGGAATATAAGCCGACCCGCTTGTATGATGGAGAAAGCATCGTACTACGGTTTCGAATTCAACTCTCGGCGGTTGGGGTTCGATCCCCGACTGGACGTGGCTGTCATTTGGGTCCGTCTCTTCCCATCATTGGGGGCGACGTTGGTCCACCTACTAGATGCCCCCATAATAAAGAGACCAACAACTCCGGCCTTAGTAGTGGCCGATGCCTAAAAGGCAAGAGGCCCGCCATTGTAAATTTTTAAAAAAGGCACGAATATAATACTTAAGCAGTTTTATATTCTTATTCATCAACAACTCATATGCTCATTCTAACTAAATAAAAATATTATAACTTCAGAAAGACTAATTATAAAAAACTTAATAGGGTAACTCCGGGAGATTCGCTGCATCCGGGACAGATGCTGCACCCCTTGTGTTTTTTGTAATTATCGATAGACAGCAGTCAGATGTGCAGTATAGGTGTGCTGTGAGATTTCCTTAATCAGTGTTTAGCGTGAATCCTTTTCAGTGTTTTAGATTTAGCTATGAAATCTTTATTCAGATAACCGCATGATTTCATTATCCCAACTTTTAAACATGTTATGCTTAAGTACTTTTTTTTACATTTACTGAATCCATGCATATGATGCATTAAATCAAAACAAAGTATAGCACCTGTATAGAGTACTGTGTATAAGGTTACGCCATTTTTCGTTTCGAGGATAGGCGATTGCGATGTGTAGCCACTGTATTGTATAAAATAGGATACATGCCGCAGTTTCTTTTATACGGGATGCCGTGTCTAATAAAATTTTAATTTATCTCTCCTTGTCTCATTCTTTTATATTCTAGAATTTATAATTCTGGAGTATCTTTGCGGTATTTTATTAAGTCCTATTAACTTTTTGCTTTTCATTTTGCAGAGACTAACCACGTTGTGATGTTATTAGTCGTTAATTGTAATTGTAATCACTTTACGTTTTAACGTTCATCAATAATAAATGAATATTGTCATTCTGGCTTAAATGAATATTGTCTTTAAAAACCGGATAAATTTTAAATTTGGTTACAGATTTTACTAGAAACGTCCACATTTTATGAAAGAATAAAACAATCTAAAAACAAAAGAATAAAACAACGTTAAAATATATAAAGCAATGTATAAATGATATTTTACCCTTTTTTTCTCTCTCAAATATACTGATATTACGTTGATGAAAAAACAATTAAAATTCAATTTAAAAAAATAAGTATTTAATTTTAGTAGTGAACTAATCTGGCAGACTAATATTGATTGAAACCTACTAGTACATCTGTTTGTACTCATTTATTTCTTTTTTTTTTTTTGTTCTTACATGGGTAATTATAGTACAGGTATGAATATTTATTTGAATATTTTTTATTTATTATTTTAATCTGTTCTTATGACAGGTGAGGCATAATTCTCGCCCAAGAGTGTTATCTCACTCTGAATACACGGATGACGGGCAATAGTGCAATATTTTAGAAAAAATTGTTTTAAAATATTAATTATTTTTTAGATATTTTTTGTCGCAATACACATGTTTTTTATTTAACATTAAACAGAATAGCATGATTTATTTTATTGCGTGTGCACCCTGGGATTTTTTACGTAAATTAAAAAAAATATGTGGCATAATTCCCGGAAGTACCCTACTTAAAAATATATATATATACAGGGAGTCCCATAAACAGAGGCAAACAGTTTGAGGACGGGCGGAGCTTATCAAAAGGAGTGAGAACTTAAGTGTCCAAAACGTTGTCCTCTCTCAACTTGTTAATATTATCATTTTTAAATAGGTTTTGAATTGTAATTTCCTACTACGCTTTGCTAATAGTTAATTATTTTTACGCAAAAAGATTTTTTTTAAATCAATAAGCATAAATTGTATTTTATATGGGTGTTGTAATTTTTGGAGAATAAAACAATTTATTATAAAACTTAATTAGGAAATATACTTTTTTTTTGGTGGGGGGCGGGGAGGCATATTAATTTGTATTTGAAAATAAATATTTATGACCATGCATTTCTTCGACATATGCATACATACATTTATTATATGTATGAAAATATTGACTATGCCAGCGAAATTTCAAAGAATAAATTAAATCTTATGTAATACTAAAACATTATTGAATGAATAGAAAAATGTATTCCTGGAAAGTTAGATGAGATGTTTTGTTTAGCATCATTCTAAGGTAACGGGGAATATATTCCATAAAAAGAAAGTTTAATCTAAGCATTGAGAAGTATACGAATGCCAATTCTTCAAAGATTCGTTCATAATATCATCTCATCTGGTTCTCACGAAACATCTGTCAACAACAAATATTTATGTGACGTTGAATATTTTCGTTATTTGTTTCGAGACATCAAAGAAAACTTTAGTCACAACCCTAAACTTAGGAATTAAAACTTATCTATTGACATCCAACCATGCTTTCTCCTCTCTCTTTTTTTTTTTTTTTTAAACCAAGCGTATCGTCTGTTCAGACTTCAGTTTTTCATATGTGAAACTACTATTGTGAGCTGACTCGTCCGACATTTTGGTTCATGATCCTTAGCTCCAGGCTTCATAGAAATAGATTTTTCATATTTTTGCGGCGTAATATATGGTTTGATGCGCAGCTATCAACTCTTGAAGCAACTCCTGAAAAGGATTTCGTATGTTCAGGTTCCCATGAGGTCAAGAAAAAAACAAAATAAAAGGGGGGAGGTGTGAGTAATTTTCACGAGACCATCTAAAACTTAATACTTATTCAAAGTTATATAGAAGTGCCAAACTAGCTTGAAATCTAGTGTGCATGGATGCATTTATGTGTAAAAATCTGTGATCTAAGCATTTACTTTATTTCACATTATTATATTTGCGTATTTATAAGCAGAGAGAACCAAAATGTCAGACGGACGAATCGCATCTAAAGGAAAAAAAAGATCTTATGAAAAAAAAAAAAAAAAAAAAAAAACAAAGTCTTCAAAATCTTCTTACAGTTAAAATGCTCGCACGCCACTTTGCTTTTTCCTTCGCAATTTATGTGACAGTAAATGGAAAAGAAATTTTTGAATGAAATGCATCGCTAATATTCGTCATTTAACATCTCCGAATTCCGTCAGCTCGCCCTCTTGTATAATACTTGACACATGACACAATATTTCGAAACAAAACACGTTTATTGAATTCTTATGCACTCGTAAAATAATGAAAGTGATTTTTTTGGAAACAGATGTAAATAAAGGCCGTGCATAGTATTTAGCTCAGTGCCCCCATCTTTAATTTTAAACCATTAACATGCGAACGTCAATACTTTTTAGCAGACTTCAAAAAGGACAAAATTATCAATTCCTCGGAATCCCCCTTTTTTTAAATGTATGTTCAGTGATAATTTTTTACCAGGTGGGCCGATTTCGGTAATTCTTTTTTAATTGAAAAGGGGCACATTATCTACTTTACGTTGTCCCATATTAATTTGGTCAAGTTCTGACAATATTTTTATTCAAGATAATTTGGTAAAGAAAAACTTTTTAAACCATCGCGGAAAAGGTTGCCAATATCGCGTTCCTAGTAATCCTTTGCTGAACATTTGAGTTCAGCAAATTGCAGAACTCAAAACGCTTTATGCTCCGGAGTCACCTTTTTGCATATGCGGCACTGGAAGCGAGAAAAAACAACAAAGCCGTTCTCTTGTATGTGCTTCTCTGAGTCCGCTTGAGTTACTCTTTATTTGCGATTTTAAACCAACACTCTATCAACTCTTACCATTACTTAGTTTATAGCATTAAAATGTATGATATCCCGGATATTCTTATATGGACATATCTGGCATATTGGATGTCGAAAGTCTTCACGGTTGGCCTCTTTTAACAATTTATCGCCAAGTTTGGCGCCAAAAAGTACGTCCACAAAACTGAATTAAGCTTGGGAATATCTACTATATTTCGTGAGAAATTTCCAAACTACTGTTTTACACTGGGAACAATTTTTTGTTATGTTGAAGAAATCCGAAGTCAACAAATCATTCTTGGAGTCATTGCATTTTGTTTTCTAGCTTTCTGCTAAAACCACGTGGAAACTATGTTTTGATGCTGTTTCACCGTCTAGCTATCATAATTGAATAAAAAGGCCATGCATGCGTAAAAAAGAATACAAATTTTAAAAACCAAAGTAAGGAAATAAAAACGTGAACAGACACTAAAAGTCAGGGTTTTTAAGCAGATTAAACTTATAAAATAAATTAAAAAATGAATATTTAATTTGTGACCTGTTTCACATTCCTAACTGCTGCCGAATGTCTTATAAAAGAATGCAGACATTATCTAGAATAGATGGATTTTACATAAATCCTTCTAAATACTCTTGATTACAGTTGGTTATAATTTCTTGTATATCTTGTTTCTTATTCTTGCATATTGGGAAAAAATTGCCAAGACTGATGAAACTAGGTCAAAATTTTCAGTATCATTAAACAAATCAGCTGGCGACGGTATTCTAAAATATTATTTTTCAGAGCAGTAAATCACGTGCTAAATTTAGTGTTAAAATATTATTCTTTTAAATTTATTTAAATCTTATTAAAAATTATAATTTATAAACAATGGATTTACTTCATGTAATCTGTTATCTCATTTTTCTGTATTTTCTTTTGACAACCTATAACATTTAAAAAAAAAGGATTAGATATTAACCTACTTAGTTAACTCAAATTACGTTAATTTACTGTATTTGTAACTACATAAAACTAAATGGGAAATGTACTGTAAAAATAAATGGTGTCTACATGTGTAAGTACGCACAGAGGAAATTAGAAATCTAGCTTTATGAGTAAATATGCGATTCATGAGACGTTATTGGAACGCCTGAAGGTGATAGACTGTTAAGTGAAATTCAGTTGGACATGTATCGTGCTGTTGAACTCAAATAAACATTAGATGGTGATATGAGTTTCACATTCACATGTTTATCGAATAAACAATTCAGTTCGATGATCAAGGAAAATTTTAGGGTGTCAGCTGGAATATTGTGTTGAACATGCTTTTATTAAAAAATCGGTTTGCAGTAGAAAGGAAAAACGTTTAACTTTTTCATAACCCATCAGGCTACCATCTAGTAATAACTTAAAGAAACTATAAATTAACAAGCTCTTTGACCATAATGTGGCATATTAACAATAAAAGTTAGACTTAAAAAGAGAGGGCAACACTTATATATAAGAAATTTCTTTCCTGCGTATAAAACTTCTATTTATTTTATCGCTTTTCATTTGATGGTGTTTGTATAGAGTGTTATTTTTAAATAAAGAAACAAAAATTATAAAATGCCTTAATTTTAAGTAGCATCCAAGGGTTAAGCATAGCAAAGAAATTAAAATGGAATAAATGTTGGTGTATTAGTAAATCTTCAGATGCAACGGAAAATGATTCCTTTATGTCACATTTTTTCAGACAAACAAACTTTTTTATCTGAATTTGCTTAGGCTCAGTCCTTGTAAGTGAATTATACATCCTCTAAAAGTAGAAGCTTCAATTTTTTAAAAAAATACCTCTACAACAATTTAAAATATTGTAATGTATATAATGTTAGAAAATCAAGAAAACTTGTAATGATGTACAAATGAAACTTCTACGCAGTACTTCTAATACGCCTTCAATTAGGAAAAAAAAATGACCATTGGTACAAACATATATTTAAATGTATAAGTATTAGTAAATCATATCACATTTATTTCGCAAATAATGCATTTTCCCTTTTACATATTACATGTTATGCTGTTATTTTTTTATTGTTCACATTACAACCGGACTGTAACCAACTATAACCTCTATGGATGCATGTGTAAACGTGTTCTTATAACCTTCTACGTTGTCTTCTTCTTTGGCAAATGAAGATTTGCTTTCCGAACAGATTTCTTAGGCCTTGCACGTTATATATCCTAACGCAGTCAACAAGGGTCGTCCTGTGCTTTTTCTCTTTACGGACACATCCAATCGTTTCGAACTGCATATACTAGCTTTTGGGGAACCTTTGGAAAGTTGCGAGCCAAATTCTAGGATGATAGCAAAGTCTCGGGCTGTATTAATGGGAATTTATATGGAATTTTGAATGTTTTATATGGAGTTTCGATACGTTCCATGGGCCTGATCAAAAGCCATTGCCACATATTGGCTGTACCATTGGCGGATGTTCTTGCTGCCTGGGATCAGGAGTAATTAAACTTTAAACGAAACGCACGTTGAACTAAAATTACTGATTCACTCTCAGCAAATTGCAGAACTCAAAACGCTTTATGCTCCGGAGTCACCTTTTTGCATATGCGGCACTGGAAGCGAGAAAAAACAACAAAGCCGTTCTCTTGTATGTGCTTCTCTGAGTCCGCTTGAGTTACTCTTTATTTGCGATTTTAAACCAACACTCTATCAACTCTTACCATTACTTAGTTTATAGCATTAAAATGTATGATATCCCGGATATTCTTATATGGACATATTGTAAGTAATATATAGATTTAAAGGAAGCAAAATAAAAATATTTAGACGATTACTTGAAAACATCCTTTATTTATAAAATCATGTTCTGTTTTTAATTTAATATAGCTAAAAAGATCCATCCTCATCAAATTTCCCTTTCATTATTTACACCCCGAAATGTAATAAATATTTCCAATCCGTTACCATGCATTTTTTCAGACATACTGGGTAGATAAAATCAACTCTAATATCTCCTAAGTACGTTTCGTCTGCTATATTCACACACCTAAAATTTATAGAAACATTTTAACTATTAAAGTATTAAAATATACACCCCCGTTTCCATCAAGGAGTGCCATCCTATGAAACTAATGTTCTTCCACACTTAGCCACTTTCCCCTACAGACATCCTAAATTTTAAACGCATTCTGTTTTCCATAGCCTCCCCGGAGGTATCTCCGAAAAAATTAATATGTATATTTCCAACTATACATCAATTTATGTGCTGCCGTAAGTTTGACAAAGGCAAC
Source organism: Cheiracanthium punctorium (assembly GCA_038373885.1). NCBI lineage: Eukaryota > Metazoa > Arthropoda > Arachnida > Araneae > Cheiracanthiidae > Cheiracanthium > Cheiracanthium punctorium. The sequence goes on along the minus strand of JAWZYV010005808.1, from coordinate 350,643 downwards.
TACTTAGGGAGACAGGCTTTCTAGCGTAATAACTTTTGCCTTGTAAAGTGGCTTTTGCATTTTATTTACTCATGCAGTCATGAAGACGGTCATATCCAGTGTCACAAAAAGTGCAAGAGCTGCACTTTTTTTTTTAATAAACTAGGAGCGGTATGAGTAATCATGATAAAATTTACGCGGTGTGTAAATCCTTTGTCAAAGGGTGGAATGAATATTTCTTTAAAGTTCAGCATCTATGATGAGAGTACATTTTTCAAACTTGATCAACTCGTGCCCAGCGAGCTTACACTTGGGAACATGCATGTAAGTGCATGAATCTACCAATATATACCTGTCTATCTATACAGTACCTTCTATACGGTTCAGGCAAATTCTTGAAGTACCTGAATGGTTCAGAGGAATCCCGAATGGCATCAGTCTCGCTCCTGACTCTCTTTGCGCCTTATGTATTTGATTTGATATTGGGAATACGGCCTATTATCTACACGAGGAGGGGTGCCCTCAGTGGGGGCCTTCCTGAGGGGTCCTAACCCGTATTTAAGCGAAGTTCCGGAGAAAACCACGAAAAAATCCGAAAGGCTGGGTACGCCATATGGTAAGGCTACGTATGCAACCTGGGTTTGAACGAGGCACCTCCCATCTCCTACTTGAGAGCGCTATGCCCTGGGTCACTGGTCGGGCATTGTCCCTTATGTAATCTTAAACAAATTACGAAATTTTTTTGGACTCTAGCAATAAACATTTTGCATTTAAATTCATGTACAGCCCTGGCCATCTGTGTATTAAGATCACATATCCAATTTAACAATCATTTAATTTATGTTTCTTTATGTAATCTATCCAAAATCAAGAATTCTAAATTACATTTCTGTTCTCATTTTTCTGTCACTTCGGCTTTTAATCTGTATAATCGCTTTTTCCCGTATGCATTATTCTTATTTGTTTATTTGTCTCATCAGACCTGTTGAGTCGTTCTGGGTTAAAAAATAGATTACATTACGTCCGTTTGCAATAGCAACGGTTTATTGGCACAGTGCTGGAGTAGTTTTTAAATCTTTTCATCTTTTTATCACTGTCCATATAGGACGTACTTTTATTTCTCTGAGCCACCACCAGCCATTTTAATAAGTTTATGTTTCAGTAGTTTCTTTTAAATAAAATAGTTTTAAGTATTTTAACGTATTCTTATATTTTCAACTAAATGTAGCGAACCTGGATTCTAACCGTCACAACGCAGTTTATAATTATACAATAGCCTATCCAAACTATCTTCGTAACACCATCTTTGTTCAAAGTACGTAAATTAATGTATGGGGCGCATTTTACTACTTGGGACTTATTTTGTGCAGAGGATATAAAAATTTAAATTTTCATTTAATTTGATTAAATTTTAACCGATACCTTAAATTTCTGTACATTTTTTTACATAACTTTCTAATTTTATGTACATGTCTATGATCATTATTTAAGGACTGAAAGACTGGGATCAGTGTTTTTGAGGGTTTCCTGGGATCAGTGTTGTATATGTAGAGCCATTATCGATAGTGTTAATGGCTATATTAGTTGACGAATTTACAAGAAAAACTGGTAAAAACCATTCAGTGTAAAATATATTTAACTTTGGGCAACCTAAATGAGTAAGAGAGAGAATGAAATTATCATGATATCTTTTGTAACAGGAAAAATTGCTGCATTAAAATTACTTTTATTTCCACTTAACAGCTTCAAGATATTTACCAATTACTACATTTTTATTTTTGTTCTATATATGCTTAGCAGTAAATATCAAGCCTGTCTCGTTATCGTTATCGTGTAGATTGCAGTTTTTATTTGCCTATAGCATTTTGTACTATATAATCTGCCTCCTACGCATGCGCATGTCTCTCCAGCAAAACAGCTCAATAATTAAAATACGCTGGCAAGTTGTTATCAGACAGAGTGCTGCCGTACTAATGTACTTTCACACATAACCCTTTTACAGCATTTAATAATTTGAAAACCCCGACAGTTTCCCATAATCTCCCTGGAGGTATCTTTAAAACATTAATATCCACTTCCTCGGGACTTCCTTATTTATGGGCGACCATAAATCAACAGAGGCAGCTAGTCAGGGAGACATGTCGGGTGGCTAAATAACTTTTACCTTGTAAAGCGGCTTTTTGCGTTTTATGGGCTCGTCCAGTAACATGAAGATGAGCATAAGAAAATGCTCCCTTTTTAAAGGCTGATGCTCAGTTTACGCGAAATCGATGCATTCGAATGGGAAGCAAAAACGCCTACATGGTGAAAAACCTCTGCTTTCTTTCCATTGTGTTTGTGCGGGGGGAGGTTGCAGTTTAGCACATTAATCTTTTGTCGGTGCCTCCTGTAGAAGACTCAAAAGACGCATGAACTGGGCAGAAGCCTTAAAATTGTGAAATAGGGGGACAGCAAAGATAACATTCAAGGCTGCCGAAATTCAATTGACTTAGAGGGGTAAAGGTATTTCGTTAAAAGTTTTGCCTATAAATGAGTTGCTTCAAATTGTTGTGACAGATAATCTCCACTCCCATAAGTGCTTATGTGTGAGAATCTCTATATATAATGCAAGATGTCCTGACTGACTGACTGACTGACATACGATCATCGCCCAGCCAAATCTACCGGAGATACAGACATGAAATTTTGGGAGCTTATAGGTTTTGCGCCCAAGGCGTCATTTAAGAAGCGATTTTTAAATATTCGAACCCAGACGAGGATGGAGACCCAAAACGTTCTTTTCACGTTTTCCTTCATATCTCAGGGGGGGGGGGGAGATAGGCGTAAAATTCTGACTTTAAAATGTAACTAATACAAACGCCTAAAAATCAATTTCAGGGTGTTTTGAAATTCGCACCCAAACAGGGTAAGGTGCCAAAACGTTCTTTTCATATTTCCCTTCATATCTCAGAGAAAAAAAGCGATAGCCGTATAACTCTGGCTTTAAAGTGTAACTAATAGAAATACCTAAAAGTCATTTTCAGTGTTTTTTTAGAATTTTCATCGTAACGGGGTTAAGGGGCCAAAACGTTCTTTTCACATTTTCCTTCGCATCACAGAAGAAAAAAAGGATGCCCGCAAAATTTTTGCTTCAAAATGTAACTAACGGAAATTTCTAAATATCAGTTTCAGGATTTTTAGAATTCGCACCCGAAAGAGGGTAAGGGGCCAAAATGTTCTTTAACGTTCTTTTCACATTTCCTGTTATATCTCAGAAGTAAAATGAGATAGGAGAAAATTTATTGCTTTAAAGTGTAACTGACTGAAATACCTAAATATTATTTTCAGGGTTTTTTAGAATTCGCATCCAAGCGGGGGTAAGAGGCTAAAACGTTCTTTCCCCATTTATCTTCATATCTCAGAGGCTAAAAGAGATAGTCGTAAAATTCTTGCTTTAAAATGTAACTAACAGAAATACCTAAAAATCATTTTCACGGTTTTTTAGAATTTTCACCGAAACGCGGGGTAAGGGGCCAAAACGTTCTTTTCACATTTTCCTTCGTATCACAGAAGAAAAAAGAGATGCCGCAAAATTCTTGCTTTAAAATGTAACTAACGGAAATACCTAAAAAGCACTTTCAGCGTTTTTTAGAATTCGCACCCGAACGGGGGTAAGCGGCCAAAACGTTCTTTAACGTTCTTTTCACATTTCATATTATATCTCATAAGTAAAAAGAGATAGAAACAAAATTCTTGCTTTAAAGTGTAACTGACTGAAATACCTAAATATCATTTTCAGGATTCTTTAGAATTCGTACCCAAACGGGGGTAAAATGTCAAAATGTTTTTAACGTACTTTTCACATTTTCTTTTATATCTGCAGCTCAGAAGAAAAAAAAAAAAGATAGCCTCAAAATTTTGCTTTAAAATGTAACAAACAGAAATACCTAAAAACCATTTTTAGGGTTTGTTAGAGTTCGCACCCAAACGGAGTTAAGGGACCAAAATGTTTTTTGACATTCTTTTCACATTTCCCTTGATATATCAGAAGAAAAAGACATAGTCTGAAATTCTTCCATAAAAATATAGAGAACACAAACGCCTTACAATCATTTTCAGAATTTTTTAGAATTCGCATCAAAGCGAAATAAAGGGGCCAAAACGTTGTTTTCAAATTTATCATCGTAGCTCGAAAGGAAAAGGAGATAGGCATAAAATTCTTCCTTTAAAATGTAGCGAACAGGAATACCTAAAGTCATTTTCAGGGTTCTTTAGTATTCGTGTATAAACTGGTGTAAGGGCCCAAAACGTTGTTTTCATACTTGTCTTCATATTTTGAACAAAAATTAAGACAATCTTAAAAATCATACATTAAAATGTAAAGAACACAAATTCATAAACGTTCTTTCCAAGATTTTCGACCTCAAAAAGAGGTAGTTTATAAAGAAAAAGGTGTTTTAGCTCTTCAGTGCTGTTAATTTCAGACAAAATTTTTGTCTACCTGGTGGAAGAGCGAATGACTTTTTAAGGGTTGCCAGATTAAACGTGAAAAGTCGCGAAGGTTTGCCACTTTTTGTTGATTTATCACCAAATTTGGCATAAAAATATTAAGTTCCCGAAATTGGAGCCAGCTTAGCTATATCTTCCACGTTTGTCGAGAAATTGCCTAACCCTACTGTTTATTTAATTGGAATATTGGTGTCTATATTCATGTAAATAAAGATGAAGTATACTTAGAATATGCCTGGCGAGAATTAAAAAAGTTTTAGTAGGCGATTTTAATATAGATTTCGATTTTGAAGAAGTATTTTATGGAACAAGAAAGACAAATACGACACACTCGCGGATTATGATGCACATTCCAAGCAGTATTTAGAAAGATCAAATATAGATAGAATATGCCTAACGAATACTGTAAAACAGTTTTTAAGGCGATTAAATCTAAAAATATGTTTAATATTTTTTATTTATTTTCCATTTGTATTTTTCGGTTTAACAATATCCATTCCGTGCAAAGAACGGGTACTTCGTGCGAAGAACGGGTACTTCAGCTAGTATTGATATAAGTGTGCACACCATTTTATGTTACTTTGATTTTAGAACTTCAATTTATGGTTTGCGGGTTTTAAAATTATAAGTTGTGGATTTATATAATAAAGCCATAGTCATTCTTTAATTGCCAAAATTGCAATTTTATTAGATTGAATTTTACCGGCAGATCGGTTAAAAAGGGGAAAAATTCGTTTGTTCTCTGAGGTAGTACTGCCATTAACGCTGGTTCAACTTTGGTTACTTTTTAACCATCATGTTTAATATATCTTTGGCAGGTGGCTCAAAATAGGATTCGGACACATTCAGTAGACTTTATAAATTACACACAAGTACTTGTAATTTATTTATATTTTCACTAGTAATTAATTGGTCTTGGTGCATATTTCTAAATTAAATTTCACTTCTGAACTTACTTTCGCAGTACATTTTCCCGCTGTTTTGCAACAGAAACCCACCATGATTCTGCTGAAAGAGAATTTTTGATAGCGTCCAGACCTATATGAAATAAATTGTGCATATGCATAAATTAAAGGGAAATGTTTTAAATATCACTGCATTCCTCCCTTCTCCATTTAAGCTGCCGTAAACAGCTTGAAATATTTACCAATCAATTTTTTCTTCATTGTTTGCTCAGCAATAAATACGAAATGTTTTTTTATTTCGATATGGTATATAAATATTAACCAGCGTAAATGAGATTGGTTATAATATTTCGAAAATATTCTCTTCTACTACGTTTGCAGATGATATCTCTTCACCCAAACTGCCTAACAGTTATAATAATAATATGTTTACGAGATGCTATCGGTCAAAGTACTACCGAACTAATGTATTTCATTATGAAATGCTATCCCCCATTCAAGATTTAAAACCCTTTACCATTTTCCACAATGTCCTTTCAAGTATCTTCAAAACATTAGTGTTTATTTCTTCTTCTAAATCTGTTTATGGGCAATCATAAATCTAGGAAAAGCAGCTAGTTAGGGAGACATGCCGATTAGCGAAATAACTTTTGCTTTGTAAAGTGGCATTTTGCAAAATTTGCCAGTAGCCAGTGTCACGGAGATGGGAACGAGAAAATGTTTATTTTCAATAAGAAGACGCAGAGGAAGGAAAGCGAGATAATAAATATCACATGAACCAGAGATCAGTTAACTGGAAGAAGGGTTGTACAGAAGGGAGTCATATTATTAGGGACAGTACTCAAATTCTTGTTTTATCTAGTTTAAAGGAACTTTTCGAGCAAATAACTTCGTTGTCAAAAAGTTTTTTACTTGTTTTTGCTGCATCATTATTATTATTTTTAGTAAGTGTCAACACTGCATCATCATGTGCGTATTACCTCTCGTTCACACTCAGCCCACTTTCACGTCAGGGAGCGAGAGAAATGGCAGTAACAGGAGTGTAAACACCTCTCTCGTCCTGCTCGTGTCATGACCTTTCCTACTGACCCCTCTGCTTGGCGCGATCCCCCTTCGAGGGATTTTTAAGGGAAGAGGAGGGAAGTACAGTAGAAAATTGCATACAAGGGAAGGCGAGTACAGCTGAATGTAAACTCTCACTGCTTTTGGAGCTGACGCAGAAGTATTTACTGAGGAAAAAATGCAGCGGCGAGAGGAGAACTGGGAAGGGCTGAATCTGAATGCGGCATTAAGTGTGTGAGCGACCGTGGAGCTTATCCAGCTCGCTAAGTAGGCGGCCGACAAAGGACTGATCTCCATCAAGCGGCAGTTGAGTGAAGTGCAAATCGGAGAATGACATCATAGTTCTAAGTTCCAACAACATGCAAAAATATGTAAAGTGAGCATGTCCTGAGTAAATGCTCATGGCTGACGAGAAAGACAGGCTGCGGTGCTGACATTTGGTCACACCCCTTTTGCCCTCGAAGTGTCATGCGACCTAGGTGGTGTGTCCATCTTATTGTGGCTATCTCGGACTAAGATGGCCACACCTTTTAAGTCAGATGACTTGTTGAGGGAAAAAGGGGTGTGACCAAATGTCACACCCCTTTTTCGCAGCCTCTCTTTCTCGTCAGCCACGATAAATGCTTTAATTACGTTAAAGGGTGGCACCACCAAGCACTAAGTTTATTTTCGCTAGATCTTCATTTAATATAAATATTACTCTTACACAAAGAATAAAATATCTACTTATTGTGCTGTTTTTTTATGATATAAACAGAAGACTCTCATAAATAAAAAATACATACAAAACAATTATGCAGATTATTCAGGTATGGTAAAAGCGAGTGCAGAGTAAAGAAAATCAGTCTCCTCCAGCAGTTATAAATGTTATTGATCACTTCAAAGAACAGGGCTCGCGCGTACTCGCATTTTACACGTAAATCGATATTTTTTGAAACAATTGACTCTCATTTTTTGAAACTGCGAGTCAAATTTTACTCGCAAAATTTCCGCCAAACAGCTATTGAAAATAATCGAGCCCATCTTACCCGGATTTACCCTATGCACACAAACAAAAATTTGATTATAAAGTTTTTCCCCATTATTTAAACTGGTGAATATTTTTTTTTTCAATTACGGATTCGTAATCAGTGGCGCACCCAGGATTTTGGTTTAGGGAGGCTTTGGTTACAAATACTGCTGAACTTGGTTATAGTGACGTAGATTATAGAAGTTATAACTCTTATAACGCTAAAACATTAGCACTTGCCCATACAACACAAGCCCACTGTCAACATAACTCGTTAGAGTCATAGAGAAATAATTATTCAACTTTTCAGTGATACTGTGCCCAAGTTTAACTTTAATTTCATACATTAACTGAAAGTATTTATTTAAAAACCAACATCCCCCACTTTTAATTAATCCCCACCACAAAAAATGAGAAATAATTGAAGACAATTTTTATGAGGGGCATTCAAAAAGTCAGTTACACTCGGACAATGTAGGTCAAAAAACACTTTATTGAGGAGTGCGCTCTAGGGAATGCAATCCCGATCCCGCGGGATTAGGATCGTAATCCCGCGGGATTGACGCTGAGAAATAAATTATTTTTTATTACAATTTCACTCTACTTTCCCAATGAATAGACCGAAACATCTTGCATATTTATGCCTAACAATAAACAAATCAATAATTACACATTTTAATTTAGTTATTTGTTACTTAGTTTATTATTTAGTTTATTTAATTAGTTTATTATTTACTTCATTTAATTATTAAGTTTTATTTTTTTAAATTATCTTCCAATTGGAGTCTGGATCGAACATCTAAATCTAAACATTGTAATATAATCTTTTCGTAAAGTTCCCAGTGTTCAAATGAAGTGAAATACTTCATGCTATTTATCTCTTAATGAAAGTCACGAATTAATTATAAAAATTTTTTATTTTAGTTTTTAATAGTTTTAATTCACAATTTTAATTATTATACTAAAATTAAATCTAGACTAGGAAATGATTCATTGGATTTGTTCGATTTTGTACGTTCTTTTTCCAGCAACTAAGAAAATAACGTTAAGTATGTTAACATATCTATAAATTGTATATTCTTCATTTTTAACAACTAACATCAGACATAACTTAGTATATTATTATGAATATCATGATTATAATTTTCATATTTCTAAGTTATTGTATTAATTATCTCATAAGATTAATTATTATTATTAAAGTTAAACTTCATAGTGCTTAAAATCTTACTTTTTTTCTACTTTTCTCTGTTGAAATGCAGTCCTAACTAAGTGAAATGTCAATCCCGCGGGATCAAAAAATATCAATCCCGAAATCCCGCAGGACGAAAAACAGTGCGGGATTGCATTCCCTAGTGCGCTCCAATACAATATGACACACATACAGCGCACTATTTCTCTACATAATCTCCCAGTCGCTGCAGACATGTGTTGGAACGTTCCACCAATCGTTCGATGCCTTGACGACAGAATATCGTTCCTTGGTCCCGGAGCCAGCTTAGAACAGCTGTCTGAACCTGGCCATTGTTAGAAAATTCTCTTCCACCCAAATGCTCTTTGAGTTTTCCGAACACGTGAAAGTCGCAGCGCGCCTAGTCGGGACTGTACGGTGAATGCTGCTATGCTGCCAGACCGCCCATTCAAAGCTGCGGTCTAAATCCTGTGTTGTGAGCGCCTTATGAGGTCTTGCATTGTCATGCAAGAGGACAATGCCTTTGCTTGAAGTGTTTTGCCCACAAAAAAAACGTACTGTCCCGCGTACTTCAATGTTGGAGTAAGCTTCCAGTTTAAGCGTCATTTCCTTCATGTACTATGCATCAACGGTTGTCACTATCCGAATGAAATTGCTATCTTTGGAAGCCGTGGAACTGAATTATTGTCTGCGCAAGCTTCGGTCTTGTTTCACAATGTTGCCATCCGTGGAGGAACAAGTGTAACTTACTTTTTGAATGCACCTTGTAAAATAAAATATTTTAATTCGTTAGTGACAATTTTCAATTTTTAAAGCTTTTCGCATCTAACTCTCCGGGTTTAGGAGGGGGTGGGGTCTTCAGCCCCCATAGCCCCCTTCGAGGGTGCAGCTATGTTCGTAATCATAATGCTTATGCATACCCTATACTAGTTCATTTCCGTATATTAATTTACTTTCTTTTTTTGTCCATTTGATAGCTATCAAACCAATTTTCTTCACACTTTTTGCATTTTCTTTTCTGGCACAAATATAATAAATATTGCCTGCTTCGATGCATTACATACTTTCGGTTTATGCAAACTAGTTAATACCACCTGAAATATACTGTAAATATGTCATAGATGCTATATATGTATGCATACTTCTAGCCTTAAAATAGCTTAACTATTAAAATACGGGTACATGTTGTTATCGGGTACCATAGTAATATACTCCCACACTTAACGCTGCACACATTTCCAATATTTTGAAACCTCTTAATATTTTCCGTAATCTCCCTGGAGATATCTCCGAAAACATTAATATCTATTACCCCGGGACTTCCCTCTGCATCTATTTATGGGCGGCCATAAATCTACCAAAGGCAGCTAGTTAGGGAGAGACATGCCGGGTAGCGAAATAACTTTTGCCTTGTAAAGTGGCTTTTTTTGCACTTTATGCGCTCGGCCAGTGTCACGAAGATGAGCACAAGAAAATGTTTCTTTTTAACAAGGGGAGGTGGAAAGCAAAGATAATAACAATCGAGCTCGCCGTAAATCAGGTTGCAGCGGGAGGGGAAGGGCATATCGTTAAAAGTTTAGCATTTGTGAGGGCATGTTTAAAAACTTGTTGTAAATAGGTGCTCGTCCAAATATGTTGATGTGGCTGAATATCCACGTTATGTGCGCTGTATAAAAGTCTCAAGTTTATGTATTTATCTATTCATTTATTTATTTATTTTTAAAGATGGTGACTTTGCTGTTGCAAATAATTCACTTATTTAAAAGAAATATGTGGTTATAAATAAGTTTTAAGAGTAAAGCCTTAAAAAGCAAGTAAATATTGTTCACACACTGAAAAAATATTACCAATTCTTAATCCGCGCCTATGAAATCCCCATACTTGGCCGTCTTTTTACATATTTAACACATTTGTCCTAGAAATTCGATTATTTGACAGAAAATCATAAAATACTAAATTTATGATATAGCCTTAACTCTTATTATGTTTAAATAATTTAAGTTAAAGATCTTATCATACATGAAATTTTATATATATTACTGTTTAATACTTCTTTCATGGAACTTTTAAACTGAAATTGCATAAAATAAAATAAAAAAAATTACTGGTTAGCGATTCGTATTTTTATGTAACTGTTTTAGCTAAAACGATTATTTCTAATAGACGCACAAACACTGTCTTACTTAGTGGGATATCACGATTTTTTTTTTTTTTTTTTACCCTCCGCTAAAGAGGGTAATAGTTTTGGGCAGACAAAAAAAGTCGTGGATGATAATTGATAGTAAATAAAATCTTACAGATCTCACGGAAATTTGAAACACACCAAGATCCGACACATGATTGGAATAATGGATACTTGAAAAATTTCAAAGTAACGTCAGATGAAACAAAAGGGGAAACTGTAAGATTTTGTCAGAGCGTCTGCGACTGGCTGTCAAGTTCCCGAGGTTCCGATTTCATTTTTCAGAACTTGGATTTGTTTCCAGAGTCGCGTTCAAACTTTTGTCCCTCCTCGGAGCAAGTGGTGGTGTTCTGTCGTGGCATTTCTAAAATTTTCATTTTTGCGGGATCAGTGTGAAATAGCTCGTAGGCTTGGTATTTCACGCTCTACTGTTCAGTATTACATCGTTAAATATCAGAAGAATATACCCGGGACTGTTGTTCAAGGCCGCGCTGGCCGTCCTCGCCAGTTGTCTAATCCGGAAGAAAGTCATCGTGAAACTAACCGTCTATTTATGCAAAGAAAAAGGGAAGATCCAGATTTTCGTGCTCAAGAAGCGGAATCCAAATCCAGAAGACAAGACAGAAAACGTTTACGACTCTGTCTAGATATACCATCGAAAAGACCAAGAACAGATACTGATCTAAATGTAAGGTGTGAAGAACTAGAATTTCGTAAATTAGCTGAGAAATTTTTCGAAGCTGTTGCTGATGGTCCAATCCACCAATGCTATTGTTGTGATCGACTGTGGTTCAAAAAGTCAATAATAACCCATTCCAAAACAACTTTACTGTCCAAAGGAGCGACAACGGACTTTATAAAACTAGTCTTTTACAAAGATATCGATGATATTGGCAAATTTTGCAAAACATGTTACGATTGTTTGATTAAATTGACAATACCAGAATTAGCTATAAGCAATGGCTTCGAATTCCCCGAAATACCGGATTGTTTAAAATACTTGACACCACTGGAAGAACGGTTGGTTTCTCCCCGTTTGATTTACATGCAAATACATCCTGTACATGGCTGCCAATACAAATTAAAAGGTTCTGTCAAAAAACCTCTTTAGCGGAGGGGAAACTAATTTCAGCTGAAGGCTGAATATTTTTTTTTTTTTTTTTTTTTTAGCCAGAAAGGTTTCTTTTTGAGTTGCAATGATACTGTATTTTAGCTGCATACCCATAAGTATATTTTATCATTACGCAATACATCAATAAATAAACTTTCTTACCATTGTTAAATAGTCAACATTTGTTTTTCATTTTCTATTAATTCGAAACAACAAAAAACGAAATATGGGAAGAGGATTAGTCAGAACTAATTTATGTAACTGTTTTAGTACAGTAATATTAGTGAGAACTAATTTATGTAACTGTTATGTAACTAATTTCGTAAACTTTATGTTTCTTATTTTGTATCAACACGCTATTTATTAGAAAATAAGATAAATTATGCCCCATCGATTAGAAAACACTGTCTAACACAGTCTTTTATTTCGAAAAATTCGGCGATGTAATTGATATGTGTCTATGTATCGTTGCTCAACTTGGCGAAGTTGGTCATAACCTCAACAAAGCTGTATCACTAGAAATGTAAAGTGTGCGAGACCCTGAGTGCTTTATGTGCTATTTCTATCGTTTAAATGAAGAGTCAGATATTGTAGACGTCCAAATACTTATTGTATTATGATAGAAATAGATCCTAAACTGCCATAGACCGTAATGTATTGCGAAGGAATTCTTTTGTGTTCTCCTATAGTAAAATTATAAATACTGAATAAACTTTTTTCGACCGAGAACATTATTTTATAAGCCTAAATAACATACAAACGTTATTTAGGTTTGCGTTTTTTCTGTTCCAAAATATACTTTGAAGAATAACTGTCCATAGAGGGCAACGCTGAAATTCTTCTGTGAGCTCCCTTCAAAGAACTGTAAATGTTGCATGTACTGTTTTCAACAGGCTATATAATGCTGTACAAAGCAATAGCATATTTAAATTTCGTAGCAATCGATAGATATTGACGGCAGTTAGAATACAGACAAACAGACAGACAAAACGAAGTCCATAAAATCTCTCAACTTGGTTTGTTAAAAAATACATATATAGGGAAAAGTAGGGTTAGATGACGAACTTAAGCTTCAAATATTTTTCCTGAATTCAGTAAATGGTTTTAAATCTTAAAATTCTCATTCAAAGATTTGTTTGAACCTTTGTGTTTAAAAAATAAAAAAAGCCCGACCAGTGGCATACTGCATAGCGCACTGAACTGGGAGACGGAAGGTGCCTGGTTCGAAACCATGTCGAGTCCGTCGACCTAACCGTTCGGAGTTGTCCCTGGTTTCCTCCGAAACTTAGCGTAAATACGGGTTAGGATCCCTTAGAAAGACCCCCACGGAGGACCCCTCATCCATAGGCCTAGATCCCTCGGGCAGATAATTGGCCTTAATCCCTCAACACACACACAAAACAAGAGGAACAATTCCATTTTTTCTTGAAAGATGGCGAAATATTAAAGAAAAGAAAGAAAAAAAAAAGCTCTTCATCATCTTACTTTGTGGTTACTTTGTCGGGGTAAGTTGATGGATAAATTACCACATAAAGATTTATTTTTTAAACTGCGAAAAAACAATTTCTTTAGGTATAGTCTATGAAAATGACATATCACCCACAATAAAACAAAACTAAATTAAGTGCGAAAATTAAGAAAGAAACCGGAAAATAAAGTTTATAAACAAAAATCACATTTTCAGGGTACACGTTTCACTTTATTATGATCCCAGCCGGGTGGATCATTGTTCCCAAGATTTGTACTTGAGTCGTTCTTCGTTGTTACCTTGCTGGCCATCGAAGAACTAACTCATCCTCAACCTACTTCACATAGACTTTTTTAATTTAAAATTGTTTAACAGCATCCGAGCTTATCGTAAACAAACTATAAGGCAAGTAATTTTTAACGTTAGAAGTTCTAAAAAAAAAAAAAAAATCTGATGTGTACAACACATGACTTCCTTGCACGTCTATTAATTCAAAAATATTTTCGACGCACTTCCTCTAAACTTATTTTTTTGAAAGAGATAAAGTATCAGTAATAGTAAGGTTTAGCGATTTCTAGCCAAATATTTCGATATCGCCAAGCTGAATTCAATTTCCTTTTGACACTTTATTTGGAGATATTTCACTAAAAGCCGACAACGCTTGAGATAGTTCGCGAGATTTTGGGGATAGCCAAAGTAGTCATTGACCACAGACTTTCAATGAATTGAATGCAACCATATACCTCAATGTATTTAAAGTCATTTGGCTCACCCTGTAAATAAATTCCCAGTCGATTGCTGCCAAAAAAGATATTGAAAACAGTTACAGATTATAATAGTTCTAAATACAAAAGTTCAAAATTCTACGGGTTAAAGTTTTAGAGTTATACAAAATACGAAATAATTTTTGGCGCCAAATTTGGCGATATTTCGGTGAAACTCGTCAATCTCGACGACAAATGGCGAGATTTTAAGCATGGACCAAACAATGACAGATTATCGCCAAATTTGGCGATGTTTAGCCAAAACTAGCCAAGAACGATGACAAATGGCGATACTTTGGGCATGGACCAAATGACTGACTATCGCCAAATTTGGCGATATTTCGGCAAAACTCGCCAAGGTCGACGACAGACGGCGAGATTTTGGGCATGGACGAAACAATGACTGTCTACAGTTGTATAATATTGAAGATGTCTATAGACATTAAAGTAATAAAATTCTTTTCGGTGGTCCTGTAAATAAACTTTCCAGTAGATTGGACCAAAAATCGAGATGCACAACTTGATGTTATAACAATCTTATACATGAAATTTCATAATAGTTTTTGAGATTTGAGAGTTAAATATGCACACACGTACACCAAAAGTCACCAAGCTTGGCGACTTTTGGCGTAGTTCTTGAGGGAGGCACGTGACCCTGGTCGGACCATTACCTAACTTATGTGGTAGGACGGTATTGTGCTTCAAATGGATGAATGCCCCTAAAATTGCCATTGACCGTAATGTATTGGAAATCTTTTGAGTGTCCCTGTAGCAGAACTATAAATGATAAAGACACTTTTTTAAATGGAGAAATTCATTTTGTAACTCTTAACAGCATATATCACATATGAATCGTTTGAAATAGCCCAATACCACTAAAATACGCTGTAATGAATTTCGGCCCATAGAGCGTAATGTATTTAGAATCTTTTGAGCCGCCCTGTAGATAAAATATCCAGTCGAATGGAACCGAAAGGGGAGCGGCAAAACTAGATGTTACAACAATCCTAAATATAAAGTTTCTACATTCTACGACCAATATAGTTTTTGAGATATGCGAGTTTAATGAACTTCGCTCCATAGAGCGTAATGTATTTCGAATCTTTTGGGAGGTCCTGTAGATAAACTATCCAGTCGAATGGAACCAAAAGGGGAGGTGCACAACTAGATGTTACAACTATCCAAAATATGAAGTTTCGACATTCTACGCCTAATAATTTTTGAGATACGCGAGTTTAATGAATTTCGCTCCATAGAGCGTAATGTATTTCGAATCTTTTGGGCGGTCCTGTACATAAACTATCCATTCGACTGCGACCAAAAGGGGAGGTGCACAACTAGACTGCAACAATCCTAAATATCAAATCTCAACATTCTACGACCAATAGTTTTTGAGATATGCGAGTTGCATACATACGTACGTACAGACGGCATGGAAAAACTGGCCACAATAGACTCGCCGTTGGTCAAAATGAGTTGCAGACGCGTTTATATGATCGTGCATGCTAGCTTACGATGAGATGCATCGAAAAAGAATTTTTAATTAAATTTAGCGGTAGTCAAAATCGGTTTTTTCGTCGAAATTTGGCCCCCAAAATTTTTCGGAATCACATTACTTCCTTATACTTCGTACAAGGAAGTTAAAAACACCATCTATTTTGTCTAATTTCCTCGATGTAAATTTTGAATTTCAAAAATCTATGTTTTTGTCGAATTCTCAGATTGAACCAATACAGCACTAAGGTGTGAGCAGCTTGGAAATATTGTCTCGCAAATTTCCTGACGCCGGAAATAAATAAGCAATATATTTTTCATTTTTTGCAGAATATTTTTGCGGCATTGTATTGATTTGTCGCTCCCTTTTTCTCCTCTATGATAAATGAACGATGAATCTAAGAACATTCCGCATTTTAAAACCTCTCTAATGTTTTTGAATGAATGGTATTTGACTATGAATAGAATTTTTCGAGTTTTTACCATTCCTTTCTTCCATCCGTTTTAAAGAACAAAAACGAAGAATTTCTTTTCCGTACGGATTGCACCGCTACTTATTTTTAATCGGAATATCAGCTGGAGATTGTTATTTCCTAATCAAAAATTACGAATTATTTTTTCCCCCGCCATTTAATTTTCTGACTGCTAAACCGAGAAAAAGTTCTTCCAAAATGCACTGAGTATAAATTGCTGATTTATTAAGTTGTTTGAAAGCCATGAATACTGGAAACTTTAAGTTGAATAACAGTAAAAAATTATCCCCAGTGCATTGATTATGAGCAAAGCTTGCGTTTGCGTACATGAAGGGTATCTGCCTAGGGTGCTTGCGTGGAGGATTTTTTAAAGGGTTCTAACGCACATTCACGTTGAATCTGGAGAAAACCCCTCAAAAGTGCAGACCGTTAGACCGACAGCCGCTCGGTAGGCGAAAACCCGTGGATCTCCACACTTCAGCCATCCCCGTGTTCAGTGTCTCGGCCATGGTGGTGCCCCTGGATTTCCAACAGTGCTTGCATTTTTCCAACTTTATGATTTTTTTAAACAGTAGGTTATTTATGGCATCTTTAATTTTACCACAGTGTATAGTTTATATTTTTAAATATTTATTGTTGAAGTGAAAACTTCTTTAGGCACGTTAGGCACTTTTGGGGTAGAGAAAAACTATTGAATTGGTGTGACCGTCACGCTGAGATACTTCATGTGGAGAAAAAATGAATGTGACATCATAGATTTTTAGTGCTGCCATCATACATAAGAAATTTAACTTACTTTTAAACTGCGCCCTTTTTGCTTCCACGACTGGTATCGAACTGCAGACCCCCCGGAGTGAAGGCGAAATTTCTAACCATCAGACGGTTTCGACTCGGTAAAACGCGACTTAAGTTTGAAGTGATTGTTGTTTAAATTTCGGAAAGGTAACTTTTATGTATCTAAACTAGGGGCCAAGGCCCCTAGACTTGCTACACTCGCTTTTCGTACGAGGCAGTGGCGTAGCCAAAGGGGGAATAGGGGGGGGGCATAGCATCCCCCCCCTCATGCGGAATTTTTATCCATACAAAATGTATATTCTTTATTCCCTTATCACACTCACGTATACATGTATGTGAATTGCAGTAGTCATAACCCCAACCACCATGTAAATTTTCTGGTAATGCCACTGGTATGAGGTATTCGATTCCTAATAATTCTTATTCATAAAAATAGCATAATTTCAATAGACAAAACCCAAAGATTGAATCAGATAGAATGTTACCGAGCTGTACATTGCTTGGTTCTTGCATGTTCTTTTGAACATAAAAATTTAAACTTCTACACTATTTTTAATTATGTAAAACCTATGGAACACCTTGCATATTTGCCACCCATGGCGATTTTTCATAATTTGGCGATTTGCGTATATGCATCGTTAATAATTAGCTCTAAGAAAACAGTACTTCTTATGTTTTCTTTGATAAAAACTATGGAACTGCTACTAATGGCCACTTTCTTGCCACAATGAGGACTCTTCATTATTTGGCGATTTACACAATCTGATATCCGATAATTACTGCTCATGTAAGGTTACCGGGAAAACCTTTATCTATATATTCATATGCATAATCCTTTGCAGATGGCGTATTTAGCACCACGAAATTTATCATCTCGTGATAAATCTCGTCGCGCTGGCAAATATCCAATCTGTACTATAACTGCTATAATGGCATAGTAACGCCGCCAAAAAATTTTTACTGGTAGCAAATACCCAAGCTAAACCAAACCGATTTTAAAATAATCTGCATTTTAATTATTTTTGGAACTTGCGGTTTAGATTCACCCTGCTTGGAGAGATACCATTTTGCCAGATCGTACCTAATGCCAATATGGCGTTTTCTAAATCAGTTACTATTAGTTATTCTGTTTTGGAAATACGAATAATCGGTAATTCTAAACTCCTGTTGTCTAAGAGAACTTATTATTGGAAACTTGCTAACTTTGTGTTACACACTTTGAGTTACTTATTTTTGTTAACATAAATACAATAATGTGCAAAAACCTGTTTAACTACATTAATTTTAGAAAACTTGACAAGAAGTTTTAACTTCTGACGTGCAGTCCTACGACTGACTGTTTTTTTTTTTTTAAATAGAAAATGGCCGCTTTATCTTTTTACAAGACCATAACAGATACATTAAAAACTGATAACGTTTTGCAAATCAGCAGCTAAGTAGATTAAACAAATTTTTTAAACAACTAAGAACATCTCGTGTGGACAACACTAGAGTTCCTTGCACATCTATTAAATCAAAAATTATTTTCGGTGCATTTCTAAACTTATTTCATTTGAAAGAGACAAAATACTGCAGTAATACTAAGGTTTAGTGATTTCTACATAAATATTGCGATATCGCCAAGCTAGGTTCAGTTTGAAAGATTAGCTTCTGAAACTTAATTTGGCGATATTTCACCAAAAGTCAACAAGCTTGAGATAGTTTGCGAGATCTTGGGGATAGCCAAAGTAGTAATTGACCACAGACTTTCAATCAATTGAATGCATCCATACACCTTAACCTTTGAGGTGCAACCCTTTCCCAATGCTGAAAAAAGGGCAGTCGTTGCCATCGCTCGACTTAACTACCAGCAAGATGGCGGACGATCGAAACGTTCATCGCGTGCCACAGATCTAGAGACCCTTTTTTGACGCAGCTGGCTGCGTTCACGATCAGAAAAGTGAAAAGCTTAGCGGTTTGCAGAGAACTCCCGACTTTCAAAATGTGTTATTTCTACATCATACTGTAGTTCTACATTATACTATTCAAGTTGTAGCATTAAATACCTCAGACACTACATGAAATGGACAACCGTTTGTTTTAAAATAGCTGCGCACCCGCTCTTCATACGAGAAGTAGCGAATATTTTACTAAAATCATATCTGCATGAGACAAAACAGATTTTTTTTTCTAAGTTCAAGTAATCTCCTCTGTTGAAATTACTGCGGGATATATTAACACAAATTAGAATTACTTATCATTCAGTTGGTTGCAAGATAACCTTTGAAAAATTATAAACAGAACACTTTTAGTCTTTATTAAATCTCTACTATTTACTTTAACGTCAATTTCAAGTCTCTAAAATATGTGTGATTTTTATATTAATGAAAACAAGATTATATTAACGATAATTATAATTATTTGCCTAATATTTCCAATAACATTACCGTGTGTGCATTTTTAGATTTCATTATAGTATCTCAGTTGGTTAATAGACGTCTTATTTTTTGTTTATATTTTAAATTACTGAACAGTTAATTTGTTGACGACTATCCGTTTGTACTTTTCCACAATAATTTTTAGCGATAGTACTACAGTCGTTATGGTCGCCCTGTTTACAGAAAAATTAAACCATAATCCCCCTAATGTATATCCAGTGTGGATTTTTCAAAAAAATGAAAAGACATCTAACAGGCGAAGATAATTTTAGAATAGGAACCCAACTGCAAGATAAAATGATGGGGAGGAAAAAAATTTATAAAAGTTTTGCAAGCCGAAGGAAGGGAAAACATGATAATATAAACGAAAAGAGAAATAGTTTTTTAAAAAATTGCTTGCATTTCTTTCCGTCCGATATCTATATAAATAAAATTAGACTTTTGTCTATACATTTCTTGGAATTCAAAAATTTTACAATTTCTATCCGTTTCAAGCACCCGGGATTCCGATGCGACCCTCAAAAAAAAGTTTGTCTGTCTGTCATTCTGTCATTCTGTCCGTGACGCTTTTTTTGTTTAAGCATCACGTAAAAACGACTGAAGCGAATGATATGAAATTTTGTGTCATGATAGGTGGTCACTCAACTTAAAACATAGGCGTCGAATTTTAAAAAAATCTTGATTAGATTTTCCGATTTTGCGAAAATCGTTTCAAACTGCGTAAATTTGTGTTCAAGCATCACGCAAAAACGACTGAAGCGAATGATATGAAATTGGGTGTCATGATAGGTGGTCACTCAACTTAAAACATAGGCGTCCAATTTTTAAAAAATCTTGATTAGATTTTCAGATTTTGCGAAAATCGTTTCAAACTGCGTAAATTTGTGTTCAAGCATCACGCAAAAACGACTGAAGCGAATGATATGAAATTGGGTGTCATGATAGGTGGTCACTCAACTTAAAACATAGGCGTCCAATTTAAAAAAAAATCTGATTGGATTTTGAGATTTTCCGAAAATCCTTTCAAACTGCGTAAATTTGTGTTCAAGCATCACGTAAAAACGACTGAAGCGAATGATATGAAATTGAGTGACATGATAGGTGGTCACTCAACTTAAAACATAGGCGTCGAATAAAAAAAAATCTTCATTAGATTTTGAAATTTTGCGAAAATCATTTCAAACTGCGTAAATTTGTGTTCAAGCATCACGTAATAACTGCAAAGGTGAAAAAATGATATATGGTGAAATGATAGGTGGTCACTCACCTTAAACTATAAGCATCTAATTTAAAAAAATCCATCAGATTTCGAGATTTTGTGAAAATCGTTTAAAACTGAGTGAATCTTTGTTCCCGTATTACGTAATAACGACTAAAGGGAATGACATGAAATTTGGTCACACGATAGATGGTTGCTCAACATAAACTATAGGAGTCCAATTTTTTAAACATTTTTATTAGATTTTGAGATTTTGTGAAAATTCTCTCAAAATACGTTTATATTTCTTCAAACATCACGTAATAACGACTAATACGAATGATACGAAATTGAGTGATATGATAGGTAGTTGCTAATCTTAATTTATAGGCGTTGAATTTTTAAAAATATTTTGCTTACATTTTGAGATTTTTCGAAAATCGTTTTAAAATGCTGAAAATTTGTTCCGGCATCACGAAATAAAGACTGCAGGGAATGAAACGAATTTGGGTGACATGATACCTTGTCACTCAACTTAAATTCTAGGCTTCAAATTTTTGAAAAATGTTGATTAAATTTTGAGATTTTGCGAAAATTATTTCAATATGCGTAAATATTTGTTCGCGCATCACATAATTACGACTAAAGCGAATGAAATGATATTACTTAGTTACTCTCTAACCTGTAATATTTTAACAATACATGAAAATTATAACTTCGCTTTCTTTACTTTGGCAACATACTACATCCATTCTGTGTACTCCTACAATGCTGACGAAAGTTCTTGCTTTTTGGAAATTTTCATTCACTAACCCGTCGAGGACGGGTACTTCAGCTAGTTAATATATAAGAATAAAAAATGTCATTTTAATCTCTTTAAAATAGGCCAACAATAGGGATTTAACCGCCCCTAGAAAGTTGTTACCAGGGTGGGCGCCCCCCCCCCCCCTACGTACGCCGCAACGTGCGGGAAAGTTTGAAGATAATATCGGTACAAGGATATTTCAACCAAGGATATTCAACCATATTTCAACCTACTCAGACTAAGCATCAATGCGAATGCAAGTTGCTCTACTTCTAATCTCTCTCTGATATACCCGAAACCCGATTATCACAGGGGCAAGGGGGGGCGGTAGTCCGGTGCCCCTGAAGAAAAAGGGGGCCCATATATATCCCGATTATCTAAATTATAAATTCATATGTACTGAAATAGTAATTGTGGGGAAAAAACTGAATGTCTTATATAATATAGGTATTACCTAATTGTCTATCACTAGATCAAGTTAGAGATATTTTTTGGGGTGATAAATACGATTTGATTAAAGTACAAAAACTACAGTTAACTGAAATGCAATTTTCGAGTACAACAGCGGTCAAAACTGGGTTAAAATGCTTAAAAAAGGGGGGCTCAGTAAAGGGGCTTAATGCGTAAAAAAGGGGATAGTAAGGGGGGCCCCAAACTTAATGCCCCGGGCCCCGTCTGAAAGTGGTCAGATTTGAACATACTGTACCGCCTTTCCTATTTACTTATTATTTTTCTTTCAACTCTTCTCTGTTTTCTTTTTTTTTCCGCCTCTTTCTTTATCCTCTCCTTTGTGTGCTTTGTATATCTCTCGTCTGTTCTAATTTTAAATGTTACGTGTTTGTGCGTATTGTAGAGTGCTGATAGTATACCAGGACCGAAAACGAAGGAGACGCAAGTTAAACGGTAGAGGCTTCAGGAAAATTGTCGCTTTTCAGATCGTATTTATGCGAGACGGAAAAAAAATGCGAGAATTCTCGCGAGAAATCTCGCGCGAGACCAGACTCTGTCTCGTCTCGCGTCTCGTCCCGCAAAATATTTTCTTTCTCGTCTCGCGTCTCGTCTCTCAAAAAAATGCCTGTCTCGTCTCGCGAGACAATGCGAGAACGCGAGACAATGCGAGAATTCTCGCGTCTCGCGTCCATCCCTAATTTTACTGTTAAAAGTTTTAAAGTTATGCGAAATGAGAAATTATTTTTGGCCCCAAATTTGGCAGGGCATGGACCAAAAAATAGTTGATTATAGCCAAATTTGACGATATTTCACCAAAACTCGCAAGGACGATTACAAATGGTGATATTCTGGACATGGACCAAATGACTGACTATCGCTAAATTTGGCGATATTTCGGCAAAACTTGCTATGGTCGTTGACAAATGGCGGCATGGACCAAACAATGACTGAATACAGATGTAATATATTGAAGATGTTCATGGACATTACTGTATTAAAAGTCTTTTGGGTGGTCCTGTAAATAAACTCTCCAGTAAATTGGAACCAAAAATCGAGATGCACAACTAGATGTTCCACCAATCTTATACATGGAATTTAAACATTCTACGACTAATAGTTTTAGATTTGAGACTTAGACCAAAATTTGCCAAGCTTGGCGACTTTTGGCGTAATTTTTGAGGGAGGCACGTGCCCATTGTCGGACCATTACCTAACTATATGGTAGGACGGAACTGTATTTAAAATGAATGAATGTCCTTAAAATTGCCATTGATTGTAATGTGGGTGAAATCTTTTGTGTGTTCTTGTAGCAGAACTATAAATGATAAAGGCACTTTCTTCGATGAAGAAATTCATTTTGTAACCCTTACAGCATGTATCACTTCTGAGTCGTTTGAAATAGCCTTATACCTCTAAAATACGCTTTAATGAATGTCAGCCCATAGAGCCTAATGCATTTAGAACCTTTAGGGTGGCCCTATAGATAAATAATCCTGTTGAATAGGACCGAAAGGGGAGGTGCTCAACTAGATGCTACAAGATTCCTAAATATAAAGTTTCAACATTCTACGTAAATAGTTTTTGAGATATGCGAGTTCAATGAATTTCGGCGTAATGTATTTCGAATCTTTTGGGCGGTCCTGTAGTTAAACTATCCAATCGATTGGAACCACTAGGGGAAGGTACACAACTAGATCCTAGCACAATCCTAAAAGTTTCAACATTCTACGACCAATAGTTTTTGAGATATGTGTATTAGTTATATACACTGCTCAAAACAATTAAAGGAATTGTAAGTTTTATATAAAATAAAGATGTAAGCGAAATTTTTTTGGCGAAAATGGAAGAAGAGAATCACAAATGCAAATTTTTCTGATTTTCATACTGTGGAGTATGCTAACTTTGAGTTAGACGTCAAAAACGTCGCTTCAGCGGCAGCGAATGAAATTCGACTTTCAACTGCATAAAAGACAATGAAGACAAGGATGATCGGCATTCAGTGACTGCTTTGTTTCGATGAGTACGATGTCTCAGCGAAGTCATTTAACCGATTCAGAAGCTTGGAGAGTTGTTGGTAGGTTAGAAGGGGGCCAAGCTCAAGCCGAAGTAGAGCAAGCCACTGGAGTGTCACAAAGTGTGATTTCCAGGATCTGGAACCGGTTTTTGGCGACTGGAAGTGCAGGCCGAAGACCAGGGCAAGGTCGTAGACGGGCAACAACGCCCAATGAAGATCGTTATTTAGTGTTAACGGCTCGGAGACACCGGAATATGAACGCTACTCTTCACCAACAACACCTTCGCTCGGCTACTGGCACCACGGTTTCAACTCAGACTGTCCGAAACCGGCTACATGGTGTAGGTCTGTATGCTCGCCGACCGATGGTATGTGTTAGACTAACATCAAGGCATCGTCGCGACCGCAGGGAGTGGACAACAGAGCATGTGAACTGGAAGAGAAATGAATGGAGCAATGTTCTTTTTTCTGACGAGTCCCGTTTTTCAGTTCATCCTGATAATAGGCGTATTTTCATCTGGAGGGACCGTGGCAGTAGGAATAATCCTTCGTTCGTGCACGAAAGTGTCAGCTTTGGCGGTGGGGGAGTGTTGGTGTATGATGGCATCTCCATTGACGGGCACACAGACCTCTACATCATTCGAGATGGACCTCTGACTGGTCGCCGATATAGGGATGAGATCCTCAGACCTATTGTAGTCCCTTACGCTGCAGCAATCGGAGATGACTTCATTTTAATGGACGATAACTGCAGGCCACATCGTGCTAACCTGGTGGAGGATTTCCTTTTCGAGGAAGGAATCGTACGAATGGAATGTCCAGCGTGTTCTCCAGACATGAATCCAATAGAGCACGTTTGGGACGCTCTAGGAAGACGAGTTGCTGGCCGCCAACCACCCCCACAAACTCTCCAAGAACTTGAAAGAGCTCTTCTGGAAGAGTGGGACAGAATACTCCAACTCGTGATTAATAGCCTCATTGACTCCATGCCTCAAAGGTGTTCAACGTTGCTGGCCGTCCGTGGAAACCATATCCACTACTGAAAATGATTACCTTTGAAGAAAATACCTTTTCTTATTCTTTTTTTCTCATATGCACAAATTGTGTTTTTTTCCTTTACTACACAAATGCGCAGTAAAATGCATTTTTTTCTGCCAAACATGTGTAATTTATTCTCATATAACCTACTACGTCTGTCGACCATTTATCAATCAGCTAAAAAGTTTCCCAGTCACAAGATCCACCTAAAACCGCAATATCCTTTAATTGTTTTGAGCAGTGTACATACATACATACATACAGACGTCATGGAAAAACTGGTCAAAATGGAGTCGCGGTCGATCAAAATGGGTTGCACACGCCTTTATATGAACGTGCTTGCTAGCGTACGATGAGACGCATCGCAGAAATTCTTAAAAGTAAATTTAGAGTTAGTCAAAATCTGCGTTTTTGTGTAAATCTGGCCGCCAAAAATTTTCGGGATCACACATTATTTCCTTATACTCCGTACAAGAAAGTAAAAAAAAGGAAAAAATAATGAAAAGAACAATACAAATTTTAAAATGTCAATTGACATATTTCGTGTATCTTCAATGCTTTGGGTATTACTTTTCAACAAAGCTGCTCGTGAAATTTATAATTGCTCCTCCGCTGTTCACTATAGGTGGAAAGAGATATCGTACTTATTGTAAACTGAAAATAAGTGCAAAAAGCGTATAATATTCAGTTTGTTGAGTCCAATCACGTACCTTGTATGGTATTTAATGAACTTTCTTAATGTTTCTCTCTATTCTAAAAAAAAGTAAAGGCCGCTGTCGCCGCTGCTGGCGCTGTCAAAGCCTGTTGACCTAACTCCTCCTAAACCGTAGGGATTTGAGTTTCGACTAAGGTTCCCACAGATTCGAAAAATTCCGAGGAACCTGCTAAGCTGATTTAAATTTCGAAAATCGAATTATTTTAGAAGATATTAATAAAAAACTGAAAAAATAAACCGAATGGTTGCCAGATTTGGCATAAAATCATTCATTCCTTTGCAACAAAGCGTTTCCAAGTATCTAGAATCGCGTGCAATTTACAAACATGATTTAGAATTACGCCCATTTTACGCCAAAATAAAAACTATATGAAATAAGTAACTCAAAATGTGTTACACAAAGTTGACAATTTTCAAATAGTAAGTTCGCTTAGACAACAGGAGTTTAGAATTAGCGATTATTCGTTTTTCCAAAACAGAATAACTAATATCTTGAAAATGAAAAATAATTAAAATGCAGATTATTTTATAGCCGGTTCGGTCCAGCTGGATTATTTGCTACCAGTAGAAATATTTGGCGGCGTTAACTATGACATTATAGCAGTTATAGTACACTTTGGATATTTGCTAGCGCGACGAGCGGGTATAATTCGTGGTGCTAAGTACGCCAATCTGCAAACGATTATGTAAATGAAAATATGGATAACGGTTTTCCGGTAACCTTAAATGAACAGTAATTATAGGTTGTGAGCATGTGTAAATCGCCAAATAATGAAAAGTCGCCATTGGTGGCAAGCTATCCTCTCTGTTCCGTAGCTTTTATTAACTTTACATGTACGCAAGTCGCCAAATAAGGAAAAATCGCCATGGGTGGCAAATTCACAAGGTGCCCAATAGGTTTTACATTATTAAAAATACAGCCGAAACAGATGTTCTGATTTTATTACGCTTTAGCTCCTAATTAATATAACTTTTGAATGGCAACATTAAATATCATTGTGTTTCTGAGGAGTGCAAATATTTTTCGAGCGATTATAAGCGGAGTCCGCACTCCAGGTGGAGTATAGCTCAAGACCCGTAGAACACGGATTCCCATAACAAAATATCTTCGATGCAAGAACCAAGCAATGTGTAGCTCAGTAACATTCTATCTGATCCAATCTTCGAGTTTTGTTTGTCTTTTTTACGAATAAGACTGATTAGGGGCCGAATGCCTCATACGAAAAGCGAGCGTAGCGAGTCTGGGGGCGATGGCCCCTAGTATTTAAAAATAAATAAATAAATACGATTGTGTGATTTACTCCAAACTTCTGCATTTTTGTATTGCTCATAAAACAAACAAACAAACAAAAAAAGTCAATCATGGCTGTAGAGATAAATCACAGAAATACATCTTACATTTTCTGACACGATATACATTTCTGTCTGAAAGACTTTATTTTAACATCTCAAAAACGGAAAGTTTTTGGAAACTTTTTTTTACTTTAGAAATATTTAAGTTTCACCGCAATGTATAACATGTAACTTACAACACCGTTTTATTAGAAGATGAAGTGATACGATACAGTGCGGGAGGGAGGGATTTAACAAAATGAGTTGCTTTGCGAATTTGCGAGAAATATAGAAACAAATACTTCCATTTATTTCAGAATATTTTTGCAGCATTGTATCGATTTGGCCTTCTTCTTCTGCGGAATGATAAATGAATGATGAATCAAAAAACATTCGGCGTTTTAAAAAACTCTGAAATGTTTCTGGATGAGTCGTATTTGACTCTGAGTAAAATTTCGCGAGTGTCAACGTTCTTTTATTTCTCCCTTTACAAAGAATAAAAATGAAGATTTTTTTTTCTTTTCTCAGCGCAGATGTTACTGCTGTTTGAGGTATGCTCGCTTCTATTTAATCGGATACTCAAAAAATGTTTGCACAATGCTTTTCCCAATCAAAAATGCCAAGCGACTTTTTTCCCCCCCGGTAATTTGTTGACAGTTAAAGCATAAAAAGATATGTGAACATGTAATATGGATACACGGTACATAAAAAGCTGATTTACAGATTTGTTTGGAAGTTATTCTTTGAGGAAATTTTATGATGAAGAAAGTGAAACATCATGCTTAATGCGTTGATTAGGAACAAAGCCTGAATAGAAATGATGTTTGCAATTTTGATATTCTATGATGCTTACAATTTTGCTCTTTAAAATGTTTATAAACAGAAGAGCGTTGATGTCTGTAGCTTTTTATCACTGTGCCGTATACTTTGTCTTTTAGAATATTAATATATTTTAAATAGAACAATGATGTTTATCTTTCATTCTCTTATATTTAATGAGGTCACATGCTGACCATATAGTGACCCGTCTGGATTTTAAAAAAATGTGATACTGCAAAAACTTGTATAACACTTCAAAAAATATTTTTAAAAAACTCTAGCAAACTAGCAGGTACTAGATTTGTCCCATTTTGTGACAATCACCCTTAAGAAAAATGCATTGCCTTCCTGATGTGGAATATCTAAATGAACAGTTCATCTCTTTTAAAATATTTTGCAGCATTGTATTAACTGATCGTTGCGTTTTTCTTGCAATGATAAATGATTTGGGGTTCGAAGCGCATTCTGCGTTTTAATAGCTTTGAAATGTTTTTCACCGTGTGATGTTAAATAGAACGTGAAATTTTAAAATTTCTTCAGTTTTTTTTTACCCTGTTTTAACTATCCTTGAAAACAAAAGTTTGCTGCTTTTCGATCCACCCATTTTGCAATAACTGGGATTAGCTTGATTTTACTTTAACGAACAAGTATCAGGCATCCTATAAGCTGGTCTTTCTAGAGAATTATTGGATCCATGTCATTTGTTTATACTAAAAAGTCACAACAAATACACCGCTAAGTATGCAAAAATAACACGAAAATCTGATTTTCCCGTTTATGGTCTAATATTACATTCTTAAAGAATACGAAGCCAAATAAAAATGGGTAGGAAAATGCTTTTACTTTTTTTTTAAGTTTGAACTATCTTTTTTTTAAACATTTATTATTAATGTTATTATTTTATTTATTTGTTTGGGAATTTTTGAGCTTTCCTTCAACTTTCCCCCCTACCGCATAGCATTCCCCCCGCCCCTCTCCTACTGTAAAAAGTATGCGTGACTTACTACAGAGCAAGGTTCTAGGATGGAGCACTTCGAGGGTCTTTGAATTCTGACGGAGCACCTGGTGTAAATCTGATTCTAGTGAATTCGAGCTAGTCAAAAAATATTTTTGTGCGGAGCTCTTAGTGCTCTGCGGAGTGCACTTTGAGAAATCCTGCTCTACAGAGTCGTTTAATAACTGACATACCTGTAACTATCAAGACTTAAAATTTGTAAATGAGGATAAGTGAGCTAAGTACAAGTTGGAAAAAAATGGGTAAAATTGTTATTTTCTGCCCATAATATGAAGTGGTTTGGCCCTTTTCAAACACTCTTTTTTTTTTAACGAATTAGATGGTAAAAAATAAATAAAAATTATAGTTTACTATCGCTATCATTTAATATGCATAATCAAAACTAAATACGAAAATTTGTAAAATATAATTGAAATGTAAACTAATCGAACTCCTCTCTTTTTTTATTTGATATAATTAATTATAGTTTATAGTACTTTTTCTATTCTACCATGTAATAAACTAAAAAACTGTAAAAACCCGTGAAATAAAGAGAGGAGTTCAATTAGTTGGCATTTTGATTATCTTTTACAAATTTTTTGATTGTTTTAAGTACTCCTTCATTTAAATAAACTATTTACGGTTTTCTCCTATTCATGCTTTATTGTACATAACTTCGGCTTGTATTAGAATTCACCTTCAAACTATTCTATTTATAGAGATTTTCTTAAATTATAGTTTCAAAAGCGGACACATCATGTCATCATCATGCAGTATTATCATAAACATCATGCAGTAATAATAGTAGGGAATGGCGAGTTAAAATGGTTATAAAAGCAGTCATTTTGTATTCATTGGTTGTTTTCTCTTATTTATAATGGTGAACTTTCAATTTTTTAGTGTTACTTTATGCAATGCATTCATCCCCTTCACATCCGAAAAGATTTCATACATTTGTACTAGTTTTAAGTGCAAATAAAAAATCATCTAACTTTATTGAGAGCTGTTTATTTGTATTAAAGTAGAGCAAAATTGGGTGCAGTAAAATGGGTGATAGTACAGGGTTGTCCAAATTAAACTTCCCCATCTCAGAGGCCTGTGCAGGATGTTCTATGGGTCATAATGTGATGAAATTTTGAAAACAGACACTTCAGATCACGCGCTCGTTATTAACAAAAAGTTATTAGTACAAGAAGTTGCCGATAGGTGGCGCTGCAGATCAACAAGACGTTCTACAGATGTTCTATATGTGTGCCGTGGTCGAATAGGGCATATCAACAGCACGAGAAACAGTTGGCACACTGACAACACCATGTGGCGATTGCTAGTGGCGTCCACGACCGCCAAACAGCTGTCTTGTACGCGTGCAGAATCCACAACATGTCGTCCTCTACATGGTAAAATTCCCAGCTGTCCGGTTCTTTCGAACTTCATCATGTCTCGTAAAGCGCGTGGTGTCATTGGTCCTCGGCGTAAGTTCTTCAGCCGACGGAATGCTCTTATCGCAGCACAGGAGTTCTCGTCATTCTGAGTAGAAAAGTTTCACTAACAGAGACTTTGTCTTTCAAAGTCGCCATTGTGCATCAGCGAGCTGGAAACAACTGCCTGTGCAGCGCCTGTCTTCCACTTTTGTAGGGCTCGTCTTTTGGATACGTTGCGCAGAAGCTATATTTCTGCAAATCACGTTGGTGCAATATGCAAATTACTAGTGTTACAGCGCCACCTATCGGCAACTTCTTGTACTAATAATTTTTTTTAATAAATCACGAGCGCGTGATCTGAAGTATATGTTTTCAAAATTTCATCACATTATGACCCATACAACATCCTTCACAGGCCTCTGAGTTGGGGAAGTTTAATTTGGACAACCCTGTATTTAAAAAAGCCGAAATAATTAATGTATTTTATCAAATTTTATTTATTTCCTCGCATTACTTCATTCATGGAATAATGAACCCATTAACTTATGAAATAATCAACTTTTTTTTCCCTACTCGAAATTTAAATTTTAGTAGTGCCCTCTATGAATGGTAAAACAAACAAATTTCGCTTTCTAGAACGTAAAATGATTTAAACGCATATGTGCAGAAAATTCTTACGCAATGAGTATTTTACTTCGAAATGCTATTTATGTTTTCGAATTCAAGAATCCGAATTCAGCATCGATAGTTCACACTATATTATCGGAAACTTTTCTTAAAATAAATATGTACAATACCTGCATTTTTTTACGTAGTTAATCGTGTAGTAGTTCACACTCCTACGCAAACTTTTCAATCCGCCCTTATCATAGCTTTGAGTCAGTTTTAGAAGTATTGCTTCCTGCAATTTAAAAACAATGACGAAGATAAATGATTTAAATACATTTAAAATAACTTTTCCTGAAAGAACATAAACATTTTTATGTAAAAAGTGTATCAGCCTTGTTTGCTCTCGGATTTCTAGAAATACAAGTATATAAACATTTCAGCAACTTTTAATTTAAAGTTTTACGACAATTTTAAATTACTCAGGAAATGAAGAGATACGATAATACTCAAGTATAACTAAAATCTATTGGTCTGCCGTCTTTTTTATTTATGAGAAAAATATAAGCAAATAATTTATTTTATTTTGTTGGAATACTTTGCTGCACTGCAATGATTTCTGTGTTTTCACCTCGATGATAAATGAACGGTGTATTATGGAACATTCTGCATTTAAAAAACTAAATAAATGATTTGCGACTGTAAAGTTTCGCCTGTTTCAATATCACCTTTTCCTTTTCAGGTAATAAAAACTATTTGTTTTTACTAAACTTTACAATATTGTTTGAATTTATCTATTAGGAAAAGCTATGTTAAATATTAGCCACTCCGTTACTTGGATGTTTTAACATTCTTAGAGTATTCATTCACGAGCTTTTTAATGCACTGTAACCATACTTGTCCGATTTGTAAAGTTCGAACAATAAATTCTTCGGTACATCGCATAATTACACTGACAGCAACTGGAATTGAAATGGAGAAATTTCCAAGAAGTGCTCTGTAATTTTCTGAACAATTTCATATTTCATTGGTATTTCTAGATACATAAATATGGAAATAATTTCAATCCAAATGTTTATTTTAGTGCGTTGTAAGAACCCAAAATTTCTAAATTTATCTGAACGTGTATACCCAAAATGCTTTAATGATAACAAATTTGAACGGTATTCATACTTGAAATACTCTTCTTTTGCAATATTTTTTATGTTCATTTTGCGTTCGGTAAATTCTAAAGTAAAATGAAATGCAGGAAGAGGGAATGAATATGAGATCGGGAGTTTTAAGGAAATATTTTAAATCATTTTATTTTTTTCTTGATTTTCAATAGACATTTTTAAATGCTCAAAAATTCTCCCTCTCTTTTTACTAAGAAGCCGTTCAACCCTTTCAAATTAGTTTGAAAACGAAAAATTTGTGCCCAATTTCTTTTGAAAAATATTTGACAAATTTTAGTATGTCGTTGTATTTGAATGAAATAAGATAGGTTTTTCAATAGGAGAAAAAGATAAGTGATCTAAATGAAAAAGAAATCGAGATTTTCTGAAGAAGAGAAAATTTTTGCAAGATCTCTATTTAAAAATTTACAGTTTGGAGATTTTAATGTAACAGCATTTAATAAAGAAAGAGTACTATGAGGAAATATACTGGCCTTGACTGCAATTTAAAG
This sequence comes from Cheiracanthium punctorium, assembly GCA_038373885.1. Lineage (NCBI taxonomy): Eukaryota > Metazoa > Arthropoda > Arachnida > Araneae > Cheiracanthiidae > Cheiracanthium > Cheiracanthium punctorium. The sequence goes on along the minus strand of JAWZYV010005808.1, from coordinate 318,246 downwards.
ATAAACAATTTATTGTTTTTCGTACATATACCTGCGTTGTGAATTATGTGTTCTGCATTGAAACATCCGATGATTTTATCAAAGTTTATTATCAAGGTTTAAACAGGACCGTTGGTGGTGAGGGGAGATGTTTGCACGAGAAACAGAGATCTCTAAGATCTGAGGAATGTCTAAAATTTAGAGAGAGTGCGAAAAGTATCTGTGAGAAATTGCCTCGAGAAAATCTGTGAATGAGACAGAAAAATCGAAAGGCTTTTAGTAAACAAAATAACGGCAGTTAGGTAGATGTAATAGCCGGCTGGGGAAAAGAAGAAAAATAGGGAGAATTTCATACTTAAGGCTTGTTTATTAAAACAAATTTTTCATACTTTGAGCTTAGAAATGTGACTTTAGAGCTTTTCAGAAGAGTAAACTTTTTCTTTAAATATATATATATGTAATGTATAAAAAAGTAATTTGGGTTTTACTAGTTTGGGTATTGTTCAAGCGGGTACTTTCACTGTAAGTTTTACTTTCCTGTCATACTTGCCACGCGCGCTCTGGAGCTATGTTTTATTTATTTTGTTATTTGTCAGACATCAGGCCGTCGATTCTGAGTTCTTTAGATGTACACGTGTCCTCACGCCCTCGTAGCCCCGGATGCCGGTCATGTTGGTAAATGTGTGTGGTTCGATCAGAGATAAGAGAGAGGAGGAGTTGTGTCTTCGCAGACCACGTGGTGTGGTAAGCGTAAATACTCCCGCACATCGAAAATCGGGGGGACTTCTGCCACTGGAACTGCTTCATGAGTCCACGCTGATTCTTGTACCCGTCTCCCCTCCCCTCTTCTCGCGAGGTCTCAGTACCATTATTTTGTGAATTTAAAATAGTGGTGTTCGAAGTCATATTCGGGTGAGTCATAATTGGTGTCGCATATGGGTTTGTCGCAATTTGGTTGTTACTTTTAAAGAGACAATTATGCGTCCAATGGAAAGCATTACTTATCCCTAGCCCCTCACATTTTCTACATGGAGTTCTAGGTAGGGTGCTTTCTTGGTAATTGACATTATTTTGGTGGTGTAAACTTTGAGGACTTTGAAATAGGGGTCGAAAACTGGGCCAATTATTTATTTGGGTTCGCCCTTGGGTTGAATTATGAATTGGTTGACGCCAATTTGGTCGGTTATAAACAGGAGCATGGTAGGGTCTAAAATTCCGAAGCTTGGGTGTGAAGTAACTAGGATTTTGTGCACTATTGGGCGAGGAGGTAAAGCTTGCCTGTTGGGGCGGTTCGTGAATTTTAATTAATTATGACGCTACCTTAAGCCACTCGGTGGCACTACTGGGTGGTTGCAGGGTTAAAAGAGCTCTCACATTACTAGGAAGACCATTGGTCAATCCTTCTAATATTATATTATTAGGTAGCCCCAATTTTCTACCTATTTCTAATTTTTCATGAAAATAAGTTATAAGATTCGAAATTTTTTCTAGTTTTAAATTTGTAAAATCCATGAAAGTAAACACGGTACATGAAATATATTTTTCTTTCAGTATTTCAATTAATTCTTGCCAATTTTTACAATTTGAAATATTATTTATGTATGTTGTTAAGGCAGACCCCTTAAGAAATTTTCCTATATTTTGAAATTTCCAATCTTCATCTTTATTTTGTTGTAAGCAACACCTTGAAATATCTGACGTCTCATATATATATATGAGACGTCAGATATTTCAGTAAAGTTCCAGAGTTAAGGCAGGTAAAACGGTTTATTAAATATTATCTTTAAGTTACAATATAGAGTGAGAAGAGGAGAGGGGAGACGGGTACAAAAATCTGCGTGGACTAATTAAGCAGTTCCAGTGGCATAAATCTCTTGAATTTCGATGTGCGGGTGTATTTACGTTCATCATACCACGTGGTTTGCGAAGACATAACTCCGCCTCTCTCTTATCTCTAATCGAACCACACACATTTACCAACATGACCCGCATCCGGGGCTACAAGGGCGTGGGGACACGTGTACACTCTAAAGAACTCAGAATCGACGGCCTGATGTCTGACAAATAACAAAATAAATAACACATAGCTCCAGAGCGCGCGTGGCAAGTATGACAGGAAAGCAAAACTTACAGTGAAAGTACCCGCTTGAACAATACCCAAACTAGTAAAACCCAAATTACCTTTTTATACATTACAATATTCCCCCCCCCCCCCGGCAAAAGAAGTCTGACGAGCAATATCATTGAGGTGGCCAGTCTCTCACTTGCGAGTCAAAAGTCCTCGCAACCTAATCTTAAAACTGCGAACTAATCTAATTTTCAAGTTTAGACACCTTAAATTTTTTTTACTAGAATTCTGGAGTTATGTTGTACAACACTTGAGGGGCAGGATGCAGTTTCTAAAATTTGACAAAACATAATGATGCAATAGTACGAAAATCTTACAATAAACAATAAAACAATGAGTGCACACAATTTTTTTCAAAATATCACAAGTAAAATATTTACAAACTAGGTGGGATACAATAATACTGTACAACAATATAGCAATATAATTAAACAAAATGGATAAACATGGCTGACATTTATTTTCTTTGGCAAATACTTATGGCTTTGGCTTCCATGGCATAAAGTGAATGGAATGAAAATAACTTGGAAAAATGGAGTTTACAAAATGGTTGGCAAAATGAAGTAAATTTTAAAAATGTGTATAGTGTATAGAAAATTTCGAAAACCATAGCTGCTAGAAGAATTTGGCAAGGTAATACAATAAATGATAGCCTGAAAGAGGTACTGCATTTATGTGACCTAACAATTTTTTATTTCTAGCAATGGCTTATTGTGCTTTCTTAATTGGTTATTACTAGTACTTCTTAACAATCTGAGGGCGAATACTCTCCTCAGAGTTTTTATTACTAGTTAACCGTCTAGGCAAATTTAAATTTTATTACATGAAAAAAAAATGGTTGGCATCATTATTCAATAAAGGAAATAATATACGATCATTTTGGCACACAAAAATTTTACACACTAAATATTCAAAATAAAACATCTACATTAGCGAACCTAATATAATGCAAGAAATTTTTTTATTTACATTGACGCAATAAGTATTTGTTGTTTTCATTTAAGTTATCGTACCCGGGTGCATGAATTTGTCATAAATTTTCAAGTGACTTTTCAGTGAATAAAATGACATAATCTCAAGTAAATTATTATTTGTGTCAAGTTGAGAGTCCCAATCGGTAAGTCATTTCAGGTAAATAATCAAATGAATCTAAACTATATCATAGTATGCAAATAACAAAAATTCAAATTTCAAATCTTCAGGAAATATAGGTAATGCAGTAGTAATTTAAGCATTAATTTAATAATAGTAAAACCCGTATAAAACTTCAATTCAAATAAAATATTTAATAACACAATTCAATTGTAAACTTACCTTAATGAAAATATTATATTAATTAAAACAAGCGCAGATATATCAATACAATTTTTTTTCTTTTTTTCCTTTTTTTTTATCAACATTAAAATAGCACTTTAAAATAACACACACACAATTAATAACCATTTAAATATAATACTCTAATGTTCACTTCAACTCTGAAAATAAAATCGCTTACTTTTACGAAAGAAATCAATATCCACAAATTGAAATCGTCATCCTTCAAAGATAAACAAAAGAAAAAAAAATATCTTCTCTCACAGATTTAAGGCAGGCAGGAGAAGGAGGTTCGGTCAACATAAGCTGTATCGCACCACACATAAACAAAACATTCGGCATGATGACGAACGGCAAAACACTTTTCTCCCCCTAATTACTGCAAGAAAGAGGTGAGTTATATCGCAGCTGTGATGAGGCGAGGCGTTCCTCGGGGGGGGGGGGGGCTTGGATTGCAATGAAGGCAGTGAAACTCCGTCGATTTCCATCGGATTTTCAAAATAGCAGCGGACGTGCGGGAAAAAAAATGAAAAACGAGGCGCAGATTTCTGGATGGTAAACACTCTACAGAAAGATCATCTCAGATAACGGAGGGCAGACACTTCTTTTATTTACGTGTCGGCATTAGCGTCGTTAGTCGCTATGGAAAACTCAGGAGCGCAAATTTTTTCGATGGGCTTAAGGGAGGTCAGACGATTGTAGTTTGATCTTCCACGGCAACAGAGCATTACACAAAGCAGGGAATGAGGAAGTCCAGATATCTGCAGTCGGTGAAGGGCAAGTTGGTTCTACTACGTCGTATCTCTCTGATCGGTAGACGGTCGGCATAACGTCGCATCTCCGGCGTATTCCGCATCTTCGGGTAAGCAGTGTACCCCGTCTCCCGACTATTGAGCGTTAATTTTTTACAATTTAAAATTTTTAATTGGCACACAGGCAATCATCCTGTCGGCTATTTGAGACGTCAGATATTTCAGTAAAGTTCCAGAGTTAAGGCAGGTAAAACGGTTTATTAAACATTATCTTTAAGTTACAATATGGAGTGAGAAGAGGAGAGGGGAGACGGGTACAAAAATCAGCGTGGACTAATTAAGCAGTTCCAGTGGCAGAAATCTCTTGAATTTCGATGTGCGGGTGTATTTACGTTCATCATACCACGTGGTTTGCGAAGACATAACTCCGCCTCTCTCTTATCTCTAATCGAACCACACACATTTATCAACATGACCCGCATCCGGGGCTACAAGGGCGTGGGGACACTTGTACACTCTAGAGAACTCAGAATCGGCGGCCTGATGTCTGACAAATAACAAAATAAATAAAACATAGCGTGGCAAGTATGACAGGAAAGCAAAACTTACAGTGAAAGTACCCGCTTGAACAATACCCAAACTAGTAAAACCCAAATTACCTTTTTATACATTACATATATATATTTATTTATTTATTTAGCAAAAAGCATTCTTTTTTTCATTGGGCAGGCACGTGTTCATCAACAGTTTTTGCCACTACTAAGGTCCGAATTACTGGCCAATTTATTATTGAATTATCCCTAAGCAGGGACAGTCAAGGAATGGATGTTTAGCTGCTACACCACCTGGGCGGCAAACATTAAAGTCTTTTCGTTCAAAATTCGTAATTTTAAAGTTCAATCATAAGAATTTCAAAGGTTCATAGCTTTCAGATATTTAAAGATTTTCTAAAACATTCTCTTCACTAGGTTTGGCTCTATAGACGATCTAAAAAGTAGGGAGAGGGGGGCACAGTGGGACGATAGATATTTTCTATTATTCAAAATCTCAAAAATTAGAAAAAAAATTCCATAATTTTGTAAACCACTATAGCAACACTGTGGAAACTAGTCACTGTCACAATTCATCTTGTAGGGAAGTTACAGCCATTTTCGTTTCTACTATCACTGTTGGAAAAATCAGTTTAATTTAATGCTACTTTATTATTTTTAATTCATCGAACATTATTCAGAAAAGAATTTTGCAACTCTTAAAAATGTGTTCCATTCTGATAACTATTTTTAAGTCTTATCATGAAAACTGCTTTTATACAGTCTGTGTTGAATATCTTAATCTCAATTTAACTATAATAATAATGTGTTGCCATAATATAGCTGGTTTTTTATATTCCTTATACATTGTCCCACTGTTCCCCGAAATGGGGCACAATAGGACAACTTGAGTACCTTTGGAATTTTTTTTTTTTTTCACAGAATAAACTAAGGATAAATTCTGAAAAAAAATTGTAATTAAAGCTAAAAGTTATCAAAATAGTGCTCTGTATTTAATTTTTATTTTTTATTAAAAGTGGGAAAATTCTTGCAAAAAAAGCGGAAAGTGTCCCAATGTGCCCCCCCCCCTTCTCCCCTACTAAAATATCGCGAGCACTAAGACTAAATGAGATGTTTTATTACTTTTAGATTTATTACAGAGCCAAGCCTAGTGCGAACATTATTATTTTTTTTTTTTTTTAACATGCGAACGCCACGAATCTTTGAAATTCTCACGAACTGATTTAATAGTTTCCTTTCGATTTCAGGACACTGAAAATGTTAATTGCCTTTACGGTATTGGAAAATGTTTCGTATTCGGCGCATTACTGGCGCGATTTATCTGTCTTGAATTAATTTTAAAAAGCGGTATTCTTTCTCAATAAAAGATAAAAATGGCTCGAATCTCCCGCACACGCTCAGTACATTATTTATGAAATGAAATATGAAAGAGTGGGTTGCAAGAGCGATTCAAACTCAAAAACAAGAGATAATCGAATGTGACAAAACTATTGGGAAGGAATCAGCAGATTTTGTAGCGAAAATAAAAAAACAGCTTTGTGTTGTCCCGCGGCCCGTATCATTTCTCCAAACACGTCCGAACTTTTCCATTAGAGAAGGTCAAGAATGAAAACTAATACGTCCCGGAGAAATTAAAAGTACGGGAGGGTGCCTGCGAAGGTGATGGATCGCGTGCCTCGGAGATTAACGTTCACCCTGCTTGATGTTGTGGTATTTTATTTTATTTTTCTAAAGAGAAAATATTTTAGGATCTTCTTTCTCAAGAAATATTTATTTTTTAATTTTTTCGTGAAAAACTGTACGAGTTAAAAGAGTTTTAAAAGACTAGTGCTAAATGGTGCTAGCAGCCGTAAACTGATCATACCCGTCTCATGTAATAGTAATAATAATAAAATTCATTATTATTATCACTAGTCTGCTGTTTCGTTCACTCTGGGTTTTTCGATCGATATAATTTGTGGACCCATTTGCTTCTGCACGTTTTCATTGCATTTTTCAATGGGGTCGCCATATACCGTGGTTGGGGGGGGGGGAGAATAAAATGTCGAAAGTCGCCAAGGTTTGCAATTTTTGATGATTTATCGCCAAGTTTGGCCCCAAAAAATAAGTTTCGAAAACTTAGCGGCGAATATTCCTGAAGAAGATTGTTAAATAGTTTTAGTAGTGATTTTAATACAGATTTCAATTCTGAAAAGTGTTTTATGGAACAAGAAAGACAAGCACGCCACACTCTGGATTATGATGCACATTCCAAACAGTATTTATAAAGGGGAAGTATAGTTAGACTACGATTCAGGAAGATTGTAAAACAGTTTTAGAAGAAGATTTTAATGTGTGTTTGATTCCAAAGAAAGAAACGGATGGTTTGAAAAACATCGATATCGCATCGCTAGAGTGCTTTTACTGTATTTTAAAATGTTTTGTCATGTAAATGTTATCTCGCAAAAAAGTAAAAGCGCGGATTCATAAATACTTAGTAATGCATCTGAAACAATTAAAAAAAAAACTTATTCACCTGTTTACTTTTTTCTTAAAAGATGTTTTTATAGAAAAGCTATCTTTGAAATTTTAAAATGAACTAACATTTTATTTCAGAACTATTCATTAAGTATCAATTTTAGAAAACATAATTCTGTAATAATTTAAAATATTTAAAGCATTTACAAATTTAATGCTATGTTAATCTCATGCTATATTGCTTCTTTAGCCACTATAAAATCCTATCATAGTACGATGTAGTTTTTTTTTAATATTAAATTTATAAACATTTATGATCTTATAAGACTCTGTAAACCGACAATGTAGTTGTTTACTGTAAAATGTTATACAGAACGATGCTATGTTTTATATGTAAGCTGAAAGAGATAAGTAAAAGTCACCAGCAATGCCGACTTCTAATCTATCAAGCATTGATTAACAATTTCTTATCAAGAATCTGATTTTTCGTTTGGAGGGGGAAAAAATTAGTAGAATTTAGAACAGCACTGATTTAATCTTCATAACACACATAAAAATAATTTGTTTTGATTTAATTCGAAGATCATCATTTATTTTATAGAAAAATATTTTCGCTGAAACAATGCCTAAATATTAATGAATTAGTGTAAAAATATTTAGTTGCGTAAGTTTCATAATATATTTCCTCAATATTATTATTATTAGCGTCCCGCAATGGTATAGTTGCTAAGCTCCGTTCTCATAAGAAGATGAAAAGTGGAAAGAACCGGCTTGGCCAGTGCTTGGGAGGATAGAAATCTCTCTCGGCTGGGCTGCTGTGGAGCCGTGTACGCTGATGGGAGCTGGTGCACGTAAAATCTGTTCGTGGCTCCAATTTAATCCGTGTTCAGACGATACCTCAGGGGGTGCCGATTTCAGCTGCTAGATCTCTCATCTGGAATTGTTTCAAAATTAGCAGACCCCGGGCAAAGTCGAATTTCCTCCGACTGGGGCGCGTTTGAAATGGAAGCTGTCCCTTTGCACATCGCCGTCCTATATGGAGGCTCTGGCATCATTTCCCGGTTTTCAGAGGGCATAAGAAACGACAACAGCATTATTATTAGCAAATGCTAATGTTTAGAAAATATTTCCAACAGAATTAGTAAAATAGAACATGCATTAAAGAAACATTTTACTAGTGACAGTCAATAGCAAAGCATCAGTTTCCTATTGGAACCATTTTGAATGCTGAAATCATAATACTGTGCTGGCACTGTAAAGCATCACAATTTAAATAAGAAAAAAATTGAGCTATGGTCCATCTCAACAATTATAACAATTAACTTAAAATTAACTATTAACCTATCAATTGTACTGAAAATGTGAAATATAATAATTGTGATGCTGCTATCATTCTTAGCCTGAAATTGAAAACAAGTTTTTAAACGAACAAAATCACTCAATTCTAAGCGAAAAGATCGATCTTTTCAAAAACTGACTTTAAAACTTCGAAAATATTCTTTCGAATCATTTTTCCTTTGTGGTTTTTAATAAACAAATAAAAATCATGCCATAGTTTTTTAAAGTTCACTATGTCTTAAAGATTAGTAAAGTAGTGCAATCGAAAATTTTATAATTTTCGACTAGAAAGTTAATTGAGAGATCAGTGAGATGTAAATTGATTTTTTTCTTCTTATTTTTATGGAATATACTGACATGCATCTCCCCCCAGAAACACTTTTATTTATTAAGTCTATTTTGAAAAAGGGTAATTAAAATACATACATTAGTGCTGGAATAAAGCAGAAACACAGAAATACGTGTTTAAAAAGTCGTTTTAAGTGTAAAATGCTTAAAAGCATTCATTAATATTTCATGGCTTTTCCAGTGACTCTGTAATGATTTAAAGCATAAAATCTTGTAAGCATAAAGTTGCCAATAAAATTCCTTTATATGTTCCTTTAGCTACTCAAGAACATACGTGCTTTACCAAAATAGTTAATATTTTATTTATAAAACTAAGCAGAATTTTCAAGTTATAATATTTTAGTTAAACTTCTCTAAGTGATTATATTGAAAATGAAAGGATGTGAGTTATAAACAATATTTTAAATAATACACTGCTTGAGAATTGCTAAGGAGCAGTTACGTTTTTCGGAATAATAAAGAATAGACAATGATTGAAGAAATTTATCTAAGTACATATTTGGTAGGGATGATATTCATTTATTATATTGCAAAATGTTACAAATATCGCCCCATCGAAGAATTAAAAACTTAAAATAAAAAAGGTGCTCCTTGGATGATTTCCAAACAGCCCCAAAAAATTGATCTTCAAGTCAGAATGATGCAGACATTAGTACCTTAGTAAGATGTGCTTTGACCACAGACACTAATGCACATTTTGCATCTGCCCTCCATGCTCTTCACTAAACTACCTAGGAGTCCTTGGGGGGATATTGTCCCACTCCTCTCTCGAGCCGGTTTTAAGCTCTTGCAATATTCGGGGAGGGATGGTTCTTTGTGAAACACGTCTGCGAAGAGCATCCCAGGTATGTTCAATTAGATTTAGGTCGGGAGAGTAAGCAGGCCATTGCATGCGGAGAATATTTTCACTTTAAAGTGTGGCCGATACCTGAACGCTTCTGTATGGTCGCGCATTTTCGTCAAAAACAGAAAGTCTGGACCTACAGCAATCCTAAAAAGACAAACATGATCCAGAATAATCTCTCTGCAATACCGTTGCGATGTAACGCTTCCTCGCTCAAAGATGTGAAGTGGTGTTCTGCCATTGTGTATGGTGCCTGCCCACAGATCACGTTCACAAGCAAACTGTTGTGCATGACAACTCTCTCTCCACAGTAAGAGAGAGAGTTGTTATGCACAACAGTTCATAACAACTGTTGTGCGTTCCACGCTCAACAGTTCGGAACACTGTTGAGTTTCGAACTCAACAGCGAAACGAGTTGTTTCGCTGTTGTGGAACAACTCGTTCCACGCTCTCTCCACAGTAGAACGAGTTTCACGTTCCACGCTCTCTCCACAGTAATTGGTGGACATAATCACTTGTCACACTGAAACGAGATTCGTCGGAGAACATTACTCTAGACCAATTCTTGTGATCCCAACCAACATGTTCCTTACACCATCGTAATCTCTCTGGACGGTGGCGTGGTTGAAGTGGGATGCAACAAACAGGCGTAAGTGCATACAAACCAACTTTATATAATCGCCGTGAGATGGTTCTTGCTGAAACATGCGTACCGGTAGCGGTTGCAAGGTTTACAGGTATCTGGCCAGCAATGCAATTTCTGTTCCTTTTTGCCACGAGGGCTACATAGCGATCCTCTAAAGGAGTGGTGTTCCTACCACAATCCCCCGCATGCTTTCGCAAAGCATTTCCACTTTCAGCGGACTTCTTAAATCGCGAAATGACACTCTTTGATGCACCCATTGTGGCAGCTACAGTGATGACACTTTGACCTGCTTCCAGTCGTGCAACTGCTCGTCCACGACCGTAATCACTCAAATGATGTCTTGCCGACATTTTGATCTTAATTATTGCAAGAACCAAGCAGCATTTCAGAGAAAAACTTTTATAACATCCAGCACTATTTTCGTCAAACATCAAACAGAATGAATTTTCGTTTGAATCATGAGCTTGTGCACACCGTCTTTGTGTCCTGGTATTTCACGCTTTTTGAACTTGAATTTACTGCTATTGGTCAGCTGTCTGAGACGCAATTTTGGAGTTATCACTTGTTCCTTAGCAATTGTTAAGCAGTGAATTACAACAGCTAATTTAATCTTTTAACTACTTTCCTCTGACCGAGAGCCTTTCCTCTGAGAAGTTAAATTCAAATAAAGTCAAACAATAGAACCGCCTTTAAAATTTCTAAAATTCTTATGCTGTCTTTAAAATAATTATATCTATATAAATAAAATTAGACTTTTGTCTGTACATTTCTTGGAATTCAAAAATTTTGCGATTTCTATCCGTTTCAAGCACCCGGGAATCCGATGCGAAACTCAAAAAAAAGTTTGTCTGTCTGTCATTCTGTCCGTGACGCTTTTTTTGTTTAAGCATCACGTAAAAACGGCTGAAGCGAATGATATGAAATTGGGTGTCATGATAGGTGGTCACTCAACTTAAAACATAGGCGTCGAATTTTTAAAAAATCTTGATTAGATTTTCAGATTTTGCGAAAATCGTTTCAAACTGCGTAAATTTGTGTTCAAGCATCACGTAAAAACGACTGAAGCGAATGATATGAAATTGGGTGTCATGATAGGTAATCCCTCAACTTAAAACATAGGCGTCGAATTTTTAAAAAATCTTGATTAGATTTTCAGATTTTGCGAAAATCGTTTCAAACTGCGTAAATTTGTATTCAAGCATCACGTGAAAACGACTGAATCGGATGATATGAAATTGGGTGCCATGATAGGTGGTCACTCAACTTAAAACATAGGCGTCGAATTTTTAAAAAAATCTTGATTGGAATTGAGATTTTGCGAAAATCCTTTCAAACTGCGTAAATTTGTGTTCAAGCATCACGTAAAAACGACTGAAGCGAATGATATGAAATTAGGTGTCATGATAGGTGGTCACTCAACTTAAAACATAGGTGTCGAATTAAAAAAAAATCTTGATAAGATTTTGAGATTTTGCGAAAATTGTTTCAAACTGCGTATTGTGTTCGCACATCACGTAATAACTGCAAAGGTGAAAAAATGGTATTTGGTGAAATGATAGGTGATCACCTTAAACTATAAGCATCTAAAAAAAACCGATCAGATTTTGGGATTTTGGGAAAATCGTTTCAAACTGAGTGAATTTTTGTTCACGCATTACCTAATAACGACTAAAGCGAATGATATGAAATTCGGTCACATGATAGGTTGTTGCTCAACATAAAGTATAGGTGTCCAATTTTTTAAACATTTTTATTAGATTTTGAGATTTTGTGAAAATTCTCCCAAAATGCGGTTATATTTTTTCAAGCATCGCGTAATAACGACTAATACGAAATTTGGTGATGTGATAGATAGTTGCTAATCTTAATTTATAGGTGTTGAATTTCTAAAATATTTTGATTACAGTTTGAGATTTTGTGAAAATCGTTTAAAAATGCTAAAATATTTGTTCCAGCATCACGAAATAAAGACAGCAGGGAATTATACGAAATTGGGTGACATGATAAGTTGTCACTCAACTTAAATTCTAGGCTTCCAATTTTTCAAAAATGTTGATTAGATTTTGAGATTTTGCGAAAATTATTTCAATATGCGTAAATATTCGTTCGCGCATCCCATCATTACGACTAAAGCGCATGAAATGATATTACTTAGTTACTCTCTAACCTGTAATTTAACAATACATAAAAATTATAATTGCGCTTTCTTTACTTTGGCAACATACTACATCCATTCTGTGTACTCCTACAATGCTGACGAAAGTTCTTGCTTTTAGAAATTTGCATTCAGTACTAACCCGTCAATGACGGGTACTTCAGCTAGTGAATCTATAAAATGTAATATAATCCATGTTATAACGTATTAGATAATGCACAGTATTAAAGAATGATTACACTAATCTAACAATATTTTCTTTTGCCTTTTCGAAGTAACGCCATAACTGGCAAGCATTAATACGGAAAATGTTAAGTAGTTAAACCTTGAAAAAAGATGGAAAGAAAATGGTGCAGTCTCATGAAATACGCACATAAAATGATTAACAAGAAAGATAAATCATACCTAATTATAAGACACTTCCCAACACTGTCTTATTTGCGCTTTACTATACTGTGTTAATCAGTAGTTAATCTGTTTGCTCCCATATTTGCAAAGACGCAGCGGCAACAATTACCCCTTCTGCCCCCATTGTTGCTTCCAGGAGTCTCTGGCCATATTAATAAAAATAAACGGTGCATTCGATTGAGCTTAATTTGTATAAATATACATATTATAGACTACTCTCGTACAACCGTTACCGATTTTGGTGAATACAGGAAATACAGGTTTTTGCAGGGTTAAAACCTTTTTTTTTTCTTTTTAATACATTCCGACTGATGGATAGAAATTTTTGAAAGTGCGCTCGCTTCTAAATGGTGCATCCGATTCAGCTTAAATTTTTATGTGTATTATTGGTCACGGTTACATAGGTTTTGGTACGTGTAGGGCTTATAGTTTTCACACAGGCCTGCAAAAAAGAATTCTTTTACATTACATCTTATAGGCGCAATTCATTTAAGTGCGCCAATGTCTATGTAATACATTCAATGGAGTTCAAATTAATAACGCATGTTATCGATTACTTTCTTACATACTGCATAGATTTTGGTGTGTGTAGGACATAGTTTCTGTACAAGGTTGCAAAAAAGAATTCTTATAAATTACGATGATGTGTTCGGGAAATCTAGGGGAATCACTCCAGATTTTTAATCTTTCTCCCCCATTTTTTAAGGTAAAACTTCTATAAATAAATTTGCTGTTTATAATAGTAGCAGCTCTTTTCAAGATCGATAAGGATTACTGTAAAGTCATCATCTTCATAGATTTTAGCAAACCTAGAATCTTCATTTAGGTTTGGGATTGCAAAGATCCCATCATCAATCTTCTCGATCTGGTTTTCCGAGGAATCTATTTTCACTAGATATTTCAATTCCTCATAAAAACTCAGTGGGATCTCTTTTTGTGAATATTTACTAACAAAATTTTACTAGTATGGCAACACTGGTGTCGCGTGTTGGAAAATGTTTAGTGATCACATTAATATGGCCAGAAACTGTATTTTTGAACGCTTTCGCCGTATGCTCGATCCCAGCAGGACATTCAAAGACTTGCAGCTTGCAGCGGAACAACGGAGGTTGCAGAAGGCGTAATCGCTACCCCCACGGTATTGTAGCGAACTGGGTAAAGGGGAAATGGTATGCTAAAGTATTTCTTCTGATCACTGCCCGTAGTTTGCCCAGGGTATGCACCCTTTTGTCTGTGTTAAAGTAACGTTACTTAGAAACATTATACTATCGTAATAATTGTTACTATAATCTTACGGGAGTAGAAAACGGGGCAGAAATAGGGCAAATAGTGTAAAGGGATTTGTAGCGAAATACGTGGCAACTCTTATATCTACAGCTCGTATTTCCTACCCATAACTGTGTTACAAGAGGAAACGTGACTTAAATTCTTTTTTTTTTCTTCTCAAGGGGACTTATTTTGTATTTTTTTAAGTACCGTCGGTTGATAAAGGATTAGAGATATTAGTAAAATAATCACATACAAGGCGTGTGTCTAATCTTTTAAAAAACTGTCAGTCGTAACTAAAAAATAGGGGGTAAGTGTTATGAAATGCACGCAACGTAACTTGGTCCCAATTACAGTTTTTTTAATGATTTTTTTAATAAAAAAATTCCTAACTGAAGCCCTCGTTGTGACACTTTGGATTCTTGATCAATGGTTCCAATCACGTACGGAAACTCTTCAGTTTCCCATTAGATCCGTACGCCAAGAAAGAAAGGAAAAAAACTAAATATATATATATATATATATTATACTTTTTTTTCCAAAGCATCTTGCAACAAGGTATTGATTTGTCGCTCACCCTTCAAGAAAATGATAAATGAACTTTGTTAAGCGGTATTTTTTTATCTGTTGAAATAAAAAAAAATGCTCGTATGTTTCCAAAATGTTATTCGGTTATGGGTCAAAACTCGGGAGACTTCGCAGTTTTAGTATAGGGCGAGAAATAGGAAAAAAAAAAAAAAACTTTTGTAATTTTTGTTTTTTCGAACAGTACAATTTTAAGTGTTTCCATAATCGCTCGCGCTTTATATTCAGCGCTCGGCAAGTTTCTCATTAATTATCTCATCGTATGTGTGTTTGTGTCAGTCGGTATGGTTTTTACAAAGGTGCGCGTTTCGCTGCGTTTGGAATCTCAAATTAAAAATTTCCTTTTATCGTGAGCGTATGTGTAAGTTTAACGTAAATTTTGTGGATGTAGTTAGTATATTAATATGCGTGAAAGATCGATATCCAGATTTAGCCGAGAAACAAAAGTCAGGTAAGAACGGTGCCGTAGATTTTTTAAAATTTCAGCATTTTGAAGATTTGATGAGCTGAGAAAACAGAACTGAAAGAAATGCTCGATGAGAGAGAGATGTCGAAAGATGAGCCGTTTATACTATAGAAACCTGAAGCGTGTTTTTTTTTTTCCTTGGAACGTGTAAGGTCTATTACTTTTTATTTCATTGTTTCTTGCATAATGGTAAATAATTGACAAAACTGTATTCACAGGTCCAAATGATTGCGTTTAGGAGGTTGCAAGCGTTTCTACAAATCTGAAGAATTTTCAAAATGTTGAGTAAATATTCTAGTGCGTCAGCTATGAAGAATTTTCGAAAAGATTAGATATGCCAAACATTTAAACGAACAGAATTTTCTAGGGAAAGCTACTGTAAGCAAGCAAAGAATTCAAATGTGAAAAATTCGCAAAAAAGCTGGGAAAACATGCCTAAGATTCGGATATGTAGATTTCAGAAAATGCAGACTCGTAACGCCAAAATGTGAATCGTAAATAAAGTTTTGTGAGATTTAGAAATTAATAGGTTTAAGTTATCTTAAAGCTTGGTATCTAACGAAGAAACGTTATACTATAAAATGAACGTATAATAGGACTTTTTTATTCACACCTCGTTCGTCAAACGCCAATTATTGGTGGTTTTATTTATTTATTTTTAAGTGCATCTTACCGTACTGAAGTTATTATTTTTATGACATAATTGCTCTTTTTAGAAATGAATTAATCCATTTTGGACTAATGTTCCGTTTACGCAGCATTAAGTAAAATAAAATTTTAAAACTAAATATTCAATTTTAAAATTACCACTTATTAACATTCGTTTCAAACACTGATTTGAGTTTTTAAAAATGTCGAATTGTCTTTTAATTTAATATTTTCTTCGTGTTAATATCATATTTGCATATATGCCTGCCCGGTGTGTTTGTAAACAAACAATAAGGATTTAAAATTTAAGCTCACTTTTCAATGTTAACTTTACTAATAGCAGAATAATATTCTCTGAAAATATATGTCTAAAAAGATGTTTAGAGTATAAAATTTAATTTTAATTGATGTTTTTATGGAACAAAAAGTATCTTTAGGTAAATCAAGGTAGAAAATATCACTAATAAATATTCTATATTTATTATTTAAATAAACGTATTATTTTTGAAAACAATTTAACTGTCTTATTTATTCATAACTAAGTCTTAAAAAGTTATTATCAATGACTCTGAAGAATTTAAAATGCATGCGACCCTTAATCGGTTAAGGAATTTGACAGGATGATCGCGTCATCTTATCTCAATAAGCTTGTCGATTTCATTTTATATTATTTTTCAATGTAACTTGCATTTTTTAAATTTTATGATTGGTTTTTCAGCGAAACTGTATTGACATAATGCGCTTACATGCTTCTAAATGGAGGCTAAAGAGTCACCCATAATGCCAGGACTTCGGTTGATTTCGCCCTGCACGTGAAACATTTTAGTAGCATTGACGGAAAAGTCAAGTTTCAACTCTTGGAAGCGCAACTACAGGGTTGTCCAAATTAAACTTCCCCAATTCAGGATGTTGTATAGGTCATAATGTGATGAAATTTTGAAAACAGACACTTCAGATCACGCGCTCGGGATTTATTTAAAAAAAAATATTAGTACAAGAAGTTGCTGATAGGTGGCGCTGTAACACTTGTAATTTGCATATTGCAACAACGGGATTTGCAGAAATAAAGCTTCTACGCAACGTATCCAAAAGACGAGCCCTACAAAATTGGAAGACAGGCGTTGCACAGGCAGTTGTTACCAGTCCAGCTCGCTGATGCACAATGGCGACTTGGAAAGACGAAGCTCTGTTAGTGTAATTTTTCTACCAGAATGACGAGAACTCCTGTGCTGCGATAAGAGCATTCCGTCGGCTGAAGAACTTACGCCGAGGACCAATGATACCACGCGCTTTACGAGGCATGATGAAGAAGTTCAAAAGAACCGGTCAGCTGGGAATTTTACCAGGTAGAGGACGACTTGTTGTGGATTCTGCACGCGTACAAGACGTTGCTTTGGCGGTCGTGGACGCCACTAGCCAATCGCCACATGTGATGTCAGTGGGTCAACTGTTTCTCGTGCTGTTGATATGCCCTATTCGACCACGGCACACATATAGAACATCTGTAGAATGTCTTGTTGATCTGCAGCGCCACCTATCGGCAACTTCTTGTACTAATAATTTTTTTTTTAATAAATCACGAGCGCGTGATCTGAAGTGTCTGTTTTCAAAATTTCATCACATTATGACCCATACAACATCCTGCACAGGCCTCCGAGTTGGAGAAGTTTAATTTGGACGACCCTGTATTTCCCAATGCTGAATAGACGGGAAGCCGTTGCCATCGCTTGATTTAACTACCAGCAACATGGAGGACAGCCAGCTGTGTCAAAAAAAATGGTCCCTAGATCTGTGGCACGCGATGAAACGATTCCATCGTCCGCCATATTGCTGGTAGTTAAATCGAGCGATGGCAACTGCTGCCCTTTTTCCTGCATTGGGCAGTCAATTCAGTTCTTCTATATATCAATGTATTTCCATCGTATTCTTTCAGTTCTCAGCAGATGTCGGTCCTGGGTAGCGAGGTTTGTTTCAGAATGTCAGAGTTTTGTGTCCTCAAGGCGAGGACACCGCGCTTTAAAGGGTTAAGTGTAACATTGTTATAAGAACAATTTCGTTCTACTAGGAGGAAAAAGTTCGACGAAAAGAGACTTGCATTCATTTTGAAGTACAAAAGGCTCTAGTTTGATAAGGCTTTTAGGATAAACGAAGAAACTTGTCTATTGCTAAAGTAAATAAAATTAATGTTTTAACCCTTTAACGCGCAGCGCTTCCGTTCTGGGAACACCAAACTCTGACGTTCTGACTGTTGCCAGTCACGGAGATTAGATTTGATTTCTATAAAAATAGTTGCGGGTGACATAGCTCCACGTGAACCCTTTACTTTTTAGCACAGCTGGCTGTGCCGGGCACAGCCAGCTGTCGTCAAAAAAGGGTCTCTAGATCTGTGGCACGCGATGAACGTTTCGATCGTCCACCATCTTGCTGGTAGTTAAGTCGAGCGATGGCAACGGCTGCCCTTTTTTCAGCGTTGAGAAAGGGTTGCACCTCAAAGGGTGAAAACGCAAAGACATTTCAGGTGCCTAAATTGCGTTATCCTTATTGCGTTTCTTCTTCATATAAATTCATAACCAATGTTGCGTGACAATGTAAGAGAGAAAACGTGCCATGCACTGGTCCTCTTAACCATCAAAATGATTTAATGTATCACTTTTCCGATTCCTTGTCACTATTTATGTATTCCAAGAATGTAGCTTGCATCCGATCGAAAAGGATAAGCTGAACGCTTTTATTCCTTGACCCTAATGATAGAATAACAACCTGCCGTATGGTCATTGTTTTTTCCCTGCCCATTCTTTTGTTAGGAACACGAAAAAAAAAAGAAATCCCTCCCTTTTCTGTCCTGTTTATCGGAAATAAAGCGTTAAGAAGGAATAATTATCAGACATTTTCACCTTTTGTTTTTAAAGCGGCGGGGGGGGGGGACATTGCTTTTTAGTTAATTAGTATAGTAATGAGTGTTTAATAGATGATAAGGTAATCTTTAGCTGATAAGCCGTGGGGTTTAGTGAAATGATCGCGATATAAATCAATAGTATTGGTTTTCAATCTTCTCTTTTTGTATCGTAGCATAAGAGAAGTCTTTTGTTTGCAGGTCAGAATGAAGAAAAATTTTGTGTTTTTCCGTTAACTTGACGTGGTTGTTGATTAGTAATGTTGTAGTTGACCAGGTGTCAACATGTTACATAAATACAATAAAAAAGAATGAAAAGCAATACTTTTCTCGCGATATTGTGCAAGTTGAAGGAAAAAAAGACATCAAAAATATTCTTCTAAAAATATTTTATAATTGCGACCATATCGTGAACGTATAAGGAGAAAAGTCAGGAAAATTAAACTTTTTCTAAAGTTTTAAACTTGAAAATATTGTGTTTTTACAAAGTAACTCGATTTTTATGGCTCTGTTCTTTTTCTTTTTAATCAAAGCTATATATTTTACCAAATTCTACCCACTTAATTACACGCTGCAGTTTCTCAAAATACCCCAATTTCTTTAGTTTTTCCCGGGTTGAATAATTGTGTGCCTTATTTCATTGCATCTAAAATGTTTAACACCTTTTATTTTGCAATTCATAAAATTTTAAGAACTATTTATGGTTATGAGTGGTATATCTTTATAAGTTTTTAATGAACCTTTAAATGTAATGTAAAATTTTTGCTTCTAAATTTTTTCTTCGCATACAGTTATAAAATTACTGAACTCAGAATTAAAAATAGAAGTAATTTACATTTTTAATAAACATTTTGCATTAAAATAAGAATAGAAAAAATGTATAAACTTCTTTCTTCTCGTTTGAGTTTTAAATTTGCTTTTGGGAAAAGCATGAGATGAGATTTTTCAATAACCTCCTGATTTTTTAAAATCGCTCTTAAAATTTTGTTTAATCA
The DNA here is from genome assembly GCA_038373885.1 of Cheiracanthium punctorium. Taxonomy (NCBI): domain Eukaryota; kingdom Metazoa; phylum Arthropoda; class Arachnida; order Araneae; family Cheiracanthiidae; genus Cheiracanthium; species Cheiracanthium punctorium. The sequence continues at coordinate 298,473 of JAWZYV010005808.1, read as the reverse complement.
ATGGAAACTACGTTAGTAATGAAAGTCAATTCATATAAATTGTAGCATGTTTTATTTCGTAGCTCATAAATGTTTCACCATCTTTAAAGATTGCATGATCGTACTTCTTATTTATAACAGTTAGAGCACGGAGGGACAGACAGGCAGAAAAACCGGAATGATAAACACTTCTCAACCTATTTGAAAATTGTTGAAAACATCAATGTTGCGAAGTTCTGATCTTGATATGACTTTTGCTTCCGCTTTCTGGATCCTTTAAAAGAATGAGAGAAAAAAAAAACAACTTAAAATGTCTTCAATGTGTTCCAGGTTGATTGAAAAAACATTTAGGTGAAGCTTCAACTACATATATATATATATTTTTTAATAAAATAAATTATATATTTTTACACGTTTTCCAAAGATATAATATTTAAGGTACGGAATTTTGGTTTATACGAAATAGATGGGAATTTATGAGAAATTTCCTTATAATTGCGAATAGATACGAAAGCAATTTGTGAAGAGGCAAGAATTTATGCGAAAATTTCTTATTTTTGTAAATAGGTAAAAAATCTAGCTTTTCTTTTCTTTTTTCTTTTTAAATAGAGAAAATTCCGTTAAAGAATCTTTCAAACGTAAACTCAAGATTCAAATAAGCTTCATATGTGAGTTGTGTTCGAAAGTAATGAAAATAATTAACGAATTAGAAGATTGAAATTACCTATTTTTTCTCCATTTGGGAAACACATTTGAAGAATTGAAAGCAGCGTTTGAACAACAAAGTCAGAGGATTTGGATCTAAACACACTACTAGAAACCACATCTGAAAAAACTTGCAATAAACTTTCTTTGAACATGAAATTAAATGCAAGAAATGAAGCCTATTTTCACATTGGTCAATTATTTTTGTCAATTATTTTGTTGGGTTGTAAATGAGACCCCTTAAATCAAATTATATTGCGCGAAAGCTTTTCAAAAATTCCTTTCTTCAGAGCACTTCTAGCTCATTGATGGCTACACCCACTTTCATCGGCTTATGTCGCAATCAGTAGACAGGAATGTAGATTCTAATGCTAAGGACATATTGTAAGCTAATAAATGCTCTTTGCCAGCCTTTGCTGAAAGCTATACAGAGCATTTGGAGCCTACTAATAGCGTAGACGCAGAACGCTTCTTTAGTGTTTGTTCACAATGTCGTCGTTACGGATTGAAGAATGATTCTAAATTAGTCAAATGTTGAAATTACATAAATGCAGCTTTTAATTAACATTGAATATAAATTTCAAGTGCATAAAAATATTATATAAGTAGTTTGAGGGAATTTCAGCGAAATTTCAGATTTTTTTTTCCCCTGTGAAATTTGTTGTTTTTTACTTGCAAAAATTCCGTACCTCTACGCTACATATTACTTTTGCTGAAGAAAATTTGTGCATTTCTGCTGTGAACGAATAAAAATTAATTCCCCCCCCCCCCATATTTTGTGTACTTAATCCGTGCGCAAACAGTGTTTCTTTTTCTAGGAACAACAAAAGAAAGGTAAATTGATTAAAGTGTTTTGTTGGTTTAGCAGTAATAATACACGTATCGTTATTAATAACTTACAGGAAACAATCTTATTGGTTTTATTTATTTTTTTGCATAATATAAGTGCATACCATGCTTTATCAAACTACGTGTAAATTTACCTCATCGAAATCATTAACAATAGGGAAAAAATAGATATATTTAACAGAAGATAGTAACTTGCTCTCCTGAAATACGGCAACCATTTTGTTCATTTACTAGATAGTGGGGGGGGGGGGAGAAAAAGGTGGAAATTACAGTGCCCATAAACAGAAAATGGAGTGATGCGCTTTTACGTTCTATTTTGGCGAAAAACAATTATTTGCTCCACTTGCATTGAACACGATTTATCACCGGGCAGTTTAATGAACTCGTTGCTTTTCTGTTAACGTGATGTTATCGTTGCTGCTTTTATGTATCATATTTTTCTATTAATGTATTAGTCTGGGACTATTCAAAGGAAAAGCTCTCAAGGAAAACATAAAAGGTTCTTTTTTAAGATTCACCTTATACTATTAGTTCTTGATCACAAAAGAGTGTCTGCTGCTATATGAAAGATTATAAAGGAAATAGAGGTTAGGCAAGTATCGACGTACTCTTGAATACCGAGAAGAGGTAATGGAGTATCAAACTGAATGCTTAATCTATCTGACTGGTCGGACTGCCAGAAGCCACTGCTAGTCGAAAAATAAACTTTTGAGGTAGAATTGCCCATTATTGGAGCTGATGTACCACAAAAAAAGTAATTCAGCATAAAAGGCGCACGGGGGAAAAAGAAAAAAACAAAAACAGCATGCAGTGCCGTGACATTTTAAAGGGCAGTAATACTGTTGACAGTTACCAAGTCTGTTACCAAGACAGAGATGTGGAAGCCCTGGAGCAACAAAAAACAACAGGCTCCCTAATTATTTTTCAAATAAATTACACAATTATTTTTTTGGACAACCTGTGTAGCGAAGTGGCGTTAACTTAGACCAGGGGTCCCAGTCTGGATTTCCGGCGGATGCTGATTTTATTGACCCAAAAAATATTGTCTACTTCGTGTATGGTGTTGAACTCTTAACCCTTTAACGCGCAGTGTTCCCGCTCTGGGAACACCAAACTCTGACGTTTTGACTGTTGCCAGTCACGAAGAATAGATTTGATTTCTATAAAAATAGTTGCGGGTGACATAGCTCCACTAGGATCCTTTACTTTTTAGCACGTCATTTCCCGTAAAAAGATTATTTTTAACAGCACTGACATCTGCTGAAAAATGGAAGAATGCGAGAACAGCTGGATAGATTGCCCAATGCTGAAAAAAGAGCAGCCGTTGCCATCGCTCGACTTAACTACCATCAAGGGTACAGCCAGTTGTCCTCAAAAAAGGGTCTCTAGATCTGTGGCACGCGATGAACGTTTCGATCGTCCGCCATCTTGCTGGTAGTTAAGTCGAGCGATGGCAAGGGCTGCCCTTTTTTCAGTATTGGGAAAGGGTTGCGCCTCAAAGGGTTACGGTAACATCGATATACGATATAGCTCGCAACTGATCACGTTCAGTGCCAGTAGTATGCGAAATGCGTGCAAAGCAGTTGCTTTATATCTGACTCCTTTGAAGATAAACGCATCCCACCCCACTTGACAGATTGCCCATGCGCAACTTTACTTTAACACAACACAATTGGGGATAAAGAGAGGGTCTTTATTTTTTAATTATTCGGTATTCCGTCGGAGATTTTACATAAAAATGTCTATTGTGGGGGGCCCTGGGACTGTAGTCTCAGCTGCCCTCCCCGAAATCCGGTACACAGTAAAAAAATTCAGAAACGTTACATACTTATAGCGGAAAGGTTTCCGAAAGTATAGCGTAACCTACCGATGCTCTACTCGAACTCACGATTTCGGAAACATAACCCATATTTCGGGGTAAAGTATTTACGTTTCTAAATAGTTTACCCGCATGGTTCGGAAACGTTTCCGCAATTTTAAACTTCAAGAGCTGCCCCATTTTTTGGGGTAACGTTTCCGATTTTTTTTACCGTGTACAAAACAGTTAAATTATGCGCCAAAAAAACCATTGCATATTTTCATGGAAATGCAGATGGGGATAATGATTATGCCATTACTTCAGAATATTGGGAGGGTTTTGTGGCATAAAAAGGGTTTTAAAAAAAGAAAAAAAAACTGAAAAATCTAGAATGATTAGGAAATATTACTTTAACAGAAAAAAATTGTAGATACTCGCATATATTGTCTTTAAATCTGATAAGCTTAAGTGTGACGTATATGACATAGAGAAATTATCTGAAGTCTGCATTTATGAATTAGTTTTAGATCTGCTATTTGCCGTACGTATGGGGAAAAATAAGGAAAATGACACGATATAGGTGCGCAAAAGTGTCAGATACGGTAATTGTTTGGGAGAAAGCCTAGTTAAAAGAGAGAAGAAGTAATAGCTTATTTAACCCAAATGAAATGTACAATACAGCAAAATTTTATCCTAAAGTACTATTTTCTTTTTCATTTTTTTTCAACTAGGCCCTTAAAAAAACTGTATCTGCCACGGCAGCGTTGCTTACCTATATCAAGTCATATTTAGAGCATTTTTTTAACCCTGAATGTGAATACATCAAAAAACCCTAGAATTCGAAGCTAATAGCACGATTTTTGTCCACAACCGTATTTTTATGAAAATATACTATAGGGGTTTTTTTTTTTTTGAGTGCAATTTAAGTATCAATATCATATCACCGCTTAATTGAAGTGTCAACCTTTTTTTTTTTTTTTTTTTTTTTTTTTTACCACCATTGTAGAGTATTGTGTGAATCAATGTGAACAAAATAATAAAACTAATCTAAATTTCTGTAGTCTAAGATATTGTTTTAAGAGCAGGAAGTATCAGTAAAATAAAATTATTGACTCAATGACAAAATCTGTTGGAAGACATTGTAGAAGTTAATTGAGAACATATTTTCTATTAAAAAACGGGTAATGTGGTTCTTTTGTCCATTATTTATAGTTTGTAAACAGTAAATTAATTGTTTGAATTATCACTTGTGTTCACACATTAATTCGTATAATACTGTATGTTTTCAAAATAACACAAGTGATGTATCACTGTAAAGATTGAAGTTAGGCTTAAATGTTTTTCACAATAAATTATAATGCCTACACAATTTCTCGCTGAAATAAAAAGTATGTGTGCGAAGTCAAGAAAAAATTCATGAAACAATATTTGTTTGAAAAGAAATTTGAACTGATAATCAAAAAATAATGTGACATATTTTTTACATACATTTGTACTTATAAACAGAAAAAAAAAGAATGCTTGACGTGATATATTTTGATATTTTGATCATAATATTTATTGAAATGAATGGATCTAAAAACAAACCTGATGAAAACACATTGTTAAGAACATGGTTTTGATCAGAGAGTTTAAAATATTCCCCCCTCCAAATGTGATCCTTGTTAAATGTTATTCCTTCATATTAATGATGCAAATCATTTCCTATTGGATGATGGGCTGTGAGATGGGATTTGGAGCTTGGCATCCTGTTGTTCCTGTACAAATGACATTCAGAAGGTGACTTGTGATGATTGTTTATTGTCTTCTTGCAGCTGCAAGTGTGTACTATGTATTTTATTAAGTGTATAATGCAAGATTTTTTATGTGTTTGATAGTCTACTGACTTAAAAAACAACAGTTTGTTAATAATATTATTTTTAAAGACAATTTTTATGTGTTCAGAATCAGTTGTTTAATGGCCTTCTTTATCAAAAAACATTTAACGTTGCAACTTCGATAGTTTAGTTTTATAAGTTCAAAAGTGTTTTATTACACATTTTGCAGTAAATGTTAGCTTCAGATGTACGTAACATGCGAAAAAATTATTTCTAAATTCACGGCACTCATTTTTTGAATAATGAAGCCTGCGTCTCTGTGTCTTAAAACAATGTGACCTCCGATCATGAAAATATTTCTGACTACTTCTCTTAACCCACTATTTTACTGTCAGTCACTTTGAATATAAATGCAATTCCTGGAAGTTTAGGAAAGAGTCTTCATTATCCATGCTATACCGTTCCAGATCTACTAGTTGTTGTTAGACTAGTTGATAAATATTATTAACTGGTTACGGTGGGTGTACCAATCCTTACAAAAGCTCGGAACGATTATGCTTAAACTACTTTAAATACAGCAGAATGTTTCATGCTACCATATAAAGAACTGCTTTAAGTTTTAACGATGGATTATAAACGGCAGTTCGATATTGGTCCTTCGTGAAGCTACGCAATATATCCGTGATTCTTCTAAACGGATCATGTCTCGTTCTGCCCCTTCATCACACGTGCATGCGTAATTTCACATTACGGGAAAAAAAATCTATGCCCATATCACACCTTCTCCTACATTCAATCTTCAATTCAATCAAGTATTCCGTTCAAATTGTTCGATTATTTCACTCAACTAGTTTGACTGGAAAAGGGAATGAGCGAATCTGTGATGTTACTGCAGCCTCTCCATTTACTTGCCTGTGATTGGTCTATCGGAGAAGTTGAGCAAGTTGAATGAAATACTCAATTTTTCCTGGACCGGCTGGAAAAAGTTGCGGATGTTGAACATGCATATCGCACTAGGCTTTTCACCCAACTGTTGTGGGAAACAGTCGAACGAAAGTGTTGCTTGAATTGAAGATCGGGAAGGTGGGATATGAGCAGAGTTGTGTAATCTACTTCGATGCGCTTCAATTGCTATTAGGGCCCGAGTGACAGAAACTAAATTTTCCGACAAGATGGAGCTCTTTTTCGTCTATTTTTTGACGTACGTGATGATTGAACTTCCTTGTGGTTAGACTAGATGTACCTTGCAAGACAACATCTTTCATGATCCTTACAGCCCCTTATTTTTATTTATTGTCAAACTGCATGTGTTCATGATTTTCATGCCAAGTGATTACTAGGAAGAAAGTGTACATTCGCCTGCATTGATTAGTGGGTGTTGAATAGAGAATGTGAGAACTTTTTTTAATGGGTGGTAACTTCACCATCACTCCTTCGCCACAGCTAAAGACCATTTGGCCATTTTATTTGGGGTCACCCCGTAAACGGGTATTGTTACACCATGTAAATGGACAGACAAATTAACAACGAAGCGTAAGCCGGGAATTGAACCTGGAAACAATGTGGGATAAAATGGTTTGTTAACCACTATACCTATCTGGGCGGAATATAACGAGAACTTGCTTTTAGAATAGCAAGTAACCATACCAATGTAATGTGTAGCACAGTGGTTAAAGCCACGGACATTGGGAGATGGCTCAAGTGGAGGAGCAGGGTTCTGTCCTCTCGCGGAGCCATCAATCTAGGGATCTGGAGTTTTGGGCTGTTTTCTCCAGATGTAACGTGAATACGCGCTCGATACCCAAAAAAGTCCTCCCCTAAGGCATTTGCCCCCTCCCTTGTGTTTGTCCTTTCTCTGACGTGGATTTATAAGCGGTTCCTCGTGAACAATCGCACAAATCTCAATTCTTGTTCCAAGACCAGCAGTAACCATGCAGCATCACAGGTGAACTTTTCAAACACTTGTAAATTTTCAGTTGAAGTTATCTTTGTATGGTGGTTGTGATATAGCCTTCGAATGGAGATAAAAGAGATAGATTATCTGCAATTGATTTGTACTGAAATCCAATGCTCTATTTCTATAAGGAAAAATTTTAGCTAAGTCAGAATCATGGGATAGCATGAGCAAAGAACTTACTAATATTATCGTTACAGCACTGTTTCCTTGTTTAAAAATGACGTTTCGCAATAAGATTTTGTAATAAAAAGCTGCTAAGCTCATATGTAAAAAAAAAAATTGACTATTCATGCATTTTAATATCTTTATCAAAGAACCATTAAAACATCAGAAATTTCTAAAGTAGAGTGTTCTTTTCTGAAAGAAAAATAAAACAAAACAGACGAAGCTTTTAAAATTATTTATGCTTATTTTAAGAGTACCACCATGAATTAAACTGAACATTCATTTTTACTTGCAAATATTTACAAAAATATAAAGGATAATTCTTCCCAAATCAGACATAAATTTCTTTTTATATGCTGTTCACAAATAAATTTTTGTTGACATTTCGCATTGTTTCCAAGAAACTGAAACATAAAATTGCGCCAAACATCAAGACTGTTTTTGTATGCTATTAATTTTGATTTAATCTCTCCGTGTTTCCTTTCACGAAATAATGCATTTGTTAAAAAAAGTTTTCTATATATAACAGAAAAACACAAAATTATATCAGAGAAAAATACGAGCGAAAATATATAATTTTATATTTCTATTTATTTTATTTTTTTCTAAATGGCATAAAAAAAAAAAACTGCTGGAAGCTACGTTTGAAACAATTAGTCAGAATGTTTTTAAAGAGTTCATTATTTTCTTGGGCATATAACTACTTCAATTTTTTGAAACTTTAAACCTTTTTATTCTATGAACATATTTTTTCGTATCAACGGTTACTTGTTTGTTTTATTATTTTAAATTAGCTGCTGAAATATATTTTATTTAATTAACGTAATTATCTTTCTATTTTTTTAATTGTGTTTTTTTTTTATTTTTTTTGTGTGAAAATTTTGGTAATGATAAATATATTCTGTTACATTTATCTATCTTAAAAATTCCAAAATTCTTATAAATGACTTAATTGTTGAGGGAAGGTATACAAAATGAAGATGGTTCAGAAGTAACAAAAGACCTGTGTTTAAAAGATGCAATAATTAAAACTTTGTAAAACAACTCGCATAAGAATGCACTTATTGTCAGTACGCCTGTTTCGGGAGTGAAATGTACACCTTTCATCATCTGCAAAAATGGTTCCTCTAACCACAATAGCAGTCAGCTGCTTTTTATAGCTGATGAAAGATGGGCAATTTTAAACCAAAACTCGCGTGCTGACAATAAGTACATTTTTATGGGTGGTATTTTACACAGCTATTTCATTTTTTAAACACAAGTGTTTTGTAGAGTTTTTGTTGCTACTTCTGAACCATCTTCAGTTTGTCCTCCCGTCAAGTATTAAGTAATGTATAAGAATTCGGCATTTGGGGCGAGGGGTCTATGATAAAACTACTGGAGGAGTGTAAAGCATTTTTGCCTGAGATCCATTGAAAACAATTAAGTACACGTCATTCTTTGTCGTACACCAACTTGGATGCTAAACCTATTATAGACATTTATAATCCTCCGAGTGTCTTGAAAAATAATTAACTGTAAGAAACAGAGTACCCACATCTATGGAATTCGAGTTTACCTTCCCACTGAACTCCGGTTCAACTTTTATCGTCGCAAAGGCGCAGCAGAAAATATTCTCTTTCTGTGCTTAATGTAGTTCCCTAGCATTATAGTCTTTGAATGATCTGTTTTGTCTCAACAACACTTTAGAAGCAATTTGGAGAACAAAGAACAGTAAATAAAACAAGCAATCTTCATCGTTATGTCTTAGAAACGATAGAAGTGAACTGGTGGTTTTTTTAAAGGAAAAAACACATTATCCATCTTTTGAAAAGTTTTACAGCAACATTAATTAACCCTTTACAGTGCGCTGGTTGTGCCGAAAAACCACCTTATTTCAGCGTTTTTATTGCTAGTCACAAGAAAAATATGATTAAATGATTCTAACGCTGTAAAAGTACAACCATTGCCATGATCCATTTAACTACCAAAAACATGGGCGATCGAATCGCCCATCTGGTACCACAGAGCTAAAGAAGTTTTCTGACACAACTAGTTGTGCGGCCAAAAGGGCTCAGAAGATTCAATCTGTTTTACACAAATTAAAAATATATTTATTAAAAGTGCTCCCAAGCTGCCCGTGTGGAGTTACATCATTGTAACCATTTTCACACAGTGGGTTTTTGGATAAACTCACCCTTTATAGTGCTGTTTTAGAATCAATGATTCGCGATTTTATGCAATTGAATGGAACTCATTTCTGTGCATGAGATTTCATTTAATGAAATTGGCAATCAGACGAAATTAGTTTAACATTTTTGACTGTGTGCAGTTATTACAACCTCTGAAATTAAAGTATACGGAGAGCAATATTCTCTCTCATATCAGAAAAAATCAACAAAATTCGATGAAATTTCTGTGAAAGATACAGATAATTTTAATGTTCCCTCGTGTTCCTTAGTCACGCCTTGCAAATAGGAATTATTTAATGCTGAAAAGTAATCTTGATACCCGGCATTTATTCAATATAAATATCTAGTATCCTCATAGTAGTGCGAAATAAACATTCAGACGCGTACCGATTGTTGATTCAGTCATGAGTATTCAAATTAGTTGAGTATGACGCTCTTTAAGAGGGTACTCAGACACCACTGTAAAAATTGTATGTCCAATAAAGAGATTCGTGTCAACTAATGGGTTTTTTCTTTCCATACATAAATGAAACAGATTGAGAACCTAACCTTTTAAACTGAATTTTTAACCCTTTAATGCATGATGGTAACGCCGTGGAGGCACCTAATTCCAGCATTTTCAATGCTAATCGAAAAAAAAAATTAACTAGAAAAACTGCCCAATGCCTAAAAATTGCAGCCGTTGCAGTCGTTCGATTTAACTATCAGCAATATGACGGTCGATCAAATCGTCCATCGCGTGCCACAGAGGTAAAGGACATTTTTGACACCACTGGCTGTGTGGCGCCGTGCAGCCCGCGATGGACGTTTCGATCGGGCGCCATATTGCTGGTAGTTAAATCGAACGATGACAACGGCTGCACTTTTTTCGGCATTGGGAAATTGGTACGCTTCGAAGGGTTAGTACTGGCAGACATTCTTCCTAGGCGTATCGAGTATCGAGTTCTTTTCCAAACTCGTCCTTTTTTTGTTTTAAACAAAATCTTTTTCTCGGAATGGCTTAAAAGGTTGTATCAAATGACCTAAATATTTTAGAAAGCTTCTTCTACTGAAGTCATTTGCATGAAAAATTATCAGAATGATCGGTTTCACAGAAGTTATGCTGAATGTGCCGTTTTGTTAGTTGGAAATCTTCTCCTTTTATTATGAGTTCTCAGGTATTTTTATTCTTCTCATTCATAAATTGTGCTGAGTGTTTAATTTTCAATAAACAGTAAAAATTTTATGTAGCGACATTTCTTAATTACTAAAATGTTTATCAATCAGCCTACACTGTAAAACAAAATTCCGAAACGTTAACTCAAACTATGGGGCAGAAGTTGTAGTTTAAAATTGCAGAAACGTTTCCGCATGCTGCAGAAAAATATTCACAAGTGTTTCCGTATATGGCGGGAAAATATTTACAAACGTTTCCGCATCTATCAGAAAAGTATTCAGAAACATTTCTGTACATTTCGTATAAAAGTTCAGAAACCTTCCTGCACTATAAAAAGCGTTACTGTAAAATTTACGACGACTCGATTTCGCAGTAATTTTAACTATTTTCGAATTAATTTCTTATTGAAACAAATGTAGCGATTATAGAACTATTATTTTAACTCTGTTGTAATTATTCATTCTCCCTTTGTTGGTTTCGAACTGAAATTCTTCGGATGTAACATGAATGCTTAAACCAACTATACCGACCAAGACCTAATTCCTTCCACTGATATATTGAAATGATCGCTTAAATGACGCATTGCAATTTTAGTGGCGTCTTCTGTGAATAGAAAAACAAACAAATGTAGAACGAGAAAAGATTTAAACGAGCTTGTGCAGAACGTCCGATATAAAGATTTTCTTGCCGACCGCGCCAACGTGAATATTTTACTTTGAAATTCGGGTTATGTTTCCGAATTCTAGAGTCCGAATTGAACATCGGCAGTTTACGCTATATTTTCGGCAACCTTTCTGCTATAAATATGTAACATTTCTGAATTTTTTTTTACAGCGTAATGAGAGCAATGCACTCTAGTAAAATGCATACTTAAGAAGGCGTTGGTTTTTGTAATAATATAGAATACAGTAATCACAGAATTTTTAGTTCACTAATTGGAATAATTTGAATTTTTTGCTTCAGATGTGAAATATCGCGTGGTACCATTACAAAAAGCCAAATTTTCTATAATTAAGGAAAGTATCTGTCAAGACAAGATATTTATAAATGGGCCTATTGTTCAATACAGTTTGTAAAAATTCCGTATTCCTTAAAATTGTAATTTTTTTCAGAATTGCCCAAAGATATCCTTGTACTTCAAAGAGTTTAAAATATTGAATCGTTAAAACTTCAGTTTGTATCTTTTTAACATAAAAAGGAAAAAGCTCAAGAATTCGCTTTCAAGAAATTTTTTTTTTCATTTGTGATTTTTCCTTACTAAATCTGAATAAAACTCTTAAAGCAAAGTGTCCGAACACATTAGAATGACCAGTATGTTTTCACAAATGATCAAAGCCCGTTGAATACTGCATGCTTTATATACTGCTGTGCCTTAACAAGATTTTGCATGAAACTAAGCTTCCGGATTCAGCTGTATGGCGCATTCAGTATCCATTACTTGTTAGGAAACAGTCAGTTGTAGAAATCTAATCGAGTGAGTGTAACACTGAATGCAAATGTAAGCTTAAAATGAGGTGTAGCTCTACGTACAATTAGACTATTGCTTCCAGCATGGAATACGAAGTATAATACGAACCAGGAAAGTGCAATTTATACATTAAGAATGATTTATAATTAGTAAAAAAAGCATATTATAATGCACTTGAACACGTTAGCCAGTAACGATAAAGAAATATAGTAATCACAGAACTTAATTTTAGTTGATACTAATTGTTGAAACTCATTTATTAGTAAATTAGTCCATTTTGGGATACGGTGAAGCGTTCAAAGAACCATTATGGGAAGGAACACCGATCAAAGAAGGAGAGTCTTCTACGTTGTGTTATTTAAATAATGAGAGAGAATATGCTAAACATGCGCACAAGATAAATAAAACAAAAACGAGTAATCCATCTTCTATAATATGCACCATCTTACTAAATCGTCCCTCCCTTGAAATTGTTCTACATCAGCCACTACTAGCTACCTCGTTCTATTCCGAAACTGGAAATGTAATCCTCAATTTCTTTTTTTAAAAATGGGTCTGCTAAATGCATTTTGAAGATTTTTAAGAGCGAAATGAATCTTGGAGCACGCATTCAACGAACTTTCTGAGGATCGCATCACCTCTCACGAATTCATGTATGACATTAGGTGCATTCCGAATGTTATTTCTTACCGCGAAATATGTCTCCTATTTACTTACCAATGCTTCAGTCCACTTTTCTGAATTTTTATCTTGAAAAGCATTAAACGATCCGCACATGCAGCAAAGACAGAAAATATACAAGGTGGAAAAACGCGAAACGCATATACTGTTTAAGAGATGCTTTCCAACTCGATTGATATCGTCTTGATTAACCCTTTCAGGCGCAACCCTTTCTCAATGCTGAAAAAAGGGCAGTCATTGCCATCGCTCGACTTAACTACCTGCAAGATGGCGGACGATCGAAACGTTCATCGCGTGCCACAGATCTAGAGACTCTTTTATGACGACAGCTGGCTGTGCCCGCGCACAGCCAGCTGTCGTCAAAAAAGGGTCTCTACTTCTGTGGCACGCGATGAACGTTTCGATCGTCCGCCATCTAGCTGGTAGTTAAGTCGAGCGATGGCAACGGCTGCCCTTTTTTCAGCATTGGACAATCTATCTAGCTGTTCTCGCATTCTTCCATTTTTTAGCAGATGTCAGTGCTGTTAAAAAGAATCGTGACCATTTTTTTTACGGGAAATGACGTGCTTAAAAAGTAAAGGATTCTCGTGGAGCTATGTCACCCGCAGCTATTTTTATAGAAATCAAATCTATTCTTCGTGACTGGCAACAGCCAAAATGTCAGAGTTTGGTGTTCTCAGAGCGGGAACACTGCGCATTAAAGGGTTATCTCATATCGAAGCCTGTAGAATTTCTAATAATTCCCTGGGAAATTGAGTTGCAGTTCTCTATAGATACCACACCAGCTTGAAGTAAACTATATCCTTCAGTGAAAATCGCCGATCCTTGAATTTAACTGAGCAATTCTTGCAAAGGTGTTACCATCTGCTGATTATTAGAGAAGGGGAGACCAAAATATGTTTTCTCCTTTCACCATCTTCATTAACAGTTAAGATTAATGAGATTGAAGCAAGAAAGGTAAATCATGCTGAATGAATATCCATTATAGAACATTGCTTGCTCTATCTTCGCCACGTTGCAAAAACACAATGACCGAGATCCACTGTCTGTGCCTGTCGTTACTTCCCGATGGAGGTGTTCAATGCCCCTTGGTGATTTTGTGGTTGGGCAGACCGCACGCTAGGCTTGTGTCAAGAAGCAGTGATGGGCAGAAAAAGGTGATCTTTGACGCCTAGTATTTGTGACGAAAGGAAGGGAACGGGTTAAAACAAATCAAACAATCTTCAATATTTTTTTATTCACCCTCCATAGACACAAAAAATGGAAAGGAGCAACCTTCAATTCTTACACGTGTTGACACCGTGATTTAAAAATAGTTCAAATATTAGGTGTAAATTCAAAAAGATAAATTTTCAACAAATTTTTAATTACAAACAAACTGTGCCGAATCTTATGTGTATAAGATTCACATTTGTTGCATTTACAAGCAAGAATTTTATAGTTTTTTTTCTATTCAAGAAAGATATGTGAAAGAAAAGAGGGTGACCGTTTAGCCTCTTGGGAGGACGAATATCAAAATGAATTGAATTTTTTTTTTTTTTTTTTTTTTAGGTATTCGCGAGTGTTGCATTTTACAGCAAAACATTTTATGGATTTCATTTTCTTTGAGATGTGCGAAACGAACATTTTGGCTCCCTATCCCAAATACATTACGAATTTTTAAAAATGCTGTAAAATATAGCACCTACGTTAAAAACTCACATACATAATCTTTCAATTTATTAGCTTCAGTAGTTTTTCCTATGCGAAATATTGATTTACAAATAAACGAAATTACTTTCCTATAAGATAATACCAGCTATAGACATAAGGGTAGGTTGACCGAAATTTTTTGGGGATACGTCACATCTTCAATAATAAGACTAGCGAAATTTTTAAGAGTTTGAAAAAGATGTATTAAAATAAATGGTTTTCTAAATAAGGTTGAGGGGAATATCCCCCCCCCACGACACTACACCTCTGGCTAGAGGAAGTTTTTAAAGAACTATTTCAATATTATACATACCAGTATCCAGATTTAAATAAAGATTTTTATTTTTTATGCTACTTTCATTTACGTGTTTAATTTTTTTATTCTTGGCCGTTTATGATATGCATTGAAACTATATGATATGCTATGGTATACATATGAGTATTGTTCGTAATTTTCTAAATTATTAGAGAAAAAAAAGTTTCTCCAGTCCTTGAAATATACAAACATGTAAAGAAGATATCAATGTTTTCCCGAAAAAGGGAATTCCTCAAGCTGTAACACCGCCATGAACGAAAGTGCTACCATAGCACATTATTTATTAAACAACAAATTTCACTAACTTCAGTAGAATTCGCTCAACCTTCAAGAAAGTTCAGCAGAAACATTTTCCTGAACCTTTCGCATCTCGAAACGTACGGGGTAACAAATCTATTTCGAAATTGTTCATAGAAAAATACATTTTATTTCAATGCATACAAAACGAAAACAAACTCCTGTATTTCCTGATATTTTTACGACATCCCGTTGCGCCCCGTGTGCATGCCCGAAATATTTTCCTTATTTACATACCAATGCCTCCATCGATAGCTGGCACGTGACGGAATTTTTACCTGGCAAGGGAACTAAGCGGTTCACTCTCCAATATTAGGCGGTAAAATAAATTTTTAAAAAATTATTTGAAAGTTTATTTTAGTTATTCTTTAAATATCTGCGAGGAATTATTGCAAGAACAGTATGAAAAGAAAGATTTATATTATATGTATAATTAATAAGTAAAACACAAAGAATATTACTGAAAAAAATAACATATCCCGTAGGAAAAAGCATATTAGCAGAATCAGAGGGACAAACAGTATGAAAGTCAAATTACAATAAACCAATATACGAGGCTGTTTCGAAAAATAAAGATACAATGGCTCGCATTCCTTAAACAAAAATTTAATTTATAAAACGTCAGTTACTTCTTATTAACTGGATTATTTATTATTTTTCGACATAATTACCCCCGTTATCCAAACATTTTTAAGTCGGGGCACAAGCTTTTGTATCCCACAGTCATAGAATCCCCCCCCCCTGTTGTCGAAACCACATTTCAACTTCATCTTTGATCTCATCATCGTCATGGAATAATTTTCTACCAAGATGTGACTTCAAGTAAAGGAATAAATAGAAGTCTCTGGGCGCCAGGTCCGGGCTGTATAGCGGATGGTCCAATACTTCCCATTTGAATTGTTTGAGTAGTGCTTTAGTTACGAGCGCTGTGTGAGGCCGAGCGTTGTCATGAAGCAAGCGGACTCCATTTGTCAGAATTTCCCTGCGTTTGTTTTGAATTGCCCTTCGAAGACGTTTCAAAGTCTGACAATATGCAGCAGCATTAATTGTCGTTCCGGGAGACATAAATTCCATCAGAAGAATGCCTTGTCTGTCCCAAAAGAACAGAAGCCATGATTTTTTTCGCTGAAATCGAAGTTTTGAATTTCTTGACTTTTAGTGAATTCGAATGGCGCCATTGCATTGATTGTTGCTTGGATTCAGGTGTATGGTGATACACCCACGTCTCGTCACCTGTCACAATGTGATCAAGGAACTCATCACCTGCTTCTGCCTAGCGTGTGAGGAAGTCCAGTGCAAAGCACATCCTTTTCTTTTTGTGTTTATCCGTCAACATTTTCGAAACCCAGCGCGCACACAATTTCCTGTACCCTAACTTGACAGTCACAACTTCATAAAGAGTTGTCATTGACACTTCCGGTATCATCTGATGATATTCTTTCAATTTGAGACGTCTATTCGCACGAATTGCTTCCTCCGTTCTCTGAAGAAGGGCATCAGAGATCATAGATGGCCGACCTGTTCTTTGTTCGTCATGAACATCGGTCCTACCTTCAGAGAAATGACGACACCATTTCGTTACATTTTGTCGATTCATAATGTCCCCATAAACAGAAACAATTTCTTTGTGAATATCCGCTGGTCGCTGACCTTTTGCAGTTCGTATTTGGAGGAATTCTGAATCGGCGCAGCCATTTTAAACACGAACTACTCCAACCAGAATGAACGTTGCAATGACGAACGACCGCGAGGAGAAAGCTAAAGGTTCAAGGTTAACACCTGTGTTGCCAACTTGCTCGCCAAAACTTTTCTTTTCCTCTGGCGTACGGTGTATTTTTACTTTTCGAAATGCCCTCATATATGAATTAATGGAATGGAAATAATAACCTCTGGGATATTACTCAGGGGCCATACCCAGAAGATTATAATTAATGTTCTGGAACAACCAAAGGTAGGATTTAGGTTGAGTGGCATATCAAAAGAGATATTCTTTCCACACATTTAGGCACTATCTTACTATAGAAAAACAAGAAAATAAATACATAATTAATTTGATAGCAAAATAATTGAAAAACATTGTAAAACAGACATACTCAATAGGAGCAAAGCAGATCACATGGCATGAGACTGCAAATTTTGTTGTAGATTTTTTGCCAAAATCAAAAGGTGAAGCACCGGTGTTGCCAGTATATATATATATATATATATACATAATTAAACATTCTCTCAAAATTCAAAATTTCTATTGCTTGCTTCAAAATTCTTTAGGGCGTAGTAAATTTCGTGTTAAACAAAGGATTTGTATCAGGATCTAAATCTAATTAAAACGCAATTAATATATCTCCCCCCCCCCCAGGCAGCAAAAGAGTTCGGTAAAAATTTGGCCGACTGTCTATTGCATCGGCTCGTACTCGGGAATTTTTGTTCGACGTCCATTTAACGTTCGCTGAAACTATACCGCCGACGTGTAATTCATTCCGCAGCTTCTCGGCCTCCGGACTTCATATACTCCTCGGTCTCAGGTATTTTTGGTCCGTCGAACCGAGGTCGGGATCGGACTTCGAAAGGACTATTCAGAGATAACGCTGTCTGTGGGGAAGGGGGATGAAAGGAGATGCTTCGTCCTAGTCAACATCGCCTCCCCTTCCCACGTCACGTCGATTTGAAGAATTTCGCGCTCTCCTATCTCTTTTATCTTCCATCCAAGAAGAAACCGCCTTTTCATTCTGCTTAGCAGTATTTTTTTCGGAAGCGTTTAGTTAGCTTCGCTTGACACAGTCTACGGTTGCAGGGCAAAATGTTGGGTGGGCATATCCAAAAGTTTAACGGCTTACACAAGATAACATTCCAACAAGAAACACGCTCAATTTAAAAAGGTTAGTAAATTATTTCTGTGTTTGTTCACTTTAAACAAATGTACTTTTGTTACTTCATGAAATTTCTGCTGAACGGAAAATGAAATTGCATGCATAATATAATTGAATCTGAAGTCGAAGTAAGCAATTTATGATTTACAGCGACTTTGTAGTCTTTTTTAAAAGAATAAAGCATCGAATATTTTCAAAAATTAATAAAATACAGAAAATATTTTTTTCCATTACATATTTTCGTAATCCTATTTCTTTTTATAACATTGAAATCAAGCATGAGCGTTGCAAATGAACTATTTTCATTTCTTCTTCTTTAACTAGTATTTTGAGCATTTTAAAAGTACTTATATAATTCTGTATGGTTAGTACAAATATTTCCCCATGTGCTTCCTTCTTTGTATTCCATTTAATATAAGTCTCATTATAAATTTAATTATGTAATCGCGGAATTTCCATGAAATAGATCTGGGATATTTTGAATTTATCCAAGAAGAATTTTCTCTTGTAAATACACAAAATATCACAATATATATTTTAATTTATGTGACACTATAATTATGTAATTAAATATATGCATAACGATTTACTTATGTTCAGCACAAGTTTCAACGTTTTAACACAGAAATAATTTACTCATCTGATTTCTAAAATATTATTAGACTAGATTCATGACTAAATATTATATATTTATTTCTTATTTAATAGGAAAATATTTTAAGAGAGCTAGATATCTCTTAAATTCTAAAAAAATGAAAGGGCGAATAAAAATTATATAAGTTAAATTGTGAAATTTAGCATACTACATTAGGTGCTGATGGGTGTTAAAAAATAACTGTATTTTGAAAATATAACTGTTAATTAATATCTTTATTTGAAGTTTTAGAAATTAATTATCCGAATTAAGAACCACTTTCTTCATCAATTTGAAGTCGAATATATATATATATATATATATATATATATATATATATATATATATATATATTATAGTATAGCTCACTAAAAACGTCCCTAAAGCAATGGATACAATCTAGAGTAAAACAGCTAAACTTAGGAATCAAGTATCAATCACACTTCAGTTAATATATTCTAATATATCCAATGTATGTATAAATCACATCCAAAAGGGCAGTAACAGAGAGATATCCATCAAAATAGTATATAACAACAAAGAAGAATGTAGCAGAGCAAAATGTATCTGAACAGTTAGAAAAGTTGAACAATGAAGTTGATTTTCAAGGAATAAACAAGTATAGTAAGCATCGGTCATACTCTCCAGGCCCCACAAACCGAATACTTAATACCAAACCAAAAAACAAAATAACAGGATCTCAATGTAGTTAATTAGCACAAAGAAAGCTAAATATGAAACTACGGGGGACTATCCTGTTATCAAAAACAAAAATGGAGGCAAAATGGCCGAAAGCATGAAGCATGGAGGCATGACTTCAAGACAGAGTGAAGAATATTCAGACACCGTTGCCTAAAGAAGAGGAATAATTACAAGCTGCCAAATTTCTAAAGTTAAATAATAGAGAAAAAGTAAGTAATTAAAATAAAACAATACTATTAATAATAAAATAATAAATATAATTGCATGCTATATGAGGTATATAATAATTAAATAGATATACATCTAACTACACCTATACATCTCTGTTAAGTAACTATGAGTTAAGTGTGATATTACTATAGAGAAAACTGATAATTTAAATAATGCCAGTGATCATCCATTCAATTATTATTTTTTTTTTATAAATCAATAAACAAGTTCTTAAAAGAATCCATAATTTATTTATTTACTTTTTTTTATTATTTATTTATTTATCATTTATTTACTTATTTTTAAACATTTTTGAATAATTATTATATAAGCCAGCTACCAAACACCAACTTCTCCAACCAAGAATTCCATATATAGTATATATATACATATATATATATACATTGGTTATCATTAATTAAGGAAAAAATCACAAAAATGACGATTACTCAAAAAGTCACATATAGAATTTAATGAAACTTACCCACAGTTTATAACAGAAATTAAGCTATAAAGTAACATGAAAAGAAATTACCAGGCACTTGTGGTATTATAGAAATTAGCATATGTATAAAATCAACAAATTGGATGCATCAGTTTGGTATAGGAAAAGTACCTTCAATATGGAATTTGACACCCCCCCCCCCCCGAGAAGCAATACAGCACCAACAAATGTGTGGTGATGTCAATTGTGCGGTCTGTGAGTTCAGTTGGAAGGGAGAGCCATTGCTCTCCCTTCCAACTGAACTCAATTAGATATTTTAAAGCTGTAAAAAGATCAAAAAGACCTTATATTTTCACATATCCATTATTGTTATTTTGTAATCTAGCTCCTGCGTGACATACGTAAGTAACGGATATGCTTGCTCCATTTGACGTCACTGATCTGTTCATTTGGATTTTTGCACATGCGTTATTGTTACTAGGCTAATGTTTATACCTAGTTGTTGCCGTTCGCAACATAGAAATATCGTCCATTTTGGTACTGCATACGTTTGCGTATTATACTAGTAGATCTTTGAAAAAGCTTGTTATTGAAAGTCTCACTGATTCCTTCAGTTTTGTTTGTGATAAACTCTTTTAAAAAAAATGATAAATGCCCACTCTTACTCCACTTATCAAACATTCAATGTAGGAAAGATGCTGTTCAAATGGACATTTCTATGTTTAAACGTATAATCTGGTGAATAACACTATTTTAAATGTCCTGTAACATTCAAACAAATACAGCTGCTTAAATTGTTCACTAATAAATGCATGTCCACACTGCTACTCATACAGTACGTTTTCCTTGAATGAAAAAAAACAGATGATATTGCTATTTTAGAAATATTCTTTTAGAGTACGCCTTGTTACTAGTTTTCATATTTATACATCAGTGTTTATCAATGTATTCATAACAAATTAAATTTAAAGTTCTGGATGACATTGATTACAAGGAAAATGATTTGTAAAATTTTTATACTTTTTTAAATTCCTATGCCTGCGAGATGAGACGAGACAAAGATTTGCATATGCTATGCGAGGCGAGCAGATATTTTTATCATTACTGTGTAGGGATTTGGGGGGACAATACAAAGCTGCAGCTATTTTGAGAGACAAGACGTTTCTTTTTTTTCTTTTCTTTTCTTTTTTTTTTCATCTCACCTCTATCCCTACGTTTATCAGGTTTAAATCTTGTATCAATTTTTCACTAAATTACTAATCTCCTACTGAATTGAAATTTGCATACTAAAGAATTAAAAAAATATATTATTATTCTAGGGAATACTGAATTTTTTATTAGAAAAAAAAAATTAAAGTGTGAGGCGCTCATAATTGTTGTATGAAATGTATTATGGATATAAAATATACTATGCGAGCCTCCACATTTTTTTTTTCGTCTTAAAATTTTTTATGTTTCTGAGTATTAGAACAAAAAATTATTTTATTCTTTTTAGTTAGATGTTAACTAAAAACATAATTTTAAAAGAAATGGATTCTTTTTCTTTTACTTATTTGAAAATGACCGTTAGAGCAATTTATAGTAATTATCTACCAGTGGCGGATCTAGAGGGGGAGGGGTAGTGATTGCCCTACCCTCGAGCTACTTAAACCCACTATTTAACCATTTTTAACCACGATGTTCACTTTCATCATAAAAAAAGGTGCAACAGACTTTTCCCACTCTGACTAATATTGCTTCACACAATGATTCTCTAACATTGGCTCAATATTAAAAATGAAAAAGTTAAAAAGGGGGAAGAGTAACCTCTCTCTGATAATGTGTTTCCTCATAATTATCGCCCATTCTTCAAAACTTTTGGGAATCCGCCGTTGCTACCTACCTTGAAAACAATGATTTTAGACATTACAGGCGAAAGCTGTTTCATGTGGGATTTGTACAGTTAAGAGTTTGTTCTTTCTAGAAATTATTTTATTTTTAAAGTGAAAATACATTTTTCACTTTTTTTTCGTGGAATATCTGCATGATTATCGAAAAAAATCTCAAGAAGGAACTGAGCGAAATACATTTTTGTGGAAGATTTTTCAGGAAGTAAGCAAAAAATATTACTAAGAAAAGCATGACTTATTTGCATACACCTCATGTTGAAATATATTTTAAATTTCAGTCCATTTTGAGAGATTTTGTCTTTGACAACTGTAAACAAAATTAAAATTGCTACATGACTATTTAGTGCATGATATTAGCTACACTCTTATTAAATTTTATTTAAAACTGTCTAGTGTATATTAAAAAACTAAACAAATGCGAGCAAAATTTTGTTTGACTATTTAATTAAAATTTGCGATAAAATGTAAACATAACTACTTTTTTTTTAACTTAGTAATTCCGTAGGTGACCACCTTAATATAAATTTCACTCAAGTCTAAATCAAAAGTTTATTCATCAAAACAAAGGGTATCTCATGAATTAAAAAAAAATAGATTTAGGGGAAAAAATTCTAATACACTCTGAATAAAAGTTTCTGCCTGCTTGGCAAATTTTTAATGTGGTCATTAAGTTTGTGGAAAATGTCTACATGATTGCAAACCGCTGCGACTGAAAATTGCACAGGTAGTTGTTACCCAAAGAAATGCGCAAGACCCTTGCACGATACAAGTGGAAAATTCTTATGTAAATCTCATGGGTAAAGAAAACATTAAAAATGTTTCGCATTGTGTTAGCTACGAATAACTTTTTTTTTAAATTTGAAATATAAAACTCATCCTTTTCTAATTGTTCCATTTATTTTTAATTTATTTAATTTTGTGGTATTTATCCCTTTTGCGTTTTAGATAATTATTTTAAAAAACAACGCATGTCATAAGGCTTTTCCACTGTTTTTGTATTAATAAGAAACAAGATAAGTCAGAGGCTAAAACAATTTAAAATGTTTTTCACTCTCGTACAAAAAATTAGGTGATGTACTTAATAGCAAAATATTGTTCATTTAATATTCTTTATACAGTCGAGCCTTGATATTTCTAATAATGTGTTTTTGCTTACAAACTGACCCCTTTTTATTTCACTTCGTAATCTCGCAAAACCGCGATATGTCGAATTTTTTCTGTAACCCTTCGACTTCAAGATTTCGAGATTATACTGTACACTATTTCATTGGTTAACCCTCTGTAAGAGTGTTTGTAAAGATACATACTGATTTTTTAAATAATGTTTTAAATGTATATTTATTTTTATAAAACTGTCTTAGATGCATCATTTCATTTTACTGTTGTTGTTTTTTTCCAAAGCGCAGGTTTAAGGACTAAGTTTCATATACGTATCTCCTTTAATTTCATTCGAAATAAAAGTCCAGACACGTTGCTTGGATATTGATTGAGGCATTCGTATGTAAATAAGAAAATACTTTACCATCCGGAAGCATTCGGAACGCATTGAATGTCATAAAAATTTCGCGTAAAAAAACGGGGGCAGGGTGGGGGTGGGGGGGTTGGAGATGAGGACCTGAATTCGCGGTGTACGTATGTGTGTGTATATGGATAAAATGCACTTCGCTGTAAAAAGCTTTAAAATGGATTTAGTATATACCATCTAAAAAGGAATGGCGGCAGATAGTGTTTTCAATTTCTGGGAATAGAGTTAGGATTTAGAAGGAATTCGTGAGTAAGTTCCGCGCACTTTATGAAAGGGCGAATTTAAATGCTAACCTAAATATTCAGTGTAACGATATACTGCTATTTATACGAAATACTGGGGTCAGTTATAACATTATGCACATTTTTATCAACTTTTACATAACGTAATGGGAAAAACTCAATGCAAGTTTGAGGTAGACATTACAGAACCATTGCAATCATTTGCATAGATGAAATTTTGTAACAGCAGTTGACACGTGAGTAGAATTTTAATGCATAGTACATGGTGTTACAATTGTCCCCGATCATGGGGCCATTGTAATATATACGCGTTTTTAATACTGCAAGTGCAAATATTTTGCAGAACATTTCTAATCGTATTTCTTAAAGCTAACATGCTACAGAAAAATAAAACTATCCAAAGAGTTACATCTAAAGAAGATATTGCTTACAGCAAAAACTTAACGAAACAACTTTAATTCCGGAGCAAAAGAAACGCATTATCCATCATAGCAAGCAGACATTTCAGCTGAAATCTTTGTAGCTTCTGTCCTTAAATTACTAGAGGTCGCTATATCATACTACAATCAGTTGACTTTGTAAGAATTGTATCATGCATTAACCCTTTGAGGCACAACCCTTTCCCAATGCTGGAAAAAGGGCAGCCATTGTCATCGTTCGACTTAACTACCAGCAAGATGGCGGACGATCGAAACGTTCATCGCGTGCCACAGATCTAGAGACCCTTTTTTGACCAGCTGTCGTCAAAAAAGGGTCTCTAGATCTGTGGCACGCGATGAACGTTTCGATCGTCCGCCATCTTGCTGGTAGTTAAGTCGAGCGATGGCAACGGCTGCCCTTTTTTCAGCATTGGGCAATCTATCCAGCTGTTCTCGCATTCTTCCATTTTTCAGCAAATGTCAGTGCTGTTAAAAAGAATCGTGACAATTTTTTTTACGGGAAATGACGTGCTAAAAAGTAAAGGATTCTCGTGGAGCTATGTCACCCGCAACTATTTTTATAGAAATCAAATCTATTCTTCGTGACTGTCAACAGTCAAAACGTCAGAGTTTGGTGTTCCCAGAGCGGGAACATTGCGCGTTAAAGGGTTAAATGTGAAATGTTGCAACTGATCCGTGTTACTTTTGACCCAAGTTTCCCCTACACATTTTTCTCGCCTTGCGAACACACTGTATTTGAATTTTATACTAAAATTTAAATGGATATCATACCGAGAAATCAATGCACCATGAATGCACCATGAAATCACATATGCTTGAAACTGCGAAAGAACTTTCGTAAGCAGCACATATTAATAAAAAATTCAAAGAAGCTGGTGTCAAGAACAAAATAAAAATGAAACATCTTTAATTAAATGCACGTAAGAGCCTCTCGGATGGTACAAAAAGATTTTCTGTTTTCTTTCTTTACACAAAGTTATTTATTTTTATGTTGCATACATTTACCAGTTTCCAGTTGTCGAATAATTCAATATTGAAAATTATTAGCCTGAATAGATAGTTGTAACTTTATATTCTAATTGTAAAATCCCTGTGAATGTTCCAAAATACAGCGAAACTTCTCGGGAGCGACCACCCTCCGTTCCGCTAAAATTTGGTCGTTAAGAGAGGTGGTCGCTGAAAGAAGTATGAACATTTGGTAAGAAAAAAAATGCTAAAAAGTATTGCTCGTTTTGTTACTTGTGAAATTGCATACTGATACATAAATAACTGTGTAAACATATTTTTAAATTTTAAATGTTAATATTTAGAAATTTCAGATTGTTTCACTCACTTTCTCTCTTAGAGAGCACTTCTCTCTCTCTGTGTGTTTTTTACATTTGACAAAAGAGCATTTATGGTGATATTCTTCATACATTCGGAATTTACCACAGTAAAATCTATTTGTTTAAAAATTTTCTTTTTGGGTTCTCCCACCACCAAATGTAACCGCCGTCTACCGCTCCGAATTTCCTCTTTCGTGTGATTCGATCATACGAAAGCGCTGCTCGAACAGTAAAATCACTAATTTCTTAGATATTTCCCATCTCTATCTACAAGACTTGGACGTGATGTGGCGCGTACTTGCACCTGCGGTCGATTTTCAATAGAGCGACTGGTTTGAAATGTGGCTTTTATTCATTTTATTCCCGAAAAAAGAAAATTTTCGGACAGGAAGCCTAGACCGGTTGCTGTTAGAGGTTTGTGTGGTCTCTTCTAGAGGATCTTTTAACATTAAATAGGTAGGTTAAAAAGTCGGTGCCTTAAAAACTGGGTCGTTGGAGGAGGGGGTCGCTTAATAGAGGTGATCGATCATAGAAGTTCCACTGTATTCTAAATTGACATTCTGTAAGCTGATATACATGACTTATAATCGTATAGCCTTTGATTTTTTGCGGTGCTGCAGTTTTTATAAAGTTAAGACTAATTAAATAGCTCTTATAGAAACTCAATTCGGTTTAATGGTTTCTAATCAATTTTAGTAGTTTTCGCTTGGGACCAACCCCCTTAAATCGGCACCCCCAGAGGTATCGTTTAAAAACTTGGAGGACAGTGGAGCCACGACAGGTTTTACGCGCACCAGCTCTCATTAGCGTACACGGTTCCACAGCAGTCGAGCCGAGAGGCCGTTGACCCTCCCAAGCACTAGCCAAGCTGGATGCTGTTTCACTTGCCGTGTTCTTGTGGGAATGGAGTTTAGCACCCAGGCCACTGTTGGACACATCATGGATATGAGAGTACCATGTCAAATTTGAGCTATTTGCATCCTTTATACTCCATGATGAACTGGAAAGGACATGGAATACATTCTTAAAAACTGAAAGTCACCTATTTTATTTTTTTCCCCTTAAATGAAAATAAAAATTTAGTGGAGTACTTTTCTAATGATTCACTTATCTCCAGTTCCTAATTAGTATTATTTATATCGATATCACAAAGTAGAAAGATGATATTTGTGCCGTCTTTTAGATATCACATTTTCATATACAGCTATCACTAAAGAGAAAAACGGCATTTTTCCTTGAATAACATTTGAAGATGCATGATGTTAAAGCTGCATCAATTGAAAATCAGATTAACAGACATAACGTAAAAGTTGTGCTACTAGCAAAATATTTATTTTGATTTTGATTTTAATTTTAATTTTAATTTATTTAATTTTAATTTTTCATCTTTCGGAGCAATTCCTCTCATAGTTTTGAACCATTCTCACTATGTGCTAAAAATTACAAATTTTAGTTTTTTCGTAATCTATTTTCAGAGGTATAGCATTTTTTTTCCTTAAAAAATATCACCTTATTTTAAACACATTATCTGAATTAACTTGCTTAAACTAGGAAATACGTTTCAGGATCAATTTCATACGACCCATTTTATGCTTGTTCTCAAAAATGTATCATTACTTGGAACTTTTTGTATAAATGATGAAGCTTAAGGAGAAAAAAAAAATATTCCTTGTCAAAAGAAAAAAATAAAATAGGGAGTGGGGGGAGCGATAAGAAGGCAGAATAAAAACGATCGAAGAATTTTTAATACCCGTTTCTGAATCTTGTATTCAACGTAACCGTTTGTTTCCTTACATGCGGCACAAACCATTTATCAAAGAACGGCCTAATGAATTCACCGCCACAGTAAATTTGCCGACTGTACTAAATAATGACTTGTAAAGTTTTGCTTGAATTTGTTTCAAAGCTCCCTTTTTTATTTTGCGAGCTAATAACCAAGCATGGTTTTGTATTTGTGTAACATGAAAAGTATGCGCTGTGGAAAATATTTACAAAGGTAATTAGAGTATTTTTTTGTGAAGTTACGGCTGCTCTTTTCAGGTGTTGTACGAGTAGAAAGTGCATATTCTTTCAGACACTGAATTTCTCTTTAATTAATTTTTTTCCCGTATATTTTTTAAGAACTTAGTTATTTCTAGATTCAGGTTATTTAATTACTACAGCTCTATTTAATATGCATTTTAATTTTACAAGGCGTTTTTTTAATGTTATCATTTAAATTTATTAAAATGTAATTATTTCTAGAAAAATACTTTAAAAGAATGCGGTTTTAACCCTTTAACGCGCAGTGCTCCCGCTCTGGGAACACTAAACTCTGACGTTTTGATTGTTGCCAGTCACGAAGAATAGATTTGATTTCTATAAAAATAGTTGCGGGTGGCATAGCTCCAACAGAATCCTCTACTTTTTAGCACGTCATTTCCCGTAAAAAAATGGTCACGATTATTTTTAACAGCACTGACATCCGCTGAAAACTGGAAGAATGCGAGAACAGATGGATAGATTGCCCAATGCTGAAAAAAGGGCAGCCGTTGCCATCGCTCGACTTAACTACCAGCAAGAGGGCGGACGATCGAAACGTTCATCGTGCGCCACAGATCTAGAGACCCTTTTTTTGACTACAGCTGGCTGTGCTCAAAGCCAGCTGTCGTAAAAAAAAAAGGGTCTCTAGATCTGTGGCGCGCCATGAACGTTTCGATCGTCCGCCATCTTGCTGGTAGTTAAGTCGAGCGATGGCAACGGCTGCCCTTTTTTCAGCATTGGGATAGGGTTGCGCCTCAAAGGGTTAAACATCGCTTCTCTAGGAAAAGGCATTATTTCATAACAGTAGACTCTTGACTTACGCGAGGGATGCGTTCCAAGAATCCTCGCGTAAGTAAAAATTTCGCGTTGTGGGAAAGGGCATATATGCGACTTTTGGAAACACATACACAATTATTTTTAGACACCTACAAACACCTTTCAAGCAGTTTTAAACACCACTCCCTATTATATATTTCCATTTCCCACATAAAATAATGAATAAATTAATTTGGCGCTTCTTACTGTTGGTGAAAAATCTCGTGCTTCGGGAAAGGACGTTCTCTCAAATTGTTCCATTTCGAAGTGACTTGTTAACTTGATTTTGAGTAAATTTTTAAATTATCGTAGTCTAAATGGATTTTATGTACATGAACTAAAATAAACTGATATGTAATAATGATTGATAATATTAAAAATAAAAACATTGATTTGGGTTCTCCTGTCATTTAAGCAAGGTATGCATTTTTTGAATCTTCAATTATACATGCAGTCAAAACTTGGCACGACCAGACGTATTCTATCTCCATAATCTACGCAATAACAGCTTATGCATAGGAATCGAAGACGAAACATGTAAGGAAATTTTCATATAACTACCTTCCTTAATTTTTTGCATTAGCATAATACGCATCTAAAATTTTTAAAGGAAACGAAAAGAAAGATCAATACAGTTATTACTGAATTTTATTCAGACAGTACTCAGTGCCGTAACTTGGGTTTACGCGGCCCAGGGGCGAAAGTGAATCTGGGGGCCCTTTTAATCCGATATTTTAAAAACGAAAATAGGTTAGCGCACGTACATGCATTTGTATGTACGCAAAGACAGAATTAAACACTTTCAGTTAATAACAGATATGATATAATACGATGTTTTAATTATTTATTTAAAAAGATAATTAAAACATCGGACCTCTATTTTAAATAAATAAATTTTCTACTTCAGAAAAATTAACTTTAAGAACGCAATTTACAACAGGCAACATAAAACACTAAATAGAAGTCAGTGGCGTACCTCTAAGCTATAGCAAGAAAGGCGTGTGTCATTTATTACACTTGAAAAGAGGTGCAGATTCCTATAGCTAGATTGGCGCAATAAAAGAAGCGCTTGACAAGTACAATCTTATCCTTGTTAGGACGTGACGACAGCTATTCTCTCTTCTGTACCCATCGTTGCTTCCCGTATGGGTACTTGAATGCCTATGATGTAGCTTAACGCAATCGCTTTCTCGAAACAAGAGCATTGAAATATTCAGATCTGGTAGCAACGATGAGAACAGAAGAGAGAGTCGCTACCGTCGCCTCCTCTTAAAGATGGGAGCGAACAGGATAAAGTTAATAAGACACTACTTATTGTGACATGAAGTACTTTCCAATCCCTATTTTCCTTTTCATTTTTTTTCTTTTTTTCCATTTGGTTTTTTTTTTATTTGAGAACTAAAAACCTTTGTTATTTGACATTTTATACAAAGAACGGACAAAAGTGCATACTTGTTATAAATAAGTCACTGACTAGAAGTAGAAGAGTTCCAAAACTTTACGAAGTTATTTTTCCTCACGCTTCGGAATACAAACTGGCATACAAAATTACATTACTTGATAAAAAATTAATAAATCTGGCCCCACCATGGACGAGTGGATAGTTAACATACAAAATAGTAAGATGGCTGAAGTGTGGAGGTCCAGGGTTCTGTCCTGCCGTGCGGCTGTCGATCTAAGGTTCGAAGTTTTGACGGCTTTCTCCAGATGTAACGTGAATATGCGTTAGAGGTCCTCCGCCCATTACACCTAGGCAGATAACTCTTCCGTAGCTTTGTCTTAACACAACACAATATTAATAAATCATTAATACAGCTCTTATGTGTTCGTGATATAAGTAGTATTATTTCTAACAGCGTTTTCAGACATTAATCAAGCACTTGATTTCTAACAAAAAGGTATTTTTAATTTCATATACTGAAGTAATTAATGGATTTTACATGAATTCCAGCTGAAATGTAGCATTTATTTTCATTCTTTAGTTTGTGTGTTTATACAAATATAATGAATGTAAAAGAATGTACAATACGCTGTCATTATTACAGAAGCAAAAGAAAAGGACGACCAAAGTATCTTAAAATATTTTGCAAGAGGGGCTCAAAAACATTGGTTTTTAGAGGGGGAAAATTAAAGAATAGAGTGTCGATTTAAGTAGTTTAATTCTGAGTTTTACGATATGCGAGAAAAGCAGCACATACCATTTGGCATTTGGAGTTTTGTATGCCATGCCTAGCCATTCCTAATTTAGAACCTTTATTAAAAGGAAAAGGTAATCTTCGAACATTGACTTCTAGAAAAGTGTGGGAGGAGACTCCAACTCCATATATTTACTATGCGCAGTGGCGTACACAAATGATGTATAGGGGGATTCAACACCCACCCCCCTTTGTCCATGCAATTTTAACATAAAGTCCGAACATTTTTAAACATATAGAGTACTACTTTTATTTAACCTAAAGATTACTTTCATACCCTCCCCCCCCCCCCGTTCTCTTACAGGAAAGCAGTGTACTCACCTGATTATGCATCTGCACATTCTTTGTAAGTGTATAAAATATTTGTAAGTAATAATTACAACAAAAAGAAAAAATAGGCCTTTTGCTCGAAATTACCAAAGTGATATGATAATTTTAAGAAATAAGAGGCCCCCCGAAAGGATGTTTGCTTCAAAGTTGTTTTTCGAGGTCCAGATCATGTTTTCTAGAATACAAATAAAGAGAACACAAGGTCATTAGTTAAAAAACTTTGACTCTAAAAATACTGGCTTAACTTTTCAAAATCAGCTGCACATATCGTAATACAGCGGATCTGTTGGTGAGTTGTTAGCAGTAAGATATTTTTTGTGTGTGTGTGTTTTCTGCTTAAACAGTACTAGGTGATCCGTTCAGAATATTAGAAGCACAAATCTAAAAAGTTATAAAAGAAACAATAAACAAAACAAGAGGTTGGGGGAAAATGGCCATATGGATTTTGAGGCCCCCTATGTGTGGGGGCCCCGGGCATTCGCCCCGCCATGCCTCCCTATTTTTACGGCACTGACAGTACTACATTTTACGACGGCGCTAATTTTTCTTCTTGTAATTCTTGCATAGATAAAACGAAAGCGAATTTACAAAGGAAAATGTTTTGAACTTTAAACATCACATACCTATAAGAAAGAAAGAAAAGACAGAAAAGAACATTAAGTGGTTGAAAACTGATGTTTTCGTCCAGCATGATTTTATACCAGTAAGGAAAGTCACAAGTTATTTGAGCTATTTCTTACCCTTCTTGGGTAATATGTGAATGGAAGAAAATCCGTAGAACTTCCACTGAGCAAGGTGACAAGCGATTCGAAACAATACTTGCTGTTCCCACTCGTTTTTGTTGACTAAAATATGCATAAGGTGTCCAAGCGTCGCCAATTTAAAGATTTTTTCCAATTTAATCCCAAAATGAAAAACAGAAATTGGGAAAAAATTTAATTATAATAGTTATTTCTTCTCAATTTTTAAAAATAATCTTTACGTTCCTTTCATTTTATAAATGTTAATAATGAATAAATAAAAACTGTTGAATAAATAAAAACTTTTGAGAAAATCTTTGAACTAACAAAATGTCCCACTTTTTTGTTTCAAAATTGGGACACAACGCTGATTTGTCCAATTTTTTTTTTATGGAAAATCTGGTCACCTTTAACATGCATCCAACGGATTCGAATCAAATATAATCACACTCAAAGCTCCCGCGCTGCCACAATTCGTTTGCTGCACTCGACAATCGTGCTCTTTATTGCTGCATCTAAATATAAACTGAAGGAAATTAAATATTTCTCCTTGATATGTTTTTACGTGCATGATAGCTTAAAATTAAAGCTTCAAGATAAACCGACAATTTAGTATCAGACTAGTCCGAATTCATACATCTGAATGTTTTTTATTGTTAACTGAAGAGT
This sequence comes from Cheiracanthium punctorium, assembly GCA_038373885.1. Taxonomy (NCBI): domain Eukaryota; kingdom Metazoa; phylum Arthropoda; class Arachnida; order Araneae; family Cheiracanthiidae; genus Cheiracanthium; species Cheiracanthium punctorium. The sequence goes on along the minus strand of JAWZYV010005808.1, from coordinate 266,371 downwards.
ATATGTACTGATCATTCATCAAATATATTGGAAGTTAATTTGTTTATATTGTTGATCATTTGTTTATATATGTGCATTAGGGTGGATCGAAAAAAACTTTTTTTCGAAATCTTTATCTCCTGAGGTGTCAAAAGTTGTATATTGTTATGAATAAGACGTGTGTAAAATTTGAATGTTCTACGTCTACGACAACGTCTTGGGGTTGCGCATCGAGCTTGAAATTTAGAAATTTTTGAAAAATATGACTTCTTTAAAAAATCGACCAAAAAAATTATTTTCCGAATTATTAGGCTCCCGAGGTTTTACAAGTTGTATATTGTTATGAATAAGACGTATGTAATATCTGAAAGGGCTGTGACAATTTCTAGGGATTGCACATCGAGCTTGAAATCTATAAATATCTGAAAATTATGTGTTTTTTGTAAAAATTATGTAGAAAGCAAACTTTATTTGTTAAAAATAATTTGGTCCTTTTATATGTTAAAAAATGTTCAGAGAAGCACAGGAAATCACAAAAAAATGGCTTTACGAATAGTTTGATCCAATACACACGTTATGCTGTCGTTTTGTCTTGGGCACTGTACGCAAACTGTGATCTAGACAACTAGCGCCGGTCGGGGCCTTCGCAATTAGTAACGGGCTCGCGCGTGTATTTTGATGAGCCATCCAAAGAGGCCTACGGATGCTCGAGTCTTCACGTATACATCAGGCATTTTTTAAGCTTCCCAGTGCTTTCAAACGTTATTTAATGTAGTTTTAAGTAGTAATTGTGTTACTAATTCAAGTACGAACTGATGATTCATTTGTTTGCTATGATACATATTGACATAAAGAAAATAGATGCATATAATTTGAAGGAAAAACAAAGTAGCACTTACTCTCATGATTCACGATTGCTTATTTTAGTTTCACAAGTGGATATTTAATATACTTTAAAATAACTAAATACACAAATGAGAGACATTTTTATAATGAATATTTCATGAACGTAGTCGTATTTCCTACGTTATTTTAAACAATTCAACATTAATCTTTAACAAAGGATGTATTAAAGCGCATTTCAGTGTTTTCGGGATATCCTGTATATTGGAGAAAATTGATAAAATACGCTCTATAGTGTGATCCCTGAATTAATTATTCTTTAATAAAGACATTTCATGTAGTATATATTATTCTTTTGTCGCTTTCTCAATCGAACTTAGAAATTGAGCAAGCATAATGAACGCTTGTACAAAATATTAACTACATTTGAAGTTTCTGTATAAACGGGCAAAAATCAATAATTTATAATTTACTGTATTTCTGCACTGTACCAGATGTAAGTCTTAATCACATAATCAAGGCATATATAACTGATAAATAACATTTTCAACTGGCAAAATTAAATTGTCTGAATAGTATCACAAGGTCATGCTTATTTACAAGAATAAAAACTACTCAAGTAAAAACTGACTAACTACTAAACTCAGTAAACATGATTTACATACATATTTTTAGAATTCCTAAATACATTATAAGCGTTCACTTACCTTTACATTCAGAGCAAAATGTTCGAATTTTAGGATAAATTTTCATGAAAGAAAATGGCGCAAGATTCACAAAACGATTACCTACATCTAAAGTTCTTCAGTACGACAAAAGTATTAAAAAATTGTTTTAAAATAATAAAATAATATAACATTTATAATACTTAGAACAATAAAATAGAATACTGTGACTAGGGAAAACAGGCCTCAATGATAAACTCATTTTTAGGGATGGCAACTCATAAGCAGGCCCGTTGCTTAGCGATGGCCCCGCGCCGGTTTGCCTGCCGAGTGATGGCGATGCACGTGCGTTCGGTTAAACCAGGCATGAGATATTACGTTGTTACAGGCATTTAATTTAACGTTTCAGATAGATGGAGCTTTCAGTTTACTCTCAAAAAAGCTAAAAGGTGGCTGCTTTGCACTGCTACGATTCTGAATAGAGTGACACTGTCTGCAATAAGACACTCAACAAAATCGGTGTTCTTAGAAGAGCTGGGAATATCCAAAGAATTACCTTGTACCAAATTACCAAACCGAGAAGACATACTCGTACTTCTATATTACTCTTTTGTACTTAAAAAAAAATTCTGAATAAAGGGCAGGATTCCCCGGAAGGAGAAGTAACCTTAGTTGTCGCGATCCAAATTTCTTGTATTTTGATCGCCATAACTAAGGTTACTTCTCCTTCCGGGGGATCCTGCCCTTTATTCAGAAATTTTCATGATCAAGTTTAGCAGCTATATAAATCGTATGTCAGAGAGGTACATAAGAAATTGTTTATGAAGAAAATAGGAAAAACTCTCCCTTACCGAGCGATTGAATATCGTACTTTAAAATGTACTGACTTTTCTTGGAGCACGTGTTGCTCAGAGCCTCACATACCTCACACAGTACGGGATTCATTAGCAGACCAGAGGAGAATTAGATTTGTGACAATCGATGGAATTGTAAAGAAGAGAAGTTTATGGAAAATGAGAGAAAATTTGAAAGATTGGAAAAAGAAATTTCGAGATTGGTGGAGAAAAAGGTGAAAGTTCCAATATCCAGTGTATGTCTCCAACTTTAGTCATTGATTTGGAGAGCGAAAATAAGGAACGGGAAGTACGAAAGACTGAAGAAAACGCTGAATGCCTATCTATCACCAATTTGGGAGGTGCGTTCACAAATGACCAAATTAGAATAAAAATCTTAGTGTTTTCACAAGTCTGCGACACAAAGTTATTACGGACTGGGCAGCAGAAACTCTGGTATCAACTTTAGTTCACAACCTAGAAAGCGGAATGAATGCATATGAAGAGAAGCCCTTTCAACTGATTCTAGACCCATATAAAGTTAGAGGAAGGCTGAAATGACTCGCAGTGAAAGAAACGGAAGAAGGCTTTAAAATTTTCTTTGGATTGTTTTTTGATAGGAGGTAGAACAAACCAGATACATAGAAAAATTTGTTGACGGCAATTTACACCCAAGTGTTTGTCACAAAGAACATATCTCGCTGATAATGGAACCTGGTTCAACATACTTTGGCCATATGTCACGATCTGATTTTAAGAATTTCACTGGAAATTTGGGAGAGTTTAACACGAAGTCCATTGATCTTGGGACCCTCACATGCATAGGCGGTGGTGGCGAATCATCAAATTCTGGAAAGACAAAGGCGTCATCCGAAATCTAGAAATGCAGTTCTCTAATCTAACTAAATCTCCCCAGTGTTGTAGTATTTGCCAACTTCACACCGTAGCAAACAGCCACTCCGAAATTGGCTGTCTATCCATCTATCAGATGGCGGTTTCTTACGATCTAGATTATTACACTAGACATAAAATGCCACAGTTTGATTTGAAGTCGAGCTTTACATTATTCATTAAAACACATGCTCCAGTAATTGGATGCTTGGGCTGGCACGGGCAGGACTCTGATCGCAGGCAAATCAACGAGGTGGGCATCTTGGGTAATGTAGCTATGTCTGTGGTTGTACTAGAGAAGAGCTGCGAACGTTACTATTTTTCAACGGGACATTAAAAATATAATTTTTGCTTTCTACACGTTTTTGTCAAAGCATATTTTTCAGATATTTATAGATTTCAAGCTCCTTGTGCAACTCCTAGAAATTGTCACAGCCTATTCAGATTTTGCATGCGTCTTATTAATAAAAATATGCAACTTCTAAAACCTCGGGAGCTTAATAATTCGGAAAAGAATTTTTTTGGTCGATTTTTTAAAAAAGTCATACTATTCAAAAAATTTTAAATTTCAAGCTCGTTGCGCAACCCCAAGACGTTGTCGTAGGACATTAAAATTTTACACACGTCTTATTTATATCAATTTACAACTTTTGAGACCTCAGGAGATATAGATTTCGAAAAAAAATTTTTTTTTATCCACCCTAATGTGCATGTATGTATATTATGTATATATGAAAAAAAATATGCCAATTTCAAGCGTTAAAACTATTTTTCTATGGCATTTTTATACGTCAAATCGTCTTAAAATGTACACCTAGGATATTCTTTGATAAATTGTCCAACGCATAATAAAAAATATTAAACTTACACAAAATAAAATAAAATTGAAACATGGCGTTTTAAAAGCGACGAAAAATTTTCATTTTGGTTATTCAAATGGAAGTAATAAGAAAGAATTTATTAGTCCATGCAGATTATACATAGCTATTCTGTAAAGAGTAAAACACGACCATGGATTATCAATGGTAGCTGTTACATAATAATAAAAGCATTGGTGGCTTATTAGTGAATGCAAAATATCGAAACTTAAAAGTTATTCCTTTTGTGTAGGGCTAGACATCTTGTGCACTGTCATCTAATGTAGTTTTAGAATGATACCGAAATTTTATAAATTACTCTTATGACAAAACAACGGCACAATAGTAATAGAACTTGTTATTATAATTTTAATTCGAAGATTCTTTACTTTTAGGGTGGAATTTGCAGTGATGCTGGTGTTTTATTCATTTTAATCTTTTCTTAGCACAGTAGGCAAAAGCATGTATTCTACGCCTTTTTTTTTTACATTTCGACAAAATGCAATTTTCTCCACTGAAAAATCTTTAGTTAAATTGGTATTCAACCTCTTAGGAAAAATGCTAATTCCTATTTTAAAAAATTGATTTTATTTAAATAAAATTGTGTAAAAACAAGAATTAAAGAAAATAAAATTGAAACGTGTTCAAGAATACTTACACTCCTGTCTCCAATAATGATTTTAATCTTGATTAATGATATATCCAACAGAAGTTCATTTAATGCTTTTTAACGTCTTGTCTTTAACTCATTAAAATTACTAAACACTCCCAATTCCTATTTCAATCCATTTTCAACAAAACTGTATTCTCTTAATTCCAAGCTGACTTTCAAGCTGGCACAAAATACCATAAAAACATATCTTCTTTTCTCCGTATTCCTCAGTTGATTAAAAGATATCATTTTTTTAAACAATTTCAGTTGAGATGCATAAACTCCCGTCTATTTCTCATCTTAAATGATCGCTTCCTTAAACGACTCGTTACTTTTATTGTCGAATTTGCAAGGGGATGACATTAATTGAGATTTTGCACGCAATCACACGTACTTTATGATTGCGTCTAAATGTGCGCCCAAGGAAACTGAACAATCCGCTTTAATCCATTATTGAGATTTATGCGCGCGAAACAAGCCTTCGAGATAAACAGACTATTGTGTTGTCAGACTTCAAATATTCGTAGATGATGATCGCTAGGATATTCATCCCTTTTAATGTTTGATGAAGAATATTTTTTTCTTATTGTAAGACAAAATATGTCAAATTACCATTCGTAATAATGAAGGGAAAACGCCGCAATGTATCAATTATAAAATTTCCTCGGAGACTTTTGGGCAATTTCGGTGGGTAGAATTGCTAAATGGCCTTGTCCAGAGTGTCAAATACCTTCTTGAATTCGCCTTCCCTTAAAGTCTGTACCTTATAAAAATCGGTGGACATCAAAGGACTTTTAATGAGCTTTAACAATTGATCGATGATATTAAACGCTCGAAAAAATTAACAGTGCCAAATGCACATATGCAACTATATTAACAGTAAGCTGTGCACTTATATTAACAGTAAGCTTACATGCCCCTTAAAACTTTCAGAAAAAGTTCTGTAACACAAAAACAGTATTCGAAAGTTGTCCGAAGGGTTATCCGCCTAAGGAAATATTGCGAAATTCTGTATGTTCCAGATTTTCCTCCCCGAGTGTAACGAAACTCTTACAGGTTCTCCTTTTGAAACGTATACAAATTATAAAGAGACATTTTAAATTTTTTCAAGTCTCTAGCACAATTAAATTCTTTAAAAAGCTGTTCTAAATTTGCGAGATATCTTAAAAGATCAACCTTTGTTGGTTGTGGTCGTTTGTCTCAACGACTGTTTCTACTTTGGCCAGCCTTTGCTTAGCAGCTGCAATTCACGCATGTAAATGAGAAGTCCAAAGTTAGATAAAGAGAAATAACCATCGGAGCAGAAGGGTAAAAACTTCCGATGAATCTTTTCATCCATTATAAAAAACATATTAAACTTTATAAAGTTCATTTTAATATGATGGATACTCACAAAATGCTATCGCAAGAAGAACAAAACAATAATGCAATAAATTGAATGACGAAAGTATTGGGACATCTGCAGCTGTTTAGATCCTATTTATCCTTTTTGCAATACATGAACAAACACTCTTACATGATAATCTTTTGAAAAACCACCATAGGATTCCTCGTCAATGCAGATTTATTTTGTGTAAAACTTACCTTCTTCTAAGCAGGTTGTGAAGCTACACAAAAAAAAAAAACGAACCCTGTAAGTGCGACTCTAATTATGAATGTAATTCAAATTTTCAACGTTTCTAAAAATATTTTATGTCTGTTTCCCAGATTGTTATATCATACGATTGTTCATGTGTATTCACAGAATATTAAAAGGAGTATTAAAAAGAGATTCAGTACAATAGATTTGTCTTGCTTCAGCTTCTGTTGTGCACCAACTCAAAAGATTACCTTACTCTGTCTATATCTTGCAAACAAATCCCGCTAACCTTCTCTATGAAGAAGAATATTGTTTGTTAGGGGTGATTTTAAATACTTTGGAAGTTTACTTTTCGAAGTGATGTATAGTGGCAGAACGTTGTGCTGCACAGCAGTAATCCAGGTAATTGCAGACCAAGTATGTCTGCGAAGCTATTACAAGAGAGACAATTATTGTTGAACAAAACTTTTATTTTACTTCTTAGAAACGATACATAGTTACAGGATGGTGGTGGCTGGAACAAGAGTAGCTATCTTGGTCAGGAGATCTCCAATCTGAAGTGTAAATTCCATCGAACAAGGATCAAGAGGTTGGCGAAAAGTTAAGCTTATTAAGGAATTATTAAAGCTTATTAAAGAACGCCCAAATGAGAGCCAATGTACCTTCATTATAAATGACGCCGAAAGGCCGCAATATTCTTAGTCAATAAAAAGATAGCAAGACATAACAATGAGCAGGGAACCCAACCATTGAAATAAAACTAGCAAAAGTACAGTAAACCCGTGTGATAGAAAATTAGTTCAGCAGGATTTTAACTGATGTGAGTCCATATTTGATAATGAAAGAAATAAAGTATTGTATAGTATTGTATTATAGAAAGACCGTTAGGCATAGATGCATATTAATTCAATGTAAATGCTTTGCATGATAAACGAATGTTTCTTAACAACTAGGAAAGAGAAAGAAATGCAACCGACTACGACTTACTATTGACATAGAGAAACGGATGAAAGAATAATTTAAGCATGAAATTCGAATAGATAAGCAGTTAATTGCAACTGAATATGCGGAAAAATACGCAAAACAGAATTTTGAAAGTCGAAGTAATTAAAAATGAGAAGAGAATTTAAAGTTAAAATACTTGATTTAAAATACACCAAACTTAAGAAACTGTAAACAAATAACAATAAATTAATATTAAATATGTGATCTACACGCATTCTCTCTTTAATCTTCTTAAAAGAAAGGACTTTTTCCCCCTCTTTTCTTTTTTGGAAGAGAACTTTTTTTAGTCCTGCTTTTAACAAAAAGGTTGAAAAAACTTTTGTTAAAAGCAAACCACATCCTTGTACAAAGGACGCAAAGACCCAAAATTGGAAGCAACACTAAACATTCAGAAAACATTCTAAAACATCGTCTAAACATGAGAGTGATCTTGAACTGCAACTTTAAAAATCATTCATAATTATGTGTTAACTCTCTGACTGCTCAATTTTTTGATCAAAATCGCTTCAAAAATTGTGTAATTTTTTTTTCATATTTCAAATCTATATACATTGGAGAATTGAAATGTGCATTTTTTCTTTCTAGAAAAGATTTTTAATATAGATTTTTTTATCATGAGAAACTAAGCTTCAGAAAAACCAATTTCAGATTTTATTACATAACTAGCTGCGTACCCGTTCTCCGAACGGTAGGAAAAGAACATTTTCCTTATACATATAATTCGAATTAAGCCCATTGATGCGGAATCTATAAAAGTAAAAAATTACTTAAATAATGATGAAACGTTGACGTCATGAGTGCAAATCTGAGATGACTGCAACATGATGGCACAAAAACTACGTCAATGTCACTGGACTGGGATAAAAAAAGAAGCAGCTTCTCTTAGATGACCTTGCCCAGGCTTTTTCTCGATGGATCCAGTATCGTAGAACTGCTTCTATAAGTTGCACACGACGCTGGGCGTTCAATTGAACTCTCTACAAATCTGGAGACTATCCTGCTTCTAGTCTCCACACATGGGATCTAAGTCAAGGGGTGGGGTTGTCCTCCGTAGGGGTCTTTCTAAGGGATCCTAACCGGTATTTACGCTACGTTCTGGAGGAAACCAGACATATATGTTTCCTAACATATGCATGTTGCGAGTACAGTTTTATTTTCGGAACGGAATACAGGAAAACTCCGAACGGTTAGGTTGGCGGACGCGACCTGTTTTGAACCAGAAACCTTCCGTCTCCCAGTTCAGAGCGCTAAGCGCTCGGCCACTGGTCGGACTAAGTCATTGCTAGGGGAATATTATAAGCAATTGGGACCTTTGTTGTACACATGATTGCAATGCCATTCTCGTATTATTATTACTTATATCTCATATTATTTGATTTATTTTTGATTTTCATTTCATATTCCTGACTTTTCATATTCTCTTGATTTTTGGGTCCTTGTACATGCGCATATTCAATTATCATTCCCCATTAAGGTTACTGAATTAAGTAGTTCTCCCTATCGCCACTTCTACACCAAAGACGTCAATCTGCATTTTCCTCGTTTCAAGAAAAACGCTTACAAAATTTCATTGCTTCAGTTTATACTGATTAATCAATTTTCTTGCAAACTAATCGGAATTAAGATATGAGGCTTTGACATAGTACACAGGGTTTCTTAAAGACCTTGAAAATGAATTTAGTTAAAAATAACCAAAGTTACAGGTTCGCGTTATTGACGTTGTGATTGTGATAATATTCTAATTGTGTCATATCCAATGCGTTTTCATTTTTCGAGTCAAGAGCTGTAGAAATGAGTGTTTTCACTTAATTGTTAAATTTAACAGCTTGAGTGGCAACAACGGATTCCGTAACTACGGAAACTGCAGCAATATTAAAATAGAACATGAAATGAAATTTATTTATGCTTGCTAGAACTGCCATATTGGCGTGATTAGCGCTTATAGTCGATGGCAAATAGCCAAAATGTATCCTAAATTTAACTTCACAGTAAATGCAATATTTATAGGCATTCTCGTTCATCTCCAAAGACTTTCGTATTTATACAGAATTCCTATTTTACTATACTCTGTTTGGCGGGATTAAAAAAAAATTATCTATCCATCCGCTCGTAACATTGGCTCATCTCAATCGTGCCATAGAATTAGAAATAGAAACGCAAAAAACGCACGCTATTAAACACGGAGTTACACTACATTTGAATATTTATCGCCAACTTTTCTAAGAAAGGTACTAAAGAAGGAATCTGCGTATGCCATTTTGCGAGATTTTTTTCTTTTTTTTTTTTTTTCAGAGAATGATTCTAAGCACTGATTTAACAGCAATCAAAATAGGAAATAGTTATTTGTGTATGGTTCCATCCCCAAACATTAATGCAGGAATCTATTTGAAAAGTAGCATAGCAGTATTTTAAATTACTATAACGTGTTTTATTTATTCCAATTTACCGAATGCGAGAATTTCATTTCTTTTGAAATTTGGCGGCATTCCCTCAAGGTAAATCAATTTTCTTAATTTGGGGAAAATTCCGAAGATCGATTGCTTAAAATCGCCTTAATAATTGCACTATTTCTGCATGGAAAATTAAAGTTTAACGCCATATTTTAATAAAACCTACACACACAAACCTAAACCTATTTCGGTTTGCTCGCAGTAAATTGCGCCAAGCCCAAAACTGTGCAAATCGGTAGAATCTACTACTTTCTCAGAATCACCAAATCAGCCATTTTTTTTTCGCCAAACTAAAAAGTATACATATTAGTCTCGGAAATCTCCCAATACCTTATTCTTTTACACATAAAAAGCATTGAATTCCTGCTCTGATTTCAAATGCACGCAATACTTCAATTAAAAAATAGCTTTGTAAATAATCTAAATAGAAAAAAATCATTATTCTTTTATTTTTACTACAGGAGTCTAAATAATTTAATAAAATAGCCAAACATGGCAACCTCGATGCTTTTTTCTCACATTTTCACTACAAGGGTTACAATCGCGGAATTGCGAAGAGCAAAAATTAGCGTTTTTGACGATTTTTTTTATCAATATCTCTTAAAATAATTCGAATTTCGAAATTTAAATTAGCGGAGGTTCTTTCTCGAAATTTTCCGAATTCGTGGATACCTCGGTCGAAACTCAACTCCCAGCCGTTTAGGAGGAGATGATGCTACACACACACACACACACAAACACACACACACACACACAGACGCGCACAGATTTTAATAGTATAGACTAGCTGCTTGCCCGTTCTCCGCACGGTAGGAAACGAATATTTTCCTAATATACATATAAGTCAAATTAAACACAGTAATGCGGAATCTCTAACAGTGATAAAATGCTGGAATTCTGACGAAAAGCTGACTCCATGAGTGGAAATTTGAGACGATTGCAACATGATGACACAAAAACTACGTCATTGTCACTGGCGATCAGAAAAGTAAGAACTTTACGGTATGCAGACGAAACGTTTCTCTTTCGAAAAATGCCTTATTTCTACATCATATAATTCTCTTTTTTTAGGTTTAATTTATAGCATTCATACATACCATATGAATAACATTGCATGATGTTGAATACTATTTTATCTTATCTTGCATTTCGTAAAGCGTGGACAATGCATTAGCACAGTTATGTTGCAGATGACTTTATTAAATTTTACCCAAATCAATTATGCAGATGATTTTATTAAATTTTACCCAATTACCCAATTTAAAAAACCTATACGAAACAATCGATGCACATTGTACGTTCAGAAACCAAAAATGCATCCTGTTTCCGTGAAGATCTTGTCGCTTTCGTAAATGAAAAAATTTGTGACGTAACTTAAGCGGAAAAGCTTATTACCCTTACTGAACTCTTAATACAGTAGCACACTTGTTACATAAAACTAACGTTGATCTCACTGCCAATTCACACTAAATAAATAACTAATTTCATATTTTATTTTTAACATAGATGAATTGCATAGTGTCAAATTCAATATTAAACAAAATCTGAAATCGTTTCTAGAGCTCTAGGTCTTGTAACTGGAGTAACTGGAATATATATGAAAAAATAAATAGAACTTTAACATATAAGTAATTTATATGAAATATTCTAAGCACATTGGATCCCGTTATTCAGAAAGATTCCACAAACGCCATGGGAAGAAAGAGCAATTAATTTCATATTATATTTTGTATTCCTTGCAAGCGCCTTTGCTATGTACATGATTGCAATATCATTCTCGTACACGATGCTTATTCTATAGTCTCTGGTGATTTATTTTGGATTTTCACTTCATATTCCTGAGTTTTCATACTTTTGAAATTTTGTTGCTTTGCGCATGTGAATAATCGATTATCATTTCGCATTACGGCTACCAATTAAACAGTTTTCCATATCGCTTCTTCCACGTTAACGACGTTAATCTGCCTTTTTCTAGTTTAAAAAAAAAAGCCTACAAAGTTTCATTGCTTCAATTTAGACACACAGAGGGGTTCGGCAAATACGCACCCGACAAATTGCTTTCTTAAGTACGCCGAAGCAGCACATACGTTAGCGTGTAATGTGCTTCTCCGGATAATCTGACAGCAAAACTGAAGACAATGACGTGAAATGACGTCACACGCTAAGGAAATAAAATGAAAAATATGCAGAATTGCCTGAAAAAACTTCGATTATTTTTAATGCGCAAATATGTTAAAATTCTATTTGTTTCATATTTAATGCGTTTTCACTTTTTTGGGTCTTAAGAGATGTAGAAATGAGTGGTTTCACTTAATTATTAAATTGAACAACTTGGCAACAACGGAATCCAATTGGCAACAATGGATTCCGTTGCTACGGAAACTGTAGCAGTTTTAAAAATAGAATATGAAATGATTTATTTATGTTTACTTTGCTAGAACTTCAATTTTGGAGTAATTAACGTCGGCAGTCGATGGCAAATAGCCAAAATGAATCACACATTAAACTTGACAATAAATGCAATAATTTAAGGCATTACCAGCTAGTCTAACTGGGTTTAAAAAATATTCTCATTCATCTCAAACAGCATTCGTATTTATAAAGACTTCCTATTTTATTACACCTTGTTCGGCGGGATTAGAAAATATTATCTATTCATAGCTCGTAACACCAACTCATATCAATCGGGGCATAGAATTAGCAATACAAATGAAAAAGTTTAATTTTCTGAAATTTGGCGGGGTTTCCCTAACTTAAATCAATTTATTTAACTCGATGAAAATCATTTAAAATCGCCTTAATAACTGCATTATTTCTGAACAGAAAATTATAATTTCAGGCTAAATTCTAGTAAAACCTACACTTGTTTTTAAAAATACTATTTCTTTACGCTCTCAGTAAATTGCGCCAAGCCTAAAATTGTGCAAACCACTAGAATCCACTTTCTCAAAATCGCCATATAAGCCATTTTTTTCGCCAAATTATAAGGTTATACACTTTAGTCTCTGAAATTTACAAATACTTTTTCTTTTGCGTATAAAAAATATTGAATTTCTGCTCTGATTTCCCACGCAGACGATATTTAAATTAAAAAATAACCTAGCACATATTCGAAACAGAAAAAAAGTATTATTCCTTTATTTTTAATGCAAGAGTATAAATCATTTAATAAATTCGCCAAACATGGCAACCTCGATGCTTATTTCTCACATTTTCACTACAGGGGTTACAATCGCGGAGATGCGGAGAGCAAAAATTAGTGTTTTTGACGGGGTTTTTTATCAATCTCCTAAACTAATTCGAATTTCGAAATTTAAATTAGCGGAAGACCTTCCTCGGAATTTTTCGAATAAGTGGACACCTCGATGGAAACTCAACTCCCAGTGGTTTTGGAGGAGATGATGCTACACACAGACAGACAGACGCGCACAGATTTTAATAGTATAGAAGATTTTTTTAAATAAATTTCAATTGAGTTAATTGCAGTTAATTTCCGTTTATTACATAATATAAGAAAATGCACCACCGCCTAACGCTTTGTAGGTTTATTGAATCATGGTCAGATTCATCGCCGTCTGAGGAGCATTCCAAAAAATCTAAATCACTATCACTATCAAAACTAAAATCTCTTCCAGAATCTCATAAATCATCCGTAATATACACTCTATCAATTGCTGAACGATTTCTACCAGCCATTTCTGATTAGACAAGGCGACAAACAAGTGAAGTTAGAGCATTACATACCGAGTATTACCTTCAAATGCCTCAATTTAGTGGACGACTAACGACATGTGTTGGTCAAAACCTAAATTAAACGTCTAAAACTGTATCTAATTTATTTCACTGGTTAAACGGTGAAAACGCAGGATGCTCTCCTCAATACAGGAAGAAAAACACCTGCCCGTGAAAATCACGGTATGAGCAAATTTTGCTACATTTGAATTGCCCGTGGAAATCGCGGGATGATCAGCCAGAGGGTTAATACCGTTGGCATACTATAGGAGGAGTGTAATTCTCTCTAAAGAAATATTTTAGCTCCCTATAGGAAAATTGCACTTTCTATAGGAAGAGATGGAGCCCTGTAATGGTAGGTAGGGGAAACCTTCTCGTAGACATAGTAAAAAAGGATTCTTTTTTTCTACGAACATCCGCGGATACGGATATCCGGCACGCCTCTAATCTAAACACATTTATTACTTTAGTGACAACGATCGCTCTTAGTGTGGCTGTTCACTTTCATTGCAACGCTTGTAGTACACGGTGGAGTTAATTAAACCGCCATACACGATTAGGTTGTCGTTAACAATCGCGCCCTAATACATACCTGCGTTAACTGAAGAATCCCCTTTTTACCATTTTCGAGATTTATTGCAGCTTAGTTTAAAATAAAGGCTGGAGATAAACAGGCAATTTTGCTGTCAGGCTCGTTCGCATCCGCAGATGTGGGGGGGTATTTATCATTTTTAATGTTGTCTGAAGGGTGTTTGTACGCATTATAAAATAAAATACGGTGAAGGATCATTTGTATTCATGAAGGAAAATACGCCGCACTTTATGCTCGTCGCAAAATTTCCTTGGAGACATCTCGATACGCAAAGCTCTCTCTTAAAATGCACGCCGAGGGGGTGTTTAGATGAACTGTCATGTCATAAAATTTATTTCACGTGTAAGAATCGGGAAATAAATTGTATACAAAATTGTAAACAGGAAATTATTTTTTAGTTAAGATATTTGATGAAGATGCATAACTGTAAGGGATTCGATCAATGAGAAATAATTGGTTTAAAGCAGTGACGGGTAAACTTTTTTGGGTACGGACCAAAAAACGAAAGAAATAATATGTAACGGGCGAATATAATATTTTCTAAAATTTTAAACAGTGTATACTACAAATGTTACAGTATAAAAACAGTAAAACAGTATATATATATATATATATATAATATATAATAGCTTACTTACGTAAAGTGAAATCCCAAGATAATCCATTGATAAAGAGAAAAAAATATAAAAAAAATAAAAAAAGTAGATAGCACATGGTGCCAATTAACGAGCTTATACCGGATAAGTGTTTAAATATAGCCTTTTAAGGCAATGAAAGAGTGGATAAATTGGATATAAAGCGCCAAATTAGAACTGGTGTGCTTTTTAAGCCTAATCACATGTAACCACAAAGAGACGGAAAATGGAATTAATATTGAAATGGTGTGCTCTATCATCAGGCGCCACCGCACACACATTTCAATTTAATCGAAAAAAACAATAATAGCTAGGTTTCTGCAAGTTACCTGACCAAAATTAGGGTCCTTTTGTAACTTGGGGGCGCGACCGTAGCTATTAGAAATAAACAACGAGGAAGTGGACCGACAAGAAGATCCAAGCTCAGTAATGGAGGCAGTATTAGTGCATGTTGCCATCAGAGAAGGCTTAATGCAATCAATAGACAAGTAATGCCATGGAGTGTGAGAAAAAAAATGATATATTAATAATACTTTGGAAGTATGGAAAGGAAAAGAATAAATAAAAAGTAATAATTAAATGAATAAATAAAAAGAATAAAAATGGTAATTATTAAATGAATAAATAATAAAATACATATTACACTAGTAGAGCTAGCCTATGTTTTACGTAGTACTAGCTGCAGTAGCTAAGAAGTACTTAGTTGAGGTTGTGGAAAATGAGATAAACTGTAGAAATAATTTTAACAGTAATGATATTGATAATAATTATACTCATTTATTATTGCTATTTATGCTAATATAATTGTAAAAATATATGTGTGTGTGTGTGTGTGTGTGTGTGTGTGTGTGTGAAAATGATACTCCAGATATTTAATAAAACATAGTCCAATTAACATTTAATGAAAGTCTAGGTTAACATAATACAAATTAGACAACTTATTTGCATATTAAAAGAAAGATTTAAAAAAAAAGGTTAGTTCTTAGGAACATCTAGCATCACACACGTCAAATTTCGTCTACGTCTATCCGCTCTCTGGCGCGAAAAGCAAAACGGCGATTTTTCTAGCCTGTTGCCATGGAAACTGATGACGCTTGCAAGTGGCGGCATCTCTTGTGAAGTCTGACATCTTTACAATCTTGTGCGCTAAGAATACGAATTATGCTTGGCATTGGACTGGCAGGATAGAATGGCACTACATTCTCGGCCATCCTAGGGTGATCTGGTCTCCAGGTCACTGAAAAAGAGAAACAAAACAAACAAACAGCAAAAATACATATTGAAAGTATCTGGATTAAAATCAAAAGGAAAAGAGTCAAAAAGTCTTTTTTTTTTCAAGTTTATAAGGTTATTTGGTAACTGTTGTCCAGTTCTTGAGATACTCAGCACAAGTTGAAGTACAATTCGGGGCTTCGTGGGATCCTTCTTTGATCACATCATAGGTTTTGCCGTCTTTAACCTTGGTAGTTTTGTATGGTCCCAGAAATTTGGTCTTTAACTTCAAGTGCAGTCCAAATTGTGTTATTTTTTAGTCGCCAACTCTGTATGAGCGCGCTTCTCTTCTCCTAAGGTTGTAGGTCTTTTTATTTTCCTGTTGGACTCGGAATATTTATTTCTTAGCATGCTTTCGTAGTTCTCATTTGACTTAGCTGTAAATATATGATCATAAAGATCTAAAATTGTTTACTATAATGTATCGCTTATTCTGTACACAGTAGGGCGGATCGAAAAAAAAAAATTCTCCGAAATCTTTGTTTCCTGAGGTTTTAAAAGCTGTATATTGGTATAAATAAGACGTATATAAAATTTGAATAGTCTTCAACAGCGTCTTGGGTTTGCCATAGATTCAGGAATACCTAGATTGCTCATCCAATGTTCCTAATCGTGTGCTTTTTGTTGCCAAAACGCACCCCATTTCTGCGACTATCATGGCTGCCGTCAGGGGCGTAGCCAGAGGGGGGATATCGGGATATATCCCCCCCCCGAAATTTTGGATTAGTGATGAAATTCCGTCTATTTATACACATATAAGTTCATATCCCCCCCCCCGAAATTTTTTCCAGGCGCATATCCTCCCCTCCCCCCCCGAAAAATTTTCCTGGCTGCCGTCGATAAAAAATAGAGCATTTGTTGCAATACTTCAGAAAAATAAATAAGTTCGAGGGGAAATATTTCGATACGAGTACTTTTTAAAATACAGATCGTTCTAAAATGATTGAAAATACCATTATAATTTAAGTTATTGCCATTCTGCGCATGCGCATGCCACTATCATGGCTACCATTTGGAGGCAACAAGTTTTCACCCGTTATGCTCAATCTAGAGATTGCTATATCTATGGGGGTTGCACATCGAGCTTGAAGTCTAATAATTTCTGAAAAAATGCCTCTTTTAAATTAGCGACCAGAAAAAATAGAAATTTATTAGGCTCCCGAATTTTTAAAAGCTGTACATACCTGTAAATTACATGTAAACAAAATTTGGAGCTGCTGAATAATATCTAGGGATTGCACATCGAGCTTGAAATCCTAAAATATGTGAGAACTATGTATTCCTTTTTGAAACATAGTGCAGAAAACAAACTTCATTTTTTAAAACTAATTTAGTTCTTTTAAAATATGTTAAAAAAGAGATTCACAGAAGCTCAGTAAATCCTATAAAAAATTCTTTACGAATAATCTGATACAATAAGCACGTTATATTGTTTGTCTTGGGCGCTGCTAGCAAACAGCACAGTAGACAACTGCCTACTGTTTGCCTGCCGAGAAATAGCGACACAACACGTGGGTAGATATTTCGTCGACACACGCATTTAGATTGCAGGTTCAGCTAAGTGGTGTTTTCGCTTCACTTTCAAAAGAGCTAAAGTGTAGCTGCCTCGCACTGCTGCGATTGAGAAAAACTGAAAGGTTGACAAAAGAAATTTCGCGAATTGTGAAGAATAAAAGAAATAAAAGTGTCAATATCAAAGACTCGCGTGTGTAACTGTCCTCGTTGAATTGGAAAGAGAAAATGAATAAAGAGAAGTTAGCAAGACTGAAGAAAACGTTGAATGGCTACTTGCGGCCGCTTTGGAATAGGCATTCACAAGTGACCAAGATAAAATAAAAATCTGTGTGTTTTACAAGAATGCGACACATGCGATATTTCGGATTAGGCAGCAGATACTCTAAAATCATCTTTATTTCACGACCTGGAAAGTAGAAGGAACACATATGAGGAGAAACCTTCTCAACAGATTCTAGACTAAAATAAATTTAGAAGATGGGCACGAGATGATTCCCAATGAATTACAGAAAATGACGGAAGAAGACTTTAAGATTTCTATATTATGATAGAATTAAGGACGAAACGAGATATATGATACCTGTAAAAATCATTTGAAAGCAAATTATGCCAATGGTTCACCATGAAGAACATATATCGCTGATAATGGAACCTGGTTCAATAGCTATATGGTTTGGCTATGTGTCATCTGATCGTACGACCGAAACAGTTTCACTGGAAATTTGGGAGAGTTTGACACGAAAATCCACTGATCCTCTCCTGCATTGACTGTTATGACGAACCATCGAATACTGGAAAGAACAGAGGCATCATACGAAATCTAGAAAGTCAATTCTCTAATCTAACTAAATTTCTTCGATGAAGCATTTGCCAACTCCAGACTAGAGATGGGGAAAGAATGAACACCCTGTTCTTTTGAACCTGTTCTCAAGAAAGAACGGGAACACCCTGTTCAGTGATCACGGCAAAAACATGTTCTCAGTTCATTAAGGTCCGACGCTTCAAAATTTTATGGCAGGCAAACGTGTTGAAAAGAGAAATTTTGGAAAATCCCTTAAAGGTGAAATTTCTCATTGGAAGGCACGATTAATATTTTTTTGCTAAAAAAAATTTAAATTCTGGGGGGGCAGACCCCCCCTCCCCCACATTGGCTACGTATCTGATGGTGGGGACAGAAGTTTACAATTTTAGCTTTATCAAATTCTAATTGTGGAATCTTAGTTATTTTGAGAAATAACGATAACGAAGATGATTATCTGGGGGGGGGGGGGGATAGAACTTTTAACCCAACCTACCATAATTTTAAAGAGGACCCGGGCAAAGTATAAGAAGCTTTCTTATATGTTCAACAATATATGTTCAATACGAAATGCACTCACAGGAAAACAATTCGTCAATTTTTATTATTCCAGCCAAACTACTCAATTTGAATCAAAGTAAAAAATTTAATAATAAAGAAAATGATAGTCTGAAACACAAACAAATCGAAAAAAAATATTTTATCAACGTCAAACAATAATATAAGCATTACACTATCTCCATATAAAACGCGCCTTCGCTTCATACGCTCTTAGCCATCTCTTATTGGCTGAAAAAGAACCTGTTCCGGAGCAGCCTCTCCTATTGGCTGAAAAAGAACACGTTCTTTGATCACGACTCGAGGAGTTCTCGGAGCAGTGAGCGGGAACACCTAGTTCTTCGCACCTAGTTCAGCGTTCTTTTCCTGAGCTGGAGTTCTTTTTCGGAACGGAGAGCTAAGAGCGGGAACGGGGTAAAAGGCGTTCTCTTGCTGAACAGGTTAAAAGAACTGTTCTTCGGTGAAAGGTGTTCTTTCATTAATCCCTGTTCTTTTGCTTTAATTAAGTTCTGAGCTAGGGTCAAAGTTGTAGACTTGGAGTCAGAAGCAAGGCCGTACTTAGACGGGGGGGCAAGGGCGGATTAAAGGGGGGGCGGAGGGGGCGACCGCCCCCCCGAGAAAAAAGAAATTAATGTAAAAGATCCAATTTTTTCTTCCAAAAATTGGATGTATATGTCAATCCTCTAACTTACCGCCCCCCCCCCGACAAAAATGCATTAATCCGCCACTGAGGGGGTCCTATGAGTTCGGACGCCGCTCCCCCGAACTTATTACATTATATGTACATGGTGTATTTATACAGGGACGTAGCCAGAAATTTTT
Organism: Cheiracanthium punctorium; assembly: GCA_038373885.1. NCBI lineage: Eukaryota > Metazoa > Arthropoda > Arachnida > Araneae > Cheiracanthiidae > Cheiracanthium > Cheiracanthium punctorium. The sequence goes on along the minus strand of JAWZYV010005808.1, from coordinate 246,692 downwards.
TTCTGTGTGGGGATGGTAAGGGGCATGGGCGCCGGCAGCATAGGGCAAGGGGGGCAATGCCCCCGCCCCCTGGATTTTTGTATGCAGTGTTATCCTTTGCTTTTTTGCTCTTTCCAACATGGTAACTATACGTTGAAGTAGTCTTTGCCCCCCCCCTTGAGTAGTCTTTGCCCCCCCTGGGAAATATTCTGCCGGCGCCCATGGTGAGGGGTATGAAATGCAGTGATGTATAAATAAACGAAATGTTTGTGCAGTAATAAAAAAAAATTTAATCTTGCTAAATTAGACAGAAATTGGGTGTGGGGGATATATCCGGAAAATTTTATCCCGATATACGATACTCCCCGACTCCGAAATTATTTTCTAGGTATGGCCCTGGTCGGAAGCCATGTAATTTTATATGCCAAAGTCGTATTCATTTTCTTAAATGGTAGTCGAAGCAATCGACATATTTATACACGCGTATTATTTTTGATCTGGAGCCTGATACTTACAGCTTTTTAAACGGAGTCTTTAATTTTTAAGCTGGAGCATGTACTTTTTTTACCCTTTAAGGCGCAACCATTTCCCAATGCTGAAAAAAGGGCGGCCGTTGCCATCGGTCGACTTAACTACTAGCAAGAGGGCGGACGATCGAAACGTTCATCGAGCGTGAAATCCTAAATATGTGAGACTATCTTTTTTTGAAACATAGTGCAGATAACAAACTCATTTTTACAAACTAATTATCTTTTAAAATACTTGTTGAAAAAGAGATTCACAGAAGCTCGTAATGCTTAAAAAGTTTTTTAGAATAATCTGATACAATATGCCGTTGATTGTTGTCTTGGGCTGCTAGCAAACGCACAGTAGACAACTGCTACTGTTGCCTGCGAGAATAGCGACACAACACGTGGCAGATATTTCGTCGACACACGCATTAGATTGCGGTCAGCTAAGTGGGTCTTCGCTTCACTTTCAAAGAGACTCAGAGTGTAGCTGCCTCGCACTGCAGCGTTGAGGACACCTGAAAGTTTGACAACGAAATTCGCGAATGTGAGGATAAAAGACCTAAAAGTGTCAATATCAAGACTCGCGTGTGTAACTGTCTCGTTGAATTGGAAGAGACAATGATAAAGAGAAGTTAGCAAGACTGAAGAAACGTTGAATGCTACTTGCGGCCGCTTGGATAGCATCACAGTGACCGAGAAGATAAATCTGTGTGTTACAGATGCGACACATACGAATTCGGATAGGCAGCAGATACTCTAAATCATCTTATTTCACGACCTGGAAGTGAAGAACACATATGGAGAACTTTCAACGATTCTAGCTAAATAATTTAGAAGATGGCACGAGATGATTCCCAGATACGAAATGACGGAGACTTTAGATTCTATATTATGTAGAATAGACGAAAGATATATGTACATGTAAAAATCATTGACGCATATTATGCATGTTCCATGAGAAATATCGAGATAAGGAACTAGTTCAATACTAATGTTTGCTAGTCCATCAGATCTAAGACGAAACAGTTTCACTGAAATTGGAGAGTTGACACGAAAACAGACCTCTGCTTGACTGTTATAAAACATCGAACTGGAGAACGAGCATCATACGAAATCTGAAGTCAATTCTGAACAATAACGGTTTTCGATCAAGCATCTACTCCAGACCATCGAACTGCTTCTCCAGAATTTCCGGACTATCCATCAGAAATTAATTGAAACTGAATAGGTGGGTAAAATGCTATTTAAATTTTGAAAGTCGAAGTAATTAAAAATGAGAAGAGAAATTAAAGTTAAAACATTTGATTTTTAAATACATTAAATTTATCAAAGTGAGAACAAACAACAAATAATATTAAGTATGTGATCAACATCACAGAGACCTTGTATGTATTTGCAAAAACCAAAAGCCTGAAAGTAACTGCAGTTAGTATTAATTACTTTCTGTACTGACGTTTTAAATTCTTGAAAATATGCTATGATTTATGCGTTTCCTAGAAACATCTTGGGTATACTTTTTTCAATGTTTTTGATCGCGTGTTCTTTTCTCATTAAATTTTCTTCCTCGAAGGGTCACAAATTATGATCAGGTTCAGGAAAAGCCGTCGCTCTTTCACGTAAATCGTCTTTCGTTTTAACATAAATGAAGCAGATAGAAAAGAAAAAAAACAATATCTGTACGACAGCGCAAACACGTGTAGACAAGGGTAAGTCAGCATAAAAGGAGGATAACATATCTCTCTCTCTCTCTTGTTTCTATATATGTTTTACAGCAACGCCATTAATGCACCATCTGCCTCCTCTCGAATGTATCATAAGAATAGGTATACTTTGTGAAAAGTAAGTAAATGATTCTGGTATAAAAGTTGCATTTAATTACATTGGTGAACAAATAGGGTTGTTTCACAACTCATGAATCTTAGAAATAAAACAAATGAAATCATTGATAGCAAAGTACACGACAACACTAAACCACCACCCTCATTTTATTTTATTTGTCGCTAAAGACCGGCAGCTTTGCCATACTGCTCTGCTCTGGAACTATTAGCTCAGCCCTCAGTAATACTACGCTTCCAACTGCACGTAACTTTTTTTCTTAATTTTGCGCTAAATAATTGTCAACGATAATTAATTACGTGAACCAACTCTTATATTATCTGTATATTGTTTGTTTGTTTGTGGAGTGTGGCTCATTGACTGCACCGGGGTCCTAGACCTATAGGGGGAATGCCCTCCGTGGGGGACTTTCTAAAGAATCCTGGCCCGTATTTACGCTAGATTTTGGAGAAAACTCCTAACGGCTAGGTCGACAGACGTGACTGGTGCTTGAACCCGGCACCTCCCGCCTTCCAGTTCCGAGAGCAGAACCTTTCAGCCACTGGTGGGACCTATTATCTGTATAAAGACAGGAAGAAAATAATTCAAATTTCTATTCTGTTGCATTCATTTGTGACAAATTATATCCTGAAAAGTGTCAGTGATATACATATAAATATACTAACTGATTTAAACCACTTTTCAATGGCTCCAGGAGGGAAAAAAATCACGTCAAATGATTGCATTTTAGTGTAATTCGCAAATTACGGGAATTTTTTTTTTCAACTCAAGCAATAAACGCTTTCATTCAAATTCATATTTAGCCCATGACCATTTTTCTTTAAGATATCTCTGATTCGTTTCATGATGAAAGCCTGGAATTTTGTATATTACCTCTGTTGCGAGTGAGGCCCATTTTACTAACTGGGAATTTCTTTTATATGCACACAAATTTAAAAGTGTCCCTTTTTGAAAATTAACGGAAGGAAATTTTTCTTAAGATAGTCTCTTTTCCTACCTTATTTTGAGCGTTCTTTCACTTTACATTGGATGGGAGACACCCTATATATGTATATATTTTTTTAATCATGCAAAAAAGTTTTTAATTTAACTATTGTTTTACCGCTTATAAAACCTTGTTAGTTTGCATACTTTATTTCCTTCAAAATGTTAAGTATCATAGACTAAAATCTACAAAAAAATGAGCTTTCTATGGCTATACTGAAAAAAATTCCCGTACGTTGTGTTGTATTTACTAGTAATTACAGCATAATGTACAGGTAAAATGTAGCACAATGTGCTGCGAAAAGTAACTTTTTTTAATGTAAAAATGTAGAATAAAACACTAAATGTAAAGAGCTTAAGTTTTTCCATTTCCACTGCATTTGCTTTTTTATCACCAAGCAATGCTTTTTTCTTTAAAAAAAATCCTTAAGTAATATTTATATCTTATATCTTATCTTATCAAAATATTTATTTTTAAATATTTAAATTTTTAAATGCCCTGAACAAAGCGTTATTTTTTTTAACGAAAGATATTTGTTAATTTTAACTCACTTAAACTTTGTTATTAACAAAACTAAATAGGAAGCATTAAAAATTTACTTTATGAAAAAAGTATGTTTTTATTATTTATCAGTGTGAAGAACTTTTTCGAATCTTACAAAGAGCTGCCTAATCGAATAGCGATGTTTATAATCCTAGGCAACAGAAACAGCACAACAGGTAAGAAGATCTTTTATCCTGGAATGGTATCAACAATCAATTTATTTCTATCAAGGTGTTCCAATCGGGCTCGCGATAAATGAGAAATGGCCCTCAGAGGGAGGAAGTAATTCGTGGAATGTTTGCAAAGATAAATGCAGATATCGCCGAATTCACGCTTTGTTCTTTACAAAAATCAATTTGTACTGGTTTGTGCTCTTTGTTTTAAAACAAAAGAGGGTTTTACTGCCGAGCAGCTACAACAACCAAATTCGATTTCAAAACATGCTTTAGAATGCAACTTCATTTACGCACGTAGTCCTATTTGATTTGAATGTTTTCTTGTTTATTGCCCTGAAAAACAGCTTTTATGTTTTATTTCTTTAAAAAAGTGTCTGCCATTGTCTCATGTTTCAGTTTTGTGTTTAAAATTCGTAGAGCTTATTTATGACCATGGGGATCCCGCGGAAAATTTAAAAAAAAAAAGAAAGAAAAAGAAAAGAAATCTTACCACTGGCGGATCAAAGGGTGGCGGGGGGGGCGAAGGATTTATTGCCAATTCCGTAAGCACAGTTAAACAAAATTTTGTCTGTTAGGGAATTTCACCCACCATTCAATCCAGTTTAACCTATTTATTCTCATAATTGAAAGGACGCAGCGGTAAAGATTCTCCTTCTGTTTGCTTCCCATCATGTTGCACGAGCGGAACTTTGGGTCCTACCAAGTGAGTGGTATATGCCTTGGATAGAAACTTTTTAAGGGATTCTAATGCAAATTAACATTGCATCTGGTTAATATCTTTCAAAACTACAGACCGTCAGATCGACAACCGAACGAGAGGCCAGAACCCTAAGCCTGCACACTTTAAATATTTCGCTATGTCCAGCGGTTTATCTATTCGACCATTGTTGGGCGAGCAGGGTTCAAAAACCCAAGCTTAGAAGCAAAATTAGTCGCAAAAGAGGAACCTTCTCCGCTGTGCTTTTTTGTGAAAAGTGTGAATAGCATAAACCTGGTAGGATAAAAAATAATTGAAGAGTAGAATGATCTCCATTTTTTTTGTAAAAATTCTGTATAGTCTCCTAATAGGCTTTGTCATGCTTTTCGGCCCCCTCCACCCACACTTGTGGCTTTCTAGACCTTCACTGTTTCCTCTTGGCAGCCTGAAAACTTTGCTATTTCATTCTAAAACGTAAGAAGAGGATATAACTCCCAACACGTAAATCATTGGATTACTTATTATTTTTTTCTGAGAGATGTCGGTGTAAATTCATACGATAAGATTCAAAGAAACAACCTCTCTTTTTTATCGTACAATAAATAAAAATTTGGATCTTCTGAAAAGAAACTTCATTGATATGGCAGTAACATATCAGTGACTCGCCTATACTTCAGGTGCATTGTTGAATCCGAGAGTTGTTTTTTTTTTTTTTTTTTTTTTTAATGAGGAAACCGTCCCACATGTGGACATTGAAGAGAAAACTCTCTGGAAAATACCATAGGGTAGCCATAGAAACTAAGTTTGAGAAAGCAATCGACTATCTTCCCTTTCGCGACATTAACTTGTAAGCAAGATTGCTTTTCAAGCTATACACCCCCGCTGATCACCTGAAACACTCCAGTATCTTTGAAACCATCGTTGACGACAAGCAATAAAAATAGTGATTTACCAAAAGAAAAGAAGGCATGGGAAAGGCATTTATGAAAATGTCTTTCCCATTTCCATCTGGAGCATTTAGGATTCAAACGTAAAAGGGTTGTTGGGCTTCACTACTGAATCATCACCAAGTAATTCATCTCTGATGAAGGCTAAATAGCCAGAAACAGCGATACCTAGTAATTTGGTGATTCACTTGAAAAGGAATCCCTTATTTATTATTCGAAGTTCACTAGTGCGAAAAAAGCTCTTACAACGTTCTAAAATAAAGGCTTTATCTGAGCATTTGATATTATAAATCCTGTTTAACGGACTATACTTTGCATCTCGGAACACAAGAAACGAACGGAATATATTGGACACTTATCAAATCCTAAAAGATTTGATTTAAAAAAAAAAATTATTAAACGGGGGATGTGTAAGTTAACATTTATTTGAAATTAAAGCATTTAGAAATAAAAATGATTTGGGAAACGAGAAAATGAGTTTTTTTTTTTAACGAGGAAAACGTCTTAAGTGGTTTAAACTGAATTCTGTACAGAAATTGGGCTGAAGCTCGACAGATCTATTGGAGTACGACTTGATATAACCTATTTCTTTTTTCTTCTAGTCAGTTTAAAAAAGAAACACGTATAAGTTCTTCCCCTGGGGAATTTTTCGATCTGTATAAACCACGACGTCTCCTCGAAATGAATATAAATGGTTCCCCTGCTCTCCTGATTCATTTTAAATCGAAACAAAGACCCTTCGGTCACCATTGAAAATGATAAATATCCGGACCCCTTCGCGTCGGTACCTCTTCCAGATAAATCGAAGGCCGAACGGAGACAATCTATCCGAAAATTGTTCGCCGAGCGGCGTAGAGGGGAGGGGGGGGGTCGCGTTTATATCTCAATAATGGCTTTTATGGATTGGGACTGTTTACTCTGGGCATTAGGATTTTATGACATTGTAGCGGAGCGGGGGTTTGCGTGCGGCGGCCGTTTAATTAACACGCTATTTCGAGGATCGCAGGTATCCACTCGGAACGCCTCGTTTAATTAGAGTAATCTAATGTATGATTTGTTTGGAGTTTTGAGGAGGGTGAGAATAGGCTCTCGGCGAAGCGATAATCATCGTCATCAGTGAAATGGTATGCCGATTTGTATACCAAGCTATACGCTTTTAAGAATATTCACTCGGCATTCGCTTTAGATTCCCATCATGTCATTCTGTAATGTGTAAACATTTAGTACGCATGAAAATAAAATAAACATTGCGTGTTTGCTCCATTATAGGTAAAAATCATCCAAACGTGCTTCTTTATTACTTTCCGAACATGTACCATGTAAGGAAAGTATTGTAATCATGAAAAAATTCGACTTCGAAATTTTGGTGTATTGACACGTTTTGAGGTCTTCTGAATTCATTCATGCTATTTTTCGAGATGTATGTGTGTGTGAACACGATAGCTCCTAAACGGTACATTCGATTGAGCTCCAATTGGGCATATATGTTATAAACCACTGTCGCAAGACCGGTATTGATTATGGAGTGTATAGGACTTATAGTTTTTCTACAGGGCTACGACAAAGATTTCTTTTACATTATGGCCTATGGGAGGAAATTCTTGAAAGTGCGCTAGCGTTTAAACGGCACATTCCATTGAGCTTGAATTTGGTATATATGTTTGAATTATTCATCGATTAAAATTTATTTAAATGCTTGGTAATGATCTTAATCTTAAATGCTCGGAAAGTCGAATGGAGTCACACCAAATTTTTTTAATTTTTTAATACATGTAGTAACTGTGCTTATTTTCAAATTCAGTTAGCATCTGTTAAAATTCGCAATTCACCTGTACACCCAACTCGATAAACTGGGTACTGTATATTGTTACTTTCTCCTATCATTTATAGTCCCTGTGTATTTTTTTCTCAATGCAGTGGAAGCAAGAGTTACAAAATGATTAATAAAAATAATAATTAATTAATTTAGGTCGTCCCATTCTTGTACGCAGTTTTGTTGATTGTAATTTTCTGAGCTCTCTTATTGCTAGTAAAAACTGTCAGTAGATGTTTTATAAATTTAGCTCATAGCACAAAATTTCACTGTTGATGCATTCTTCTCTTATATCTGTTGTACTCTCATTTTTAAAATTGTTAACAATATTACACTTAACAAAAATTGAAAAATTAATCTATTCTTTTGAGTTCATTCATCAATGGTAAAGTTATTCAAGCGATTCAAGTTATTCCTTACTGCACTACCTTGTTAAACGCTACTGATAAATAAGATTATTCAAACCTTCCTCTCAACTTCTTATTTTTTTAACTTAAATTTCAATTTTTAATCTGTTACTTTCGTTTCAGATCAAGAGGAATTTACAGATCTGCCCCCGCGCCCCAGGTCTGAACTGAGCTTAACAAATACGCCGCTGGAATACATCAGGGCACGTTTTTTACTTTAACCCCGCGAAACGCCCTCGCGTTTATTTGACATCTCTCCAAGTGAAATGATAGATAAACCTCGTTTCCCCCTCCGGTGCGCAATTCCGTGTTTTAGTTTCTAAATTTTCGAATGGATTTCCGAATTTTCTCTTTCGATCTGAGATAAACTTCCGTTGCTTTTTACGTGATTGAGAATATTCCGAGATGGTGGTGTATGATGGAACGCTTCTTTGAAGGAAAGAGACTTTGTACATGCATGATGCAAAACGCGGATTTGTTTTGGGAGATGAATTTGTAAGAAATTAAATTATCAAGTAAGACTCTTTGTATGAAGTAATTCTAACTAATATTATAAATGCGAAAGTGAGTTTGTTTATTTGTTTGTTTGCTACGCTTTCACGCCTACACCGCTGAACCGATTATGATGAATATTGGTATAGAGATAGATGGGACAGAGACGGCTATAGGCTACTTAGAATTTTAGATTTTTAATTACTTTTTTAATTATTAATTAAAAACCGTTTTTACGTTGCCATGCTTGGCGAGTTTCATCCGTATAAAATAATTCATGTTTTGAGCTAACAGAAATGCTATTACTTCAGTGAAGAATCGCGAGAATTTGAAAACCATGAAATACCTCAGAAATTATGCCAATTTTTCGCCAAACCTATCTATCTATAATAATAAAAATGAATGTTCTCCAGACAAAACTACAGCACGTAGAGCTTTGAAAATTTGAGCATATGACTTCGATAATGCGTACCTGAGGATCAGAATTTTAAAATTTTAATTATTCTTTTAACAATTAATTAAAAACCGTTTTTAGGTGGTCATGCTTGGCGAGTTTCATCCGCACAAAATGATTTATGCTTTTGAAATAAAGCAGACATTCTATTTGCAGAATCGCGTGTATTTGAAAAACATGAAATGGCATGGAAATTACGTTAGTTTTCGCCAAATTAAAAAGCATAAGAAAGAAAAGTACAAATGTGTTTCTTAAAGTTAATAAATTTCCAAATCCTACCAATAATATAAATCAGAGGTTCTCAAACTGTGTGCCGCGGCACCATGGGGTTCTGCGAGTGTGCGCCAGGGAGGCCATGGAGATAATCGAAAAAAGTCGAAGTTTAAAAAAAAAAATCGAGTAAGTTCTGAGCCTGGGAGGATTATAATAAAAAAATTTCATCTAATCTGCTACCCCATTAAAAAGGTTGGCCAAGCCGATTACCGAGTGGACGAAAACCAAAATTATTTCAGTCAAGTTCGAGAGAGTTCAGTGTCCAGTCTCCTCTTTTACAGGAACTCCCTGAGATGGGGGAGGTGAGGCAAAGTTCAATAATTCTTTCCCAAGAGAGTAATTTCTTGATAGTTAGCCATTTATAAACATAAAAGAAATTATGAAAAATGCATCTCAACGGTTTCATTTTTCCTATTCATAGGTAACTCGCCGCGAAAGGGGGGGGGGTACGACTACTGCAACTCACAGGTGTGTATGCGTGTGTGTGATAAGGGAGTGAAGAAATACATTTTGTAGGGCATAAAATTCCTCATGGGGGAGTTGTGACACCCCCCTTCCCCCACTTGGCTAAGCCCCTGCTCTATGGGTATCTCTGTAACTACAGAACCGATTCTAAAACTTTTTCACCAATAGAAAGCTGCACTATTTCTGATTAACATAGGCTAAAAATCATGCAAATAGCATAAATATTTCTTTTACAAGAACGCTCAAAATAGTTCGTAAATATTGTTCTAACTGTCTCTATTTACCAAATGCGTAAAAAAAACCTAATTTAAATAAGTCAACACACATACTCTTTTATTTTAAATGAAGTATATTACCAAGTATTATACTTCATTTAAAAAAATCTGATATGGACAACATATGACATCATTGCACGTATATTAAATCAAAAATATTTTCGGCGCACTTCATCTAAGCTTATTTTGTTTATAAGAGATAAAATACTGCAGTAGTATTAGGCTTAGTGATTTCCAGACAAATATTTCCGCTATCGCCAAGCTGGGTTCAATTTGAGAGATCAGTTTCTGACACTTAATTTGGCAATATTTCGCCAAAAGCCGACAAACTATATTTTTTACTTCCCCCTCCACGGAATTTCAAATGATTTGTAAAAGAACTAACTCAAAATAAGAAAAAAAAAAGGCATAACTCTTTTAAAAAGAAAACGCTTAATTAGTCGGCAGAGAGAAAGTGAGTGGGATGTTTCTTAGGTTTCAGCTGTCGAAATCCCCAGTAAATTGTTTTCTCGGCGTTACTTTTAAATATTTAGGAACAATAGAAATATAGATTTTTTTGTTTCAGTTTTACATGATTACGTCAGTTACTAAATGTGGCATAAGTTGTATTATTTTCAATTGATAATAATAAATATTTCATTTTTCACTGTCTGTTTTTTTTTTCTTTAAATATTTTTTTCTCCATTGCACTATGAATACAGGCTGTATTACTAATTTCAATGACGCCCATCATAATTTTGTACGGCAATTTTAAAAATTAGTAACATGGAAGTAGTTTATAATTTTGAAAGTACTGATTTTAAAAAATCTTGTGAAGTCTTAACAATTTAAAGTAACGGACAAAATTAAATCTATGAGGAAGTATTATAAAGTAAATATGTAAAGTAATGATAAAGTATTTTCAAAGATTATTCTTCAAAGACATAGCTTACAACCATCTAGGTTATGACCACAATCACTGTGCCAGATTTGGTCAAGCTGGAACAAGCAGTCATGAGGAGCAAACGAATAAAAGTCGCAAAATTCAATCATTCAGTGATTTTTCATTGATTATTCCTATATGGCAAGACCTATCACTACTGTCTTGCTTCAGTATTACTATGCCAAATTTGTTCACGATCGTACTAGCGGTAACGGAGGAACAAGCCAGACATCATCAAGATTCAACCATAAAGCTTTTGAAGGTCGCGCGCCTTTTTTTACTGTTTTTTACATATTTTACTCCATACTGTAAACGAGCTGTAAACTTAAGATCTTTTAATACTACATGGCTGCATTCCAATTATATCCTGCTACTTTTTCACACATATTATAAAAAGTATTTACCGAACTTAATTTATATTTTGAAAAAAAAAAATCAGAGCATTTAAAGTATTTTTTAATTTACTCAAGGTATTGAATAAAGTGCTTCGATTGTTACGTAATTAGCATTATTATTATTTTTCCAAGAATGTGGCATCCAGATACCACATTCTTGAATAATTGAAATAAAACATGGGGAGAATGTACGAAGCCTTGTTTATTAGCAATATCTGCTTTCTTGGTAAAAATTTAAAGGGGGAAAAATGCATTGTAAAAAGTGCAACTCATCATAAAATAACAAAAAACAAAAATCAGGAAAACTTAATTAGTGGATGGAAACAGAGCTGAGTATTTCTAATATATGAAAACATCTAAATGAAAAACAGTAATTGTGTTTTTGTAACGTAAACAAAAATAGATTTTTAAATTTTGGCCTATTAATACTACGCTGTTTGCTGGGTGCAATGTAAAAATTGTGCATATTTGGAAAAAATATTTTAAGAATTTATTTTTAATTTGCCTTTCAAACTTTTTTAAAAAGTAAGCAACACATGCACTGAAAGAAGAGCGCACACTTCATTTATTTTTCGCAGTCAATATTCATTTAATTTTTTGAATCTAGATCATAGTCCCATAATAAGTAGCCCATATACAGGGTGATCTGTTTTAAAAGAGTATCCGCTGGTTTTCCTCATCATCCTTAAATCTGACGGATGTGGCAACTATTCTAACCCTGAAGTATAGTTGTTTCAACCTTATTTAAATGTGGGAGACAACTTCCAACAATGTGGGACTGTTACAATTTTATTTGTGAGCTAAAACAGAAAAGGAGACGCACAATGTTACTTAATCCTGTGATAATTTTATTTAAAAAAACAATTTAATTCAATATCTTACATTATCATTCCTTACAGCAAATCTTGAAAATGTTCGCCCCCATTTTGTTTGCAAACATGAACGCGTCAAACCAAATTTTTTGACACACTTCGCAACATCGTTGGTGTTATTGACAAGATTTCTTCAGTTTTAATTTGTTTTAATTCATCGGAGCTTGCAAGACTTCTCTAGAAAACACTAAGATAACCCCCCCCCACACACAAAAATATCTAACAGAGTGAGGAATAATTAATAATGGAATGATAATGTAAAAAATTTGAATTGAATTATGTTTTTATAAAAGGAAATTATAACAGGATTAAGTAACCTTGTGCGTCTCCCTTCCTTTTTCATCTCACAAATAAAGTTGTAATAGTCCAACAGTGTTGGATATTGTCTTCCACACTTAAACAAAATTCGAACAATTATATTTTAGTGTCAGTATAGTTGCCACATCTTTAAGATTTAAGAGTAATAAGAAAAACCAACGGGTACTCTTTTAAATGGATCACTCTGTACTATAGTTCTAAAAGAAATTGCATATGTATTTACGCATTTAATTTTAAATATATTCAATCATTCAGATATTTTATCAATTCCAAAAATGTGTTCCTTGTAGAAAACAATACTTGTCACATATGTTGTACAGTAAACCCAGGAATAAAGAAGACTTTGCGAATGAAAAATTGGATTGCAACGGAGTTTGTAAAAGGCATTTAAAACATATACTTGTACATTATATAAAGAAACTGATTATGATATGCATATTAAATTTCAATTTGAATGCATCAAAATGAATATCATTCAATTTCAATTGACCAATATTTGGTACGTAGCTGTATATTTTTTCATTACAATATTTTGCTATTACTGACTGTTTGTAAATCTAATTTGCGAAAATTAAATTTATATTATTAAGTAAAAATTTAAACTTTTAATATTAACACTTTCAAACAAATGAAGACGTGTTTATAATTTTGATTTGTTTGTACGTCTGTCTGTGATCTTCCTGTAATAGTTATCGATTGCCGTGATCTTTACATATACTTTATAGCTATAGCCTCTTTTACTGTAAATGGCAAGTATAGGATTATTAGTTATTTTACGGAAGGGCACTAGTTAAGACTAAAATTTCTTTACAGCAATTCATTACGTTTAAATGGTTTAAGCATTTTACTTCGACTGGACTAATTTCGTAGTTCCAGACACTTTTAGCGTACACACACAAATATGAAATATAAATCATGACAAACGTATAGAGTATAAAACACTTTCCAAACCAACAATCTTTTAAAGTCAAATTTTCGATCTATTGTAGTCAAATTTGGCGAGATTTCAGAAATGACCCAGAGAAAAGCTGTATATCCCTATTAATGTAATATTTTGCGACCCTGTAAAAAATTCATATGTTAATTTGATTTTTTTAACTAAAGGATTATATTTTTTCCCTTAGTACTGCTTAGTTTATTTTTCCCCCAAAGTCAAAACTATACATGTGAAAATGTTTTTAAAAAGTAAATCCTTTATTTGGAGTTGTTATTACAACTCCTCTCTATTTCATAGAATTAAGATTACTTGTTTTAACATGTTGTTAAAAAAAAGTATGCCATTAAAAGTTCATAAAATACATATTTAATTGAAAACATGAGAGAAAAAGAATTCCGCCGTGTGCAATTCTTTATCAACATTGTACCACGATTTTCCTAAGTGAAAAGTTGTTATTAAGAAGTACTTAAACTAATATCTAAAGATTTAAAGTGAAAAGAACAATAATGACGGAAAATTAAAAATGAAAAATATTTAAAAAATTCATTATATTCGATATCTTAAAGATAAAATGTATAATCTTCATTGAATTGAAAAAAATAGCCATTTTTTTCTGAATTGCCACAAACAAACAGTAAAATACATCGCAAGTCATCTTAATAATCGCATATTATTTTACAAAAAATAATTCACAATATGAAAAACACATTCGAATAAAGCATTCGTAAGAGTTAATCTCGAAAAATGTGCTTTTTGAAAACGCTTATTCAAACGAAACAAGGAAAAGCAATTTTTTGTGTTTTCGTAGGCGTTTACAGTTTGAATTTTTAATTCCATTGTTTTGTTCTGAAAAACTAAGCGAAAATTATTACCGCTGACAATAGAAAAATAATAAACATGAAAAATGTGCTTTAAATTATACATTTCCATGTAATGCTTGAAAGTTAAGAGATTCTAAAAGAAGAATACAATGATTTTTTAATATTTCCATTTGCGGTATTAAGATGCATATGTTTTTGACATATACGCATGCGTCTAATCTAGGATTTATTTTATGAATAAAATGAAACCGATTATATTAAATAGCATTATTAAGATGTTATTCAAGACAAATTTAGAAATTTTTTAAAATATACTCTTGCATAAATACAGTTATGCATTCAAACTGTTTTAAGACAGAGACGAAACTCTTTATGTTGAACTCGCTAATTGCATTTGTCGTTTAAGAGGAGTTGAACACATTTTTTTGGCGATTTTAAAAAATAATACTAATAATTTACGTTAGAAAAAATATTCTGTTTTTTTTAGTAACTATCTCGGGGAATATTAACAAAGAATTTTTTATCGTTTAGTCAGTTGTAAGGAGCCCATTGAAAAATGATGAACATAACAAACACTTTTAACTTGCAATACACGAATAATTTATTAACACTCTATATTGTGCTTTAATCCATACTATCTAGTGCTAGTTTTATCGTTACAAATCTTTTAATTTTAAAATTCATAATGAAAGGTTTACGTAGATAAAAGAATAAAAAAAATTGACACAATCAAAACAATTAAATTTATAGAGAAATAAAGAAAGCATTAAACCACAAACACATAGCTTCGAACAAGTTTATATTATAACTCCAGATATTGCTCACGTAAGGACTTTATTTATTCCTACTGCACGTACACATATTGCCATTTTAGAAAAATAATCTTGAAAATGTTCAGAACTCAAAGAATAATGATAACAAATTTTGTACGAATTAAATATTGATTTTGATAAATTTAGTTGTTAAAACTATAGAAAAAGGCTTTTGCTTGCAATAATGCTGGTATTTTTTCTTGTTTTTTTTTTTTTTTTTTTTTTTTTCCAAAATGAATATGAATTGAATGAAATACGGTTTTTCTTTATTCATCGGTGAATTATGGCAGGGGGGATGGCTAAGAGTTAGACTCGAAATTTACAGGAAGGGTTTGAAATAAAATATCCGCATAGCTCTACTTTTATGCTTGATACAATATAGAATCATTTCCACAGAATACGTACTAATGAGAAAATGTTTCATAATCAAATCAGAACACCTATCATCTCTGTTTTCTTAAAGAAGTTTAAACCATAGTTTAAATTCACTGAACTTTCTCCTTCCAAACTTCGCTTAAGATCTTTAATCTAAACATGGTACCTCCGAGTTAAATGTGTTATGGTGCACGGAACCCCTCACTTTTCTCTCTGGTTTCAAATCAAAAATTTCCTAAATTACCTCTTCTTATTTTCGAAGGGAAAAAAAACACACATATTCTAAGCCGCATTTGTACAAAATTACTGCCATCTCAAAAATTTAAAAAAACGAAATTCTCGCTCTCTTCGGTCATTCATCATTCTTGATAGGTGTATGGCGGGAATCAATATGTCCTGTTGCTAAATCTTTGTTCGCACATGGTGATGGTACTTTTCTTTTTTTTTTTTGTGCTACTTTACTAGCGTACAAAAGTAAAAAACAAATATGTATAATATTTTCCCCGTCAGACAGAAGTTTAGAATACCAATGGCTGTTAGTTTTTGTGTAGGAATTGCATTCACAACAATGAGGAAAACTGGAGAGTTATAACTTGTTTCGAGTCTGCTACTAGGTACGTTATCCTACAATATAGTTACGCTGATCCCTGATTCACTGAATCTGCCACAATCACGGTTCAACCAGTCCAAAATAAAACTTTTACTGTCATCAATCAAAACAGATTAAAAATTTAGTGTCTAAAAGCGTAATAAAATTCACACCGTTGATGCAATCGGCTTGAAAATTTAATTATGCAAAAAAATTTAGAAAAAAAAACTGCGCTACTTTTAAAATCAGAAAATGCACCTGTTCCCAAATTTTTAAGCAATTTTTCTCTAATTTCGGTTTTATTTTAACTCCGAGAATTAAAAAAAATGTCCATCATTTGCGTGCAAAAATTAGGTATCGCAAATGTTTTCGACTTTAAATTGATGTCACAATTATAAGGCTTTGAAGGGAAAATTGCAATTCGCATTCGTTTAAAATGGTTTTTCTAGATTATCCAGTTTAACTTTTTTTGTGACAAATAAAATGATTTCATTCTCCTTGAAGCATTGATATACGAGGAGCTGTTCCCACGAAACGAAATCTTTCGAATGATAAAGTTTCTGCGTGTTTTCGAATGAACATGCAATTCCGATTTCGGTTTACAAAAATTGAATATGGAGTTGTTTATTTTAAGCAGACAAAGATTAAATATATCCGGTGTAAATATATTTTTGTCAAATGTTTTTTTTTTTCTGCCGCCCTTTATAACTGCCTCCACAATGGAATTCATCTTCTAGTTAGAATATATTTTGCTATATATCCTGGAGGTATTTAACCTGAAAATTTCGACTAGTTAGAAAATGTCGCTGTATATTAATCGTTTTGTTTTTAAATCGAAGTTCAGAGAGAAAGGCTTTAAAACTTTTCAACTTTGTTGAAAAGTGTTTATGATTTCGGTTGCAACATGCAATTGTTATGCGCACTATTGTATTATATACATGGTCTCTTGAAAATGGCGTGCACGGTATTGTAAACTTTCAATCAGAGCCTTATTATCGCATGGGCAAATCGGGACTTTGCCCAGGGCCCCCGGCTCGAAAGGGCCCCCCAATATCAAATGTTGTTCTGAAATATTCTTTTTTATATGAAAATTTTTATGAAAAATAAAACAAATTTCATAGATAGGGGCCCCCAAATTCATCAATGCCCGGGGCCTCTGTTGGTCATAATCAGGCTCTGCTTTCAATACAATACTGTCAACAGGTACTGCGATGTGACCAAATGTTTTGTAGCTCAGAATAAGGGTGACTTTTTACAGCACCTACACTATTTTTAAATAAAAGTTCTTTTGAAAATTTCTTTCAACAATAATGAAATAGAAGCATAATTAGTTCTTCAATTTTTATAGTATTTTTTACCTGTGTGTGCAAGCGCGAGACACTTAACCCTTTGACGCTCGGTGATTGGTTCGTGAAACCACCTTATTTCAGCGCTTTCACTGGGAGTCGCAGAAAAATATGGTTAAATTGTCCCAACGCTGAAAATATGCAGCCGTTGCCATCGACCCATTTAAGTACCAACAACAAGTCGGTCGACTGAATCACCCATCTGGCGCCACAAAGCTAAAGAAGTTTTCTGGCACAGCTGACTGCGAAGCGACGGCTGTACTTTTTCAACGTCGGGCAGTCTGTCCAGTTTGACTTCTATATTGATGTTAAAAGATGAAGTGCAAGAATTTTTACATCAGTATAGAAGACCAACTGGATATACTACTTAAAGCTGAAAAAGTGCAGCCGCGCACAGTCAGTTCTTTGTGGCGCCAAAAATTCTTTGTGGCGCTAGGTGAGTGATTTGATCTACCACCATGTTATTGGTAGTTAAATGTATCGATGGCAACAGCTGCACTTTTTCAACGTTGGGCAATCTATCCAGTCGGTTTTTGATATCGATATGAAAATGCTTGCTCTTCAAAGGCTTAATCAGAACAGAAACATTCAAAAACCTATGCCCATATAGAAATCACGTTGGCAGTGACGTTGCATTTCATCACGTTCGTCGCATCGCAAATAGGATGTGAACGCCCGTCTTCTGTAACGTCCCTTCCTATCAAACACAGGGCGTTGAAGAATGACGTCGCTGTGTAACTGGTAATTAGTCACGATATGTGACGTCACCGTGTGACAAACACGTGTTTCACAGTGACGTTGCTTGTACATAAATGTGGGTCACTATGATGTTCATAATGGTCATCACGTGGGTTCACAAAAACTGCCCCAGGTTGTCATGTGTCCGACGTCAAAACATTTCTGTGATGAATACATCATGACAAAGATTGTTACAAAACCACAGTGTGACCAGTAAGCGTGTCTGTTGTGACGTCATAATGGTATACTATATGGGAGTCGGAAATCAACGATGGACACATAGCTACCGTTGCGCCCATGAGAAGACGGCAGTGAATAGGTTAACTGCGTTAAGTAAGATTGCTCGCGAAGGTAATATTATTCAATTGGAAATACATCATGATTTATCTTCTTTGCCTTTCATTTTAACACATATTTAGTACTAGCTGATACCTGCGACTTCGTCCGCGTCGGCTTTAGAATTGGGGGCAGAGAAAAATAAAGCATGATTGAATAACAAATATGTTTGCGCTATAGATACACAAAAGTACTTGTATTTAAATATTATTTATTACTTCCTTCTCCTTGTACGGAGTATTAGGAAGTAATGGGAACCTGAAAATTTTCGACGAAAAAACCAATTTTGACTAGCTCTAAATTTACTTTTTAGATGCAACTCATGGTAGGCTATCATGCACCTTCATATAAACTCATTTTGACCAATGGCGAGTCTATTTTGGCCAATTTTTCCACGCCGTCTCTATGCATGTAACTCGCACATCTCAAAAACTATTGGTCGTACAATGTTGAAACTGTGTATTTAGGATTGATGTAACATGTCATTGTGCACCTCTTATTTTGGTCCCAATAGACTTCATACTTTATCTACAGGACCACCCAAAAGATGCGAAATACATTATGGGCCGAAATTCATTAAACTCGTCTATCTCAAAAACTATTAAGCGTAGAATGTTGAAACTTTATATTTAGGATTGTTGTAACATCTACTTGAGCAGCTCCCCTTTCGGTTCCATTCGACTGCATAGTTTATCTACAGGGCCGCCCAAAAGATCCTAAATACATTACGTTCTATGGGCCGAAATTCATTACAACGTATTTTAGAGGTATTGGGCTATTTCAAACGACTCAGAAGTGATAAATGCTGTTAAGAGTTACAAAATAAATTTCTCCATTAAAAGAAGTGTCTTTATCATTTATAGTTCTGCTACAGGAACACTCAAAAGATTTTCAATACATTACGGTCAATGGTAATTTTAGGGACATTCATCTATTTCAAGAGCAATACCGTCCTACCATATAGTTAGATATCTCAATTTTTGGTTCCAATGTACTCGGGAGTTTATTTACAGGACCACCCAAAGGAATTTCAATACATGAATGGGTATGGACATCTTCAATATACACTCATGTCCATAAATTAAGGATAATTCAGAATCACACAGAAATTGATCTCTAAAATAAAAATTTCACCTGTGGAATGATCACACACATCTTGAAGAAGAATATGCAAATTACAGGAAACCACCATATGGCGTGGATGGTACGTGACTCGTGACAATGACGAGAGTGTAAGAGAGGGGTATATAAGGAATGGTGGCAAAGAAGTAAAATTGTTCACAAGCGCTGTGAAAGCCTTTCAGTGCAAAAACCACATAGTTATGGCACAAAGGAGGCATTTGGATGATGTTTTACGTGGCAGAATTATCGGACGACTGGAATGTGGACGTACCCAGCTGGAAGTATCCGAGGAACTTGGAATCGCCCAGAGTGTCATCTCCAGGCTTTGGCAACGATTCCAAGATGATGGAAATGTGAGTAGACGTTACAGCACAGGTCGCCCCCGAGTTACAACGCCGAATGAGGACCGCTATTTGGCAGTTACTGCCAAAAGAAACAGACGGAGTACAGCATCAGACCTGTCTCGTCAGCTCTCTTCAGCTACCGGTACGACAGTTTCAAGGCAGACCGTGTACAGACGCTTAGGGCACATTGGTCTATATGCTCGTAGGCCTGTCAGATGTGTTCCACTTACCGCAACTCCCTGTCGCCTGCGATTAACCTGGAGTAGAGAGCATGCATTGTGGACACCGCAACAGTGGTCTTGTGTGATGTTTTCCGACGAGTCCAGGTTTAGTTTGGAGTCTGATTCTCGCCGGACATTCATCTGGAGAGCGCCAGGTACCCGTCACCACCAAGAGAACACCATTGAAAGACACCGTTACGGTGGTGCAGGATGGCTCGTTTGGGGAGGAATTATTCTTGGTTCCAGAACTGACCTGCATGTTCAGAGTGTAACGATGACAGGCCACATCTATCGGGATGTCATTCTGGAACAACATGTACGTTTGTTTCGGGGTGCCATGGGTGCTGAATTTGTGTTTATGGATGACAACGCCCGTCCTCACCGTGCAAACATTGTAGACGAATGCCTTCAATCGGAGGATATCACCCGTATGCATTGGCCAGCATACTCACCGGACTTGAATCCAATAGAGCATGTGTGGGATATGCTTGGCCGACGAATTGCAGCCCGTCAGCCCCCTCCCACCTGTCTACCGGAACTTCTGAGCGCATTGCTTGATGAGTGGTGTAATATTCCCCAAGATCAGATTGATCATTTGATACTCAGCATGCCTAGGCGTTGTCAGGCCTGCATTGCATCGTCCGGGAGACATACTCCGTATTAACCATCCTACTAACCATGTTATACTGTTTTTTGTAAATAGGTTCTTTTTTGAAATTTGGTCAAGGGAGTAAAACTTGCAATTTTTATTAATTATGTCAAACATATAGCATCTTTTTTGCTCTTTACTTTTTGTTTAATAAATAGACTTTACAAATAAGTCAAATTTGTTTTGCTTCTTTCTCTTTCTTTGCCTGAACTTCATTATCCTTAATTTATGGACATGAGTGTATTACATCTATAGTAAGTCATTGTATGGCCCATGCCCAAAATCTCGGCATTTGCCATCGACCTTGTCGAGTTTTGCCGAAATATCGCCAAATTAGGGGTAAAAAATAATTTCATATTTTGCATAACTCTAAAACTTTTGACTATAGATTGTTGAAATTTTGTATTTAAAAGTATTGTAAATCTAACTGTGCATCTCTTTTTTGACTGCAATCGACTGGGTAATTTATTTACAGGATCTCTCAAATGACTTTACATACATTAAGGTCTATGGATGCATTTAATTCATTGAAAGTCTGTGGTCAATTACTACTTTCGCTATCCCCAAGATCTCGCAAATTATCTCTACTAATCTCAATTTCACATATTTTTCATGCTTTTTTCCGATTGTTTACAGATATATTACTGTTATATATTTCATTTTTCAGAAATAGCTTTATTTACTTGCATTTTAAAGTAAAAAGTGGACTTCTGACTGAGAGAAATGGAAATAATTTTTTTTTTCTAGATTTCACAGAATAACTAAAATACTGCTGTATAGTAAAAATATGAGAATTCAGAAAATTGCTATTATAAAGAAATATATTTTAAAGATATCATGTTAATAATTCAAAATATAAAATCGCGAAAATATATATTTTTTAAAAAAGTACTCATATACTTCTAAAAATAATGCATTTTGTAATTGGGTTTAGTCTTTTTTAAGACCCGTGTAAATTGTGCAGAAATACTATCACTATAATTTTTTTAAAGAATCTTAAAAATCACGAAATTTGACCCACCAAACTGAAATAAAAACTGTGGTAAAACTAGGTTTAAAATTTATTTTATAATTGTAAATAAATTTTCATGCAATGAAGTAACGATTAAAAAAATGAAAACTGTACTGTAATCTATATGGATTTTAAACGCCAGTATCCATAGTTCCTATTACTTTACTAAGTCAAATTCAGATTCCTGCCATTTCTCATCTACAAGTTGAATTATTTTGATGATTAAAAATGAAACAGACCCCCTTCCTAAACTTTTCGAGTTAAAGCTAGAGCAAGACTCGTATAATTCTTTTAATTTTTAATTTTTGGGGGTTTTTTTTTCTCTATAAATTTAATGATTTCCAGACAATTTCATTATACTTTTGGGGTAGTCGCTTTCTTAAATTAGATATATCTTTAAAGTTGAAATTCTTATAAAATATGGAAGTGGAATTGGGAAAATAATAATTTTAAAAAATATATCAAGGGACATTTAATCTGAAAACTAAAAAGAAATCAGAAAACAAAAGAAAGAGAAACAAAATCACATTAGAAATACAGATTAAAATCAGATTTTACTTACAATGGAGCCAAACTCGGATCCTTAAGGTTTTTTTTTTATGGTCTCGTAACTCTAAGCCAAATATTCGTCGAGCCAGCAGTGTTCCTTTTAATACGCAACCAATCAATAACATTTTTTTAAATCCATGTTCTAAAAGTTATAATCGACTTTCAGATTATTGATTTTTTAATTGTAGTTCAGAATTATGAAAGGCATTGGTAGGAATAGCATGTATTCAATGTGAAATGAAAAAATATATTGTATCTATTTCATGGGGAGGGGGGAGACAGAGAAAAACGAAATAATTATTAATTATTCATTGAAAATAAAACAAGGCGTACTGCCGGTAGTAACTGGCCTAATCATGTAAAAAGGGGGAGGGGAATCTACAATTTTAGTTGTTCTTACTTATTTTGAAGTAACGCCGAGAAAACAATCGTGTTGAGGATTTCTATAGTTTGGAACTTAGAAACATTCAACTCTCTTTCTCTGCGCCGACTAATTAAGTTTTTTTCTCTTGAAAGAGCTATGCCTTTTTTATGTTCTTTTACAAATCACTTGAAATTCTATGGAAGGAGAAGAAAAAAATATACTAATCTCAAGTTCACATATTTCACATGCTTGTATTTCCTTTCTTTCTTTTTTAATTGTTTGCAGATGTATCACTGCTACATTTCTTTTTTTAATCCTCTTTATTTACTTACATCTTAAAGTAAAAAACTTTGACTATTTACTAAAAGAAATGGAAATACAATAATTTTGTACTATTTTTTCCTTCAGAATAATAATTTAGAACACTTTATGCGTTAAAAAATGTGACAGTATGGAAACTTATTATTTTGAAGAAATCTATAAATATTATCATATTTCTGAATTTAAAATTGCAATTCCCACGTAATCTTAAGAAAACACTCACGTTTCTGAATATAACATTTGCTGTAACTAGATTTACTCTATTTTAAAAAGTAAAATTATGAAATGAATAAATAAATAAAAATTCACTTCAGCTTCAGAAGAAATCAAAATTTGAACCATCGAGCTGAAAGAAAAATGTGATAAAAATTGGTTTTAATACTTATTTTAGCCGTCCAGGTGGTGTAATGGCTTACGAAACCTTCTATTATACCTTGGTCGGAATTTGATTCCCGACTTGGACTCGGGTATTAATTTGTGCGTTCTAACATAGGGGTAAGTTTGGCTGCCTACTAGTTTCATTCATGATAGAATGTTTAGTACTTCGGGCCTTAGTATTGGCAATTGACTGATTTTCAAGAAACCGCCCTTAAAAAATATATTTATTTTATAATAAGAAATAAATGTGCGTGCAGTGATCTAACAAAAAAAATAATTAAAACGGTGTAATGGGATCTAGATCAATTTTAATCACCAGTACCCACAAGTCAAATACTTGTTCTTGCGATGTCTTACCTACAAGTTTGAATAATAGTTAATTTAATGCATATTACCTATAATCATACAATCGTAAAAAAAAAAAAAAAAAAAAAATGTTCATCCTAGTCTTTTGCTGACATAGTGATGGAATGTTTAACTCATTTGCGGGTAGGAATCCTCCTCTATGAGGAAGATAATTTTGTTTCCTAGATTTACCATTCCCAGTTGTCCTCGGTCATATGGCTTTACACAACTGACACAACATCACTTATAGACGATGTTTCACCTGAAAAGAGCAGGATCCCTTTAAAAGCAAAAGTACCTGCTCACACTATCTTTAACAAGGTACATGCTTCATTGGGAAGGTGACAACCTTTCTTTCTTGGATTGCCGTGTACGCTAAAGGGAGCTGGTGCACGTAAAATCCGCAGTGGCTTCAATGCCCTTCAAGTTCTCAAGCAATGCCTCTCGGGGTGCTAATCCAGGTGCTGTTCTCTCATCTGGAATTAGTTCAAAATTAGAAGACCCCGAGCTGAGTCAGTTTTCCTCCCATTGGAGCTCAATTGAATGGAAGCCGCGCAATTTCGCCCATGGCCGTTCTTTATTGAGAATCGATCACCTCTACGCGGTTAGCCAGAGAACATTAGACACCACAACAACAACACATGTATCATTAAATGTGATAACATTTACAATTTTCAGTCACATCAAAATCAGCTGCTATAAGGAGATACAGATATACACTTTTAACTTCACAATTGAAAAGTATCGATAAAAATAATGTTCAGATGAATTTTTTTTTAAATTTTGAGGTAAAAACGCAGAGAAAGCAACTAAAACTTCAGATATTTAAAAAATACATTTATGCTCAAACAGAAAGTATCTGAAATAAATGTTAATAGTGAAAATTCCAGGAAATTCTCACCTATCGCTCAAGACCATCTACAAGGTTAACATATTCAAAAAAGGGGGTGGATCTGCGAAAGAAACTTTCGAAAGCGCCCACTGCAGATTAATTCTTTCCCAAAATATGCGACATATGCGTGTGAAATGGAAGGGGGAGGGGGGAGGAATGAGAATGAAAAAAAATCCGAAGCCCAGCATTGAAATACGGAAGATCATTTATAAAGTCAATAGCGTGCAAATAAAAGCGACAAATTCTCGCTCATTCGCATATCACGGAAAAGCACCCATTTTTATGGTCCTTTCATGTCGAGCTCCAGTTCCTTTAACAAGAGTTGCTGGCTCTGGAATACATCATGATGCCTCATTGACTTTAAAATCCATCGCCTTTTCTTTCTCCCTCTCTCTTTTTTTTTTTCACAGTTTTTTTTTTTGTTCCTTTACTTCTTCAGATGATTATTTCTGCCCAATAACGGATGACACAGAAAGACGCTTCAATCATTTCACCACTGAATCACCTTCATTTCAAATTTTGTTTTTTACTTTTTTTGCATGTTTCTCTTTTTTTATTTGTTGGGGGGTACTTTATTTCTATTTACGTTTTAAACGGATCGAGTACTCTTCTTTTTTGAATAGTTGATATTATTTTGAAGAACCTTTCAGATGAACTCAATAAAGAAGAACAAAAGAAACTACATTGATTAAAAAAAGAAGAGTGTCAACAATTAGAGATTTTCTCTCTGTGGATACTTCATCCCTACTTATTGAATAAGTATGCATGTAGGCGTGTGATTCGTACTTGTGTACATCGAATAGTTTTTGATAAGTGAAGCATGTCGATCACGAACATTTGAAACAAAGGAAATTCTAACATTGAACTGAAAGAGATTTTGTTCCTCTTAAAATGAATTTTAAAAAACATTTTATTAATAAAATTTTAAATAAATATTTTATGGATTCAATATCTTTTTCCACCGCAAACACATTTCTGAGAATCACAGCACTTGCGCGAAAGCTTATTTTGTGGAGTTCGCCCTTCTATTGCGTAGGGCGACTAAGTAAGGTTTGAAAAAATAAAGAAAATTACTTTGAACGTTACTTGTGTGATTCCTGAAAAAAACGGTTTTGCTAAGTTCGCCCTTCCTATCAGGGGCGTCTCATGATTACTTTTAAAGAGGGGGTTAGGAGTGTTTCGAATAATTAAAGGGTGTACCGGCAAAGCTCTCCAATAGTAGTCAACGCACAAATACAGAGTGCTCTGAATATATGTAGAAAATTCTAAATGGGTGGTAGAGAGAACCAATAAGATTCAGAATTAAGTTGCAATGTAAGGTCAAAAATGTCATCTTTATACACTGATAATAATAACTTCGCAAAAGATAGCGGATTTTCCTTAACAATCTTCATTACAAATGAATTTACTCACCTAAAAATCCACCATTCATAATTTGATTACGGTCGGTCTGAGCCTGAATTTTTTATTATTGACCGGATCGGGCCGTTTCTTAATTTTAAAATTCTGGTTACGAGGCCAGACCGGGTGGAGGTAATATCTATTCGGGCATGGATCGGGCCGGAATTGAAATTTCTGGCCCTTCCAGATCTCTAATGAATGGGTAATTAGTTGGGCCGTCCCATTCATTACTTTAACCTATGTTGTGATAAAGTCAAATTCAAATGGTGAGTTTGTATCTAGTATCTAATTTAATATTGTTGTTTGCAGAGTTAAATATATATAAGGAACATAAATTACTAGCAGATATTTATCCTAACAAACTCTTAAACATATATGCATAAGTATTTCAATTTTTATAGGTGCGAAATTATTGAATCTTAAAATCACAAAATGACCGTTTTTGTCATCACTATGACAGCTATTTTACTTTTCTTTTGTGCCAAGTGGTGTGACATTTAGCTACATCTGCTTGCAGATTTTGATATTAAAAAGATCATTTAAAAAGATTTTTAAAAAGATCACTTGGCAATGGTGGGGCCTCCGCCCCACCATTGCCAAGTGGAAAAGACATTGAACATGGTAGACGTCGATTTTTCTCCAAATGTAACGTGAATATGCGTTAGAACCCCTTAAAAAGTCCTACGACCAAGACAACTCCTCCACCTCCCGTAGGCAGATGCCCGTCACGTAGGCCTTCGATAACACTAAACTCATAAAAAGATGTATTCTTAAGAATTTGTGACTAATGTCCTATACATAACCTGTCCCATTCATGCCACTTCTCCCTTACATCACAATGGAGGTACATTTTCTTTCTTTCTTTCTTTCTTTTTTTTTTTTTTCCGGTTGCTTGAAAGCAGAAACCGTTGAGTTACAACTAGATTTTGTGCCAGAAATTTTCGTAATCTCTTCTCCCAAGCATGGCGATACCGCGAGGCAGTAGCCTCGGCCCGATACTTTCCGACCCCCCCCCCTCCCTGTATTCAATAATATGCCACACGAAATCAGAATAACTGTTTCTTGCAAATGTTTCTTGTGTATTTCCATAAATTATAATAAAAGTTAAAGCAAGCAAGCGCAGGCATTTCTATTAGTTTGACAAGAGCACTGATGTAAAAATAATACTCCTGAAACAAAGAAATAAAAAACTCCAACTAACATCTGAAGAAGAGCCTAATTATGAACACGAAAAGGACAAACTACTTAATTACTATATCAGCTTCGGAGTGATGTTTAATAAGCTCTGCAAATTGCTGGTACAAAAAAAGTAACTCATTTTCTCTGCTCCAGTTCAAATAATTAGAAGCAGGAGAAACCAGCTAACGAATAAGTATTAATACGGAATGAAAATCAAAGAGAGCAAGTGTCAAGTAATTAATTCGTTAAAATACTCCCGTTAATTAAATTCGAGAGTTACACAAAGACACGCACACGGACATATTCAGTATGTTGTTTTTTATACATTCATTATTACTTTTTTTCCTTTACCATTAAAGGTGTGTACGTTTGCTCGAATACTTACGAATTTGAATGAGTCTTATCGACATGCGAAAGTTACATTTTTCTGATAAATGTTTCAGGAATATGAGGATTCTTCATTTAGCCTTCATCTACAAATTAAAGCCTCTGAACATGAGTTAGTTGCGTCAGCACTGCTTAAGTATTCATGGGAAGGAACAGTGGCGGTTTCAAAAATGTTTCAGAGGGGGCGATAAGTATAGCAAAGCATTTTATCAATCAGACATTCTATTCTTTTCTGAACATTTTTAATCTTGAACCGAGGTTTAACCTGTACGCACTCATCGTAGCGGAGAACTCTTCTTCTTTGACCAGTATTGCTCCCTAGCGTGGGTGCTTGATTGCTCCGCTGACTCATGTTAAACTTGGGTTCAATGTTGTATTAAATTCCCTAACGACATATTTTTGATATAAGTGTGCTCAAAGGTGCCTCCCTTTGGATCCTCCTCTGGCTAGGAATAAAGAAAGCTTTAACCCTTTGAGGCGCAACCCTTTCCCAATGCTGGAAAAAGGGCAGCCGTTGCCATCGCTCGACTTAACTTCCAGCAAGATGGCTGACGATCGAAACGTTCATCGCGTGCCACAGATCTAGAGACCCTTTTTTGACGCAGCTGGCTGTGCCGCACAGCCAGCTGCGTCAAAAGTACAATCAAATGCGTCAAAAGTACGTCAATACCATCATAAAAAGGAAATGATTGTTTTACAAAGTATTAGTTTTAATAATTGTTAGAAAATATTAGTTTATTGCTAAAATTTGGTCATTTTTCATTGATGTTTATCATTATATAAATAATAAATGAAATAAAAAACTGAATTTCATTGGATGCATGGTATTTAATTAAAGTATTTTTTGAGAATGGTCCATACCCTAAATCCTACCAAGTATTGCGATACGTTTTTCTCTATTTTGAGGGTGAAAAACCAACAGAAAAGCAGAACATGAAATGATTAATAATAAAATTTTTAAAATGTGAAGTAAATTCTTCTTTTAGCTGGAAGAAAAAATATATAGCATTACCTAAGTTAACCAATCCCTTCAAGAGACAAACCTCATATCTTTCGTGTTTTTGTATAGCTTACAAATACTTAAATATTTAGAGGCTTTTTTAATCCATGCTTTACAAATATTTAAGTATCATTGCATTAATTTTTGTGTTTAAAAATACATCTTAGAGATGATTAAATATTAAAACATCAATTTTCTATTTTATTTACATATGTATATAAACATTTTAATATTTAAGACTCTACGCGTAATGTCCTGTATGAGAAGAAAATACTTCTTTTTACTAGATGCATATATATATATATATATATATATATATATATTAGAGTTGAGTTTAGTTGTTTTGATTGTGCAGAACGGGGCTGCTGTTAAAATTTGAAAATCAGTACTTCTTTATAATGTGTTCGGTTTCAAAATAAATTCCAGCTCAAAATGTAATAACTTATTGTGAAAGTAAAATATTTGAGCAAGCATTCAGCATTATTTATTTAATTCGCAATATCAGTTTTGAACAGTAATTATTATTATTAAGAGAATGTTGATAAATTATTCATAAGATTATCAGTGCATGAGAATACACCAGAAATGCCATTATAAAATATGTTTCTCCCACTGTGTGTGTATATTACACTGTTAGTCGACGATTTTAAAAAAAAAAGCTACATTGAAAGGATAGTTCAGAACACAGATGACATATTTAATTACTTTTTTTTACATTCTTACTTAATATTGTGCTAATTTAATTCTTTTGTTTTGTTTGCTGTATGTTTTGTTATTTATTTGTTTTTGTTTTTTTAGTTCGTCTCATGATGACTTGCCACTAATGAAGCTCTCATGTGCTACGCTATTGAGATCACTTACAACACCACTGAGTCATAAACTGAAAAATTAGCGTTCTTATCTCGAAAACGGTATACGTCACATGAAAACGGTCAAATTTTAAAGTAGTGTCAACTTAGATATTTTGTGCTTTATATGCATAAAATATCAATTTTATTCGTTAATTTGAAGTTTCGATCACCTACGGCTTAAAATATAATCGCTTTAACATCTGTTTTAAATCATCTGGTATATACACCGAAGAGCCATTACATTATGACCATCTACTCAATAACGCGTTGCCCCTGCTTTGGCCTTTAAAACCGCTGCAACTCGCCTGGGCATGGATTGGGTCATGGTAGATCAGGGGCGTAGCCAGGGGGGGGATATCGGGATATATCCCCCCGAAATTTTTGGATTAGTGATGAAATTCCGTCTATTTATGCAGATATTAGTTCATATCCCCCCCCCAAAAAAAAATTTCATGGCTACGCGCTTGTGGTAGATATTGGATCATGGCGGTGTTTGAGCTCTGAGATGCCGGGGAGAGGGGAGCAGCTGTTCTCCTGGAAGACGGTGTACCCTGTCACGACCATCGACGTGATGAAGGAGAATGCGGGATTTATCCAACAAGCAACTCTCCTACATATACCTGGTTAAGCCTCTATGCTCCCGTGCCCACTGTAGGCGTAGTTGATAATGATGCTTGGTAAGCAGAGGCACACGTGTGGGAAATCTGGTGCGCAGTCCCTTATCCAAAAGTATCCGACTAATTGTGTGTTCCGTAACACTTGTACTTGGACCTGCATTGTATTGGTCTGTCAGCTGAGTAACTGTCTGCCACCGATTTTGCTGTACTGGGAAGGACAGTCTCCGGCGTCCTCTTTCTTTGATGATGCGTGGACACCCAACATCTTGGTGTCTACTGCTAGTTTCACCGTCATTAATCCACTTTTTATAATTACTAACAACGGCAGATCGTCCACGACCGACCAGTCGGGCAGTTCGGAGATACTTGTTTCGAGTCTTCGGGCCATTACAATCTGCACTCTATCAAATTCGTTTCGATCAAAAGCCTTTCCCATCACTCACCAGCGTAACTACAAGAATGATTCCTACTTAATTATGCGCTCTCCGTGTCATCCAGACGAGTTCATTGGAAAATGTGGGGTCATAATGTAATGGCTCTTCGGTGTAGATAGTATAAATGGTGTCCTTTTACCGACTCATGTAAGTTTAAACTCAATCAACTGACTATTTAACTGAGCGGATTGAGTCTGTGAAAGTCAAACAGTACATAGTTTTAAATTTTGACAAGTAAGTAGTTTTGTAAAGGAAAAATAAAGAATTCTTAAAATTCAGTTTTAATGAAGCTGCAACAATTTCTTCTAAAGCAGAATCACTCAAAAATGTTAAGAATGATTCCTTACGTGAATTTATTACTAGGATAATAACATTTGAATTATGTTATTTAATTTTCAATCGTTAATTTCATTCCGTATTTTTCAAGTAACCTGTTCCACAAAATTTTTGTATTTGTTTTCCCACTGTCCATATCAGAGCATTTATTTATAGTGAGATAGATCTTCACTTTGCTCCACTAAGGAAGCTATTTCTTTTATATGTTCCGATTGAAAAATCAGCTCCATGGTTTCCTCGCGATCAGTATGCATCAATACATATGCCACGCGTAAATGGTAAGTTTGCGCTGAGTAACTGCCTGAGACTATACCGTTTAGCTAAAAAAAGTTGTGGATATAATGCTAGTGCTATGAAATAGTAACAATGATTATTACTAAAGTAAATAAAAATACTTTGTAAAAAACACACATAAGATGTTATAGGTAAGAGGATACGCACGTTTCAACGCACGAAACGTGCGTATCTTCTTACCTATAACACCTTATGTGTGTTTTTTACAAAGTTTTATATTTACTTTATTGTTTAACACCAGTATTTTGAGTGTTTTTTTCAATGATTATTACTATTATTTTCCATAAAATTGGTTTCTTTGTCTCTTATTTTAAATTAAAATCAAAATTTTCAAATTTTTAAACTTATTGTGTAATTTGGACGGCAGGGCTTTTTGTAGGGGGGCCCGGGCACTTGCCCCGAATGCCCTGTCGGAAATTAGTCCCTGATCATATTAGACAACATTTTGAAGTGTACTTTTCTGTTGTATTGCAAGATATTGGAAAAACTATTTTTACACATAAATTTTAACATAACGAACAAAATAAATGTTTAGAAAATCTGGGGTGACCTCTTTTGACTTTCCGAGAAAAATTCTCGTTCCGAATCATGTGAACAAACTATCTGCTCTACACGCACCGAAATGTATGCAGGTTATGTAATTGTGACTTACAATATACAGACCAAATTCGCGCTCAATAAAATGCACCGTTTTGACGTTGCTCACCTTCAAGAATTTCCGTCCGCAGACAATAATGTAAGAGAATTCTTTTTTTACAGCCTGTACGGAAAACTATGTCCTATACACACTAAAATCAATAGGAGCCGTGCGAAAGTTGTTTATTATATTCCAAATTTGCGCTCAATCTATTACACCGTTTAGGAGTTGTCGTATTAACTCACACACATGTGTATACTTCCCGGTAAAAATAGCAAAGTCAGAAGACCCCCAAAACGTGTAAATACATTTAAATCTCAAAGTCGATTTTTTTCATGATTACAATACTTTACTTGCATGGTGCATGTCCGGAAAGTAATTATGAAGTTGTGTTGAAAAAAAAAATATTATCACTGCAAATGTGTAAATATTTGAAAGGTAATTTCAAGTTTTGTAATATAAATAGTCAATTAAACTTCACATTCTTAAAATAATTAAAACAATTTAGTTCAGAATATTTATTTAAATGTATATTTAATTTGATGTAAAATTAATGAAATTTATATAGGATATCTCATAAATAATCATAGGATATCTCTTATAAATAAATGAGGTATCCAGCTCACAGAGAGACAGTACACTTTCAGATATGGCCTGTCTTAATAAGGCCTGTTAAAATATTATTATGTAATATAAAATACTATTATAGTAACTCAAACAATTTTAATTTATTATGTTCACTGAATCTATTTAAAATCTGAAAGTTGGTTAAAATCTTCCTTATTTTCCAGTTTTTAAGTAACAGCTTCTACGTATTTCTAGAACGTTAACATATTGAGACTATCCTTCAATGACGGAAATTTAAAAAAAATGAAAGAAAGAAAGAATT
Source organism: Cheiracanthium punctorium (assembly GCA_038373885.1). Taxonomy (NCBI): domain Eukaryota; kingdom Metazoa; phylum Arthropoda; class Arachnida; order Araneae; family Cheiracanthiidae; genus Cheiracanthium; species Cheiracanthium punctorium. Next base: position 214,155 of record JAWZYV010005808.1, on the reverse strand, counting down.
AGATCTATTAATAACACGTAGACAACTCGTTAGTATTTTTTCTTCTTTTTTCTTACAGTTTAACCATTTGTGAAATAATTCATTCAAAGTAAGAAAAAATGTACCTAAAAGAAAAAGGGGAAAAAAAGCCCTTCTGGAAAAAAAAATAGCTAGTGGAGAGTGAATTAAATTTTCTCTAAACCTGCGAAACTAACCAAAAATTTGAATAATTGTTTCTTCTGCATATAAATAATTAAAATTAATGAGGAGCATATAATACGGGTTCAACTGAGCATTTTTGTGATTACATTAGCTGCTAATTGTCTGATGCCAAATATTACACCTAATGGAAAAATATTTCAAATTCACTTTAATTCTGTTAGAGTCTTAAGATTACTAAGGAAGAAAAAATAGAAATTTGTTTCATAAATATTTATCAATTAAAAAAAATGAAACATTATATTCTTGTAAAACATTTTTATCCATTATTTCCTCCCAGGTGGAGTAGTAGCTAACGAACCGTTCTATTACACGCTGGATTTGGTTCGATTCCCCGCCTCGGCTTGCATGTTAACTTCGGGGTAGCATTGGCCAGAAATTAGATACCCCCATTACAAAACTCCCAATAGTTATGGCTGTTGTAATGGCGAATGCCTGATCGACAAATTGAGGTTGAATAATAGAAATTTAAAATATTTCTTTATATTTCTCTCTTTTTAACACTTCCTTCTACGAAGTAAAAGGAAGTATAGCGATCGCGAAAATTTTCGTAATCCAGATTTTAATGAAAAAAATCGATTTGGACTATCTCTGAATTTACTTTGAAGAGTTTTTGCGAGACTTCTCAACGTACGCATGTATGTATGTTCGTATATAAGCATTTACAATTAATTCATCTTGACCAACTGCAAGTCCATCGTGACTGGTTTTTTTCTGACATCTGTATGTATGTAACGTAACTCGCATATCTCAAAAACTATTAATCGTAAAATGTTTAAATTTTATCTTTGGGTTTTTTGTAATGTCTGATTGTGCACCTCCATTTTTGTTCCAATCTATTTGATAGTTTGTTTAGAGGTCCGCCTAAAGTATTTCAATACATTACGCTCTATGGGCAATCATTTTTTTAAAGTGTATTTTAGAGATATACGGCTGTTTCGAACGAAACAAAATTGATATATGTTATTAAAGATTGTAATATGAAACTCGCCATCGAAAGTTCTTCTACAGGAGCACTCAAAAGAGTTTCAGTGCATTATGATCAATGGCATTTTAGAGACATTTATCCATTTCAAGCACAGTAACCATGCTATCATATTGTAAGCTAAATGTCCAACCACGGTCATGTGCTTCTCCCAAAAATTGCGCTCAAAGACGCAAATATTGTCGACTTTTGATGATAAATCCCCAAATATGGAGAAAAATAGGTTTCTAAAAATAAACCGAGCTTGGTGATATTTTCATTTTTGGTGGGAAATCAAAAAAATTCTAATGCGCGAATAATAAGGTATGGCGTTTTTAATGCAAATTATGAAAACTCGCATCTCGCGCTCTGATTAACTCATTTACATGCAACAAAACTGCAATATTTGATACTTTAGCTCATGGATCATTCCTTTTAGACTGCCAGACAGCAAATTCCCGCAACTCATCAATAAAAAAAAAGGAAATAACCTTTAAAATCCTTTAATAGGATTCGCAAAATTACATTGATAGTGATATACAGCTTTTTTTTATTATCTCTAAAATCTCGCCATATTTAAGTACAATTCATCGTCAAATTTGTCGCCAAGTGCTGTTGCGTTGAAAAGTGTGTGAACTCGAAAATTATCATCTCGAAAATTAAATTAGATCTTTTAGTACACCTTTGAATAAAAAGCTTATTTTAAAAAATTAACTTATATTTATGTATTTGTCATATTGTTGTTTTTCACTTTAATAAAATTAATTTAAAAATAAATTAAAATCTGTATCACATGAAGAATAAACTCTTGAAAATTATCACCTCTCAGAAACTGCTAGATTACCAGAGTACTTTATGCTGCATAGATTTTGTTGGCATGTTCGAAGCTATACAATGTAGTACATGTAGGTTTTCGATAAGTCTAAAATCGAAAGAAAGAGCGACCACGTAACTCCAAAAATAAATGTGTAACAACTAATTCTCTCTAGGATAATTTTGAAAAACATTCCTCCAAATTCAAACATATTAACATATGTAACAAGGTTTTAACCGTTTATGACGAAAAAAGAAAATAAGAAGGAAGAAAAAGCTTATGTTCAGCTTATTTCGTGGGTGCGAACTAAGCGATGACAGTTAGTAAAATAAAAATAGATCGATACTTTATCTGCTATTCAAGATGGATCTTTAAATAGCAGATAAAAGCGGAGAAGGCAGGAAAAATATGGGATGCCCAGATTAACATCTTTCTCCTCCGCACATTTCTAAATGATTTGTAAAAGTGCTTCTGAGAGATAACAAAAAGAGGCATAATTCTCAAGGACAGAGGAAAAAAAATGTGTAAAAGGAGGACAAAAAAACTTAATAAGCAGAACAGGAATGAGTTGGATATATTTTAAGTTCCAGAACTCGTAAGCTGAGTAATTGTTTTCTCGGGAAGTACCTAAAAATAATTAGAAACAATTTGAAAAAGAAAAGCATTATATATTTAAGTTTTTTACAAGATTACATTAGATACTAATTGTGACATGCCAATTATTTTATTGTTCAAAGGGAAGATTATCCAAACTGCGTGCAGTCTTTAAAACATTTTCATTCCAGATAATAATTCTAATAAATAATACGGATTTTTTTTATACTTTGAGTTTATTAATCTGATAACTTTTCTTATTCGAAAATTGCATTATCCCAGACGGGAACACTGCGCGTTAAAGGGTTAACATATAAGATGTGTAAATATTTGTTCAAGTTAAAATTTGCTTGTATAATAATGGAGTACAAGGTTTTCAGAATTAAAACACCCATACCTTGAGCTCTTATATACCTGCTATATGGAATTTTTCCTTTTTAATTTCTATTGCTGATATGGAAAAAAAAGAACAAAGTTAAATTGTCATTGTGTAACTGCAGTTTCGCCCTGCAACCACAAAAATTGGCATAAATCCTTGGTTTGCAGCTACTGTTCTGGTCATAAAAGGCAATGAAACTGGTAAAATGTCATTCTTTTCATCGATGGCTGTCACGCTGCCTGAACGCGCTTAGCTCGTGAAGTTGCTTTATGAAAATAAAGGAAATGATGCAACTGCACTTTGAATGTTTCGTCGACTTAAAAATTTACGCAAAGGACCATTAATTCTACAAGCTCACAGAAGAATGACTGCTCGATTCGAGAAAACTCGATAGAGTTCAGCCAAGACGTGGGCGCAAATCGACTCGTTCAGATGTCGTGGAAGATGCTGCCACCGCTATTATTGAATAATCAATGGTTAATGTTGTAGGCTGTAGTAGTACACATGCAGTGTCACGACACCTGGGTGTTCCCTACAGTATAGTGCCGAACGTACTGAGAAAAATTGTGCATTTTTTCAGGTACAAAATTCGTTACTGTCAGCAGTTGCTGCGAGAAGCGTCTTTCCAATGGCATTTCTGGCTAGAGTTGAAGTGGGTGCATCGTCGGCATGGAAAATTTTATGGAGCGATGAAGCGCATTTCAATCAAAGTGGATCAGTCAACACCCGAAACGTCCTATTTCGTACACGGACAGAATCGTACCTTTCAAGAGATTCCACTACACTTACCGAATGTTACAGTCTTGTGTGGATTCACAGCCACATTCATTGCTGGACATTTCTTTTTCAAAGAGACTACCCGTAACGGCCCTGTGACAACTAGGAAGTACCAAATCATGCTCAAAATTTTGTTGTACTCCAAGTGCAACAGCGCCGATGTTCTGATTCAATTACCTTTATGCAAGATGGAGCACCTCCTCTCTTTGGATTATGTGTATAGCAGTTTCTTCGGCAACATTTTACTAATGATAGATTAATTAGAATTGCTTTTTCGACTAGCGGCCATCCCTTTTTCCGGACCTTAATCCCTGTTATTTTTGGCTGAGGGGATACTTAAAAAAATGTTTAGCAAGGGCGTCTGGCAGCCTTTTCAGATTTGAAAGCCAATATAACTCTGCATGTGAGAAGCATCTCAATTGACAAATTACGATCCGGGTTGGAGAGGAGGGGGGGTTATTATTCTCTTTCCGTGCCCATTGTTGCTTCCCACTGTGGATCTTTCAATGCCCTGCTGTGTGGCCCTCTAATTGGGCATAATACGAGAAGCAAAAACATAGCTCTACAGCTGACGTCTAGAGACGATTTGCCGTCTCGTCGTAACATACAGTTAAAATAGCAGACAGAAATACTGAGGAAAATAAAGAGAGGAAGTACTTGTGCCATGTACCTCTGCGACATTTAGCGAATGAAGGAACAGCATAACACGGTTAATGTTTACTGGCCAATTTGTAATGGAATAGAGTACCTAGCTCTTTTTCAAGTGTACAAATAAATAAATAAATAAAATTCCCTAGATGACGCTGGATGATTAATTTATGAACTTTATTTTACTTACATAATACCCTGCGCAATTTCCATTTATGCTGGAAAGTGTTTTAAAATTCATGCATTTGGCCTGATTTATGTTTTTGTTTTTAAAAAGTTAATCGAAACCGAAGCCCTTGCCACAAATACAGAGATCTCAGCTATTATTATTTTTATAACCTAGAACATACTCAACGAGCGCATGTTTGTAAGATTATATTTAGCATTTACTGTAAATCCCCAAGATGTAACAGCGCGTTATAATAGAATCTTATTACAAACTCTGAATGAAGTATTAAAGGAAAAAAAAAAGAAATGTGTAATGTATTTTGTGCGCATATATGAAAATTCTGCATTGTAATACATTTCATAGAAGTTTTCTGAAAAGCTGCTTGTTCGAATATAGAAACATTTAATTCAGTAGTTGATAATATTTCTATGCCTTGTTTTCAAAAATATTGTCTGTGAATGATCTTTTTTTTTCAATTGCTTATTTGGATTTAATTATACTTGAAAAAATTATACGTTCTAGTGGACTGGTACAAATTCATGATATCTGTTGCTTCGTGCAATTATAGGAAGAAAATCCAAGCTGTGTTGAAAGCACCGTAAAGATTGTATATGTACTATAAAGTTACTCTAGAGAAGTACATTATTTTAAAATTTTAGAAGTAAACGTCACTGACATTGATGATACCTGGTCACATTAATGGAAATTTTAATAAAAAAGATAATCATTAATCATTTAAGATACTAAATTGTTTACATTATTTCTATTAGCAGTACTGTTGTTAAATAACATATTGCTCCTTATTAAAAACTGTAGAAAACAGACACAAAGGAAAAATAGAAAATAACGTATGTAAATGTAAGATAACTCTTAATCAACACAAATAAATGGCATGCTTTAAAATGTGTGTTTCTAATTTTATTGCTGTTTTTCTTACAAGTATCATAATCAGCTGACATACGAAAGTTGATCCAGTATTTTTTAACACCCGATTTGTGCCCCTCGAGTCACACGCAGTAATGTTATGTGGTCTATCTTCTTTCACATATTTTGTTTTCGTGTGTTCAGATGAAACACAGCAGTGATGCACCTGCATATTAATTTCGGACATCAAGAAAAAATTTATGATGAATTTAACGTATCTGCAAAAGAAAATCAAAATCAATGGGATGATCATTTTTAATTGCTTAAAGGTCGTATTATTTACAAGAAAACGATCATAAAAAATGTCAATTTGTTATTCAAGAAAACTGCATTAAAATAACTGCTTGTACAGTATATGTATTCATTTTAAGGTTTTGGACATTTTTTTGTTTGGCGCGAAAGAGAGCGAGAGAAGAAAAATATAAATTTCTAAGTAAAGCCAACATTAAGGGTTATTATGAATAAATGTGTGTTTTCTAGCAAGCAGGGAGTAATTAAAAACACATGTTTGAAACACTAAAAGAGAATTTTCTTATAGTTACTTCATAAAATGAATAAATATTTCTACAGTTTTGTTTGAATATAAGTAAGAAAAAGTGAGCTAAGATTGCAAAATGCATATCACAAATGCAACGTACCTGAGTACAGCTACCATCTATTCAAAAATAAACTATCTCCAAATTAAGTTAAAAATAGTCTTGTACTGTCATCTACTGTGTAAAATGAGGTATAAAAAAATCCGTGCATAATAATTGAAATGCTCTTATTTTTCTGGCGCATTACATTTGAACACTATTGCCAGGAAATATCACAGGCACGAGATATAGAGGGAGAAAGCTTAGGGGGCTTAGGAGTGATTTTGACGGGAGCGAGAAGGAAGAAGTTAAAATCAGGATAATCATTTGAGTCCGCCCTCCATATATTTGTGCATCAAACAACCAGAAAATACACAAATAATTTTGCTCTGTTGTAACCTTTTTCATTCTTTTTTCTTATGCGCAGATCATTCTTATTTGCATGGACTGCCTGGCCCCTTTCGTTTCTGAGAATAGCCATTCTCTTGAAATATTGTGCGATTCTAAAGATTGGCTCTCGAGATTGATTTCGCGGTTTCTAGACCTCTACTGATACAATAAGAGTAGAATCTATAAGTGAAGCAGCAGTAGATCGAAGAGGGAGAATGTTGTCCCGTCCTCATAAAATTCTGTTGAGCCGTTGGGATGTTTAACACACAGCTGTACTTGGGTTTAACCTGTTAGCTATTATAAATTGAAGTAATGGAATGAAATATCCCCTTCAGTAATCAGGCACGAAGCTCGGTGCCAGAAGTGCATTCAAAGATCCAAGCTAAGAATTAGCATTGGTTTTGCAGGAGGAGAATCTTGTATCTCCGTATTTTCAATGAGGAGATCAAACAGGTTGAATATTGGTTCAGAATTTAAAAAAATGAATCAGAAAAAAGAATCTACCTCTGATAGAATGCTTTTCCATGTTTATCGCCTCCCAATCATGAAACTTTTCTTATATACCACCAGTGGTCGATCAAAGAATTTTTTTTTCAGGGTCCCATTCTGGAGAAAACTGTTCATTTTTGTGAATTTCAATATGTATTTTGGGGAATTTGAACGTCTATTTTGTGAACTTTCATAACTTTTTTTGTAAAAGTCACTAATTTTTTTTGTTAATTATTTACAAAATAAATCAAAATATCCGGTAAAATGCCAATGAAGGGTTGTTTTAATCGATAGTATTTTTGTGAAGGGGCCGTTTTAATCAATTGTAATTTTGTGAAGGGGTGTAAAACGGACCCAAATTTCGTCTGCATCCATCCCTGATACCACTAAGATAAAATACGAGAGAGACATTTTACGATCCGCCATTACATATTGACCATAACTCCCGTGTTTCCCTGGAGTAAGACAGCTAAAAAACAAAACCGTAATTGCGAATAGTGCTTTGATTAGAAACATTTTCCAATTTCAATCATTCAAAGCCAAGATAAAGCAACCTAATCAAGATACGCTTAAAACAATTGCCGTCTACTAATCTTAGCATATCAGTATTCTTTTCTGTGCCCCGACTAATGATAACACTTTTGCGATTTCCTTGTAAAACAATAAATGCTGTGCATATCACTTTGATTAATCAGACTACCATCATATCGTTCAGCATCCGCAAAATGTATTTTGATCAATTACTGTACGTAGACCTTGAAGTTTTCGAATTCTTTTGTGTAATACTGTGTAAAAACTAAGATTACTATTTTCCATATGGTATAGTATATGCTGTTATAAAGCTCATTTATTGTAATTTCATTTTATTTGAAAAATTTCACTGAAACATTCTTTAAACAGTTATATAGACTGCTGTTTGCTGCTATTATTTCGATTAAAAGATCTGTAAGTGATGCACACTTCATTTTCATTGAGGAACACGTCTTAGTAGGTGCTAAAAACATACTTGAATTCTATGTCAGTCCAAACCATGGAAATTATTAGGTTGTAACGAAAGTTTCCCGCCACCGCAAACATCGTCAGCACACAGTTCTCGTTGGCGTATTTGCTCATATTTTGTCAAACAATTTTTACCATTTGAAAGAAAGAGGCTTACTTTATAACACCGTGTTGTGAAATCTGTAAAAAATATAGTTATCATTAAGTATAAGGTGTCTCAAATGGAACTATCACTCTAGAGGATTAGAACCATCATTTACTTCCAGTTGTGTTGCAAAAAGTCAGCTACATAATATACACGAATTATGAGTACAGCTTTAAGTACTATTGTTGTATCATGTGACACTGTGCATGTTTGGTACTGTTCAAAAACAGTTATCTAAGGAGTTAGTTTTTCAGGCAGATATGGCGTAAAACTTTCGTTACAACATGATAGATCATATAATGACTGAAAACGGTTGCCAGAAATACTTTCCATCGCAAATTCTAGCAAAAATTTTTAGTTAACTATTCACGACTCCAATTTCTTCCAAGAATTATGTAAATGTGGTATATTATTTTGAAGTTCACAAATAAAAAAATTTCATTCGCTTATATTCTATTTAATTCGCATCTTACGTATACTCTAATAGCAGAATCTATATGGCAGCATCTCTTCCGCTAATTAATTCATATTCAGCTAGGTTAATACTATTTCTGGTGTAATGCAAAACAAAGTTCAAATTTATCGCAACAAAAGAATTATATATTAAATCAATATAAGTTGCTTTATCTTCCTTTTATAATATCTTATTAAACGCACCCTATCTGTGTGCTTAACTTGTTTAGCTTTGTTTATGTTTCCCATTGAGGTCTTTTGCATTCTTCGAGTATCGCTTTTTAGTGAATTTAGTAGAAATTGCATTAACTAGGAAGAATACAATTCTTCCTTCCTTTTGAGATTTCTGTCTCTGTAAAAAATTCGTATCTGTTTTAATAAAATTAGTTTCTCTTGAAATAGAGAAAATGTGTGGTATTATATAAATAAAGTGTATTGTCCTAAGGATTTTAAGTTCATTATAAGAAAAATGCTTTTTCCCCCCAATAATGCAACGTATGGAACTTTTACATTAAAACAAAGCAGATAAATATCTGTACCCGTTGATTGGATTACAAGTACATGTACACATAATTTATTTATGTACAGGGTTGTTATAATTAAACTTCTCCCATAAACAACATTCTGCAGTTAAAACGGATGAGCATACTTCCATCAACTTTGACGTAACGACTACAAACGACATGAGCTTAATAAAGTTTTTTTTTAAAGTTCAGTTCGCTAGATAGCGCTTTGCATATGAATTCAGCTCAAGAAGTGACGCAAGTTAATAAGCGTTCAAACACTATTGAATGAATATTGAAATTGTTTGTGCGTTGAGAGTTATTTCCGTTATTACATTAGCTGTTTTTCCTACCGAACGAAACATACTGGAGATTTTTAAACTTTTTTTTCTCGCAATTCCTTGATCCCATATCATTTTTAAATCTGTATACCAAATTTGATTACAATCTGTTCACCCGTTTTAGATGTAGAACCCCGTTTATAGCAGAAGTTTAACAAAAAAAACCACCCTTTATATTTATATAAAATCGAACTTCTTTTTAACAAATTTTTCAATGGCACTAACTGTTCTCTATATTTCGGAACATTTTACGAACATCCTTTTAAGATAATTTCTAAATAGCGATTCTTTACAAGCTTTTTCTTGGAGCCTAATTTTTTTACTCTGCATTTTTGAAAATATTTTAAAGCATCATAAAGTTACTAGTGTGGTAACGGAAAAAATCTTTTTTGAATGAAATGATAATTTTTAAAACCAGAAATTTTAGAAATTTAAAATCTAAAAATATCTAAAAATATTCAATAATACTATCCATTCTCCAATATCTTAATGTATAAAATCAATCTGTAATAACTGCATAGAAATATAATAAAATATTTCTTTGTATGAGCTCTAATATTTTAAAATACAAAATTTGACTTTGAGAGTCGTGTGTGTGTGTGTGTGTGTGTGTGTTAGAGATGAGACGGGCTCAGCCCGAGCCCGAACCGGGCTCGGGCCCTGTAATTCACGATTGCGTTCGGGCTTGGGCTCGTGAAAAATGTCTCCTTTATTGAGCATACTCCTTGAAACGGATTTTAAAAAGCGATTCATCGGAAAAATAAACGTACTGATGTGATGCTAGGACTTGCAACAAAATAATTGATGGGTAAAAAGCTAGCTTTTTCACATAATGTACTAAATGGTGTGTTGTGCTATTTCATTTGCGTATGTGTGTTAAAATGCTGCTAATTCAAAATTTTGGCCTCATTATTTACTGGTCTATCTTAGTTAAATGTATACATTCTCATAGTATCATAAAATATTTTGTTCCTATCAACTAAATTCTTATGCAATAATATATTCTTATGCAATTCTATGCAAATATGCAAATTTCTTAAATTTATCATACAAAATGTCTTTTCTGGACGTGTTTTAAATATAATATTTTTTAATGTCACTATACGAGATTTATAACTTGTATTTTTCTGTATCTAATATATCTAAATACATACGAATGTTTAACACTGATGTGACTACTCAACGGAATTTTTAATAAAAATTGAAACATTATTGTTATTATTGGATAAACATGGATATAAAGAATTAGAAAGTGTATTAAGAGTTTGAAACTATATTTGTCTTTAATTTGCACAAACGGCAAAATTTATCGTATTGTATCAATGAAGTAACTGAATTTTATTTATCTTTAGCTGAAATTTCGGGCTCGGGCTCCGACTTAAATAATATTGCTCGGGCTCGGGCGGGCTCGGATTAAAAGTGCTCGGGCTTCAAAAAATGAGCCCGAACTCATCTCTAGTGTGTGTGTGTTTAGTCTATAACACGTAAATCTCTGTTTAACGAGATTTCTTATGTAACGAATATTTTTGGAGGATAGACAGCATATCAAATAATCCAAGCAAATGAAACATAGTAAAATATTTTTCTAGTTACACCAGTGGAAATTATTTTTGGAAAATAGAAAAAAAAGTCACTGCTATTTTGGCTATTTTTTATGAGGATTTTCTATAGCATACGTCAATAAAATATTTCAATTTTGGGGATTACCTGTGCATATTTACAGAGGGTAGAAGGCGAACAGATAGACGTATAAATAAATAGACGAACCAAGTCATAAGCATTTTCCTGTCGAAACTGATAGTAAAAAACATACCTTTTGTTTGAAATATTTATAAGAAAAATTCAATAGCATTAAGAATTATAGAATTACTTCCCACGGATTATGACCTGTTGCTACTCTGTTTTGCGTCTCTGAGAAAAAACCGTATGTGTTACGTATGTCGTTTTACAGTAAATATTCTGCAGTAAGTCTTGTACTGAATCTTTGACAGACATTTGCGTTTCAGATTAGAATTGTTTTAAGGTATGTGTTATATTTTTCTAAATTGACCTAATAATGCTTCTACACGCGATTAAAAAATATTTCCACTTGGCGGCTATTATAGTTGTTTTCGGATAGAAGACACCATTTCATACTAATTCTCGAACAGTTTTACTATTAGATAGAAAACGATTTTTTTTCTAGCATAGTTTTTATTATACTAACGATAATTTCCAATTTTTACCACTAGAAAGTGCTGCAATCGCCCTCATATAAAAGCACACTGCATTTTACTATAATACTAGCTGAACTATACCTCATTGACGGGTTAGTACGTAATAGAAATTTCCAAAAAGCTTAAATTTCGTCAGCTTTGTAGACGTACAGAGAATAGAAATAGTATATTGGCAATAGTATAGAAAGCAAATTTGTGACTTCTGTACAATGTTAAAAGACTCCAGGCTAGAGAGTAACAAAGTGATGAATAAAAGTGACAACGGAGAATTTCTTTTTATTTTAAAAATTGACGTTTTATTCTGGCTGAATGAGCTTTTCAAGTCAAGAGTTAACAAACTAGCCTGTAACTAAATTTTGTTTAATCCACTGTAAATATTTTAACATTATGCCTCAAAAAATTGCGAAATATTCACAAAATCTAAAAGGCAAATAAACATTTTTTAAGGAGTTTAAAAATTTATTCAAATTTTTCAAAATATTCCGCCTTTGTTGTTTCAATCATTGATGATCATGTCGCTAAACTACATAGTATTCTCTTAATCCATTTTTAAGGGATGCGAGAACAAACATTCATGCAGTTTTCTCAAAATCCAAAAATCTATGAAATATTTAAAACAGTTTTGGCATTTAGAGAATTAAATTAACTTGCATCTAGCATAATTCCAAATTTAATTCGATTCCATTGCCATTTTTCAGGAATGGAACAGAGTTTTCACAAAATCTCAAAACTCTATAAAAAAAATTTAAGTATTTTGACCCCTATAGCTTAATTGAACACCTTAACGATACCTAAATTTCATTTCATTTACTTCAGTGGTTCATACGTAATCGACAAATATTTTCACATTTTGAAAAAAAATTTTGAAAAATCTCCTATTATTTTTTTTTAATTTGACACCTATGGTTTAAGTTGAGTGTCCACCTATTATGTCATCAAATTTCATTTCGTAAGTTGACGTCGTTAATATGTAATGCGCAACAAATGTTTACACATTTTGAAACGATTTCGCAACATCTCAGAATCTAATTAATTTTTTTAAAAATTCGATGTGTATAGTTTAAGTTGAGTGACCACCTATCATGTTACCAAATTTCCTTTCATTCCCAATGTAGTCTTTATTTCGGAATGCTGGAACAGAAATTTACGCATTTTGAAACGATTTTCTCAAACTCTAATTAATTTTTTTTTAAACTAGATGCCTATAGTTATAGTTGAATGACCACCTATCATGTCACCAAATATCATTTCATTCGATTTCGCTGTTATTAGAGGATGCGCGAACCTAAATGTAGGCAGTTTGAAACTATTTTCGCAAAATCACAAAATCTAATCAAAATTTTCAAAAAATTTGCCATCTATAGTTTAGTTTGAGTGACCACCTATCATGTCACCTAATTTCGTTTCATTCGCTTTTGTCATTTTTACGTGATGCGCGAGCAAAAAAGCTTCACCGACCGAATGACAGAACGGCAGAACGACAGACAAACAAATTTTTTTTTTGGCGGTCATACTGGGTCCCCAAGTGCTTAAAACGGATTGAAATCGCAAATGTTTTGAATTCCAAGTAATGTACAGGCAAAAGTACAATTTTATTTACATAGAAGACTTCACAAAACTTAATTCATTAAAAAATTATTTGAGTCATACTTAGCTAGCATATGTAGCTACATTGATGATGGGGAAATGTAGGTTCATTAGCATTTCTAACCATTCAACACCATGTATGATTTTACGAATTTTGTTTACATCATTAGAATCAACTTTAAAATATTCTTTACAGTCCGAGTTTACTGGCGTTTATTAACGGCTGCTGAAAAAAAAAGTTAGGAAGAGAGTAAAATTAACTTAATGCTCTGTTACAAATAAAAAATTAATTTACTAAACCTAATGTGAGGATAAAAATTACGCCAACTATTTTAGTACTACTAACAACACAATTTTTAACAGATGTTATTTTTCATGCCCTAAGTTATACGATCTTCATCATCTTAGAAAAATGTTTTTAAAGCATATTTTATGAGTTTTTTATTGTCTTATTCACCAATCATAAGACGAGATAAATCGCTTTGAAGAGGTTTTTTTTTTTAATTTCTTATTTGTTTTTGGTAGTTTTTTATCCTTTTATATTGCAATTCTTTATTACTCCTGATCCGTAAAAGCATAAAAAGTTTTTATATGGAAAAAAAAGAGAGAGAAAAAAGATTATTAACATTATTAATTTTGGGTATTGGAGCGTAAGTTTAAATGGCTGCAAATCTTGATTCCTCTTTATTTTATTTTAAATCCCATTTTCTCTATAAAACATTTTTAAGAGGAAAATATATAATTGATATGCAAATATAAAAGTATAATAATTCTTTGTTTTTTGTTCTTGCAAGGAAGTTACTCATTATTTTTCAATGCTTTCCGATATTTCCATAAACTTTTCACTATTTATACTAACCCCTTGCGCACCAGGGACGTACGTGCGTACGTTTTTATAACGTCGCAGATTAATACCATGAACGTACCTGTGTGCGTACGTTCGTGGTACTATTGCATAGTCTTGACTTTTTTTTTTACCTGGTATTCTTAAACACAGTGTATAATTGTTATCTGATGATTTTTTCATATCTCGATATTTATCTCTATTTATTACAAAAGTCTGTGTGTGGGTCTGTGTGTCGGCGAAGTTACGGACAAACGGCTACGCCTAGAAACACCAAATTTAGTACTCGGGAAGATCTAAACATGAAGTTGTGCATCTCGAAGCCATTTTTTTCAAAATTCGACCTAGATTTTTTTTTTTTTATGTTTTATGCGATTTTTGGCATTTTTTCTCACTTAATTCGTAATAACGACGGAAATTACGCTCGCAGCAAAACGGCATTTGTATCATCGGATAGAGGAGAAAATTTTCTTTTAAAAACAGTTTGTTCTGAATACGTAACATGATTTACCGATTTTTAGGAATTTTTTTACTGAGCATGTGTTTCAGCAAATTTTTTCGTAAATAATTTTAAAACTGTCGCATCTTGAATTCTATCCGTCATAACTTTTTGATATTTTGTCAGATCGTGGAATATCCCTTTCTCCCTCTTTTAAAATAAAAACGAAAACATTATGTAAATTAGGTGATTTTTTACGAATTTTAATGTAACCTAATGTTTAGAATTTAATAGCATCAACGCGGAGAGCTTACAGGATTACATTAATTGATCATGGCACGCGATAATTTAATTGAGTTGCCACAAAAAGGATTAGAAAAAAATGTTTTTTTTTCAACCAATCGAGTTTTTAAATGGGATATCGGAATTTCAATTCGCAAGTGAGGATCTATGACGTTAAATGCTTTAAAATACGTAAAACTTACGCCACAATTTTAACGCATTTATCCCTGCTCTTTTTTTAACACAAGGAGACGATATTTTGATTAAAACTTACTTTATAAGTGGTATTTTAATCCGTTGATTATTTAAAAATTGAAATATTTTAACGCGGTTGAAAATGTTCATCATTTTAAAAGCTACAAAATTCATTTTAAAGCGGGATATATTAAAAATTTTCTATTTACTTTTTTATTTTTCGCATTTAATTATGTCGCAGGCATATACGTTTCCTAACATATGCATGTTGCAAGTATAGTTTTATTTTGACGTTGGATTACGCTCCTCCATAGTGTCCTATTCTAATTTTCAACGCCGTTGTTAATTTTAATATGATACCGTTTGAAAGCTATTGAGTAAAATATCCAAATTAACTTCATCAACCATCCGGGGTATCTTTTACGGTGTGACGTCATACATTTTAAAAAATGCGTGAATTTGCAAACCCTGCAACTCTAACGTCCTGTCACAGTTATAGCGATTCTAAATGGCTCCTCGAGATGACAAAATTTGATGTTTTCAGTAGACAGAACTATGGAGGATTTATAAGATATCTTTATAATGGATACATGGATATTTAAGTTGGCACCGCTTGAATATTTTTCACCACGGTGGGATTAAATGTTTTGCGGTGCTAAATACGCCAATCTTACAAAAATATGCATAAATTAAATTTGTATGGAGAGCTTCCTTAATAGCAACTATTATGTGTCATGAATAATGTTTATGGTAATGCGTAAATTGCAAAGAATCGCCTTAGAATAAAAAGGTCCCATTTGTGCCAAATAATGTAAGCTGTTTCGTTAAATTGAGCATTAAAGAGGGAGAAGCGAAGATAGATAGTATTAATATGCGTAATAGGTAATATTAGTAGATTTGTAAGGATGATATGAATAAATCACAATATGCAACTTTAATAAATATTTCATGAAATTAAAAGTATTCTGTTTATCCTTTTTCAAGGGTTGTTTTACAACCAACTGAACGATAACTAATTCTAAATTGCGTTGATATATCCCGCAGTCATTTCAACAGAGGAGATTACTTGAACTTTTTAAAAAATGAAATTCTGTTTTGTCACATGCAGATATATGAAGAGCGGGTGCGCAGCTATTTTAAAATAAACAGTTGTCCATTTCATGTAATGTCTGAGGTAATTAATGCTACAACTTGAACCTAAAAACAGTATGATATAGAAATAGCACATTTTGAAAGTCAGGAGTTCTCAGCAAACCGCTAAGGTTTTCACTTTTCTAATCGCGAATGACACTGGCGTAGTTTTTTGAGTCATTATATTGCAATGATGCCAAGTTAGTATTCATGACGCAAACTTTACAGCATAAGTCATATAATTTTGCTTTTATTTTAGATTTCACATCACTGGAATTAATTGGAATTACACATGTAAGGAACATTTTCGTTTCTTACCGTGCGAAGAACGGGCACGCATCTAGTAAGAAATAAAAGAATAAAATACACAAGGATTTGAGAAAGATGTGTCCTGGCTTCCCAGGAAGTTTGCATTTTGCAGCATTGACCATTTCTCAGAAAACCATAAATAAAGGAGTACTTACTATAATCTACTAATTATATTATATAATGCAGCCTTCTAATTTTATTTAAATAGCCATAACAGGTGAACAAATTTATTTATCAGTATTTAATAATCTAATATTACGGTCCCTTTATAGATAAAATGGTCTGGTGCGACAGGGGTTAATATATTTTTGAGCTTTAAATTTAAAACTGCATTTGTTTTTAGTCTATGAGTTCTTCCATTCCGTTCAAAACACATTTTTCCCTTTACCATAAAGTGCTCAAATATTTTAAACACTTCCCAAGATAGTTCAAAAATGTTTATGATTTCAGCTTGTCTGTCCTACCTTGTTCTGGTTACCATAAAAAATATATAGCTTGCCACAAATTTCATATGTTACTGATTCGCATAATAGCCCGGCGATTGCGCATTCAGACTCAAACCAGTAGGGATGGACAGGAGACGAAAAATAGGCGTCTCGCAAAATAGCCTATAAGCCTGTACTTGCCTCGCAAAAAAATCGTCTCGTATCCATCCCTACAAACCAACTAAGTAGCATTGGACGCAGAAGAGAAGGTCAGGGAAACAGTTGTTGTGTATTAAGGCAAAGGTATTCGAGAGCTATCTGTCTAAGCAAGGGTACCTTGGCGGAGTACGTTTTAAAGGGCTCTAATGAGTATTCATGCTTCATCTTGAGAAAAACCACCCACAACTATGCCCAAACTTAGGACCTTTTCACTTCCACCACTCGGTTGTGGCAACTCTTGGGGAAGTCGGGGGGAATTGGTATCATTGCGTCTTAACAAATACAGGCGGAAATAGAAAGAAATACATTACATAAAAAAATCTGATGTGTCCAACACATGACTTCCTTGCACGTCCATTAGATCAAAAATATTTTCGACGCACTTCCTCTAAATTTATTTGTTTGAAAGAGATAAAATATCAATAATAGTAAGGTTTAGCGATTTCTAGCCAAATATTTCGATATTGCCAAGCTGAGTTTAATTTGAAAGATTTCCTTCTGACACTTTATTTGGCGATATTTCACCAAAAGCCGACAAACTTGAGATAGTCAGCGAGATTTTGGGGATAGCCAAAGTAGTCATTGACCACAGACTTTCAATGAATTGAATGCATCTATACACCTCAATGTATTTAAAGTCATTTGGCTCACCATGTAAATAAATTCTCAGTCGATTGCTGTCAAAAAAGATATTGAAAACAGTTAGATATTACAATAGTTCTAAATACAAAGTTAAAAAATCTACGGGTTAAAGTTTTAGAGTTATACAAAATAGGAAATAATTTTTGGCGCCAAATTTGGCGATATTTCGGCGAAACTCGTCAATGTCGACGACATTTGGCGAGATTTTAAGCATAAACCAAACAATGACAGATTATCGCCAAATTTGGCGATATTTCGCCAAAACTCGCCAAGAACGATGACAAATGGCGATACTTTGGGCATGGACCAAATGACTGACTATCGCCAAATTTGGCGATATTTCGCCAAAACTCGCCAAGGTCGAGGACAGACGGCGAGATTTTGGGTATGTACCAAACAATGACTGTCTACAGTTGTATTATAATGAAGATGTCCATAGACATTAAGGTACTGAAATTCTTTTCGGTGGTCCTGTAAATAAACTCTCCAGTAGATTGGAACCAAAAATCGAGATGCACAACTAGATGTTACAACATTCTTATATATGAAATTTCATAATTTTTTTGAGATTTGAGAGCTAAATATGCACACACGTACACCAAAAGTCGCCAAGCTTGGCGACTTTTGGCATAGTTCTTGAGGGAGGCACGTGACCGTGGTCGGACCATTACCTAACTTATGTGGTAGGACGGTATTATGCTTGAAATGGATGAATGCCCCTATAATTGCTATTGACCGTAATGTATTGGAAATCTTTTGAGTGTTCCTATAGCAGAACTATAAATGATAAAGACAGTTTTTTTAATGGATAAATTCATTTTCTAACTCTTTACAGCATATATCACTTCTGAGTCGTTTGAAATAGCCCAATACCTCTAAAAAACGCTTTGATGAATTTCGGCCCATAGAGCGTAATGTATTTCGAATCTTTTGGGCGGTCCTGTAGATAAACTATTCAGTCGAATGGAACCGAAAGGGGAGGTGCACAACTAGATGTTACAACAATCCTAATCATAAAGTTTCAACATTCAACGCATAACAGTTTTTGAGATATGCGAGTTTAATGAATTTCGGCCCATTGAGTGTAATGTATTTCGAATGTTTTGGGCAGTCCTGTAGATAAACTATCCAGTCGAATGGAACCAAAAGAGGAGGTGCACAACTAGATGTTACAACTATCCAAAATATGAAGTTTCGACATTCTACGCCTAATAGCTTTTGAGTTAGGCGAGTTTAATGAATTTCGGCCCATAGAGCGTAATGTATTTCGAATCTTTTGGGCGGTCCTGTACATAAACTATCCATTCGATTGCCACCAAAAGGGGAGGTGCACAACTAGATCATAGAACAATCCTAAATATCAAATCTCAACATTCTACGAACAATAGTTTTTGAGATATGCGAGTTACATACATACGTACGTACGTACGTACAGACGGCATGGAAAAACTGGCCACAGTAGACTCGCCACTGGTCAAAATGAGTTGCAGACGCGTTAATAGAATCGTGCATGCTAGCCTACGATGAGATGCATCGAAAAAAGTTTTTAAATTAAATTTAGAGGTAGTCAAAATCGGTTTTTATGTCGAAATTTGGCCCCCAAAATTTTTCGGGATCACATTACTTCCTTATACTACGTACAAGGAAGTAAAAATGTTTTTAATTACAGCTTTTGGAGTCTAATTTAATAATTCTTTTGTATAGCACTGAAAAGATCTGCTACATACGCCTTATGGGACGAATATTCTTTAATAACCTTTGGTATAAACCTAAATGAATTCTGTTCTGTTTGAAATTATTAATGAACAACTCTTCAACACTTTTAAACAATGGTTGCCCTTGAGCGTAATATATTGGGAGTTTTTTCTGTGCCCACATAAAAATATAGTCATGCTACATATACAACTTTCAGTTGGGTACTTGACTAAGTACGCATCAGAAATGTAAATAAATTTTCTATCAATCAGTGCATGACTTTTTTCCTTTTTAATGACCCGGTCAGTTGCCGACTATAGGCTTGACCGCTATGAGAGCCGGAGATTTTGTTCATTTCATTATGGGTGTGACTAGTAGGCAACCAACGTTTCCCTTTACGGTGTTCTCCTAATTTAAATCAATTTCTGAGAGACCTAGCACCTGGTTTGATATCCTCCAGAGGTATTGTTTGAACTTGGAGGATATTGGAACCACAGCAGATTTTTACATGAACCAGCTCCCTTTAACGTACACGGCCACGAGCAGCCTCAGTCGAGATAGGAGTTCACCCTCAAAAGTACTTGCCAGAGCTGGTGCTGCTTTACTTTGGATGTTCCAATGGGAACTGAAATTAACTACTGGCCCTTTGACGGAATTACTGCATATTCAACGAGACTGTTAGAGTGCCTGACAGAGAGATAAATACTTTTCAACGTTTGTTGGAAAACGTTAAAAATCCATTCTTAAAAAACTGAAATAACCTAAGTTAACAGATGAAAGTAAATATTATCTCTTTTGAACTTATTCATCAGAGATAAGAAAGGAGGTGCACAATAGGGTTTTGCAGGATAAATTGTTGCACATATACCTAGAAAATCAAAGTAGGTTTGTTTCAGCAAATTGTGGTCTTTTTACTTCCTTGTACGTAGTATAAGGAAGTAATGTGATCCCGAAAAATTTTGGGGGACAAATTTCGACGAAAAAACCGATTTTGACTACCTCTAAATTTAATTTAAAATTTTTTTTCGATGCATCTCATCGTAAGCTAGCATGCACGATCCTATACACGCGTCTGCAACTCATTTTGACCAGCGGCGAGTCTATTGTGGCCAGTTTTTCCATGCCGTCTGTACGTACGTACGTACGTATGTATGTAACTCGCATATCTCAAAAACTATTGGTCGTAGAATGTTGAGATTTGATATTTAGGATTGTTCTATGATCTAGTTGTGCACCTCCCCTTTTGGTGGCAATCGAATGGATAGTTTATGTACAGGACCGCCCAAAAGATTCGAAATACATTACGCTCTATGGGCCGAAATTCATTAAACTCGCCTAACTCAAAAGCTATTAGGCGTAGAATGTCGAAACTTCATATTTTGGATAGTTGTAACATCTAGTTGTGCACCTCTCCTTTTGGTTCCATTCGACTGGATAGTTTATCTACAGGACTGCCCAAAACATTCGAAATACATTACGCTCAATGGGCCGAAACTCATTAAACTCGCATATCTCAAAAACTATTAGGCGTAGAATGTTGAAACTTTATATTTAGGATTGTTGTAACATCTAGTTGTGCACCTCCCCTTTCGGTTCCATTCGACTGGATAGTTTATCTACAGAACCGCCCAAAAGATTCGAAATACATTACGCTCTATGGGCCGAAATTCATCAAAGAGTTTTTTAGAGGTATTGGGCTATTTCAAACGACTCAGAAGTGATGTATGCTGTAAAGAGTTAGAAAATGAATTTCTCCATTAAAAAAAGTGTCTTTATCATTTGTAGTTCTGCTACAGGAACACTCAAAAGATTTCCAATACATTACGGTCAATAGCAATTATAGGGGCATTCATCCATTTCAAGCACAATACCGTCCTACCACATAAGTTAGGTAATGGTCCGACTACGGTCGCGTGCCTTCCTTTAAGAACTACGCCAAAAGTTGACAAGCTCGGTGACTTTTGGTGTAGGTGTGTGCGTATTTAACTCTCAAATCTCAAAAACTATTATGGAATTTCATATATAAGATTGTTGTAACATCTAGTTGTGCATCTCGATTTTTGGGATCTCCAATCTACTGGAGAGTTTATTTACAGGACCACTGAAAAGAATTTCATCACTTTAATGTCTATGGACATCTTCAATATAATACAACTGTAGACTGTCATTGTTTGGTCCATGCCCAAAATCTCGCCGTCTGTCGTCGACCTTGGCGAGTTTTGCCGAAATATCGCCAAATTTGGCGATAGTCAGTCATTCGGTCCATACCCAAAGTATCGCCATTTGTCATCGTTCTTGGCGAGTTTTGGCGAAATGTCGCCAAATTTGGCGATAATCTGTCATTGTTTGTCCATGTTTAAAATCTCGCCATATGTCATCGACATTGACGAGTTTCGCCGAAATATCGCCAAATTTGGCACCAAAAAATATTTCGTATTTTGTATAACTCTATAACAATATAAATTTTTTACATCTGTAGAATTTTGAACTTTTGTATTTAGTACTATTGTAATATCTAACTGTTTTCAATTTGTTTTTTGACACCAATCGACTGGGAATTTATTTACAGGGTGAGCCAAATGACTTTAAATACATTGAGGTGTATGGATGCATTTAATTCATTAAAAGTCTGTGGTCAATGTCTACTTTGGCTGTCCCCAAAATCTCGCAAACTATCTCAAGCTTGTCGGCTTTTGGTGAAATATCGCCAAATAAATTGTCAGAAGGAAATTTTTCAAACTGAACTCAGCTTGGAGATATCGAAATATTTGGCTAGAAATCGCTAAACCTTACTATTACTGATATTTTATCTCTTTCAAACAAATAAGTTTAGAGGAAGTGCGCCGAAAATATTTTTGATTTAATAGACGTGCAAGGAAGTAATGTGTTGTACACATAAGATTTTTTTAGTTTTAAAAACTTGAATAAACAATTTTTGGGCTTATTACAAAATCTGAGTGTTAATGATTATTTACTAGTCGCAAGACTGAATCTACTTTGGCTTCAACCGTTCTTAATATTTCAGTATCATAAGATATTTATAAGGTTCAGTATCATAAGGTATTTAAGGTTCCAGAATTAAAAAATGTTGGCAAATTTTTCGATTTAGAAATGTTAAGAATAGTCTTAATTTTAAATATTTGAATTATTTTAAACATTTAGACATTCTTAAACTGCATACCATTGTAAAGTGACTGTAAATAGGAAAGTAATGCTTGTTACAAATTTATACGTCATTTTGCCGTAATTAGTGCTCTTAGTCTCGATGGCATTCGAGTCATAATTAGCACCCAAGTTGTGATTTTAACAGTCCTAAATCGTGTATATATCTGTGACGATAAAATAATACTTTGCTTCTCATTATCCATGCAAACGAAAAAAAAAATGAAGGAAAGAAAAATGCGAAGAAATATAAATTAAAAAATAATGATGAAGCTTATAATCAGGGCAATTTACGAATATTTAAATTATCGCAGAGGCACAAATTAACTCTTCTCAGAAAAGACTATCTCTCGACACAGGTAAAAATAGAAACTTAAAATTGGGTTCCGATTTTCTCCCTAATCAAGTGATAATGGCCTTTTTGGAATGCGTTATTATTGCTGATAATTTTTGCGAGTTTATGTTTCGTTGTGCAATTTGAAATATGATTGTTTCCTGCAGAAATGGAATTTTCGGTTTTAACAAATTTTGTTATTTATTAAATGTAATTTTCTATTTGTATGTAAATGAGGAGAATTTTAGGACAAAGCTGAAGATTGATAATTGCATCTACAGATTTGAAATTTAATGCTATGCACATTAAGGGGGTTCAAAAAATTAAATTATTGAATTTTAAAATCGGCAAGGGCATATTAAAAGGCTAAAATCTAAAAACTATGAAGGGGGTGGGGGGGGGGGGTTCTAAAGCGTGAAACAACCTAAAAATTTTAAATTTTTATTAGTTAAGCATATACACTTTCCTGGATGTATTTTTTTTTCATGAAACTGTTCATATTTAAGCACTCACTGTATTTATTGTAAAATCACACTGCATAACTTACTTGGTCTAAAATAGAAATAATCCGCTATAAAACAAAGTATGCTTTATTTTTGAAAATTCTGTAAATATCACAGAGAATAACCACATTATATTTTCTGTCTCTCTCTCTCTCTCTCTCTCTTTTTTTTTTTTTCCTTTTCTCAAATTCCTCTTAAGCTTGGCTTATTTTACTATAATTTATTACACATAATATCAGAAAAGCACTTTTTTGATTCTATATGTTCTTATGCTTTTCAAGCTATACAGCTTTGCGTTCTTTGTAATATAGTACTTGAATAAGAACAGTCTCTAAAATTCTAGAAAAAAGTTGCTTTTTTTTTAAGTGTTGAAGTTCCTCAAAAACCCCTTAATTTACTGATGATCGGTCATCGTTTGCGCACTAGTCGATTCTGAAATTCCAAAATTCCATTTTTTCGAGCCACCAGAACGTGCATACGTACATTTTATCGAGCAAAAATTTTTACTGGCAGTTACTCTCATGTGTGGCATTTCGAGAAAGGGAAGCCATTTTCTCTTAGCAGCAAGAATAACGATCAGACTTTACTTTCTTCTTCTAAGTTTATTTTTTATTCTTTTCGAAAAAAATACATACACGTCGCAAACTAATTCAGTCTCATATTTTTAACCCTTTGAAGCGCAACCCTTTCCCAATGCTGATAAAAGGGCAACCGTTGCCATCGCTCGACTTAACTACCAGCAAGATAGCGGACGATCGAAACGTTCATCGCGAGCCACAGATCTAGAGAAGGTCTCTAGCACACTGGGCACAGCCAGCTGCGTTAAAAAAGGGTCTCTAGATCTGTGGCACGCGATGAACGTTTCGATCGTCCGTCATCTTGCTGGTAGTTAAGTCGAGCGATGGCAACGGCTGCCCTTTTTTCAGCATTGGGCAATCTATTTTAGCTCTTTTCGCATTCTTCCATTTTTCAGCAGATGTCGCTGCTGTTAAAAATAATCGTGACCATATTTTTTGACGGGAAACGACGTGCTAAAAAGTAAAGGATTCTTGTGGGGCTATGTCACCCGCAACTATTTTTTATAGAAATCAAATCTATTCTTCGTGACTGGCAACAGTCAAAACATCAGAGTTTGGTGTCCTCACAGTGAGGACACCTCGCATTAAAGGGTTAATAAAGTCGTTTTATTTTTTATTTTTTTCAAATTTGAAATTGTGCTAGAATTGGTATTGAATCGATGCAGAGCCGGCCTAGGCGTGAGCGACGTGTGCGGTCGCACACATGCGATATATAGAATGGCGCTGCAATTTGAAAAACTAAAAAATAATGTGGCAAAATCTTACTTTTCTATGTAATTTTGAATACAAATTAGCCATTCGAAAATTTTGATTACTTTGGTTCAACAAATAAAATGTTGTTAGGAGTTTTCTCCTGACACACAAATTCAGTACAGTACTCCTATCGATAACCTATGCCCATTTTCATTGAAAGGGGCTCCAAAAATCATTCTTGTACATGTATCCTTTTGCTCTTGGGAAGATACTTAGTCAATGTTGCGTTGCGTTTTGGAACTGAAATGTATATGGTAATGCTAAGTTTGTACTAATTAGATAGAACGCACTTAATAAATATTTCCTGGAATAAACAGACATTGTCTGGCAGCATAATTGTTACATAATCTCCGATATCATACTTTTGGTTTCCACGAAAACAGTTACTTTTCGTTCGTATGTTTTAATTATTTAAAGAGTTTGATTATTGATTTGTCCGTATGTTTTGATTTTAACAATTGAACCATGTCTTTTATTTATAGACATGGAATGTCTTAAAGAATGTCTGAAAGAAAAGGAAAAATATTTTTCGAAATTAATTTTGGCCTAGGGTGGAAAAGTTGCGTATTGAGTATTTTAGTTTACATGTAATTTATTTTTTAATTCATCTACAAATTGGAGTGCCCCAAGTGTCTGAAATACACTTTAAAATTTTAATTTCACGAAAAATTAAAATAAATAATAATATTTGAAACTGCTTTTGGCGCATGAACATAAAGTTGTGACTTGGATTCATTAGTTTATGCATATATTTTTATTTATTTCCATTCATATCTTTCTGTGCCCCAAGCAACCGAAAAATAGTTTAAAATTGTCAGTTTTTAAAAAATGTATTCAAAATTGTAAACGTTGATAGCCTAAAAGCTTTAACTCGTCTTGCAAAAACCCCTATATCGTAATGTTAAATATGTGTGTCTCGTCTCGCAAAAAAGTCGTCTCGCGTCCATCCCTAGTCTGGGCGCTAAACTCCGTTCCCATTAGAACACAGTAAGTGAAGCAGTATCCGGCTTGGCCAGTACTTCGGAGCGTCAAAACCCTCTCGGCTCGACTGCTGTGGAACTGTGTACGCTAATGGAAACTGATGCACGTAAAATCTGTGGTGGCTCCAATGTCCTCCAAGTTGTTAAACGGTACCTCTGGGGGTGCCGATTTCAGGGGGTTGGTCCCTCCTCTGGAATTGGTTCAAAATTAGGGGACCACGGGCTAATTCGTCTTCCTCCCACTGGGCCCTAAAATTAAAAGGCGCTCCCCCTCTGCCCATCGCCCTCTTCGGGGGGGGGGGGGATCTGGCACCGCCGTTTGCGGTTGTCTGGGGACATCAGAAACAACAACAAAAGCAACATGAAAATACTCACGCTTCGAAGGGTTAAGCGAGGCTTCTTATTTATAGTCCAGGAAAATATAGTGATGTCAGATCAGTAGCGAGAAAGCTGTCAGATCAGTGGCGAAGCTGGCGAGAAAAATAGCTTAATGTTTTTATTTTGTAATCGAATTTTCGGAGTGTCTATAGGGAATGCAGTAAAAAAAAACCTTTTTTTATGGAAAAAATACTCCTGGTCATTTGGAAAATCATGCCACCTTAGCCACCAAGTCATTAAATACATATGAGCATTCTTTTATTTTATTTTATTATTGGGTACTTACGTATTATCCCGTCGGTCATTTCTGCCAAACGATTTTTGCGTCAAATGTGCTGGCAAACTTTTGCCAAACGTATTTCTAACCATGAGTTATTTCATTTGTCCGGCATTTATCTTGGCGAAAAATCACTCGTCTTGGCGGACCGCCGGGATAATAAATAAGTACCAAAAATTGATATTTTGGAGTCAGTGGGGAACCTAAAGGGAATGTTTAAAAAAAATTTTTTTTTTAATTCTCTCCTGACCATTTGGAAAATTTTGCCATGTAGGCCGTCATTAAAATTTTTTTTTTCGATCCACCCTAATATATATATTATATATATATATATATATATATAACTGTGGCCATGTAAATGCAACACCCTGAAGGAAGCATGCAAATAATATGAAATTTACAACATGCATTAGCTGAGGTGAGATATGCAAATGATTAGAATTTCAGCGCAGACGCACATCAAGCGCGCCTGTGGCGCCACCTCAAAGCGCTATTTAAGGCTTGGAGATTTCGACGGTTTCAAGTACAGCAATTGTGTTTTTCTTGCTTTTTTTTCAAAAAAACGATAAATTATGCCTCGTAGGAAACAACGATCATCTTTTGATCAAGTATCCGAGTTTGACAGAGGAAGGATAGTGGCATACCGAGATTGTGGGTTATCTTTCAGGGAAATCGGTCGTCGTATTGGACGAAACCAAACAACTGTGATGCGGATATGTGATCGTTGGGTGCAGGAGGGTACGACGGACAGACGTGATCGACCGCATCGACCTCAGTGCACCACGTCACGTGATGACAGGCAGATTGTACGCATGGCAGTGACGGACCGCTCAGTCACATCACGAACCATATCACAGCAGATTCAGTCTGTAACGCATCATCCAGTGTCTGCGCGTACCATTCGACGTCGTTTACAGCAGAATGGTCTGTCCGCAAGACGTCCGTTGCTTTGTCTACCTCTGACGCGGAACCACAGACGTCTCCGCCGCCAATGGTGCGATGAAAGAAGGATGTGGACGACAGAATGGAATGAAATTCTCTTTACTGACGAGTCACGCTTCTGTATGCAACACCACGACGGTCGGATTCGAGTCTGGAGACACCGTGGAGAGAGGATGCTGAACAGCTGCATTATGCACCGTCACACTGGTCCTGCACCGGGTATTATGGTATGGGGCGGTATCGGATATCTCTCTCGCACTCCTCTAGTACGCATTGCCGGTACTTTAACCAGCCAGCGCTACATCTCCGAGGTGTTGGAGCCAGTTGTCCTTTCTTACCTTCAGGGCTTGCCAACAGCCATATTTCAGCAGGATAATGCACGGCCACACGTGGCACGCATTGTCCAAGGGTTCTTCGTCAATCACCAGATTGAATTGCTTCCCTGGCCGGCGCGCTCTCCGGATCTTTCGCCGATAGAAAACATGTGGTCCATGGTTGCTCAACGACTGACCCAGAGTTCATCCCCAGCTGTCACACCAGATCAACTTTGGCAACGTGTGGAAGCTGCTTGGTCTGCTGTACCCCAAGAACACATTCAAAGTCTCTTTGAATCAATGCCGAGGCGTGTGGCAGCTGTGATCTCCAACAACGGCGGCTACTCTGGGTACTGATTTTGGCAGGAACCACGCTTCATAGAATGCTGTAAATTTAATCATTTGTTACTTGGTCAACATGTTATTACACAATAAATTTTGTTGTGATATCTCTTGTTTTTCTTGGTGTTGCAATTTGGGTGGCCAGCAGTATATATTAATTTAAACAATCTAAACAACTTCAAATGTAGAAACTGGTTACCTTCATGGTTTAAATTATTCACGAATTTATTTCTCTCCCCCTCCTCTGTTCTTGTTCATTCCTAATTATATCTCAGTTTCTGAAAACAATTTATTGCTTCTTTCTCCCGCGGAAAAATTTCACAAAAGCTTAATAAGTGTCAAATCCGCTTGAAAAACAGTAATTAAGTCAAAATTGCGTGTTTTTGCGAAAGTATGGTTGTGTTGCACGCCTTTTTTTTTTTCTTCTCTCTCGGCTTGAGTTTCAATTAACTTTGTTCTTAGTCATGTGTCCGAAAAAACATGAGGGTTTTTTTCACCCAAAGTTTTTAACGCTTTCGTTTATCTGACAGGTCATATAATTTAAGAATCGAATTAAATTTATTTTTCAGTGGTAAAAATGGAATACAGTGCACGCCGCTCAGTAAAATCGTATTTGTTCCCAGCTAAATTGATTTTAATAAGCGGCAAGTTTTATATGCGGCCAACATTATTCAAACAGAAAGAGAGTGTTTCATTTGTTGTCACTTCTTGAACTCGGAGGGAAATTATAAAATACGACCATTAATAAAGTTAATTAATTTATATTTGATTATTAATTATTCATTGAATATTTATAATATAAACTTATAAACACATACTATGTATAAACTGGTCATCAAAATCAAAGGATAAAAGGAAAAACATGATCATTTTTTACTGTTGCAACCAATTCCTATTGCTGCAATTACTATGTTATTTAAATACAACACAAATTTGTACTTCCGCACATACGTTAGCGCTGGAAATATGGAAATTCGGTGATAGACATTGTAGGGAGCAGTGGACCCATGGTAGAATTCTAGTCTGTACTGTTAAAGTGAATGTCGTTTATAAAAGTGATCAGTAATTCATTAGTTATGTGTCAAAGACATCACTTAAGTGAAGGTCAAAAGCGTGGAGTAAATCGTAAAATCGAGGGAGGGCTAACACTAATGGTGATCGCCCGACATTCGGAAAACCCTCAAAGAGTCTCATCAAGATTTTGAAGCCACTTTTTAAGCACTGGATCAGTTGATAGACAGCCTGGTCAAGGTCAATCAAGGTCAACGAGTGCATCTGAAAACTGTTATCTGTCATTGTCAGGTTGAAGAAACGGCGAAGCGATTACAGGGAATTCAGTTTTAGATTTTCAAGCTGCCACACGAATCGAGTTAGCCGTGTTATTGCCGCGCGAAGGCTTAATGAAGTTGAACTGTATGCAAAGAAAACCAATGGTTTGTGTCTTAATCACTCCAGCTGCCAAAGGAGCCTGCTTAAACTGTTGCCTTCATGTTCAATGGAGCCAAGAAGACTGGACTCCAGTACTGTTTACCGATGTCCCAAGATATAGTTTGACCATTGATTCTAGACGAGTTTTGATTTGGTAAGAAGGAGGAACACGCAACTTTCCTTCCCTTGACTGTGAAGTATCCCGTTTTCGCGACCCCGGTTTAATTGTTGGGAAAATTATGGCAAATACTCATACCAAGCTGTTTATCTTTCAAGGAGGTACGATAATTTCTCGGAGATATGTGGACGAGATTTTGAAACCCCAATATAGACTGTTTAATGGTTCTGTGTTGTTGGCCCAGAGTTTTTGTTAATGGATGACTATGTTCGGACATAAGGAGTCAAAATACATGCAAACAAAAGATATCACTCGAATCGATTGGCCACCATACTCACCCGACATGAACCATATTCAACATGTTTGGGATGCTTTAGGGGACCAATTTCAGCATGCCAAATTCTTCCCGGATACTCCAGAAGCTAGAAAGTGCACTTTTGAAAAAATGGCATGCATTTCTACGAGACTTTATCGAAACTTTGGTACAGTCTATGAAATCAAGATATGAGATGTGCATACCTGTCCAAGATGACTATACACCATATTAAAGAAAAAATAGAGAAGATTCGATTTCGATTAATGTTTAAAAAAATATCTTGTGATCAAAAAAAAGTCTATGAATTCTTTTTCTGAAAATTTCTTTCTTTTCCTTCATTTGGATTCCCAAACGATTAAGGATGTCGCCATCAGGGCAACAAAGCGACAATTGTCGCCCCAATCGTCGCCAAAATCTTTAACATGGACGACAATTTTGTCGCTTGAATTCTCACTTATGTCACCGGCAATTCCAACTTGTGTCTGCCAGGTTTGTTTTTTAAGCCACCAGATGCTGACCTTGGTGTCTTTTTGGACCACTAAACTTCCTTCGCTGGTGACTTCCCTACAAACGATGGAAAGTAGACGATATAAAAATGCTCTGCTTTGACTTCAAACCATCCTTACAATAATAATGACCTACATTTCATAACTTCTCCGATAGGCTGTGAATATTCTTCAAAATCCAATTGATTCTGTCGGCATGCCCCACCAGTGGCCGAGCGCATAACGCTCTGAACTGGGAGACGGAAAGTTCCAGGTTCAAAACCAGGTCGCGTCCGCTGACCTAACCATTCTATCGGAGGAACCAATTAATGCAAACCACGAAGTTTTCCGTGGTTTCCTCCGAAACTTAGCCTAAATAGAAGTTAGGACCGCTTAGAAAGATGGATCCACATGGAGGGCACCCCACCCCTCGACATAGAGCCCACGTGTAGCTAATTGGCCGTAATCTCACAACTAGAGCAACATGATTCTATCCATAAAAAATCTGGAGTGACTCCACTCGACTTTCCGAATACTTATGATTAAGATCATTACCAAGAATTTTAATGAATTTTAATCGATGAATAATTCAAACATATTTACCAAATTTAAGCTCAATCGAATGCGCCGTTTAAACGTCAGCGTACTTTCAAGAATTTCTCCCCATAGGTCATAATGTAAACGAAATCTTTGTCGTAGCCCTGTAGAAAAACTATAAGTCCTGTACACACCAAAATCAATACCGGTCTTGCAATGGTGGTTTATAACATATATACCCAATTTGAGCTCAATCGAATGTACCGTTTAAACGCTAGCACACTTTTAAGAATTTTCCCCAGAGGCCGTAATGTAAAAGAAATCTTTGTCGTAGCCCTGTAGAAAAACTATAAGTCCTATACACACCAAAATCAATACCGGTCTTGTGATGGGGGTTTATAACATATATACCCAATTTGAGCTCAATCGAATGCTCCGTTCAGGAGCTATCGTGTTCACTCACACACACACACACACACACACACACACACACACACACACACACACACACACACACACACACACACACACACACACACACATACATACATACATACATACATACATCTCGTAAAAACAGATAAATGAATTCAGAAGACCCCAAAACGTGTGAATACACCAAAATCTCGAAATCGAATTTTTTCATGATTACAATACTTTCCTTACATGGTACATGTTCGGAAAGTAATAATTCAGTAAAAAAAAGTTTTTTCTTTGAAAACCTGTACTTTTAGCTGCCTTAGTTGATGCTTTTGTATTTTTTAGACATTAGAAATAAACTTTCTAAACATTTAATGCTATTTGATTTTAGATCTATCTTTTTTTACACATAAAAAATCTATCATTTCACATTTCATTAAAAATCTTTGACTAAATTAGTATCTATAGCATTTAGCATTGTTTCGAGTATCTTTCTTCAGATTAAACACGCCCTAAAATTACGTACAAGGGAGCATAGAAATTGTTAAAAAGCAAAAGTTAAAACTTCTTCGGCCAAATATTTTCGGTGTTCAAGTTATTACTTTTTTTTAGCAAAACCATTTGAAATATTTATTTAATTTTGGAGGCTTGCCATAACTTGATAATTTTATTTATCCTGGAAAGTACTTCTGTAGAGCTTACCTTTCGCAAATCTTTGTATTTAATTTTTTTAATTAATTTCTTTATCGTCTTTTTAATTTACTAGTCTATATTAGTCAACCTCGTCCCCTACCGCTCACTAGTGCGAGTTGCAGTTTTCACAGTGGGTGGTAGTAGTAGCTGTACTTGATAAACTTTATTAATTTCCCTCCTTTATAAAACACAATTACAGTGTACACTGTGGGCGGCTAGAAAATTTCTCCTCTCCATCAGATACTAAAAGTGGGCGATAGGTATAAAAATATTGACTACTCCTACACTTGTCCATTGATTCGAGCAGATTATAAATAGTTATACAACTTAATATGTGTGTCTATTTCAGCATCTGTAGCCGGCCAGGTGGTGTAGTGGCTGGAAAACCATTCTATCACGCCGTGGGTCCGGGTTCGAATCGCGGCTTGGGCATGGATGTTAACTTGTCCGTCCCTTCATAGGGGGTAATGCTGTCCTCCCACTGGGTGCTCCCAAAATAAAATGGACAGTGACTCGGGCCTTTGTAGTGGCGAATGCTTGATGAGCAAGTGCCCGCCCATTGGAAAAGAAAAAAAAATCAGCATCTGTTGCCTCTGAAATCACGCTGGCATTTCTAGATTCGAAACAATACTCTTTTATTTAAAATTCTTATCTGTGAGTTTTTACACAGTGGGTTATAGTTTTAGTTTTGCTATTACGCCTTTCGCGAATCTCTGTCCACCGAACACTGAAAATTCACTGAAAAAAACCGCTAAGTATTAAATATTTATATGGAAAATGCTTTTGAATGTATATAGATGTATACCAGTGGCGGATTATTGCAAGTTTGTAAGTTGGGGCGATTAGTTAGAAGATTGACATATACATCCATTTTATGGAAGTAAAATAGGATCTTTTACATTAATTTCTTTTTTCTCTTGTCTTTCTTTTGTCGGGGGGGGGGGGAGGCGGTCGCCCCCTTTAATCTGCCCTTGATGTATACAGTAAAACCGGCTTTACAGCTTCTGGGACTTTATTTAAGTTTAAACCTATCTTTAACGGAAATATTTTCTGATTCGAGAGAGAGAGAAATCTGTCTTTATTTAACCCTATAAAGCGCAACCTTTTCCACATCGATATAGAACATCGGTTCCCAACTGGCGGCACCTAAATGGTTCGCAGGGTGTATTAGGTAACTCTCTAAAACAATATACTGGTGTAAAATAATTAAAACTTTTTGATTTTTTTTTTTGTCGTGTCTATCATTGTCGTATTAAATAAATCCGTGTGCCTTGATCACGGCCTGCGCAATTTCAATAACATTCCCAGCATATAGCTCCACCAAAGATGGCAGAACTCCAATTTTTCTTAGGTCAGGACCCATAGCTGGGCAGTCAAACACATGGCTCGGTGTCAGCTGCGTATCTGTACAGTTATCACAATTTCTGTAGACCCTCCTGCCTTCCCCATCAATCTTCATGCCTCTATGATGATTGGTTCTAAGCCTGACATTGGTTTTTGTGGTTAATATATCAGCAACTTTGTGAAATAACACACATAAAAGGTGTACTTACCGTTCTGAATACAGCAGTTGTCCATACAGCTGCTATCGTTGGCGCATGGACAATTACTGATGAAGGATTAAATTTTTTCGTTTGAATCGAGTGTCACAAAACAAAAAGTACCTTTTGTGTGTGTTATTTTACAAAGTTTTAATCATTTCACCTTTTAAACAATAGTTTCTTTTGAGTGTTTTCTTGTTGATGTATACTAGTATACTTGACTACTCAAGTATGACGCCAAATTCTTTCGAATTTCAGATAGGTTTCGCAGGGGGAAAAAGGTTGGGGAACCTTTGATGGAGAAAACAATTGGATATATTCTGCAATGCTGAAAAAGTGCAGTCGCCGCAGTGCAGTAAACCTGTGTCCAAAGAAGTTGTTTTAACTTTGCAGCACGCGAATGGTGATCCGATCGACCGCCATGTTCCTGGTACTTAATCAAGCGATGTCAACGGCTGCACTTTTCCCGAGTTGGGGCCATTTAGACAGCCTATCCAGTTGTTACATCTCCAGTACTACATCGGTGTATTTTCATCACACTCTCCATTTTTCAGCAGATGCCAGTGCTGATAAAAATAATTCTGACGTCAGTTTTATAGATAATTCATCATTTTTACTGGAAATTATGTACTAAAATGTAAAGAATTCTGGTGTAACTATATCACTTTTAAGTATTTTATTGAAATCAAATTTATTCTTCGTGTATCAAAACTTGGAAAATTTACTAATTGTTGATTGAATTTTACGACCGACAGTCAAAATATCAGAGTTTTGTGCCCTCACAACGGGTATTTGCAGAAAAATATTTCGGTGTACTTCGATTTCCTTTAAAAAAAGGTTTTATTGCATGATTGTTTTAACAATTAAACAACTAGAGGGGAAAATTGAGGGGGGGGGAATGTAATTACCATCGTGATTCCAACAACAAAAAACAGAAAAATCATGAACAACCTACATTTTACAAACTATGGTTCGTAAAATGACCGTTTAACTCTGAACACTGCATCTTAATTGCAATATTGCTTTAAGGCAAGGGAAAAAGGTTACTACATTGTTAACTTACTGTATCACATTTATCAGATATGCATTAAGTAGAATAAAATTATGTAACATTTTACCGAGATGGAAAATAGCACAGATTGAACGAAGCGCTATAGTGCAGAAAGTTACAAGATGATTAAAAGTAGACAGTAGTATAGTAAATTGTAATATTATTGAATAAAACGTCTTTAAAATATACGTCCCTTCCTTTTTTTAAAGAGAACATGGAGTTTTATTCGACTATACCCTGTTTAAAATTTGTTGCAGTTCAAAGATATTTACAGATATTAGAGGAAAACTGTAAATAGACTAAATAAAGACACAATTGAAAAATTTCTTTTTAAAGGATTTTTTTAACTACGTCGTTTTTTCACTTTCTCGACTCGAGTTTCAACTGTGTATGTGTGTAAAATACGCACACATACACACATACACACACAAGAAAAGACAGAGACAAGGGTTTTAAGATAAGGAAATTTAGGTTTCTGGAAATATACTCTTATGTACGTGTGTATTAGCTATAGTTAACTATTATAAGTTGGCATAATAATAAAATTTTATGTACAGTGGGATGGTATAGTTAAAATTACTCTTTTAGACTTACGTAGAGTCCGTTCTGGTGGATGTACGAAGTTAATTTAGACATTTTTGGAAGAGAAAGTTTATCGAGATTACTGACTCTTTATGGCCTTCATCTCAGTTGTTCCTAAGCACAAGTTCATTTTTATTTCAAAGTACAATTTACATCACAATATTCGGATATACATACCTCCATCGGCTAACGAGATTTGAACCAGAGACCAAACAGCTCACATAGCAGATGCCCAGACCCACGAGACTGTCAGCACCCCCCCCCCCCCCCCACGTATAAAAGCTCTATGATGTGACATTGAAACTTGGTAAATACGTTATGTGGACAATGGGAAAAAGAAATCTGCGATTAAAAAGTAGTTCAGATTTCAACTGATAGATGGCGTTTCTCACGTAGAAAGGGCGTATGCAAATCTTGAGTGTTTTAGATGCCAGTGGTCAACGCCGTATAAATATCAATTTTTTTTTTTTTTTTTTTTTAATATTTTTATCAAAACTGCACTAAAACTTCAAACGCACTGCGAGAGTATAGACGCTTAGAAGACAGATCCTTTTCGGAAAGTTTCCAAGCATTGATACTCTCGCAATGCTGTTGTTAAACCACCGCAGTTCTGATGAAACAATTTGATCATTAAAGATCGTTTTATCTTCTCTGAAGACATGGTGAACAATGATAATACAGCATTGAATACTAGTCTTTTTAAAAACGCTCCAAATTTTCAAAAAATCTACTTTTTAGATGAAAAGCGCCATCTATCGGTCGAAATTGTAACTATTTTTATTGCAGAATTCTTATTTCTATGGTCCATGTATCGCATTTAGGAAGTTACTACGAAATAAGTCCACCAGATCAGCCTCTAGATAGGTCTAAGCAGGATAACTTTAATTATAATTACCCTGTATTTTGTCACACCTAGACAAAATACATCAATGGAAGTTGTTTTTAAAACATTGTATTAATTTCAAACTTTGTTTTAAGATTTAGAATTAGACGCTTTAAATTAGGAAAGACATTGAATTCCGAGCATTTTGCAGTCAATTGCTTCTTTTGAAGACACCCAATGACTGCATTTTCTAAAATGATTATGGGCTTAAAATTTTACGGATGAAGATAATAATTGACGGTAATACATCGCATGAAGTCTTTCCCTTCTCGAGCTATCAAAATAAGTAAGGCGCTCTAAAAGTTGAGAAGTTTTAAAAGCACGCTCGCTTTCTAGATGAAGAGTAACTTATAAAATCTGACATAAAAATCGATGTGCTTAAATATTGAAGCAGATGGCTCTGCTATCAAACTGCTCAAATACATGCAAAGTACTCTTTTTTGCTATGAGTTGTATAAGTGGATCGTTACTTTTTTGTGTGTGAAAATGTCCTTTGAAAATTTCTTTCGCAAAATTAGAATGTATTATATAAAATAATATATTGCATAGTAATAATCAAATATGATTTATCTTGTCGAGAGATTTTATTTTCATTTACTTAATGGTAATCCATAGAAAACTGTGATACATTAATCTTATTTAAAGTTTCAGAAATATAAATGTGCAAATATTCAATAAAGTTGACACCAAGAAAAATGTACGAAATATTGCCTGCAAGAAAGTATGGCCGATTAGAACATATATGTGTGTGTGTGTGTATTTACATTTACTTCCTGTGACAAACTCGCTTGTTTCCAGTTGAAAATTTACATACGTTTCGTACGGTACAAACGACTCACTCTTCTTCGGCAGTAAAATCACCAACCTACACTGGGCAGGAAAGCGAGAAATGATGAAAATATGAAAGGGAAGAAACAGCTTGCTTCCAGTTTTAAAAAAGAAAAAAAGAATGCAAGAAAACCAGAGTTAATAAAAATGGAGAAAAGTACTAGGAAGAAAGAAGGGGAAGAACTCAGTTTTTATTTCTGTCCATGTGCGTTTAAATTAACTGAATTTCGTTTAACGTATTCTGGAAAGCAGCTTTTTTAAAAAGTATTTTTAGACTATTTTTAAAGTATTTTTATAATAGTAAAGACATATATTTTTATTTGCAACGATTATGATTAGTAATAAACTGCGGGTCATTTTGTATAATGAGGGTCAAATCCCCAAATTTTACTGGCTCTATTAATTCATATGCATTTTCTCTTAGCTTATTCAAAATATTAATTATTTATTTTACTCTGATAAATTTTTTTATGTTTATCTTATTTATACCTAATTTACTTCAATATATATTTCGTTTTTTATTGATTAATTCAGTTTCTAGATTTGTCTTATTTTAAACGTTTCTCTTTTAGCTTCCGTAAAAGTATGTTTTCTGATTTTCATTAATGTACGTAATACGGTGTTTTC
The DNA here is from genome assembly GCA_038373885.1 of Cheiracanthium punctorium. Classification (NCBI taxonomy): domain Eukaryota; kingdom Metazoa; phylum Arthropoda; class Arachnida; order Araneae; family Cheiracanthiidae; genus Cheiracanthium; species Cheiracanthium punctorium. Next base: position 176,737 of record JAWZYV010005808.1, on the reverse strand, counting down.
ATTCTTTATCGTTTGTTTCCTTGTCTAGGTTTTCTTGCCTTGAACAAGTTCCACACTAATTAAACCCTCTAAAGTTAACTCATTACATTTAGAATTTTATTACGAGCATAATTTTTAACTTGGACATCAATGTTTTCATTATATTTTTTTTTCTGTACTTTATAATGCTAATTATGACAGAATAATGGAAAATAAAATTTTCACTGCTTTATTTTCATGGTTTTTTTATGTATAAAAGTGTAAAGTAAATATTTTAATAGATTTAAGTACTCAAAGTACTTTCATAAAAAAATTCTTGAGTAAAAATTTATTCTTTTTTCACTTTAGTTTAAAAAAAGTAATATTTCAGGGAATGTCATGCCTACTAAAATAGGTCTGTAGTATAATAATTTTTTAACTCATATTTTTTAATGAAAGCTGCGATTATTCTTTTGTCGTAGTCTAGAACTTTGAAATATCAAAAAGTGAAATTAAAATCGAGGATACTTTTCCGTCGTTTTCTTTAAGAATTAATATTTATTATTTTTTCTTTGTTTTTAAGTTTATAAATGCGTTATGTATGTCACCAGACGGAAATATATTCTGTAGAAATAACTTATGCTCTGCAATCAGTTAAAAGAGAAGAAGGTTATCATAATTTTTGAAAAATTAATTGCAAAATAGTGATTTAGAAATAGAATGTGATTTAGAAATCGTATCTAATAGCTTGATTTTGGAACAAATGTCTTGCAAAAATTAGTTCTCAGAATATCGCTTTTCGACTTCCAAAAGTGACCCAGAACTCTTTGCTATCTATACTACTGCCATGAAACCTAAATTTAAAATTCTTTTAAACAGTATATTTCTAAATATAAGAGAGAATTAGAATTCAATTTTTCTTAGAATTCAATTTTTTTTATACTTAGCTTTTCATTCCTTGTGAAAATTTCATGTCTTTGTTGTTTGTAAAACTGTAGAAATGTTCTTGAGCATACTGATTTATTTCCTTCTTCTTTTCTTGTGAAATCTGATTGATTTTTTTCCTTGTGAAAATTTCATAACTCGTACCTGTTTGTACAGATGTTCATGAACATATTGAGTTTATTTTTCTTTCCATGTGAAATTTGATTGTAGCTTTTTTTTTTCTTTGTGAAAATTTCATAAATGGTTTCGGTTTTCTATTTTTAATAATGTTCAGAATTTCATAAACATTCTGACTTTATTCTTATTTCCTTGTAAATATTGATTTTTTTTTCTTATGAAAACTCCTTTCGGTTTGTTATTTGTAAACAGTGCAGATTTCATGTACATACTGATTTCTTTCTTTGACATAACTTCCTCACATTTTATTCAAATCAAACACCATGTAATGTCTGCCTTTACTTCTTCTTCATAAGCACAATTTAATTTATTGTTTTTTAAACTTTACATATATTTAAAAAATCACCAGTTAAAAATTATTTAGAAACTATATTTAATAAGCTATAATTTCTTTAATAATTTTAGTTCAACTACTAAAATATTTCACGCATTTTTGTCTGTGTACAAGCTCTAAGAAAGAAAAATAACTTATTCATGTCAGAAAAAATACAGATTAAGTTTTCTTTCTCTTTTTTTCTAAATTAAACCAGTGATGCAAACATATCAAGCGGAATTTCATGAATTCATTCAACAGAGAATTATCTTTATGTAAATTTAACTTGGAAGTTTTGTCTTATACCAAAGACATTTTTGCGTAATTTTAATTCTTTCCTTTTTTAAACAATGATAATGATAAAAGGTGAATACAAATTTCATCGTATGAGTGTGTGTACATTAAATTATACAGTAAAGATTTTCATCCAAAAAAAATTTTTTTTCTATCCACCTCCGCTTTAAGCGACTTTATTTTAATAATTCTCCTCCGTGCCCTTGCTTTTTTTTCTTCTTACGAATTTGTTATTTTTTACGGCTTTTATAAAATTAAAAATTTTAATTAATATTCTCTAATTTGTCTTAAGAACATATCAAAGCACTTTGTTAACATAATTAAAAAGCCCGTAGTAAGTTTCCTCTAATTAAACTTTATCTCTTTATCCTCGCCAATTAAAAGGTCTTTAGTGTTTCTTTAATCATCTTTTAACTTATATCCTCTTTAAACTGATTTTAACAAATTATTGGGTCAGATTTTATTTGTGAGAAGAATGGTATAGATGATAACACAATTTAGAGAATAAAAATAAAACTTCACTGGTGTCATTAGAAACAAATAGAGTAATTAAACCTACCCTATGTTAACTTAGTTTTTTATTCATTTTCATATAAATGCGTGTCTTGATTTAGTTCTATATTGTAAAATGAATCATTTTCAGCACGCACCTGTCGAAGCAAACTGACAGCAAAGTTCACAAACCAAGACTAATCATCTCGACGCAGGGATTATAAAACACCTTTCTTCGCAATCATATTTGCGTTTACACTACTGCTTTATGGACAGTTAACTTGTTCGCTCCCATCTTTCTAAAGATGGTTGTTTCGAAGATACCCCTATGGGAACCATCAGAAACTCTTATTGGGCTCCTATACTTGTGAACGATACTGTCTGTAACGATTAACCTGCATATTACGATATTTCTTTGATCCCGAAGAAATTCTGTTTTACTCAATGCAGGGACATCAACTTCTTACACGTAGTATACCTGTTTATAAAGGTACAACAACAGTTTTATAGTCATTATTAGGTCTACAACATTGCTTCCGCCGTCATTCTCCCCCTGCCTGAAATTCGGCGTTTTGTTGTAAAAAAAACTGGTAATATGTTTATGATTCAAAGGTGAAACTGCTTCTTGAATCATTTCCCAATGATGGTTCCAATTCTTAACTTGGACACGAATCTCACCTCCAATTTTCATCGCATCTATTTGAGAGCATTCGATGAGAATGTTAAAAATTCTGCAAATGACGAAAATTTGGCTCGTAAATTGACATTTTCAATAGGGAAAAACTTTATGATGCACACACAACTCGACTAAAAATTTTAGGGATTATGTGTATATTTGCCCAAGTTTAGTGCATAAAGTCTGTGATCTATTTCTTTCGACCATTACTTAGTATTGAATCCATCTTTAGGAAAACGGCAAAAGCAGTATAGTACACCTAATAATATAACATGATTCTTTTAATTTTGGAAAACGCTACCAACGATCGAGAATGTGCGATTAAAGAAAGATTTCAATATGGCAATGAAAATAGTTAATAAACATTTTAAGTTATATAGCGCCTTATTCCTTGAAGTTTGTATTGTGCTAAAGCCTCTAATTTATGATAGTGTGTCTAACACATCGACGTTTGAAAAAGTATTTTTAGCAATTGAGTGCTATTAATGTCAGATAAGAATTTTTGTCTACTTCAGAAACGGTATTTCCCTTTCCAAGGTTTGCCAAATAGCGGGAGCCGGAGTTGTAAAATGTCAAAAGTCGCCACGGTTTGCCGTTTTTGGCGATTGATCGCACAATTTAGTGCCAAGAAATAAGTCACCAAAACAGAACCCAGCTTGTTAATATCTTCTATATTTGTCTAGAAATTGCCAAACTCTACTACTTACTTTTATGAGACCGTCTATAAAGGCGTCTGCATTAGTGTAAGATGAGGTATCGTTGGAGTGAGTAGGTAAAGTACCGTTGGAATATCCAAGAAGAAACAGTAGGTGTATTATATCACTACATATCGAAGTTTGAATCTTTGCAAAATCAAAAGAAAGTAATTAATACGTTACGTTGAGGGGTTGAACTTACCTTCTACAAGACAGATCAGTCATCCAAACTTCTTCGAAGTCAACGTGCAAGTCGCTCCCATTGATGACTGAAGTGTTAATCTTCACGATAAATATAATTAATCTTTATTTTCATATTTTAAAACACCTTGAATGATCCAATAGTGCGCAAAAGCTAAACCTGTCTACAGCAATAAACTATCTGTAGTGATATTTGTTTTAGGTCCGTTTGTTTTAGGTTGTTATACTCAGGTTTCACCGTCTGGACTGAGAGAGAGAGAATCGCTACTATTGCATCTTTGCAAACAAACTGTGCTTTATGCAGCTATACATACGCACATAAGCTCGGGTTGGAAACCGTTTTATAATCGGTAGTGCTGTAAAAGTAACGACAAAATGAGTATCCGTATGTATTTGTTACTTAGATGTTCGCTATTCGTTACTAAGTATTCGTTACTCGTTACTTTCGTTACTACTAATAGAATCGGTAATAGGGTGTTATATGTGCCCCATAACAACACATCTGGGACAGTGTTGTTATGGGTATATGCCGCCCATACATAAACCCATAACAAAACCTAACCAAAAAGAATTTTTTTTAGCGAAGTTGTACAAAGTTGTATTTAGAGCTTATTTTCTCTGATTTACAGATTGTTTTTATACACATTTATGGTTTTATACAATGCTAAATTATCCGAATTACTGAGTACACATAGAAATCTTCCAAAGACATATGCCATTCTTTTTTTTCTCAACCCCCCTTTTTTAAATTCTGAACGCTGGTTTAACCTGTTCACTCTTATCATAAAAAGTGTAAAGGAAAGCTTGAGACTCGTGTTTTTTTTCTGGTAGCGGGTTCTCGAATACTGAGATCCAGGGATTGGGCCATATATATTAAATTCACAGGGCAGGGGATCTCAGTATGATATCAACTACTTTGCGTCTCTACAAGCATAATATCTTTATTATTTGTGAGTTCTTATTTCATATCAAAAACTTCTTTTGCTGGACGATTTTTCGAAGTAAATTAAAAATTACCATATTTTAAATTAAAATTGTTTAATTCAGTGAGAATTATCGATTTTTAAGATATTTCCAGTTCTATTTCTGCACTTTTGGGATGAAAGGGGTTAGTCCCTTCTGTGGGTGCATATATGAGAGCATTCTTTAAACAAAAATTATCACTCCTTTCATACAGAAAGAATGGTTGCACCGGACTATGCGTATTCCATGAGTTCATGGAATAAAATGTACCATAAAATAGGGCAGATGGCCCCCTAAACGCCGACATTTTAGAAACATACTGAACTTTATTGAATTATTTTAATACCAGTGGCTTACGCAGGAGTGGGCATAGAAATCCCGGGTAGCTCCCAATTTTTTATATATTTTTTAAACAATTACTTAAAAAATGTGTTTAGGTTTCCATGCTAAATATTTTTTTTAGTTCCAAATAATATTTTAAATAATAAAAATGTGTGAATTCGTTTACTTTATAAAAAAATATTTTTTTAAAGGTGTATTTAAATAATTTGTTATTTATTACTCATATTTCGATTCTAGCTAAAAAAAAAAAAAAGAAAAAGTTAAGTTCGCAATCCTGCTTCGGAACCACCCTGAAAGAAAGAATTCTGATTGCACCACTATTTAGTACTAAAATGTTAGAAAGCCCGAAATTAGCACCCCTTACTAACATGCTTCTCTTATATGTATTGCTCCTCTACAATTATAAGAACACCCCCTTCCCCCCCTGCAAAAAAAAGTTCAACTGCGCATAAGAACGCACTATACACCGGATCCTATCCCCCCATTGTACGACCCATATCAATAGAGCAGCAGATAGTATATCCATCTCCATAACTGTAACGAAACATACGGATTCTTCCAAACCTCATCAAAACGATACCATTCGGCTCGGCACAAACGAATTGCAACCAGAACATACTACTACTCAAATACCGAAGCTGATTTTTCCCTTCAAACAGCGAGAATCCATAATACTTCCGGTATCTAGTAACGGAACGGAACATACTATTACTCAAATACCGAAATTCATTTTCTCCCTCCGGCAGTCTTGTATTAAGTTCGAACCTGGTCAATCCGAAATGCACACTCAAAAGTCATTTTCCCCCTTGAAACCGCGATCCGATATCCAGTAACAAACAGAAGATATTAGTACTCGATTACTGGAACCCGTTTCCCCTAGTTCGCCTCGCCTGGAAGTCTGTATTCGAAGTTCGAAGCTGCTCGATCCGAAACAGCTTCGATCGAGTAACGAGTAACGATATCAACCGAAAAGTAACAATTCGTTACTTCGAGTCTGAGTGATTATCCGTATCTTAGTACCGAATACATGCGGTTTGCTTCAGCTCTAATAATCGGCACTTTCGATATGATTACTAAAATGTGTTTGATAATCGATTATACAGCCCATTCTTGTTTCCTTTAATTGAAGATTGCTTTTGTTCAAAAATCATTGATTTTGATGTGCGATATTATTTTCAAAACATGCATAATGTGAACACAGGGAAAAAAAAGAAGTTTTTTTTAACGCCATTAAAGAAACAGTATGATAAGTATTCGCTTTTATACAACTGCGCAAGCATAACACTTTGCGTTCAAAAAAACCGTTCTGGGAAGCAACATTGGTCAAGGAAGGATTCCGTTGTGTATTTTGTAGATGATGAGAGCGAACAGGTTAAACATAAGTTCAGTGTTAAAAATGAAAAGGTAAAATTAAAAAAAGAGTGACTTATCTCTGATAGTATGCTTGGTCATACTTATCGCCCCTCCCTAGAAACTTTTCTGAATACGCCGCTGTTTAAAAACATAGTTCTTATTATACAGAAGGAATTTTGGATTTGTGGGGTGGCAACACAATGTACTGGCCATTACACCACTGGGCTTACGATCTGATATCACATTCCCAAAAAAAAAAAAAAAATAAGAAGGAATGAACAACAAATAAGAACTTGGATTTATTAGTATTGTTTTCTGAAAATTTGCTACAGCGGAAGATACATGATTTTTGCAAGGGTTTCTTTATTTTAAACTAGCTGAAGTACCCGTCCTCGACGGGTTAGTGAATGCAAATTTCCAAAAAGCTAGAACTTTCGTCAGCATTGTAGGAGTACACAGAATGGATGTAGTATGTTGCCAAAGTAAAGAAAGCGAAGTTATAATTTACATGTATTGTTAAAATATTACAGGTTAGAGAGTAACTAAGGAATATCATTTCATTCGCTTTAGTCGTAATTATGTGATGCGCGAACGAATATTTACGCATATTGAAATAATTTTCGCAAAATCTCAAAATTTAATCAACATTTTTGAAAAATTGGAAGCCTAGAATTTAATTTGAGTGACAACCTATCATGTCACCCAAATTCGTTTCATTCCCTGCAGTCTTTATTTCGTGATGCTGGAACAAATTTTCAGCATTTTAAAACGATTTTCGAAAAATCTCAAAATGTAATCAAAATATTTTAAAAATTCTCAACGCCTATAAATTAAGATTAGCAACTACCTATCACTATCACTACAATTTCGTATCATTCGTATTAGTCTTCGTATTAGTCGTTACGTGATGTTTGAAGAAATATAAACGTATTTTGAGAGAATTTTCACAAAATCTCAAAATCTAATAAAAATGTTTAAAAAATTGGACTCCTATAGTTTATGTTGAGCAACCATCTATCGTGTGACCAAATTTCATATCATTCGCTTTAGTCGTTATTACGTAATGCGGGAACAAAGATTCACTCAGTTTTAAACGATTTTCACAAAATCTCGAAATCTGATCGATTTTTTTTAATTAGATGCTTATAGTTTAAGGTGAGTGACCACCTATCATTTCACCAAATATCATTTTTTCACCTTTGCAGTTATTACGTGATGTGCGAACACAAATTTACGCAGTTTGAAATGATTTTCGCAAAATTTCAAAATCTAATCAAGATTTTTTTTAAATTCGACGCCTATGTTTTAAGTTGAGTGACCACCTATCATGACACCCAATTTCATATCATTCGCTTCAGTCGTTTTTACGTGATGCTTGAACACAAATTTACGCAGTTTGAAAGGATTTTCGCAAAATCCAAATCAATCAGATTTTTTAAAAATTGGACGCCTATGTTTTAAGTTGAGTGACCACCTATCATGACACCCAATTTCATATCATTCGCTTCAGTCGTTTTTGCGTGATGCTTGAACACAAATTTACGCAGTTTGAAACGATTTTCGCAAAATCTGAAAATCCAATCAAGATTTTTTAAAAATTGGACGCCTATGTTTTAAGTTGAGTGACCACCTATCATGACACCCAATTTCATATCATTCGCTTCAGTCGTTTTTGCGTGATGCTTGAACACAAATTTACGCAGTTTGAAACGATTTTCGCAAAATCTGAAAATCCAATCAAGATTTTTTAAAAATTGGACGCCTATGTTTTAAGTTGAGTGACCACCTATCATGACACCCAATTTCATATCATTCGCTTCAGTCGTTTTTGCGTGATGCTTGAACACAAATTTACGCAGTTTGAAACGATTTTCGCAAAATCTGAAAATCCAATCAAGATTTTTTAAAAATTCGACGCCTATGTTTTAAGTTGAGTGACCACCTATCATGACACCCAATTTCATACCATTCGCTTCAGTCGTTTTTACGTGATGCTTAAACAAAAAAAGCGTCACTGACAGAATGACAGACAGACAAACTTTTTTTTGAGGGTCGCATCGGATTCCCGGGTGCTTGAAACGGATAGAAATCGCAAAATTTTTGAATTCCAAGAAATGTACAGACAAAAGTCTAATTTTATTTATATAGATGGTTTATTTTAAATTAATAGTTTAAGTCTCCGAATTTAAAAATACATTGGATTTAAAAATACAATGGACATGCCATTTAAAAAGTATTTAAGTGCACAAAATTTGAAAAATGTTCCAATTCTTTTGTCTTGTGCCTGCCTTTTCTTACTGTATCATTGTTACATTGCTCTTTTAAACAGCTCTCTTGTGTTCAGGGCTGATATCATAAAAATATATTTTTTAATGCAATTAAATTACTTTAACTACTACTATTTCTTGATTGCGAAAAAGCAGCAGTGATCCTCCCCCCCCCCCCTCCAAATTGATTAAATATGTGTTTTTAACTATGCATTTAACTGCGTTCCATTCAGGTGCATTTTAATGATGCCAGAAAAAAATAGAACAAAATATATTCACGTGTCTGGAATAAAATTAAAACATTGAATTCTATAAAAGAGATAAACCAAAGATTTTTTTTATAACAGCAGTATCTATTTTCGAAGGGGGAAAAAAGTAGTCAAAGGAAATATTTATAAACAGAATTCTGTACTTTTTTTTTTCTTGCCAATTTAGTGATCATTACTTTCGGTTGAAATATTTGCTGAATGTTGAATTTTATGCATCGTCTATTTTCTTTCTAGAAAAAAAAATATCAGAACATTTAATAAAATAAAAAATGATGGTGAAAATATAAGATTGTGAAATGATAATAGTAAAAATATTTCTTCGTTATTTTCTGATATTTCAATGATTATTGATTATGAAATGTTTCCTTACAAATTTATTATTATAATTTTTTTTGTCTTGAAATGTTAAAAAATGTTTTTATCGGTTTACTAAAACTTTTGTAAGAACGTTTCATTTTCTTCATTGTGTTTCAAACTCGTTCCTATTTGTAATTTGTCTATAACATTCAAATAACGTTTATATAAAGTAAAAAGAAAACTTTCTTTTTACAAGCTTTTTATCAGCTTGATCTGGGTATGCTGTTCCAGTTTAAAATTTGAATACGAATTTTAATTGTCTTTCCATTGGCCCATCGAGCTGAAACTTTGCATACGCGTGTTACTCCGGTGAAACCGCGTCTACTGCTGTTTTAAATTTTTCAAATTCTTACAGAATTTTTTTAAATATTTTATTTCCGTTTAATATTTTATTCCGGGGCGCGTTCGCCAGCGGGATTTAGAAATTTTTTTTTTTTGGAAAATTTTTTAAGCTTGAAATGTCAAGCTTAATGCAAGCTGGGCAAATGTAAACTAGAACACTTGATTCAAGCTTGCATCAAGATTACACGCCTGGAATTTTCAAGCTTATTGACTTGATAAATCAAGCTTGCTGCAAGTTTGATGCAAGTTTGCTGTGCTGTATTTCGCCAGGTAACCCTATGTTGAAATTTTTATGATTGTAATCTATAGAAAAATATATGTGATGCATACTTACGAAATATTGTAACTATAGATTAAAGCTGTTGTGAACTAATAGTATTTAAATATATCTAAAGTTATGTCGCTTTTTTGGGACACATTTTTCGGACAATTTTCAATAAAAGGGGTGAGAGATAAAATGACATATTCATTAAAAATGATCTCCGAATCCATTTGTTCAGAAATCTGCTTAAATAACCCTAATTATACATTTCGGATGCTATTTCACTACCTAATAAAAAATATTTATTTGTAAAGAAACAGAAATACACCCCTCTCCCCCTTTGCTGCTTAAACCAAACAGTGAAAATTCGATTTTTAGTGCCTTTGATTTTCTTGTTTATTCCTGGGAGAGAAAAAAAAAGGGGAAATTTTTCTTAGGCCCCGGAGATGCAGGTCTGTTATTGATAGTTCAGATAGATGATTGATAAATATTAAATCGATTTAATTTTTTTTAACTTGACTTAGTTTTTTTTTTCTTTCCTAATGTCCCATTGTACCTCTTTTAAAAGGTTATTTGTTCGCAGAATTTTGAAAAACCTTGTGTTAAAGGTTTGTCAAGAAAAATTTTTCAAAATGTATGACACGATATTTGATACAGTTTTTTTTATTATTTTGTTTAGTTAGAAAAGGGAACAGTGCTATATAATAACATATAATCTTCTTTTTGAAAAAGTATATGGCGATATTTCGTACGAAAAATTCGCTGGTGTGTTGTTATTGATATAAGTCCGTAAATGGTTGTTTCTGTATAAATGATAGGAAGCACGCTATGTTTTATGCAATATTGTTGTTTTAGAAAATCAATGCTGAAGAGACTCTGATGTCTGTAAAGCAGTTTTTGATGGCATGAGTTTTTAGAAAAACCAAGAACGTAGATCACAGGGCATCGGTTCCTAACCTTTTTGTGCCAGAGCACTTATATAAATAAAGTTGAAAACGGAAATGTCAGTGCATATCATCCACAGCAGCTACAGAACCTTTAGACGAAACGTCATCAAATATGGCTACAAAAATAAGTCCAAAAAGTGAACCGATCTTATCGAAATCTCCTGAATTTGCGAGAAATCGCTTAACCTGTGTAAAGTATTCATAACATTCACGGAAATCTTACATGTCGATTACGCTTTAAAGGCTGTAAATGAATGAAATGTGAAAGGATCATTGTTCTCTTTGAAGTAAAACATTTAATTAAGGTTAAAGCAGACTGATCGTACCGGAAAATGGATTACAAGGTTACAGAAAAGAATTCTTATGCATTATAATGTCTGTTCATGCTGTAATGTTTATTTGAAGGGCTTTTTAACAGTAGTTTCATTATAAAAATATTAGCTTAATTCCCTGAAAGAAAGTTTGTCCTTCATAAAAAATAGTTTGCTTGCACTACATGAAAAATGGAATGCGTAACGTCCTCTTTTACAAATTCACACAAATAATTCCGATACATTCTGCCTGCAAGCAGAAATTTTTGTCTTTAATGCACATATGGGCAACCTACGGCCCGAGGGCCCGATGTGGCCGCCAAGGCTTCTGATCCGGCCCGAGGAACATATCAAAACCCCATATACATCCCGATTATACAGCCCCCGACTTCGCTAACATCCTGAATTTTGGCCCGCAACTTTTCAAAGGTTGCCCATACCTGCTTTAATTCGTTTCTGCGGCGTTCTTGCATTGCAAGTAGAAAAAAGTTAATGTCTATTGCACACTTTTCAAGATTGTCTAAGATAGGCACAGTTAAACAACCCAGTTAATTAGTCCAGTCAATAAAGGGGATGTTGACGACACAGGAACAGAATTTGCGACTTCAGGGATGCCTTTGTTCTAGTTAGGAGGTAAAAATCGCCGGATTTAACACTTGAGCCAGATTCAAGGGGAGGGGGAACGTCAAAGTTTTTTTCCGATTTTATCTTGAAAACAGCGCGTTTTTCAAAAACGTTTCAATCACAAAATGAAAACTGTTAAAATTTCCGACAGTCTATAATTGGTTTTTTTTTTATATCTCCAATAGCTATTGAGATATCTGCTAGCAAATATCACAATTTTTTTTTAATTGCATCTTTCTCTCAACCCTTTACACTAACTAACTTCTCCTTCTAGCTTTTCAGTCATCAGTTCTACTGCGATGCTTTCCATACGAAAAGTTGTTCCAAAGCATTTTATTTTCTTTAAAATTAATCATTGGTTGTGATTTTAACGTTGAGTGGTCAAAAGTTATAGCAATTTAGACTTCAAGAACTATGCGAAAACTCCTATGGGAACAGTGTATTGCCAATCACTGTCCCCCTGCCCTATTTATCAGGAGTTATGTTTTTGCATAAAAGCTATTATTAAGTATTTATACATGTGTACTTCAGAATCAAGGCCCTGCTTAAGTGAAAAGGAACGAACTAGACAACTGTCCAAGGTCCCCAGAATTGAGGACCGATTAAAAAAACGTTGAATTTAATATTAAAAGTGAAAGAGAAAAAGTGTTGAAATTTTTAACAGAATTATAAAAGAAAAAGTAAGATTTATTTCAAATTTCAATTTAAAAAATTTTCTTAAATATTAATTCGTCCTATAAAATATATATTTTACTTTATTTTCCAACAAATATTTTCTTTATATGTGCATTTTAAATTGGCTTATCTTACGGATGGTGACACGCACTATTGAAAAAAAAGCAAATATATATAGTAAAAATTAAAATTATTTTCGAAACATCTGAGAAAGGTAATGGAATTTTGTCTGAAGTTTTATGATGTGTTATACATTATTATTATACAAAAAAATTCATTATGCTGTGACTGTTATTTTGATCATAAATTGTAAAACTGAAAGGATCTAAAATACGTGCATATTTGCTTCTTAATTCTCCTAAGACCCCTTAAAAATTTTAGTTTATCTTGTATGCTATACAATTTTTTTCAAGAATTGCTTTTGATAGTGTCTAAAATGTTAATTTAACTTTCAATTATCTTCAAATAGAACCATTGATGAGTGCTCGAATAAAGAGAAGAAAACACCTATGTTCTTTTTCATATTTTGGAGTAATTAATATTTAAGAATTTAATAATAGAGATTTTAAAGAAATCTCAAAATATGTATATTAAATTTTGGTACATAAAAAAACAGGTATCAGTATTATTATACATGTAATGAAATTACAATCAGTAAATTCTGTAGATTGAAATTAAAATATAATATCTTATTTCTTACATGGCCTTTTTCAGATACATCGAGATTTATTCCTCAATCCCTTTAAATGCATTCATTTAATAACTTATAATCTTTTAATAACTAAATTTCAAGCCGTTATCAAGGTGACAAACCCAACCATTGAGTAAACATAACTAACTATCAAAACCTTCTTGGTGGGAAAAATCTTTCTAGAATTTTCTCGAGAGACTTTCATCATGACAAAGAGTAAACACAGAATAATAGACTCACTTAGGCTTCGCGTTACATATGCCCTGCCAAATCAGAGCATTGTAAGATGACGCCGTTTTAGATACGGTCCGATTGTAGAGCTCGGAATATTTCAGAAAACTTGTTCGGAAAAAATAAAGTCTATCCTGGGACTTAGTCGTTCCTTTCTGCGCATATTTTGATTTGATAATCGACTCTGTGCTGTAGTCTAATGTGTAGAAAATCCCTTAAAACAAAAATTATTGAATACATACACAGCAATATGTAATATTTGCCGAATTAAAACAGCATATTTCTTTTGTATGTTTGTCAAATTGCCCTCCTACCCTCTGAAAAAAATATTTTGGTGGTGGATACCGTACACAGCACAACTTACATTTAATCAAGGCTACCTTTTCCACATTTATCCTCTATAAATGAAGCTAAACTTGCTTTATAGAAAAATTAAATGGAATAAACAAAAAGAATTTTAAATGTAATGAAAGTTTACTTTTAGCTTTAAGAGAAGCTTAAAAAAGCATAAGAAATGTAAATATACTGAAAAAAAAAAGTTTGAACATTTTTAATGAGTTAGTAATAAAAAAATTCATGAACACTTTTTACTTTACAGAATATTTTACACTCAGTTTTTTGTTCTCAATAAAGATTGCTACACATATTTTACTGAAACAAATATTCTCTTTTCGTGAACTTATACTATTTTCTAGCATTTAAACAAATCCACCTTCTGTGGAAAGTACTTGCGGAAATACTTACGAATTTTTTTCCAAATTTATAAACCCTTAAACTTTTCATTGCCTATGAAGAGAGATTTCCCCCCCTTTCCTTTGCATAAACTTCATAAATTATAAATGATATTAAAGCTCTATAAAGTAAAATGGTCTTTAAGCTCTCAGTAATAGTTTTATTGTAATAATTAGCGCTTATGTGAAGGAACTGACAGTCGTGCGGCAAATTAAACATTTGGAAAATTTCATATAGTTCTAAATATATCATATTTTTATAATCGTACTTCATTTTTGACAAATGTATATCATATATCAATAAATCGTATTGCTACACAAAAGAAAAAAATACAAAAATAATATTTTTCGAATTTACTTGTAAAATCCATTTAACAAATTACATAAGAATCTTTTCCAGAAGAGATTATTGATTAACATTCCTACAATAGTATTGTTGAAAAATGAATACGCTCAAACTAATATTACCGTTTTTTAAGTCTTAAAAAAGAGCTCTTCTGCTTATTTTTATTGATAGTAAATAGAAGCTTATCTCCTGAATGCTGAGTATCGGCAGAATATTAAGTAGCCTTTTTTTAGGAAGTGCGTAAACAAAAGGCTTTTATTCCTTTTTTATGAAAAGATAAAAAGTAACAGCAGATTTTTCAAAATCCCCATGAGACTGTACGACTGAAAACTTATACTTTGGATTCATATTCAAAGAAAAGGCAGTCGATAAAAAAGATAATAAATAAACTACGCCCCCCTTTTTCTTCTTGTTTTTGTAACTTTGGTTTGCTTGTTTATTGAAAAATAAATCGACTTGAAATATTTTTGCATTGGAATAACAATAGAAGTAATAATAAGAAGTGAATATCTATCTCGAAAGCTAACATTACACCGACTGCAGGCCTCAAATTACTTTGAAGATTACCAGGACAGGGTACCTCGATAACTTACTCGATTGTAGCAGAATTAGAAATGTTTCCTACAATTTTACCCTGCAAGTAATACACACACACACACACATATATATATATTAATTGGTTTTTCAGTGAACGATAATAAGATTAGAATAAAGAGACGACTATAAATAATGCGGTTCAACAGGAGCTCGCCTGGGATTTAGGTTGGAAGCAACATACTAGGTAGCTTTTCCAAAATTTCTCTTCACTCAGATCTTGGAAGATTCCTTCCCCACCATCGCCTCCCATAGAAGTAAACCCTTGCTTTCAATACCGATTCTATTAATTAATATTTTTCATATAATACGTTTCTACAATGTAAAACTACATTTTCGCTTCCCAAAACATGAGCACATTTTTACTGCCTACTGAAATGTTTTTGCCTGTTGTTTGCCTTGAATAGACCCTAAATATTCACATATTCGTGCCCAATGATAGGTTTGCATTTGTTTCAATGTTTGAACTATGATGAGGTATAAACGAACAGAACAAATTATAATAAAACCACTTACAATGCAGTGGACTCGATCTACAACACGATCTATCTTAAGCTAGTTTTTCACGAGTAACGTATTTCAGAGCTAACGCAGAACTCCTCCCACGCAACACCAGATTTTTCACCAAAAGTAAAGCCCGAAACTCGTGTGAGGGCGACTCCAATGGTAATTCAGTGTATTCTCCTGTCTCTTCTTCCGGATGGCGAGAAAAGTCTTCTACAGTTGTGGGGGGCGTGGTTTTGTGTTTTCAAGGGTTAGCTTTTGTCGGTGGATCCAGACTGGGAGGTGTATCAAGATAGCCCCGTAAAAATTTATGAAAATGGCTACTTTTAGGATTTTTTTTCCAGTTTCTCACTCATGACAGAAATGCAAATTCTATTTCAAAAAGTCAAATCTCTTTTAACTATATCTGCTAATTTTTTCTAGTCAATATTGATAAAATTTAATTTTTCAATAAATTTTTTAATGGATGCTCCGAATTTTGAACATTGGCCTGTAAAAGTTTAAGAAGCGCAAACCGGAAGTGCAGGTTACTGAAGAAGAGAGACCATTGGCGAACGGTATTTCATCCTTCAAAGCATCACTGAAGTTGGAAGCACCCAAATCGTCCCATCTAAATATAGCTGTATTCATTACTTTATGTGGTAAATTTTATTACTATACAGTTAGGGAAGGGTTTAAAGTGGTTTGAGGGGTGTTTATAAGTATATATAGTGTATATTCCCCATTTCCGAAAGAGAAATTTTCATTTACGCGAGGGGTCTTGGCACACTTCGAGTAAATCAAGATTCTGCTGTACCTTTTTTTTTTCTACAAACAACCATCTATAGTCACTGACTTTTTGGAAGTGGACGTCCGAAAAATGTAAGATAATCGGCGTTTTGCTATAACTCGGTGACATTTAAATTCCCACTTGCCACCGAGAAAGAATGTTTTAGACCGAATGGGTAGCTTGTCAATAAGACATACGATTTAGTGTCCTCCTACTATTCTTTTAAAATAATCAAAGCTTGTATAATACTTTTATATGCTTAATTGAAGAAACCAGAACTAAGGAAAATATCGCAGCAGGGGTAAAGAAAAATAAAACAATAATAAAAAGGCCGTTATTTGATTATTTCGTACAACTTCTACCAGTTATGACTATACAAAGATTTGTGAAGATATATGAATCTTAGAAACTTTTTTATCTTACAGATAGTTTGTAAAAAAATACGTTTTGAGAAAACGCAGGTTAAAGCTACCTTATTATGTTCAAATATAAAACTTTCAAAAAGCTTTTTTACGTGTATCTCTGTTTTTAGTTGGAGTAGATGTATGAAATTGGTGTCAAAATGTTCAGAAATAACTAGGGTTTCAATTAAAACTGAAAAATCGATTTTTTGAATCCTTAATCCTCCTATGGCCCCTTAAAAAGTCAAAAATATAGTATTTTTTCTGTCTCTCCTCCGCTTGTTATTTTGTACAATAAACTTTGTCGAATTCACAATAACAGCGATATTTTTTATATGTATGGTGCTTTACATAATATTGCATTTCTAAGTATACGTATATATAATTAGATTGAATTACAGCTCTTCCAAAAACTAGTTATGTAAATTGATAGCTGCAAAATAATCTTATATGACAGTTAAATATTTTTCACAAGACTTTTTTTTTTAATTTTACTTGCAAAATTGGCATCAATGTATTGATTTATCAACCTTTATTCTAAAAAAAGCATACTAACATAAAAAAACAGCTAAATAAAACGCACCTACTCTTTTTTTTTAAAGGGTAGAACTGAAAAAAGTTTGTTTCGTACTTTTTATTGATAATAAATTGCAGCTTATCTTCTAACAGTTCCCCTGTTGGAGGAATATTAAGTAACTTTTTTTTTCGCCAAACCACATAAACAAAAGGACCACTTCTCCCCCGCTTAAATGCAGATAAGGGAGCGGACAGGATTTCCCACGTGACCATACATATATATAAAGCTGCAGAAACTTTCTTGTATCCATATTTAAAGAAAACTTGTGGAGCGATAAAAAACAGAGTAATTGAACAAAAGCCCTTCCATTGTGATATGGATATAAAAAATAAATGGACCTTAAAGTTTTGGACATTAAAATATCAAAACAATCACTTTCGAATAAAAATTCCGAAAGAACAGAGGGAGAGTAACGGAAAGAAAGTAACTAACAATTGATTCTTTGATAGCCGTTGTTTTAAAAGAATGTTGCATAAAATTCTTCGTGGATAAGAGAGAGAACTTGAACTTTTCTTCTATTCAAACCGTAAATCCACCGCATGCTTTTCTTCCGAGTTATTCTTTCATTTCGAGAGAAATGATTGTGCTGTTCTGGAATTCTAAATAGAACTTCCTTTCCCATTCGAATTTGAAATATTTTTGAGAAGAAGGATTGCAAAAGATATGGTGATATTAGCGGTGTGTGTATGTGGATAATCCAAATGTTTTCATTTATTAATGCATTGGAATTTTAAGTAAGAATACAAAAGATGTCTCCTCATTTTCTTTTTGGGTGCAGAATTTATTCAGTACTGAAGTACGTAAAAATTACTCTTTCATCGAGTGTAAATAATTTATATGCAGTATCACACACTGTTGTTGTTGTTGTTGTTTTTTTTTTTTCGAAGTCCGTTTTTGAAAATACTTTTTTGATCATTAATACTATAAGTATATTTTGTTGGTAAATTAAATTTATACTTACGTGTATAATTTATGCATACATCTGAAAAAAAAATTGAAGGTTATGAGAATTGTCTACACCTCAATATCTCGTACGTGTATTTTATTTTAAAAATACTTATTAAAAATGATAAAAAAGACTTTCCTGTTAAACAATTTTCTATAAAATCCGCTCACATTTTCAGAATAAAATTTTGATTACACAATGTCAGTTTTATACAAAAACATTTCTGTAAAAAAATTACAAGGTTCCTACTTTTGTTATATACAGGATGTCCCAAAAAAACTGACCTAGACTTTCATTCCTAAGATATTGATCATAGACACATACGAAAACTTAAAAAGTGCGTAAAAAGGGGGCAGAATTTTGTAATATCTATCAAAATTTTCAGGAGATTAAATCTAAATGCGTACGATGTCCAAAATTGTAAAATATACCCTATACTTTAATAAGGTGATGTACAAAATTTCAGCTTTTCATCATAAAAATGCTCAGAGGTACGAAAATAAACTATCTTGACTTAAACCACTTTTCAATGGTTCACGATGCGAAAAAAAATCACATCGAAAGATCGCGTTTCAGGAGCTGTACATAAATTACGAAAGAAAACAATGATTGCATATATCTATAGTAGTACTTTTGCTATTATTGGTACTGTACAACTGTACAGCCCCTTGCATTTTTTGTCTAAATACATATCTGAGCCTTTTTCTATGAAAGACTGAAATTGTGTACATTACCTAATTAAGGTATTAGGCACATTTTACTAACTGGGAATTTTTTTATACTGGGGTTGTATGAATATATATATATATATATATATATATATATACAGATTCAATCTCCTGAGAATTTTAGTCGGTACCATAAAATTTTGTATATTTTTTACGTAACTTTGCAATTTATTGTATATGTCTGTGATCAATATTTAAAGAGTAAAAGTGTAGTAGGCAGAGTTTTGGGGATATCCTGTAAATAAATATACTTGTTGGACATTCTTTGCTTTCATTGCAAAGAACTGGTGCTGAGCTAGTTTTAAATACTATGCCAAAAATATATTTTTTTATTTTACTGAACTGTAGATTTAAAAAAAAAAAAAAAAACTAATTTCATTTCCGTTTTTGAAAGCTATTTAAAAAACAATTATAAAATCTAAAGAAACATTTACTATTTCTTCCACTTTTGTACGTTTGTATGTTAATTCGCTTCGGGTGTAATATTGTTGAAGATCCTAAAAGAACTTCGCAATTGACGCTTAGCTTCATAAGATCTTACAAAACGACGATTATGAAAATAAATAAATAAAATACAATAGAACATCCTGTCAGTTTATTACTCTAAAGAGACTGCTGTACTCATTTATAGATCATATAGATTCCTCCAACCCTGGAACCTGTCCCTTAAAATACGCCCCCATATTTCCATAACTCCAACTCGACCCACTGCCGTTTGAATCACCATGGGAGGAGTTAAATAGCACTGTTTATGTCCCCACATTTATTTTTGCCGCATTATTCTGAGGTGTAGATGAAGAAAATGGAATCTTTTTCCCTCTCTCTTTGGGACTATGAGGTTAGGCTAATTTACAATTTCCCGCAGGGAGACACGAAAAAGTGAATTCGTTTCAGTTATCTCACACAGAAATGTTAGTTTTAAAGTCGCAGGGTATATAGTTCTTTGTAAAAGGATTCACTTAATATTCTGATGATACGACAGGAGGTTGCTTCAAAAGTAATTAGAGATATAAAAAAAATAAACAAACTTTTTCTATTTTCTCTATTTCATTTTATTCTTCTCTGTATTGTATTCTCTGTTTTATTCTGCATTAGCTGCGTAGCACGGGTGCATTAGCTGTTAGGGAATAGTTTGCTGAAAAACATTATAAGCTGAAGTCAATCATTGATGCACTGATCTGTTTTAATGACTATGTCATTTTATCTCTCACCCCCTTTATTGAAAATTGTCCGAAAAATGTGTCCCAAAAAAGCGACATAAAAATGCGACATAATTTTGCATATATTTAAGTACTATTAGTTCACAACAGCTTTAATCTATTGTTACAATATATCGTAAGCTGTAGAATATGCGTCACATGTATTTTTCTATAAATAGGTTACAATCATAAAAATTTCAACATAGGATTACTAGGCGAAATACACGAAAGATGAGAGATAAAGTGACATAGTCAATTAATATCGTTTTAATATGGCAATAATGAAACTAAAAAATTAGGGGGGTTCAGGGGGATCTCCCCCTGGCGAGGCTCGAACAGCCGAGTTTATTGTTTTTCATAAATATACATATATTTTTAATATCTATGCGTTTTTCCCATTTCTAACAGTATTTTCAGTACAAGGCTATGTTTACCTACGCATTTTAAGTGAACTTTTAAATATTTCCTTTTTTAAATATAATTATATTTACTTATCGATTGAAAATATGACATTTTAAACAAAATTATTATTAAAAGAACAACTGCATTCATTATTCAAAATTATGACTGTGTTTTTACGTTAATGAATGATGTTTTAAGTTTGTGTTGACATCACATTCGTTTACGGTAAATCAGAGTCATCTATCGACATCTGCATGAAAATCGCGGGGACAGTGGTTTTATTTTTTATTTTTTACATATTTTTTCCCGGGATATAAAAGGTATCCTATGAAGAAGACTTTGTTTAGGAGGTGTGCTTTAAATTATTTGTAGGTTTACTTTTCGAAGTTATTGCGTATAATTTCAGAAAGTTGTTATGTTGAACAATAATTCAGGTGAAAGTCACTTTGCGACGCAGTTAAGCAGACACCATGTATAGATGAATACACTTTATTTATTTTAAGTCTTAAACGATGCATATTTATAATATGGTGGTGGCTAAGAGACGTTTTTCAAAGGTAGACAGAAGATAAGTCTTTGGTCTAAAGTCTAAGTCAAATCGAACAAGAGGTTGGCGAAAAGTTAAACTTGGCATATAAAGGAACGCCCAAATGAGAGCCAATAAGTATCTTCATTATAAATGACGCGGAGACAGCAGAATACTCTTAATCTATAGAGGGATAGTAAGAGATAGCATTGAGCAGGGCACCCAACTATTGAAATAAAACTAGCTAAATTACAGTAAACCCGTGTAATAGAAAATTAGTTCAGCAGGATTTTAACCAATGTGAGTCCGTGTTTGGTAATAAAAATGGTACGCGTATAAAAAGACTGTTAAGCATAGATGCATATTAATTCAGTGTAAATGCCTTGCATGAGAAACAGATGTTTCTTAACAGCTAGGAAAGAGAAAGAAATGGAACTGACTTCGACTTATTGACATAGAGAAACAGGTCAAAGAATAATTTGAGCATACAATTCGGATAGATCGGCAGTTTACTGACATGTGGGAAAAAGCGTAATACAAAATCTTGAAAGGCGAAGTAATTAAGAAAAGAAATAAAAATTAAAACGTTTGATTTAAATACATTAAATTTCAGAAAGTGAAAACAAATAATAATTAATATTAAATGTGTGATCTACATCACATGTCCTATGTGTTAATTCAGTGTACAAAACTATCTCCATTACAAATTTTATCGAAATCCGTTCAGCCCTTTGAGTGTGAAAGAGTAACAATCGTGCAAAATCAGAAACTTTCGCACTTATAACATTAGTGGAATTCTACATTTTTTCTGTTTCCTTTTTCCTTCTTTCAATTACATTATTTTATTCTTTAGTTTATATTTCTTCTATATCGTTATCTATATCTAGTCTAGTTTTCTCTATATCGTGGTTTATTTATTTATTTTCAGTAAATATTTTTTTCTTTTGTACGTTTGTCACTATTTTTTAATTTCGAAATTTAAGCTTAGAATAAAATTTCGTTCATTTCATACTGGAGGCAACATTCAGAATTATGTTTGACTATTGATGTTCAACTTTTGTCAGTCTAGCTTTTCTTAAAAAAAAAAAAAAAAAAAAAAAAAAAACAGACACACAAAGAAAAGTTACTCCTTAATAAGATGCTGGCAATTGAAGAATGGATAGCGTGCTCTAAAAGAAGAGTAAAAAATGCATGCAAGTCCGCACGAAAATGAAAAAAATAAGCATTACACGGCTCTTCCAATACATTTTCTTGTATTGAAAAAAACAAACAAAAAAAACTGGAAGGAAAAACTTATAATAACAATTAATCGTGAAAAATATTCCATTTTACTGAGTGTCATTTTTATTCTAATAAACATTATTACAGTGAAATATTTCATAAAAAGCCTTTAAGTGTAAATTGATCTTTAAAAATATTTCAGAATCTGATTTTCTCTTTAAAAATTTATCTTTATTCAATGAACACCCGGATTTAACTGAAAAATGTTTCGATTTTTTTCAGTCTCACTTAAGACAGAATTTACTGCATTTGATATAGGATATTCTAGGATTTAAAATCCTAGAATATCCTATATATATCCTAGTATAAGTAATATACCAAATGGATCATTACCATTATTTTATGCTGAAAACAGAATAGCAATTCACAACTCCATTTTGAACTATTTAGCCCTCCACTTACTATGTACGCCTTTCAAAACAATTTTCCTAGAAAAAAAAAAAAACTTGTACCTGCGTATCGAAAATAAACCCGTAAAACTCTCCTTATATAATCCAAAACAGTGATCTGAAATAAATTGTCATAGTAACTAGAGTAACATTTTAGTTATTATGGTTCTGCATTCTATAGTAACATCATAGTTACTATAGTACTATAAAGAAGACGGTGAATAGGGCGACATTATCGCTAGTCTAAAATCGTGAATGCTGCTAGTGATTTAAAAGTTGGGTTGGTTACTATCATAGAATATTAATGATATTTGGTGAAATAATTTTTAATTCGCTTTGCATAGAAAGCAGTTTCCTTCTTTGTTTGTTGTTATTGTTTTTTCCTTTCTTGTGTGTAGCTATCGTTTTATTCGTAGTATCAGAAGCTTTTCTGCGTTCAATTTCAATGCACTTGCACATTTTTGAATCTAGTAATGGAATTTGTTATTTTTCCTTCACTTTCCGTTAATCAGAAGAAACGGAGAAGAATTTTCATACATGTACATATGTATATATTTTTTTCTTATTTCATCCAAAGCATTAAAGCATTTTCTATTCATAGTTTTCATTTTCTGAAAAACATCCAGAAGATGCAGCTGTTCGTACTTCGATTCGTCTTTTAGGCGAAATGGCGCACCTATTTCAAAGATTAGAAAACTGGATGGTGAACCGATCGAAGATATTTGCTCGAAATGTATAATCGAAATTAATCGAGATCAAAGAAAAGAAAATAAAAGGCTTTGATGTTACAAATGTTTACTCTTGTGCAAGGAAATACCCTTTTTTCTCAGTTTCAATCTCAAATTAATCTCTTTCCGTTTTTCACTGATTGAAAGCAGAAGACATTTTCTATATAAATATTAAAGCTTGTTTTTTTCTTTCAATATTCTTAAATTTTCATTTCGGATTAATGAGCAAGTTTTCTGTTTTTGTAAGTATTTTTGAAATGGTGTTCGATATGATTTCGCATTTTAGTTTTCAGCAGCTATTATTGGGAACAACTGCATATTTTGCATTTCATTCCTAAGAACCTTTTCAGACATAGTGATTAAAATTCATCTTTTTTGAAAACTTTTTCGTAAACCATATATGAAGTATTGTAGATAAACTCATTAAAAATACGGGGATTTTTGAAAAATCTCCTTTTTTGTGCTATTGTAATCTGATCTAAAAAATTCTCATGAGTAGTTTATATGTTTATTCAAACATGCAAGAAAAATTGACTTATCCATTAATTCAGTTTATTTAATTAACTAGCTGAAGTACCCGTCCTTGACGGGTTAGTGAATGCAAATTTCCAAAAAGCAAGAACTTTCGTCAGCATTGTAGGAGTATACAGAATGGATGGAGTATGTTACTAAAGTAAAGAAAGCGAATTTATCATTTTTATGTATTGTTAAAATATTACAGGTTAAGAGAGTCACTAAGTAATATCATTTCATTCGCTTTAGTCGTAATTATGTGATGCGCGAACGAATATTTACTAATATAGAAATAATTTTCGCAAAATCTCAAAATCTAATCAACATCTTTGAAAAATTGGAAGCCTAGAATTTAAGTTGAGTGACAACCTATCCTGTCACCCAATTTCGTTTCATTCCCTGCAGTCTTTATTTCGTGATGCTGGAACAAAATTTCAGCATTTTAAAACGATTTTCGCAAAATCTCCAAATGTAATCAAAATATTTTAAAAATTCAACGCCTATAAATTAAGATTAGCAACTACCTATCCTATCACTAAATTTCGTATCATTCGTATTAGTTGTTATTACGTGATGTTTGAAGAAATATAAACGTATTTTCAGAGAATTTTCACAAAATCTCAAAATCTAATGAAAATGTTTAAAAAAATGGATACCTATAGTTTATGTTGAGCAACCATCTATCGTGTGACCAAATTTCATATCATTCGCTTTAGTCGTTATTACGTAATGCGGGAACAAAGATTCACTCAGTTTTAAACGATTTTCGCAAAATCTCGAAATTGGATCGATTTTTTAAAATTAGATGCTTATAGTTTAAGGTGAGTGACCACCTATCATTTCACCAAATATCATTTTTTCACCTTTGCAGTTATTACGTGATGCTTGAACACAAATTTACGCAGTTTGAAATGATTTTCGCAAAATTTGAAAATCTAATGAAAATTTTTTAAAATTCGATGCTTATGTTTTAAGTTGAGTGACCACCTATCATGGCACTCAATTTCATATCATTCGCTTCAGTCGTTTTTACGTGATGCTCGAACACAAATTTACGCAGTTTGACAGGATTTTCGCAAAATCTCAAAATTCAATCAAGATTTTTTAAAAATTGGACGCCTGTGTTTTAAGTTGAGTGACCACCTATCATGACTCCCAATTTCGTATCATTCGCTTCAGTCGTTTTTACGTGATGCTTGAACACAAATTTACGCAGTTTGAAACGATTTTACTCAAAATCTCAAAATCCAATCAAGATTTTTTTAAAATTCGACGCCTATCTTTTAACTTGAGTGACCACCTATCATGACACCCAATTTCATATCATTTGCTTCAGTCGTTTTTACGTGATGCTTGAACAGAAAAAGCGTCACGGACAGAATGACAGAACGACAGAATAAGACAAACTTTTTTATTAGGGTCGCATCGGATTCCCGGGTGCTTGAAACGCATAGAAATCGCAAAATTTTTGAATTCCAAGAAATGTACAGACAAAAGTCTAATTTTATTTATATAGATTTGATTATTGGCTAAGTTATGAAACACTTTTTTATTTCATTTTTAAGTACTTCGTGATATTTATATTTGCAAATACAGCGATCTCCCACTTATTTACGGACGCAACGCACAGCGAGAAAAGCACACCTAAGTGAGAGACGAGCATAATCGAAAAAGAGTATAACAGTAAAATACAAGTAAATTGATCTGTATCATATTGTAAATTAATACTATGTATACACTGAAAAATTTAAACAGATTTCAAAATGCAATGATTTTTTTTACTCTTTTTTTAATGATTTATGGTACTTTTAGTGAACACACACACAAAAAAAAAGAAATGATTAAGTTACGAAATTTGGTTTAATCCTATTACAATTGTCTCACAAAATAATCTAAAATCGAATATAGATAAAAAGGTAAAATTCTTGTTATAAAAATTACCTGTCTAGCTTATGTCTTCAAAAATCTAATTTTCGAACTGAGAACATTTCTTTTACAACGAGCACAAGTGAGAGATACTTTCTGCGCATAAATCAAGGAAAATTATCATTTTTGCTATGTCCCCGTTCAAGTGAAAAGACCGCGTATAACTGAGCGATCACTTTACTGACAACATTAGTATCTATATTTCTGCTCATCATTGGCAAATTCTGTAACTCTGGTTTTACGAGTTATACCACTTCAAAATTCTTTTTTTTACGGTGATTACCTTTTCAGATTCACATTTTTCGACCAACCGGTATGAAATTTTGTACTATGTAAAATAATAAGGAGACAGCCTAAGCGACGTCAAAATTACGAAAATCTGACCGTTCTCTGATTTTTATGGATTTTCAGTTGCAAAGAACTTACCTGAAATCCGATAAGTACTTTGATGGGTTTAATATATCGTATTAAATGTCAGTTTGAATTAATAATCTCTGACGCAAAATATCACGTCATGAACGAAGTAATTTCTTAGTTTTTATGATTTCAGGGTGCTTGGAATAGCTCTTTGAACTCACCAAGACTGATAATACGCCATTTTTACAAGACCAATAGCAAACATTTAATTTTCAGTTGAAAGTAAAATTGCAAATGATTCATTGCTGAACATCAACTTCTGTTAAAACAAATGCATATATTTGAACAATATCAACTGAGATGGAAAAGGTCTTATTTTAAACCACAAAAAATGAAGTGCTTTACTCAGAAAGGTGATCATGGGAAGTTTTCTCTTACTATGTAATAGAAAAGAATACGAGGCATTTCTATAATTACGTATGCATGTAATGAATGTATATAGCATTTGCGTATACAGAAACTGCTAATGACTTTTAAAATTACTATGTTAAATATGCGTTTAAAAATAAGCTATAAATTCCATATTTTTTGAAGAATTTAAAAAAACAGCCTGGTTTTAAAACTGAGTAGTTATCTATTTAATTAACGTAATCTTTTAAGTACGAGCAATTTTAAATCATGGCTTCATTCTAACTTTAATAAAAAATAGATTTAAGAATCATAAAGAAATAATTTGAAAGTAAAAATGTGTAACATAAAGTACTTAAAATTGACTATAAGCATTTTAGATATCATAAGCATGTTAATTTGGTAATCTTTATACTATCAAATCATTAATAATAACGTATATGATGAAAACGATTAAAAAATAATTACTTGAAAGTATTTTGGGGGATATTTGGAAACATATGTAGCTATTTTGTCTGATTGGTTAGAGATTATTACCAAATGAACATTCTCAAGTATGTATATGAGGAATGATGCAAATTTAATTCTCGATTTATTACATAATTTATCTTCTGTAATGCTGACAAGTTTCGTATTATACTACCTATTCCCATGCTTATAAATGTCAAAACTACGTCAAAACTGTTTGTTGAATATTTGATTGAAATGAAATTCTCTACAAACTATTGAATTTAGTTGGCAGGTTCGCGGGGTACCAGAATTGTAAACATCATTTTCATATTTATAAATAATAAAATGCATCGTCTAAATTTTAAAGCATTCAACCGAATGTGCTCGACTAAAAGTAAAATGTACATAAAATATTCACGTTTTAAGTGTTTAGTAATGATAACGATGATGATAAGAACTCCAATAGAAAAAAAAAAACCTTTTTTCCATCTTTATTGTCTTTGCTTTGTGTGTTAAAATTATATTGCGTCTTAAATGCCTTTTTAAAATGTCTTAAGCGAATATTTTACTGTATGAAATCCTGGAGTCTGTCGTAAAACTCGGTGCGACCGCCAACTCGGCGATGTTTCTTTCCGCCATGTTCCAAGCATGTTTCCAAGTAATTAAGACTACTATAATTATTTCTTAGTGGTATTATTACTTATACATTATTACTATCGTTATTAAAACTGTTATTATCATCTGTTCAAAGAATAAATTTATTTTGCTTGATAACCATCTTAGCATTGTATCGCTCTTCCATTTGGCGGCCGTTCCATTATCTACAATAGACCCGAAAACCTGTTTTAAATGAAATTATTGTCTGCTCCTATTATTTAGATTTTTTTAAGTATACTTAACTCCTGAGTTCAAAGTTAGGAAATGTTCCGATTCTCCTCAAGACAATTTTTACTTAAATTCCTAATTAAAGGAAATCTTTGGTATATTCAATATTTTGATTTTACAAAATTAACTTAAATAACTTTGTTGGAAAGGTAAGCATACATGGAAAGGATACATGGCAGGCCATGTATTAAGTACATGTTTATATTCGAACTAAATATTTACTTCTATCGCATAAACAAGATATGTTTTCATTGGATAATAATGGAATGAGAAGGGGGTGAGGGGTGAGTAATATCAAAAACGTATAATTAGAAAATGAACCTTATAAATGAGAAATAAATATACAATACATATTTTAAAATGCATAGTATAAACCAGTATGAATCATAGGTTTAGACTATGATATAAGTTTAAACGTTATACTTATATCGTAGTATAACATAATCTATGTTAAACCTTTATGAATCGTAGTTTTATGAGAAGAGTGTAGGCAGGGGATATATTGTTTTTGCAAGAGACTGTTTTGCAGACTGCAAAGAAAGATGTTGAAATTTAATGATTTTCTTTCAGGATTTGTTTATTTTAAGGATTAAACAAAAACGGAGTGATTATAAAAACACACCTAAATTTGTTTTGTTTCTAAATTAAAAAAAAATGGAAATGTCAACGTTAAAAGTTTCGTGGTCTATTTGAGCAAACTAAATTATAATTAATCCACGCGAAGGCATATATCGTAAGGGTCAGTTCAGTTTATGGAAATAGTGTATTATGTGTTTCACAGACACCGTTTAAAATTGTCACTTATATAAACTGATATAACTGGTAACTGATATGCATACTTTTTTTTCATATTTTTCAGTGTTGCCAACGGAAGGACCTCGTATCACGGGCGGTCAGGTGAAGTACAACGTTGGGGACGTCGTAGCTATCAACTGTACATCTGCCAAATCGAAACCAGCCGCCACTTTAAGGTGGTTTGTCAACGACAATCTGGTAAGATTACGATGAAACTTGAAGCAAACATTGCACATTTTGTGCTATTTTAATGTTTATAGGGATTTGAGTTTCGATAGTTCGAAAGTTTACTGTATTTATTTTATTTCCAACTGTTCGTGAACCCTCCCCCCCCCCCCAAAAAAAAAAAAAAACAGAAAAGAACAAGCAAGTTATCGCCAGATATTTCCAATTCCAGTAATCGGATTTTCTCACTGTCAACAGCAATATACTATACAACAGCATGTTCATTTTTTTTTTAGCGTAGCATCTGATAAATGGCAGTAGATGGCGATGTCACCCTTCCCGCTGTCAATTCTGCATTACGTAAAAGAGAAGCTAAAGAAATTACTTAATTGGTGGCAAGCGATAAGATATGATGTAGATTTGAATAGAAAAGCTTATCATTGTCATTCAATATTACTCTCTTAGTAAAGATTTCAATATCAGAAACCTATTGTGCATCACTACTGTTTCACTATCAATTAGATAAAAAACTAAACATCCTGTTTAAAGGCGGAAACGGGCACGTGAATTAGTTGTTGGGGGTGCCAGTCAGATGTGTGCTTGCCGAATGACTTCGAAACGATTTATTCTTAGATGTTCCAGCCATTTTACTCTATAAGAATACTATGTTTACAAATACAACCGCAAAATTCAAATGCATATTATCAAATCAATTGAATAAGAATTCAATGAACAAGACGAAAGGTGTGCATTCACTCCGTTCGCTTTCTCCTCTCCTCAACCGGTTCTTCTAGATTCACCTTTACTGGCAGCTTGTCAATTTTCCACGCTAAACACAGTCAGACAGTATACAAGATTTTGATCTTATGCATGTACAAGGTGTCCTAAAAAGGGCTACCTATTTTTAAAAATGATTTGAAAAAAAAAAAAAAAGGAGAAAGGAATTGAGTAATTAAAATATTCTTGCTGAAAATGAATGTATGATGTCTGGATTCTTTTAAAACTTTATTATGTTAGTACAAAGTCTTACCGACAGGTGGCTCTGTGGCTACTGCATTCAGTTGCGGTGTTTTGCAATTACATGCCACCATTCTCACGATGTCCTCTATTCATCACAATTGCATGTCGAAGTCCACGAATGAAATTATCACTCACCTTTTGTCATTCTTCAAGTGCATTCTACTATTGTTTTACAGCTATACAAAACTGAAAGACAGTTCAGATCTCAAAAATGTCTTAACTCATAGAGTAAATTATTTACTTTATTTAAATATCCGTTGTTGAAAAATACTGATCGAACTCTTAATATATATATATATATATATATATGTATAATGAAGTCAATTTTAAAATATCCTGCATCTTGTCTGCATTGCTGAAAGAACCACTTTAGCCAGCGTTCATTACGGTCACAATAAAGCAGGTTTATACTATGAAAATGTTAAATCAAAAACATTTCCTGTTAAAACAGACGTCAGACAAGAAGACTCAATAAAAAGCTGGTGTTAAAAGGTAAAAAAATAGCACTCATAAAAATAAATATAAAGGTAAAAAAAATAGCACTCATAAATTAAAATAGCACTCATAAAAAGCAGTTACGGACGAAACGATCGTTTTTAGCGTAAAAAGTTCCATCCTTCTTCAGTTGCAAAAGTGTTTCACCATTCACACGTACTGAAAAGTTAGAACTTAAAAGAACTGTTTCTGTTGTTTACTTATCAGTTCTAACTTTTCTGCTCGTCTGATGTTTGAAGTTTTTTGCAACTGAAAAAGGGTGGACATTTTGTACCACTGGAAACAATCATTCTAGACATCAGAACTAAAAATAGTTGTAAAATTTGTCAATAGGTGGCACTAATGAATGAAAATAGTAGTAACCAGGTTGCGATTTAACCTGTTCGCTTTCATTGTTACAAAGACACGGTGTCAGTGTTTCTCTATCTGTGCAACAACAGTATTTGTTCACCGATATAACCGACTCTTTTGTCCATATATATCGTTTTCGTTCAGCGTTAGAAATAAATATTTCATTTTGAGTAGCAGTACTGCTCCTCAGATTCTGATACTGAGGAGCAGTTTTATGCTAAGAACATTTTCGGCAGGAAAACAAACAAATTTAAAGAAAAAATTAATGAACAGTTAAATTACAAACTTTTACAAAATTTAACTGGTGCAAATGCACTTGCAGCAACGCATTGTATAATACTTCAGTAATATTTGAAGAATTAGCTTTTGCAACGGTATCCATACAAAATAGAATCCTCTTCTCATACGGTTAAGTAGTAGGGCGACTCACATTTTTGTCCAAAAATGTGGCCGCTCTTTCTCGATTAAAATCTCAAATCTCTCTAAAGAAATTGTCAAAAGGTGAATCAATACCTGCGTACTTAGCCGGTTTCTAGCACCAGTTTTTATCTGTTTCAGAATGAACGTTCTGTTCAAACCCCAAAGCAGAAAATGCTCTTCTACTTTGTCGATTGACACTGGTAATAATCTACGAATATCTATTATACTGGTAATAATCTACGAATATTCGCAACTTTTTTTTCCATTTTAAAATATGTTTCGAGATCTGTTTTTGCATCGGAAAAGTTTCAATGCAATTTGCGCAATTGTATCGCCTTGCAATAAACTTTGAATCGCAAACTGCGATGCTATGTCGCTGACTTCCAATAAAATTCTCTCCTTATTTTTTACCCTTTGGCTTTCTTACTCCAGATAGGCCCAGGGGAGTATGAAACTGAGTATTCGACGACGTTGCATGAAGACGGACTTGAGACGTCAAGTTTGAGCCTGAGATTCGTTGCTAAAGACAAACACTTTATTGATGGAGCTATGCGTTTGAAGTGCACGGCATCGATATCCCGGATGTACACCATGAGCAATGAAGAGATGTTTATCGGCGGCAGACAGCAGTCTTCGACTCTTCAGGTGCCAGAGAACGAAAGCAAAGGTAATCAAAAATTCTGTTCTTGAATTCTCACAAACACCCATAGTGGTATTAACTAAGCTTAAATTTTCAGTAGTATGTCGAAATCATTATGCAATTCCGCAATTTCTGCTTAGGTATGTAGTAAAAGTATTCTTAAAAAACACTGTTTTATTAGAGGTAGACTATAAATAGGAAGTACGTTTGATCTATCTGGATACACTAGTTCATAGTCCGTGATCTTACTATCCATTTGAGACTATTTTTACTGAAACTGAAAAAGAATTGAGGTGGTGCAGCCATATCATGTCAGCGAAATTAACAAAAACTCGTTTAAACGTTTTCGTTTTAAACTGAATCATTTTATGACAGAAAAGATTTTAAAAACAGGGATTCTAGCTAAAATAAAGTCTCTAATTATCTTCCTTGAAGAACATTTTGCAATCATTAACATCAATTAATTATTATGTTAATTTTATTAATTACATTCCTTAGTTTAATTGATTCATTAATTAACTAAACTATGTTAATCAACACTATATTGTACATTACACAACAACACTTCCTAGTTGACATTATTAGATTAGTTACGCAACAGTAATCTCGGAAATTACTGAAATAATCGAAGGTAATATCATTATTCATTGCAGCACCACGTCAATTTCTGTCCAATTTCAAGTATTTCGAACCAAAGGAAAGAACGTGATGTTCCAAAGTTCAGGGTATCCTCAAACAAATATAAAATTTGGTGTACTTACGCTACAACACGATTCTTCTTACGCGAATGAATATTATTCCTCGACCTCAACACAAGAATTTTCGGCAGCAGTAAGAAGCGCCATCATACATTTATTCATTGCTTTATGTCGTAAATGGTAATATATTGCTAGGAAATAGTTAAGAACAGTTAGAGCAGAGGGGTGTTGTCTAAAATAGTTGTGTATGTATTCCAAAAAGTCTTTATATGTTCCCTATCTCGCAAAGTGAAATAGCCAAGACTACACTGTATTTCGTTTTTTTTTTTTTAGACCCAGTTTAACCTACCTCTAATTTTTCCCCCCAACATTTGCTTGGGTCCGGTGGAAATCCAACCTTCACACTAGAAAAAGCCAGTGTGAAAGTTGGATATGCAGTCATATTTTCGAAAATAAAAATTATAGTTGCAGATTATCATTTGGTAAATGTCAATCTGTCATCAAACTTTTTGACTTAAGTATTCTTTTTTTTTCTGCTGTGTGTTTTAAGTGTCAATATACAAACAATATATAACTCTAAGATTCAGATGACTTCGTGTCGTTCTCTCAGACTTCCACCGCCAAATATTAAGTCGAATTCTCACAATCATTTTTTTAACTTCATTTTTTTTCTTTAAAAAAGTGATGGTCTAGTTATCTTCTAGTCGATCACCGGATCCCTTCGAAATCATCAGATCATGTGTTTTACAGTTGTCTTTCGCTGTTAAACAACGGTGTTCGTGTTTCACATAATGTTTTATAAATAGAGATAAGTCACTATTTCAGCAAATATGACTATTTCATGCGTCAATAATATATTTATCTAAAGAAAATCTTCCAATTAGGTATTATTATACACATTATAGATATGATTACCTACAAGGTGTTTATTTCAACTTAAATACTGGGGTAAAGGCGGGGAATCGAACTCTGATGATTCAGCACTTGGGGTACATTAGAATTTATTTAGTCCTGCAGTTTTCCAGTCGGTTTAAGCTCAGTTCCTGCCGACCTTGATTACTGCTTGAGTGGGTGATAACTTCTCTCACCTGAATGGCCTTTAGCGTACGTGCAATCACCTGAACTGCTGCTGACTGCACGTACGCTAAAGGGAGCTGGTTCACGTCAAATCTGTCGCGGTCCCACTATTCTCCATGTTTAAACGATATCTCTGGGTTTGCCAATCCAGGTGCTGATCTCTCATCTGAAATTGGTTCAAAATTAGGCGATCCCTTGCTGAGTCAGTCTTCTTCCTACTGTGGCTCAATAATATGGAAGCCGCTTTCTTTCGCTCATCGCCACCGTATATGGAGTAACTGGCGCAGCTCCGCGGTTAACAGAGGGTATTACCAACAACAATAACATGATTTGGTTTGTCGTAATCTATTCGGAACTACTTTTTATGTGAAGGTATGGATGTTCCAGTTTAATTGTGAGCTGACATTTTAAAAAATTATTTTATTTTATTATGTTATGTAAGTTTTTGTGTTTCACAAATTCAATTTAATCCTCATTCCTGGACTTTCCAAGAATCATTTTCGCGGAAAATCGGAAAACAAACCAAATGTGGTCCAGAGATGCAAATAACAAATGAAAACTATTGTCTGAAACAAAACTTAAAAATAAGCCGCTGTAGGAAATTAAAAACTTCACAGTAAATAAACACGGTTCCATGAGCATTTGAAACAACAAACAGAAACAAAAGCACTGCATCGCAATGTAAAGGGAGAAAAAATTACGAAATGATTTAAAATGTTGGCGTGTTTCTCATTATGAAATTATTCCATTGTACTCATCTGTTTGCATTCATTTTACTTTTCTTTTCAAATGTATTTTTTATAAATCCTTGAAGTAATGCTTTCAATGGGTTTTTTAATCATTTATATTGACTGGTAAAAAGCATTATTACAATTATTCAGTCGTAAAAAACACAAAGAATCGCTAACATTTATTTCCCTGTTAGTGATATATTTTTCAAATTTCTGATCCAAAGAAAGAAAAAAAAAGCTTCGAGAGAAGAAGAATCTCTCCGGCTTGTTTTTCCCCTCCGCTTCTTTCCATTTTCGGACTTTTTTTTTAAAGAATATACATTTTGAATAGCTTAAAGGGAGAACAAATCCTGAATAAAGATGGATCTGCAAAATGTTATGTCTCTCTTCAAGGTAATTTTGTTTTAAATTCGTTTGGTAAATGTTTTGTAGTGTATAAAGTCGAAAAATATTTGCTTGTAAATTTGAATGTTTATGCATATTTTTCAATATGAATAAAGTTTTCGAAGATAGGATTCTGTTCCTATTCCCCACCCCTTAATGCTTTCGCAAACTGTTTTTGAAGGAAAATGGTACGGCTGTGTGAGATTTACAGTAAAAACAATGTATGTGTTGTAGACCTTAAGGTATCCTGCATTTTTAGATGCCTTTTACTTAAAAAGTTAAAATGGAAATAGCCCGAACGTATTTTAAAACTAATTGCTTATGTTTGAGGGGAAAATATTTATGTAAGTTAAAAAGGAATGTAAATGACCAATTTGGTTTTTTTTTTTTTCAAATATTTTTCTAAGCATAGAAAAGAAGGAATTTTTGCTTTAGTTTGAGATTACTTCCCCACAGCAATATTTCAACAACTTGTAAATGAAGCATATTTTAGGTTTTAACAACAATAACGAGGAAATGGCAGAAAGGGTTAATTTCAAGGAAAATATGCTTTCACCATTTCTTCTAAAATACTATAAAGCATATCATTTGAATGTCTTTGAAGAGATTGGTCACAGAAAGGTGTATGAATATGACATTTTTTCAGTTTCTGAAAGATGACGTAAACGGAGTGGCGACTTATCCATGTGACTTACTAACGAGGTTTGACTGTAGAATAAATATGCTTCATAAACCTTTCATTGCCTGTAAAACTAGTTTCACTGTTTGAATCGTTTTATTGCAGTGAAATAAATGTAAAAAGTTGCGAGTTCTGTAGTATAGATATGCTTCATTCACGACCTTTCATTACCTGTAAAACTAGTTTCACTGATTGAATCGTTTTATTGCAGTGAAATGTTAAAAGTTGTGAGTTTCCGAATAAATTATTCCAAGTTTTCTGATAGACAAAAATTTTTTTCTTTGCATATTTTTTTTCTTTATAATTAGATATATGAAAAGAAAATGAAAAAATATAAAAGAAAAAAATTATGGTTATTTTAGGAATTTTTTAATTAAGGTATAATAGAATGTACTCAATATTTTAGAAGTTGAGGCCTAAAGTTTAAGATTACGGAAGACGTTCTTCTGCTTCTGTGCTTTGTAACTCATACATTGTTCGTTGACAATGAATGAAAACTCATCCCTCTCATTTTCCCTCTCATTCCCTCTCATTTTTATTTTCATTTTTTTTTTAATTTGTTGATTTCAAATAGCGAGCGGAAACATAGTGCCTCAGTTGAACTTTCAAAATTTGGGATGACCCCTGAAACAAAATCTGCTGTGCAGAAATATTGAGAGCAGAATTCAGACAGAGTGCGGAGTAAGACAAGTGTTTGGGATTTGTTTTCACCTCTTTTTGAAGATCGTATACCGAGTGTCCCAAAACCACTGACTAAGGTTTTTTTTCTTAAATATTGATCGTAGGCATCCACAATAAATTCCAAAATTAAGTAAAAAAGGGACAGAATTTCATGGTATCAATTAGAATTTCAAGAACTTAAATCTAAAATACGAAAGTTAAATTTTTATATGGCCCCCAAATAAAAAATTACCAATTTGTAAAATATGCCGTCTACATTAATTACAAGATATACAAGATCAATATTTTGAGAATTTTATCCTAGAAAATGGCAGTGATACGAAAATGAATATATGCTGACTAAACCATTTGTCAATGGATCTCGAAAGGGAAAAATCACGTTGAATAACCACATTTTAGGGGTCGCAAGCAGTTTACTGAGGAAAAAATGATTTTATAAATGCACACCTTTGCTATTATTGGTATTGTATAGTCCCTCATTAACTTTATTTAAATAAATCTGAGACTTTTTATGATGGAAAGCTGAAACTTTATAAATCACTTCATTAATGTATGGAGCACATTTACTATCTGCGGATTTTTTTATATGGGGGACGTATAAAAATTTAAATTTTGTATTTATTTAGATTTAACTTCCGAAAAATTTTAATCGATACCATAAAATAATGCACATTTTTTTATTGTATACTAGCCGCCTCCAGCGACCAGCTGGTTCGCCATTTAAATAAATCTTGTTCGGAGAAAATCCTGTTCCTCACCGGCTTCCTTAGCACTGAAATCTCTCAGATTCTGAATGGAATTTAAAATTAAGATGATTACAAATAGGAACGGCCCTAGATGAAGTGGCGCCCCTTGCTAATGCAAAAAAGACACCCCTTTTATGCTCTACTTAGTTTTTGAGTTCGAATGACGGCCCTCTCTAGCCCGTGCCCCGATGGAATGCTTACCGTATCATGCGCCCCTGGTTACAAAAATAAGATGGTTAAATGATAAAAACCTACAAAAAGGAACAAATTATTTTCGTCCTATATTAATTCTGAAGAGCTTCTGGATATATTGGCCTTTATCAAAAATGGAAAGGAAAAAAAACTGAGAAAATCTAAAATACTTTCAGATTTTAAATACGCACTAAAGTGCTGTGTATTAAAAGCGTATTATAATCCATGGGTCTTCCCTATTTTCTTTCCTTATTCCATTAAGTTGGAAAGTATATCATTATAGAA
The DNA here is from genome assembly GCA_038373885.1 of Cheiracanthium punctorium. Lineage (NCBI taxonomy): Eukaryota > Metazoa > Arthropoda > Arachnida > Araneae > Cheiracanthiidae > Cheiracanthium > Cheiracanthium punctorium. The sequence goes on along the minus strand of JAWZYV010005808.1, from coordinate 139,333 downwards.
GATTTCGCAATTGTAACCCCGCAGTGGAAAGAGCGAGGTTTGAGTATATCTAGGTTGCCATTTTTGGCAAGTTTATTAAATTATTCAGACTCTTGAAGTAAAAATAAAAGAACAACGATTTTTTTTTTGTTTGGATTATTTCTAAGGTTATTTTTTAATTAAATTACCGCATGCATGTGAAATTAGAGCAGGAATGAAATGTTTTATACTCAAAAGAAAAATAGAATTTGGAAATTTTCCGAAAATAAATGTGCAACTTTTTAATTTGGCGAAAAAAAAAAAATGGTTGATGTGCGATTTTGAGAAGTTGTGATTCTAGCGCCAAGCGATATTTATCGCCTGCTTTTGCTACTTGAATTATGAATACACTTGAATGAATTTTTAAACTTTATTTCAATTCGAATTGTGCATTTTCTACACAGCTTTTTCCCATCTATTTCTAATGTATTACATCCAGAAAGAAAATTGTTAGAAATATCAATTTTAATTGTGTTTAATCACATTACCGTGATTAAAATTTGGTAGGTCTACGATCCCCGTTTTGGAGCTACGCGAGACACAGACACGGACAGTTTACAGATTGTTTTATTTATATAGAGTCTATGATTAATATTTTAGGAATAACAGCCTAGGTGAGTGCTTTAGAGACACCTTGTATAGTCTATTATCAGTTGTAACTGCTGTGTAATTGAAATTTTTTATGTAATTCATGCTGAAATTTATGAGCGTTGTGTAGATGTTTATACGTCTTTTTGTATGTTAGGGCTTTATCCCTTTCTTATACATCTGTAAAAATAATTTGAACTGTATTTTTAATTCTTAAATTTAACCTTCATGCTGGGTATTCTAATCTTTAAAAGTACTTAAACAAAAATAAGGCCATCCTTTAAGGAAAAGCTGTTTCGTACATTCAGAACTATAAACATTCTTGCATGATGGACTATGTACAGGCTGATTATAATTTTAAATTCCCACTTTCAAAATGCTGTAATTTGAACTGAATATTCTTGCAGAAAGGGAAGTCAAATAGCATAAGAAAAAGTTCCAAAGTGTTGCAATAGATGGCGCTGTAAGCAGCATACTATGAAAATTAAAAGACACTCATGCACACAACACATTAGTTACAAAAACGTGGGCTACTTCGCGTTCACTTATTGCATCTGAGCAGCTAGTCATGAGTCTCTTGATGAAGGATTAAGCTCTGCTTGTGAAACTCTTTAACAAGAACTGCGACTGTGCGCTAGCAGCTTTAAGGAAAATCCGTCTATTTAAGGTGTTTCTTTTGAAAAGCGAATATCGTCTCAGGACTTTTGAACAGCTTTAAAAACAAACCAACGGTGTTTTAAACACTAGAAAAAATTAATGACACTTTTTCACTCAATGCATTATAGACTAATACTAACAGCAAAGCAGTTTTGTGTCTGTGAGGAACATTCACACATTTCGAGTGTGTTCTTCCGATGATAATACAGATTTGCTCCGAAGGCCGGGGACGCATGTTGGATTCTACCGTACGAGCGTTGCTTTTACTGGAAATTAAACTTTGGCATTACATGCAACTATCTCTATGGGGGAAAATTAAGAGGCGATATTTTACTGAAAAAAATTCACCCGATCAAGAAGTACGACTGGAGACAGTTAAATTTCGTTCATTATATCTAAGGTTTACTAAAGCAGATGTTTCTCTTTTAAACCGGATGAAGTAAATGGAAATGGTAAATGGACCGGAAATGGTAAAGACAGTAATTATCTGAATAAAATAGTATATTAAGTGTTATAAAGAATAATTATTAAATAAATCAAACAAGCACAGTCGAATTTACGAAATTAATGTATATTCGCTAAAGAACTGTATTATGCCATTTTAACCATTCACACAAAACAAGAACATCTGGTGCACCAAACCGGCCGCGACACTAATACCAATGTTTCAAGCCGGAGCAATCCAGGTCAAACTGCCCAGTCAGCACATAGGCTTAAATCAAGCTTGACATTTGGCTTGGCAATGCAAGCTTGGCTTAAGCTGGATTTTAGCTTTCAAAGTGCGCAGTGATGGCGCCATCTGTGAAAGAGAATGAACATTAATTGTCTAGCGTCCTCAAATTTGCTGAAAGTTCGTAAAAGATGTGTTTTATTTTATTACCAGTGCCATATTACCGGCAAGGCAAACGGGGCAACTGCCCAGGGCCTACAGATTTTAGGGCCCAAAAATCTTACATCTTACACTTTTGTAATTTTAAAATAAAATTACAAAGTATAAAAAAAAATTCAGAAGTTAAATAATTTTTTTAATTATAAAGTATGAACAATGAAAATAATTCAAATTTACATTTGTATAAATTAATTTAAACTTATTTTTAATTCTTCGAAATGCTCTATATCGATATAGCATACCAATATGTAGGAAAATAACCACATTTGTAAAGAGAATTTTTAGCGTTAAAAAATAGCAAAATTTTTCAATTATTTGTTATTTTAAGAAATATTTACAAAAATGACTAAAGTGTTTGTATTCCATACATGTTAGCAACTGTGATATAGCATTTCGAAGTAACGTTTAACTATCTGTTTCTTTGATTTCAGATTACTTAACACAAAATTTGTGTTAAGTAAGTAAGCCCATTCTATATTTCCAAATATGGAAATTCTTCAAAATAAAATACAATTATACTACGAAATTGATTTCAAAATCAGTCGTTTGTCTCGATTTTGGCCAGCGGCAGTATTGCTCATAAGTGTTGCGAAAATTTTAAAACATGTGTTGCTCTTAAGTTTATATTATGTTTATTTCCCTATTAGTAGAGTCTCTAAATCACACATAAAATTATTTCAATTTTGATGCATCCCATGGAAAAATAAAAATAAAAAAAAATAACATATCGCCCACTTATCAATCTGGCCAGAAAACCGCTTAATAATTCACTTCAAACTTCAGTCATAGCTGCACAAGGCTCCGGTGGCCGAATGGATAACGCGCTCGGCTACGAACCGAAAGGTCCCGGGTTCTATGCCAGCCACGGACACTCAATGGAAACAGATTAAATTAAATTGAAATTTCAGCGTAGAGGGGGAAAATGCGTGGCAAAGTAAAATATGTGGGGCGAGTTCGCCGACCGGCGCCCCGTGTATTTAAGAAAAATTTTTTTAGGAAAATTTTTTAAGCTTGAAAAGTCAAGCTTGATTCAAGCTTGAAATGTCAAGCTTAATGCAAGCTGGGCAAGTGTAAACTATAACACTTGATTCAAGCTTGCATTAAGCTTACACGCTTGAAATTTTCAAGCTTAATTCAAGCTTATTGACTTGATAAATCAAGCTTGATGCAAGTTTGCTGTGCTGTCTGGGTGGGATGTATATCTACAGATGAGGACAGTTATAGATATGAGGATATCTATAAAAACAAAGTTTACTGGAGAAACTTGCTTTCTTGAGCTTTTGGGGTCGTCTCTGGAATGTGTTGATTTCACCTATCTCCTAAAACTTAATAAGAAAAACAAAAGGCCAAAATTGACGTTTGTACCGAAGAAGGGATGAATACCAGTTCAAAATATCAAGAAATATATCTATGAGGAACAAAAACTGTTTCTCGCATTTATCATTATAACTGAAGTAATATTTTTGAATACTTCGAAGCTCTAAAGTAATAGACATTTATTTCCTTTTCTTTTCCAGAGAAACCCATCAAAGAAGTATCAAGCACAAAGCGCAAAGGACAAACAACACAGGGACAGGAACGCGAGCAGCAAAGTCCGGGGCAGGGGCCAAAGCAAAGTAAGTAGACAAAAAATGCTAACGGTTCCAGTCGCTTAACCTGCCCTGTTCTCTGTGCGCAGTTTTCTTTCTGTGCATACATACGCATGTATCAGTGCCACCACTCGATTTTCTGTTGAGACGTGTGTAAATCCCTCCATTTGAAGATTCCCGTTTCTGAAATTCCACCTAGACGATGAAAAAAAAAGGATTCCGAAAAAAAATAATAGTTTACTGCGGAAAGGCCAAGTTCTTTAAAAGAGGGAAGTGAGCTGCGCATCAAATCTAAATCTAGAACCATGAAAGGAATAATTCTACGGTTCTTTTCGTAGAACTTGTATGAAAGATTCATGCTGACAATGAATATATTAGACTTGGAATCCCCTCCCCAGTAAAATGTTGCCACTTTTAAAAAGAAAGTTCTAAAGAAGAGATTTATTTTCTTGTTCACTGCATCTCTTAATATTATTAGATGTTTTCATTGCATCTCGCAGAATTTCAGTTAATTTTTTTTTAATGTTTGTACAGATTTATTATCTGCTAAGAAAAAATGAACTATTTTATACGGAAAAGCCAAGTTTTTAGATTCACATCCTTATTAAAGCGCTTAATTTGGTTTTGAAAATATTTTCCAAACCTAAGCTTGAAATTCAAAGTGCATGATATTTCTTAGTAAATTTTTTGTGTATTTCTGGTGACTTAATGGAAAATCGCAAGCTGAAAAAAACAGGGGGGGGGGGGTGATTTTGCAATAGATGCAAACGAAGTATTGAAAATCCAAATTTAGAATAGCTATTTTCCTTTCATTCTTTTACAAAAAACATTTGTACAAATTCAATAGTATAATCTCTAAAGAAGTATCCAATAATATGGTGGAACCAATTACATAAAAAATGGCAATCAACCCTCAAACACGCATACGATAAATGTACATTAACAATTATTTGAATGCTTTTCCCCTAAAATTGAACTTAGAGAATCTCTTCCATTTTTATCCCACGAGTAATTTTACCGACACTTTCACATGAACTAACAGACGTGCGTTATTTTAAATATTAACTGTAAAACTCCGGGCATGCTTAAAATATCGGAAGATCTGTGTTAAGTATGTTATAATCCATAATTTCCTCTGCACGTTCATTATATCAAAAACTGAACAACACGCTATCAGCAGTTCGGTATTTAACATCCTGTAGTGACCTAGGCAGTTCTTTAAGGTAGGATCCCCTTCCCCCCCATCTTAAGATTTTTATTCAGTGAAATCGAAATCTCTAAAAGATTGGGACGCATGGCAATGGCCCTGTATTATGCTTATAAGGAAATCTGGCTGCCAGTGCTATTTCTTGCCCCTTTGGTCTACAAACAAATTTAAATTAGATTTACACGCTTATTTTTTTCTTTAAGTTTCGTCCTCTTACTGCATTTACCTGGACATGATATTGACATGATCGTCGATTTTCTAAAAGCTTACAGCCTTCTTCGCTAATAATGCAAGGGATGAATGTATACTTTTGGCCAATGTTTCATGAATGATCCGTTTTGCGAGCTTCTACTTTTATTCTCCCGAATACTACATTTGTACGAAATAGAGAAAAGTATAAAAATTCCAGTGCTTGAAGCTTCATTATTAAAAAAGGTAGCTGGCCCATCGTTAGTCAAGATAGTAGTGTAGACATGAATCCTTCTGCTTCTGAATAGACTACACCCAAGTCAATATTTTAAATATTGAAAAATTTCTTTGGACGACAACTGCCATTTTGAATTTTAAAGGTTCATGTTATCACTAAGGAAAAACTGTATCCCACTACAATTGTATAATTTTGATTATTTTAATAAGAGAAAAGTTGTAGGTTCTGAAAACAACAATAGTTTAAGTGGCAACAGTTTCATTTCTTACCTTTTCCTTTAAAATGTTCATTAAGTTTCAATCAAAGATTTTTTTAATTATACAATTGCAGGTATAAAGGCAAAAACTGCTTTGGAAATGAGTACAGTACTAAAAATAAGCTATTCAAACTTGCAGAAAAACTAATATTTTCATCTGTATTTGTTTTAAAACAGTTCTCTTTTTTTTTTGTAGCACACACCATAAGGCTAGGGATGATTTCTCCACAGATTAACATCAAATGTGTGAATTCAAAATGGCGGCTGCCCAATACTTAACTTGTACATTTACAGTTTAATTGTCTATGTCCAAACAAATTTCCGGAATATTTGTACTTTTTACTCTTTTATTTAAAATATAGTATTTGTTGGTGGAAATGAAAAAATTACAAATGAAAATCATAATATATAATCATATTTTTAAACTAATATGTCTCATATAATACTTCTTTTAATTAATGAAAGTACAACAGATAATTACATCAGAAACAAAGGAAATGTTTTTTAAATGCCTCTTGCTGACTTTTTGTTATGTTTTCTATATACTCTCAATATTGAATAAATGTTCATACTGAGACCGTTTCTCATATATTCCAGTAGTGAAGGATATTTTTGAACAGTATTGGTTAAATATAGCCAATAATGTACCGATTTTTATTTCAATTCAATTATTTAAATTAATAATGATCAAAGGGGAAAAATGGAAAATCTGGAATATTCAGAGTCGGGTTTTAAGCCACAGTCATTTCTTTTTGTAAATAATTATTTCCAAACACACTTTTTGATAATTAGAGAACTCATATTGTTATGTTTTTAAGTTTTGCTTCCGATATCATTTGGTATCTTTTTGTGAAGTCGTAACATTATTTTTCGTGTTTAATGCTGCCTATGTACAATATCTTTTAACTGGTAAGTAACGAACTATAGTTATATTACATGTTTTTATGTAAATCACAGCAGTGAAAAGTTTTCTAGACATGTACTCTTATTATTTTAGCACTGAATTTAACATTGTTTTGCTTTGTTTTATATATTTTTTATATATTTTTTATCACTTCATTATACTACGGTGTCTAAAAATTAAAACGTTTGTACATGTTTTTGGCATCTTGTTCGAGTTTACCGTGCGGCTGTTTATCTAACAGTCTAGAGTTTTAGTCGGTTTTCTCCAAAATTAACGTAAATACGCGTTGGAACTCCTTAAAAGGTCTTCCGACCAAGGCACCCCCTCATAGGCAGATGCCCCTCGTGTAGGCTTGCCATAATACGTAAACACTATCTACCTATTTAAGAATTACCAAGAATGTCAACTTGAAATTGTTTCTTTTCTCTTGTTTTATTTATGCATGAATGATCAGTATTGATTAATGTAATATAAAAGAAAATTTAAAAAATAATTACCAAACATTAGCTATACGTCTTATACACCTAGCTGTACGTAACTGTTTCATAATCGATTAATGAATATTTTTCAAAAACGAGTATAGCACGAACAAAATGAAGAAGTCAAATGGTACTTGGATTGACATACTTTTGGGGAAGCTAATCATTTAATCAAAAACTAACGTCTGAAAATTAAATAATACTCAAATTTTTTTTTTTTCTTAGCTCGACATGATTAGAAAGTGAGCGGAAAGATGACCATTTAAAACAATCTTACTTTAATAGAACATGCAGTCTTGGTATAAGCTGATTAAATGAAGTACTTGGTAGTGATTTTTTAACGAAATAGTTACAATGAATCAATGAAAGATTTTTTAAAACAATTTTTACGGTACTTCTAAGTACTGTCAGTAGATAGAATTTTCTTTCTTATGCCTTATATATTAATAACAGTACCGTAATTTTCACTCGGACAGGCAATTTCACACTTTCTATAAAGAGAAATCGCAAAATTAATTTGTTACAGTAGATTTTTAAATATGAAAAATGTGTTGGAATCTTTATCTGAAATAGACAACAAGACATTATAGCCTAGTATGGGCAAATATGTCTAATACTTAGGAAAACCTGCAGAAAATAAAATCCTTACTGTTACTAATGTTTTGATTTCCAACCTCTCTAAACAGAAACCTTTTTTTTTATTAGAGATTCGGTAGCCCATATCTTTGTCCATTTCCGAAAAATATTCCAATAAATTTGTTGCTTAAAAAAATTTGCTGTAGTACATTCAAGTTATTATTTATTCCGTTCATTACGCTGGAATTGCCCTGGTGGCAAGTGCGTCATACTTCCAAAATAACATTTTTTGTAACATATTGTGTTTTAAAATAGTTCATATATGTTTCTTTTTTTTACCTTTTCAGTGCAAACCGCTGCGAGCTCTGGAAGTCTACTCGCCCTGTGTCAGTTGTTTCTTACCATACCAATAACTTTGCTGCTTTTGAGGATCACTTAAAGTGAACATCCAAAAAATAGGGCCACAAAATATTTAAAACTCATCTGCCTTCCACTTTTGTATAATTAATCGGGGGGAGGATGTGCTACCCGGGAATCTTTTTCTCTTCTTTTCCATGATGAAAATGGATTCAAAGGTAAATCATCGTCATCACATCACGATTTTACGGTAAAGAGAATTCATTTGAACTAAGTGTGAATTCAAGCCAAACAGCAAGATGAACTCAGAGCCGAGAATTGTGCGTCACCCATTGTGCGGTATTTGGCTATTTGGGTGTCCTTTTCTTTTTCTTTTCTTTTCTAATAGAATTTTCAATATTTGTGATTGTATAAGAATACACAAAAAAAACATGAAATGTGTGAATAATGATATCTGAATATCAAAGATCTGGAACAGCTTCAGCATCATCCCTGTTCGCTTTTTGGCGCTTTTCTGGCTTGACGACAAATTAATGTAATCATTTTTTATCATTATATAAGTACATTGATGTATAAGTTTGTATTATATGTTTATAGATTTTGGTTCTCTAGACAGTCAAAATTTAGCTTATACTTACTTCATGAGCCTTCCCCCTTCCAAAACGCAACCCCTTCTTTCTTTAAAGTAGATATAATTATACTAACAACAAATTCCTAAAGCAATTAACAAGTATAGAAATAAACCTAAATCGCACGACTCTAAATAACTGAGGGCGTGAAAAAAATCATGATTTAAATAAAAAAATTAATTAAACGGATTTTTTTAATCATGATTAAAAATATCCGAATGATTTAAATCATCCGAATTGATTTAATCCATTGATTTAAATCATTGATCCGAATTGATTTAAATCATTGACCACTGAAACATATAAAAAAGCTGTAAATTTATGATAAAACAAAAGGTAAACAATAGCTAGTTATTGCCATGATGTCATTTATCGTGCCCACCCCCCCCCAAAAAAAAAAGTCACTAAGATAAAACCGCTCCAAAAAGGGATGATACCGAAGCTGTGACAAAAATTCCATACTTTTTGTTATTTCTTATTAAAAGTTAGATTTATAATTTTTTTATGAATTTATTTTATGCGGTTATTTTTTCAAAGAGACTGCATCTTGTTGATCTAATGTCAGAAATTTGAAAATTAAGCAGTGAAATTTTATTCATAATTGTGTTTCTTGAGTATTTTACACTGGTAAAAATAATTAAGCGACTTTGTTACTTTTATTTCCAGTTTTATTATACTAATGTAATTAATGTCAGTTGTAAAATAATATGATATCTGCTTTAAGTACTATGACATAAATTAATGTGGAAGAAATTTTTTAAATAAATTCGAATTTAGTAAATTGCTCATAAATATTTTGTTAAATTAAGAATAAGAATTTCACTTAAATTTTCTTACCAACAAGTTTATATAATATGATTATTTACAAAAACTTTAACTACACTGAACTAAATTTGATTTCTGGGATTTCGTGTAAAACGATTGTATGGTGTTCGGTGAATGTTCCTTTTTTTGTTTTAATTCAAATAATTTGAAAATCTGAAAATAAAAGAACTCTTTCAAAATATAAATATTTATAAAATAAACATTTCTCTATAATCTTCAGATTGTATTTACTTGTATGCATTTCTCAATTTCCCATACTTTTATCAAATTTGTTTTTCAAAATATATTTATCTTTGTATTGAGAAACTAACCTAATTTTTGGGAAATATTGCAGTTAATGAAAAGTATCTTTATGAGGCATTTATTTAAACGCTAAACTTAACTTTTATTTCCATTTTTCTAAATAAATACCTAAATTCCTTTCTTGGCTAAACCTGATAGAATTTAGTTTTGACCACGCAGTGAAAATTAATACTAGACTTAGCACAAGAACGTGTGATACAGGTAAATAAAATCTGTAGTTTTATCAATAATTAGCGACTGTTCTCGAATAACTGGTTACTCAATATTTTAATGTACTGAAATTTAACTATTTAAATATTTTTTGTTTCATTTTCAAGTAACGTAATTTTCCTTTCTCGAAAAACTATTTTTTATTGATGAAAATTTCAATTTCGAATAATTCAAACTGATGTTAATAATAATATTTTTCAATGAACTCAGTTATTGTTTTCTACTACTTTGATAATTGTAAACAAGCTTTGAATGAATCTAAATTGTTTTGGGTCATTCCAGAGACTTTAAAGGAATAAACTATTTAAATACTATATCATTTAAAAATGAAATTAACAAACAGAGTAATTAATGATTTAAGTGTATTGTAACGAATTCTCAAATGGGTAAATCGAAATGCTGCTTATTCATCACTGCACTGAAACGTAATCATGGTTACGCAACTTACATATAACGAAAGTTTCTTTCAATTCTTCTAACTCTAGCGAATATTTAACGGGGGGGGGAAAAACAATAGTTTAAATAAGAATTTTAATTCCCTTAGCTGTGGCATATATTTTTCAAAATTGCAATGCATTTTAATGGACTGAAATTTAACTACTTAAATATTTTTTGTTTCATTTCCAAGTAACGTAATTTTCCTTTCTCGAAAAACTATTTTTTATTGATGAAAATTTCAATTTCGGATAATTCAAACTGATGTTAATAATAAGAATTTATTTAACGGAAATACATATTTATGTGTGTGTGTGTAAAACAAGGCATTCAATTTTTCTTCAGAAAAATGAAACTCATTTTGAAAAACAAGCACTTTTTTAGGCAGTTCTAAAATCATAAAAATCGCCAACTCCGTTTGGAGGGTAAAAAGACAGATGTACAATATATATTTCGTTGTATAAACTCACTGTGGAAATTTATTTAGAAACTAAATACGATTTTCGTGTTCTATAACATAAAGCTACTCTCTCAACATACTTCGAGGTCCATTCTCGCTATTTGTATAATTCTCACTTGTACAACATCAAATGAATTGAATTGGTATCCCTACATGGAATACCTCATCAACTGGTTGTTTGTTGCTCGGTTTCATTCACTGGGCAATGTTTGAATGACTTCTGCGTGGTAAAGATTTATTAGCCCTCGCTCTACGTGCATTAAGATGTATTGGCTCCATTTTATAAATTTGTCTGTTTATTTTTACGTGCGAGTGTAAAAAAAGGCATGTTGGAAATCTCTAATAAAGATACTCCATATTTTATTTCTATATAGTTTCTCTCACTTTAATTTAGTTGAGAGACTTATTTTAACCACACATAAAAAAAGAGGAGCCTTAATTTTTTTAAACTCTCAATAAAAACATATTAATAACCTAAAATTTACTGTAAAATTAAGTAAATTATCAAATGTTATAAAATTAATATCCGTATAAAGAATTATGATGGCTACTAAAACTTTCAATATAAATAATTCATTGAAGAAAGAAAGTTATGGGGCTGAGCTCCAATGAACTCCCATGAAAATTAACCCTCTAGTTGCGATAGGAGTGAGATCGTGCTCTGTACTAAAAATCAACAAATGACACCAAGTATTCTCAGAAGTGTAAGAAATGTAGAAAGTTAATGCGTACAAATCATACAACATGTATTATTTTGTTTCTTGGTTGCTAGAAAGATAAGCAAGGGATTTTAAGTCACAACGCATTAAAACCGTTAGTTTTGTAAAACAATATTGTTTTTAATTTTGGCTTTCTTTCTGGATTTCTGTGCTAAATTACATTTTTCTCTTTGTAATGTGCCTGTATAATCAATATTTTATCTTTTGTTCAGTTTTTTTTTTGCGAAAAATTTTAAAGCTATGCTATCAAATGACCCTATCTCAGGTATTTAAGTAATATTTTTATCTTAGTACTACGGGGTTGAAGGGTTTTGTTTTCTTCCGATTTCCAAAAAAATTTAATAGTCTCACAATAGCGTAGAGAACAAAACGGAACATCATTGAATGTTGCATATCTGGAATTGTACAGGATCAAATTTCCTTACACCAATAGAATAATGTTGCACGCGCATTAGAAAGTACGTTGATTCTTAAAAAAAAACTATCAATTTATTTATTATCTAAAATTTGAACGCAGGCACAAAGCATACTTTGCTGAAAGACGAAAAACAAAAAGCTTACATTAAAAAACAAATTTCAAACTTTTTATAAATAAATATTCTTCAGTTACACCAATTTATTTTAAATAAAACTAAATTTCCTTTTATAAGTTTTACTTTATTCTTGATCTAAACCGATTCGATTTAAAGATTTTTTAAATTGTCCTAAGTAGGAGGTAACTAAATTTTTGAACAAAGAATTGGGGACAAATTAGCGTGATGTCAGCAATTCGGAAATAAAACTTAGGGACATTTTATAAATTCAGTGCTCTTCTCAAATAGAAACTATTCAATTAACAAATTATTAACAATCATAAAATGAAGGAAACATTCATTTTTTTAAAAACTGGAAATACATAACTATTTTAATTAAATTTTTGTTCCCAATTTTTGTTTTACATTTGGGAACAAACTGAAAAAAGTCTAGAAATTGAGGACTGTCCTCGAAAATTAGGGATGTTTGGTCACCTTAAGCTAACACGAGTAATATTCAAGCAATTTTCTGAAAAATAGTGTCCTACAATTTGGAGAATTCATTTCTGATCGATCAAAATATCTCTCCAGTTTGATTTACAAAGTAAAAATAAATCTTTCTGTTCGTTTTAAACTAAATACTAGCATGTCTCTCTCTTTATTTTTTTATTTCGTCTATCTTAATCTTCCTCTGTGTTTTTCACGATAAAATAACTCTAGTCTCCATCTTGATATCATAGAAAAAGTTATACACATTGTCGTTCCTGTTGCTTATTTAAAATGTACATGCCTCTATTTTTTTTCTCAACTGATATCATTAGCTAGTTTGTTACATAATGTGGAATGCGTGTAAATATACTGTCATGTTTTTCTGTTAATCATTGCTGTTACATTTTGATGTATATATATATATATATATAAATATACATATATATAAACTGAATAAAATATGAATTGGAAAAATGCTCTGTTTTCTTTTAATTGTTGCATTTAATTTTTTTATGTACAAATGTTCGAAAACTATGTTTATGTACTTAATTTTAAGATTAAATATCTAAGAGTGAAAATTGTATGCTCTCTTCCTTCATCAAATAATATTATCAAATTGTTAAAAAATCTTATCAGACAGTTTGCATCTATGTTTTTAATCTGCTTAATTTAGTTTTTTTTAAATCTGAACCAGAACATGGTTTTAGTTTCTATTTGGTCTAAAGACAAATTAAATGTACCATTTTACTTTGATAAACGTTCTCTATTATTGTGTTCAGTAATTTTTATTTTAGAGTGTCCATCTAAAGTTTAAAATCAGAACACAATTTTCGAATGTTAAAAAGCGTTGAGTGTGTGAGCTACAGAGCTCTAAAAATATCATTCTAAAGTTACTGGTATGGAGATGTATGGAGCTAGGTGTCAAAGAATTTGGCAAGAGATTCAGAAGAGCATAGTGGACATGGCGATTCTGGCAAAGATTTGGCAATGAGATATGTTTTCAACAGGACGGCTGACCTCCACATTGATCAACGTCTGTGCGCTAATGCCTCAATCAACAGATTGCAAACAGATGGATCGGTCTCTGTGGTCTAATTCATTGGCCTCCTTTATCGGCAGATTTAACACCCTTTGCTTTTTTATCTGTGGGGTCACGTCAAACATAATGTTTGTAGGACTACATGTCCTGAAGTACAGGAACGCACGCAGCGAATCACAGCTGCTATTCATTCCATAACTCCTCAGATGCATTAAAATATTTGAAATGAAATAGAAGATAGTTTAGATGTTGTATGACCCACCAAGGGATCTCATATTAAAAGCTATTAGTTTTGTTAAGTAGGCAATTAGTCAGCAATTACACTTTAATGTTACTGTGTTAAGAAATTCTTTTTATTTAATTTTATAAAGTGTCCAATAATTCTAGGGCACTCTGTGTTATAATCTACATGCTGTGCATTGCGATGTTCATCTTCTTTAAAAAAAAATAAAATAAAATAAAAAAGTCAAAGGTGAACAGCCTAAACATGAGACCAAGGCCTGCTCTGGCAAGGCACATCTTCGCGGCCATGGACCTCGGGATGCGGAAGCATCTTTACCCTCCCGGCTGGTTGGTGAACCTGGCGAGAACCCCCTAGTGTAGTCCCTAAAAAAGCTTGTTTCTCATTTTATCGACCTACTCAGGGGACCAAAGAAAGAATCAACCTTGCCCAGTCAGAGAATTCAGCTTCTTAATAACAGGATTGAATCTTGATACAGTACCCAATTAAAAATTCGCTCAGTTTTCACTTTAGGATTGTTCGATTTTAACGATTGTACCTGTGGTAAACGAGGCTCTATAAATCGAATAAACCAGTTAAGTAATAATAATAATAATCTTCTATTGGATGATTCAAAATTACGAAAAAATAAATAAGTACATTGCTCCTAAAAAAGTCATAATTTTAGTAGAAAAATAGACATTATGTAGAAAAACCATTTATCCATAAATATACATTTACATTTTATCTCCTCAGTCAATTAGAACACAAGACATTGATTAATGTCCGGATTTTTTTTATGCCTGTAAATCATGCATCATTACTGAGAATGTAAAAACCTAATCTAATCGATCGTCGCCGCTCTTACCGAAAATCTCCGGAATCATTGGGCGCGCTTTCCTAACAGATAGTCCAAAATTATTCTGGACACTCCACTAATCGCGACCGGCGGTTGGCACATTTAAAACAATTACGCTTTCTAGGTTGCAGCCTTCCAAAATATTCATAAAAAGATATCCAGTTCAATACATTTCTTTTTTGTATTGATTTTAGTGAGAATGTGCCGAACATAATACCTTATTTAGTAGTCGACATGGAGTAAGCCACGGGGGCCTCGGTCCCCCTTTCTTCCCACAAAATTTGAATTTTTGTTGATGGATGTCAATAATCAAACTTTTTGTGATAAAGTCTACGTTTTCCACCTGTTTGGGCCCATCCCGATTTTTTTTCTTGCTACTTTCCTGATATATAGCTTATTAACTTTTTTGTTGTTGTTGTTGCTGCTGTGGAATTTGCACAATAAAAAATATTCGTAAAATTACAGTATAAGAAATACTACTCTTACCATTTTTCCTCTTTATGGAATAACTACCGTAATTCTACAGTATATGAGCCTTAAAGATACAGTATATGTATCGCTTCTATTATAAGTGACATTGATATAGTAAAATAACGAATTTTTTGTTAATATGTGGAACACATACCGCTAATTTATGTCAATCTTCCTATGCACATGCACAGTATTTCGCAGTCATTTTGAATGAAAGATTTAAGACTTTCAAAGGAAATGTGCATGGAATAGAATCTATGAGAGCGTAGCGTAGACAGGAATTTTTTTCGGGGAAGGGGCTTGTCAAGTAGAAACTTTAAAGAGGTGCCAAGTTAAATTTTATTCTGGAACTCGGGAAAATTCGAACTATTATTATTATTATTTTAGTTCGGGGGAGGGAAGTTGTTTGTATGTGGGATCGGGGGGGGGGGAGGTTATCGTGTATGTACGATAAAAAAAATCACATGTATTGACAATAAGTAAGGCAGTACTGATGGCTTATTTTTTTACGACACATATACCATATATGAAATTAACAGTATATTTACTGGTCCCACTGCTGCTAGTACATATACCGTTATTTGGGACCAAAATTTTTTGAAGTGTGTTATACTCTTGATATGAAAGGAAAAACGAGTACAGTATGAAATGCCTATAAAATAAAGAAGTTCTAAAAAGCCTTTGTCTGGTGCTTTTCTGTACAGAAAAGAGGAGAAGTGCAAAGAACAAGGTCCCCACTCTGTCCTGGATTTCTACAATAAAAGAAAGCACTCGAATATAGTGAAGTCATACATGTTTCGCTTTGCTTTAACAAAAAATTTAGTTTTAAGGGGAAAAAAAGATAAAAGATATTTCTTCTCCTCTTTGCGCATTGTTATACTTAAAATCGAATCGTTTATACATATATGCATTTATACATTTTTTTTCTAACCTCGTTAAGAAATTCTTATTTCATGTAAAAGTGCTGATTTGCATATAACATTCAATTAAAAATTACTTTTAAAATGAGAAATTCGGGGAACTCTTTAAACAGTATTACATACACAGAAAAGAATTCTTTTTCTCTGAATTACGTTACTTAAAATTTAATGAAATAAAGCTGTGAAGGCATTTTTACTAATTTATTTCTAGTGGTTTTTTTTTTTTTTTTTTTTTTGAGATAGCAGATATAAAGTATATGTAAAGATATAAAGGTAAAATAAAACAATTTTTACGCATTAGAAATCTGTGCATTTGAAACATAATTAAATATTAAATTTTAGGATGTATTTTGCAATGGTAAAAACTTTAACATGTTTTTTCTCTAGGAATATAAAAGAAGTTGTTTTGCATTAAACATTTTATTCTTTATTTGCACTATATTTCCTTCAAAAGTGTTTTAAAAATTAGATATTTCCGTTCCAACATACTTCCAAAGCAAGCGGTTATCAATTTAGTGTTGTACTTCGCATGTATGTACGCACGTAGGTAAATGAATACGATATTTCTCCGAATCTACAAAGTTTTCAAAAAATCTTTTTTTTTTTCTGCTATTTAAAAAACCGTTACGAATCAGCTTTATATAGTGGTAGAGACTTCTAGTCGCTTTATGTATTGTTACTTTTTTTCCGTTATCTGTAAATAGGAATTTTAAAAAAAGCATTCACTGTAATAATTATGATGCTACATTTCGCTAAAACATGGTACTATAAAAGTTGGCTTGAAAAGATGGAAAAACCTTGTTCCAACATCTGGTTTTCAAGATTAACCATAAATTTATGTATGCCGAACCTTAACCCTTTGAGGCGCAACCCTATCCCAATGCTGAAAAAAGGGCAGCCGTTGCCATCGCTCGACTTAACTACCAGCAAAATGGCGGACGATCGAAACGTTCATCGCGTTCATCTAGAGACCCTTTTTTTGACGACAGTTGGTTGTGCCGGGCACAGGTCTCTAGATCTGTGGCACGCGATGAACGTTTCTGGGCAATCTATCCAGCTGTTCTCGCATTCTTCCATTTTTCAGCAGATGTCAGTGCTGTTAAAATAATCGTGACAATGACGTGCTAAAAAGTAAAGGATTCTCGTGGAGCTATGTCACCCTCAACTATTTTTATAGAAATCAGATCTATTCTTCGTGACTGGCAACAGTCAAAACGTCAGAGTTTGGCGTTCCCAGAGCGGGAACACTGAGCGTTAAAGGGTTAAATGCGCGTGTGGCAGCAGACTCCGCACATTCGCCACTAGACCATAAGGCGGCTACCCACAAGAGGCTCATGGAAATGCTTCTGCGGCTTCGTCACCGATGTTATCGCTCCACTCTGCTGTAATTTCCATAGGATGGTGAAAAGTTGAACAATTAGTGAAATTCCACTATTTACAATAGTTGGGAAAAATCAAATAGGTTTTTTGACTTGGTCAAATGGTTTGATGATAAACGAAAATTTTACAGAGTGTGAAATTCGCAAACTTCATATACACCGATAGATTGTATTATTAAGTTGTTCAATACATGAAATAGTATAACGAAAATAAAGTTTGAAATGATCCTATAAACCATTATGTGATAAATAAATTCAAAAACAGTGACATTTTTATACATTAATCCACATGTATCACAATACTTCTGTTAGTTTCTTGATGTTGTGCAAAGTAACTTGATTCCCAGGAAACTGCGTAGTTTTTAAATCAGAAATTTTTCCAAAATATGTTTTTGGGGCTGAAATATTTTCCAGGGAAGTTTCCAAAAAATGTTGAAAAGTTAAAGGAGCTCTTTATTTTTCATTAGACATGAATTGGCAAACTTTCACAAAAAACAATAAAGTAAATTTCTTAAAAACAGAAATATTGTTTCAGGAAACTTGGATTAGTTTTCGGATTCCTAGCTTAATATTCAGTGTATATGGAAAGTTCTAGTAAACAATCCAGATCACAGGACTAAACATAAATTTATTAGGTCTAGAAATTCGACGAACAGTCTCGAATACACAATTCACTGAAATTAACAAACAATAACATGTCCTATAATAGTCATCTATTCACAAAAACTCTTCCTCAAATGCTGTATTTCTCACACAAAAAAAAAAAGCCTTCCACAGTCTAAATACCCAACGGAATTCTCCAGGATCAGGAATCTTAGACGTTCCTTAGTATATAACAATAAAGAATTTACAAACAGCTTTCAAAATTAGCTTAAATAAAAAAACCACGAAAAAGTAGTGCTTCTCAACACAGATTGTACAGCTCTCAATGCAGTGAATTCTAGGAGCATTCACTCAAAACTCGTCTGCTTGGACATGACCTGCTCTCTCTATCTTTCGAGACTCTCTAAACTTTCGAACAAATTACACGAGATTCCATTTCTGTTATAACCCCGACCAATCGCATACCTTGCTTACACAATACTAATGCTATTGCGTAATACCTTTGCAAGAAAGCAAACATTACAAGTTCCATTTATAAAATCACGCTAAATGTCACCAAGCTTGGCGAGTTTTTGATAAATATTGCCAATGCTTGGCGAGAAACCGACAAACCCTTTGTTAAACAATGGGTTCAACAAAACTATCTATATGGCCTTCTAGTTAACCGATTTCCGAATAACAAAATGCAAATTTTTCTACACATAAAATACGAATTTCAGCCTCAATTTAACCACTAAAGAGCAGGCCAACAATAAAAATTCGTAACACTATAATATCATCTCAATATTAAAGAACTGCTCAGATAACTTCTCTTAATATTGAACTTAACTCGTAAAATGTCATCCTTAAAAAATAAGTTAAAAGTTCGAAAGCATCCACTATTATTGAACTTCCGTAATTGTTCGTTTTTGGCAGTTTATTTCTGTTAATTTCAAATTTCAGGAGATGTAATTAAATATGCAAAAACATTCAAATCGTAATAACAATCAATAAATATTTCATTGAAATTTTCATTTTCAACCTTATTGGTATTGAAAAAGTTTTAATTGGTATCCACTTTTTCTAAAAAGCCAATGTACACCTACATGTGAATTCAGTTATTAATTTTCTGTAATGAGTATTTCGTGAAATATTTCATCAAATAAGCAATGCAAAAGTTTATATATATAATCAATCTGAAATGTAGTTGTCATATTTCATAATTAGAAATTTCATTACAACTAAATATAACAATTTGTTACAGGTATATTTCAACCGCGAAAATTTTCTAGTGATAACTAGTAAATAATTACTATTTTTTGCCCCTGTACTGATTATGCGTTTGGTTCATTGAAAATGTTCATTCAAATGACAAATACTGCAGCTTTACAAATGAGTAGCTAGCGTGAGAAAGATTTTGATTTTAATTTACTATTTATAAACGTACATTGTCAAAATGTACTAGTAAATTTATAGGTATTTCTTATCCCAGTACTCTTTGGTTAGTATTATCTTATCGTACTTTCTGTTTGGAAAAACTTTGGATTGCATTTACATAATTTTTTAGAATATTATATATGATGTAATGTCTCAAATGAGAGAGAGAATAAGGTGCCTAGCCTGGTTCAAACCCAGGTCGCGCCCGCCGACCTAGCCTGTGATGTAGATTCCGATGGGACTTATTTCGCACTCGAGAAAGTAGTATTTAATATTTATTCTCTCGTATAATATGGACGTAAGAAATACCCAGGAATTCCATGCCGATAGACAGCAATATTTTATTGATATCATCGATAACGAAAAATTACATACAGTTAGTGCGGTGGCTCGCGAAATAGCGACATGAAACGTGACCTTATAGGGCAGAGACCAAAACGTTAAGTGTGTGTGAAAAAGGTCTGAGAACCGAAAGCCAACCTGGCGATGGAGGTGAGCACTAAAAGATACCGTCGCCAAATAAATCGCCAGATTGTAAAAAAGAAAAGAAGCGTTGGGCCTTATATGGGTATACTAAAATTTAAATGTGACACGCCACGGGGGGGGGGGGATCAATACAGATAAAATGTAACCTAGGCAAAATTATTAAAACCCCATGGGAGCGAAGAAAACTAAATGAATTCTCAGACTAAAGGTACCAACAAACTGTATTGCAAATGCTAAAACCAAAGTAATTTAAGAAACAGTTAAATAGCATTACGTATAGATGGAAGATTTAATAATGGCAAAGAGTATTAAATTTGCAATAGGTAAAGGGAAATCAGAATTAATTATAAATGTGTGATTAACTGTATGAAAAATAATTATAAATATGTGATTAACTGCATCACATAGCCATTCGGAGTTTTCCGTGGTTTTCTCCGATACTTAGCGTAAATACGGGTTAGGACCCCTTAGAAAGACCCCCCACGGAGGGCACCCCCCCCCCGCTTCGGCTTAGTTCCCTACTGTAGTTAATCGGCTGTAATCCCAGGAACAACTTAAACAAAAAGCGTCTTTTTTTCAAATTTTACTGCCTTTCATATCGATTTTTACTTTTTTCATAAATTTTATTGATTTTCTTATCCGCATAATATTTAACTATTTACAGTTAACTAAACAAAATTTAGTTACATGCGAAGAAATTGAAGATAAATAGTATAATGTTTGAATTCTTCCGAATTTAAAAAAAAAAAAATGGAGAAAATTTGGTTACTATGTGAAAACGGCTAAGAGAAGGAAGTTGCGTTTTCTTGCACAGTAGAAGGTTACTGAATTTAAAATACGGGATATAAATTTCTACAAATTTTAATTCTTTTTGAGTTATGCCGTAAACGATAAAAAACATCTCACACCAAGTAAAATTATCTCAATGTAATCAAATCAAACAATGCAGTATTAAATGTAGACTACTTTATATTGGAAAACATCTTCCAGCTATTCACTTTTCAATTTAACATTCATTTCTAGCATTAGCTTCTGTAACTTGAATGACCTCTTGACGTTAAAAGCACATTCCATTGAAACAATAGTATAATTTTGGAGATAACATGTTTTTTTTAAGTAAAACTTCTTTAGGCGCAACTAGGGAGTAACTCAAATTTTTTTCTGACGGAAGTAACGATCAGTAAAGGAAGTGACGTATCTTTTTCCCCCTTGCTACCTTCATTTGCGGAACAACTCTCGGGCGTTCGTTCCTGCGAACGTTGACTGTGCTCCCTGCGTGTCGACATTACTCCCAACCTGTTTTGAAGCAAGATCTTGTCTGATGACTCTGTTCAGTGGATAAGTGGACCGGCTCTTGTCAGAGCCACTGTGGGAAGCCTTTCGCTGAACAGGCGGTGATCTTGCTGGCTGTCTCTCACTGTTGTTACAGGCGGCGACCCAACCCGTCACCTCCGATAAACAAGGCCTACGCACCGAATACAGAAAGTGGCATAATGGTGCATTCCGTGGTCCAAGCTCCGTTGCTTTACTCACATGTTTTCAATGGCATTATTACAATACTTAAGGGAATTATGAGTTAAAACTTGACATGATTGGTTGCCATGATATATAAATATTGTTTGTCTGTACTTAAATAGTATGTAATCTTTTAATATTGCTCATGTGTTTTTGAGTTATTTATAATAATGAACCAAATGTAAATTTTTAAACAGAATAATACTTCGAGCAAAACCAGCAGAGAAAAACGAAGGTTTAAGAACACTGCCATAGAAAAACGCAATAATAGACCCTACGTGCATTCGGTACAGACCGACAAAAGAAAACACCAGTTTAGGAACACAGTGAAAGAAAAATGCCACAACATAGACATTCTCTCGATTCCAAACCCTACGGGAAAACGTTTTAAGAAAACAGTGAAAGAATAATAGTTCAACACTGACACTTCCTGGATGATAACCCGATATCCAGGCGGAACAACTGTTCAAGAACACGGGTATGTAACACCACAAAGAAACAAACACTGGCTGCAAAGGGTTTAAGAACAAAATAAAAGAATAACAAATGGACACTCAGTGGATTCTAACCCAACCTCAAGGCGGAGCAACGCTTTAACACGGGGATGGAACACCACAAAGAAACGGACCCTGGCTGCAATCAATCCCAAACAATAGACAGAACCTGCAATTTAAAAACACGGATACAGAATAATAATTCGAAACCTACCAGCAGTCGAAATCAACACTTAAGAACACAACGCATTTTTTTGTGATTGAAAAACACAAAAAAATTAAAAATTTACACTACCTGCATTCGAACCCAACAAACAGAGGAAAACATCAGTTAAAGAACACAGTTAAACTATAATACTAGACTATGGACATTCCCCCCATTCAAACCCAAACTCCAGACGGAACAATGGTATAAAAAAAGTTAAAGAATAATACTACAACATGGACACTTCCTGAATTCTAAATAATTATCATGAATTACCAATGATTCTTACTGAAGATTTTAATGTTAATTTTCGCTATCAAGAATCTCAGCCGTCAGTTGATTTTTTAAAAGAAAAATTTGATCTAACTATGAATACTTCTCGACTTCAATCAGCAACGCGTTTCGGTACAACGATAGATGCTGTATTTTCAAGAAAATTAGCAAATTTAGAGAGTAAAATTTATGTTTCACATTATAGTTGCCACAAACCTATAACTTCATACATAAAAAATTATGATGACATTCAAGTACCTATTTCCAGTGAATAATATGAATATAACATTTATATAATCTTTGTAAAGTACATGAATAATAAATATAATTAAATTATAATGTGATATTTATTTTAAGTTCAATCATTTCAGTGATATGTGTCGTAAACGTCAAAGAAGTTTTACTGCAATCGCGCGTAAAGATTACACGCACACACTTTTTTTTTTCTATTTACGATTTGACTCATCTATTTGTTTGTCTCTTACCTGTAATCTTTTAGCAATACACGGAAGCTATCTCTTTGCTGTCTACACATCTCCATTATGCAGCTTCCATTCTTTGTACTGCTGCAATGCAAACGAAAATTCACACTTTTTGAGAATTTGCATCACATACTAACCCCCATATTAATTCGCAGTGATAAATAGGTTTTTTTATGGCATTGAGAACTCTTTGATTTACAGCAGATTGTGTAAAAATATCTTTACATTGTAAAAGAAAAATGGTTTAAATTTTAAAAGTTGTTTCATTAATCATTTCTAAAAGCACTTAGGTCACAACTTTTCAGGAATCAGTAAAACCTGTACCAAACACGGACCCAGATTTCATTAGGTTTATTATAATGGTTAAACACATGGGTATTCCTTACGTATGGGCGGTGAAAGCCATCCCCCCCCACCCTCCACACTAGCTCTCCGGAAAAATATATATTATCGTAATAATTTACGTACTACTCTGACGTAGGTATGGTTCAATACTAAAACATAGTATCTTTCTGGGGCAGGACCCTGACTTGCCCCCCCCCCCTCCTACAAACAGTCATATGGGCGAACATGATTAAGCTTCAAAGTATATAACACTTTTATTTTGTTAACAAGAGTATAAAAAAAAAAACTTCATTCCACTGAGATTGTAAAAATTATCGCTTGGATGATTTTTCTAGAAACCGATTCAATAACACCTCCTCAAGAATACCTATTATACATAGTTTTGGTATGATTTAATTTCCAGATAATTTTAAAATATTACAATGGAATTTTAAAAAACTATTGTAACCTTTAGCATGAATTTCCAAAAACGTTGATGAAAGTTTCTCTTGACTAACTACTTACACAAGTTACAGTGATCTTGAACGATTAATTTTTTTTATTTTCAAAAAAAAAAAAAAAAAAAACAGCAAAGCATGAAATCTAGGCTTAAAACAAGCCTCTGTTTTTCTAGCAAAAATTTCCATAATAACGATATTATCCATCACATTTGACACTGACATTGAAGTAACACGGTCTTAGTTGTACTTGAGACCGAAGGTTTTTCCTTACAAAGGAATAAAAGGATTATTCTATAATTTGTTTTACAAGAATCACACATGTTAAATAGATACCTATAACAGGGAGTAAAAAGTATGAAATTAAGTTATGGAAAGCCACTTGAAATGTTCATTACGCGCTGACTTACTTTTATTCAATATGTAATTCGGGAATTAAAGAGTCTATTTGGAGGAAAGAAAACCTATGCTTGGTTACGAACTTTTTTTAAAGATCTCAGTAATCAGACTGGCTATTCTGTGTGGAACTTTATGACGTCATCGGGGCATCTTCGTTAGGTTTTTAGCACTTTCCAACTAAGTTGAAAGGTGTTTATGATTTCGATTTATCTGTCTGTGCTCAGTTGGCTGTCTGTCTATCCGTACTGATGGAAATGTACATCGATTACTACCAAGTTCATATACGTTATTCCTATATACTTTACAATGAACCTTTACAAATTGGCGCACGTATCATTTATAGTTCTTTTACAGGAGCACCCAAAAGAATTCTGGGATATTACGCACTCTATGGTCAGTCATTTACTAAAGCGTATTTTATAGACATTCGTCTTCTTTAAGCAAAACAAAATTTGTATATATATTATTAAGCATTACAAAATAATTCTCTTACCAAACATAGGGTGTTTAGCATTTAGCTTGGTCAGAGAGCATTTTTTAAGGGATTCTAACGTGTATTCAGGTTACATTTAGCGAGAACCGACCAAAAGTCCTGCCCGTTAGATCGGTATCTGCACGGTAGACCAGAACACTGGACCTTCTCGCTTCAGCCATCCACCATGTCCAGTATCTTATCCACTCGGCCATGGTGGGACCCCTATAAAACTTTTCCCGTTCGTTTAAAAGTTGGGGGTTAGGAAAGAAAGGTTATTTAATATCTGACACCTTGTCTTGCCCTTATATGAAATTCTACTTAACGATAGACCTACACGAAATCGTTTTATTATTTATACACGTGATCTTTTTAGCAATTTTCAAACAGCAAAAATCTGTAAAAATATAGGTTTTTTAATTTTTTGCTTAAAATGCAGTTTCATATTTAGTATAATAGAGAAAAACTTTTAAACGATTTGATCAATATAAATGGAGTAAAAAGTCTTTTAAATGTCTTAACTGCTCTTATAAGGCCTTTATAAACTCCGTTTCCTCAGTTTACATTTTCCCTCGAAATCAGTATTTAAAGTGTTAAATAATTAAGATCAGGGGTGTAAATAGGATCCAAATATTTAGTGGCACAGACAACAATTTGGTGGCACCAAACTGTTCTTGTGTTTAAAATTGAGGAAACGTGTAACTTTTATTCGTACTCACCGATTTTTTTATCGCACCGTGCAGCTGTGCGATTCCTTATTTGCATATTTGTTTAAGATATATTCATTAATGAACCTGAATTTTTATTGGGAGTGTGTACAATATGATTAGCTTAGAATTATTGATGGATTTTGTTATATTTTGAAAAGATAAAATGCTGAAAATAAAAAATGCAACAGTAATTACGTTTTTCTGTAGCTCTTTTATTAATTTAATTTTTTTTCTTACAAACAAATTCATCAATATAAAACCCATACCTAAGTTGTAAAGCATACTATTAAAAGTATAGCAAAACATTTTTGTAATATAAAATTAATAAATAAAACCAGAAGGGATTTTAAAATTGATTAAAAAAATTGCATTTTAAAATTTTTTGTTATGTTAATGGCTTTTTTTCCTTATGTGAACTTTTTTGTATCATAATAACCTCTAACGATATGCACATAAGATAGGCAAAATACTTATTTTTTTTTTTTTTAAATCATCAAAAGCTGCCGAGTTCCCTTAAAGAGATTAATATATGAAGAATGCACTTGTAATCGTTTAGTATGCTAATTCATCTTAAGACATTAAGAAAAACGTCATCAGTATTTCTTTATTTCTAGAAAGGCATTATTCATTTTAATTAAATTAATGTTTATGCTTTCGTCTTTTTGAGAAAGGGTCATACATGTCTAATTTACCAGACATATACGAGACGCCATTTCTGCCTGTCTGGCTTTTTCTCAATTAATAAAAAAAAGTAAATTTAGTCCCAGAAAAATATATTGCAATGTTACTGATGTCTTATACGTGGATCTGTTATTAAGTAATTAATATCATTATTATTTTAGAGCAAGAGATTAAAATGGCATACAAATTAACGCAAACAATTAAATTAATTACAAACATCCTTTTTTTAATATGAATTTAGTTACCAAACATAAAGAAAAAAAAAACAGAAGGAAAAAGAAAATTCCTTCGCAGCAAGTAGCTCTGAATGCAGAAACGTCAAATCTGTTTATGTTATTGTTTCTGCTTTGAATGTACTTTAAATTAATGATAAAAGTTTAATTAAAAATCGTATTGGTCACATTTAGCCTGTGATCACAGTTACTTAAACCTACTCTGTACATTATATTTATACTTCTACCGATATATAAATGGTAAAAATCTGATGTGGACGACACATGACTTCCTTCTACATCTATAACAGAATTAGTACCGGGTGGCCATAATTAAACTGACAGTGCTCACAGTGTTCTGTAGTAGAGATGGCCAATGATTCGATGAGTCGAATCAGTGATTCGAATCTTGGTACTGAGTGGCTCAGTCTTTACACTCACTCTCTACTGATTCGAATCTCAAGCCTTCAAGGGAAATACATTCCAAGTGCGAAGGGAAGAAAAACTTATTTTCCCTTTGCCGTTCCCAGGGATTTTCCCTTACTCTTTCAACTCTTTACGACTCCTTTCGGCTCTTTTCGACTCTTTACGACTCTGAGTTGATAGATGATTTGAAACAGTAAATGAGTGGGTGTGGGTGAGTTGGTCACTGAGTTGGTGCAGCAACGAATCTTTACTGATTCAGTGTTTCGCTCTGTTTCGGTGATTGTATACTATCGTTGAGATTCGTTAGTTTTTCGAATCTTCTATCGACTCAGAGTCGAAAGGAGCCGAAAAGAGTTGAAAGGATGTTTCATTTAATTGGAGGGGTTTTTTCGAATCTTCTATCGACTCAGAGTCGAAAGGAGTCGAAAAGAGTTGAAAGGATGTTTCATTTAATTGAAGTTTTTTTTTCGAATCTTTGGTGTTTCATTTCTTGGTTGGTGGTCGGATTTTAAAGTTTTATCTGTCTGTGGGTGTGGAGTGGGTCGAACATCGTTTGCTTTTGGCGGGGGGCATAGGCGCTACTTCCTAAGGGCAAGAGGGGTCAATCTCCCCCCCGAAAAAAAAATTAAGAAAATCGCTCCTTCCAACTTGTCTGACTGATTTAATATTTGTTTAAAATTTAATGAAACATCCCTTTTCTACTTTTAACTTCAATATATGTCCCCCTGCCCCCACCCTCAAAAAAAAAAAAAAAAAAAAAAAAAAAAACGGAACGTTAAGTTTACATGGTGGCGGATTTTCATGTGAAGGGAAATAGAATGAAATAAAGTTAGGATTGTGCTTGTCACTTTTAATGAAGGATACAGGGGCGGTATTAAGCGCTCTCACAAAAGGACTTTGTAGTAAGCAAAATAACATTTCGCTTTATTGCAGCAGATTTCGTTTTTTTTTTTACCTTGTTTTTCGTTTAAGGGGAATGATTTTATTTTCTTTCGTAATTCAGAGAAATACAAAATAGGGCCTAAAGCAGTGGCGTAGTTAGTGTTATTGACAGTGGCGTAGCCAGGATTTTATTTCGGGGTGGGCTGGGTATCAAATTTAAAGATAAAGTTCAATTGTAAGCTAAGTAAAGGGTCCCATTTTTTTGGGGGGGGGCAGCAGCCCCTCAGTAGGACTGGGCCAAAAATCGACATATCGGTTTTATTTCTACATCAAATATCCGATATTCCCATTTTCATTTCAGTGAAATCTCGAATTCGATAAAGGGCAAAAATACAGGCCGGCCAGGGGCGTAGCCAGAATTTTTTTATGGGGGGGGGGGTTATGACTACTGCAACTCATATATATGTATACGTGTGTATGATAATGTAGTGAAGAATATACATTTTGTATGGCAAAAAATTCCTCATGGGGGGTTTATGACCCCCCTAACCCCCCCCTTGGCTACGCCTCTGAGGCCGGCGATAAGAAAATCCTGAGATCAATACCAGCTTGTGATGCTTTTGCTACTGCTTTCTCTCGGAAAGCTTCTTCTTCTCTCATCGCAGAAAAAACAGCTCCATGGTTTATTAGTCTAATTACCATAATTAATTAACGTATATCTCGGAACCTATCCACCGGAGCGCGTTTTTATTGATTCTCGACCCCCCCCTAGACTCAACACCCCACCGATACTTAAAATTTCGAATGCTTTGACACCAAACTTAACCTTTTAATCTTACAGGCCCAGGGGGTCATACGAAGCTCCCCTATATTTTCAATTTGGGCATTTTAAACACTAGCCTCCTCCGACGGCATCTCCAAAGTCTGGAAACCATCCCAGAGCCAATTTCTACATGTTTGCAGTCCTTTTCAGCCTCAATCATGGTTAATTAGTCTAATTACCATAATTAATTAACGTATATCTGTGAAACTATCCATCGGAGCGCGTTTTTATTGATTCTCGACCCCCCCTCTGGGACCCCCATCGATATATAAAATTTCGAATACTTTGACACCAAACTTAACCTTTTAATCTTACAGGCCCAGGGGGTCATACGAAGCTCCCCTGTATTTTCATTGCGGGCAGTTTAAACACTAGTTTTACTGGAGCAAGGAGAGAGAGATGCTAACTGCCCGAGAACTCAGCGGAGAAGAAACCCGATGAATGGGTGAAGGGTGTTTAAATAGTACGGCTTTCGGCGCAGAGAGAGGGAAAATTTCTTTAGTTGTTTTATTGATTCAAGATTCGAATCACTGATTCGAATCATCGAAGTAGTGAGTGAGTCGAGATTCGAATCAGTAAAATGAGTCGAACCGCCCATCTCTATTCTGTAGCACGATCTATTTGCGAGAATGATGCCACATTTTGTACGAAGATTAAACAAGATGGGGGACGAAGGATTCTGCGAAAAAAAACTTAGTTCCAAAAGTCACCGCTAGGGAATATTTGGTGCTGTGTAATAGAAAATAGAGTGTTGACAAATGCAAATTAATACGGAATAAAATTACCTTTTATTATGCACATTTTCTGATTTAGTTCAAGTGCAATATGGCAACACTTTTTAAAAAGCGTAAAATCTACATAAACACCGATAAAGTCTCATGATCTGCAATATCACGTTACACTGAGCAGAAGTTCTTTATTCAAATTTCACGTTACATCCATTGGCACAGTGCCAGCTGCTTGGGTTTTAAGAGGCAATGTGTTACGTTTCAAATCAATCCGATTGAAAGTTTATGTGCAATGTCTCCTTCTTTAGTCAAGCGTGCGTTACTGGTCAAATTCTTTTACCTCAACCAGTGCAATGCATCAGCCGCGCTTCGTGCTTTTGGAATGCACAAAAATGCGTAAAGGTAACGGTCCTTTGTCAGTTAATGGGCTAAAATCAATGGTTGCAACGTTTGAGAAAACAGGTTCTCTGAAGGTTCAGTCAGACAGAGGACGAAAACCTGTACTACAGGATACAATCAAAGCAGTTTCCACGGCGATTGTCGACCGAGGACCAGACAATGCTGCCACCTCTAGCGCTCGTGGAGTAGCTCGGAGTATGGATATGCCTTACAGTACGGTATGGAAAATCTTACGAAAGATTATCCACTTCTATCCGTACAAGATCAGCCGAGTATAGGAGTTACTGTACCCCGACCATGATAAGCGATTGACTTTTGCTCTCACCTTTCTTGCCAGAATGGAGGTGGATGATGCTTGGCCGTGGAAAATCTTATGGGGAGACGAGGCCCACTTTTACCTGAATGGAACTGTCAATATCCAGAACTGCCGAATTTGGGATGACAAATCACCACATGCAGTCACAGCAATGCCCTTACATTCACCAAAGGTAACTGGTGTGGGTTCACAGCATAATTTATCGTAGGTCCATTCTTCTACGAGAACATTACCCCGACAGGACCGGAAACCTGTTCTGTTACCGGAGAGAAATATCGCCACATGTTGAACAGCTTTGTCATTCCGGCACTTCAGCAAAGACAATGCCTCGGGGGAATCATTTTCATTCACAATGGAGCCCCTCCACATGTTGCTGTACGGGTGCAACAGCTGGTACGACAGAAATTCACAACAGCAAGAGTCATTAGCCACTACCTTCCAACTGCATGGCCACCTCGGTCGCCCGATCTTACCCCATGCGACTTCTGGCTATGGGGTTACCTTAAGTCCAAGGTCTATCAAGGAGTGGTCCAGGACATGGCTACGTTGAAGGATAACATATCACGGACTGTACGGGAGATTCCTGCAGACATGTTACTTTCTGCTGTTGTGCATACTGTGCACAGAATGCAATATGTGGTCCACAACGGCAGCCACATTGAACCTCATTTGAATGCATAATAAAAGGTAATTTTATTCCATATTGATTTGCATTTGTTAACACTCTATTTTCTATTACACAGTGCAAATATTCCCCTAGCGGTGACTTTTGGAACTATATTTTTTCGCGGAATCCTTCGTCCCCCGTCTTGTTTAATCTTCCTACAAAATGTGGCGTCATTCTCGCAAATAGATCGCGCTACAGAACACTGTGAGCACTGTCAGTTTAATTATGGCCACCCGGTATATATGCATTTTTGTGCTTCATTTAAATTTATTTTATTTGAAAGGGAGATACAATATTTTAATAATAGATTCGGCGTTTTCTCGCCAAATATAAAAATATCAACAAGCTAAGTGAAGATTTTTTTTACTTACTTTTGGTGCCATATTTGACGCCATTTCATGAAAAGTCACCAATCGTAGGGACAGTTTGCACGATTTGGAACGTAGCCGATAGAGCGACTGCCCATAGACTTTAATACATTGAAAAATTTGGGTGACTCTCTCCATAAATTATCCAGTCGATTCCTATAAAAAAGGAAGATTCCCAAGTAAATGTTTCAATCGTTTTAAATGCACAATTTCAACATCGTAGTCTGATTGTAAAGTTATGCGAAATACATACGTTTATATACATGTGCGTTTGTGCGTACAGATGTCACAGTGAAAATAGTCAAAATAAATTCAAGGTTTGTCAAAATGGATCGTACATACTACACGTATGTGCATTGAATAAATTCGCATTTGCAAACGTCACTTAGAAATTTGCCGAAGTAAATTCAGAAAGAGTGTCAAAATCTGAATACCAAAATTTTTCGCAATTATATTTTGCATTTAGCATAGTTGTATGAGACTATTAATCCAGAAATTCTAAATTAGTAATTCACCTTCCATAATTAACGTAAAGAAAATTAACGCAAAGAAAAATTAACACCAGCGATGACAATACGCTTACTGCTTTTTTAATAAATAAGTCTGTTTCGATGGGACTGTCCAGAAATAACTATCCATAGATCTTTTTTTAGAGTCATAAATTAAGAATTTACGTTAATCAGAAATGAATATTTACCGTGGAGCAATGTTTTCCCAAACTGAATAAGCAGTCACTCTTTCAGATTCTTGTTGCTAAGGGGTAATTATTTTCTTACATTCTGATTTAAAGATTTCTGTCGTAAAAGGAATCATTTTTCGTCCATGTTCAGTTGTGTCATTGAATTAGCAATATTTTCCGATATATTTGCAAATTTTGATAATGTGTTTCTTATTCTCGCAGGTTAATGAAATAATATCCGTGAAATAAGTTTTTCCCTGCTGTGATGCCATTTCGTATCATACAAAAAAAAACTTTCATTTGAGCTTCAAGACGTGGTAATTATTATTAATTTAATCTACAGTGTGATAATTATTGAGCTGTATGAAATAAAAAATAAATTTTTCAAGAACTACTGCGCTCAAAAATTTTGTGGGAATTTTCAAAGTAACTACAAATATTCGAATTCAGTTCATAACTCATTCGATACGTTTGTCATCAAGTAGTTGCGTGCCCGTTCTTCGCACGGTAGGAAATGAAAATTTTCCTCACATGTGTAATTCGAATTAATTCCAGTGACGTGGAATCTAGAAAAAGCAAAATTATTTCACTCTTGATTTAAAGTTTGCGTCATATATGTACTAACCTGAGATCATTGTAATATAATGACACAAAAAAAAAAAAAAAAAAAAAAAAAAAAAATGTAAGCGTCACTCGGTATCAAAAAAGTGAAAAGTTAGACCGTTTGCATTGAACTTCTCACTTTCAAAATGTCTTATTTCCGCATCATGCAGGCTTTTAGGTTCACGTTTTAGCGTTAAATACCTCAGACATTACATGAAATGGACATTTTTTTTTTTTTAATTACGTCATGCCCCCTTTTGCCATCTTTTTGTCTAAGGACAAAATTTTTTGGTTGATAGGGTCCCAAGCGTTTTATTTCAAGCTTTTCTGCTATTTTTAATCTGATGAAAGGAACTTGTAAAAAACTGTCAACAGAATTCATAGTCGTTAAATATATTTATAATTTGACAAAATATTTTAATCTACGACCATTTCTCACTCAATTGATACT
Source organism: Cheiracanthium punctorium (assembly GCA_038373885.1). Taxonomy (NCBI): domain Eukaryota; kingdom Metazoa; phylum Arthropoda; class Arachnida; order Araneae; family Cheiracanthiidae; genus Cheiracanthium; species Cheiracanthium punctorium. The sequence goes on along the minus strand of JAWZYV010005808.1, from coordinate 106,844 downwards.
TTCACTATATTTGAAACCGAAAAAGTAGTAAAATTAAGTCTGTTTTAAATGAGATAAATAAAAATTCCTAATACTTAAAGTTTGTTTGTGGGATTACGGCCGATTAGCTACGTGTGGGCTCTAGGCCGAAGGGTGGGGTGCCCTCCGTGGGGGTCTTTCTAAGGGATGCTAACCCGTATTTACGCTAAGTTCCGGAGAAAACCACGGCAAACTCCGAACGGTTAGGTCGACGGACGCGCGATGGGACTCGAACCGGGACCTTCACACTTCGCCCGTCTACCATTTCCAGTGATATAACCACTGTGCCATGGTGAGGCCCTAATACTTAAAGATGATCAGCTGTAAGAACAAAAATCCCAATCAGCAGCTTTTTTCGACCAAAAGAACAAAACTCGCCAAATAGAACTGTTTCCATAGAAACACTTTATTTCTCCTATCGGGCCAATGTTAAGGGGCCCTAAATTGGTGCTAAATTAACTGTGTTTTCGCATTCTTTTTTGTGATAACCAGCCAAATATGTCCATCTTTTGAGAAATGATCAATCCCTACAAGCAACAATTCCCAGTTTCTGCTCGGCCAACCACCGGCATTCATCGCAACTCATCGATCACCGAAATTCGGTACTCGGCCCAGACACGGAATTCCATCTAAAAACGATGATTGTTATGTGTGCGGGAGACACTGATCGGTCCGGTACCCATAAAACGATGCTCGGAACGATATCCGGCCTGAGTTATCGGGCCATATGCCTAAATTTGATCAAAATACGCTGAACTGAAAAGAAATTTCGGCCCGCATAACGGCCGAGCGGCATTCAGCCGATGAAAATTGGCGCATGCGCTCTGTTCATGCAACAGTCGAGCGATGGCAACATCCGAGTATCTACCGGCAGGCGCCATGTTTGTTTTCATAAGAATAGGAGACGAAAAAAACTGAAGAAGTTTTTTGGTGGTGATTAGTCTATATTGGTACGTATAACTATCATTTGTAACAAATTTTTGACATTTTTAATATAGTATTAGTCTAATATAAGTAAAGTATAAGTTCAAATCTCTGTAATTATTTTTTTCTCTCTTGATACTGTTGCATAACACTAATGGAATAACACTATTTTTTATTAGCATCTAATTCCTATCTTTACACGGCGTACAGTGTGTAATTTACACTAGTTCATACAGTTAATCGCTTTTTAGTTTTAAAACATACGGGTAAATTCTTCATTGAATCTAATAAAAAAATCATACTTCCGACCAAAACAAGCATATTTGGTACTTATGTATTTTACAGTCAGTCAGCCAAAAAGAGCGATTTCGTGTGCGTGTGGAATACGTCAGATTCATTGTTACAATGTAGTGCATTGCAATTCTTTTATCGAAAAAACTTGTTGGCGTGAATTATCGACGGTAAAATAAGTACCGATTATTTACATCCGTTGACCATAAAAAAAAGAAGAAAAAAATCCAAACGATGCGATTACTCGCCAAGATAGTTTCCAAAGGCATAAAGCGCAGATTCTTAGGGTTATGGAAATGAGAAGCTGTATAGCATTGATTTGATATTCAAACGAATGTTTTGTTTCGCTTTATAAACTTCGAAACCCGCGTTGATGAATTTAGATTAGCTTAGAAATAGTATACGTAAATACAGTGATTTTTTTTTCTTTTTTAAAGCAGACCACTGTTTTTCTTTTTTTTTCTTTTTTTTCTTTTTTTTTTTTTTAAGCAGAACACTGGTTAATGATGATTTCAGAACCTGTGGATACTATAAACCAGACTGATACAGGGTGTCCCAAAAAGGTGGTAACGGGTTTTAATTCGTTATCTATTAAGTGGACAGCGTAAATTGAGAAAAGTGTTCAAAATGAGGTCGGAAGTAAGATTCCGTTAAAAAAATTCCTCTCGTTAATTTTGAACAAATTACATTTTCTACATTTTTATATGACCCCTTACAAAAGCATTCCCATACACTAATGAGGTGATGTACAAAATTTGGGAATTACATTTTAAGATAACCCCTCATCCTAGGATGATTGCCCACCCTTAGCGTTGCCATCACAACACAAACAAACAAACTGAAACTGACATGAAATAAGACTTCAGAGAGTTCAAAAGTTGAAAAAAGAAGGGATATGTAAAAATCCGTCTTTGGGGCCATTTTCTGCATCCTGCAGTCTGAATCATGGTAAATTCTGCAAACGCAGGACATGAAAATTGTTATTGTTGCTTTGAAACCCTCTGGCCAACTGCAGAGCGGGATCAGATCCTTTATATAAAACGAAAATGGCTTTAATAGGGCAGTTTCCTTTTTGCTGATCCCCAGTGAGGGGAATACCGACTTATCCCGGGTCCCCCTTTTAAATTTTGAACCAATTTCAGATGACAGCTGGATGACCTAAGAGCTGGATTGGTACCCCAAAGAGAGGTATGGATTGAACATGGAAAACATTGAAGTCATAACATATTTTTCGGCATTAATTCCCTACAGTGTACACGATTTACATCAGCCTCAGTCGAGAAAGGAGTTTACCCTTCTAGGCATTGGCCAAGCAGGTGCTGCTTCCCTTTCGGAGTTCCAATGGGAACCGAGCTTAATCAACTGTTCTACTGATGAAAAAATTCTTTCACCTAATTCATGAAAAATTTCATGAAAACTTTCATGAAGTTTCATGAAGTTTCATGAAAACTTTCATGAAAAATTTCTTTCACCTAATGTTTTGCTGTCTTTGAGGGTGCATTGGGAAAATTTTTCGAGATACCGATGTGTTGGGGAAAACGTAGGGGTCTATTCAGAAAAAAACGTTTTCTGGGGAGTTGAAGTAATATAAAGGTTGGAAATCCCTGATACAGAAATTATGTAAAAAAAACATATGAAGCAGACTTACTCTGCATTTCCTATTCATTGTGTAAATTAAGTTCTAAAATTTTTCTTTTTTTCTTCTAGAAGCTGCTCATAAAATAAGATGTTTGAAGATGCTGCAGCAAAACTCAAAGAAAATACTTCTTTTGTAAATTATGTGTATGATATATTTTGTGTAGAATAATTTCAATAAAAATTTTTGGAATTTACTTTATTTTAAAAATTATTATAGCGATCTTATGTCTTATGGTCTATGTTTAAAAAAAAAAAAACCTATTTTTCAAAACTGTGAGCTAGTTCCATAGGTTCCAGTGGTCAATAATCTTTTTTAAATTGTAAGCTAATTCAAGAAACTTCGGAAAGTCGATTTCCTTTCATAAAAAAAGTCCTAATGTGAACTACACAATTTTCTTGTATGGCTGTTAAACTTTACGCATTCTTGATGCACTCTATTTAAATATATTGGAAACTGAAATGCGATACTTCAGTATCTCGTTAAGCGTAAGAGATATCACCAGGATGAGATTTCAGCATTGAAAACTTATTCCTGGCTGAAAAATTGCCATTTTTCTTTTGTTCGTCAGCTTGGCGACAAACGGCGAGATTTTAAGCATGACCCAAATAGTGACCCTAGCCAGTGGATTGTAATCAAAAATGAAAGCGCAGAACCAAATGTTACAACAGTCTTAAATACAAAATTTCAATATTCTATGGCTAACACACTGCAACAAAAAGTCTGTCAAATTTACAGAAAAAAACTGTCAGCCAGGACGCCAGTTTATTTCCGTATATTTAACAGAAATGTTCTGTAATTTTTTACAGATTCTCCGTTTATTTTACAGAAATTTTCTGTGTGTTTTGCAGAAGTCTTCCATAATTTTTACAGATTCTCTGTTTATTTTACAGAAAACTTCTGTGTGTTTTACAGAAGTCTTCTGTAGTTTTTTACAGATTCTCCGTTTATTTTACAGAAATCTTCTGTATGTTTTACATAAATCTTCTGTATGTTTTACAGAAGTCTTCCGTAATTTTTTACAGATTCTCCATCTATCTTACAGAAATCTTCTGTGTGTTTTACAGAAGTCTTCCGTAATTTTTACAGAGTCTCTGTTTCTTTTACAGAAATCTTCTATGCGTTTTGCTGATTTCTTCTGTATTTTTAAAATTTTTTACATATAGTCCGTTTATTTTATAGAAATGTTTTGTATTTATTTTTAGATACTCAAAAAATCTGTAACTTTTCCAGATTCCACGTGTTTTGTCGACGGTATATTTCTGCCAATGTAGCAGACTTTAACCATTTTTTTACAGCTTGATTTGGGAATTTACAGAAAAAACCAGTTCATATATGAAATATATTTCGTATTTATAGCAACTTTCTTTTGTTTTTAATAATTCAATACCTTACTTAAAATTACTTAAAAATTTCACTTACTTACAATTACTTAAAAAATTCAGTAATTTTATCATATACTAGCTTCTTTCGACGACCTCGGCCCTGTTAAGTGGTAAAAAAAATTCTGCTACGAAATGTTAATGAAAATAAATTCTTGAGTATGTTTTGAAATCATAGGTGACATTAATTATTTTCAATCAATTCCATCCAAGGGCATACTTTAAAATTAAGTAACTGTACAAAATAAAATATTAGTGTTGAAAAAAGAAAGATTTATAAAAACGATTCTATCAATCAAGTAAAACAGTAATCAAAGATGCTGATTTCAAATGAATCAATGCATTTTAAAGCACGAAAATGTATACACAAATCAATGGATCAGGGGTGGGAGTGTAGATGTTCCAAGCATAAAATTTAAAGTTTATTTTTTAATGATTTCAAAATTATTTCTTGATATTATCCATAAAGTATCCATCAATTTCTATGTTCATGGGGAGGGAAGCGTATCAGTTTGTCATGTCAATTGTCCCTAAATAAATGGTTGGGGTATTTGTAGTAAATGAAGTTAGTGGAAGTATTTACTGTAAGGTTTATTTTTTAGGTGATTGTAGCGCGTCATTGTAGTTAAAATAATATATATGTTTGCTTCTAAACTATTGATTAATGTAGTGATGGCGTCGTTCAAGTAAATACTACATATATAGAGTGAAACCTCTGAAAAACAGCTACGTTTGGTCCCATAAAATAATGACCATTTTATGAGACAATCGTTCTTTGGAGGTTCACAATAATGTTAATTCAATAGTCTCAATTCAATTCTGTAAACTTCTAACAGTGTCTGTTTTAAGAGATGACCAGTCTTCGGAGGTGACCGTTAGTAGAGGTTTTAATGTATATACATATATGCATCTTATTTTTCAGAAATAGTTTTTAGGAGTTTAAAATTACTCTTGCATGATATATCTATGCTTAGATTTTTGTAATATCCATTAATAATCAAAGAAATAGGTCAAGGAAAATTGTGAAAAATTAGATTTATTTTAAGAAAAAAGAATACAGTATTTATAAAGTATTTACAAAGTACAAACAATGGAATATTTACAAAGTTTATTGTTTATAATTTTATAGATTTGTTCTCCAGTATTCATGGGTATTTCTTAATATATAATTAGTGGTCAATTAGCTCATATGCCGACATTTTATTAAGTAAATTGAGAATTTTCATATTAACGGCCTCACGTTTTTTCACATCAGGGTTCTTCTTGCATCCTCTGTTAGGATTTATTCCAAGCAAACACCTAGAGACAAAATAATTTACTTCAGTGAATTAAACACATTTAAAAAATCACATTTTACTTTTGACTCATCTGTAAACTGAAATTTGTTAGCACAAGCTAGGAGCATAATAATTTTACTTTTCAGCAGCACTTGTAATTCCCCCTCGAAAAGCACGTAGCCAGGGAAGGGGAGGCTTGAGGAGCTACACCCCCCCCCTCGAAAGTTCAAATATGTATGTTTATATACAGGGGCGGATTTAGGGAAACAGGCTCTGCAGCCCCGCGTCCTCCACAAGAGAGGGGCACACTAGGGGCCCCATTACCACAATCCACCCAGTATTCTACGGAAGGCTTATATTCTAGGGAAGACCCTTATTCTAGAGAAGGCTTATTTCAGTATTTCAGGCACTTCAGTACTAAAATACAAAAAGTTCCAGTGTATTTTAAAAATGATCACTCTGCCGCGCCTATGTCGGAGGGTGGGGGGGGGCTCTTTCTTGCACCTTTCATAGGACCCCATGATACCTATGTTTAAGTTATGGTATTTGAATATTTGAGCATCCCCGAATAAAAATCCTGACCATGGGCCTGCCCTTCCAAATTAAAATGTCAAAATTACCATCGTGTTTTAAAATAGAAGACTGTATACATCATTGCTATTGAACATTCGAAATAAATTTACATGATAAAATATTTTATTACATTTAACAATATGCTTAATTTTCGACAAATCTTTTTGAAAAAATAATGAATAAGAAAAAAGAATCAAATTTTCAACTTTTTAAAAGGGGAAAGCTCAAATTTTTAAGCATTCCTCTCTTTTTAAATGTAAAATTTTTATAAAGAACTGCTTACAGAGCGATCAGATCTGCGCTAATTTTTAATTACTTTCTTACATATTTCAACTTCAAAAAGTATTCAATAAAACATTTCTATTTATGTTTAGGGTTCTTGATTCAGGATATAGGCCACTGACTACACTTATGATTCGAGCTTTTGAAATTTAAAACGTTGATGATCAGACTGTATAATAAGCAAAATATTAAAATAATACTTTTATAACTAGGCACTGATATGAAATGGTTTTAAAATTTATGCATTAAAATAAATAAACAATTTATCTTGCACAAAGCCTCAGCATGGCATAGTGGTTATATCACTGAAAATGGTAGACGGCCGAAGTGTGAAGGTCCCGAGTTCGAGTTCCATCGCACATCCGTCGACCTAACCGTTCGGTGTTTTTCGTGGTTTTCTCCGAAACTTAGGGTAAATACGGGTTAGGACCCCTTACAAAGACCCCACAGGGGGTAACTCCCTTGTTTTTTCATTCGGACGAGAATTTACAAGTGGACTTCGAGCCAAGCACACAAATCCGATATACATGTTCACAACAGCAGCAGCTAGTCCCTATAGCGCAAGCGGGTTGCACAGATGTATGCTTTGATGCATATACACAAGTTCATATACGCAATATGTATTCAGTTATCACGAGCAGGCACGTATTCAGGAAACATTTTGGGAGAGGGGGAGGGGAGTCCAAACCATAAAAAAGGCAGAATTTTTCACAAAAAGACTATCATTATCGTGACAAAAATCAAAATTTCAGGAAGGGGGGGGGAGTGTCCGAACTCCCAGGACCCCCCCCCCCGTCTCCCCCTCTCCTCGTTAAATACGTCATATGAGTTTGCAGATAGTTTGGGATTATGTGCGCTGATAGCTTTTTCTTTTATCTGACTATGGTTGTTAGTAAACAGAAATTGTATTTATTTAAAAGAAAGAAACAGGTTTTGAGGGGGTGGAACCCCCCTCACAGAGTAAATGTTAACTTAAAATATAGTGAATAAGAATTATAAAAAAATCTACACATCCCTGTTTAAGAATTAAAAAAATGAAAACATAATATTTAAATAAAATATTAATGCCATTGAAAATTTCACAAAGTTATGACAAAGACTGCCAATAATGACCAATACTAAAGCTGTTCCGAACACCAGAAGCCAAAACTACCATGTTTACTCACGTAATAGTCACACTTTTTTGTCAATTTTTCATGTTGAAAGTCCAGGTGCGACTATTATGCGGGTAAAATCTACTATATAATATTGTAACTCTAAAGAGCTATTTTTTCTGCTTCAAAACGGGGGGTGCGACTATTACGCGAGTAAAAACGGTATTCTGCATCAAATGACGATAAACATTGTAAAGAATTTTAAATCTCTCTGATTTAGAAGAGATTTTTTGCAGAATTCCCTGACTTTTCCAGACATAAAATTTCCCAAATCCCTGAATTCCAAGTCGCCCCTGAATATACAAAAAACTAGAAAATTCCCACTGTAAAATTACTTCAAATCAAAATCTAGCTGTTTATCTCATACAAATGAAAAATTACTTTTAAAACTGAAGAAAATGATTATTGTTTTTGATAATGAAATAATTTGTAGAAAAAAGAAAATCGCAATGTTATGAAGCTAGAAATATTTCTTTGATAAGAACTACTCCACATTAAAATTGCTGCACTGTGTGTAGCATGCCACCTTCTTGGTGTTGCTATTTTAATTACCAGTTGTGTATTAATAAAACAAAAAAAACAGTTATATGCTATATACATATAAATTTCACACTTTTTAAAATATTGCTATGTGGTTTGATTTATTTATATGTTTACAAAATTGTAGTTAAAAGTGTTTCATTAACTTTGAAAAAAAAAGTGTATAACTATGCTTCTTTGATTCATTTTTACTAGGATTAAGAAATAATAGTATGCAATATGCAAAAAGAATTGCTAAGTGTGTACAAATTTAAAACTACATAACAAATATTACAAGGAAATTATAAATAATTTGTAGATACAATTCTTCTGTTATTTTATACGTTAAAAGGTGAAATATATCATTTCTTTAATTTGGTTTACCTCATAAACTTGATTGAGATATATCCATTGATTTAAATTATTGACGGCACTTACGCGTCAAGAAACTTTAAGATACTCCTAGAAAATCAGAATTCTTATTGTAAGTATAGAAGATAGAAATTTATAAGTCTGGAAAGTGTATATATTATATTTGATGTGAAATCCCCCAGAGCACAAATGAGGTAGCCAGGGGGGGGGGATATCGGGATATATCCCCCCCCCGAAATTTTTGGATTAGCGATGAAATTCCGTCTATTTATACACATATCACTTCATTCCCCCCCCCATCCCCACGAAACATTTTCCAGGCGCATATCCCCCCACCCCGAAAAATTTTCCTCGCTACGCGCCTGCACACATGCACACTAAAAAAATCATAAATTGTTCGGTGTTAGACGACTATTCAAGTACAAACACTGAAAATAAACAATATATTAGGTTGTAACGAAAGTTTCCCGCCACCGCAAACATCGTCAGCACACAGTTCTCGTTGGCGTATTTGCTCATATTTTGTCAAACGATTTTTGGCATTTGAAAGAAAGAGGTTTACTTTATAACACTGTGTTGTGAAATCTTTAAAAAATATAGTTATCATTAAATATAAGGTGTCTCAAATGGAACTATCACTCTAGAGGATTAGAACCATCATTTACTTCCAGTTGTGTTGCAAAAAGTCAGCTACATAATATCAACAAATTATGAGTACAGCTTTAAGTACTATTGTTGTATCATGTAACACTGTGCAGGTTTGGTGCCGAAAGTTCAAAAACAGTTATCTAAGGAGTTAGAAGTTAGTTTTTCAGGCACATACGGCGGAAAACTTTCGTTACAACCTGATATTTATCACAGTGCCACGATATTTAAGTTCAGCGATATTCTTTTACTTACTGGAGCACTGCAAACAAAATGATTGCGAACAAAAACACTCATTCCAAAATATTTAACATATCGATAACTATATAATAAGAAATGCTAACTACAGTTCTAGGACCAATTAGCAAGTGCAATGAATATGAACAAACACTATAATAAGGAAATAACTTATGAGAAACAGTTTATGAGTAGTACTTAACTTGTTACATGAAGTTGCTATTGTTCATTTCCCCCAAAACCAAGAACAATTGCGGTACGTAGTTGTTGTGAACAAGTATATCGGATTTGTGTGGTTGGCCCAAAACCCGCTTATAAATCCTCGTCAGAAGGACAACACAAACAAGGAAACCTCCCCGAAGCTCACTCACCAAACGTAACGAATTTAATCCAGTCATAAGTACACACTTAAAGAAACCTAATGTGTAAAAATTAGTTGCTATCTCCTAAATTAAAGCTAAAATTAATTAATAAAAAATGAGTATGAGCCGACTGAATAGAGCCTTTATCGCTACTTGGCGCTTTCTATTTTCTTTTATAAATGCTTTTACAAAAAGATGCTTATTTAATAAGCATTTTAAGTAAGCACAGGTCAGGATTCATCTACACCAATGATTCACTGGATATCCCGCAGAACATATGGTCGGAAAAAAATCAGGCCGGTAACTGGTTCCGTTTTGGAGAAGGGGGGGGGGGGGGGAAATTGGCCAAAAATATTTTTTAAACATAAAATCTATGCATGCATAGGAGGTTAAACGTAGCTTTTTAGAAGAAGCTTAGCTTTTTAGCGAAATAAGAATTGAAATAAACAATGGTATTAAAAAAATAATTTTAAAATATTGTAAGGGAATTTTTTTGGAGGGGAGGGGTTCACCCTATAATTGCCTCCCCCACCCCTTTGATTTGACCCTGAAAGAAATATATTATTAAGTTGTTTCATTAACACAATGTCAGAAAACTGCTGCACTTAATTTTTTCCGAATTCCCCAGTTTTTTCGGGATGTTCAATATGTAATGGCTATAACAATCTATTGTTTTTACTTAAAATCGGCATTGTAGTGTAGGGATGTGTCACTGCATTTTTTGATTAAATCTCACTTTCTACTTGCTTCGATCCTCTATGTTCCAGGGTTCGTCTAGAAGGATTTCTAAATTAAAACCTGACTGATTCGAATGCCTTTTCTGAAGCCCAAGTTTGTAAATCACAATCATGTACATTTTTCGGTAATTTTCTTGCGTGTTAGAAGTGTTAAAACGTATATTTTTTAATTTGTTTCAGTTTATATTTATAATCGCCATTCTTCTGAATTTGCTTTTCCCACAGATATAACTGCCTTTTATTTGTAACAAATTTAAAATAATTTTGAACACTCTGTAAACTGCGGGATTTTGTCATTATTGTATCCCACCAGTATTTTACCGCAGTCTCCTTATCTTTTCAAGAAATAAATTGCTTATTTGCATGATGTCCTCACTGGACGTGAAGTCAATGCTTTCGTTTTCTAAACTAGAAAATATAGGATCTTCAGGGGTATCGAGTAATAAGCATTGCTCATTTGCTACCAAATCTGTTGCATTTACTTTCTGATAATTTTGCAAGCTTTCAACAATTTGATTTTGCAGACTTTTTCTTCGTCTGGGCATGGAGACATTGTCATATTTTTCGAAGAAAATTCCGCGTAAAGCATAAAAACAACATTAAGTATATTTTATCCATAGTATCATCATGTGGATAAAAAGAATAGAATTAAAATAAATGCCTCACCTATGCGTAAACTGAATTTGCAGCTTGCAATGTGTTAATACAAATAAAAAGAAATTACTTTCTTCAGGGACTTTCAGAACTAAAATAAAAAGATTATAGGACTTCAGTTTAACTAGTAGAAAACGAGATTAAGCTACTTAAAAACCCAGTACGTTGAAATATAACACGGTATAGTAAACACTGATTTATAAATATTTCGAGTACGTACTCGCGTGAGCGTTTCAACTTTTCGACCAATTATCCCTGTCACCAAATGCTAGATAAAGGGTTACAATTGGCGCGATTTTAACTAATTTTTAACCTTTAATTTCTCAAATTCTATGAGGAGATAGCAGCTAATTTTCACACAGTACATTTCCTTTTAGTGTGTACTTGAGATTGTGTGAAATTCGTTCCATTTGGTGAGTGAGCTTTGGGGAGGCTTCCTTGAAAGAGGGGAGCCCTCCGTGGGGGTCTTTCGAAGGGGTCCTAATCCGTATTTACGCTAACTTCCGGAGAAAACCATGGAAAACTCTGAACGGTTAACGGTCGACGGACGAGCGATGGGACCTGAACCCGGGACTTTCACACTCCGTCCGTATACCATTTCCAGTGATATAAACGTTGTGCCATGGTGAGGTGAACGGTACGTATCGTTCGTTAGCCGACCCAGAGCGTCACCTCCAATCAGTGTTGCCAGAAACTTTTGCACATAAATCGCAAGTAGCTGAAGAAAGAGTCGCTAAGGTGACGTCATAGTATGACGTCAGATCAAGTGATGCCCTGCACTGCTTAAAATCATTATGCCGATTTGTCTGGTTGGTCCATTGGTTTCTATGCATAGTTCTACACATATAAGTCCCCCCCCTTCCCCTCACCCGTAAGTCTAAAATAAATATATCAAATTCACAGGTGATTTTTTTCGTTTCTTTTTGTAGGTAAAAAGTCTCGAATTCACAATCAAGTTCCAAAACTGTTCTATTTCCCATCATTCAACGCCAAAGACGGATTAAAAGGGAAGACGGATGGGTAACTGCCCCCCCCCCAAAAAAAAAGAATTCAACCTTTTTGGAAATATTTTCTACGAAAGAAACCATTTTCCCCCTCCCCTCAATGTTACATGCCACTTTTTTACCAAAGAAGTATTGTTGCTTACAATAAGAGTAAACACTCACCTGAACCTACGTATGCAGTTGTAACTAAATATACCGTCCCTTTTCTCAAGCTCCAGCTAACGACACGTAGTACAATGTCTTGCCGTTTTAATTGCGCCGGAGGCAAAATTAGCCTCAAGGTTGAGCAATGACGTCTTCGTCTAGTACGCATGCGCGGGTGAAGATAAAACAGAAAAAAACTGTTTTTTCTTACGAACAGACTTATTCTGTAAATAATACGAGTAATTTCTGTACGTTTTACAGACTTTTTTTTGCAGTGCAGTTTTTATTTTTATTCGAGATACGTACTTATTTTTAGTGCCAAAATTTGTAATATTGCCCCTAAATTTACCAAGCTTGGGGACAGTTGGCAATATTTCGGGCATGAACTAAACAGAGATAGTTCAGGGATTTTTAATATGAAATGCAGGTCCATAGACTTTAATGCACCGAAAGTCTTTCATATAACTCTGTATATAAACTATTCATTTGAAATTTCTTCGGCTATTCCTCTTTGAGTTAATCGAATTACACAAGACTATACGTACATACATACATGCATACGAGCAGACGTCCCTCAAATTTAATCAAACTAGATCGAAAATGCAGCATGCGTACCTACAGACATTACCAAAATACTAGTTAAAGCGAGTTCTGGGATTAACCCTTTGAGGTGTAACCCTTTCCCAATGCTGAAAAAAGGGCAGCCCTGTCCATCACTCGACTTAACTACCAACAAGATGGCGGACGATCGAAACGTTCATCGCGTGCGACAGATCTAGAGACCCTTTTTTGGCGCAGCTGGCTGTGCGCGCGCACAGCCAGCGCACGTTTCGATCGTCCGCCATCTTGCTGGTAGTTAAATCGAGCGATGGCAACGGCTGCCCTTTTTCAGCATTGGGCAATCTATCCAGCTGTTTTCGCATTCTTCTATTTTTCAGCAGATGTCAGTGCTGTTAAAAATAATCCTGACGATTTTTTTACGGGAAATGACGTGCTATAAAGTAAAGGATTCTCGTGGAGCTCTGTCACCCGCAACTATTTTTATAGAAATCCAATCTATTCTTTGTGACTGGCAACAGTCAAAACGTCAGAGTTTGGTGTTCCCAGAGCGGGAACACTGCGCGTTAAAGGGTTAAGGCCAATTATCTACACGGGGGATCTAGACCTGTAGATGGGGTGCCCTCCGTTGGGGTCTTTCTAAGGTGTTCTAACCAGTATTTACGCTAAATTTCAGTGGAAAACACAGAAAACTCCGAACGGTTAGGTCGGCGGATGCGACCTGGTTTTGAACCAGACACCTTCCGTCTTCTAGTTCAGAGCGCTAAGCGCTCGGACTAGTTAAAACCAATCGAACATGTAACATTCGTATATAACGTCATACGTAGATGGAGTATACGACTATAGTACGTTAACGTATAGTATAGTTACGTATATAGTACGACTATATACGTAAATAAATGGAGTATACGACGCACCTACATGCATGCATATGCGCCGCTTAGTAAAAGTGTATTTCTTCTATACTGTATTGCTTCTGCACTGCATTATCATATAAGAAAAATGCGATTACAAATACATTTCAAAGATTAAAGAAATCTGTAAAACACTTGTGAATGTTATCATCAAATTGCATCGTAGGGACGGAAAGGGTTAAATGCATGTCAACATCGCATAAGAACTTATGGAAAAGTGATACTCACCCTGGTGTTTGGCCAACCTCACGCATAAAGTGAACGGGCCAGTTCCTAAATCCGTGTCCAACCCGATGAAAACTCATCGCTTAGACTACTTCGGACGTTTCCACGTCCGAGGGGACATGAACTGCGTGTATCCGAGCAGTTTCTCAGTGGACGGCCCGATTCCTTCTCATCGGCTCAAGGCTACGTGGCCAGTGAAGGCCCGAGCAAAATTGCTAGTAGGGAATGGTACTAACACTACTCTGCTGTGCTTGGCTCAAATATATTAGGGCTTCATTTCTCCGGCCCCAGAGTGCTTCAATGGGAAATACATTAGAGATGCCGCGGCGCGGCCGTAGGATTCGAATGATGGCTCGCTTTACACGTGTAAGGGGCATTTGGACGCGGATTGCCTGGAGCTATAAGAAAATACCCCCGAAATGCAAGGCGAAAAAGACGTCCATTTTTTCCCACTGTCGAAAGAATTCAGAATCTTCTTTGTAGAGGGTGGTCAAATTAGGGGAGAAAAGAGCAGTTGCTGGGAGATAAAAAGCTGTCATCTTCTTCTTATCTTTCGTGTGGGTCATTTTCCCTAAATGTCCTGTACTTTTCCCCCCTTGCTTTTTTTCTGTTTTTTTGTCGTAGTACAACCTTTAACCCCCCGTAAAAAATTAAAAAATTTCATCTGCGTATTTGCATTAAAGGTTAAAATTCAAAATTTTATTTGGGAAAAAAAATAATAATATAATGTACTTTCCCATAAAAAAAAAGAAAGAAAAAAGCTTGAAAAAATGAAGCCGATAATTTTGGCTGTTGCTAACAATTTTACAGTTACTGTTATATTCCCTCCTTTCAAATACCAATAGCGAATTTTTAAAGTTTCGAATTTCTGAGCCATTTCAAGTGCATAAGATTACAGAAGAAAAGCGTGAGAAATTATAGAAATCAAAAGAAAACTTGATAAGTATATTTGTGTATATATTTCGATACAAAATTACACTTCCCATATATTTTTTAGCAAGGAGTTGTTTACTAGCAAGTATGCAAAATCATTAACATATATACAAGGTTAATCTAAACTCTTGGGATAAACTTTAAGGGGTGGTAACGCGTATTCACGTTAGATCTAAAGAGAACAGCACCAAACTCCAGACGGTTAGATCGATAGCCGTGCGAAAGGCTAGAACCCTGGACCTGTACACCTCAACCATCTCCCAATGTTCAGTGGTTTTATCCACTCGGCCATTCTTCGTCAATGCAAGTCAAAAGCTGCGATTGTAATATGGACATTTTAAACTTCTTCAAATGCCAAAATGTACTTTAAATTCTAATATTTTATGTGTTGTTAAAAAACCTTAGTTTACAAATTATGATCATATAATATGTAAAATATGTTAAGTAAATTATCTTAACTTAAAAGACTTGAATGCCATTAGAGGATAGTTCATGTCATCGATAATGTTGTTTAGAGTTTATTTCTCCCTTCCCGAAGATTCCCTCTCGAAACTGCTAATAATCATTGAGAGGATTTTTAAATTGCGAATTACACGCGTACCACGTGTCCACCATTGTTTCAGTTTTAGTTCTGGAATCGAACTTGCAAATCTAACCTATGGTTACTAATTCGATATCTCAATGAATAGCTTGAGGAAGAACTTCTAACAGGGCCGTACCCACGAAATAATTTCGGAGGGGGTCCGACATTTCGGGGGGGGGGGTCTGACTTATTGAATATCATCATATTATATATAAATATACTCTCGCGCACATATAACTATATAGATAATGTGATAATTTCGGGGGGGGGGGTCCGGACCCATAGGACCACCCCCCTGGGTACGGCCCTGACTTCTAAAACAATTGACAGTGTTTTGAATTTTAATTTACTAGCATAAAAAAAAAAGTTTCAGAAACTGGTGGTTTATCAAACTTCTATGAGTAAATTTTTCTTAATACTTTTGAATTATATTTTAATAAAAACAATTATTAGAGCTACTAATTTTTTAACCGAATCCGAAAGGTTTTGAACACGTGCATATATGATTGAAAATTATACTTATGTACCTAGTAATTTTAAGTGATTCATAGGTATTTTCAATTTATTTTGAACATAGTAACAACAAGAATAAAATTAATAATGTTTCTTGTACTTTTTTTTATTTGAAAAGTATTTTGTACTTCTGTGTCGATGGTGGTGGTGTTTTGAAGATGTATTCGGATTTCTGTGCCTATGCTTGAACATCCGCTTATAAATCCACGTCAGCGAAAGACACAAACACATGGGGGAGGGGGGCGCGAATATCTTGAAGAGGCGGAGACTTATAGGGCGGAGACTTTTCTGCGCACCTAATGCATATTCATGTTACATATGGAGAAAACCACACAAAACTCTAGACCGACGAGTTTACCGTCGGTCCGTAGACCGTTAGTCTACGGTGTTAGACCGACGGCCGCGCGAGAGACCAGAACCCTGGATCTCCACTTAAGCTATCTCCCAATGTTAAGAGGCTGTATTTTGCTTTCTCTGTCATTAATGTCTGCCAGTCTTCTTAATTTTTTTTCTTAAATTTCTTTTGTTGCTGAGCTTATTCTTGAAACTAATATTTAGCATACAACATTTCATACTTTTTGAGCTCTTTTCAAAGGTTTCTACTTATCATAATCTCCTTAGAACAAAAAAAAAAACTTCTTTTGTTAGCATACTTTTATAGCTGCTAGTTTTAAAATTTACTAAAAATGTATTGTTTGCAGCTGTATCACCGATTATATACCCGATTGTTTGGCAAACGAAAGAAGCTATTTCGCTTTGCAAGATTTTGCACCTTGCAATACATAGAAGGTTGTTTAAACATTAAAAATTTGAAAATAAAATAATTCTACGTGCAGTTTAAATGTACACAGAATGCATTAAACAAAGCTTTAATGAGGTCTTTCCTTATACGAATATACACACAGTTTATTTTTTAATGTATGCTATCTTAACATAATTTAAAAGAATAGGCAGGCGTATGAATTCAAACATTATTTCAGACATTTTAAAAGAACATCATTACATTAAAATTCATCTTCAAGAACTGCATTGAAGAAAATGAACTCAAAACACAAGCTTTACCGAGGGAAAAATTTTCAGGATATTTTGAAGGATGAAGGGATTTCTACGTGGAAAGTTCTTTCACCGCGTTCTTCGAAAAGCTGTAAATTAATGTAGGACAGATTCGCGTCCAAAAGCCCCATAAACGGGGGGAAGAGAGACTCGTCCAATTGCCCCCTCTGAAACCAGGAAACGATTTTTTCGGTTTGGCATTTCAGAGGTGGGGAGAAGCTCGCGTCCAAAAGCCCCATAAACCGCTTTACATAATTGGATTAAGGGACAAAGCTGGTGTAAAAAATGCTCCTTTAACTATTCCTCTTATCCATCTTAAATCAAAATAGAATAAAATACACGCAGACACCTTTATTAAAGTAAACTGATTTTAAAAGAATACAAATTTTGCATTATAATTAAAAAAAACTTCTGAAATATCAGGTGGGGCCAGGCCCCTCTGGCCACTAATGACGAGCCGCCACTGGTTTGGCGTATTTTGGCTTCAAATATAAGGCAATGAACAACAGATGTTTTAATTCGAATTTCGCAAAAAACCGCTTCGAGATATGGCGGGACCCGTCCTGGCAAATTGCCATACAAAATTTGGTAGGCCTACGATTTGGCGGAATTCCCCCAACTTAAATCAATTGACTGAATTTGGTGAAAATTCTGAATATAGACCGTTTAAAATCGCCTAACCACCTTAATAACTCGTTATTTCTGCACGGAAAATTAAAATTCAACGCCGTGTTTTAATAAAACCTACGCTTGTTTTTTTTTTTAAAAATACGTTCTCATTAAATTGCGCCAAGCGCTAAAATCATCTTCTCACAATCGCATATCATCAACCATTTTATTTTTCGGCCAAATTAAAAAGTTGCACATTTTAGTCTCGGAAAATTTCCAAATCCTATTTTCCTTTTGAGTATAAAACATTTCATTCCTGCTCCGACTTCACTTTAACACGATATTTTAATTAAAAAATAATCTTACAAGTAATATAAAAAAATCGTTATTCCTTTATTTTTACTTCAAGAGTCTAAATCATTTAATAAATTCGCCAAACATGGAAACCTCAATGCTTATTTCTCACTTTTTCACTGCAGGGGTTACAATTGCGAAATGGCGCGGCGGAGAGCAAAAATTGGCGTTTTTCGACACGTTTTTTATCGATATCTCCTAAAATAATTCGATTTTCGAAAAAATCGCTTCGAGGTATGTCGGGACCCATTCTGGAGAATTTCCATACGAAATTTGGTAGGTCTACGATCACCCGTCTGCGAGCTACGCGAGACACAGACAGACAAACTAACAGTTTACACATTGCTTTATTTATATAGACTAGCTGAAGTACAGTACCCGTTCTTCGCACGGGAATGAATGGACTTTTTGATATTACGATTTGTGTGTGATTACTATTTATTGTAATAAAGAGATATAGCAAAATGGATATCGCATTATATTGTGTTCAATAATCATGCATACCGAATTTCAAGGCAATCGTTTGTACGGTGCATAAGGCCATGCGGCGTAGCGCAATCTAGTGGCGAGTTTTAGCAAAACGGATACGGCGAAAATATTCTTCGCATTCAGATATCGATGTATACGAATTTTCATGACGATCGGCTGGATAGTCCTGAAGTTCATGTTTTGACGCGACATCTAGTGTCAAGTTATAGGAAAATGGATAGCGCCAAACTCTTCCCCGTGTTCAAATATCTATGTATACCTATTTTCATAGCGATCAGTTGCACAGTCAAGAAGTGATACACTGCAGGGCCATCTAGTGGTTAATTAAAGTAATGATTTGCTACAGCGCCGTCAAGTGGCGAGTTATAGCAAAATGGATAACGCCAAAATATTCTCATTGTTCAAATAGCTATGTATACTGATTTTCATAGCGACCGTTTGAATGGTCAAGAATTTGGCCTGCTGCAGCGTCATCTAGTGGCGAGTTAAAATAATAATGCATTGCAGTGCCATCTAGTGGTGAGTAACATCAAAAGGAACACAGTTAGAATATATTCTTCGTGCTCAAATGTGTAAGTATAAAAAATTTTATGCCGATCGGTCGAACGGTATAGAAGTTGATGCGTTGCAGCGCCATTTAGCGGCAAGTTACAGCAAAATGGATAGTGAAAAATATTCTCCGTGTTCTAATATCCGCGTGTACCAAATTTCATCGAAATTGGTTGGACGATATTCGCATAGCAAACGGCTAAACGGAATAGAATTCGACGTTCTGCTGCGCTACCTAGTGGCAAGTTAGAGGAAAACGGATAGCATAAAAACCTTCTCCATGATAAAAGACTTAGGTGAACCAAATTTCATGGTGATCGGTGAAACGGTGCTGGAGTTTTTCAACCTCATACACACATACCAACATTCATTTTTATCTATAACCAGTGTTATTATATATACCAGTCTCAAATAAAATCCAGTTTCAAATTTAAGCCACGTCAAAGTGCCAATACACCATTTTGCAAGAGTTTTTTCAGGGAATCATTCGAAGCATTGACTTAGCAGCAATCAAAATGGGAAATGGTTCGACCTCCAAACAGTAAAGCAGGCATATTTTTTTAAATTATCAACTACAACGTGTTTTATTTATCGTTACCTCGATGCGAAGACTTCAATTTTCTGAAATTTGGCGGAATTCCCCAAGTTAAATCAACGTACTCAATTGACGAGATTTCTGAAGCTAGATCGCTTGAAATGCCCTAATAACTGCATTATTTCTGCACGGATAATTAAAGTTTAATGCTGTATTCTAATAAAACCTATACACTTGTTTTCAAAAATGCCATTTCCTTCAGCTCTCAGTAAATTGCGCCAAGCCTAAAACTGTGCAAACCGCTAGAACTCACTTTCTCAAAATCGGCCTATCAGCCATTTTATTTTTCGCCAAACTAAAAAAATTTACATATTAGTCTCGGAAATCTTCGATCCTCATTGTTTTGCGTATAAAACATTTCATTCCTGCTCTTATTTCTTATGTGCACACGATATTTTAATTAAAAAAATAACCTTACAAATATAAACTAAAAAAATCATTATTATTCTTTTTTTTTACTTTAAGAATTTAAAACAGTTTATTCGGCAAAATCGCCACACACGGCAACCACGATGCTTATTTCACACTTTTTCCACTACAGGGGTTACAATTACGGAAAGCTTTCTGCGTGGAGAACTTAGAAAATTCCGGGAACGGGTGGATTTTCAAAGTTTTAAAGTGGATTATCACTTATTCTCTATTCTTTTACATATCTTTGCAAAATTTCAGGCTGATAGGTCCATTTTTGTGGATTTGTATACTACCCAAATCCATAAACTGACAAACAGAATTTCATTTTTATTTATAAGGTAACCTACGCTTGTTTTTAAAAGTATCCTCTCATTAAATTGCGCCAAGCGCTAGAATCATCTTCTGAAAATCGCATATCAACCATTTTATTTTTCGCCAAATTAAAAAGTTGCACATTTTAGTCTCAGAAAATTTCCAAATCCTATTTTTAATTGGAGTATAAAAGATTTCATTCTTGCTCTGATTTCACATGCACACGATATTTTAATTAAAAAAGAGCCTTACAAATATTCTAAACAGAAAAAAATGATTATTCTTTTATTTTTAATTCAAGAGTCTAAATCATTTAATAAAGTCGCCAAACATGGAAACCACGATGCTTATTTCTCACTTTTTCACTGCAGGGGTTACAATTGCGGTATTGCGAAAAGCTAAAATTGGTGTTTTTGACGGGGTTTTTTATCAATATCTCCTAAACTAATTCGAATTTCGAAAAAATCGCTTCGAGGTGTGTCGGGACCCGACCTGGCGAATTTCCGTACAAAATTTGGTAGACGATCACCCGTCTGCGAGCTACGCGAGACACAGACAGACAAACTAACGGACTAACGGACAGATTACACATTGCTTTATTTATATAGATAGATGGCTATGATGTGTGGCAGACGAATTGCAAAATTCTGAACGATTCGCTAAAGTGCCGAGAGTTCTCGCAACTAGATCCCCTGAACCTTTTAATCAAATTTTTGATTGTTGTAACACTTTGACCAGTTGCCTTCAATTTGTGTTCGGTTGCAAATTCAATTTAAGCCGCAATCGGGATGCTATATAGCACGAATAGTAGGTCTTGACCATTGATGCACTTACAGAAACGCTGTGCATTTCGGAGTGATTACTCAAAAAATCATTGACAACAATAATTAGTATGTGCACGCTAAAAAAAATCCCGACATGACTTGCATTTAACTGTTGTCTAAAGGGTTTCTCCCCTTTATCAAGATTTTTTTCCACGTGTCTCATTTACTGTCATCCTCTATGTTAAATGCTTTGCAATAAAAGTAAGAAAAAACAATCATTACCAAGAAATACACCCATTTCCGAAATAACTCATCAGAATGTATCACGCTTTTTTATGTCACAATGTAGTTCTGAAAAAAACTTCTTCGCACACAGCCAGAAAGGTTAAATTTTTGCGAAGAGAAAGTTAACAAAAGTTAAAAGAAAGTTAACAAGATCAGACTTTTTTTTCCTAACTCTCCTCTCCACTTGAAGTACATTTAAGGAAGACTTTGTTACTGATTTTGAAGAGTAATTACAAGTCCTGGAACACTGCCATAATGATTCGAAATGCAGCTCTTCCTCATTACGGCAAGCATCCTGTAGCGTGAAATATTCTTTTCTAATGTTCCACACAATGACATCGAAAACTATTATTCGCGTGAAATATTACTTCGGATGTGGGTTTTTTTCCATGAGGGGGGGGGGGGGACTTACACGTAAATCAATTGAATGGGTCGTACGTGTTACACCAGGAAGGAAGTATCATCTCACTGAAAATAAGAACACTCATAAAAACTGGTATTTAAAGGACAAAATTAATTAGAAGTGGAATTAATTAATTTCAATTGTAAAAACACGTATAAACGCGTAACATATTTTTTATAACACGTTTTTTATTTATGCATGTCAAGAACGTTTCGGGTAGTACAGTAAGTCAACCTTTCCTCAGCTGCAAAAAGCTCTATCTTCCACAAAAGAAAAAAAAAATGCATCGGAACGCTTGTACTGCACTATTTTTTATTCGTGTGTGTTTTTTACAAAATTTGTAATTAGAGCTAGGTGGGATAAGTGCTCCACCCCACCCTCGTTAAATTTCACCAATTCTTCTATTATAGATGATCTTCTACATTGTTTATATATATAATTAATAGTATTAAAGAATATTACCTAATATTGGCGATATTTTTGGATTTATGCATTTAACAGTAGACAAGTATAATATAGAAAAATATTCTGATAGATTAGCGCATAATGCAGCATAATAAAACAGAATAGTATATAATATATAATAGCTTACTTACGTAAAGTGAAATCCCAAGATAATCCAATGATAAGGTGAAAAAAAATATAAAAAATAACCATGTGCTATCTACTTTTTTATTTTTTATATTTTTTTCACATTATCATTGGATTATC
Source organism: Cheiracanthium punctorium (assembly GCA_038373885.1). Classification (NCBI taxonomy): domain Eukaryota; kingdom Metazoa; phylum Arthropoda; class Arachnida; order Araneae; family Cheiracanthiidae; genus Cheiracanthium; species Cheiracanthium punctorium. The sequence goes on along the minus strand of JAWZYV010005808.1, from coordinate 84,372 downwards.
TTGGGATTTCACTTTACGTAAGTAAGCTATTATATATTATAATTAATAGTATATATATATAATCAAATATGATTAAACCCCAAATAAACCCAAGTCAATATATATATATATGGATATTAGATTTCTAAATAAACCTTTTTAAATTCCAGAATTGCAATAGTTAAAAAATCTCAAGCCACCGGCACAGAAAACTGTTACTAACGTTTACGCCGGTCTCCCTCTGACGATGACCGGTTTAATGTAATTTTTCAATTTGTTTTATGGATTTTGTCGTGTATTTAATTTTTCTTTTTGACAATGACTTGAATTTATTTGAGGTTTCATCATATTTGATTATAAACACAGAAAACATATCAGAGCTGCAGTTGCTGTGCTCATGATTTTTTTGTGATGAGTTTGTTTTTAAAAAATCTTTCTACAAATATGTATATTCCACAACACCTGAAAAATATTCTGTCATGCGCATGTGTGTTGTTACCCCACTTTACCCTCATTTTATTATCTTAATGTTTTACTGGTACTACCTACTACAGTGTCATCATTTTAAAATGATTGTCTTCAAATTAATTCTGATATAAAAGCTTTAATGGGAGTAAATAAGGAGTGCAATATTTTATTCTTAAACTTCTGAATAATGTTTATTTTGTGCGTTGAAATTTGGGCTCTCAAAAAATTAATTAATCACGATTAACTAACAATTAATATTTCACCATAATTAACGATTCACAGTAGAAATTTGTAGTCAGTAATCACGACTATATATGATGACGATAATGTTAATCGTGATTATTGACAAAAATTTACAATCTTCCATCGTTAATCATAATTGACATTGATCATTAATTTTAAGTCTTTAATCGTTATCATTAGGTGCGCCGGAAAGTAATATCGTTTTTTTTAACCTTAAATTCAAACAAATAAATTTTCATTAAATTTTTAGTTACAAACAAGTTGTGTATGAATATAAAATTCATATTTTTTACATTTTAAATCAAGAATTTTAAAGAACTTTTTTTTCTTTCAAGAAATAATTTGGTGTCATGGTAAGTGGTCAATCAATTTGAAATATAGACTTCAATTTTTTTTATTATTATTTTTTTTTATTTCAATCAGATTTTGAGATTTTGTGAAAATTTATTTGAAATGCGAAAAAATATTTTTTGTCCATCACGTATAAATCACTGAAGCAATGAAATAAAACGTATCATCATCATAGGTAGCTGCATAAACTAGGCGTCAAAGTACTTCTATTTTTTCTTTTTTTTTAATTTTTTAGATTTTAAGAAGTGAAAATTAATTAAATGTTTGTTCCATTCCTGAAAAATGACAATTGAATGGAATGAAATTTGGTATTATGTTTGGTGGCGAGTTAGTTTATACTATAAGTGCCAATAATTTTTCAAATATTTCATAATTTTGAGATTTTTTTAAAAATGTGTAAATTTTTGCTCTCTCATCTCCCAAAAACGAGTTAGGGAAATAGAATAAAACTTAATAATATGATCATCAACGACTAAAACGATAAATGTCGGATTACATTTAATTTGAATAAATTTATAAACTTTGCAAAAATTGCTTTTTTTTTAGAGGACCAATTTAAGGCGTCTTGGAGTTAAAATATTAGTTGGCTATTCAACTTAAACGAATTCCGTCGATCTTTTATATTTATTTGCTTTTTTTAGATTTTGTGAAAATTGTGTAAAATTTTCTGGAAGCACGATATTGAAATACTTACAGTGAATCACACAAAATTAAATTAAAGGCGAGAAATGACTTCTTGATTTTAAAAGCTCATTTCACTAAAAATAAACTTTAATTTTGAAAATAAGGTATTGACAATTTCACTCAGAACTTAGTCACTGTCTAATCTGTAATCTTCTAAAAATACACAATTATAACTTTGCTCTCTATACCTAACGTGACGATTCATTTTTTCCTTCAAAACGGGACATCCGCTACTTTTTTGGCAATAGTGTAATTATTTTCTTCCTCAAAACGGGACATCTACTGTTTTTAAGATAATAGTGTAGGGAAACTGAATGGACAGGTCTGGGTAGCTTTTAGTTGTTAAGAAAACGCGCAAAAAAGCTTGTGTTAATGTTAATATCAAGATAAAATGAAAAAAAAAAAATCTTTGCTAAAACACACCTATACTATAAAAAATAGTGCAAGACGTACGCTTCGAGTGGTATAAGGGGTAGGCCCTTCTTCGACTTCAAAAATACTATCCGACACAAGACAGGAAGATAGGAAAGTGAGAAATGTAAACAAAAGGACACACAGAAAGGAAGTTGTCATTCGGAAGGAAAAAATTTCTTAGAAAACCAGAGTGAAAAAGGAAAATAAAATGGAGATCGGGGGAGGGGGAGGAATAAACAAAAGAGGAACATGACTTTAAAAAAAAGAAATTAAAATTAAATAAATTGAAATAGTTGACAAAAAAAGAACATTAAAAGAACAAACACAAAAACAATACATCCCCCCGGCATTTTCTTTGCGTCTCGAGAGGGGAGGGAGGGAGGGAGGTCAGGTTTTTTTTTTTTTTTTTTTTTTTTTTTTTTTTTTTTTTTTTTTTTTTTTACAGATACTGCCATATTTTAGATTTTTAGCGGCCTTTATTGAAATCATTACCGTGGGTTGCTCTCTTTCTAAAAACGGGACACTATAGGGGACATTTTCTAAAAGCGGGGCATTACATGGTCCCAAAGATGTGCTTGGGGACAACGGGACAAGATACATGAAAACGGGACGTATGGTCACCTTATCTATACCTATTCCAATATGTTACTTCCATTCTTTCTGCTATTACAATGCTGACGAAAATTTCAGGCTTTCTGGAAATATGCATTATATACTAGGCCCGTCATGCATTACATACTAGGCTATACGTAACCTGTCAACGACGGATACTTAAGTCATAAATAATACGTATCATATGTGTTTTGTAGTTCAGTTCTGAATGTTACATTCAAATTCTGTGTAAATTAACATAGGGTAATTTAGAATGCATAATCTTTCAAATAATTATCAAATATAGTAGATAAACTTGCGTTGGTGTTATATGTGTACGCGAGCCGAACACATAACCATTTTCTTTCATGAAATCGAGTAAAAGACAATTGAGAAGTCAGAAGTTTTTGTTTGTTTCCTTTTATACTAAACCTGAATAGAAATATTACGGAAAGGATAAAGGAAACAATGTATAAGGGAAAACTAAGAAGTTCTTTTGGTAATTCGGTTGATAAAACTTATATCCTGAACACAGACATCCGTTATACTTTACGCGTTCTCAAATGTTTCAAATTGAACTATACACAATAACTAAAATGTTGGCGCACATATTTCCTTTCATTTTTTAGAACTTTCTTCAAACATCAGAAAAACACGATTTTCTTGTATTTTTCTTTTTCTTTGTTTGAAAAGTTCCTTATAAATAATTAATAAAATTCGCCGCTAACATTGTTGAAAGAAAGGAAGCGAATAAATAACTGTTAAAAATTCTACCTCTGAACAATCCAATGAGTTAAAACTTAAAAACTTATATGTGTGTGTGTGTGTGTGTGTGTGTGTGTGTGTGTGTGTGTGTGCTTCATAGTATTCTTTCCTCCAGATAAATTATAAAACAACTAAAGATGATCTTTTATTTCCGAACTACAAATATTTATGTTTTCCAGAGAGAACTAAAGCGAGAGTGGATTTTGTTATTTCCAGTTCTATTAAATCGACAGTTTCAGTTTGCAAGGATTAGCTAAAATGAATCATGATTTCACAATAATTTTGTTACTTTGTAATTTAGTAAGTTTCATAATTCTTCAGAGAAAATATTTATGTTAAAAATGAACTGTGTTGTTCAAAAATTCAACTGTAAACACCATAAAATTGCTAACATTTAGAAAAATTTATTGTAGAAGAATGTAACAGCAAAGATAATCCATATAGTATTGTGACGTCGAAACGTATATGCATACTGTTCACACTATTATTTGTGACTTCATGTGACATGTTCGTCGAGATTTTTTCGTCACAGAGAGGTCGTGGTGACGGACCAATGGCCGCCTGTGACAGTTTTTTTTTTTTTTTTTTTTTGGGGGGGGGTCCCATAGGAGTGAAAAATTACAATTCGATATCACTTTGCAAGATCACATGTTTGTCGCACAATGACGTCACATTGCTACTAATTATCAATAACACTGTGACGTCACTCTGAAACGTTACGTTACATGTTTGACACGAAGTGATGCCACAGAAGACATGCATTTACATCACAACTGAGATATGACGAACGTGACGAAATGCAACGTCCCCAAAAAGGCATCACCAATATGATTGCAGTATGGGAAGTCATGTAAACCACATAGGATATAAAAACAAACACTTCCGAGTACAATTGTCTTGAACACTTATAATTGCGTAATGAAAAATTTAACCAAATAAAACAGTCTCCCAATGTATTTTATTCAATCATTGTCCTTACAGCTTAAACTTTTAATGCGATTTTCAGAACCCCTATAATGCAGCATCAAATCCCTCACCCTTTCGATGGCGAGAAATATGCTGCCATAAATCTGAATGATATGCTCTACATTTTTAGCACTTTCCAACAAGATTGAAAAGTATTTATGATTTCTGTTTGTCTGTCTCTTCGTCTTTTCGTCCATGCTCTAACTCAGCGGTTCTCAACCTTTTCCACGTCGCGCCCCCCCCCCCCAACAAAGGCTAACTTACGGTAGTGCCCCCCCCCTCCTTACATTTTTCAGCATACATTCAGTTTTTTTAATCTTTAACAATGAACATTTAGTCGAATTTTCTATAAAATAATGTTATCAGTAAAGTTTGAATGAACATTTTAAGGGAAAAGGGATATATTTTTGGGTAAAAATGAGAATAAATAAGATGATTTTTTTTTTAAAGATGCATCACTATACTTGCTCTTTGGTTTTTCTCGCACCCCCCTTGCAAACGGTCTGCGCCCCCCTTGGGGGTCGCGCCCCACAGGTTGAGAAATGCTGCTCTAACTGCCATAACTATGCATCGATTACTATGAAGTTTACATATACTATTCTTATGTACTGTACCATGTGCCCTATCGAAAATGGTGTATGTAGCTTTACAGTAGTAATAAAAATGTAAATGTCCTGTAAAGTAGTTCTTTCACAGCAGCACTCAAAAGAATTCCAATTCATTACGTTCTATGGGATGTCATTGTTTAAAGCTTATTTTAGATATATTCTATTTCAAGCAAAAAAAATAAAGTTGATATATGTTATTAAAGATGACAAAATAATGCTCTCCGTTGAAAATAGTGCATTTAGTATTTATATTCCTTCTAAAGGAGCTCTCAAGAGTTTCAATACATTGAAATCTGTGGCAATTTAGAGATATTCATTCCTTTCAAACTCAATACAATAATTAAACATTTGTGCAAGATTATTCTTCATTTAAAGGGTGTAAATAATAGTAAACCCCTTTAATAGTGTCCCGCAAAATTGCATTAACTGTGATATATGTGTCATATTTGCAGTATACTTTGCGTTTTACTTATTAGTTATACATATATATTAGATTATCTTCAAACTTTCGCTAAGTTTGTCCACGATGCTCGCCAAATTTAGCGCTAGAAAGACTGCTGTTTTGGAAAGCGTTTTACAACCGATGATCGTTTGCATGACTTATATTTCTTATTTGGGTAACAAGTCAGAAAACGTCTCTGAAATCTCCTTTTAAACAATTGCTGAATATAGATTGTAATGTGTTGAAATTATTCCATGTGCTCTGATAAAGGAAGTATAAATGTTAAACCTTGTCCCTTAAAGTCTAAGTTTATGAGAGCTATTTTGTGTAATCAGTATAAATGCTACGTATACGATATAAGAAAACATTCTTTTAAAACGTTGAGTAACGTGTAATTTTGTTTTGTTGAAGTATATTGTTACGAATTTTCGGGGCAACCCGCTGCTCTGGGGCTTAAAATGGTGTAAAATTCGTATTCTACGCTTCAAATAGATAAATTTTACTTTTTGTTGCATCAAAATCGGCCAATTAGAACCGGAGATACGGAGGTTTCAGTTTCCCTATTCTTTTTCTGTGGGTTTCTAGAAATCTCAAGAAATATTGATCCTAGGGCTTAGATCTCTTCACTTTTGGGGACTTATTTTTGGCCCCAAATTTGGCGATATTTCGCCAAAAGTCGACACGCTTGGCGACATTTTGGTCATTTGGCGCGATTTTCCCTATGGGGGCCTGTAAAGCTGCTTTTGCTGCATCAAATGCAGCAAAAGCTGTTTAAATGTTAGGTTAAAATCAATAATAACCTAACATTTCTCTTCTATGACGTAATGAAAATTCCCGCTTTAAGTGGAATACTCGAGAAATAGACTTTTCTGGAAGCTTCTTGTACCTTCTGCGTCGGCTATATATAGAAGCGCTTCAGAAGCCCCAGTTCAGTGTGAGTCAGCACCCGTATTGTGAAAGCTCTCTGAATGAGTACGCTTGCTTTGTTAATTGATAGTGCTATAGAAGCTGTGTTTTAGCTTGCTTTTTGAAGCTGTTTTAAAAGTGCTGTGTGTCAATTTTTTATTGCTGTATCTTAAGGGATTGTGTACGATATCACTTGAATATTTTCACTGAATTTTTTGCATGTGAAAGTGTTTTATTTTGTATGAGAAATACAGCATTTTTGAGAGCTTCTGATCTAACCGTACTGTTAAAAGCACATTACTGTTTAATTGTGACTGTGAATTTTGTACAGCTGATTGTTCTACGAAGTTCTAGAAGCAATAAAGTTGTGTTCCATCCTGGCTAGTGGACTTTTTACCAGAACTTTCACACCAACTGGACTTTAGAACGACGAACCCCGGAAACAAGCAGAGTAGTTCTGCTACAATATGAACGTCTCTGAAGTCTACTCTTTAAACTGTGCCTGACCAAAGACCTAAAATGTATGGTAAATTTTTTCTGCACTCCTGTGAAAGGAATGTGCACAGTATGAACACAATTTTCAATAAGGTAAATAATACAATAATAGTGTAACACATAAGTTTTTTTCTTCATATTTACTCCAATTAAACCACGAACAGACATAAATTCAAAAATAGAAATCACAAATACTTTTCATCTCAGTTAGAGAAAGTTGAAAATAATACTCGAGCATAATCGTCTATTTTAAAAAAGTTTAAACGAAGAAAAAGATTGTTTTTGTTTATAAAGCTATCGTAAATATTATCTTACATTGTCATGGGAAAAAGAGCACAGGAAATTCAGCAGTTAATTCACTGATTTCAATATTTTCCCTTTTGAATCAATGGAATAAAAAAACCTTTCAATTTTTTTTATTTAATGAGTAAGATCTAGTTTCATATAGTTAAGGCTGTAAATGATTAGAACGACTAAAACAAATTGAAAACAATCAAAAAATCTTTTAAACGATGATCAACGTCTGTAGCTTTATAAACGTTGTCTAGCAATTTGGTGAATCTTTTAAATTTTCTGAAGATTACCAGTATAATTTAATTAATGATTGGTAGTTCAATTATAGCTTTTATTGTGAATGCACATTTACTAAGTTTTTGAAAATGCGTATTTTGAAATAAATTTTATGAAATAAATTTAAATTTGAATAATCAACTTTTTCAAGATAATCCTTTATTTATTTTTAAAGACAAGAATTTGTATGCAAAGGACCGCACTGAGAAAAATATCGCTTTTAATTTATTCTGATACTGATATATTTTTCCAGTTCATAATTTATCACCGTAAAAAATAACTGTCAAGCATAGAATGCTTTGAAAAATACCACTTTTTAAATAGCACACATAAGAATTTCATTTACAAGTATATGGGATTGGGGTGATACTCAGTAATAAGAGACAATATCTCACTCACTTCTTAAAACAATTTCTCACTCAACTTTGAAAAGTTGTCACTGTTAGCGCAATTGATTTTTTCGTTTGATTTATTTTTAATTAAAGAGCAATTCTCATTATAATAGAATATTAATAGGCGTGGCTATAAATGTATGAAAACACTAATGATGATCGTTGAAAACAGTGCGCAGAATAACGATCATAACCCGTAATTTTCCCATTCTTCATGCTATTTCAGTTACGCATGCACATCAATGCAGAGTAAGGAAAAAAATCCAGAGCAATAACATGAACAATTTACACTTTATATAAATTCTTCGAGCTATAGATTTTTCAATTTTTACTCTTGAATACATATCTGGGTATATTTAGTTATAAGATTTCTAATTTTTGGGATATTTTTAAGTCTGGAGGAAACAACTTTTGTGCTCGATACCTGCGTTTTATTTTATCTCTAAATCAATACTTTTTTTACATAGTTTTGAAGCTCTATAAAAAGATTTTATAAATATATTCGATGGATGTTCCCCTTTTTTTAATCTCCATGGAGATTATAATTTTTTTCGGGAATAATTAGAACTTGTGTTACAATTTCTTATTCTCAGATATTTTTTTCATATAACAAGAACGTATTTTTTAATCCCAAAGTACAAAAAATATTACTGTTTTATGATTTTTTCTCCATAATAGCTCGGTAATTATTTTAATCCTTAAAGCTATTTCATTTATCAAATATTTGATCATTAGCTTAAAAAAGTATTATATCTGAATACATTTTTTTTTTTCATTTGATGTAATAAATGTGCTAAGAAACTTTTAATATGAATGTTATTTTAATGCAACCATTAGATTCTTAAGGTTCTGATTAATTATCTGTTTTTCTCAACGAAGATTCAAATGCATTTGAGGGTAGAAGTACATTATAGTTAGCAGAAATACTGACAATATTCGTACAAAAATCATAGAAATAGCTAATTAGAAAAGCAAACTAGTTTGCATAAATAAAGCCCGTATATTCCCCTGTTGCGCTTTTATTAATTTACTTTTTAATTTGTTTTAATTTGAATAACAAGCAAAACAATATGGAGAAAATACTGAGTATTTGTTGTGTGAGAACGCCATTATATGTGTTTTTTCCAGTTTTTAGCACTAGAGTTCTATTTCATTCACTCCCGTTTTTCTGCCGACATAATTTGTAGACGTCGACATGTTTTCGTATTTTTCAATAAGGTTGCCAGATAGCCCTGGGGAGAGAATTTTGAAAGTCCCCAGGGTTTGTTGCAATTTCAGTTGATTTACCACCAAGTTTGACATTTAGGTAGAAACTGACAAACCCTACAGTTTATTACAAAGGTGAAATAATAGTTAGAATATGTTTGACGAAGATCGTAAAACAATTTTAGTAGGCGATTTTACTACAGATTTCAATTCTGAAAAGTTTTTTTACTAAACGAAAATGGCACATTCGTGGATTATGATGCCCATTCCAAACAGTATTTACAAAGATGAAATACAGGGTGGTTATAATTAAACTTCCCCGTGAACAGTGCTCTATAGCTAGAACGGGCGAATGTATTGTAACCAAAATTGGTATATTGGCTAGAGTAGGACAAAAACTAACTTTCAGCTAACAACTAACAACTAAAATTTAGTTAGTTGACAGGTAAATGACAACTAAATTAATAGTTATTAGTTGTAAGGTTCAACTAATTCTGCTCAACTAAATTGGTTTTAGTTGAACAGAAAACTAAAACTAATTTAGTTGAGCCGATTTAGTTGAACCTTCAATTAACAACTACTTTAGTTTAACATTCAGTTGTGTTCAATTAAAACTAACTTAGTTTTTTAGTTGTATGTTTAGTTCAATTAATATTTTAGTTAATGATGCCCATCTTTGATTGGCTATACATGATATGCGCTCGAGGAATTTCGAAATAAACAAAAAAACTTTAGTTCAAAAAATGTCCAGTAGGTGGCGTTTTGCATGAAAAACGGCAAATTTAATGGAGTAAATGGAAATTCGAAATATGCAAACAATTTAAACATTTATTCAATAGTTTTGGGGCATTTATTCACTAATTTGGGTAATATTTGAGCTGATTTCACCATGCTAAGTGTCATCTAGTGGATATTTTTTTAACTAAACGCTCTGAAAAATTCCCTTGAGCGAATCTCGAGTACAATCCATACGCTAAATTTAGTAGCAATCTTTTCCCCGGTTACAGCTGCAGAATGCTGTTTGTAAAGGAAGTTTAACTGTAACCACCCTGTACATAGTTACAGAATAGTCTTGGCAAAGCTTGTAAAACAGTTTTAGTAGGGGATTTTATTCTAGATTTCGATTCCAAAGAATTGTTTTATGGAACGAGAAAGAAAAATGCTTCGCACTCATGAGTAATGATACACTTTCCAACTTAATGGAATAAGGAAGAAAAATAGGGACGACACATGAATTTTAATAAGCTTTTAATGTACATAGCACTTTAGTGCGCATTTAAAATAAAGTGTTTCAGATTTTATTTTATTTTTTTATTTTTTTCCCTTTATCTTTATAAATTTTAAGTTTTTGGTAGGTTATCTGCATATTTATTTTTAACTTACCTCCCCAACACAAACCATCATTAATTTATATCTGCTCATTCTATCTCTCGAGCGTTATTTACACCAAATGTAAAAACCCTATTGCTTTACAGAAAAAAACAGAGCAAGTTAGTTTTCAGAAACACTATTAAGATAATTACAATTAATGGCGATCAACAGCAAACTATGGAAAGTATTCCAAAAATTTCTTTTCAGCCTTCGCTTTTCCATCCTTGGTCATAGACATATATTTCTATATCCAAGACCAAGTAAATAATAAGCCGTATATTTATTAATTAAATTCTTGATTGGTAAAAGCTTGAACATAACAGATTAAATTTTTAAAATTTTCTTTTTGTTAACCAGTCGGTTAAAATTTGAAGAATTTATTTTAAGCAGTGCTTGCGTATTTATGTAATTTGTGAATTTATATGTTAGGTTTATGCTATTAAAAACTTATAAAGGATTGATTTTAAATAGTGTTTGTGTATTTATGTATATAGAATGTTTATGCTAGGCTTATCCCATTTGAGAAAAAAAAAGCAATAATGACAAGTATAGTGAATAAAGTGGAACCACAAAGTAGATATGTACTAGAGAGCGCATCACCATTCAAAACCCGTTGGAAAAGTGGGGGAAATTTCAACCATGTAATTCGTGGCATAGAAATAAAGAGAGAGGCTAGATTTGTACTATATCACTATATTTGGTGAGTGGTGAGATAAATTTACTGTCAACGTACATATACGAATTAAAAACCCTCTTGAAGAAAAAAAAAATTATCGTCAAGGTTTAGTGGACGGGGAAACATTGAAAAATTCTTCATTTATAAGTATGTTTTAAAAACATGAAAAAAAAAAACAGTCCCCGTGAAAGGTTATTCCAGAACCTTTCACAAATCCTGATCTGCACCCACATGTAGAGCAGCTATGTACTAATTTTTCTTAAAAATATAATGATAAAAACGGAAAATGAGCGCATTGGCCGCAAATGCTCCATAAAAAGCTAAGGCGAGTTGGATGCGCAAGAATTATTCTCATGAAATCTTGCCACAAGTCAGCTAATGGGTCAAGTGCCTCAAGTTGGGGTTCTTAAAGTGCTCTCTATTTCTTATATATGCTCTATGAGTGGAACTCGAAGATCCCATAAATAATACTGATTTAGATCAGGGTAATCAGGGTGACTGTCATGTATGTCAAATATAATGATCAGGGTGACCACTGATCAGGGTGACTTGTCATGTAGGTCAAATAATGGATGGCAATCAAAAGAAACTCTTTCGGGTGGGTCACAGGCAGAGCAAGATGAGAAAACTTTCAGTACGAGTAGAGTCCCAAACCAACTCGGAAAACCCGTCATTTGACCAAGAGAAAGACGATATAAAAGACAGCATTATCGTTCCTTTTAGTCTGAGACAGGAATGAAGTGAAATGCTTAGCTAAGTTACTTTAATAGCTTCTGTGTTGATGAGGATAAGAATGATGTTCGGGAAAATCGACATATTCAAAATTATTTAAAGTTAAATGCGTTAACTTCATATTATAACAGTTGTTTACATATTATTCTCTGGTTCCAATTGATCGAAATACTCGATGGAAAATTTTTATCTCCAGGCGAGTTAACTTTAGTAGACTTTTCAGATGTAATATTTAATGTTGGGGAAAAATGAAATGAATACTATCAGGAGAAATTACGAGTGGGAAGTTCTTTGGAACTTCATGAAGGATTTTTGTCACAGGGGCCAAAGGCAGTACATAAATTTTAATTGGCTTAAACTTTGATTGGCAGTTTCACCTGTTCATTGACTCAACTGAATCTGTATGACATCAAAAAAGGGTTTGGCGGGAAGTTCGTACGTTCCTCCAGCAAGAGAGACCCAATAGTTACAATTTCTGAGAATTTGCTGTTTTAAAAATAGAATATTTTTTATTTGGAGTAAATGGAGATAGTTAACGAACATTAATAGAATTCCAATTGATCCTTAAATGTATTTAAATTTATGAAAATATTCACTACCTTTCATAACTACATATATATAACTCGGCTATTCGAGCCTCGTCAGGAGGAAAACCCCCCTGAAACCCCCTAATTTTTTTAGTTTCATTATTGCCATATTAAAACCATATTAATTGACTGTGTCATTTTATCTCTCATCTTTCGTGTATTTCGCCTGGTAACCCTATGTTGAATTTTTTATGATTGTAACCTATTTATAGAAAAATACATGTGATGCATAATGTGATTATATAGCTTACGAAATATTGTAACAATAAGATTAAAGCTGTTGTGAACTAATAGTATTAGGTGTACCGGAAAGTATTGTCATTTTTTCGTATATCAATATTTTGCCTAGCCAAAACTACAGAAGCTTATAATACGAAATTTGCCAGGTACGTGAGTTTTATAACATAGGCGCTAGAAAACAAAGCATTTTCCAAAATTTGTAACTCATGGGGGATAGGGAGCCAAAACGTTCTTTTCAGATATCCTGTGTGATCTCAAAGAAAAGAGATATCCATAAAATTCTTGCCTTAAAATACAATGCGCATGAATACCTAAAAATAGATTTCAGAACATTTCGAATAGAATACTCCAAGGAGGGTAGACGTGAAAAAAGGGGGAAGGTGGCCATTTTTCTCTGAGAGGGAAAAAAAATTATCTATAGAATTCTCGCTTTGAAATTATGAGTCCTGTGCTTAGGCACAGCTTGTTTGTTAATTCAATAATTGATGAAAATTAATTTGTTTGAATTTTATGTAAAGCAACGACATTTTTTTCCGGTACACCTAATATTTAAATATATGTAAAATTATGTCGTTTTTTTTGGGGGGGGAGACATTTTTCGGTCAATTTCCATTAAAGTGGGTGAGAGATAAAATGACATAGTCATTAATATTTGGGTGTCACTGAGCGTAACTAGGTTAAAATAGCCAGCCAATAGTAATTAAACAATCAAAAAAGGCCATTCGTTGGGTGCCACTTTCTATAAATAATTATAACGACTAATGAGTTATTTAATGATTATAGACGCTATAAAAGACTGCTGTTAAAAAATACCCCAAGCTCATAATTTGATACGTATTGCTTGCCCATTTGAGCAATTTCTTCAATTGTAAAAAGAGAAAAATAAAATCCCATTTTAAAAACATTAAACATTACCAGAGGAAAAGAAATCACCGCCAGTTGTTTACCGTGATTTCGGTTCTTGCATCGGACAGATGATTTAGCAATTTGTCTTGTGATTCCTTGTGCCGAAAATTCTCTCTTTATAAAAAAAAAAAATCCGATTTCCGGGAAAAATCCGCTTTTCCCACGCTTCCCTTAGCACACAATTTTATAGCTTGCTCGAACGAAGTACCAACTCCTGTTTAAAGAAAAATACTGAATTACGTCGGAGATGATTTATGAAGGCGACTGCGTATAAAATGCAGCAGCATCTGCGAGTTACAACTGCCGAGTCTCTTTTAAAAGTTATTTTACACACGATGATGGATTAGAGAGAGGACTAAATTTCATTCATTATCCAGACTCTCCACGCTGAAGGTAAAACAAATGTAACAGAAGCATCAAAGCAATCCCTGTTGTAGCGATGTTAACGCTTTCATACAGCTTATAATTAAGTACACTTGATTTATTGCTCCGGGTTTGGTGAAAGGCATAACTGCCAACATGTAATAAGGGTCCGATTTTGGCCGCATGGATCTCCCCCCCCCCCCAAGAAAAAAGATTTTCAGATATCCTCTAGTCGAACTCTGTTCAAAGATAAACAAATACTGCATGTAAAATAATTAGAAATTTGTAAAATAACACACGTAAAAGTTACTTATTGTTCTTGACACGTGTTTCGGACGAAAGTTCATCATCGTCCTTCATCAGCAGCCCGATTGGCATCTCGCTCTTCACTTTTGTTTTCTGTTTACTTTTTTCAGTCCCCCTTATCCCAGTCTGTGTATGGACTGTACTGCTGATGAAGGACGAAATTTTTTCTTCCGAAACACATTTCCAGAACTATAAGTACCTTTATGTATGTTTCTGACAAAATTTTAATTATCATTTAAACACCAGTTTCTTTTGTTAAATACTGCATATCCTTAGGTACTATTGCATATATAAGGTAAAAATTGCCCATCTACATGAAATTTAAAAAAAAAATTTCTTTCAAATTCTATTGGTTCGGATATTTAATAAACATTGTAATCGTTATTATGATTTAGTTTATGACATGTTCGACATGCTTGCCATTGATGGCTATGATTTGGAGCAGACGAATAGCAAAACTCTTCACAATTGGAGAGTGCCAGCAGGTATAGAGAGTCTCTACCATTCCTCTCAAATTTTTCAATCAAATATTTGATTGTTGTAACACTTGAACCAGTTATCTTCAGCTTTTATTCGGTCACAAATTCCTTTTGAGTCGCAATCGGGCTATTATTGCTCGAATATTAGGACTTGACTTGTAGATATACGCTCAGAAACGCTGCATTTCGACTTTTTCAATTGAAAAATGAACAGTAACGACAATTAGAATGCGCGTGGTCTAAAAAAATTCCAACATGTCCAGTAGGGTGGATCGAAAATAATTCTTTCTTATTTTAATGACGGCAGGGCCGTACCTAGAAAAAAATTTTGGGGAGGGACCAAAAATTTCGGAGGGGGACCAAACGGTGAAAAAGGCTGAATTTTTCACAAAAAGACTTCATCATTATTATTTTGTTAACAAAATTTTAAATTTCGGGGGGGGGGAGCCTGTTCCCCTGGTCCACCCCCCCGTGCACGACCTTGAATAACGGTCTACTTCGCAAAAATTGCCAAATAGTGAGGTGAGAATTTAAAAAAAAAAAAATTAAAAATCCTCTTTAGGTGGTGCTACACTCACCCCCCCAAAAAAAATCAATTTCTTAAAAAGAATACATACATCTATACAGGGTGATTCTTAATTCATCATGAACATTTAGTAGGGAGGTAGGGTATAGGAAAAGAAGACAATTGCATAATAGAAAGCATAGTCGCAAACGAACGCATCATGGCGTAAGGGGCGCTTTATGTCAACAACTCCCATTCACGCGCTGTACGATAGCTTGGTTAACCCATTTATGCCTAGCGTCCCTTTTTTGGGACGGCATTTTCGCTATTAGTCGAAAACGTTATTTATTTTTCCTAGCCTTTATTCATGAGCATCGAGCCTCAACTCTACAAAATATTTTAACATGACCAAGTAGGATGTTGATATTTCGATTTTTATGTATAATGATTTTAAAAGAAATCATCCCTTGTTAAGAAGTTGACGTCAGAAATTTATCTATTATTTCTGTTATCAGTAAAAATCGAAGAAAGTCGCAAAAATATCCAGGCACAAATGGGTTAAAATAAATTTCACTAGCAACAGGTGTTCCGTGCGTCATGTTTTTCATCGACCCATACGAAGAAGTCGATTGGAGATAAATCCTATGACTGTGGTGGCCAGCAAATCGGTCCACTGCGACCAATCCATTGTGCTCCAAATTTTCTTGCCAGGTAACCTCTCGCATCATTTTCCCGAAATGTTGATGAAGTTGATTAGACTTCTTTGTATGGGGTTGATGAAAAACATGACGTACGGAACCCCTGTTGCTAGTGAAGGTTATGTTAACAGAGCTATCGTACAGCACGTGAATGCGAGTTGTTGACATAAAGCGCCCCCTACATCATGATGCGTTCGTTTGTGCCCATGCTTTCCTATGCGAAATTCTCTTCTTTTCCTCTTCCCTACCTTCCTACTAAATATTCATGATGAATTAAGAATCACCCTGTATAAATAAAGCCAAGTCGGGTTAGTTACACCATTTATAACTCAAGAGCGGCTGGATCGATTTTAATGATCTCTGATGTGTTGGATTCGTCTCCGCCCCGAATAGCAGAATAACTATTAAAATATTCGAAATTCGAATTAGTTTAGGAGATATTGATTTAAAAAAAAAACATGTCGCAAAAGGCTAATTTTTGTTCTCCATAATCACTCAGTTAAACACTTCAAAATTAAACAAACGCTTATGGATTTATGACAAAAATAAAACAAATGTTCCAAAACAATCGAACTAAAAGTTACGATCCAACAACGTTAAAATCAAAATGCATCTGTTAACACGAATTCAAAATTAAGCAAACGCTGTCACCAAACCAATCTAAACACTCAAACACTTTTAAAATAGGATTTCTCAAATGTCACGCCTTTAACGTTTAAAAACACTCGGCTGAGTTCAATGAAAAAAAAAAAAAAAAAAAAAAAAAAAAAGCATGATTTCCACAAACAACAACAAATACGTTTTTCTCATCTCAAAGAGTGTTGCCAATTTCTAAAAAAGAATTCCTACAAATAGGTGTTTAAGTGTTGTGCAAACAAAATTTTACACATTCTCAATAAAGGTACTTACGCATTACCCCGGCGGTCATTTCCGCCAAACTATTTTTTCGTCAAATGTGCTGGCAAACTGTTGCCAATCGTATTCCAAACCATTAATAATTTCATGCGTCTGGCAGTTTTCTTGGCGAAAAATCGCTCGTCTTGGCGGTATAATATGTAAGTACCTCAATAAATTTGCCCAAAATCTATCAAATTTTTCAGTTAAATTAAGGTGACCACAATTTTGAACGTAAAATTGAGGACATGTCCCCAAATTTGAAACACAAGGGGACATTTTCTAGTTAATGAAATAATTAACAGATCTAATTAAAAAACATTATAATTAATTGCCCCCAATTGCTTTTTTACATGTCTCGCAAAAGGAGTATTTTCTCCAGTATATGACGTCATCTAATCGATCTACTCCAGGGATTATGTTCCGTGATTTTTTTAAAGAATAGAGGAATGATTCCACATGCGCCGCAGTTATCAATATAATTCATAGATGTCGCCACCTCTCATAGATCTCGTTCATCGGTCTTTGCTTCGCTTGTGTTTACTTTTTCAAGGCGTGATATCTCGCTAGATATTTAGAGTTAAAATTACCTGCAACTTTGAAAAAAGTTCATTTTTTAGAGATCTTTCGAACTGACAAAAAGTTTTTCCTTTTAATTAGAGTTAAAAATGTCATTGTTATCAAAATCTCAACATGGCCGCCAGATGCACCGGGGAGATGAGTCGAACCCGGAAGTGTTTCATTCAGGACTTTCATTATAGTATATGCAATATGTAATGGCTTGGGTGGCATAATTTTCGAAATGGGCAGAAGTATTTTTCTGTAAAAAAGGGGTTTTTTTAGCATTCCCTTTAGTGTTCCAAAAATTGGATTACAAAATTAAAATGTTAGGCTATTTCCTTTGGCAGCTTTGGCGCGAAACAAGAGCTAGCTAGCTTTCGTCGCGCCTCTGATCTGACGTCACTATATTTTCCCCTCCAAAAGAATGAGACATCTCGCTCAGCCCTTTGAAGCGCAAACATTTTCACATCAGAATAAAAGACCAACTGGATAGACTGCCCAATGCTGAAAAAGTTTAGCCATTGCCATCGATCCATTTAACTACCAGCAACGCGGGCGTCGATCGAATAGCTGGTCTGGCGCCAAAGAGCTAAATAAGTTTTCCTACGCAGATGGCTGCGCTGCCTCTCAATTCAAAGATCATATTTCTTTAAAACAAGAACCAAGCTGTATTTACCTTAGGCATCTAACTGTTTCGTCGGGATCTGCGAATACCATTAAGAGTGGTATATTAACCTTCTTTAATGACAAAAGTATATCGACTGATTCACTGATAGCAATTGCAAGCGATGGGACAATCGTCAATACTGGTACAAAGGCAGGAGTAATAAGTCTTCTAGAAGCTGAGTTAAATTATCCACTTTAATTTGTATTCTGCATCGAAACGAACTTTCTTTACATCGTTTGGTTCAGTTCGATGGTGGGCAACTCATGGCCTCAAAGAATTTTCTGGTGCTATTGGCAAGTTATTGTAAACTTGCTAAACACTTCCTACAAATAAATCGTGAGATCGAGGGAAATCTATTGGATAGGAATATTTTGAGTGCAGATCAACGATATTTTTTGGATATGTTAAAAGCGGTGTCTTCAGGAGAATGCAGTCAAGATTTAGTTGCTATTCAAGCAGGACCGGTGGTGCATTCCAGCTGGCTGGCAAGCGCAAACCGAATCCTTCGTCTTTATGTGCCAACTGAAGAGACTTCCGTAAACTTACTCATACATTTAGTAGCATATATAATGAAGGTATGCGGCCCAATGTGGCTCCACATAAAAGGAAAGCCACTGTGCACTGAAGGTTCTAAATACCTGTGGAAGCTAATTACATACTCAAGATATATGCCGGATCACCTAAGAAAAACCACTGACATAGTCATCCAAAGAAACAGATTTTTTTAAACGTATAGAGAATTTGCTTCTAGTGTTATATGATATTAGAGATACTATTTGTGAATATAATGTTATTACTGCCAGAAAAGAAAATCTGGGTTCTTCATCGGTCAAAAATTTTCGTGCCAGCAATAAATATGTAAGCAACTGATTATACTTTTTTTTTTTTTTTTTAATGATTTGGAGCCTCCAGTTTTAAGTCTCGTCTTCGATGACGACTTAAAAACATTCCTGCCATAGAAGATTGTTTCAACGAAATTTCCTTATTTCTCTAACTTCCCATGGAGCACAAGGAGCCGAATGCTGTTAAAAACTGATAACGGGCTGCATCTTTGGTTTGTGGAGAAGGAAGAAGGGGCGGATTTATAAGATCTAGGCTCGAATCAAGGAACATAATGAAATTTTTTAGTTCAGAGTTTAGATTGAAATAATATTTTCACGCGCTACTTATATCATATAGTTATTATATATTAGTACTCTAAGGTTTATTTTTATCAGTTAAATACGTCCATTGATTTTCAGTTTATTTGTTTCCTTTATCATATAAGCTTAATCAAATATGAAGAAATCAAACAGTTTTATTGTATTTGGAGCACCTGCAAAAATACTCCTACCGCCTTTAGTTTTCATAGAGCTGCATTTTAGAAGTGCCAGAAATGTTCATACTTTATTACCTGACTACTCTTATAAATTTACAAAAACAAAATTTTACTTTATAATTTTTAATACATTTTTATGAAATTGTCAATTTTTAACTATTTTCCGGGGCTTGGGGTACAGAAAGATATGTGTAAACTCTCTAATGCACCCAAGTCACAACTTTAAGACCATGCACCAAAAGCAGTTTCAAATATTATTATTATTATTTTAATTTTCTCAAAATTTCAATTTTAAACTATATCTTAGGCACTTGGGACACCTCAAAATATCGATGGATTTCAATAAAAATTAGCAATGTAAAATATAATACTCAACACGCAACTTTTCCACGCTAAGCCAAAATTAATTTCGAAAAAACAAAATCTTATGCTTTTTGATCCACCATAATGTCCAGTATTCAACCGCTAAGTTTTAATTAAATCTCGATAATCGTTCAAAAATTATCGCGATTTTTCAGGTATAGCTCAGTCATTGTCAACCTGTAGATATACACATGATGATACAAAATTTGATTTTTCTCTATTGAAATTTAAGAGTATTTGGCGTATATGCACATGTGTCTGCGCGTGTGTAGATAGGTTACACATACTTCAACGATGTCGAAGAAATCACTATAAGAAGTCATCGAGTAAAATCGAGTGCCAGTTGATACAATCAGAATGCTATTTAATATTATTGATCGCCCCAATTTATTATTTACTATCGATAATGAAAAATGACACCGAAAAGTACGAGATTATCGATAGCGTCTTTACTTGGATATCACCTATGCGATCGAAGACTACCATTCTTTTAGCTTAGCAAAATTATTGATAATATTTCATTGTATTCATCTAGCACAGTGTAAAGGAATTAAGTGAGATAAAATTAAAAATCAAAACCTATTCATGATCGGTCCGCAATATCATTTTAACAATACACTTCTGAACTCTGGTCTGCAATTTCCCTGCATTAATATGCAGGGTGGAACATGGCAGGCAGCCTGCCCTGCACCCTGCAGGGAACGTGCAACGTGGCTAACTATTGTGCAACGTGGCAGGTGACACACTGGCTCAGGCATGAGTAATATGTTTTTACGGATTACATTTTTACTAATTTTATTTTTAACATTGGAAGTGACGTCTCGAAAGTGCGACTTTCAATCCATAGCAGGGGCACGGAGTTTTATCAGAAGGGTTTCTTCAAACTAACTGCACGCTGACATATGCTTTTTTTTTTGGGGGGGGGGGGGGGAGGGTGATAAGATAAAGCTTTGTGTGAAAAAAAGTTATGAAACTTACTTTCGGAACAACCCTCGCATTTAAAGTAATTAAACGATCTTTAAAAAAAAAGTCTTTTAATTGTCTTTGTCAAGGTATAATCACAAAACCTCCAAAGGCGAAAAGAAAAATTCGGAAGGCGTTGTAATTATATATATATATATATATATATATAATCAAATCCTATGTAAAAGCAAATATATCAGGTTGTAACGAAAATTCCCCGCCAAATCTGCTTGAGTCAGCTCCTGCGGCACCCAGCAATTGAACTTATACATGAAGTTTATGCGATGCAGCATGACATTAATATCTAACGCTTTAGCTAGCCAAGTTCTCGCAGGTGGCATTCATCAACATCAGTAGGCCGGCCAGAGAGCTCTGCTCTTTGAATGTCATAGACCCTGTTTTTTAACTTTCAGTACCAAACTATGATACAACAGTAGAATCTAAATTACACACATAATTCTTTGACATTCTGTAGCACTTTTTGTAACAGAACTGGAAGTAAATGATGGTTCTAATCCAGTAACGCCACAGTTCCATTTCAGACACCTTGTACTTAATGATAACGATATTTTTTAACAACACAGTGTTCTAAAGCAAGTACGTTTCTTTCAAATGATAAATATTGTTTGACAAAATATGAGCCACCAACGTGAACTGTTTGCAGACGATATTTGTGGTGGCGGGAAACTTTCGTTACAACCTAATAAATACAGTGAGTACACACGCTACATAGCGCTTATGGAAGCTGCTTAATGGAAAACATGTGTATAATATTTTAGCAAAACACCTGTGCCGACAACACCTGTGTCGGCACAGCCAGCTGCGTCAAAGAAAGGGTCTCTACATCTGTGGCACGAGATGAACGTTTCGATCCTCCGCCATCTTTCTGGTAGTTAGGTCGAGCGATGGCAACGGCTGCCCTTTTTTCAGCATTGGGCAATCTATCCAGCAGTTCTCGCATTCTTCCATTTTTCAGCAGATGTCAGTGCTGTTAAAAATAATCGTGACAATTTTTTACGGGAAATCACGTGTTGAAAAGTAAAGAATTCTCGTGGAGCTATGTCACCCGCAACTATTTTCATAGAAATCAAATCTATTCTTCGTGACGGGCAACAGTCAAAACGTCAGAGTTTGGTGTTCCCAGAGTGGAAACACTGCGCATTAAAGGGTTAACACCCAAGCCCAATCCGGGAATCGAACCCGGACCCAAGGCGCGATGGAATGGTTCTTTAGACACTACACCACCTGGGCGGCAAGCGTTGTAATCATGGCATTGCGGCAGCATGCATCTTGGTGCATAAAGTATTTTCGTCAGCATGGCGCTTGAAAGTTATTATTGTTGCACTTGTCTACAGACACTCGTAAGAAGTAGACTATCCAAATGTTTTTTTTCTGTGAATATAATCGAAAAAGAACGATTCAAATGGCAATTATCCGCTCTTATATTAAACGAGGAATGTTTGTGTGTGTGTGTGTGGGTGTGTGTGTATGTCCGAATGATCTCGAAAACTGCTCAAAGGATTCTTTTTAAATTTCGCACCTGGGGGTTTTTTGGGCCCCTGAAACGATTCAGCGAGGTCAATTGATTGAAAAAACTCTAAAACGCTCAAAATTTAAAATTTTAAAATTTTTGGACGGTAGCGCCATCTATTGAGCGTTTGAAAAACACAATTGATGCAATCTTCCTAAAAGGGACGCTCAAATAAGTTTTGGGGCGGATTAAAAAATACACGCCATCGATATATAATAGTAAAAATTAATTTCGCAAAGAAACAAAATAAATGGAACTTGATGTTCAGTACACAGACAAATAAATATTTTAGTAACTAGATATATTACACCATTCAGCTACATAAATTTGTTTAGAATTAAAAAGTTATTTTTATTTCAAAATATCGTCCTGGCAACCAGCGAAAGAAAAAGTGAAAAGAGTCTTCGTTGCCATCCCCGCAAGCACCTTGATGTAATATACGTAAATAATTTAATTATTCTTAATTCATAGTTATTAATACAAAACTACTCGTAAATCTTGTGTGAAAATTTGCCTGAATTTATTACAATTATCCTTTTGTAACTAACGCAAAGCTAAATATATTTCCGCGTTTATACTAAAACAATAAATATTTTTCATGTATTTTATTGATCCATATGATGCGAATTTCAAAAGTGCATAAAAGTTTCAGTTTAGCCGAATAATTTAAATGAAAATGACACCCTTTTCAGTCATTCACAGTATGAAAAAAACATCCTGCGACGTAACATGAAAATTCCATTTTTTTTTAATAACGGCACTAGGTTGAATTCTATTTTAACTGCCTTCTTCCGCCAAGTTGACGATAAATATTTAAATGTAGTTACCCTGACGATTTTTTTTTTTATTTATGGGTCAACCGTTTATAATGAAACGATGTTCGGAACTCCGATGAAAAAATGATACGATCGATTCCTAAATTGGGCTTGCAGCCGATATTCAAATTAATTTTGCAGATGATCAGCCATCAGTTTAGTTTTCATTCACTGCAGTTGATGATTTCAACTCATTTATTTTATCATCGTACGGACAACCTTTTAAAAGTTGCGGGCAGAACTTTACGATAGTGGCCTCCTGGGCCTGACTTCAGGATGTTAGCGAAATCGCGGGTCGTATAATTCGGATTTATATGGAAGTTTGAATGTTTTATATAGGTTTTATACAGGGTTTTGACTTGTTCTGAGGGCTGGTCCAAAAGCCATGGCGGGCCCCATCCGGCCGCAGGCTGGGAGTTGTCCATATGTGGAAGCAGTAAATTGGGAGGCTGAAATCTGGTTACTAAGATTTTTTCTAATAAATTTTCAATTCTTATTTAGACGTGGATTAGACTGTGTTGTTTTGTGTTGTGTACTATCATTAAACTAAAGGATAAAGCCCTTTGTGGAGACAATTACAGCGGGCGATAGAATGTCTACACTCAGAATATTTAATATTTACCCACTTAAAATCAAATAACTTCATATTCAATTTTTATTATACATCGAAATTCGAATTGTATAATCTGCAGAAACATTTCGTATTCGAAACATTTCGTTTGGTATCAACATCCTCTCCTATATCCATGCTTAATGCATAGAAAACCGTTTTATTTTTGAAAAAAAGTTAAACTGAGTAGTAATTTAGAAAAGCTATCTTAAGCGAATTGGAAACGTATTTTTTCCTCAAAGCCTGATAACCGTGACTTCAATGTAACGTCAATGTCACTTGCACTAGATAATTCTGACACTCAAATGATTAGCTTTTTTTATTCTCTTAAATAAAATAGAGCTAAAAATACCCCCCAAAAAAAAAACTTAAAAATCAGGGAACGGGTGGATTATCAGATTTTTTCATTATTTTTTTTTCTTTATTTTTTTTTTCTTTCCTCTTTTTCTTATTTTTTTTCTTTTTTTTTACATAATTATGATAATTTTCCGCACCAACGAACCGTGTAAATTTTAAGTTATTAGACAATACATTTTTAATCTGTTTGGATGGTAAAAGTTTTATTTTGAGTGGTTGAACTGGAATTGTGACAGAGTCAGGGATCAGCGTAACTATATAGGAGCGATTATTTTTGATTTATTCGAGGTTAGAAGTCCATTTTCTTCAGTCCATTCGTTTGTTTCTATTATTGTCAACGTTTAAGTAGTTGTTAGGGTTATTATAAAAAAATATTTTTTATCTATTCTGTTTTTGATTTCATGATTTCGAAGTGTCCTTTTGTACTAATAACTTAAATTGTGTTACACTTTTTATTTTCTTAAGCGTGAGTTTATAAAATAAAATTATGTTTAAAGCATATTTATGTAAGATTATACTTTTACGGCATCTATATTTATGTATCTATAAGATTGAATTTACGTTTGTAGAATTTGTTTATGCATGATGTATTTTCTTTGAATTAGAAAAAAATAAGTATTTTATGTTTGAATTGAAGCACTATAGAGAAATTTACAATTTCAATCGTAAAGAATTATCATAATAGATGTATTATAAAGACGTAAATGCATGAAAGTGTAGCTCAAAAACGAGCTGTGGAAACATATGATCACCGACAGCAGCACTTAGCCCAAATGTGTGAACGTGCAGTTCAAACACAAGCAGATTAAACAGATGATTAGTATTTGGAAGGAGAACGACATGGAACAGCTAGACGTCGACAAATACTTCGGGTAAACAGTCTAAGTATCTACAAAGCTGCCACAAATGTGGGTACTTATTATCATAGTTTAAAACAACTTTTTAACATGAATTGCATTCACCCTGGAGCTTTGCATTTTTCTGAAGAGTAAAAACAAAAATTAACCGAAACCATTTTGGGGACTGTAAGATTGATGTAGGACATTCCGAATTTCCTAATGAATTGGTGAGGTTGTTTCTTCGATGTCACCCACATTTCAAAGAATTCGAAATTTGAAAGCATACTTTACAATGGCTTTGTTCACAGTATATGACGAGTGAAACTATTAACGATTTTGGTGTGTACTGCTTGCGAACAGTGTATAACGGACTTGATGAATTTTTTTTATAAATTCATTCATCTGACAGTTCAACCAACTCAAATTCTTGATGCTGAATTTGAACGTCCTCAATATGGACAGATATATTTCTGAAGTAATGAAGACGCTGTTAGTGAATGCATCGCCCAAGATCTTCGCTGATACCCTCGCTGATCTGCTACTGAAGGAAAGGAGGCACCTTACGTTAAACTACTTTTTGCTCAACTCTGATGGCACCGACCATCGAATATTTAGCATCCCTCTTCAAAACAAAGTATATGCCATTGTAACATTGAATGCCGACCAAAGCTTACCTGATAAGGTATGGGTGATCCGACAGCGATGAAAATCTTTGGCAACCATAAAGATTATTGATACGTGCCAAGGCATTTACGTATTCATTATTTTACACTTAAGGAGCCTTTAGATTCTGAGCATGGCTCGGTAACCTGGTACTATTCATATATATATTGGAACACAATAAATGTTGATAGCTCGAAAATGCTGAAGTGAGAAAAACACTTAAAAATACTCAATTTCTAACGATGTAACATTTATACAAGTAGACAAAAGCATAAAAAAAAATTATCCTTTTTTCAAGATGGTGGATAAATACCTTTGAGAAAAGGTAGTAGTGTCTGGAATAGTTCTCACACTATTACATATTTTTTGCCTTTTTTTTTCAAAATTTCTTATTATTAAAACTGACGTCAATTTCTAAATGCTGGAGTGCATGCTAGGTTTTTTCTTTTTTTTATGTACACAGCCGAGCGAAAAACAATATGGACCCAAAAAGGATAACCGTGCAAATAATGTCTTTAAACTTAAAGAAGAAGAAATAATTCGTGGGTTCCTATTATACCTGCTCCTCTAGATTTCCTTGTAGGAAACATTAAACTGTCAACAAGATAAAAACTGTCCCCGGGGAGCATGAGGTAAGATTGAAATTTTCATGAATTTCAAGATATTTGAAAACAATAAGACATTTTAATGTCCCCAAAGGTTTACAGAAGTTCAATTTTTCCGCTTCCATAGACCCTCTCAAGTGATCTATAAACCAAATAAAAGTGGCCTGGAAAACTAGAATGAATCGAAACTGTGGGGTTTCTCAAATAGAGAAAAAAACAGGGAGCACTGGATATTTTTATATTAAAAAATCGTAAATCAGGCTGGTGTGAACTTCTGTTCACGTCCGCATATCGCGCTGGAATTGCTCAACAATTTTTGACACTTTTCAGGGCTGCATAAAGGAAAACGACTGAGAAAGAAGTGTAATGTTACTTGAAATTTTCAACTAATTTCCATATGTCAGAGAGACATCCCTCAAATGTGAAGAAAGTATTCTAAAGTGTTATTTTTAGTACGCTAGTATTATCTGCACACTCCGAGGTGACTGAATATTCTTTGAATAGAATATAAAACATAGTAAGACCGGTTTATTATATATTTTACCAAGCTTAATTATAACCTAAATTTTTCTCACCCTATTTTGATACAACTTACAAATTCCCAAATTGACTCAATCGTCCAATAAAACTATTTTTAGCCTAGATAAAATTAGTTTTTTTATACATGGTAATGCTTTATATAATAGATAATTCATAATATTTAATAATGTGTCCAATACTTCTAAAATGGAAAATGATTTTAAAAAATAATTATTTTTAAAATATTCATAAAAAAAATTATGATTTACATAATAAATAAAGTATGTGCCTTTTTTTACTCAAAACGTCTTTATGTACAAAATTAAATGTTTATATGCACTCATAAAGGTTAGTAGATTTTTGCTTTTTTTAAACTCTGGACTAGTTATTTTCTGATTGAAAATAAAAATATTAAATTTTTATGCCATCTAACTCCTGTAAAAATCATGTACCTTTGTTGATTGGTTGGTGGGTTGGTTATTTTTTCCTGTAATTTTAGCAGATTTTGAGCAGAAAAGACTATAAAATTAGTCTGAAAAATAATGAGGATGCAGGGGGGGGGCGTGAATATTATGATTTATTCCCTACATTGAAAATCGGTTGCTACTAAAGCATTTGACTTTGAATGTAAAATGTTTCATGAAGTTAAACATAACAATATTCCGACTCTAAGGCTCAATTGTGGTCATTTAAATTATCAAAACTGAGTATTTTAATTAGCGAAAAAAAATCATGAAATATACGTAGAGATAAAGTTACTCGTTTTTTACTGTTAATTCTTCAAAGAGTTAGTTAAATAACTTAGTTAAATAAATTAAAAGTTTCTCTCTATTCTAAAAAAAAGTAAAGGCCGCTGTCGCCGCCGCTGTCACAGCTTGTTGTCCTATCTCCTCCTAAACCGTGGGGATTTGAGTTTCGACTAAGGTGCCCACAGATTCGAAAAATTCCGAGGAACCTGCTAAGCTGACTTAAATTTCGAAAATCGAATTATTTTAGAAGATATTAATAAAAAAAACTGAAAAAATAAACAGAATGGTTGCCAGCTTTGGCATAAAATCATTCATTCCTTTGCTACAAAGCGTTTCCAAGTATGCGAGAAATTCACAAACATGAGTTAGAATTACGCCCATTTCACGCCAAATTAAAAACTATATGAAATAAGTAACTCAAAATGTATTACACAAAGTTGACAATTTTCAAATAGTAAGTTCGCTTAGATAACAAGAGTTTAGAATTAGCGATTATTCGTTTTTCCAAAACAGAATAACTAATATCTTGAAAATAAAAAATAATTAAAGTGCAGATTATTTTAAAGCCGGTTCGGTCCAGCTGGATTATTGGCTACCAGTAGAAATATTTGGCGGCGTTAACTATGCCATTATAGCAGTTATAGTACACTTTGGATATTTGCTAGCGCGACGAGATGGTATAATTCGTGGTGCTAAGTACGCCAATCTGCAAACGATTATGTAAATGAAAATATGGATAACGGTTTTCCGATAACCTTAAATGAACAGTAATTATAGGATGTGAGCATGTGTAAATCGCCAAATAATGAAAAGTCGCCATTTGTGGCAAGCTATCCTATCTGTTCCGTAGCTTTTATTAACTTTACATGTACGCAAGTCGCTAAATAATCGCTGAAAAATCGTCATGGGTGGCAAATTCGCAAGGTGTCCAATAGGTTTTACACTATTAAAAATGCAGCCGAAACAGAGTTCTGATTTTATTACGCTTTAGCTCCTAATTAATGTAACTTATGGCAACATTAAATATCATTGTGTTTCTGAGGAGTGCAAATAATTTTAACAGCGAATATAAGCGGAGTCCGCACTCCAGGTGCAGTATTGCTCAGGACCCGTACAACACGGATTCCCATAACAAAATATCTTATGTGTTATGAGGGGGAGGGGGGGTCTACTGTAGTGTGAAGTTTAAATTTTTATGTACCAATGAACATGCAAGAACCAAGCAATGTGTAGCTCAGTAACATTCTATCTGATCCAATCTTCGGATTTTGTCTGTTGAAATTATGTCTTTTTTACGAATAAGCCTTATAGTCCAGTCAAATTAGGAAAAATAGGGGAAAAATTTATATATTTTTGAAACTTGGGGAAAACACTAATTGGGTATATAGTTGTATGAAACAGAAAAGTTCCCCCCTTTCGGGGTGCCGCGTCCCCCTTTTCCCCCCCCCCAAAGGTCATTTTTTTACATTATCACTTCTATCTCAAAAACCGTTCGTCTTAGCAAAAAAATGTCAATTGCAAAATGAAAGCTGATAAAATTTCCTACAAGATTTTTAATTGGTTATTTTTTTTCTATATGCAATAGCTTTCGAGATATGTTTTAGACAAAATCGCAAATTTTTGAAAAACGCTTCTTTTTATCCAGATTTTTAACCAATTTTGTCTTTTAACTCTTCAACCCTCAGTTTTACAGCAATTGTCTTCATAACAAAGTTGTAGAGTATTCAATTATCTTTAAAGTGAGTTATTATTTGTAACTTTATCTTTAAATGATCAAAAGTTATTGCAATTTGAAATTTTCAATAAATTTAGCAAATTTGAATGAAAACTACATTGCGCGTCAAAGTATGACAAAATCTAGGAAAAAAATTATAAAGTTTTGAAACTTTGGGAAAACATTGGTTGGGGATGTAGTTGTATGAAACGGAAAAGTTCCCCCCTTTCGGGGGGGCACGCCCCCTCTTTAGCCCCCCCCCCTATAAAAAGGTCCTTTTGGTATTTTCACTTTTATCTCAAAAACCGTACGTCTAAGCAAAAAATTGTCAGTTACAAAATGAAAGCTGAGGAAGTTTCCTACAAGATTGCTATGGGTTATCTTTTTCTAGATACAAAAGCTTTCGAGATATATGTTTTAGAAAAAATCGCAAGGTTTTGGAAAACACTTCTTTTAATAACAATTTTCCACTATGCGTTATACTACCTCTCAAACCCTCACTTTTACAGGAGTATTCAATTCCTCTAAAATAAGTTATTATTTGTAATTTTATCTTTAAAGGATAAAAAATTATAGCAATTAGAAATTTTCAATAAATAGAGAATTTGAATGCAAACTACATTGCTTGACCAAGTACGACAAAATCTAGAAAATAATTTATAAAGTTTTGAAACCTGGGAAAAACACTTGTAGGTGGTGCAATATTAAGAAACAGAAAAGTTCCTCTACCTTGGGGGGGGGCGTGTCCCCCTTTCCTCCAATTTTTTTTTTAATGCGAAACGGTTCTTTTTTTCAATAATAATTTATATTACATAAGCTTACGATTTGGTTTTATTTCGTTTTTTTTTTTAATTTCTTCCTTCTATTGTTTCTGCTGAACTAGTTACATTTTATTCGTATATAAACGCATATTTAACACATAAATGTTAGTACTAAAGTCTAAATTAACCCTCTCTCCCACCCCCCAAAATATATTTTCAAAGTAATATTTTTTACATCAATAGAATTCAGTAATGCAATAACATCTGTTCAATATTATGTACTTTGACATTTGCATTTCAGTGATCATTCAGCATCAGAATTAATAATGTCAGCAAAATTAATAAAAAAATTGCTGCATAATTATAGCACACTTACTTTCTCTTGTGCAACATCTGTACAATAATAGTGCAGCAAACCTATGGAACAATTTTATTTTTATAAAAATGTATCCTCATAGTGTTCCTGCACATTGCTGTACAGCGCAAATTGGCCTTTACACGTGTGCATTTCTTTCCGCAAGTTTGAATGCATCATCATGAAATTAATAATAATATTGTTTCTGGTGCTGGTTTTCGTTTCATATAAACTAGAGAGAGCGATGAGTTCAGTTTTCTCCACCCCCAGTTTCTGGGTTCCAAATGTTTTTGTTATCCCCGCTCATTACACTTGGCCGTCTTTTGAAGAATTTTCGCAGACTTTCGGACAATGATTTAAAGATAAGGAAAATGCAACAGAAGAGGGGGGAATTTCTTGAAAAAAGGAGATTGGAAATTTTGATAATTCGACTGTTCGATTCTCTGAATTAAGAATCAGCAGCTAGAAGGAAAGTTAGTCGAAATATGGGATGAAAAAAAGCGTTTTCCATAAATTTGCGAGGTTTTCTAAAACCTATCTCGAAGCCATTCGATATAGAAAAAAATATTCGATATAGAAAAAAAAATACTAATTATAAAGATATCGAATAATAAATAATTCGATACATAAAAAAATAAAAATTATAATCTTCTAGGAAGTTTTATCAGCTTTCATTTTGTAATTGGCATGCTTTTGCTAAGAAGCACCAATTTTGAGATGAAAATCAAAAAAGGGAACTTTGAGGAGGAGGGGGCTAAGAGGGGGGGACGCGGCACCCCTAAAAACTGTTTCATACAACTATATACCCAACCAGTGTTTTCCCCAAGTTTCAAACGTTTATAAGCTTTTTCCTTGGTTTTTTCTTGCACTCTGACGCACAATGCACGTTTCATTCTAATTCCCTAAAATGTATCGAAAATTTCAAATTGCTGTAACTTTTGATCATTTAAAAATACAATTACATATAAAAATTAAATTTAAAGGTAATTGAATACTTTAAAACTTTTCTTTAACCCATTCCTGTTTAACTGATGGTTGAAGAGCTGTAAGGCAAAGTTAGTGGGAAATAGTTATAAACAGAAGCGTTTTCCAAAACCTTGCTATTTTTTCTAAAACTTATATCTCGAAAGCTTTTGTATCTAGAAAAAGATAACCCATAGCAATCTTGTAGGAAACTTCCTCAGCTTTCATTTTGCAATTTTTTGCTAAGACGTACGGTTTTTGAGATAAAAGTGAAAATCCCAAAAAGACCTTTGGGGGGGCTAAAGAGGGGGCGTGCCCCCCGAAAGGGGGGAACTTTTCTGTTTCATACAACTACATCCCCAACCAATGTTTTCCCAAAGTTTCAAAACTTTATAATTTTTTTCCTAGATTTTGTCATACTTTGACGCGCAATGTAGTTTTCATTCAAATTTGCTAAATTTATTGAAAATTTCAAATTGCAATAACTTTTGATCATTTAAAGATAAAGTTACAAATAATAACTCACTTTAAAGGTAATTGAATACTCTACAACTTTGTTATGAAGACAATTGCTGTAAAACTGAGGGTTGAAGAGTTAAAAGACAAAATTGGTTAAAAATCTGGATAAAAAGAAGCGTTTTCCAAAAATTTGCGATTTTGTCTAAAACATATCTCGAAAGCTATTGCATATAGAAAAAAATAACCAATTAAAAATCTTGTAGGAAATTTTATCAGCTTTCATTTTGTAATTGACATTTTTTTGCTAAGACGAACTGTTTTTGAGATAGAAGTGAAAATGTAAAAAAGTGACCTTTTTGGGGGGCCAAAGGGGGGAACGCGGCACCCCGAGAGGGGGGAACTTTTCTGTTTAATACAACTATATACCCAATTAGTGTTTTCCCCAAGTTTCAAAAATATATAAATTTTTTCCCCCATTTGCTGTTTTTTGGTCTAATTTGCCTGGACTATTATTAGGGGCCGAATGCCTCATACGAAAAGCGAGCGTAGCGAGTCTGGGGCCTTGGCCCCTAGTTGTTAAAAAAAAAAAAAAGAACCAATATGTGTAGAAGTATATTAATTTCGTTATTCTAATCGTATATTTTCGAGATTATTTTTCAACTGTCAGTTTGTAATGTGCTTTTCCCTGCTTAATTTACCAACGTAAGAAAATTTCACTGATCACAGTGTTCGTTAATTAAAATCGCAAATTGTATGCGAGATCCCACAGCAATGTGCCCAGGAGGCGAAGATACATTCAAGTATAGCACAAAGGTGTTTAACAACAAAGGTGGCGCTGCTATGTCAGACCTTCTTTCTATTCAGGGAGCATTTTAACGTTGGAAAAGGTAACCTCACAATTCTTTATTTTTAAATGTGAAGTTCTAAAAGACCTCACATGTCCAAATTTCTGTATCTTTACATAAATAGAAAATTGCTCTTCTAGTCCAGTCATTTGGTAGTTTTACCTGGAAAGTTTTCCGGGAGTTTTAAAAATGGGCAATCTATATATTATTTTGAAACATGTTTTTCTTTCGACAACCGAATCGAGAGAACGGCTGGGTGTAGAAACTCGGTTGAGGTGTCTGAAGAAAGTTCTCGGCCCCTAGATGTGCCATCAAAAGAGAAAATCAGAAAAAGTCGAACGGTTTAGGCGTGGCGGAACGGCAAAGGTGCAAATTTTCGCCATAGAAATAACATTGTGGTTTATTAACGCAGACGATATTTTTATTTTCGCCATAGAAATAACATTGTGGTTTATTAACCCCATTGTTGGCAGACGATATTTTTATGCGTAAGCCCCGCAAGGTTTGATTTATTTGGAAAAATATTTGTTAAAAATTGCATCCGTTTGTAAATGTTGTGTGGCAACAGTGTGTAGTGATAATAAATGTGTTGTTTTAAAAAACGATCTTACGTAAACGATTGATATGCGTAAGCTCCGTAGCGGAACTTCAAATGTGCAATTTATCGCCATAGAAATAACATTGTGGTTTATTAAATACATTTTGCTGTCATAAAAAGCCTTCTTTATTTTAGCGCTTTATCGCTTTTTAGCACTAGGGTGCTATTTCGTTCACGCCCAGACTTTGACTACTCGACTCTGTCGATAGGATTTGTAGACAAGTTTTGTAGAGATGAACTGTCACGGTGGAAATCTTTTTAAATGTGTTTACCACATAACTCGGAAAGGGGGGAGGGGAGAATAAGTCTGACAAGGTTTGCGATTTTTGATAATTGATCGCCACGTTTGCGGCAAAAAAACTTAAAAACCGAACCATGCCTGGCGATGGTTGTAAAATAGCTTTAGTAGGCAAATTTAATATAGATATTAATTCCAAAGATGTTTTTTATGCAACGAGAAAGACAAATATAGCACACGCATGGATTATGATGCTCATTCCGAACAGTATTTAAAATTGTGAAGTATAGTTGGAATATGCTTGGCGAAGATTGTAAGATTGTGTGTTTCAGATTTTTTTCAAACTTTTCTCCATACAAATACATTGTGGCTTGTTAACGACATTGACGGCAGTTATAAACTCCATCTTTAGTTAGCGATTTATCTTTTATTTCTTTAATTTTTCAGTTTTCTGTCTGATACTGGATCTTTACCATCCAGGGTAGCTTGAGAAAAGGCAAATAAAGCAGGGAGCGCGCGATCGCCATTTGGCGGATTAGACTTTTTTGTCTCTTGCAGAATCTATCTATTCCGAAATTTTTCACTATTTTCGCTTCATACTTTTGGCGTTTACCTTTCTGCTCCCGTATTTTCTCATGGAATGTAGTATGTCGCTCTTTCAATGGTTAGATCAAAGAATGCTGTGGCAGTCAAGATCATTTAAGAGAATTCACTTGGACGTTTCGTGGTCGATGACTTTACCCAAAATATCGTCTTCAACGAAATGCTCAATTAGAATTTGTAACTCTATTTGCTCATTCGTCATTTAATATCTACTCTTCTTTTTTTTACTTCATAAAGATAGTTAAAAACAAATTTTAAAGATTTCAATCATTTTATCGTTATTGTACAGTTGCTAAGAACTGGCGTGAAACCTGTTGTTTACTTTCTGTCACAAGTCATGTTCCGTCCGCGTCGCTCTTTGATTTTTTTCTGTTAGTTTTGTTCAAGAACTTGGTGACATTCTTGATCGTTTCCATTTATTTTTGAATATTAGAGTCAATAAAGTGACCGTCGAATTCGACGGGTTCCAGCTAGTTTTATAGATTTCGATGTGCTCTTTCCGAATTTCAACTTTGCCCCCTCGTATCTTTGCCGCTCGCGCCGCTATATTCGAAAAATGGCGCCCAAAAGCAGTTTTTTGGCAATATCTCCTTTCCGACTCATTTCACGAAAAAAACAATTACAGAAAAGGAAACTAGAGAAAATTTCCTACAATTTATGTAATTACCTTTTTTCCGTAAAATCAATAGTTTTGGCGTACGGGCGCCGCAAAGTGTAGTTCAGTATGCGTTTTGGCCAAACAACGCATTTCCATACCACCTTGCGAGGTAGAGTAAGCGGCGTTTTTTTTTTTTTTTTTTTTTTTTTTTTTTTTCTCGTGGCATCCCCAGTAGGCCCCGTTAGTTGTTGGCGAAGATGTAGATCTTCTTATTCTTTAGACGGCTGTATCTACGCGTTAAATCATATATATTCTCAAACCAGGAAAAGGAAAAATTTCGCAACAAATATATTCAACAAAAAGTATCATAGAAAAACCAGCCGCAGATCATATTTTATACTTGCATGCCTTCATTGCATGCCTTCAGCGGCTTTGATCAGTGCCGGATTAACAATATAGCAAATGTAGCAAATGCTACGGGCCCCGCGCTTTTGGGGGCCCCGCGCCTTTACCTTGAAAGTTTTCGTCTTTCCCCTTCAAGATCTAGCTTTTTTGACACTTTCCAACAAGTTAGAAAAGTTTTTAAGATTTCGATTTGTCTGTCTGTCCGTCCTTGATATAACTCGCGTCAATAGGCATAGATTTCTACGAAATTTATATATGTTATTCTTCTGCAGTACCATGTACCCTATTGTAAAGGATCTATGTAGCATTTGTAGATTTTTTTTACAGGAGCACTGAAAATAGTCCCAATACATTGCGCTCTATGGGACGTTATTCTTTAAAGCGTATCATCCTACTAACTACAAGGGGTGATCAAATGAAAAGGTACGAAACGACATGGTGGGTACAAATGTAGACTTTATTCAAAATACACACCATAGGACTGAGCACAACAATCCCACTGATGAACAAGCCGCAGGATTCTTTGTTCCCAGAATTCATGTGGCCGTGACGAGACCCAGTACATCGTCCGAGTTGAAGTGCTTCCCTTTCAGGTAGTTTCTTCAGTGGACCCAACACATGGAAATCGCAGGGCGACATGTCCTGACTGTAGGGCGGATGGTCCAACGTCTCCCACTTGAACTTGGCCAGTTCCTTGGCGAAAACGGACATTCCATTTTCTCATTGACTTGTGGGACACACAGACTTCCCAGTATACGGTCCTCATCCTGCGAAGAATAGTAGTCGGTTTAACACCTTCCGCTGTCAGGAATCGGATAACGCCTCGTTGCCCCTAAATCGTCGAATTTTGCAATGTGAACGCCATCCTGTCCTCACACACACTGCCGCGTCATTTGGACGTAGGAGGGTGCTTTTTACAGGAGTTCTGCTCTCTCCTGCGGGGCCCCCGCATGTTCCTATCCACACAAAAGGCTCCAATCGCATTCCTAGATGTCTCGCTACGTGCTCTCATAGCTGCATGGACAAATATGATAACGGTTAGGTTGTTGCGACGTTTCGT
Source organism: Cheiracanthium punctorium (assembly GCA_038373885.1). Taxonomy (NCBI): domain Eukaryota; kingdom Metazoa; phylum Arthropoda; class Arachnida; order Araneae; family Cheiracanthiidae; genus Cheiracanthium; species Cheiracanthium punctorium. The sequence continues at coordinate 48,376 of JAWZYV010005808.1, read as the reverse complement.
ACCTTTTCATTTGATCAACCCTTGTAGTTGCGCTGAATCCTGACTTCAAGATAAAACTTTTTCCTCAATGACTGCAAAAAGATTACAATGTCAAGGACAAAAAGCCTAACAACTTCTACATCGTTTGTACAATGCGCTTGAAAATTTTCACAACTTTGTAAAAAAATATAGATAACAATCTGTCAATTTTGAAAATCTGAAAATCCAACCGTTCTCTCATTTTTAAGCGATTTTTCGCTATTTTCAGCACCATTTCGTTTCCGAGAGTCAAAAAAGTGGATCATTTGCGTGACAAAATGACCTATTTTAAATGAAAATCACGTCATACAATTGGGGGATTCCAATACGTTTAAAATAATTTCTCCCGAGTTTATTATTATTTTTTTCCCCACAAATAAATCGTCTGCTGGATATGCGAATGTTTATGTATACAAAACGAAAGCTTTCGACTGCGAAAAGATTCCGCGCGTTTCCAGATGAGCATGAAATTCAATTTGGGTATGTAATAAAAATTGAATATGAGCTTATTTATTTTAGGTGGATGAAAATTAAATATAATGAATGAAAGACAAATTTCCTTAAACTGTTTTTTCTTGCTCCCGTTGTATAATTGCCTCCACAAAAGGCTTCTAGTTTTAGAGATACTCTGCTCTTCGAAATGAAACAAAATTGGATGTTATTAAGGATTACAAAATGAAGCTTGCATCGAAAATAGTGTCTGTATAGTTAAAAGTTTTTCTACATGGGAGCATTCATAATTTCAATACTATACGGTCAATGGCAGTTTAGAGACAGGCATCTATTTTAAGCATATAATACTATCCTACAATATGATTAGCTAATAATCCAACGACGATCGTGTGCCTCCTTCAAAATTTGCGCCAAAAGCCGGCAATGTTGGCGACTTTTGCTATAAATTGCCAAATAGGGTGCGAAAAAAATGCTTTGAAAAATGAACCGAACTCGGGGATATTTTTAATATTTTACGATAAATCGTAAAAGGTATTTACGTGTTATCCCGGCGGTCATTAACGCAAAACTATTTTTTCCTCAAATTTGCTGGCAAACTGTCGCCAATAGCATTCCGAACCATCAATAATTTCATGTGTCCGGCATTTATCTTGGCGATAAAGTTGCTCGTCTTGGCGGATCGCCGGGATAATATGTAAGTACCTCGAAAAATGTCTAATGTGATTATATTAAGCAATGACGATTTCTTTGGGAATTTTGAAAATTCGTTACTCGCACTGTAATTAACTGATTTATTGTACTGTGTTTTGTTAAGGGCTATTTGCCTAGGAGTAGGAGTGGGTCTCCGACCGACGAAAATCTGTTAATGCATTAGAACCCGAAACGGGTTAACGGATTTACACGAAACAAAATTGCAAACTTTGATTCTTTAGCGCTTGGAAAATTAATTTGAGACTGTTAACCCTTAAAAGAATAAATTTCTCGCTCTCTGTGCTCGTCCGATACCATTATGTTGTATAAAAGGATTATTTATACATTTTTAACCTACCAGCAAGTTTGAGTTCCTTATGATTTCGGTTATTTGTATGCTCTGATGTCCACCCATCCAGTGTTCTAACTGCTGTGGATATAGATCGATTTGTGCGAAATTTATGTTTTTTCTATGTACAGTACCATGTACCATATTGAAAATGGTGTATGTAGCATTTATAGTTCTTTTACAGGAGAAAAAAATCCAATGTATAGCACAGTCTAAAAATCTGTTGATACAGGTACAGGAATGACTGAATCAACAGTCATTCTTGAAAACATATTTCAGAGATATTCGATTTTTGAAAGAAAACAAAGTTGGCATATATATTACCAAGGCTCTCAAAATGATGCTCTCCATTGAGAATAACGTCCGTATTATTAATAGTTCTACAGGAGCACTCAAAAAATTCCCATACATTGCAGTCTGTGGCATTTGAGAGACACTAATACATTTCTAGCACAAGACAATGAGTATATAATTTTTATATTCTTCAGTTAAACGCTAAAAATAATTAAAGGTCTTTTACAGGGTCTCATAAAATTGCATTTATAGTGATAATACAACATTTTTTTATCTACGAAATCTCGCCAGTTTTAACTAAAATACATCGCAGATTTGTCGCAATTTTTTTTTGTATTGGAAAGTGTTTTATAATCTCTGAGCTTGGCATGATTTATCTTTCTTTATTTTTTAAGGCAACAGATAAATCTTGTAGTTCTTTTTTCTTTCTTTCTTTTTTTCTTTCTTTCTTTTCTTTTTTTTTTTTTTTTTTTTTTTTTTTTTGGATAAGACAATTTCTGTAGCTCCATATAGTGGAACTGTAAATCAGTTGTAGACAACTCATTGAAAGAATATATGTATAACTCGGCTGTTCGAACCTCGTCAATGGGAGACGCCTAGGTAATGAGTTGAACCCCTGAACCCCCCTAATTTTTTAGTTTCATGATTGCCATATTAAAACGATATTTATGGACTATGTCGTTTTATCTCTCATCTATCGTGTATTTCACCTGGTAACCCTATGTTGAAATTTTTAGGATTGTAACCTATTGATAGAAAAATACATGTGATGCACATTCTACAGCTTAGTAAATATTGTAACAATAGATTAAATCTGTTGTGAACTAATAGTATTTAAATAAACGGATGAAATTTTTAAACAATCATATTATCAAATAAATGCAACCTTACGGAGCTTACAGAAATCGGTGGTTTACGTAACACATACTAACATTTTCAGCGGACATTTATTCTTACTTTTATGTCGCGTTTCCGTAACGCATTTTTGTGTCTCATTTTTATGTCACATTTTCAAAAGGGGGTGAGAGATAAAATGACATAGTCATTAATATATTTAATGTGGCTATTGCATGCCTGCATTATTTAGTCAACTCATTACCTAGGTGAAACTGAATGAGTATTTTAAAGTCAGCAATAAGACACACACAAGAGTATATTTAACAATACTGTGGAACAAAAAACAAAGTTCTGAGAAAAAAATTTCAGGGAGCATCCAAAAGGGCGGAAATAAAAGAAAGGCTGTATCATTATCTTTTTGTTGACTAAAAGCGAAACTTGGACAAACGGAGGAGGGGTTATCCAGATCCTTGCACCATCCACCTATGGCCTATAGAAAATGGAGTCCTTTCCAATAATGTTACATTTTTTTCTTTATTTGAAGAAGGATTCCAGAAATAAACAAAACATAGAAAGAAAACTAAGTGCCGAAACAAAAGAACAGACTCAGGGTCTGATCAAGGGCGGATTAAAGGGAGGGGGTCGGAGGAGGCGACTGCCCCTCCTGAGAAAAATGAAATTAATGTAAATAATCCCAACTTACTTCCATAAAATTTATATATATGTATGTGAATCTTCCATCCAAGCCTTCACCCACAAAATTGTATTAATCCGTCAGTGGGCCGGATTATTCATTAGGCTGTAGTCTATCTTTCCCGATCATTTCAGTAACAAGTCGAATAACTTTTTTAATGAAGTTGTAATCAAACTTTTCAAAATGACTCAATAGAACGGAAATATTTGTGGCTATTTCTGAAGATGTTCTCTGGAACGCGAGTTGACCTTCTGCATTTCCCCGAGAGCTGAGATCCATAGGATTAATATTGTAGGAAAAACGCGCCCCATAATCAATAATACTCCCCCACGAAACAATAATTTTTATTTAAATATTGCACATAAAGTTATTTTGTTTTGCAGTAAATATGAGGATGGTATTTTAAACGGATGTTGGGAAACCCCCAAAGTTCTTTTGTTTTAGAGTAAAGGCGGGTGGCTTTGGCGAAATTCGAAAGTGTACTAGGGTGTAAACCATCCTTGGCTTTTGGTAGTTGGCTTGCTTTGTTTTTACTTAATTATTTCTTTTACATTTTACAATATTTAAACAAAGGCGAATTATTTTTTGAAACAATAATAATATACAGAATGTAAGTCATTTTTTTTATAGTTGGGGAATCCACTATTACGATAAATTATCTTATTAATCTCGGAAATTAACCACGTTAAAAGAATTGATTTTTGGCCGGTCGAAACCGCAGGTCAAGAGCGCGAATGCCAGTACGTTCGTTCAAATAAAATAATTAGAACCGAGAGGATCTTCGCACAAAGACAAGACGGTCGGGGTATCCTAGAAGCCATAACCCCAGGCAAACTGAAAACAAAAAGAATTTTCGGATACTCTTGATCCACAAAGAAACTCACAAATTACTTGTCACACTTAGGATTATTATGTCTTGCAAAAACATTTGAACGTAATACGATAATGAATGTTTTATCCGAATCTTTTATTATTTATTATATAGATTATTCTATTTAGAAAAGATACAATCCTCTTATAAATATTTTTTGAACAAAATATTTTATATCATTTTAACAAGGATAAGTCGAAGTAATGCACATATGCTTGTAGAACACTAACGAAATGACCTTTAGAAGTATTTCAAGTGGTATGTGGAAGTAACAGCCCCCCTGTACAAGCATGTACAGTTTAAATGCCTTCCGTGCATGCAGTATATTTTGAATGGCGGAGGTATTATTGTGCTAGATCTATCTATCCCCAGTTCGATTTCTTATGAATTAACCCATTAAATAAATTAAGAGAAGTTAAAAATATGTAACCTATTATTAGTAAATACCGTACAGATAATGAAATAATTTTACAAGCATGCATTTTTATAGAGGAAAAAATAGTGTTTAAAGGCACAATTTAAAATACATATTGATTTCGAAGGTTCTAAAAATTTTACAGAAACAATTATTATTTTATGTGTGTAAACTTGTCTAGTTATATGCTTGCATATGGGAAAGGTGGGAAGTGTTAGAAATTCTAAATATATATCCATGAACATTAACATTCATTAAAAAAACCTGAGTTGTACGAATAAATAACTTTAAACATCGCCAGTCTCACTATGTATTTAGCCACCCCCCCCCCCAACTTTATTTTGACGGGCATTTTTTCCGCACACCAATTTACTTGGAGAAATTGATTGGTCTAGTGCCAACTCAAATTTGTTCATTTTGAATCAAGGAAATTCGTAAAAGTTCTGTTTTATTTTATTATCGCACAAAACGTACCGATTAGCACACCCAAGGTGGAGGAAGGACTGGGATAAACCTCTCGCGAATATAACACGTGGGACCTTTTCGTTTTCTTTACATCTAATTAGCATTTGTAACACCATTAATTAGCACTAAACATAAATTGTAATATAATTAGCACTATTTATTTTCTCATTTAATTTAGCTTTACTACTTTAATGTGAAGGTGAACTCTTCCCCCTAAAAAAAAAAAAAAACATATATATATATATATATATATGGGTGCGTCACTGAGCAGGGGGGCCCTTGGTAACATTTGCTACGGGCCCCGCGCTGTCTTAATCCGGCACGGCACTGGCTTTGATACAACATCAGCATTATTTAATCAAGGAAAAATGAAATTTGTTGATGTACTCCGAAAAAATCCAGATTTAAACGTGGTTATCTAGGTATTCAAAAATCCGAATGCTGATCCAGAAAGCATTGCTAAAGCTGGAGAACGCTTCCTTCTTGAATTATACAGTGACAGTAATGTGAAAAGTAAGAAAAGTATGTATTTAAATAACTATATGCTTGCTTCACAATATCAGCATATAAAAGTAAATTTAGTATTGCGTCGCTACCACCAACAGAAGGAACAAGACAACATTCGCTCCGAACCCATCATCAGGTTCAGCAGTGGTATGGGAATGAACAAAATGCAGAGCAATGGGGCTGGAAAAGAAACAAGGACGGGCTAATGCCTGTCACCATACTCGAGTCCCCAGCTCCTGAAAGCTTCTTAAAACTTATTTCTTGCAAACGCAGAAAGAGATATCAGAAAGCCCGTGGATGCAGAAAGACTGGGTTAAAGTGCTCCGTTATACCAACACCTCCAACATATAGAAAGCCTAACAACTGAAGCTTTAACGTCACCACTAGGCCTTCAAGAGTGACGTCATCACAGTTTTACTTTCATAAAGTAAAACTATTTTCTGGTGAATGCTATAAATATTAGAAAATAACTTAAGTTATTTTCTAATCTAATTCTAAGATAAAAAATAAAATACCTTTGTGATACAAAACAATTCATTATGATCTATTTCCTTATTACACTACATAATTAGTTACAGTTAAAAACTTGCCTTTTGCCGTAAAATTAAAATTTTCTATCTCAAATCAGTAAAATGCTGTTGTGCGTGAGTAAATTCACCATAAATTTTAAATAGTTTTACTTTATGAGAGTTAAATTGCAATGACGTCATTCTTGAAGGCCTACTGATGATGTGAAAGCTTGGAGACGTACCAGTTGTTAGGCTTTCTATATCTAGTAGGTGTTGGTTATATGCACGAATTGCAATGGTACCTGTGATAACTCGCAAGTTCCATTACAAGATAGTGATGAAGAGGAAGAATCGGAGACTATTTTCGAGCAAACATATGATGAAATCGAGAACGAAGAAGATTGCGATGAAACTGATAATCCAATCGCGGCTGATGTGGAAGAAATTTCGGGCTATGACATTTGGATCGGTACTAGAGACAAAGAACTTGCAACACCTGGTCCATCAAGAACAGCGAAGCGAAGGAGAATGCGCTAAATTTTGGATTAGTTAAATCAGGGATGGGCAAACTTTTTCGGTCGCGGACCAAAAATCGAAAAAAAAGTTTGGCAGGCCAAGATAAATTTTTCTAAAATTTTAAAAACAATATACAACTATTATAATTTAAATATGTTAAAGAGATGAATGAAATTGCTATTTCATTTTTAAAAGTTTCTTATATTGAAGTTCGAAGTGAGATGTACTCGTTCTAAGGAAAGAGGCTAAATGCTCATCTGCCAGTCTCCTTCTGAAAAAATTCTTTCTAAGGTTCATAGTTGAAAACACTAAATTGTGATATATATATAGAAATACTGAAGTCAACTGAGAATAAGTATTCTCGAGGGTCTCTACTTAAAAATTGGTGTGATGGTGAATTTCTTATGCATGTTATGAAAAATAAAGGGTAAAATGTCTCACATTGGATTTATATTATTGCCGTGATGTACTTTATCCTCTCCCCCCAGGAGCAGATGGTGTGGCGGTAAGACAATTATCGTTTTCAATTTTAATATATATTAATTATACCAACATGCATCTTGATTGAAGATCGGACTTGGCATTCCCATTTGGGATATTGCGAACACTGTTTCTTTTTGCTGTGTACTAGCCACTATTTAAATACCGTGAGTATATGTATTCTGTTTATAGTTTTGAGAACAACAATTTACAAAAAGAATTCTTTAGGACAAATGGTGCCTCACCAGTTCTTGATGCATAACAGTTAATGCTAATTGATAATATGTGAAGATAATTAGATAATTTTAAGTGCATACATAAGGAAAATAATAATAATAAGAAAAATAGCAATAATAAGAAAAATTAACATTTACAGAAATTTTTTTTTTAAATAGCCAACATCATGGAAACGTCCAACAAAGTTTCCATAAACATAAATTCTTATGATGGGGACCCTACTCTATTTGATTTCTTTGCCGAGCAAATAAAATCGGTATGTACTCTCAATAAATTATCAAATGAAGCTGCTCTCATGTTTGTGAAGTCAAAACTCACAGGAGCAGCATTAAGATTGTACATTGAATCACCTACTTTGAAAGATGTTAAAACGTACACGGAATTACTAACTGAGTTGAAAAATTTTTTCATTTCCCCCGTACAGTCTTCTGCTGTACAAGAACTAAAAACAATAACAATGCTTCTTAATGAGAACATTCCTTCAATTGCTCACAGAATAGCAAAACTGACTAAACAGGTGTATCCGAATTTGACAGATAATGCTTCTTTACAGCAAATAATGCTGGTGTCTTTAATGCAAGCTGTTCCGAATTCCATCAAGGTAAAGTTGGTTGAAAACAATGCAAAACCTTTGATGAGGCTGTAACACATGCAAAAGCTCTGTTTGAACAATATTCGAGACACAATATTTTAAACTACCTTGTCGAGAATCAATCACAAAATTTTGCGGATGATCTTTCATTGCTGAAAGAGCAAGTAAATTTAATAAAAACCAAAAATGAAAATGTACGAGCTAATAAACACACTAGTAAGGAAGGTTACAGGAATTAGAACAAAAATTTCTTCAATAAAAATCGCTACAACAATGTGACATCTCACAGGCAACACTCTAAAATGAATGCAAAGTACTTTGGTTCCAATAGCCAAGATAAGCAAACCTTTGTGTGTGCATATTGCGATCGCAAGGGACACACAGCAAAGTATTGCCGGATACTCAAACGCAACAATCAATTTGATAGACACAGGAACATTTATAGTAGACATAGTCAAATAGTCAATCCTTCTAGACAGGGGGAACAAGGGCGTGCTCGTGAACAACATTGCTACTGTCTTCAGCCTACGATAGCGCCAGCTGCTCCAGCAACAACTCATAATAATGAAACATGTTTAAATAATTGCAATATATCATCTAGCTTGCATGGCTGTGCTCGTAACTGTGCATCAGAGAACCTTCACCCAAACTTCCTGTGAGAAGCGGAAATTCAGGGCCGTCCGCTTCTCATGAATTTAGTGCCCCTAGTTTTGTTTTATCACAACTTATGGAAAATCGAGTTCCTCCTGATACACAACAGAGAAGTACACAGAATCATACATACAATAAAAATGCTTCCACACAAACATTCTTTGAAAATGATGATCATGTTGTAACACAAGAACATATAGCTTCACAGGTAGAGATTCAAGACACGTCAGCAACAAAAGCTATTCAAACAAGCAACCTAACTCATTCTGACACTTTTCAAGAATTTGTGTTTTCAGTCAATCAAGCTCACAATCCTTTACCTGTAATTGATATAATTTTAGTCAAGTTAAATTTTCCATTTTTGATTGACTCAGGATCCTCCATCTGCATAATGGACACTGAAATTTTTTACTCCATAAAATCTTTCACAAAATATAAGTTTTTGGCCAGAACAGCTATTTCCACCATAAACTCTGATGTCAAGTTTTCTGGATGTGTATACATTTCTTTTAGAATAAACAATATTCATTTTAGACATAATTTTTTCCTGGTCAGGATGCCCCATAACTCACCATTCACAGGAATTTTGGGCACCGACTTTTTGAAGAAAGAATCCATTATTGTAGATTTCAACACAAATACAGTGAAAGTTAAAAACCTAAAAATTCCTTTTGTGTCTCCTGTTCAGTCTCAAGAAAAACTTCTTAATAATATTGAAAATAGGGAAATCTCTATAACAGAGATTTCTGAAGGGACTTGTCCGTCAAATAGACATGCAAATGACTCAGAAAATGGCGTATCCCTGTCAGTAACTGAAAACAATTCCAGCAAGAATTCAAACACAGTAAAAGTTTGCAGAAAAACAGTCATCCCTCCAAAGGAACAAAAGTACATAGAAGTCCGTATGCAAATGCATGGAAATTTTAAAGACTTTCTTTTTGAACCTTTCCACAGAATCAAAAACACAAAAACAAACACATCACTACATTCAGTTCCTAAAGTAAATGAAGAAATGTCAAATGTCAAGTGCAAAAGCACGCATAGTGGTCAAATTTCACAAAGTGATAAAAGAACGCATAAGGGCAAAAACGAAATAAGTTTCCATATTTTGGTTGAGAATCTGTCAGATAAACCAGTTCACATCAACAAAAACTCAGCAATAGGTGAATATTTTGAAATTGATGGTATAAGTGAAATTGATGAAGATAACCAAAACACAAATGTAGAACAAATTCATTTAATACAAGCAGATGATCAAATCAAAAATATTAGAGAACAAGAATTTAACCTACAAAATTTTAATATAAAACACTTAATAGGTCATGAACGTCAGGAATTTGAAGAGCTACTTACAAAATACAAACAGGTCTTTGCTACTTCCCTAAAAGCTATGGGACATACTGATCTGGTGATACCAAAGTTATCATTTACGAGTGAATATCCTCGTCGATCACCATCCTTTCCCATTCCTCAGATTTTGCTGAAGGAAACGGAAGAACAACTTCATGAGATGCTGGAAGCTGGAATCATCTCCAAGACCATTTCAGATTGGTCTAGCCCTTTATTGCTCGTCAAGAAAAAGTTAGGTCCTGATGGAAAACAGAAATATCGTCTAGCACTTGACCTGCGGCTAATAAACACAATAATCACACAAAGTGCATACCCGCTTCCCAAAATTGCAGACGTAATAAACAACATATCACAATACCAGTATTTCTCCAACTTAGATTTGCAGTCTGCTTACCATCAAATTGCGTTGCCCGAGGAGTACAGGCCTGTCCTGTCATTTAACACTCCTTTTGGTGCCTATTGCTATAATAGGTTAGTTTTCGGCCTCAAGATCTCTGCGTCAGTTTTCAACATTTAATTGATAAAATCATTGATGAGATAAATATTCCAGGCATCCTAGCAATCAAGACGACATAGTTGTCGCTGCTAACACTTTTGAAGAATCTGTTGAAAAACTATCTAAATTGTTTGAGTGTTTCCAAAAGTATAATTTAACTTTGTCTCCAGCTAAGTGCAATTTTCATAACACAAGCATTAACTATTTAGGTTTTGAAATATCTAAACACATTGTTAAACCGATCAAGCAAAACATCACAAAAATTACTGGATTTCCTATTCCAGATACGAAAAGAAGACTAAAAAAATTCAGTGGCTTATGCGGTTTTTATCGACATCTTATTCCAAAATTTGCCCAATTGACAGCAGATCTCAATGACCTTACTACCCCTAAAGCACAGTTCAAGCTAACAGAAAAACATAAGGAATCATTTAGCAAATTGCAGGAGATATTCTTTAAAGAACCATTTCTTAGACAACCCAACTGACAAGAGAAGTTCTACCTTAACACTGATGCTTCAACCTCTGCCATTTCGGCATGTTTGTTGCAGAAGTTTGATGGTGAATTGCTTCCCGTCTCGTAATTTTCTAAAACTTTAAACAAACACGAAAAGAATTACCCAGCCATTAAACTGGAACTTATGGCCATAGTCAAAGGAGTTCAAGCGTTTAAATATTATCTCTTCAACAGAGAATTTGTTGTACTCAGTGATAGCGAACCACTTAAGCACTACAAGAGGATTTCTTCTCCTACCGACCTTACAACTCGTTGGTTGTTAGCCCTCAGTGAATATAACTTCACATTTCAGCATATTGCTGGACAGAAAAATGTCCTCGCTGATTATTTCTCCAGAATTCCCGTGGAGTTACCGAATAAAGATGTCGTAACAGAACCTAACCTTTTAAAGTCAAATGAAATTTTACCTGTTGAGGAAATTTCTCACTCTCAAAAGGAGTTCTGCAATCAAATGTCACATACTGCGAACACAAAGGATCCGTTGCTAGAAATATCGACCCAGACTTTTCTACATGAACAACTAAATGATCCTGAACTGGGAAAAATATACAACAACATTAAAATGGGAAAACAATTGAAGAGACATCAGGACTTTCAGATTTCTCCAAATAATCAACTTCTCTACAAAAACATAAAAATCAATCATTCGGAGCAGTGCAAATCCTTTGCACCAAGACTAGTCGTTCCAAAGTCACTCATTCCAAAAGTTCTCAGAATAACTCACATTGGGCATCTGGGAATTGCCAAAACTTACGCACTACTTCAAGAGAGATATTTTTGGAGAGGAGCATATCAGGATACTAAACAGTATGTTGAGTCTTGCACTATTTGCCTCCAATCGAAACCACAGAAGATTCCACAAGCACCGTTTCAAGATACATTTGTACCAAGTCATCCAGGAGAAATGATCTCTAGTTGGCCCCTTTAAAAACAAGATGTACGTATTAACAGTAATTGACATTTTCTCAAGACACATGGAACTGTATCCACTGAAAAATATCACTGCAGCAACAGTTTCAGAAAAAATTTTAAAATATATATCTATACATGGGCGACCAGCACAGGTTTTATGCGATTTGGGAAACCAATTTACTGCAGAGATTTTCAAATTCGTGAACAAAGTGTTGCAAATCAATCTTATGCACACCAGTGTAGCACACCCACAGGCGAATGGAATTTCAGAACGCATCAACGCCAGTATTAAATCCACTATCAATGCTCTGCAGCTTGAAGGCCATTCTTTTCTTCATGCCATTGATCTACAGTATCACACAAAGCAATTTATAATGCTTCAAAACATCCAGCAACAGGATTTTCACCTAACAACATTCATTTTGCCCGTGACCTTTCTTTGTTCACTGACACCCTGGACCTGACCCAAAGAATAATACCTCTGATTACAAGATGTTCCAAATTCTAGAGGCCATAGAAAGCATATATCGCTTGGTCTTCAACAATCTGAAGGTTTCTCAAGAGCTCAACAAGGCACGTCAGAATTCAAGCAAAAAGCTCAGGATGTTCAACAGTGGTGATAGGGTGTACATCAAAACACCAGCTGCTTTCAAACAAAAATTGGACGGTCCATTTAAAATCATAAAAAAATTAGGCCCAGTTAATTATCTAGTACAAAGGGATGGAAACCCCAATTATAGAAAGTTTGTTGTACACACTAACAGGATTGTTCTATCTAAGCCCAGACCAGATAGACTCATTGAGTCTACCGTGGGAACTTATGGTTCTCATCATCAAATTACAAAAAAAAATTAATCCAGTCTCTTTCCAGCAGAGTGTCTACCCTTTTCCTGTAGGAGATGCTCCAGGTGTGGGAAATCAAACTCCAACGCCAGAGGTCCTTCCTAGCCTGTTGCAGCATGCCCCTGTTGCTCCTTCCGAGGATGATGTCAATCAGGAGGTAATCGTCTACGATCATGGGAAGGATGACGAGACTCCCTGGCATGCTCCCAACCTTTCTAAGGAGATTCCAGGTGATAAAGCACGTTCCTCAACTTTTACCCGGAGGATACCCTCTACCTCTCCAGGAAATCGTCCTGTAACACCTTCTGCAGATTCCCCACTGGGTGAGAGGAGGCTCATATCCTCCCGATCTCCTGTTCCGACCCTGTCTACTGCCTCTGCAACAAATGTTTCTAAGAATAGGTCCATATCCTCTCTCACAGACCTTGAAGTTATGGCATCATCTCCTCCTCATGGCTTCACAGGGATGGCAGACCCTGTTCCAAATACCAGCGGCTCTCCTGCTTTCACCAAGGTGACCACTGCACTATCGACTCCTGTGTGTGGTGTTGTTCCTCCTGTCCCTGATGTGCCAATAACTCCCAAACATCGATTAATGGGTAGCAGTCGATACAACCTGCGCCCTCGCCATTAATTTGAACTATTACTTTTCTGAATAGAACTCTGATAACTTTTTACCTTTATGTTGTCGTGCAAATTTTTCTCACACATTGATATTATATGCACTGAACTTTACACAGACAGATAAACTTTTTTCTAGCCATCATACATCTATACTTCTTTTGCATATATATTATTTCTCAAGTGTTGATATAAAATGTTTTTCTATTGTGTATAACGTGACAACTTAGTATTTTAATTATGATGTTTGTATCTTGAGGATTATGTTTCTATTTTGATTATGATATTTTGTATTCGGTATATTGATTTTTCTCAGATGTTGATAATACTAATATTCATATTAATATGCAAATTTTGCTGTATGGAAGTAAAGCATTAAGGTGGTTTTACTTACAGGTCTTTACAGTATGTTGTATTATTAAGACAGGTGTGAAAATTTTTCTGCTGGCGGAAAATTTCTTTCATGTGTGTCTGATTAATATTTCTCTTCACTTCTTTCCTTCTCTATCCTCTTGTGGCCTGATCAACCACAAGCTCTGTTACTCTGTTCTTCCTTAATCATCTGTTTACAAGCTCAAAGAATTACCTTGATTTGTTTACTACAATATAATAGTATTATGGTTTATCAACAATGAGTGCTATGCTTATGTGTGAACATTTTTTCTTCTATGTATAATTTTTCTTGGTGTTTTACATTTTGAGTGCATTCACAAGGTATATATTTTATCACGAGATTTTGGATTTTTGGTTGCAGTCAAATTAAAAAAAAAGGGAATATTTTTGGGTTATGAATGAAACTTTATGCAAATATACATTTTTTCCATTTGTGTAGTTGGCCAACTAACATTGTGTACTTATCATATTTTTTTACATAACCAAGAACTTTTTGTATCTTTGTGTGATGGGTACTTTAGAAAATCATGTCTTCTGTAAGAATGAGGGAGTTGTGATGTGCAAACTTGTAGGGGTAAGGTGCTCCTTTTGTTTTCTGTGAAGTTTACATAATGTGTTTAACATTTCAGTGAAAATTTCATTGTTGCATTGATTTTCTGTGCCAGACTTTGTTCTAGAGACCTTGGGAACTTGATCTCAGTTTTTTACTTCCTTGTACGTAGTATAAGGAAGTAATGTGATCCCGAAAAATTTTGGGGGCCAAATTTCGACAAAAAAACCGATTTTGACTACCTCTAAATTTAATTTTAAAATTTTTTTCGATGCATCCTATCGTAGGCTAGCATGCACGATCATATTAACGCGTCTGCAACTCATTTTGACCAGCGGCGAGTCTGCTGTGGCCAGTTTTTCCATGCCGTCTGTACGTACGTACGTATGTATGTAACTCGCATATCTCAAAAACTATTGGTCGTAGAATGTTGAGATTTGATATTTAGGATTGTTCTATGATCTAGTTGTGCACCTCCCCTTTTGGTGGCAATCGAATGGATAGTTTATGTACAGGACCGCCCAAAAGATTCGAAATACATTACGCTCTATGGGCCGAAATTCATTAAACTTGCCTAACTCAAAAGCTATTAGGCGTAGAATGTCGAAACTTCATATTTTGGATAGTTGTAACATCTAGTTGTGCACCTCTCCTTTTGGTTCCATTCGACTGGATAGTTTATCTACAGGACTGCCCAAAACATTCGAAATACATTACGCTCAATGGGCCGAAACTCATTAAACTCGCATATCTCAAAAACTCTTAGGCGTAGAATGTTGAAACTTTATATTTAGGATTGCTGTAACATCTAGTTGTGCACCTCCCCTTTCGATTCCATTCGACTGGATAGTTTATCTACAGAACCGCCCAAAAGATTCGAAATACATTACGCTCTATGGGCCGAAATTCATCAAAGCGTTTTTTAGAGGTATTGGGCTATTTCAAACGACTCAGAAGTGATGTATGCTGTAAAGAGTTAGAAAATGAATTTCTCCATTAAAAAAAGTGTCTTTATCATTTGTAGTTCTGCTACAGGAACACTCAAAAGATTTCCAATACATTACGGTCAATGGCAATTTTAGGGGCATTCATCCATTTCAAGCACAATACCGTCCTACCACATAAGTTAGGTAATGGTCCGACCACGGTCACGTGCCTCCCTCAAGAACTATGCCAAAAGTCGCCAAGCTTGGCGACTTTTGGTGTACGTGTGTGCATATTTAACTCTCAAATCTCAAAAACTATTATGAAATTTCATATATAAGAATGTTGTAACATCTAGTTGTGTATCTCGATTTTTGGTTCCAATCTAATGGAGAGTTTATATACAGGACCACCGAAAAGAATTTTAGTACTTTAATGTCTATGGACATCTTCAATATAATACAACTGTAGACAGTCATTGTTTGGTACATGCCCAAAAACTCGCCGTCTGTCCTCGACCTTGGCGAGTTTTGGCGAAATATCGCCAAATTTGGCGATAGTCAGTCATTTGGTCCATGCCCAAAGTATCGCCATTTGTCATCGTTCTTGGCGAGTTTTGGCGAAATATCGCCAAATTTGGCGATAATCTGTCATTGTTTGGTTCATGCTTAAAATCTCGCCAAATGTCGTCGACATTGACGAGTTTCGCCGAAATATCGCCAAATTTGGCCCCAAAAATTATTTCGTATTTTGTATAACTCTAAAACTTTAACCCGTAGAATTTTAAACTTTTGTATTTAGAACTATATTATAATACCAACTGTTTTCAATATCTTTTTTGACAGCAATCACTGGGAATTTATTTACAGGGTGAGCCAAATGACTTTAAATACATTAAGGTGTATGGATGCATTCAATTCATTGAAAGTCCTTGGTCAATGACTACTTTGGCTATCCCCAAAATCTCGCAAACTATCTCAAGTTTGTCGGCTTTTGGTGAAATATCGCCAAATAAAGTGTCAGAAGGAAATGTTTCAAATTGAACTCAGCTTGGCGATATCGAAATATTTGGCTAGAAATCGCTAAACCTTACTATTATTGACATTTTATCTCTTTCAAACAAATAAGTTTAGAGGAAGTGCGTAGAAAACATTTTTGATTTAATAGACGTGCAAGGAAGTCATGTGTTGGACACATCAGATTTTTTTTGTGTAGCGAAGGGGAGTATATCCTGAGGAAATCTCCTCAGTATATTTTTTTAAAATTAATTTATCCGGAATTTTTCTTAAAACCGTGTGATAAAAACAAAAATATTTTGCACGTGTGGTTTCGTCGCCAAAAGGGCGATGTCTGCATCATTTCTGGTTGCCTTTTCGGCGTTTTTTTTATGTTCTGTCGCAGCGGGATTTTCAGAATGAGAGAGGTGTGCACTTCGGTTTTGAGAAGGAATTTTTTTAGCTTCGTGATGTTTTTGATTATAAATTGTGATATATATATAGAAATACTGAAGTCAACTGAGAATAAGTATTCTCGAGGGTCTCTACTTAAAAATTGGTGAATTTTGGTGAATTTCTTATGCATGTTATGAAAAATAAAGGGTAAAATGTCTCACATTGGATTTATATTATTGCCGTGATGTACTTTATCCTCTCCCCCCAGGAGCAGATGGTGTGGCGGTAAGACAATTATCGTTTTCCATTTTAATATATATTAACTAGCTGAAGTACCCGTTCTTCGCACGGGAATGAATGGACTTTTTGATATTACGATTTGTGATTACTATTAATTGTAATAAACAGATATAGCAAAGTGGATATCGCGTTATATTGTGTCCAATAATCATGCATACCGAATTGCAAGGCAATCGTTTGTACGGTGCAGAAGGCCATGCGGCGTAGCGCAATCTAGTGGCGAGTTTTAGCAAAACGGATACGGCGAAAATATTTTTCGCATTCAGATATCGATGTATACGAATTTTCATGACTATCGGCTGGACAGTCCTGAAGTTCATGTGTTGACGCGACATCTAGTGGCAAGTTATAGGAAAATGGATAGCGCCAAACTCTTCCCCGTGTTCAAATATCTATGTATACCTATTTTCATAGCGATTATTTGCACAGTCAAGAAGTGATACACTGCAGGGCCATCTAGTGGTTCCAGGCGCGTAGCCAGGAAAATTTTTCGGGGGGATATGCGCCTGGAAAAATTTCGGGGGGGGGATATATCCCGATATCCCCCCCCTGGCTACGCCCCTGAGTGGTTCAATAAAGTAATGATTTGCTACAGCACCGTCAAGTGGCGAGTTATAGCAAAATGGATAACGCCAAAATATTCTCATTGTTCAAATAGCTATGTATACTGATTTTCATAGCAACCGTGTTCAACTATCTATGTATACCAATTTTCATAACGATCATTTGCACAGTCAAGAAGTGATACACTGCAGGGCCATCTAGTAGTTAATTTAAGTAATGATTTGCTACAGTGCCGTCAAGTGGCGAGTTATAGCAAAATGGATAACGCCAAAATATTCTCATTGTTCAAATAGCTATGTATACTGATTTTCATAGCGACCGTTTGAATGGTCAAGAATTTGGCCTGCTGCAGCGTCATCTAGTGGCGAGTTAAAATAATAATGCATTGCAGTGCCATCTAGTGGTGAGTAACATCAAAAGGAACACAGTTAGAATATATTCTTCGTGCTGAAATGTGTAAGTATAAGAAATTTTATGCCGATCGGTCGAACGGTATAGAAGTTGATGCGTTGCAGCGCCATTTAGCGGCAAGTTACAGCAAAATGGATACTGAAAAATGTTCTCCGTGTTCTAATATTCGCGTGTACCAAATTTCATCGAAATCGGTTGGACGATATTCGCATAGCAAACGGCTAAACGGAATAGAATTCAACGTTGTGCTGCGGCACCAAGTGGCAAGTTAAGGAAAACGGATAGCATAAAAACCTTCTCCATCATAAAAGACTTAGGTGAACCAAATTTCATCGTGCAACGGTGCTCGAGTTTTTCAACCTCATAAACACATACCAACATTCATTTTTATCTATAACCAGTGTTATTATATATACCAGTCTCAAATAAAATCCAGTTTCAAATCTAAGCCTCGCCAAAGTGCCAACATACGCCATTTTGCAAGAGTTTTTTCAGGGAATCATTCGAAGCATTGACTTAGCAGCAATCAATATGGGAAATGGTTCGACCGCCAAAGAGTAGACAAAGAGAGTTATTTGAAAATTGGAATCCCTTAATACAGCCGATTTTTTTTTTTAAATTATCAACTATAATGTGTTTTATTCATCGTTACTCCGATGTACTAAATGAGAAGATTTAAATTTTCTGAAATTTGGCGGAATTCCCCCAACTTAAAAAATTGTACTCAATTGGCGAGAATTCTGAAGTTAGATCGCTTGAAATCCCTTAATAACTGCATTATTTCTTCACGGATCATTAAAATTTAACGCTGTATTCTAATAAAACCTTTGCACTTGTTTTCAAAAATCTATTTCCTTAAGCTCTCAATAAATTGCGCCAAGCCGAAAACTGTGCAAACCGCTAGAACTCACTTACTCAAATCCATATTTCAGCCATTTTATTTTTTCGCCAAACTAAAAAAATTTACACATTAGCCTCGGAAATCTTCAATTCTTATTGTTTTGCGTGTAAAGCATTACATTCCTGCTCTGATTTCCCATGCACACGATATTATAATTTTAAAAAAATAACCTTACGAATATAAACTAACAAAAAAAAATCATTATTATTCTTTTATTTTTGCTTTGAGAATTTAAAACATTTTATTCGGCAAAATCGCCACACATGGCAACCACGATCCTTATTTCACACTTTTTTCACTACAGGGGTTACAATTACGGAAAGATTTTTGCGTGAAGAGCATAAAAATTCTCTTAAATTCCGGGAACGGGTGCACTTTCAAAGATTTAAAGTGGACTATGATTTATTCTATATTATTTTACATATCTGTGCTAAATTTCAGGCCGATAGGTCCATTTTTGTGGATTTGTATACGAATCAAATCCACAAACAAACAAACAGAATTTCATTTTTATTTATCAGATTATACCAACATGCATCTTGATTGAAGATCGGACTTGGCATTCCCATTTGGGATATTGCGAACACTGTTTCTTTTTGCTGTGTACTAGCCACTATTTAAATACCGTGAGTATATGTATTCTGTTTATAGCTTTGAGAACAACAATTTACAAAAAGAATTCTTTAGGACACACTTGTTCACATATATAAGATGAAGCAAACATAGCACTGATTTTCTGAGCGTGAGATATTCAATTTGGGAAACGATAATGATTTGTAAAATTCTAACTTTGGAATATTTAGGAACAACTGCTTGAGATGATCGTTAGATTGCAACTCAATTAATTCAAGCTGCAAATCTGACCTCACTGCTTCACAATTTACGTTCAAAGGCATGGTAAAAATATCCAATTCTGTTTGAATGGCACTGAAATCTTGAAATCTGCGTTCGAACTCAAAATGCAGTTTTTTCAAGCCATCTTCATAATTCTTAAGCTTCTCTTCATTTATTGAGAATATTGAATTTAACCTCGAGGAATGAGACAAGTCGTTCTTAGCTAGCTATCCAGCAAACAGATTAGGTTTTAGTTTAAAAGCTTTAAGATGGGCCCAGATATCGTCGATAAATTGATTTTTCCCTTGCATCTTGACATTCAAGTTGCTCATATGACAAAGATCTGGGGAAAATGCATAGTCCGAAAGCCATTCTGTATCTTCTTACATTTCGCACTCCGCAGAACACTGTATCTCATGGAAGAACGACACAATGTCGTCTTTCAGCTGCCAAACTCGCTCAAAAACACATTCTGCAAAATTCTATCTGGGGGGCAGATAAAACCTTCCGGCGGGCCGTAGTTTGCCCATACCTGAGTTAAATGCATGTGGATTAGGCCTACTGGGGATACCACGAAAAAAAAAAAAAAAAAAAAAAAACGCCGCTTACTCTACCTCACAATGTGGTGTGGAAATACGTTTTTTGGCCAAAACGCATACTGAACTACACTTTGCGGCGCTCGTACGCCAAAACTATTATTTTTACGGAAAAAAGGTAATCTATATAAATAAAATTAGACTTTTGTCTGTACATTTCTTGGAATTCAAAAATTTTGCGATTTCTATCCGTTTCAAGCACCCGGGAATCCGATGCCACCCTCAAAAAAAAGTTTCTCTGTCTGTCATTCTGTCGTTCTGTCATTCTGTCCGTGACGCTTTTTATGTTTAAGCATCACGTAAAAACGACTGAAGCGAATGATATGAAATTGGGTGTCATGATAGGTGGTCACTCAACTTAAAACCTAGGCGTCAAATTTTTTTAAAATCTCGATTGGATTTTGAGATTTTGCGAAAATCCTTTCAAACTGCGTAAATTTGTGTTCAAGCATCACGTAAAAATGACTGAAGCGAATGATATGAAATTGGGTGTCATGATAGGTGGTCACTCAACTTAAAACATAGGAGTTGAATTTTTAAAAAATCTGGATCGGATTTTGAGATTTTGCGAAAATCCTTTCAAATTGCGTAAATTTGTGTTCAAGCATCACGTAAAAACGACTGAAGCGAATGATATGAGATTGGGTGTCATGATAGTTGGTCATTCAACTTAAAACATAGGCGTCGAATTTTTAAAAAATCTTGATTAGATTTTGAAATTTTGCGAAAATCATTTCAAACTGCGTAAATTTGTGTTCGCACATCACGTAATAACTGCAAAGGTGAAAAAATTATATTTGGTGAAATGATAGGTGGTCCCTCACCTTAAACTATTGGCATCTAATTAAAAAAAAATCCATCAGATTTCGAGATTTTGTGAAAATCGTTTAAAACTGAGTGAATCTTTGTTCCCGTATTACGTAATAACGACTAAAGCGAATGATATGAAATTTGGTCACACGATAGATGGTTGCTCAACATAAACTGTAGGAGTCCAATTTTTTAAACATTTTTATTAGATTTTGAGATTTTGTGAAAATTCTCTCAAAATTCGTTTATATTTCTTCAAACATCATGTAATACCGACTAATACGAATGATTCGAAATTGAGTGATATGATAGGTAGTTGCTAATCTTATTTTTAGGCGTTGAATTTTAAAAATATTTTGCTTACATTTTGAGATTTTTCGAAAATCGTTTTAAAATGCTGAAAATTTGTTCCAGCATCACGAAATAAAGACTGCAGGGAATGAAACGAATTTGGGTGACAGGATAGGTTGTCACTCAACTTAAATTCTAGGCTTCAAATGTTTCAAAAATGTTGATTAGATTTTGAGATTTTGCGAAAATTATTTCAATATGCGTCAATATTCGTTCGCGCATCACATAATTACGACCAAAGCGAATGAAATGATATTACTTAGTTACTCTCTAACCTGTAATATTTTAACAATACTTAAAAATTATAACTTCGCGTTCTTTACTTTGGCAACATACTACATCCATTCTGTGTACTCCTACAATGCTGACGAAAGTTCTTGCTTTTTGGAAATTTGCATTCACTAACCCGTCAAGGACGGGTACTTCAGCCAGTAAATAAATAAAATGAAATAAACAATTCAGGCTACTTAGCATAAGCTTTATATTGCGAAGAAGTTCCAATTATTTATTCATGATTTCTTTCATATCCCCCTGAAAATTTTTCCTGGATACGCTCCTGTTTTTCTGGTTGATCGAAGGTTATTCTGAATAGGGCTTTTTGTTTTCGTTAATAGAATTATTAATTACTCAGTAGGTCAATCGAAAATCATTTAAAAGTTATTCCCAGGGGGAAAACAAGTCAAGGAGTAATTAAAACAATATTATTTCTTCATAAAGTAATATTTATCACTGGTTGAATTTTTACCTTAAAATATTTGAGTAGTTCCATGTTCAAAAAATATTTTTATCATGAAACAATTTTTAGATTTAAAACTATTTATTTTTCTTTTTTATTAAAATTTCTATACTATTTGTTATTATCTTCTCACTAAGACAGAGAGAAGTATTCATTTGCAAAAAAGCTGTAACTAAAATTGTGAAGCATTGATAAAGGCATTGTTAAAGGCTTTTTGCGCTCTTAAAAATAACGATTGTTTTGTTATAAAAGCATATTTTCTTAATAAAAACACATTATTTTTCTCTGTAAGCAAACAAAAAGAAAAATCTTAAATTTTTATTAATTCGAACAAAGTACTCTTTTGAAGTTACATTCCCCAAATATATTAATTCTTTAACGAAACAGTTTTCTCTCTTACTACTTGTTCCATATCCCCCTTCTCTTTCAAAAAGAAAAAATCTGGAGTGACTCCACTCGACTTTCCGAACACTTACGATTAAGACCATTACCAAGCACTTAAATAAATTTTAATCGATGAATAATTCAAACATATATACCAAATTGAAACTCAATCGAATGCACCGTTTAAATGCTTGCGCACTTTCAAGAATTTATCCCCATATGCCATTATGCCATAACATAAAAGAAAGTTTTGTCGTAGCCCTTTAGGAGAACTATAAGTCCTATACACACCAAAATCAATACCGGTCTTAGGATGGTGGTTTATAACATGTATACCGAATTTGAGCTCAATCGAATGTATCGTTTAAACGCTAGCGCACTTTCAAGAAATTCCCTCCATAGGCCATAATGTAAAAGAAATCTTTGTCGTAGCCCTGTAGAAAAACTATAAGTCCTATACACACCAAAATCAATACCGGTCTTGCAACGGTGGTTTATAACATGTATACCCAATTTGAGCTCAATCGAATCTACCGTTTAAACGCTAGCGCACTTTCAAGAAATTCCCCCCATAGGCCGTAATGTAAAAGAAATCGTTGTCGTAGCCCTGTAGAAAAACTATACGTCCTATACACACCAAAATCAATACCGGTCTTGCAACGGTGGTTTATAACATATATACCCAATTTGAGCTCAATCGAATGCTCCGTTCAGGAGCTATCGTGTTCACTCAGATACACACAAACACACATACACACACACACACATACACACATACATACATACATCTCGTAAAAATAGCATAAATGGACTCAGAAGCCCTTAAAACGAATAAAAACACCAAAATCTCGAAGTCGAATTTTTTCATGATTACAATACTTTCCTTACATGGTACATGTTCGGAAAGTAAAAATAAATTTAATAGCCGGGTCAGCGGCCTACTTTTTGGTTGACCGTTGCGAGGGCCACGGATGTTGGTCATTTCATTATGGGGGCGCCTATTAGGCCAACTAACGTTGCCTCTTGTGAGTGGTCTAATTTTGAACCACTTCCAGATGAGAGACCAAGCACCTGGATTGGTACCCACAGAGGAACCGTTCGAACATGAAAGACACTGCAGTAGCGACAGATTTCCCGTGCACCAGCTCGCTTTAGCTTATACGGCTCAAAGCATTTTAGCCGAGAGAGGTTTTCACCCTCCCAAGCACTGGCCAATCCGGTGTTTCTTCATTTTCAGTGTTCACTTTCAGTATTCTTATGGGAACGGAGCATAGCGACTAGGCCTCTGCGAAAAGAAAATATATGTATGCGTATATAAATTGCTCTTTTCCCTAAATTGAACATTTTGTGTTTGTAAAATAGAGATACAGTAGAACGCAGATTATCCGAACTTTAATTAACCGAACGGTCTAATTATTTGAACAGAATGTTTCTCTCTTTTTCTTTTACTCTGCACGAAAAAATTGAACCATTCCAGCTGAGTATATCTGACGTCCGAGACATTAGTATAGCTTGAGTAGTAGTTAAAATTGAGGTCAAGTCGACAGAACTTCTATTTTATGTTTATAATTTTACTAACTTTAGGCACTGCAAAACTGAAACTAGCTTGGTGGTATATTTCATATTTGGCGAAAAACTGGCAAACACTACAATTTATTACAAAGGAGAAATACCGTTAGAATATGCCTGACGATGATTGTAAAACAGTTTTAGTAGGCGATTTTAATAAAGATTACAATTTGAAAGAGGAACAAGGAAGAAAAATACTGTACACTGTTGGATTGTGATACATTTTCCAAACCGTATTTGTTAAAGTGGAGCATATGACAAAGATTGTTAAGCAGTTTTAGTATTCGATTTTAATATAGTTAATATAAATTACAATTCTTGAAACCTTGAATTATAGTTAATATAGATTTAAATTCTGAAAAGTGGTTTCTGGAACAAGAAAGACAAGCAAGGCACTGTCATGGACTATGATGCACATTCTCCAAACAGTATTTATAAAAGAATATGCTTGGCAAAAATTGTGAAACAGTTTTAGTAGGCGATTTTAATACAGATAACTATTCCAAAAAAGTATTTTATGGAGCAGGGAAGAAAAATACGGCATACTTTTGAATAAGGATACACTTTCCAACTTAATGGAATAAAGAAGAAAAATAGGGACGGCGCATGGATTATGATACGCTTTTAATATATAGTACTTAAGCATGTATTTAAAATATAAAAGTGTTTCAGATTTTTTTTTCAAGATGTTCTTTCGATACACTCAATAAGAATGGTTTCGACTTCGCACAGATGCAGAAAACTTTCCCGTTGTTTTTATTTCTGGTGTACTTAATTTTTAAAAACATTGCATTTTCCATTAAATACAGTATTTAAACGCAGTTTTACTCTTTTTCATCTGATGAAGTTTTCTAAATCGTTTTCATCATTCCTCTTTCTAATAAATTTGGCCGCCTATGACTTTGTTGACTGCTCATGACTACTCACTCAGTAATAGAAATATTAGAATATGAGAAACATAGTGAATTCTTTATTGAAAATAAATTCTCATGTTCATAAAAACTGTAAAAACTTTCGTGTGTTACTACTGACAAAAAAAATCCTTTTAATACACACACGCACTACTTACGGCATGCATTCCGCAAAATTAATTTTTCGGTGGCCCACTGTTTCTTCTTTTGTGTCAATTGTTTCAAAAAAATGTATTTCCTGGCGCAAGAACACCATTCCCTATTATCATCGGTCACAATTATCAACTCTGTCATCAGAAGTGTTAAATGATAAAGCACTTATTTTGAGTTTAAGGGTCAACTTCAGTATAATCTTTGACGGGGAAGATTTTATATTGCGCATTATGCAAAAAGATACCATCATCTAACGAGTCCACCTTTTTTATTATGAATGAGATTCTCATCAGAGGAATCTATTACAAATACAGAGATTACCGCGACACCTGTTACAGATGCATACTGTAGGATACAGAAGCGGATCCAAAACAACAGGGGGGGTATGCGATCGTCCACTCTCTGAGCACTCGAACTCGCTACTAAACCCAACGATTGCGCAAGCTCAATCCTGGATGCCAGTGGAGCGTTCAAAGTACCAACCTAGGAAGCAACGCCGGTCGGAGAAGGAGAGTTTTCCCCCATTGCGTCTTTTTAAATGATGGGAGGAAACAGGTTGAACATGGGTTCAACATTAAAAACAAGTAGGTTTAAAAAGAGGAGGGAAGAGAGAGAGTAACCGTCTCTGATAATACGCATCTTCTTGTTTATCCTCCCTTCCTTAAAACTTTTCAAGATCCGCCACGGATATTTCCTGTAGCAGGAAAATTGAACCTTATTATTATCAGTCACAATAATCAACTTTCTCATCAAAACTGTTAAATTATAAACAGTTATTTTGAGTTTGACTCACTCCCGCAAGGTCTTTGACGGGGAAGTTTTCATAAAGCGCAATTTGGGAAAAAAAAAAAAAAAAGATTTCATCATCTAACGAACTAATCGAGCCCTTGTGCATGATAGAATTTGTCGCCAGAGAAACCTATTCAAACAAGAAAAGACGAAGAAACAGATCTATCTCAAATCAATTAGACGCACATGAGCGCCTTCAAGTCGGCGTTTTAAGGTGTTAAGTGGACAGACAACAGCTGTTCCGAAAAGCTTCATTTTTGTTCTTTGGAAACCATTGATCAGTGCCGTATAAAGAAGGATGTGATATGGAGGGAACAATTACCGATTATTGATCTCCCCCAAATGACGACGGTGGTCTTAAAACAACCAGCCGGTGCATGGTGGTCAGAAAGCGTCCCCACTTTCAACAACCCGTGAGGGAGTAGCGTGATAAGAATAGGCATTAAATATTTAACCTGCTCTCGGATAAATTAATCAGTCCTTTCCGACGAACTAGCCATTAGTCCACGTATGCGCAGGCATACTTCGTTCTTCGTTCATTTAATTATTGAACCGAGTATGAAGAATTAGAAAATTTTTACTGTACTAACTTAATTTACGAACATTTCACAAAACGAAAGAGTGCTTTTAATAAACTTGTAGTGCTATCAGAACGCTTTCGCTTTTGTCAGCCAAGCACAATAGAGGGTTGTTGATTTTTTTTAATCTCTCGGAGTAATACAGTGAAATACTGAATTATATTTCAATCATATTTTAATCTGTAAAAGGCACCATGGCAGAGAGAAGAAATTTATCAAAATTTTAGTTATTTAAGAACTCTGGCGCGAATGAACGGCGGTTTATGGCATTTCTAGAGCGGTTACAGTCCTAGATCTCCGAGTCTGTGAGTGCATTAGAAAATATAATTTTTCTAGGGAGAGGGGAGGAAAGAACTTTTTAGGGCCCCACCTAGTTTTCCCTGAACGCAATCCCTGCGGCGATAGTATTTAATGTTCATGTTCAAAAGAAATGCTCAGAAATATGAAATTCAGTTTGAGTATTTATCACAATTGTTATTCTTTTATTTACGAGAATAAAATAAAGCCAAACGAAAAGAAATTTGCTAATACAAGATCGGAACGTTTTCCACCAAGTTAGATTTTCATTGAACAAATGTGTAATGTTAGGAACTAGAGAGTTCTAGAAGGTATTTCTAATTAAGGCAACTTTCTTCGTAATATAAAACCCTATTGTTATTTTTCTATAGATACTGTAAAAGTAGAATGATAAAAATAGTATAGAAACGTATTTAACATTTTTCTTTTTTCTAACGGGCTGGTACTTTGCCGATTAGGCATTGTCCCTTACAACGGTCCAAAGGTGTTGGCCACTTTATTATGGGGGCACCTAGTAGGCGGACCAACGTCGCCCCCTATGAAGGGACGGACATGACAACCACGCCCAGTCGATCGAACCCCGGCCGCCGGGAGTTGAACCCGAAACAGGAGTACGGTGCTTTACCGACCATACAACTGGGTCGGCGCACGTATTTAACATAAATTAAAGAAATAATCATGTTTGCATTGCCCTGTTTGGCTGTAAATTAAAAAAAAAAAAAGAATGAAAGAAAGATATCCCTTTCATACTTTGTGCCGTTAAAGTTGAACAGCATATTCAATTTATTCTTATTATTACCAATAACATACTTTCATATCTTAAATAGCAAGTATTTTATATATTAAGAAGAATTTAGAGTGAGGGGAGGGGGAAGATTATCGAAAACTAGTTATGCCCCTTGAAACCTATTCGCAGTTTTTATTCGTGTTTTTTATAAAGCTTTGTAATTTATGTCTTTAACACCAACTTTAACAGGGTTCTTTTTCTAATAAAAAGTATTTACTTATTTTTCTTATTACTCTTATGAGTGTTCTGTTTGTGTTGTGTTTTAAGGCAAACCTGCACGCGGGGTATCTGCCTAGGAAGGAGGACTTTCTAGGGGGTTCTAACGCGTATTCACGTTACATCTGAAGAAAACCTACCAAAACTCCAGACCGTTAGATCGACAGCCGCGCGATGGGACCCGAACCCGGGACCTTCACACCTCGGCCGTCTACCATTTTCAATGGCATAGCCACTGTGCCATGCTGAGGCTTTATGAGTGTTCTATTCAAAACTATTTAGAGTTCAATTTACACTTTTGAGGACCCTGTCGGGGTACCTGCATATAGGGACATTTTTGGGAAAAGAGCTTTGCTATAAACTTTCTGGTAGAATAATACTTAAATTCATATAGACTAATATGATAAATAGTATTAAAAAACACATTTATGAAGTTGGCTTCCAAAACATTCTAAGCATAATAATCTAAATAAATTTACAATAAGGCAGCAACCTGTACAATATCGGAACGCTGTGTTTTAAATATTTTACCACAACCAATTAAAAAGGTGTTTATTTTTATTTGACTGCAACAGGGATCTATTTTTATACTTTCAAAACCCAATGCTGTTTCCGTCCTATATTCATTAGATTGTAAAGGGATACGTTAAACTAACAGAGTATTTAATATTCTATCCGATAATTTTCTTTTTCATAATTTATTGACTCGGTCATTGGAAAGTGAATAGAATGTTATTAGAACCAAATGGACGGTAATTATACTTAAGGTAGATATCTTCGAATAACGAACTTAAAACATTCGCATTAGTGATTGCTTTGTAGATTTTCATCTTTACGTAATAAGCATATACTGTTATAAGTATAAAATTAAAGAAATTACTTTTTATCCGCTCTTATATTAAACGAGGAATGTTTGTGTGTATGTCCGAGTGATCTCGAAAACTGCTCTAAGGATTCTTTTTTAATTTCGTACCTGGGGTTTTTTTGGGCCCCTGAAACGATTGAGCTTAGTCACGTGATTGAAAAAAACTCTAAAACGCTCAAAATTTAAAATTTAAAATTTTTGGATGGTAGCGCCATCTATTGAGCGTTTGAAAAACACACTTGATGCAATCTTCCTAAAAGGGACGCTCAAATAAGTTTGGGGCGGATTAAAAAATACACGCCATCGATATATAATAGTAAAAATTAATTTCGCAAAGAAACAAAATAAATGGAACTTGATATCCAGTACACAGACAAATAAATATTTTAGTAACTAGATATATTACACCTTTCAGCTACATAAATTTGTTTAGAATTAAAAAGTTATTTTTATTTCAAAATATCGTCATGGCAACCAGCCAAAGAAAAAAAGAAAACAATCTTGCAAAGAGAAAACAATTGCCATCCCCGCAAGCACCTTGATGGAATATACGTAAATAATTTAATTATTTTTAATTCATAGTTATTAATACAAAACTATCGTAAATCTTATGTGAAAAATTGCCTGAATTTATTACAATTATGCTTTTGTAACAAACGTAAAGCTAAATGTATTTTCGCGTATACACTAAAGCAATAAAGATTTTTCATGTATTTTATTGATCCATATGATGCGAATTTCAAAAGTGCATAAAAGTTTCAGCTTAGCCGAATAATTTAAATGAAAATGACACCCTTTTCAGTCATTCACAGTAAGAAAAAAGATCCTGTGACGTAACATGAAAATTCCATTTCTTTTCTTTTTTTTTTTTTTTTTTTCAAATAACGGCACTAGGTTGAATTCCAGTGGCGGCTCGTGGGATACAGCAAGTACAGCCGGGCTGCACTTGAAATTATCAGCACATACTTTAAAATAATTTATTCTACTAATTTTCCTAACTTCAATTTAGAATTATGGAAATCCTACGGTAAATTAAAAAAAAATCTCAAAAAAAGAAAAAACCGTATTGTGGCCGGATCGCTCATTCAGAAAAAAAGCACTTTAATCTTCCCGCAATTCAATTGGGAAAATCTTTGGTTCAGCCCAGAGCGCTGATAAGAAAATTGGCAGCACCGTTGCCATGACAACGGTTACGTAAGCATTTCCTCCGGCATAGGCTATAATGGGGGTACGCAGCTAAGACTCAGCTCATCAAAGATTTTGAAAGGTCGGCAGCACTTATGAATTCGACTCACTGATTGGCTCGAGAAGTGAGGGAGGGGGGTAAGGAGAACATATGTTCGGCAAACTCTAACAGTTCGACTTTATATTGCTGAATTTATCAAGAAGGTAAGCCTGAATAGACGCTTATGAATGGACAATTACCCATCAAAGCAGTATTGTTTTTAAGTAAGCAAGAACTGGCATTTAGAGGACATGGAGAGCGAGAAAATTCTTTAAACATGGGAAATTTTAAAGAGCTTTTAAAATTATTGATATCTACTATTGATTAAAACCAGAGGCGCCGACTTTACAAAATTTCTGTGGGTGCCCTAAAAGTCTGTGGGGGGGGGGGGGGTTAATAAAATGTTGAAAGTCGCACAAGGTTTGTAATTTTTGATAAAGGATCGCTAAGTTTGGTGCCAAAACGCGACAATTTATTTTAAAGGGGGAGTATAGTTGGAATGTACTTGGATAAGATTGTAAAATAGTTTGGCGTGAGAATCAGTGGCGTGATTATACCATTAAGGCCCATAATGAATTCATTGGATAGGGTCCTTCCTCATTGTACAGAATCTCAACCAACATGTTGCAGTTCACTTTTTCTAGCTTTCTATTTGGGAAAGGCTCCCCCTCCGGCCGGGGGACCATGGCTTTTGCCCGTTCTACCGCCCTATAGTTACGCCAGTGATTGTCTCGTCGAAGTTCCTCATGCGCATCTGAATTATAAAGGACATGGGTGCTCATATAGGAAAGTAGGTGAGGGGCTCGGGTCCCTCCCTCTAGACGTCGGTATAGTGAACATTTTTATATTAGCTAACCTTTTTTTCACTATTTCAGTACTAAAATGTTTGAAAGCGCGATTGCCGATGACCTACAAATGCAAGAAATAACCCCCCCCCCCTCCCTCCACGTCTTAAAGTACTCATATGGACGTCCACGCAGAAGAACCCACATACATTTGGCCTTATTAAAGATTTTCTTTTAAACTTTTAAAATATCACACAACTAATAAGCAAATAAAGCATTTTAGTACTGAAATAATGCAAAAAGTTCAGTATGATTTACAAATATTCATATTACGTAATGGCATAATTGGGGCGAAGGGGGGCGGGGGAACCCTCCTTGAGTGTACATCAGTGTGTTGGAGTTATCAGACAATTGCTGGTGCTCAGCATCCAAAGTAATTTTTTTACAATACCGAAGCACCCACATAAACGCCTTTTCCTAGCCCTTTCTGCGAACTTCAAAGTATGACAACACTAAAAATTCTGTGTGTGCTCCGCACCCACAGAATTTTTTCAGTGGGTGCTTGAGCCCCACGTAGTCGGCGCCACTGATTAAAACAACGCCTTTTTATGGGGACATTACTGACCGATTCGCATGTTTAAAAGAAAGGAGGATTGATTTGAATATAAAAAATAAGTAAGTTTTCTTTTTTTTTCTTTTCTTTTCAAGTTATCGTTACAAAAGAAAATTCTAAGGAAACTTCGAATCAGACACGGATTAATGCAATTTTGAGGATAAGAGCGGCTGGTTGAAATTTATGTCCATTTTATGGAAAAGTAAAATAGGATCTCCTACTTTTTTATGTAATTTCTTTTTTTT
Organism: Cheiracanthium punctorium; assembly: GCA_038373885.1. Lineage (NCBI taxonomy): Eukaryota > Metazoa > Arthropoda > Arachnida > Araneae > Cheiracanthiidae > Cheiracanthium > Cheiracanthium punctorium. The sequence continues at coordinate 16,882 of JAWZYV010005808.1, read as the reverse complement.
TTCCTGGGTGAGGGCTTAATCCGCCAGCTTTCCAATTCAATAACAAAGATTTTCCATTCCTGCCCGGAGGAAGGGGGGGGGGGCTCAACGCTTCCGGCTGCACTAACAGTTTTGACCACGGGCCGCCACTGTTGAATTCTACTTTAACTGCCTTATTCCGCCAAGTTGACGATAAATATTTAAATGTAGTTACCCTGACGATTTTTTTTTTTTTTAAAGGGACAACCGTTTATAATGAACCGATCTTTGAAACTCCGATGAAAAAATTTATAATGATACAATCGATTCCTAAATTGGACTCGCAGCCGATATTCAAATTAATTTTGCAGGTGATCAGCCATCAGTTTAGTTTTCATTCACTGCAGTTGATGATTTCAACTCATTTATTTTATCATCGTATGGACAACCTTTGAAAAGTTGCGGGAAGAACTTTACGATATTAGCGAACTCCTGGGCCTGACTTCAGGATGTTAGCGAAATCGCGGGCCGTATAATTCGGATTTATATGGTTGCATAAGTTTGAATGTTTGGCGGAATAAGTTTGAATGTTTTATACAGGGTTTTGACTTGTTCTGCGGGCTGGTCCAAAAGCCATAGCGGGCCCCATCCGGCAGCAGGCTGGAGGTTGCCCATATGTGGAAGCAGTAAATTGGGAGGCTGAAATCTGGTTACTAAGATTTTTTCTAATAAATTTTCAATTCTTATTTAGACGTGGATTAGACTGTGTTGTTTTGTGTTGTGTACTATCATTAAACTAAAGTATAAAGGCCTTTGTGGAGTCAATTACAGCGGGTGATAGAATTGCTACACTCAGAATATTTAATATTTACCCACTTAAAATCAAATAACTTCAAATTCAATTTTTATTATATATCGAAATTCGAATTGTATAATCTGCAGAAACATTTCGTATTCGAAACATTTCGTTTGGTATCAACATCCTCTCCTATATCCATGCTTAATGCATAGAAAACCATTTTATTTATGAAAAAAAAAAGTTAAACTGAGTAGTAATTTAGAAAAGCTATCTTAAGCGAATTGGAATCCTAATTTTCCCTCCAAAGCCTGATAACCGTGACTTCAATGTAACGTCAATGTCTCTTGCTAGATAATTCTGACACTCAAATGATTAGCTTTTTTTATTCTCTTAAATGAAATAGAGCTAAAAATACAAAACAAATAAAAACCGCTTAAAAATCAGGGAACGGGTGGATTATCAGATTTTTTCTTTTTCTTTTTTCTCTTTTTTTTTCTTTTAGATAATTATGATAGTTTTCAGGCTGATCGCACCAACGAACCGTGTAAATTTTAAGTTATTAGACAATACATTTTTAATCTGTTTGGATTAATGATGTAAAAGTTTTATTTTGAGTGGTTGAACTGGAATTGTGACAGAGTCAGGGATCAGCGTAACTATATAGGAACGATGTATTTTTGATTTATTCGAGGTTAGAAGTCCATTTTCTTCAGTCCATCCGTTTCTTCTATTATTGTCAACGTTTAAGTAGTTGTTAGGGTTATTATAAAAGAATATTTTTGATCTATTCTGTTTTTGATTTCATGATTTCGAAGTGTCCTCTTGTACTAATAATTTAAATTGCGTTACACTTTTTCTTTTCTTAAGCGCGAGTTTATAAAATAAAATAATTTTCAAAGCATATTTATGTAAGATTATACTTTTATGGCATCTATAAGATTGAATTTACGTTTGTAGAATTTGTTTATGCAAGATGTATTTTCTTTGAATTAGAAAAAAATAAGTATTTTATGTTTGAATTGAAGCACTATAGAGAAATTTACAATTTCAATCGTAAAGAATTATCATCATAGATGTATTATAGAGACGTAAATGCATGAAAGTGTAGCTCAAAAACGAGCTGTGGAAACATTGGATCACCAGCAGCAGCACTTGGTCCAAATGTGTTAACGCGCAGTTCAAACACAAGCAGATGAAACAGATGATTAGTATTTGGAAGGAGAACGACATAGAACAGCTAGACGTCAACAAATACTTCGGGTAAACAGTCTAAGTATCTAGAAAGCTGCCACAAATGTGGATACTTACTATCATAGTTGAAAACTTTTTAACATGGATTGCATTCACTGCGGAGCTTTGCATTTTCCTGAAGAGTAAAAACAAAAATTAACCGAAACCATTTTGGGGACTGTAAGATTGATCGGGGCCTTCGCAATTAGTAACGGGCCTGCGCGTGTATTTTGATGAACCATCCAAAGAGGCCTACGGATGCTCGAGTCTTCACGTATACATCAGGCATTTCTTAAGCTTCCCAGTGCTTTCAAACGTTATTTAATGTAGTTTTAAGTAGTAATTGTGTTACTAATTCAAGTACGAACTCATGATTAATTTGTTTGCTATGATACATATTTATAAAGAAAATAGATGCATATAATTTGAAGGAAAAACAAAGTAGCGCTTACTCTCATGATTCGCGATTCCTTATTTTAGTTTCACAAGTGGATTTTTAATATACTTTAAAATAACTAAATACACAAATGAGAAAGGCATTTTTATAATGAATATTTCATGAACGTAGTCGTATTTCCTACGTTATTTTAAACAATTCAACATTAATGTTTAACAAATGATGTATTAAAGCGCATTTCATTGTTTTCGCGATATCCTGTATATTGGAGAAAATTGATAAAATACGCTCTATAGCGCGATCCCTGAATTAATTATTCTTTAATAAAGACATTTCATGTAGTATATATTATTCTTTTGTCGCTTTCTCAATCGAACTTGGGAATTGAGCAAGCATAATGAACCGGGGCCATCGCTATTAGCAACCGGGCCTGCTTGTTCGTTGCCAGCACGAAAATTGAGTTTATCATTGAGGCCTGTTTTCGCGATTAGCACTGTTCTATTTTATTATTATAAGTATTATAAATATTATATTATTTTATTATTGTAAAACAGTTTTTTTTTGTAGTTTTGTCGTACTAAAGAACTTTAGATGTAGATAATCATTTTGTGAAGATTGAGCCATTTTTTTATGGTAATTTATCATAAAATTCGAACATTTTGCTCTGAATGTAAAGGAAGTGTAAACTTGTATAATTTATTTAGAAGTTCTAAAAATATGTATGTAAATCAAATTTAGTGAATTAATATTCATGTGCTGTTTTTAAATCATTTTCCTCTGAAATCGTACTACTTGAGTAGTTTATTATACAGTAAATAAGCGTGTCTTTGTAATACTAGTTAGACGATGTTGTCTATTTAATTTTTCAGTCGAAAATGTTATTTATCAGTTAGATATGTGCATTGATTGTATGATTTAGACATGTGTAGCCAGCTTTCAGTGCAGAAGTAAAGTAAATTATAAATTATTAACTTTGTATATGTATACGTAGAAACTTCAAATGCAGTTAATATTTTGTACAAGAGTTCATTATGTTCAATTCCAAAGTTCGATTGAGATAGCGGCAAAAGAATAACTTTTATATAATACTTGGAATTGCTATAATAAAGAATAATTAAATAAGAAAGCGTTTATTTTTGGTTTGCTACAGTGTTTAGTGCAGCTTTTGAAGAGGTATCCTGAAATTTTTCGAGTCCTTGAGCTGTTGGTTTATCTCACTTTGTATTCAAAGTGCTAAAATATATTGTTTGTTTTGTTATTTATGTAGTTTCATAATAAATTGCATGAGTAGTTATGTAAACAAATTTTAAATTTTGATAAAATATTTAGGAATTTCAGATTGTTTCATTCTTTATTCTCGCTTCGAGTGTACTTCACTCTCTGCTGCATATATATATATATATATATATTTTTACATTTGCCAAAAGAGCATTTATTCCGATATCTTCATGCATTCTCAATTTGTCATAATAAAATCTATTTGCTTTTTAGGTTTTCCTACAACCAAAAGTAACCTCCAAATTTCTTTTTTCGTGTGATTCGATCACATCAGTGCGCTTCCAGTAGTAAAATCACTCGTTTCTTAGACATGTCTCTTCTCTAACGTACAAGATTTGTACGTAATGTGTACCTGTACTTGCACTGCTGTCGATTTGCAGTAGAGCGACTGGTTTAGAATATGGTTTTTATTTACTTTACTTTCGGTAAAATACAAGAAAATTTTCGGACTGGGAACTGGGACAGGTCACTTATAGAGGGTTGTGTGGTGTCTTCTAGAGGCTCTTTTAACATTAACTAGATAAGGTAAAAAATCGGTGCCTTAAAAAATGTGTCGTTGCAGGAAGGGGTCACTAAATAGAAGTGGTCGCTCATAGAAGTTTCACTGTATACAGCAATGCAAGGACGAAAACATTGTCTTCAAGCACCAGTTAGTAATCACTTAAAAAAAAGATATTAGAATATTCGTGGTATTTCCTACTATGGTTTTCTAAAATTTAATACTTTTCCTTGGAAGAAAAAACATATATGGAATTATAAACGAAAATTATAAATCCTTTTAATATCGGGAATGGTAAAATTTTCAATACATAAGCTTAGCATGAAAACAACGTGTTTGGCCATGCTATGTTACGTGATTCTTAATCCTTTTGATTTCTTTCATCTTCCCTTAAAGTTCGTACTACTATTTATGGGACACATTTTATTGAGTAATTTATTCTAAATGTTTCTCGTTAAGTTAATTTACATTATTTTTAAGTTAGATGCCAAAGGAATGCAGTACACCAGGTTGTACTTCTAACTATAGTAAACATTCGCCAAATATCCACATTTTACAAAAGATTAAAAATTAAATATTGTAGTAGTACTTAAATGATGTATATGCGAATTGTAAATATCAAATATCTTCATTTCTATTCCAGCACCTCGTCATATATTCTGTTAATATATTAACTGGACAAAATTTAATGAACGCAAATTTAATAACTGTTAGTTAATTTTATTTAAAAAGTGGTTATGGTTGTAACTGCTTTTAAAATGTGAAACTTAAATATTCAGTATAAAGAAATTCATAAAAATATCTGTATAAATAAACTGTTTATCATTTATGAATATGTTTACCTTAATGTATAATAAAAATCAGCTTAATTTGTTTAATGTACACTCATGTCCATAAATTAAGGATAATGAAGTTCAGGCAAAGAAAGAGAAAGAAGCAAAACAAATTTGACTTATTTGTAAAGTCTATTTATTAAACAAAAAGTAAAGAGCAAAAAAGATGCTATATGTTTGACATAATTAATAAAAATTGCAAGTTTTACTCCCTTGACCAAATTTCAAAAAAGAACCTATTTACAAAAAACAGTATAACATGGTTAGTAGGATGGTTAATACGGAGTATGTCTCCCGAACGATGCAATACAGGCCTGACAACGCCTAGGCATGCTGAGTATCAAATGATCAATCTGATCTTGGGGAATATTACACCACTCATCAAGCAATGCACTCCGAATGTCCGGTAGACAGGTGGGAGGGGGCTGACGGGCTGCAATTCGTCGGCCAAGCATATCCCACACATGCTCTATTGGATTCAAGTCCGGTGAGTATGCTGGCCAATGCATACGGGTGATATCCTCCGATTGAAGGCATTCGTCTACAATGTTTGCACGGTGAGGACGGGCGTTGTCATCCATAAACACAAATTCAGCACCCATGGCGTCCCGAAACAAACGTACATGTTGTTCCAGAATGACATCCCGATAGATGTGGCCTGTCATCGTTACACTCTGAACATGCAGGTCAGTTCTGGAACCAAGAATAATTCCTCCCCAAACGAGCCATCCTGCACCACCGTAACGGTGTCTTTCAATGGTGTTCTCTTGGTGGTAACGGGTACCTGGCGCTCTCCAGATGAATGTCCGGCGAGAATCAGACTCCAAACTAAACCTGGACTCGTCGGAAAACATCACACAAGACCACTGTTGCGGTGTCCACAATGCATGCTCTCTACACCAGGTTAATCGCAGGCGACAGTGAGTTGCGGTAAGTGGAACACATCTGACAGGCCTACGAGCATGTAGACCAATGTGCCCTAAGCGTCTGTACACGGTCTGCCTTGAAACTGTCGTACCGGTAGCTGAAGAGAGCTGACGAGACAGGTCTGATGCTGTACTCCGTCTGTTTCTTTTGGCAGTAACTGCCAAATAGCGGTCCTCATTCGGCGTTGTAACTCGGGGGCGACCTGTGCTGTAACGTCTACTCACATTACCATCATCTTGGAATCGTTGCCAAAGCCTGGAGATGACACTCTGGGCGATTCCAAGTTCCTCGGATACTTCCAGGTGGGTACTTCCACATTCCAGTCGTCCGATAATTCTGCCACGTAAAACATCATCCAAATGCCTCCTTTGTGCCATAACAATGCGGTTTTTGCACTGAAAGGCTTTCACAGCGCTTGTGAACAATTTTACTTCTTTGCCACCATTCCTTATATACCCCTCTCTTACACTCTCGTCATTGTGACGTACCATCCACGCCATCTGGTGATCATTCCACAGGTGAAATTTTTATTTTAGATATCAATTTCTGTGTGATTCTGAATTATCCTTAATTTATGGACATGAGTGTATATTAAAAATCAAGCCAAAATAATGAATCATGAGAGTAAGCACTGCTTTGTTTTTCCTTCAAATTACACACATCTACTTGCTTTAATGTCCACATGTATCATAGTAAAGAAACTAATAAAATTAGTAGCACAATTATGGCATAAAGCTACATTAAATAACGCTTCAAAGCCTTGGAAAGCTTAAAAAATGCTTGATGTATATGTGAAGACGGGAGCATCCGTAGGCCTCTTTGGATGACTCATCGAAATACACGCGCAGGCCCGTTACAAATAGCGAAGGCCCCGAATGAACGCTTGTACAAAATATTAACTACATTTGAAGTTTCTGTATAAACGGGCAACAATCAATCAGTCTTCTTCTATCTTCTTCTTCTATACTATTAAAATCTGTGCGCGTCTGTCTGTGTGTGTGTGTGTAGCATCATCTCCTCCTAAACGGCTGGGAATTGAGTTTCGAATGAGGTATCCACGAATTCGGAAAATTTCGAGAAAGAACTTCCGCTAATTTAAGTTTCGAAATTCGAATTAGTTTAGGAGATACTGATAAAAAACCCCATCAAAAACGCTAATTTTTGCTCTCCGCAATTCCGTGATTGTAACCCCTGTAGTCAAAAAAGTGAGAAATAAGCATCGAGGTTGCCATGTTTGGCTATTTTATTAAATTATTTAGACTCCTGCAGTAAAAATAAAAGAATAATGTTTTTTTTTTTCTGTTTAGATTATTTACAAAGTTATTTTTTAATTAAAATATTGCGTTCATGTTAAATCAGAGCTGGAATTCAATGTTTTTTATGTGTAAAAGAATAAGGGATTGAGAGATTTCCCAGACTAATATGTATATTTTTTAGTTTGGCCGAAAAAAAATGGCTCATTTGGCGATTTTGAGAAAGTAGTAGGTTCTACCGATTTGTACAGTTTTGGGCTTGGCGCAAATTACTGAGAGCGAACGAAATAGTATTTTTAATAACAAGTATAAGTTTTACGGCGCTATACTTCGATTTTTTATATAGAAATAATGAAGTTATTCAGGCGATTTTAAACGATCTATAGAATTTTCACGAAATTAAGTAAACTGATTTAAATTAGAGGAATTCCGCCAAATTTCAGAAAATTGAAATTCTCGCATTTTGTACATGGTAGTTAACGATGATTAAAACCCGTTATAGTTAATAATAATTTAAATAACTGCTACTTATCAATAATATGCCTGCATTAAATTTTGGCGATGGAACCATATAAATGATAGATAACCATTTCCCATTTTGATTGCTGTTAAATCAATGCTTCGAATGATTCCCTGAAAACAAAAAAATCTTGCAAAATGGTGTATGTTGGCATTTGGCGATCGAAGTACTGTGTAATAAATAATTGATTCTTATTTGTTAAAGCAGCGCTACGGAAGTTTCTTTTACTAAAAGCTGTTAGAAAGGCGTAATTAATACTGTCTAATATATTTTTTGTTTTACGAATTGAAATGTATGTTGATTCGTACTTTAGTACATTTCTTAGCAAAGTTGGCAAAAAATATTCAAATGTAGTGCAGCTCTGTACTTATTTATAATTCCATTTCACAATTGAGATGAGCCGATGTCACTAGCGTATGCATAGATATTTTTTTTTAAATTCCGCCAAACAAAGTATTGCGTATTGACTTTAGTGTCAAGTTTAATTTGTGGTTTGAGCTATTGGCCATCGACTGGCGGCGCCAGTATGGCAGTTCTAGCAAAGTAAACATGAATAACTCATTAGCACCAGAGTGCTATTAATTTCAACCTTGCTTTTTGTGTAGACAAGATTTTGGTACAATTTTCGAGTCGAGTCACTTTTCAAATGTGTTTGCCAGATAATGTGGAGAGGGGGGCGTTCATAAACTGTTGAAAGTAGCACAAGGTTTGCAATTTTTGATAATTGATCGCTAAATGTGGCGCCAAAACGCGACAATTTATTATAAATATATTTCGAGTATAGTTAGAAAACGCCTGGCGAATATTGTAAAATAGTTTTAGTAGGCGATTTTAATATAGATTTTAATTCCGAAGAAGTGTTTTATAGAACAGAGAAGACAAATACGGCACACTCATAGATTATGATACACTTTCCAAATGGTATTTATAAGGGTGAAGTATGGTTTGACTATGCCTGGCGAAAATTATTAAACAGTTTTGGTAGGTGATTTCAATGTAGATTTCTATTCCGAAGAAGTTTTTTATGGAACAAGGAAGGAAAACACGGTACACTCATGAATTATGATGCCCATTCCAAACAGTATTTAAAATGTCTACAGGATATAGTTGGAATATGCCTTCAGAAGATTGTAAAACAGTTTCAGTAGTTGATTTTAAGATAGATTTCGATTCCAAAGATGTGTTTTACGGTACAAGTAAGAGTTGATTCCTATTTTAATGCCCCCGCTCTCGGAAACCTAAAAAGTCCCGCACTTTGACGAGCTTTGCAGTCATGGGTCTCTAAGACATATGGACAAGTTTCGACGCTCCCAAAAGAACTATATGAAAACTAAAGTGAACAAATTAGCGATAAACACATTTGAAGACACTTAAACATTTGAAGACACTTAATTATTAAAACTACATTAATTGGCAACCCAAAATAAATAAAATGTAACGGAATGCTTTCCTTACTGTTGTGCTAAATCGCCATTTTAATTCTAAATTACATAAAAAATCGTCGTAGTACCTCCATATGTTTAATGATAGCCACCTTGGCGAGAGTCGGGGCGTTAAAGTAGGAATCAACCCAGAAAGAGAAACACGGCACACTCATGGACTCTGGTGGACATTCGAAACAATATTTAAGACGGTGAAGTATAGTTGTAATACACTTGGCAACGATTATAAAATAGTTTAAATAGGCGATTTTAAGATAGATTTCGATTCCAAAGATGGATTTTACGAAACAAGGAAGAAAAATACGGCACAGTCATGAATAATGATACACTCTCCAAGTTAATGGAATAAGGAAGAAAAATAGGGACGACGCATAAACCATGATACGCTTTTAATATATAGCACTTTGGTGCGTATTTGAAATCTGAAAGTGTTTCAGATTTTCTTCCTTTTTTTTATTTTTTCATGTTCTATTTTTAACATTGCTATAATTTCCGTAGCGACGGAATCCATTATTGCCACTTAAGTTGTTAAATTTAGCAATTAAGTGAAACCACTCATTTCTACAGCTTTTAAGACTCGAAAAAGTGAAAGCGCATCAAACGTGAAATAAATAGAACTAACTGTAACAGACTTGCACTTTAAAAATAATCGAAGTTTTCATGCAATTCTACATATCTTTAATTTCATTTCCTTCGCGTGTGGATGTCATTTTTCCTGTTTTGCTGGCAGATTATCCGGAACAGCACATAACCTCTAATGTATTTGCTCCTCCGGACATAAGCAAGAGCGAATGTCCGGCGCGTATTTGTGTAACCCCACTGTGTTAATCAGTTTTTTCTGGTGTCAGATTTTTTAGACCATTTTTTACCGCGGAGATTCCGATCCTGAAGTATATTGATCACTGATAAATAAAAAAAAAAAGATCAATTATATGCAAGCAGGAGTAGCCAAAAATTTTTTATGGGAATGCTACGGGAGTGAAGAATATACATTTTGTATGGCAAAAAACTCCACCTGGGGGGTTGCGACCCCCTATCTCCTCCTTGGCTACGCCACTGTACGCAAGCATCAGTTGTCACGTCATGAAAAACCGTCGTAGATGGCAAACTCCGAAGTTGTTCTGAGGGTTATACAAAATTAAAAATTTTGCTTTTAGTAAATTTTACTTTTGATACAGTTCGAATCTTTGGTTTTAATACATTTCGGCCACCAAGGTAAGATGAAATGTTACTAAATACGGCAACCCAGAATTTTCTTAACTATTGAATTTGACACTATGCAACTACAGTAGATTCCCTATATACGGTAGATACGTTCCGTGTTATAGGATGTACGGGTCCTGCGCTATACTCCACCTGGAGTGCGGACTGCGCGGTATAATCGCGTCAAAACTTATTTGCGCTCCGTAAAAATGCAATGATGTTTGGTGTTGCCATTCAAAAGGAATGTTAATTACAGGAGCTAAGGCGTCATAATATCAGAACATATGTCTCATTTCATCGTGCTGTAAGAGTCTCTTTTAACGTGTTACACGAAAACGATCGTAATGTTTTCGTCGTGTTCTAAGAATTCGTGTTGTAGACCCATGTTATAAAGGGGTCAACTGTAATCTGTAAAAAATGAAAAATGAAATTAGTTATTTATTTAGTGCGAACTGACAGTGAGATAAACATCACTTTTATGTAACAAGTGTGATACTGCAATCAAGATTTTTTAAAAATTGGACACCTATGTTTTAAGTTGAGTGACCACCTATCATGACACCCAATTTCATATCATTCGCTTCAGTCGTTTTTGCGTGATGCTTGAGCACAAATTTATGCAGTTTGAAACAATTTTTGCAAAATCGGAAAATCCAATCAAGATTTTTTTTTAATTCGACGCCTATGTTTTAATTTGAGTGACCACCTATCATGACACCCAATTTCATATCATTCGCTTCAGTCGTTTTTACGTGATGCTGAAACAAAAAAAGCGGCACGGACAGAACGACAGAATGACAGACAGACAAACTTTTTTTTGAGGGTCGCATCGGAATCCCGGGTGCTTGAAACGGATAGAAATCCCAAAATTTTTGAATTCCAAGAAATGTACAGACAAAAGTCTAATTTTATTTATATAGATATACTATATATACTAAACCTCAATGTGGTATATACTAAACCTCACAAAACGAATTATTTGATGTAGAAATCAGGCATTTTTCGAAAGAGAAAAGTTTTGTCTGCATACCATAAAGTTCTTTCTTTTTTGATCGCCAGTCACAATTACGTAGTTTTTGTGTCATGTTGCAATCGTCTAAAATTTGCACTCATGACGTCAACTTTTAATCTCGATTCAAGTATTTTTTCACGTTTTGAGATTCCTCATTACTGGGTTTAATTCGAATTATATGTGTGTAAGGAAAATATGCGTTTCCCACCGTGCGGAGAACGGGTACGCAGCTAGTTAACATTTAAAATTGTCCTAGCAACCAATTTTCAGATGCCAGAAAATTTTTGCATCCGTGTTATTAAATTATATGATTAATGCATAAATAAAAATACATATGTATACTTTAATCACGACTTTAATATTTAAAGTTACCCTAGCAACCAAATTTCCCTTATCAGATTTACTTGTGCTTGACGATGCTAATATTATTAATGAGTTGAAATCGTCTGCACCTATTAATACGTATCAATATGAAAATCAAACAGGAATTTAGTATCCAGTGTTAGCGAAATTGTACTTTACTGGGTAAAAGCCAATAGAAATTTTCTAAACAAAGATCGAGAATGCATAAAAGGATACTAAACCTTATCGTTGCCTACGTAAAACTACATATTATGATCATTTCGTAGGCAACGGCCTTATCCAAGATCAAAACTCATGACTGATCACGTGCAAAATCAACTGGAATACCGATTGATTACTAAGAGAAATTTACGAATGGCTGCAATATAAATACAAAAAATGGTAATGGCAACTGTATATCAATATTTATTGTCAGGTTGGCGAGAGTGGGGGTCCTAAAGTAGGAATCAACCAAAAATTCATTTTTTAAGCAATACTTTTATCATGCTATTATTATTTATTAGAGACAATACAACTAACACTATTATTATTTATTAGAGACAATACAACTAACGCTATTATTTTTTACAGGGAAGAAAAAAAACATAGTCATCATTAAAATTTCAAGTAGTTTTGTGAAAATTTATTAAAGAAGGGAATCCATTTCTTCAAATCTGCTGCTGAAATAAAATCAAGCTGTATTTTATTTTAGTTCAAAACTGGCAATAAATTAAATTAAGAAGCCCAGTTAACTATTTCAAGAGATTATCTCCTTTCTTGATTTCTTGGGAATCTGAAAAGTAATCGGATAAATCTTTTCAGGACATGTTCCAGCTACTTTCGTTATGGAAAACGGTACGTGTATTAACAAAAGCGAGAGTCAATAAAATAACTCTAAATACATTTTCAAACATCACATATGTGTATAAATAAACGAAAATTAAACAATAAGATGTTATTCAGTTCTAAATCTCAATGACAGTATAGTTTTTAAATATATGTAAAAAGAAAATGTTAAATAAACACTTCAGGTGAATTTGTACGGAAAAGGACAATATATTTGTTACATACTGTAAAAAACATTCCACATTTAATTAATAATCATAAAGTTTTATTTCCTTTTAAATAATAACCTGAAAAACATGAAAATTTCAGAATATAAACAACTTTGCCAACATATCGCCAAATATTTCAATTTGCATCAACACACGTAGTATCTGATTAAACTCTATTTTTGAACATTTAATAAATACTTAAAATATATAGATAGCTCTCATAAAGGATAATAAACAATTAGCTTAAGAAAATGATTCATTTCATACACAACAAATTGAATAACACTGTTTTCAATTGCGACCAACGTCACAGCTAGGAGCTAAGAAGTATTTTTGTGTAGCTATTTTTCATTAATAAAGCAAAAAACTTATAAAAATTTTATTTCCCCATGAAATGTAACAGATCCACCTTCGCTAAATTTTTCATTCCATCCATATGCGCTGCAGGATTTCACCCTTTTCAATAAATTTTCCGTTTTTCCAACAGGCCTTTCTCACTCACGCATTGAAATATCAATGGATTCCCGTATGAACTGAATCGGTCGGGTCCACTCATCACGTGACTTAGTGCTTGCTTCATTTTGCAACCCTGCGCAAGTGGTCTATTTGATCCTTAGTCTGTGATTTTCATACAGCTTTCGTGCATAAAATTAGCAGTTTGTAAAATGTGAAACATACACTATATAGGTTTTGTATGAATTTTCAGCCTTTCATCATAAAAAAAAACTCAGGTATGAAAATTACGAAAGAAAACAATGATGGCATAAATACATAATACTTTTTTGTTATTATTGGTATGACATAGGCTTTTGCCAATATTATTATTTCTAAATACTAATGTATGGGGCACATTTTACTAATTTCAATTTTTTTTTTTTTTAACTGGGACAGTATAACTTTTAATTTTGTATTTTAGATTTCATCTCCTGAAAATGTTAATCGATACTATAAAGTTCTGTACCTTTCTTTTTGTAACTTTGAAATATATTTTATATCTGTATGATTAATATTGAAGGATACTGCGTTGTAAAAATTATTGTATTATTTATTACATGAACAGCCTCATCATTCCTGCACTGCCTTCGCTGAGTTTGTTGATTATAACATCATTGTCTATTTCTAAAAGCTTGTCCTTCTCGCACTGCATTAAGGCTGTTCTGCCTGAAAACGGTGGATTTCCGTTGACTTTAGCTCAAGATAGGAAGTAAACTTATAATCACATAACTATGAAGATTTCCAGACTGTTTCCCCTGAAACTAGAATAAGAACTGACATTGAGATAAAATTTGAAAAGTTATTTAATTTTTTTAAAAATATTATTAAACTTGACACTTTTTCAGAGAAAACACTATTTTCTTGAATTTTACTCACGATTAGAAATAAACTTACGATGATATAGAGAATTTTCAGAATGTTTCCTCAGAAACTAGATTGAAAACTGACATTGAGATAAATTTTGAAAAGCAATTTAATTCTTTTTTATTATTATTGTGAAACGTGGCACTTTTTCAGAGGAAAACATTTTTGATAGACTTTCACTTAAGATCAGAAATGAACTTATGATGCTAGAACTATGAAAATGTTTGGACTGTTTCTTCAAAAGCCATACTGTGAACCGAAACAAATTTTAAATTTGAAAAGTTACTTCCTTTTTTGAAAAAAAATTATTAAACACGCCACTTTTTCGGAGAAGTCTGCGTTTTGGTTAACTTTCACTACAGATTAAAAATAAACTTACATTCCTAGAACAATGAAAATTTTCAGAATATTTCCTCGGGAACTGTACTGTGGACTACTGCAAATTTAAAATCTGAATAACCAGTCAGTTTTCATAAAAAGAAAGAAGGAAAAACATTGTTTTTTAAACTCAAATTCAAAATTGGCTGACTAAAAAATTTTCTTTCAAAAGTAACTTTGAAGTATAAATTTGGATCACTTCATAATGCGTTTAAGAATGTTTTGGGACCAAAAATGTACTGCATTTTGCTTTTACAAATTTTATAACTGAAACTCGTAATGGTTTATGAAACCTAATGAACATGACTTCTGATCAAGATTTAAAATAAAATTACAGTAGAAAAGCTACTGAAAAATTTATAATGGTTCTTTTGAAACTACTTTACAATGTTTTGTGAACATTAAGTTTATAGGAGCAATTTAATTTAAAAAAAGAAGTAAATAAATGAAGATGGTATTTCAGACGGAAATTCAAAAAATTTCACCAGTTTTATCGCGTTTCAATCGAATTTCATTTGAAAAAATCAAATCTCGCTGATCTCTAATACAGAGTGGCCATAATTAAATTGGAAGTGTTCAAGGGGTGCTGGAGAGAAAACTACCGGGAATATTCCAGTGCAATTTGTTATCTACATGTTTCAGAACATGCGCAAATCAAATATGCAAAAAAAAAAAAAAGAAAATCGTCATTTTCACCCGATAGATGGCGCTATACCATATTTCAAAGCTCACCGATGGCATATACAACTTCCAAAACCGATAGACAGAGCATAATGACATTCTAAGAGGCATATAAAAAATAAAAACATCATTTACAGTTTATTACAATTCACTTCAGTAATTAAATTTTTACAGTAACATGTAATCAAAAATTAACGTAAATTAAGATCACAAATTAAACAATTCATAAAGACGCTTTGGAAAACAATTAAACCATTATTTATTCAATGAAATTATCACATGATGTGCTCAATATGCGAACCACCAGATGCAACCACATGCTGAAAACGTAAAGCAGCATGGTCCACCGTCGCATTTAAAATCTCTGGTGTAACACACCTCACCTGGAATTTGATAAACTGTAAGTGATGTTTTTATTGTTTATATGCCTCTTAGATTGTCAGTATACTCTGTCTATCGGTTTTGGAAGTTGTATATGCCACCGGTGAGCTTTGAAATACAGTACAGCGCCATCTATCGGGTGAAAATGGTGATTTTCTTTTTTGCATATTTGACTTGCGCATGTTCTGAAACATGTAGATACCAAATTTCACTGGAATATTCCCGGTAGTTTTCACTCTAGCAGCCCTTAAACACTTGCAGTTGAATTATGGCCACCCTGTACTTACTACAATATTTTACATCAAGAAAGTCCTTTTTATCGTTCCAATTTTAGAGTTATAGTTATACTCTCTTCTAAAATTTTTGCAAAGAAATTTTTAAAAATACAGCTAAAAATTGTGTCCATTACATGAATAAAGATGGCGCGACATGTATCATTCTTAAACCCCCAAACCACCCATTTTTCACGGTTTTCCCCTAGTCCTCAATTCGACTTTCGCTCGTCAGGTTAAACAGCCTTAAAAGCAGTGCTTCCAAATTTTCTTGATCGAGATTGGATCTCATCCTTGTTTTAATAATTTTCAATTTAGAAAATGTCCTTTCACAGCCTGCTTGTGTTAGAGGTATTGTTAGTAAATATTTGCATACTTTAAAAAGTTCGGTATATAAAATAAAATAGATATTATATTCAAGAATAATTTTAAACGCAAAGTTATACAAGAATTGCAAAACTTTTCTTTTTTACAAATCATAACATCACATAGCTGATGCTTTTCTATCTCTGAATTACTTCCATCTGACTGTTCACTCTTAGTCATCTTTGACTGTTCTTTTTGATATCTTAGGCCAAACTTTAGCGAAAGATTACAATTCATCCGTTAATTTTCCTTTATTTAAGTTTGGTATCAACTCACATTACTTTGTTAAATGCGCTGGGGGTCCTGTTTTCTTGCAGATGTGAAAATTGCCGTGGATCGAAATTAGATAAATCTAAAGAAAGTTCTATATGCATAGAAAATCTATTAATCAAGCTTTGATTAATAGTGTCAGTTACAACATTGGATACAGATATTCTAAACGCTTCTTCGGGATTTTCTATGACTTCATGAGGAGCTTTTTTCGCCACTCATTTTCTATTCATTCTAGATGAGAGCGGTATTTTTTTTTTCTCCGTGTAGAACTGAAAACTACACTTGTATACTTGTACATGTTAGAGGTGAGTTCAGGCTCATTTTTTGAAGCCCGAGCCCGAGGACTTCTAATACGAGCCCGCCCGAGCCCGAGCAACATTATTTAAGTCGAAGCCCAAGGCTGAATTTTCAGCTAAAGATTAAA